>JAQOTA010000050.1:5506204-6882755 GCA_029532415.1 Marasmius tenuissimus | reverse complement strand
ACCCCTAACCCCTAACCCCTAACCCCTAACCCCTAACCCCTAACCCCTAACCCCTAACCCCTAACCCCTAACCCCTAACCCCTAACCCCTAACCCCTAACCCCTAACCCCTAACCCCTAACCCCTAACCCCTAACCCCTAACCCTTTCTAAACCCGAACCCTTTCTAAACCCGAACCCTTTCTAAACCCGAACCCTTTCTAAACCCGAACCCTTTCTAAACCCGAACCCTTTCTAAACCCGAACCCTTTCTAAACCCGAACCCGCGGCCTTCGGCCGCTCTGTTAAAATGATTGCTGAATATGCTGACAAATCATTAAATACACTTCCAAATCGGGCTTACATCCATAATATACTTCAATAATACTCTACTATACAAATACCGGGCTTGTTATTGCCTACAACAACTCCATACATACCTACTACAATCAACCAATCAACAATCCTTATACTATCAATACTACTGCTGGCCTTACAATACTCTCCATTACATCTACAGTCTCACAAACAGTATCATTCATCATCATCAAAATCCTACAAACATCCCTTATTACACCCTACAAATTTACTTACAAACTTCGAAAAAATAACCTACAAAATTCATACATATCTACTTACCCACCTCAACACAATCACCCGCAAAATCATTCAAAATATCCAGCTTCTACACTACACTGCTGCCTGAACATCCCTCATAACTGTGGGTCTCATTCCTATAACAACTTGTAGACTACTGCTGCGCTTTTTCTGTATTAATTTTTGTAGACTTTCCTAGTACGCTTTTTGTACACTCTGTAAGTAATTGTACTGGTCAGTACAGCTTGAGTTGCCGCCCGGCATATTTGTTCACCGCCGCCTCCGAAAATGATAAACACGCTTTTCCGGGCCCCGGCACGTGTTTTTCCCGGACGTCACAACACAGTCACACTTCTTTTCAAAAAAGACACGAGAATCACGTCTCGCGGGTCGTGGGAAAATCACGTGACTTACGCGTCGCGGGTCTACTGTCCCTCAGTTGCCTCTTCTGCCGCGCAACCAAATCTTCCCCGACTGTCACATATTATATATCATCAGAAAGCCCTATTCAATGCCATCATTTTCGCATATAATACATTATGTAATAATAGCTCGCTTCCTGTATTCTCCAACAACTCTCTTACACCCCCAATTTCTCACTATTCTGTCTCATCCCTCATCGCGGGAAGATTATCAGACAATCGCACATCAGAATATGATTATATGGGCTACTAGCTTTCGGAAAAAAAAAGAATTAGCCTTATCTGATCACTGCATGTCTCTACACTTGCTTATCAGTACCAAAAATCACACTTTGATCTATCATGATGGATATAGACCGCGGGAGTGTGATAAGAGGATCAGACCAAAGAATACCATACTAGACCTTCCCACCTGTCCAGGAAAAAAAGAATTGGCCCAATCCAATGGCTGGTTCTCCATACTCTTTGGTATTTTTCTGGGGTACCATGAGGTGGATGGATGGGGTATCCAGCCAGCAGTATATGAGTAGGATGAATCTATGAGTGTATGTACATGTATAGGGGAGAGGCAGCCCTTTACAGATATTAGATATTAGATATATATCAGATGTTCGTTTATTGATTATTGCTTATGTGACGACTCGTGTCCTATGTGAATCGCACTAATTCGCACTAATTCGCACTGATTCGTCCGTAATCGTTGTTGATTGTTGTGTTATATATATCACTTACCGTAGTCTTGCGCGGCGTTTCTTTGCTCTCCATCATGACCCCATTGGCGAACCTGTTGTGAAACCGCTACCATATGTAGGCCTGTGACTGGCCACAGACTATAGCGAGAACTGACCACCGGTTGTACTATCACCAGTCGTACTATCATAGCCAAGTGTACATTTGTAGGATTTGATGTAATGCGATGCGTGCAATGCGTACATTGAGGTATGCGTTGGGATAAAAAAATATGTAGCGAGTGTGTATATATCTCATCATACAAGGGGTAAGCAAAGCCACCGTCGGATGTAGCGCCAATGTAGCGCTGGTGTAGCGCCGGTGTAGCGCCGGTGTAGCGCCCACTCGTGACGCGCCGGGAGGGTCAAACTAAATCGTGTATATCTCACCCAAATTCCACCCAAAAATTAAAATTGTTGTAGATTTGGGCAGCCACAGAACAGCTCTTTTGCCCCGTATCGGACTCATTGTCCCAAAAATTGTTTGAAAATTTGCAAATACATCCTGGACCACATAGATAAAATGACGGCCAGACCTGTAGGAGCACGTACGTCAAAAAGCTGAGAGATTTCATTGAGTACTTCCCGTTATATGAATGATTTGGTCCCGGCGTGGCTGGCCCATAGTGGGAATATAAAGTGGGGCTGGTCGCATGAGTTCGAGTGGGTTTGGGGACTCGCTGTAGTGAAGTGAAATGTCCGTTGAGAGTCCAGAAACATTTAATTGGCCGGTAGTGAGGTGTGGGGAGTGCTCGATTCCTCTATAGAGGGCGAACATTGCTGAAATGGTACAGGGGGGAGGAGGCTTGGGGGAGTTGCAACCAGTGATGTCATTACATGTATGTAGGGTACATAATACACTATTTTGGAGTGGCTTCACGGGGAAAAAAGAATTGGGGCAATCGGAGCAGGCGTTCCCATTATATGGACGATACGAAAAAAAATCCAGCGATGGTGCATAGTTTTGGAGGTACATAGATAGAACGGGATCACTATTATCAATCAATTTCTATACTGACAGCTTAACACTTGCTATCAACATTCAATCTACAGTATACTATACCAGCAGTATATCATTCATCTACTCCACCAAAAATCCCCGTAAACACTCCAGATTTCTCTTTCGCTGACTTCTACAGTACTCCAGACATTGGCAAAACTACTTGCACTCGGACTTTCTGCACTTTCGCTGCTGTTGGGAGTTGTCCAGAGCCTGGCGAACATCTGCTGGCTATAGCAAACTCAGATTTCACTCAATGTTGAAAGACTTTCAAGGCCTATGAGAATATTCATTTCAAATCAGCTTTCGCTGCCCATCGAAAGTTGTCGGTATCAGCAAAAGTATCTGATCTTAAACTCTAACCAAGTTCGCTGCTATAGGAAGCCCACTGGCAGTTGTCAACTTGGCTTTCGCTACTTTCGGAAGGGGTTACATGTGCCAGCGAAAGTCTGTCAATGTTGGCTGGACTTGATTTCGCTGCTGTTGGACTTGTTACAGGGTTGATTAAAACCCTATATACTTTCCCGAAACTCAAGTTCGCTGCTGGCGAAAGAATTTGAAACACCGTTAAAAGCGTGTAGGCTTCTTGGACTAACATTTTGCAAATTTGTTCAGGCTCTGGAAACTTGTATTCAAGTTATCATTGTAGCATCAGTATATTTCACTGCATGAACCTGGGATTCGCTCACTTATAGATTCTTTCGACACTTGAAATAAACTTTGCCATTGTAGCGAAGTGACATCCACTCAATATTACCCGTATTACAGAGGCCAACTATTTTCTCCACTTGAATGAATATTCATTTGAGCTTGAAAACGTCACCCACATCTACCACCTTTGGTTCTATTCAAAAATCTGAATGACCAAGTTTCTTTGTTTCACATATGCTTTTCTTCGAAATCAGTTCTATTCGGGCTGATAACACACTGAATTAATCCATATATTATTACTTTGACTTTCATGGATTTTATTAGTTTGACTTTTATAGATTGAGCTAGGTCCGAAAACTGTCAATATTGGATGTGGGTGTGAAGTAAATATACCATTGGACACTGGTGGGACTCACACAGTCATGAGTCGTGGCCAATGAGGGGGTGGTACCAGGTGCGGCTGTAATCTACTGCCGCCCTTATCCACATGATTAATTCTTACATATCATATAGTGAAGGGGTGGTACCAGGTGCGGCTGTAATTCACTGCCGCCCTTATCCACACTAAAAATTTATGAATTTATACTTACTGTATAGCGAGGGGGTGGTACCAGGTGCGGCGGTAATTCACTGCCGCCCTTATCCACACCATCAATTCCAACTTACCGTATAGTAAAG
The DNA here is from genome assembly GCA_029532415.1 of Marasmius tenuissimus. Lineage (NCBI taxonomy): Eukaryota > Fungi > Basidiomycota > Agaricomycetes > Agaricales > Marasmiaceae > Marasmius > Marasmius tenuissimus. The sequence goes on along the minus strand of JAQOTA010000050.1, from coordinate 6,878,702 downwards.
TATACGTTTTAGTTTACATGTCGTAGTATAGGTCATCATTCAACTCAGCAATTTTATATACCATATAGTGAAGGGGTGATACCAAGTGCGGCTGTTATCCACTGCCGCCTGTATCCACACCATGAATTCTTACTTACTGTACAGCGAGGGGGTGGTACCAGGTGCGGCTGTAATCTACTGCCGCGTTTATCACCCCTCTGCTCCGTTTCCCAATATTCATTTTTTTTCTGGGTAGCTACACGTCGGAGGTCCACTGGAATACACCTACACGTAGAGAACCGTAAATCAGGCATGCTGAACGAAAGCTACGCTCTCACCAATACTACTCTCATCCTCCATTGTCCACTCACATCCTTCCTCAACTTATTCATCAACGCCTGAATGAAATCAAGACCGCGCAAGATGAAGCCAGCCCAGATTTGTAGAAAGTGAACTCATCATATCGAATCAGTTCACCACAATCATACTGTCAGGTTCGTGCACAGGTTGGATCATGGGGTAGTTTTGCAAGCATGCTTACAGTAGACATGCAGACCACGAAAGAGGGAGGTGATTAGAGATTGAACAGGCTAGCTAGGAGACAGCATATCTATAACGGGCGTACTCGAGAAGCTAGATCTCGTACTACTTTCCCTCTCATGTGCCAATCTATCCCGAAAACACTGGATGAGGGTGAAAGTAAGGCACTGAAACCGCATAAAGGGCGTGGAAGGTACTTACTGTTGGGCCAGATCAAATCCACATACGAGCCGAGCGCCGGCAATGAACGATACGAGGATAAATGAAGAGTTTCGGTACCCCCTAAGGACTGCGGGTGCCACCGCCTATAGCAAGCAGGACCCGGATGCCACCGCGCAAGGCAGGCAGGACCACCTAGTTGCAGCACACAACCTCGTTGCCTCGCACAACCTCGTTGCCTCGCACAACCTCGTTGCCTCATTTCGTCGCCAACCAAACCCTCGTTGTTCCCGAGAGTCAACGAGGTTCTCACGCGTGCCAGTGCTGCCTCCGCTCGCGAATCGCTCGGCAGCAGGTCCGTCATCCACCGCAAATCCGTGAACGAACGAAGACCACTGCAGCTGCCCGAATGAGACCCAAAGTCTCGTCGAGCAGCGAGAAGCAGCGGCGGCCATGAAGAAATGCCTTCGAATTCGACCGGCACGTAGTAGGTCGGAGAACACGAGCACGAAGCACGTGCTTCCGACCGAGAGAGACCGAGCAGTCGCATCTCCCCACAATCCAAGGTGCCTGCAATGACCCGCAACCATTCCACTCGCCGTACACGGTCGTCACTGAGTCCTTGACCCAACGGAGACTCAAAGTCCCCGTTGAGGAGCAAGGCCACAAAGGCCAGCTCAAGGACGGACGGTTACTGTGAAAGAAACCGCCGTAGGCTGACTGACATGGTTTGGGTCGGGAAATAGCGGCATGCGTGCAGCAAGTACTGCAGAGAGTGAGTCGGTAGGGAGAGTCCGGGGTATCCGCGGGTCTTCTGCACTCTTCTACTGTGCATCTTCACCCTTGATGAACCGCGCGATTTCGACGATTTGAGGCGACCGAGAAAGATAGACAATGATTGGTAAGTACCCTTGTTGAAAGTGACGGTTTGGAGGTTAAAAATGAAAACTTAGCTGGTTCCCTGACCCTAAGCTACCCCCAAACTTCGAGCTACCAGCAACACCATCCTCCAAATGATCCCCCCACGCGATTTGAGGCCTCTAATGATTGAGAGTAAGTACATCGTTGAAGACCAATGAAAGGGGAGGAAAACAAACCGCGAGTGACGGCAAAGCTTCGACGTTGGGTTTCCGGTCAAGACTGTTGGTTGCTAAAAGCTGTGAACAACGAGAATGATTGAACATACGACGGGTGAGCCTGACGAATACGGTAAACAAAGAATAAAAGACGTACTGAAGGTGCGCTCCCGAACGTTTTCGTTAACGTTAACGATCGGCCGTGAACATGTTTAAAAGCTATAAAATAGGTATTAGATGAACATAGAACATAAAGACAGAAGAAAAGCTTACCGATCGTCGAAGTACGTGAAACGTCGGGGAGGACATGGAGGTAGGAGGACAAGAGGCGAGGTGGCGGTGCGACGCGCGTTGGGAAGATTGCCGGAGAATTGCCGGTTGGGCGGCAACTTCCGGACAAGCGTCGGGGTGAGACTGGGCACTTTGAGACGGAAATTTCGATACATATCTTTCGTAGACTATCGAGACAAGTCTACAGGTATTCATTGATGAGTTTTTGGACAATGTAAAGTGCTGATTTAGGTAATGACCTATACTACCACATGTAGACTAAAACTTATGTTGTACTATACGCTAAGTTGGAACGAATGGTATAAATAAGGGCGGCAGTGGATTACAGCCGCACCTGATACCACCCCTCGCTAGGCAGTGGTTTACTGCCGCATACGTGTACGTCCCGATTGAGGGAGATGGGGGGGTAATATACGCGGCAGTAAACTACTGCCGCATACGAGTTCGTTCCGACTGAGAGAGAGAGGGTTCTACACGCGGCTGTAGTTTACTGCCGCGTATATTACCCCTCTATATTTTCAGTTGGGACATACACTCATGCGGCAGTAAACTACAGCCGCATGCGGGTATGTTCCGACTGAGTGAGAGTGTGTGTGATACATGCGGCTGTGGTTTACAGCCGCATACAGGTACGTTCCACCTGAGTGAGTGAGAGATTTCCATGCGGCTGTAGTTTACTGCCGCGCCGGTGTACGTCCCGACTGCAAATACAGAGGAGTAGTATACGCGGCAGTAAACTACAGCCGCGTGTAGAACCCTCTCTCTCTCAGTCGGAACGAACTCGTATGCGGCTGTAGTTTACTGCCGCATACGGGTACGTCCCAACTGAAAATATAGAGGGGTAATATACGCGGCAGTAAACTACAGCCGCGTGTAGAACCCTCTCTCTCACTCAGTCGGGACGTAGACGCATGCGGCGGTAGTTTACTGCCGCGTATATTATCTCTCTGTCTCCCTCAATCAGGACGTACATGTATGCGGCAGTAAACCACTGCCGCGTTTATTACCTCCCGTCTCACTCAGTCTCGGCAATCGACTTACTGAGTGATTTGGAAATGGTTGGTCCTCGTGCCATTCCCATAATAATCTCGCCGACCCCCACCACGAGAACTCAAGCGATGGGGGTGATGTCAGGACGTAGACGTATGCGGCAGTAGTTTACTGCCGCATACGTCTACGTCCCGACTGAGTGAGAGAGAGGGTTCTACACGCGGCTGTAGTTTACTGCCGCGTATATTACCCCTCTATATTTTCAGTTGGGACGTACCCGTATGCGGCAGTAAACTACAGCTGCATGCGTCTACGTCCCGACTGAGTGAGAGAGAGGGTTCTACACGCGGCTGTAGTTTACTGCCGCGTATATTACCCCTCTATATTTTCAGTTGGGACGTACCCGTATGCGGCAGTAAACTACAGCCGCATGCGGATACGTTCCAACTGAGTGAGAGTGTGTGAGATACATGCGGCTGTAGTTTACAGCCGCATACGGGTACGTTCCACCTGAGAGAGAGAGAGAGATACATGCGGCTGTAGTTTACTGCCGCATGGGTGTATGTCCCAACTGAAAATACAGAGGGGCAATATATGCGGCAGTAAACTACAGCCGCATAGGTGTACGTCCCGACTGGGGATTAATTCACGTAGATGTCACGGCGCTGCAGTGTGAGTACCTCACGTCTGCAGCTGGGGAGGACCTACCTTGGGCGCGGCTGTAATCTACTGCCGCGAACCTGGTACCGGGGCTATCGGGATCACCTCGCTCGCGGCTGTAAATAATAGACGGGTTGGGCACTGTCCCTCCGTCCTCTCTCTTCAGGTACGTATATGTCTACTTACACTTCGGCGGCATACTAATAAGTTTCTACTACCCAGTGGTCCAGTGGGCGACCTCTAGGGCAGTAGGGGTGACCTCTACTGCCCTAGAGGTCGGACCCCTGGACCCCTGGAGGCTTGTAATCGCCGTATATAACCCTAAGCGCTGGCTCGGCATTTTCCGACGCCAGCGCTCATCCCGGATTTCCAGGCACGAGTCGTCTACAACGACTTCGAGAGGTTTTGGCCACATAGTATATAGAAATAAAATGTAGATAATACATCATAGATTATATAAATAAATTTATATTATGTTGTTCTGCTGTGATAGTGCTGTAATACAACGCATTTGGTGGGTAGGCGTGGGAAATGGATAGTTCAGGGTGTGTATCTACCCCGAAGCTCGATAAAATGGTTTTGGCGACTAGCAATGGGTGAACGAAATGTTTCCCCAGTAAATACGAGTAAAACGAGCCCACCCCGAGCCAATTCCGTCCACTCGTTGTGCACCGATGGCTCATCTGACGCCCCTTTCCCCCAATACAGGCAAAAATGCAATGTTGGGTGGATTGTGAGCGGTATCCTGATCGCAGGAATCCCGGGGATGGTGCATCCTGTCCACACCGCGTCCAGGAACATTTTATACAGCCAACTCTGGGCGGATACACCACCCGTTCGAGGGATGCCGACGATATGGTGGATTTCCGGTACCACGAGGAGGGGGTACCCTCCAAACGGAACGGAGATAGGTATCCCCTCCAAACTGGATGGCATCCTGACCAGAATTAACGTACCTTTCAGGGAAAAAAGGAATCAGGGCGATCCGTGAAGATGCTGGACGGATGCAGCCAAAACGGTGGAAGGTGGTGCAATGATACATTGAGGGTGGATCAGCTAGATAGGGAAAAAAGGAATCAGGGCGATCCGTGAAGATGCTGGACGGAAACAGCCAGAACGGTGGAAAGTGGCTCAATGGTGCATCGAGCGGGGCTTGTTTTTCAGGCTTGTTTTTCAGGGTTATTTTCGTTCGTCAAAGGATTGGAGGGGGTAGGATCCGGAGGAACTGGAGGTGGAGGTGGAGGCGGAGGAGCAGTATTTGGAGGTTGATTACTGGATGGAGGAATAGAGCTGGATTCGCCGGCCATTATACGTTCTTCGCTCTCGAGAGTTCCCTAGTGCTCAATATTGGGATGCGCTGAACAAAGAGGTGTCATAACGTGGAAACCATGTGCCCATCATCTACGATTCGGGTTGTTCGACATGAGGCGCGAAACGTGCTTCAACCTGGCAAGCTGAGCTTGGTGTTCAATTTATTCAGCTTAAGCACTGGTAAGGAAGAGTTCTCTGTGTTTATGGGTCTTGACTTAAGCAATCTGTAGCGTGTCGTTGTCGCTGCTATAGTTCATCACAATCTTGAAAGGATTCACATAAACGATGTTGTTTGAGGAAAGGCAGTATACTCGAATTAGTGAGTAGTAACCCTTGGCGATCTATTATTAATGCACACACACATCCCCTGAGCTCCATGTCTGCAAACGTGCCCCGCCACCTCATCTTCGTTTTCAACTATACAATCTATCTACTGTTACCCCTCCTGTTCGGCACTGTAGTTTATGTATCGCTTCACTCCTCTATCACTATTTACCCTCTCCCTTGTTACTTGTATCCAAGCTCGCAACGTTACCCTGACCAGGGATTGCGCGCTTTACTAGTTCTTACCCGATAGCTTACACTCTGCGAGTACTATCCACTCTTCTACTTTTCTTGGACACCCACGGCCTTAGTGTACCCTGTACAGGACATCCAACACATCGTCCAGTCACCAGCTGTCCTGTATAAATTCAATCCGACCATACCTCGTTCGATCAAAATGAGCGAGTGGGAGCATCCGTGTACTCTGGCATAGGCGGTCCCTCATGTTCGGACACATCAAGGATAGTTGCATCATATCTAACTTGTGAGACGTCCTTGATCATGGTAATTTTACGCCCAATCAGGACGGATACAACTTCGAATGCAGGCCTTGTTATCCTCGAGGCGATAGTCACAAGTAACATATAAATAATACTTAGAATAGTAGGAGTGACATGCAGCGTGATCTTTGTGACCAGACATCTATTTCATTTGAAACCCCGCCAACTCATACTCGCGAGGTAAAAACGTGCGGACAAGTCGCAGTGGACTTGTGAGAAACCGAGCGTAAACCGAGTTTACCTCGGTTCATGATGACAAGAGCCTACTTTGCCTGCAGTGTGAGATCGGTGAGAAGGTAGAACTAGTGGAAGCTCGTACCAAAACTGAACGGTTTGGGAGGGCTTTTGTAGGCCTCAATGAAGTAAAGCACACTCTGGAGGCGGACTAGTGGCCGTTGATACTATTTTTACGCGGCTGGCGAGGTGTAGGATAGATTTGTGATGCGGAGTGGTACTTTCGAGTCGGCTAGGACGGGAGTTGAGGAACCTGCATACCACAGGATACAGGATACAGGCAGCTCCATTTACTTAGATCTGCGACGAAGTATTCAGAGGAGCTTACTATTCGTTAAAGCACCCCATCAGCCCCTCTCTCTCGTTGGAAAATGTGGTCGTTGCAGCGTCTGACTGCAGGGCTGAAGCGGCGGTTAGACTGCGTGAATGGTACATCGAAATCGGAAGGTAAGTCTACATGCGGTCGGTGAGCTGCATCTCGGACCGAGATTTTTCGAGCTAGAGAGCTCACCTTTCGCGTTGGAAACCTACATTCTAATTCTCGAGCGGTGACACGGGACGCTGTGAGCAACGATGGTCTAACGAGCCGCTACTGAATGATTTGGATGTAATTGCCCTAGTTAGCTTCGGAAAATCGAATGATGAGCGTGATCCCTGAAGTACTGGAGCGAAGTCAGTACACAAAAGGTTAGATCGAGAAAATGTGACAGACAGGAGGAACAGTTACAACACCTTACCCGCTGTAAGGTTCTCAGAATGTCTCCGGTTCGATGTTTTATGCCGAGCAGATGCTGTAATTTTCTGTTATTTTGACTCTGGAAGGGCTAAAAATGGTTTGTGGTATGGACTAGACGGCGAGATGACAAGTGAAAGATCCGTTCCCGCAATTCGACGCTGTGCTTTCCGGGAAAACGGCTTTGATCCTGGTAGGCTGAGTGAACGTATCCTTTCATTGAAAAGCGAGGCAGGTCCTCGCCAGCTAAAAACAATAACCCAATCGGCTCTTCTCCAACTCAGCTCCACATTCTACTATCTGCAAGTGCCATTACAGGCCGAAGGTGGATTCAGGATACGGATTGGCGACGTCTAGGGATTCATGAGCTCGATAATTGCTTTAGTTTGACCAATGTTTGAGTGACAAGATCTATGGAACAATAGAACTATAAAACTCACCGAAACTCTGTACGTACCGGATGGCGAACGAGAAGAGGTGATGGATGGTCAAAGGCAAAGAGCGCTTCGCCTATATTTGGAATACTCCCAGGATGGGAACTGCCGACGACCTCGGTGATAAGATAACGCGGTTCCCGATCACGAGACTGCAAGGCACCGGAATCTAGGACCGGGGTCTGTTACCTTGGTTGACTTCCGACGACGACGACGACAACGACGCCCTCGACGCTGTTGGCGTTTCTGAGCTCTAAAACCTCGATTTTTTGCACTCCTGCCCGACAAGTACCCTCAATATACTTAAAATCGGACAATCTCAACCGGAAATCTAGCCCTAAGACGCAATGGCATCAGCGGAAAATGGAAACTGGGGTAGAGGTGCGTCGCTATCACTTCTCTGTTCTGTATCACAGATTTTGACCGGGCGTGTTGATCTATTCTATATCATTCCTGTTCTTTGCTACTTGCATATCGCTTGCGCTTACCTCGCCGTGAACACCGTTACCGTGAACTCGAACCGAACTGCAATGTGGGGCTCTCGAATACCGGAATTCAACTAAATCTTGGCCTCGGACATACGCCCGTTGGCGCTCGAAATTGCCCTACATGACGCAACATCGCCATTGGCTCATACCGGAAACGAACCGACTCAACTAACAACCTGGCCAACTCAAATTCGTGAACCAACGCCCTGCAAACAACCTCGACGGCGCCGGCGTTTTCGATTCACGACGAAACGGACGTGTCTGGCTCGTTCTACTGGGTCAAAACGAACCGAAACGTACCACGACTTGCGTTCAACGACCCAAAACACGCTCTTTAACTCTGGCTTCGATACCGATGTGGCGGCTTTCGTACCGACTCGGAAACCCTTCAAATTGTTGTCCTTCACCTCGCAAACCACCCATCTGCGTCCTTACGGTCTTTAGTCTTAATTTGTGGAGGTACCGACTGGACCAAGCTCGGTAAGAAGGACACTAAGAATGCCGCTCAGGATGAGGAAGAGTGTGTATTCTCTTCCCTAATTTGTTAGACTTTCACTGACGTTCCGCTTGCTCAGGCATCCTGATCTTCCAGAGCCCTACATCCTCCGGTCTCTCGTCTCCGTGAAGATCCGGGCTATTCACACGTCCTGTCACGCCGTTCACTTCGTCTGTATCTCGACGGACGGAGTTGCGTTCCTCTTCGGGAGAAACACCTTTGGATGCCTGGGACTGAAGGGCGGTGGATACGTTAGCGAAAATGCACCTCTCAGGTTAACAGTCAAAGGTACGTTCCATCTTATCTCCATCTTGTTTTCACGCGCCCTAACGAAACTGTGCTAGACCTTGGTGGCCCGGCCAACGCACAATTTGTCTACGCCGCAATGGGTCGGAACCATACCCTCCTCGTTGATTCGGAAGGAACGGTATGGGCTACCGGTGCCAACTCCCTTGGACAATGCGGTGTCGGCCACGTTTCTGCTCAGGTCGGATCGTTCAAGCAAGTACAAGGGTTGACGTACGAGGGAGAAAAGGAAAAGGCTGTCATGGCGAGCTGCGGAGTCACCTTCAGTATAGTGCTGTGCGAGAGCGGAAGAGGTGAGTATTTATCTCGACTCGTTCTCTCTTCCTCCGCCGTCTTGTACCGCTCGCTAATACCCCTTTCGTTTCTCAGTTTACAGCTTCGGTTCGGCTGAAGCAGGCCAACTTGGCCACGGCTCGACGGGCGAGAGGATCATTACCGGTAACAAAACTGCCTTTGACGTTGAAGAACGTGCAAGTAGGTCGTCTTCTTTTCGTCATCACATCTTGGTCTAACCTTTTCCCCTTCCGTAGCTTTAATCCGCACGCTTCTCCCCGTCCGAGTCACCTCTATCGCCTGCGGCAACCAACACACGATTGCCCTCACCTCCGAAGGTCTCATCTACGTCTGGGGATACGCAGGCTATTGCCGACTTGGCCTGGCGAACCAGGTTGACCAACTTCGACCCAAGCTCGTCGAACAGTTCTTGGACGAGGGTCAGAAGAAGAAGGATGATAAGGAAGGAAGCGCCAGTGAGCCGCCGGTGAGGACGGGTACTGCGAGATTCATTGCTGCTGGACAGTCGACGAGTGCTGTGGTTGACAAGGGAGGAATATTCTACTTGGCTGGGAAGGTGAGCCTTGTCTTGTTTCGATTCAGTTTGACGTCCGAGCTGAGAGATTTTTATGTAGTGGAAACAAACGGGAGAAGGGTCGTCTGGGTCGCCATACACGACGTTTAGATTTCTGGCAGATATCATGGCGTGTAAGGTTCTTTGGGCGTCGTTGGGAGGAGTTACGCACTGGGTGAGTTGACGTTTCTTCGTTTGTATTCCTTTGTGCGGGTGTTCTCGTTCTGAGGTTCGCCGACGTTGGCAAGGAACCTGCCTTTTGTCCTTGTATACCTTGCTGACCTACCATTTGTTTCCCTCGTAGATCTCAACACCCGCCGACTCCGACTTGGATCCTGTAGCAAACCCCAATGCACCTCGTATGGTTGTCGCATGGGGCCAAAACCCTGTCAATTCCGAGTTGGGATTGGGACCGGATGAGCCGAAGAGTTGTACGAAGCCAACAAGGCATGAGAGGTTGGAAGGGTTGTATATCAATGGGTATGCTTCCATTCTCTTATTCTTTCCCTTCCTTTCCATTTCGTTCTCGTTTTGCTTTGGTCCCTTTCGTCCGTCGTTTTGTCTTTCGTTCTCTTCCCTTGTTACCTTTCTCCCTTCACCTTTCGGCCCTCGAGGACGATAGCGGCAATCTCAAAACGAGAACGATGGTGATAAAGAAGAAACGAGTGACAGGGATGACACGCAAATGCAGGACAAGATATATCATCACCATTCCACCCCGTTCGCCCCGCTTCCTTCCCCTTTCTTCCTTACTTCCCGCTCTGGGTGTATATGGGTCACGTGGTCATTATGTTGGACCTCTTCCCTTCAACCTCGCTCTCCCTGTTCGTTTCGTGAACTACGGGCCCAAGGCTCAGATATGTTGAAGTTTGACGTCGTCACCTCCTTCTCCATACCCTCGTTCTCCTTGGCCCTGTGCCAACTTGAAGTTACGGACGGTTGTTCGTTGTACTGGTGCGACTGGCGTACCCAAGAGGATATCATCTTCGTTTCGAGAGATGCTGGCTGCTGGCTGGAATATGGTGGAGGTGGATTGCTTGGGTTGATTTTCCGACCAGTTCAGGGTTTCCGCTTACGAGGCTCTGGGACGTTATGGATGGGGGCTCGTTCTGTGTGCATGTTCTTCGCTCATGCATATCTGCTTCGTTATGGAGGATTTGGGTGTCGGGTTGGCACGTTTCTAGCTATGGATGGCTAGAGACCGCTCGAGGATACTTCTCCTATCAGTCTCCGTGGAGACAGCTGGCCCTTGCGAGTGGATGGTCACATCCTGCTCCCGCGTCTCGCTCTACGCGGTGTAAATGTCCTCGTTGGAGTACAATAGTACTCGAGGGGATCCCTTCCTTCCGTCTTTCTCTGCGCTTTCGTCTTGGATTTTTGTTGGTCTAAGGGTGCATGGGGTATCGCCGAGAACTTGTCGTTCGGGTTGCTAGAGACGTTGGTTTTGTCTCCAGCGCCCTCTTTCGTCCTTCAGCACCCACTCTTGGGTCCCATGATTATGTTGGTTGCATTTGCTTCATGGATGGCATTGGCCGGTTCCTTACGTTCCCAAAACTCTGTTGTTCGCTTTTTCTTGACCTTGACTCTTGTTGTTTTGTTTGCGCCCACTCTTCATTCGCATGCTAACATCACGTCTCTTCCGCAGAATCGCAGCTGGTGCCTACACCACTCTCTTCCTTGTGAACCCCTCGTCATCGGCAGAGTTACATAGGACGAAAGAGAAGAAAGATGGCGAGGACGACGACGATGACAAGTACACGAACCTACCACGATGGCCAGACGAACTTGTGGATACGACTGACTCCTGCGTCAAGTGTAAGAAGGACAGTGGGGACCCGTTGGAATGTGACAAGGTGGGTCGTTGTTGTGCTCTTTGGATTCTCCTATCCATTTCTCTATTTTGTCTTTCTCATTACCTATTTTTCGCTCTCATTTCCGCTGTGACGATTCAAGCTAATGCACTTCTACGTTCCCCTTTGTTAGTGCGCCAACCCGTACCATCTCCAATGTCTCTCGCCGCCGCTTGAGAATGTCCCCGAGGGCGAATGGTTCTGCCCTCAATGCGCGAAGGATCCTACCGGGCCTATTCGTGGCTTCAAGGCTCCTAAATATCAGTCCAACTGGAATGGAGAGGAAGACGAGGGTGCTGGCGGAGGGAAGAAGAGGAAGTTTGGTGGAGGCGCGGGTGGAGATGGCGGGAAAAAGAAGAAGTCGGGGTGATCTGGTGCGGAGAGGGTTCCCTACAGGCCGTTGGATGGCACGACCTGACGACGACTTTGTTCGTCGGATATCGGGTGATGTGACCCGATGAAAGAAAAGCTGAAGATGAGGGCGCCTCTGTGCCTTCTCTCTCTCTGGATTGTGAGCGGGGAACGTCATGTAAGTGGAAGGGTTTCACGGGTGGTTTAGCGAAGGAATGTACTTGTCATTTTCTGTGTCTCTGTCTCTCTCTCGTACTTATATATATATCTCGTATCTCGAGCTCGAATGCATAGCACCAGTCGTCTTGTTTTCCGTCGTTACTTATATTTATGACTATCTCAAGCTATTACCAAGGCTTTGTTTATCTTAGTGCCTCGAGAAAGGTCCACATTAGAGACAAGCCAAGTATGTGTACTCGCAGCACTCGCAGCGAAGGTTTGGTGGATTACCACTCTACTACTTAACGGCAGAGCTCTGTATGTTGAATACAGACACGCAAACTACCCTCAAATGTTCAATTCATTACCACGCCTCCATCCCTCACTCCCGCCGTGCTAACGAGCTGAAGATCTCTCATCGCATGCTGCGTAGAAAAAATCTCCAGGAACGTGCGGTTCCAAGACCTGGTGGCTAACAAGAACTCTTAGCAACGTCCTTCATCCCTTCGTGGAGCAAATAGACTCACTCATCCTGTAAGTGTCTTACCACCATTTCCCTTGTCCCCAGCTCTTCAAAGTTGACAGGACAATGAGCGCACGACCAAGATTTCCGTTCATCCTTTGACCTCCTCGCCTCCATTTCCTCTCGACTAACCATTACAAACGAGGCCTCGTTGGATTCTTGGATCCTACGGTTTTCATGTGTCGGAGGCCAATGGTATCCTGACTTTGGCGACTTCTCGAACGAGTGGGTAATCTAAATGCAACCAAGAGTCAGTAGCAGCGACGGGGTAAACACGACGAAATGAATGGAGGAACACCGACACAATCCCTCCAGGTGCCTACAAACTCTTCCCCCTCGGTCCTCAGACATTCCAAACAACGAAACCACTCCCCCCTCTCATCCATCTCATCAGCGCTCACATCATGGTTCTCAACGTCTCCGAATGTAGCCTGGAGGAGACCAATAGCTGCACGAGATTCGACCAATTTGAAGGATCCCCTCAGCCACGATTCATTCGAAACGTGCTCTCCACGATTTACGGAGAGGTAACAGCGGCCCGTCATATGCCGGATGGAGGTATGAACAGACGTACAGACTTGTCCACACACGCGACAGCGACCATGAACAGTCACCGGGCCACCTGCGGGAACGTCCACGTCTGTTGTGGGTGCCGGTTCGGGTGGCGAGCGAGTTGGGTACGAAGGTGAGGATAGAAATGAATCCCTGATCGCCCGGATCACTTCGTCAAGCTCTTCAGCGAAATCTTCCTCGTTCTGTACTTCCGAAGCCGTGACGTTCACTTCGTCTGGAAGCCCAATGAAATGTCTCATTGATGGCAGGCAAAACACGGCTTCTGCGCCCACAAGGGGGAGTTCGGGCCATCTGGACGGGGAAACTTCGGTACGCTTGTATGCGAGGTATCGTTGAGTGATCAGAGAACAGCGAGAGGTGACGACAGACAGGGTATTCGCGTTTTTGGCATCGGAGCTCCGGGAACGGTGAAGGGACAAAAGCCGCCGGATTCGAGAGTTCATGATCGTGTCAGAGAGTCGGTCCTTGAGGAGGTTCCAGCCTGAACGGCAAGCGGTTCTTAGAGTTGGGAAGAAGTAGACCAGCGGAAATACGTACTGCGCTCGGTCAAGGGTGAGTTGTTTATAACTCCGCGTTCGTAAACGATGCGTTGGATGTCTTCAACGACAAAGCCCATCTCCTTTAAGCGGGATACGATCCTATTGTACTGGTATATCAGCATATGTGTTCATTGGACCGTGCAGAGAGCACTTACGCATCGATCCTCTCTTGCCTAGCGTTATGATTATAGCTCCCCAGTTTCAGTCGGTCCTCATCGGCCCACTCATAGCACAACTCCGCGTGCTATAACGTCAAAAGCAACACACAGTCAATTAACATCCATATGAAGAGGAAGGAGACGTACAGCAACGCGCCTCGCAAGATATGCTGTCCGGGCCTCCATATACTCCCTCAGCTCGTCTGAATCCTTGCAAGATTTCATACGTTCGAGCACTCGGTTCAGTTCCGCAAGACTATAATAACATGTGCCTGTTTTGCGGCCTCCTGTGTATAGAACGGGCGTAAGAATTTGTGGAGAGATACCATTCAAAATCCACGCACCTGCTGTGGACTGGACGAGATCCAGAACCTTCTTGTCTTCATTTGGGTAAACCTGTTTGAAGGCTTTCTTGCTGACACCACTGTGATGTATATTTGTTTGAGAGGTTTAAGTCTCTCGATCCGGGCGAGAGCGTACTTGGCTTTCACACATGCGATGCAAATCCTCTGCAGCAAGATAAAGTCGATCTTCTCTTGGCCTCTCTTTCCGCAAGACTAAGGTTGGGAAAATCATCAGTCTACAGCAGGCCTGAGCAATAAGAGAAGGCAAGTAGCGCACCTGGCAAATCATCTTACCAAACAAAAGCCTGACCCACTCGACCTCACCCAGATCTTCGCATGGATCTGGCGCCTGACACGCCTTTCGGATCCGGGTCCAGATGAACGTATTTTCGGGAGACAAGAGTGCCGTTCGAAAGCTACGGTTCACGCGAGATAAGGTTATCAGTGATCTGGGGTGAAGGTAGCTAAATATCTAGGGCAGAGGAAGTCAGCGAAAGTCAAATAAGGCTCGTGTTTGTATGACTTACAGAGTGGAGGATGTCCAGTGGCATTGTTGGTAAAAGACTAAGCTTTCCCCTGTTTCCTCGGGCGACTTTAGTTTGCTTTTTCTTTGGTGGAGATTCTGCGGATGAGAACAACGGTCAGCTAGTATTCTACTTGCTCAGCATCAAGTACTCACCCAAATCATTCTCGAGTTCAATTCTCGATCGCTTTGAGCCCTTTCTTGCTGGCATCTCCTCTTTAACAGTATCGTCCTCCAAAACCGCGGCAGAATCGTCGTTGAGGGTGGTCAGTGCTGACGTCTGAGGGTTATCTTCCCCACTCGTGCTCATCGTGGTCGTTTAGCGCAACGTTTCCGCAATCGTGGTGGTCGAAGGACAAGGCGACAATATACCGTAATCGGTTTGCTCCGGGCCCAAGTTCCCGAAACGTGGTTTGACCTGCCCTCAAGCCGAAACTTCGGCTGACCAATTAGTGACGCACGCTCATCGATGCATCCTCTAGCTTGTCCTCGTACATCCACCTTTGTCAAGCAAGGTAACCAACTCTTGTCAACTTGAAAACCCCACGCCAGAGAAACCCTTTTCGACTGCCTCCAATGACGCCCCAGGGGTGGCGTATTGAGCGCTATATCTCATCGTCTGTATCTCCGAAGGTAAATAAAGCTCTCAATTATGGTAATCGTAATACTTTGACCTGCATTCTACGAGCGCTGAAAAGCTATCCTGAGGATAAGTGCTCGACGACGTTTGCCAAAGGAATTCCAGAAGATTCAAAGCTGTAGTCCACGACTCCAAAACACAGCCGAACCTGGTTGTCAAAGCGAGTGGAAATATCGAAACTACTCACCGATCCTGATATTTCCTTCCCTACATGCTCTCTATCTACATCCCTTTTTGCTCATACACAAATGCCGGGTGCGTGTGGATGAAGGAGAGAGGTCCGAAATTAATTTGGGAGAATACAACGCCACGTAATACCTGCGAACGGAATTCGAGAACACACCACTGCCAGACGGCGTTATCTACGGTACTCCTGAGCTCGCAATTCCCTCTAGCTGGGGAGTCTCGTGCGTCCAGGCCTAACTGCTCTAGTTTTTGTATAAGAAAAAAGGTTAAGGCTTCATCTTCCGTCGAATGCCAAACCCAGAGCATCCAACGACTGGGTCTAGAGACTACCTAGCTTGGTATTGTATAGAATCGGCATTTGCCGTATCACCAACACTAGCTCCTTGTTCGCACGAGGCGACTTGTCTTCTTACCATGACGAAGCCCCAAGCCAGAAATTATCATCCGCGTTTTCTCCAGCTTAGGTTCTACTTTTCAATGCTCTCCTCCGCCGAATCAATTTCACGAGATTTCTCTATTCAGATGTCTCGTGTCTCGAGCCATCGAGGGTCGGTGAGGACGCTTGAATGACACAAATTCATCGGGGTAATTATACTAGCCAGTTTCGAGAATGATTGAACAGGGATAACTCCAGAGTGAGTCGCGAAAATATT
Source organism: Marasmius tenuissimus (assembly GCA_029532415.1). Lineage (NCBI taxonomy): Eukaryota > Fungi > Basidiomycota > Agaricomycetes > Agaricales > Marasmiaceae > Marasmius > Marasmius tenuissimus. The sequence goes on along the minus strand of JAQOTA010000050.1, from coordinate 6,862,835 downwards.
TTTTGATATCCCGACGCTCTAATCAATAAATTTCGCTCGTTTCAGATGTCTCCACCGGGGTACCCCAATTCTCTAGTTCTCACCGTTTGTTCGAATCTGCACGGTCCGGCCTTTCGAAGATCTCATGAGTGAATGTTCGACACTTTGAGTCCTGAGTCCCAAATGCCGACCTACAAGACTCGGACTGCAGGGCTTCAAGATTTACGAGTTCATCTGCAATGCCAGTGGATCACAATCGAACCAAGCTTCTGGATATCCATTCTTCTGAATGTGAGGCCGATTCTGGTCAGGTCAGCGCGTGAAATATCCTACCGTCTTCATGGCCTCAAGGATTAAATTACCACACAGGTATCCCCCATCATTGCATTCAAAGCCCTCCGGTAATATGTTTTCACTACCGACCTCGCCGATCAAGTTATACCAAGATGACGCGAAGAAACTATTCTAGGTCCTCCCAAAATTAGTGACATGGACGTATTTCACGATTATTCGGTACAGAGATCGAATTTCAGACACCTCATGGCCATTTGGAGCGGTGAGTCGTTGTCTCTCCCGTGCGTTGGAAACTTCCCTGACCTATGTATTCGAGCTGTAGCGACCTTCCGGATTCTGCGTTCGCTCCGATTTTCCAGGGGTGATACTGATCATCATTCGATCGTAAGAATTTTTGTTACAGCAATTTACATCCCGAACGTTTCGGTGGCGGTTTATGATTATCGAGCCATTGTCGTTCAATAGCGTCCCGTGTCCCGTCTAAGCCATATGGGCTAGAATGGAGAACTCTAGGGCGAAGGGTGAGCTCTCCACTTCTAGGAGTATTACTCCGAGATGGGGCGCACCGACCACATATTCCTCACGGGTCTGAGCCATGGTATTCCAGAAGACCACCTTTCGCATGAGCACTGCAGCTTAGGGATGTAAATACTACGTTTCCCGACGTTGGAGGGACAACGAGCTGCATCAAAACACGGCAAGGTCTTGTCTTTAGCTTGTCGAAGATCCAAGTATAGAAACTTACCAGTGTATAGGGGTCTTGACTCCCGCTCTGGCCGAATTGAAGGCACCGCTTCGCATCACAGGCACTTTCCGTGCGTCCAGCTGCGTAAAAATAGCTTCGTCGGCCACTAGTACAACTCCGGCGAGCGCTTTGCTTCCATAGCACCTATAAAAGCCCTCTCAAATTTTTCAGTTTCGATACGAGCTTCTCCAAGTTCTATTTCCTTATCACTTTCAGCCAGCATGCAGTTCTCTTCTCTCTTCACCTCCTTTGTCGTCTTCGCCGCTGCTACCAGCGCCGTCATGGGCGAGTCGCATAAGGTCCAATTTGTCAACAAGTGAGTATTCTCCCCAATTCGTTCTTTTGGACGAGATGCTGAACACCATCGTGTTGCTTCCAGATGCGGCAGAGGGACCCCAAAGCTCATCCAAAATGGACAGACACTCTCCAGCGGGGGAACCTACACGTCCAACGGTCCTTTGACCGCTGCAATTGCGTACCTCCAGGTCGGCTCTAAGTGTGGCCTCAACGGGGGTACGTTTTATCTGACTTGCCAACAACAAGTAAATGCTCACTGAATCTCTGTTCCAGAGAACTGCATGATCGTCGAAGTCAGTTTGAATTTGACAAACGTACGTTGAACATACTGACGTCGTGCTACCTTTTTCTTTCCTCTGTAGACGACCTTGAGGAATCCAACCTCGCCAGGTTCTGGATCTAGTACTGACTTATCGTTGATTGCTCCGTAAATCTTACGCTCGCTCATCATGTCTATACAGCAAATGCTCACTGTCTCCCTTCACTCACCTTCTCTCCAGCCACAAGTTCGACGTCGCCATCAAGTTCCAATATAACAACGGATGCTCCAATGGCGCCACTTGTATGTCTTTCCCTCTCGTACTCTCTTTACCCTCGCTGAAATCTACTCGATTAGGCTCTAATGCCAATTGCCCTCCTACGGATGCATTCCACAAGCCAAGTGACACTGGGGCTCAGCGTGCCTGCCAGGTTAACGATGTACGTCGCTCCCCGCTTCTGCGTATCTCCAGCACTCTGACTTCTGCCGCTTACAGGCTGGATTGGTGATCACCTTCTGCCCTTGAAGAGGTATTCGTCAATACGGTTTATACGAGCATTATAAATAACCCATATGTCTTCGATACGTTTCTCGAATTGTATATTACTGATTGACTGCTTACTCGAAGCGCACGGTCGGAAAGCGTCCAACGTCGTGAGGTCGGCTCACTCAAATACCACCTTCCGCCCCCTTCAAGAAAATATAGCGATGTTTACCACATTGACCCGGACCCCGTCATCAGGAACACCCTTAGACCACTTTGCATGGCATTCCTGGAGAAGGCACATTCATTATTAGGTCACTAAACAAGAGACAAGGCAAGGAGCGTTTTTGCAAGATGCTTACCTTGACCGCGTCAAAACAACCGGATCTGGTAACGAGAGTGCTATCCTAAATGTCTTGGTAGGCTACGAGCGGCTGGGAAGAGATGCGGCCGGGACTGAGGCGCCACAAGACCTGAGAGAGTATGCCACCAGGCCATATCAGCACATCCGCGCTGAGCAATTCATAATTTCACACGGAACTATCGTGATTCGTTCCAAGGGCTAAGTCAGGATCGAATACGTTTCCCAGACAGCCTTTAGGGTTGGCAAGACGCCGGCCACGAGAAGCTGGCTTCTGATTTGACAAGACCTTTTCGCTGAAGGTACTCACCGACCCTTAGCCACTCTCTTCCTGGATTGTAAGAGGTCCTCTCATTACCGTACCACACTATACCAATTCTCAATTTTTAAATGACAGGTGAGGAGGAACGGCAGAATACGTCTAGATGGACAAAGTGAAATACCCGTGAGGCCAATGTCCGAAATCCCAGACTGATCTTTCGAACGGAACCTGCCCAACGCATTCAAATCGCCGAATCCGTATGTAGACCCATCGAATTGTCTCATGCAGTCGCCTAACAGAAGGACGTCGGGTTGCCGAGAGGAAACGCATGCGGTCTTTATGTATATGGTTCGAAAATACCCTAAATTCTCATGTGGCGGTGTCTGACTCTGAGTTTCGGGTTTACATCAAATTGACTGTACCGATGCGTCCCTGCCCTCGTTATGGGGCCACCCGGGCCAGGTCAACCGTAGACTGCATGAAACGAGCCATACCTTTGAGGTCAAATCTCAAGAGATGGTCAACTCCATTCTTTCAGCTGTGTGGCGTTTTGCGTGCGTTTACTTTTCTTCCTCAATCGTCACAGGTTCTTGTAATGGATTGTTTCGTGTTTGTGAGCCCACGGTCTCCGCGATAAGAACCTCAGCCAAGGCTGAGGTGATTTCCTGAGTGCTTAGACATACGGTGAGGGACGACAGGGGACGACTAGAACCCAGTCTCGACGACTGAGCGCAAAAAACTATCAGCCGTGCGTGAGTTCTAGAAGGTTCCAGAGAATAACGTACGGAATCGGCATTTGCCGTATGACTAAATTTGGCCTCGCTTATTCGCACGAGGCGTGTTGGCTTCTTACCGTCTCGAAAACCTCAGGTCCCAAACCAACACAGTTCTGCCCAAACTCGTCGTAAGTTCCGATATTTCTCTCCTTCGCTACATCATCTTTGACGGTATTTTTTTTGTGCAGATGCTCTCGTATTATCGAGGCCGTGTGGCGCGGTGAAGCGCGGTGAAAATGTTTGGATGACGTTTGATTGGAGTACCTATTAGCAGATGGTTTCAAAGGGGTCTGAGCAGGAATTACAAGGGGGTACCGGTGAGTTGCAAAGATCTATTGACATCTTAATGCTCTTACCAATAGATCGCGCTCATTCCAGGTGCCTCTGAATAGGCACGCGATTCGCTTGGAAGTGCCGCTCTCCGAAGCTCTCAATCAGGCCGGCGGGGGATCCTCATCAATCAGCGGTGCAATCTTGAACAGCAGTCCGACGACCTCGCTCCAAGTTATTCCGAGTCCTTACTGCAATTGACGGACCCGGAACGAAGAATTTTAACCCTTCGACGGATAAAGCCTATGGCAGCTAATACTACTGGACCCTTGGCTTCTCATAGCTCGTCGTTGGTGGCAAGTGCTGCGTTTGATGCAAATATAGTGGGCCCATGGGAGTCCATGGGTCGCCGTCAGGGTCCAACGCGCTGCAATTTCCAAATACCATTGCCGACCATTACAGACCATTACCTCAACGGTACTTCGATCACCCTGTACAGCATCAATGGTTTATAACGGCGTTGAACTCCCTTTCTTTCCTTTCTTCCTTCAGGTTGCGAGCACGGTACTCCTCCCCTCCCTTTTGTCAACGCTTTTTTCCCTTCTCGAGTCGTCGCTTTTGTTGTTTTCCTTCTGTTTTGTTCATTTGATCTTCTCGCGACGACTTAGTTCTTACACCTACGTTCTTTTCGATTTTTCCCCCATACTTTCTCGTTGTGTGCACCTCTACTAGAATCTGAGATTCTACAGATTGAGAACAATATGCGCCCAGCTGCATTCGTAAGCCTATACTCCTTTCTGTCCTCTACTACACTAACTCGTTAATACGTCGTTTCAGATGTTTTTCGCCCTGTCAACTTTGCCTTTCTTGTCTGTATTGGCGCTACCCACAGGCACCGAGAGCTCCATTACCCACATTGCGCATGACGAAGAGACCGACACGATTCATGCTTACAGACGAGACGGTCTGCTGGTCGACACTTTCCCCGCCTCCAAGCTCGAAGAGAATATCCCAGGTATACCGCCGATTTTCAGCGAGACCAAAATCGAAGGAAGGGATCTTGACGATGAATACGGTGACGAAGAGGCATTGGGGACCCGGGCTGCCGATGCAGACAATTCGGCTCATGGAGACGACGATTTCGCGGATGACTATGAGGTAGATGCGTTCGGATTGGAGAGACGTCAGGGCGCAGGCTCCTGCAGCTCTGTAACAATCGAGGAGCTCAGGCAGCGTGGGTTACATCTTTTCTGTTTTTATCCGACGGGTGCTGATACTTTCCATGCCCATCCTCATAGTTCCCGACTTCAAGAAGATTGAAGAACACGCGGACAAAGAGTTCGGGACTGGAAAGCGTAATGTGATCGTCAATCCGAAGGAGGTGCGTGTCCTCCCCATTTGCTCCTGCATGCTCTTTATCTCTATCGTTTTTCCTACAGTTTCCCGACCGTAACGCAAAGGCCTGTGTAGTCGGGGACGTTGCCTTCAAGTACGAAGGTGCGGACAACCTTGCTCGTGACTCTATTTTCAACTCACGAATAACGGCAACCGCAGGGGATCCCAAATGTCAAACCCAGAAGTCCGAAAGTAGCGGTCAACTTGTTGGAACTAGCGGAAAAGTGTCGATAAAGACGATCCAAGGGTTCAAAAGCAAGGCCTCCTTCACAACTACTCGTGAGTTCTAGTCGCTCTATCTCCCGCAACTTGCTTAACACGCCTTCGCGTTTCAGAATCTTCTAGGCTAGCGATAGATTCTCGTGTTTCAGCATCCGCCGGCTTTGGAAAACTAGCAGGCGTCTCGGCTGAATTCAGTGTCAGCTCCGAGTTCTTCAATTCCAATACGAAGGTGTAAGTAGCGTTCTGCATCTGTCAGTTTCATCATGATTTACGTTGGCTCTCCTCAGCACCGAGTCCGATACCGATAACCAAAACGAAATTAGCATCGACATGGAGGCCAAAGCCGGTAAACAATGTACGATATCCACCACCGTCAAATCGTGTCAAATACAGGCGAAGGGTGCTCTCAATCTCAAAGCGACGGGCTGGGTATGGTTCAACTACGAGGATAAGAAGAAGGGCCATTTCAAATGTGCGTTTACCTTGCCTCTTGCGATACCAACATGAACGCTCACACCAATCCCGTCCTTTTCTTTTACAACAGGGGCAGTCAATATGGATAATGTCCTCAACGATGACCAACGAACCTCGCCGATGGAGATCGCCGGCGATGTGAGGTCAGAAACCAAGTCAGCTTTTGCTGGGAAGTGTACCTAGACAGAAACGAGAATAGTAACGTTTTAGTAGTCAACAGGACGCATTTCTTTTGGAATATTCTCCTCAATGGCTACTACATATACACACCAGTCGTCGGCTTCACCAATCACCTACGCTTTTCTCAGGGACCTTGAAAGTCTTGTCATCTAACTCAATATCGCCCGCCTAGCTCAATCGGATAGAGCGTCAGACTCTTAAGAGAGCCGGCAATGGGCATCTGAAGGCTGCGAGTTCGACCCTCGCGGTGGGCTATCATTATGACATTTTGCCACACGATCCTACAGTCTCGGGTTATCTACATACTTCGTTCACCTTCAACCCTTCTATGAACCTGACTAATTTCCAAGCCCTTCTTCCTTAACATATCAGGTTCGCTATTAAGCTCCGATAAGTCGTCCTCGCTTTCGTCACGCTCATACCCCAGAAGTGTTCTCGATCTACATATGATCTTTCCCGCAGTGCTACACTGCTAACCCAGCGTTGTCGTTACAACAGTGACGAGTTGTTCAGAACGCGAAAAGCTAGGACTCGTGGGACTGGGTGCTCGATCAAGCACCTGACCCAAATTCCTTTCAATCCTGATGGGTTAGGGTTAAAACAGGTTGCTTCCTGGCCTCCACGACTAAATTTCTGTTTCGCACGTCTCTCCACGTACCGTTTTCTACCGGCCCAATTATCAAAAAAAATCATATCCAAACTGAGATAAACCGCCATCCGAAGTCTATCTAAGCCAGCGAAATCCTTCTATGGTCCATTCGTAGTCGTTCAAGCCTCTGCCAAGGTACTGTTCATTTTGTAGCTGTTGCTGTGAGTGCAATTTTAGCTGACTGTTTCTTCTTTTTCCAGGTACCATCGCCTTCCCCATCGATGTTCTCCATTGGAAGCCTCCCACTTTTCACCAGCCCACGCCTCCCAACGCCTTGTAAACGACACAACTATTTGTTATTTGGACTGTTTCATTGTGAGAAGAAACTGGGTCACAGAGACTGCTTGTGGAAGGGAGAGTGTGGAAACTTTGGCAAAATCGGGGATAGATGTGTGCGTCTCCGTTCTTTCTCTAATCTCTGTTCTGCTTTTCTTCTTGAATCTCGAACTTCATCGTTGAACGTCCGTCTTTGTTATTACTGAATTGCTCGATACAGTTACCTTTACCTAGCTCACCTGCTATGCTATCGCAAAGGGCACGGCATTAGAAACCAAGAAAGTCGACGAGAGATTGGCTTCGGCTCGCTCTTGAATTTTCAGTACCCTTCCGTTGGCCTCCTACCCTACATTTGTTTGATGTCAGTGGATGCGAAGCCCGTTAGTCGACTTGCTCCTCTCATAATCTCTGCTGTTTTTTCCATTCACGATAGCGGACTTGCTCGCAATAGTCAGCCGTGGACACATGTCATTTGCTCCTTCTGTGGCGGCGTATCCCTTTCACGGATTTCGAAAACCTTGCAGGCGGTAACCTCACCAAGGGTCCTGTTCCAACCGTCCTTCTCCTTACGATCAACGTTTTGCACTCTCTGGCTCACGGTGCTCTATCTTTTAGCTATGTGAATGCTTCGCGCTGTGGGTTGAGATAGCGTTTGCCTGTGCTGCTAGTTTGGTTCCCGCCGAGTTTTCACGTTGGTGTCGACTGTTAGGGGGGCGAACCTACCCTCATATATATCTTTGTCTTGCTTTTCGGTCATGTCTACTTATGCGTTGGGTGATCGGGATACGCCTGTCCGGCTGTATCGACTTGATCGGTCAGTCTTTGTTGTTGTCGACGCTGAGTTGTTGAGAGGCGCACACTGGGGCCAGCAATCTAATTGTTGCTGTATTCCTCGTCAAGTTTCCGATGGGAATCTCTTCCCTCAATCAATCGTATCTCCTACCACTCGCTTTCACTGCTCACTTGTTTGCGGGAAACCCGTGGAGGGGGTGTTTCGAGTACTCGCGCTCCATAGTTCCGTTCTACCATTGTTCATGGCCGGCCTTCGTAGGAGTGTTTCCGTAACAACATCGACCGAAGCTTAATTTACTGGTCATCGAAATTTCTGATGTGCTATTTGTGCTGCTCCTCCCACTCTTCTGTTTCTCTTTATTTCTTGGGACGATGGGCCTGTACCGCTGGCCAACAGATGATGACCCTGGGAGCTTACGTTATGTGTCTAGGATCATGCAATCTCATCGTACAACGAGATGTTATCAACCGCCATCGAGCCTGATAGCTGCGGTTGTTGTCTGAATGGAAGCTATACGAGCCCTCACGTTCTGTCATAACTCGGTCCCCACGAAAACGACGCGGCTGAAATGTGTGCCTAATGTCGTGGTGGATTATCCAAGTTTGCAAAGCATGCTAATATATAAAGTGGCTGTCAAGAATCTTGAAGCAAAGCAAAACAAAACCTCAACCATGTCTTCTTAATCTTAACCTCGTGAACTCACAGTCCTCATCATCGGTGCGATAGATAAGCTAGGCAAGACCAAGGTCGTGTCACGACTCATTCTTGCTGCAGGATACATCGGCGGGAGTGTGATGTCCCGACTGCTCAGTCTCCCAAACGCTCAAGCAAAGTATGAGTTCCGAGCGATTGTAAGAAATGCCGACAAGGCGAAGATTCTCGCGGAGAAGTTTGGTGTTAAAAGATCGTTGGTTCGCACTCCGACCAGCCGTTGATGGAGAAAGAAGCCTCCGAGGCTGATGTTATTCTGGCGATGGTACGCGCCATAGGGTGGCTATTTTGAGTTTCGCTGGCTGAAACGATGCTGACTGTACATCCTTAGGCTGACTGTGACGACATCAGTGCTGCAGAAGGTATCAACAAAGGGCTGAAGAAGAGGTTTGAGGCTACCGGGAAGCGTCCGATACTTACCCACACGGTGAGTGCCTCAGATTCGACTTGGCGCATTCGAATGCCAATCAACGTTCACCGAATATTTATCACGACTAGTCCGCCGCAGGCTCCGATCATCACTCATACAGCATGCGTCTGCTCTACTGGCAAATCGCAAATTCCGTACGATACCTCAGTCGGCGAGTACACCAGTGAGACAATCTACGATGATGAGAACGTCGAGCAGCTGGACAAAATCTTCCCGGACGCTCTTCACCGTCCCGTAAATCTAGAGGTCCTCAAGGCAGACGAGGACGGTAATGCCCGCATGTAACTTTAACGATTCACCCTATCCGACCTCGTTTCTATCGTTCATCTAAATAGGATATGTCAAAACTCACACAATCTGTCCCGGCATCGTCTACGACGGCACTCGAAACGCACTGGTCGACGCAGTAACTGCAAACTCTGAGACGGTATTATTCAAAATACTCGTGCCTCCTGCTATCAAAAGAGGTTATGCGATTATTGTGGGCAAGGGAGAGAACGTATGGCTGAACGTTCACATCGATGAAGGTAACTCCAATTGCTATGGTTGATTTTGTGAGAGCTGACACCGAAACCCTACTTGCAGCTGCAGACTTCCACGTCCTCATGTTCACTTCCGTGCTGGACGATTCCAAAATTGTTCCTCATGGAAAAGAAGGATACCTCTTCCTCGGAGCAGAGGAGCACAAGTCGGCCCAGTACTACACCGAGTTGGCGAAGATCCTCTTCGAGTCTGGAAAAGTCAAAAGCCCTGAACCGAAACAACTTGGGGAGGATGAGGTGAAGGTGTACTATGGTGCTTGGGTGCGTATCCAAGCATTAATCTCTGGAAAGATAGCCAATCTCGATATTTCAGGGAGCTGCTGCTCGTATTGCGCTCGGCGGGAATGCGCGGTTTGTGGGAAATCGAGCAAAAAAGCTGGGTTGGAAACCAGTGAAGGTGGATACAGGCAGGTGTCGTGAGAACATACGATAGTGTGCAAAAGCACTGCATCAGACGAAGTAGAATGTCTGTAGCTCCCGAAGTTGCACTTGTTCTCCTCGTGATTAGCAACTGTAATAATACAGACCGCCGAAGGTTATTGCTAAACCGGACGGCGGGGAAACACGAGCGATGCTATCCCTCGGGCGCGTGCCGAGTCACTAGGCTCCCAAGACCTTGATTGATTAACTCCTAAGATTGCAGGAAGCTATCTGATGTGATGGGCTAACGAAGGGAACTTAGCCTCACTGCGGCCGAAGATTTCTATTGGTCGAAGAAGTCGTTTAGATTTCCTAGTGAGAAGATCGTCCATATGTATGTACAATGTGCGTTCGGATAGATGTAGATAGCGTGAACATATTTAAGAGTCAGGTTGCGTATACGTATCACGGGAGTTCACCCATGGAACGTCTCAGGTATTTCTTAAGGTAACATTGAGCGGTAACTGAGGTCCAGCTTCCCATTTACCTTTGACCATGGGGCCGTTCGTGCCAATTCTGACTTGCTCGATCTCGATCCCCTTAACAGCGGCGAATTTGAAAGTGTCAATAAGAGCGGCTGTGACCACCTGAAGTTCCAAAACACTGAACGCGCGAGGCTTAGAATAGCAGATATGAAACCACAGAGAGTACTCACGCGAAACGCCAGCCAATACAGGCACGAATACCACCACCTGTTGAGGGAGCGAGGTCAGGATAAACGCAACCAAGAAGGGTAGCCAGACGTACTGAAAGTCATCAAGTTCGCAAAAACTCCTAAAGTAGTCGGGCGAGTACTATCGAGGAATCGTTCCGGATTCCATAAGTCCGCGTCTTCGCCCCAAACGGATTTGAATCTACGAATGAGATTTATGTTAGTCAAGACCTGTAAAATCGAGCCACCTACGTACCTGTTGTATTTGAAAATGTTGAGAGCGACCCTTTGCCCTTTGGTAACGGGAATTTCTTTCCACACAGATCCCGAGATGTCCGTGATGGGTGAGTCCAAGGGTATGATATCGTCGTTCACCGCCTCTCTGACAAGCTCTGGTACGATTGGGCGGAACCTTAGCGTTTCCTGGTTCATCAAGATATCAATGAGGCGATAAGTTAACATGTTGAAGCGTTTGCTCACCTTAATAATCGCGTTTAGAATAGGCATACTTTCCAACTCCTTCACCGTGAGAGGACCATCGGTACTATGTTGGTTTCGAACAACCCGTATCTCTTGTGTCAACCTTTCTTGCCACTCAGGGTGGTACGAGAGCTCGCATAGTAGCCAATTAAGCCTATACCGAGATAGGTTATCAGCCTGAGGAGCCGGGTTGTACGTAGAAGGGACTTGGACAGGACATACGTGGATGCGGTCGTTTCATGCCCAGCGAAGGTGATGGTCCTATACTCTCAATACGTATCAACTTGACCGTAAGCGGTTCACGATGCTGATCGATTTGTTACTCACGCCATCTGGGACAGCGCTTCCACCGGCAGTAAGCGCTTGCTTGGATCTTCTGAGGTTAATGAACGGGCTGTATCGTTCGGATGAGAGATGGCATATCGATGTGAAAACGTCGGCTGACCTATAACACTCAGGATATCTTTGTCCTTCTCCTTTCCACCACCACTTTCCACCTTTTGTGTGACCAAGCCCCCTGTAACTTTCTGACTGGCGTTCAGCCAGTTCGCGAATCGTTTGTCTTCTTTTGTTTTTCTTAGGGAGATGAGATCTATGATAGTCTTGGGGAGGAATCGGTAGGCGGCGTTGCGGAGCATTTTAAGTTCCGTCGGGTTGCGAGAGTCGAGGCTGAGGGTAGTAAACAGATGAATCATAAGTACTTGTTGGCAGCTCAGTTGGGAGTAGGTCCGACTGACAATACATCCCGAAGGATATCACGAAGGCCACCCGCTCTTGTCTTTCCCATCGCATCGAAGTTGTATTCGAACATGGCTGGAGGTGATGATTGTGAGAGAGACGTCCTGAGCCCGAGTCTTATTGACACGAACATTCACCAAGGGCGTCCAGCGTCATGCCGTGAAGCTCTTTATAGCAATCAATAATCGGAGCCCCGCTTTCAATCTCTAACCTCCACTTCGTTATGAGCTTCAATCCGAAGCATTAAACCCTAGGATTACGTCTCATTGGGATAAAGCTCACTTTTTGGGCACAAGTCTCGAAAACCGGAGCAAAAGGGCGGATCTGCCCGGCAGAGAACGAAGGGTTCATGATCTTTCGCTGCCGCTGGTGAATGTCACCTACCCCGATGAGGATTAGTTATCGTTTCGTTTGTGTTGCAAATGGAGAACATACCATTTACGGTCACAAGCCCTGGCCCAAACAATTTCCCAATTAGCTGCTCGATGTCCATAGGCTTTTTGTACCGATAAGCGGATTTGTGACAAATATGCTGGAGGGCACGGGGGTCGGAGACTTCCAGAATGTCCTCCTGATAGGTGTTAATTGACCCAGTCATCAGTCGCTCGTTGTCAGCGGTAGGACATGCTCGTACTCACCCCAAAACACCCAGCCAACCGGAACACAGATCCATACTGCTCGAACCAGTCATATTCAAGTTGCCCAACCTTCCGCACGCGAGTAATATCCCACTCGTGTCCTGTAGTTTCCGTGAGCAACGAACAATTCACCTGGCAGTGGGAAAGAACTGAGTACTGACCGAGGAGTAACGAAGGTGATGGCGGCCCTTGAATAAACTTGAGCGACCGTTTCCTCGACCGGATTACCAGGGCGAAGATGGCAGTTGCTAATAAGGCTAAGGAAATGGACAGGAGCTGGATGAGGAGTGGCATTTTTGAGTGGCAGTTAGGGTTATGCCTCTCCCTATATATGTGTGTGCTCTTCTCTATACAAACCCTCATCGGATCGGATTGGCGAATGGATGCAGCTTCGCGTGAGAGCCAGGGACATCAAGTCGATAATATGTGATTACCTCTCGGGCCGCAATGATCTCACGACGTCGAGCTACTGTAGCCGTCTTCCGAAGGTTTGTAGCGAACGTCCTGAAAGTGATTTCTTTTCAACAGTTATTGGATACTGTATGTTGCATCCCGTAAGATCTCCAAGATTGCTGTGTCGGAGGCTCAATCAACCTTTTCGTGTGCCACTGCCCCAGGGGTTGAGAAGCCGAACGTTTCCCACTACGCAGGGTTCAGTTCGGCACGGCATGACAGCTGGATCTATGACGATTTCAACGGGCAGAACGGCTATTCTGACAGTTGTTTTTATGAGAGAAGATATCGAAGAATAGATTGACGGAAGAGTATCATCCATTGAACTGTGCGCAGCATGAATGTTCTAGATCAAGGGGTGGCGAGCTTTGAAAGGGAAAACCTTCGCAAGCACAAGTGGGTTTATGGTCGCACGTGGGGTGATGTGAAATTTCGTCGAGGTATAGAAACTTTCTCTCGTGTTCCCCCAATCTTATATTACACGAGTATTCTCGAATCGTTCAACAACTATTCAAGTCGTCTCAACGGCCATGCTTTCCTAAAAAGCATTGCATCTTCCGCTGGAACGAGGCAGCACATACCTTCTCTCGGTACCTGATCGTGTGAATAGCCGGCGGCCCAATCGCAATCTTAGGCCTGTCAAAAGTGATTTCGGAGCGCTGATTAAAAACCGATAACTGACGACAAGCCGGCCAGTAGCGTGTCTAAAAATGAAGCCTAAATCGTATATCCTACCACAACCTCCGCCCCAACTACAACTTTGATCGCTGTCTTTCCGGTCCTTTGCGTAACCTCCAACGGATACAGGTCCACTTCTCTCGATAGTTGAAAGTACCAAAACCGCCGAGTCGAGCGGTCGTGCCAATATCGACGGAGAAAGAATGATGGTTCTGAGCGTTGGTATGACATAAGAGCTGTAGTGGCCCGAACTGGCCCCTTCAGGAGGGTACACAATCTGAAGGTCCTTCAAATTAGGCACCAGATAGCTGTGAGATTTGGCTGGAGCCGAGGAGGAAGGAGAAGACGAGATTGCTAGAGTCTAGACACGAAAGCCACAGTTGAATTGGAAGCTCGTATTCGCCCTGCATAACCCTCCACTCAATGGAAAGATAGGTGAGTTTCGGAATTGGACGTAATACTTTGGCGAAGGATTTCTTGTGATTCCGAATAGACATCTCGGTAAACGTGAGGCGCGTAAGAGTCTCAGAACACCTCGAAGTAAGCAAGAATGATGCCAAAACCTCTAAAAACCCGCTAAACGACTCATCTGGGTCCCTCATATCATGACAACGCAACTCCAGTTCAAGGAGTCCGGAGCATGTCAGCTGAGATAAAAATGTTTTCAACCTATCGGGGATTGTATCAAGCAACCCTGAGGGAAGTGAGTCGGGAACAAATGATTTATCGGACTTCTGGGTATTCAGTGGCAAGTAAGAGAGGGGGGAAGGGGGAGGGTATCCAGTACTTGGCCACTGACCCCAGAAGCAGACAAAGGTAATCTGGGGCCATGGTAGGGATAGCTGACGCAGAAGTTCTGCATCGCCCCAGAGTCTACTGGATAGTAAAATGGTTAAAAAAGGCGAGCGTCGAGCAATCAACGGGGTTATTTGATGAGGAATCGAGATGATTTAGCTGCGAGATATTGAATGACAGGGACCGGAGAGGCAGACTAGCCCGAGGAATAGGCGAGCCTTCGTGACCACTGGCAGAAAGACTCAAGAGAGCCCAAACGGCGTATCCAGAAAGATACGGGGCGGAAAGTGCTCGGGTCCGGCTCGAGTGCGGAGCGAGTAGTCGAAAAAGGTCGACACTGTTTGCATCGTCGATTCCGTTTCGCAGTTGAAGATCAAGCGTGATCAAGGAACTTTGAGATCGCTCCAGGTGAAGAGAGAGAAGTGTACGGTAGCTTTCGATCTTGCTTCCTGAGCCAATTGTGATGATAGCCCATAATTCCGGCGTAGACAAGGATATGGCTCGCCAGCGACGACAGACACTACCTAGTACGATTGCTTTGGAGGTAATTCTGTCCCCATTTATATGGAACTGAGCTCCGTTGGACTCATTGGCGAAATTGAAGATGTGGATGAGAAGCTCATCAGGAGGACTATATATGATGGGGCAGCGCTCATCGACGTTGAGGAACGAGGCTAGAAGACCTGGAATGTCTTTCCACAACTCCCCGAGTCTGAAGTGAGTGGGTCAACCGGAGAACGTGCAGTTTCGCACCGAGTTGAATAGGCTCACCTCATGGGGCTTTGGTAGAATTGAATTTAGGGGTACAGGCCCACAGGGGCTTTCTGAGTGATATACATATATGCGATTTTGTCAGGAAATTCGTTGACGTTTTTACAGGGTTGAGCCCTGGCCGAGTCTAGATATCAAATCTTGGCTACATAAGATACTGGCCTTCAGAACTAGGCCTGTCACGCGGCCCCTCACGGACGAGCAAGCTGAGTCGTGAGGGGCCTGTAAAACGGAAGCAAATTCTCAGCCAGAGATTTTAGGGAATTGCCGAAGCGGATATGGAAACGGGCTGCTTACTATCTAGAGTAAAAAGTTCTCAGGACCCTTAAATAGTAACCACCACGTTGCTCTGACGCGTCGCGCTCATGGAACCTCCTGCCTCCCCATCGAGGTTATTACCGTAAATAAGATTAATTTGCGGCTTCTACTCTCGTTCTGACGTTTTGTTCCGAAGACCACCGAATAAATCTAAACCAAAACGGACACGAACAAAGAATCCTTTCAGCGGCAGGACTCTATCGCACGACCAATTCAATGCTCAGAACATTGAACCTCCGCCTTCGCAAATACCATCAGTGGCTTCAGGCTCTCAAGTGACCAATAAGAAGTCAAGGAATCAAAACCCGTATAGCCTTCCTCCACAATTCAAGGTACCTCCATCTACACCAGCCGCCACACCTCCGAATGCAAGCACATCAATACTCCGGTCTGCTTCGTCTCTTTCATTCAACTCAATCACACCCGATACTCCGGAACTCATGTTTGGCACCCCCTCCACTCCTGCGAGCAACCCTCTGTCTTCGTTGTATCCTCAGACTCCGTGTTCTACCAATTTCTCTGAGCTTCCGATCGCCAACACAATCAACTTGGCTGACCCGTTACACGTCGATACCTCACACAGCCCTCTGTTTGGTAGTCTCGGACTAGACGCGATGACCTTGGACTCTCCCTTTATACCTGCAATGGACCACGAGGAAGATGGACCAGAAAAGACTCGGACTCGAAAGCCTCGCCGTATGCCCGTAGAGAAGACACGGGAAATCCTGCAGATGCTGAATCAAGAGTATCAGATGACGGTCTGGGAGCTCATCCAGAATATCTTGACCATGACTACCTTCGACTACCATCTAGTTGGTCTCTACAGAGGTGACTCGAGGCGCTTGGAGCAGATGCTCGATGCTCTCTGGGATATAGGTCCAATCCGCGAGCGCATGTCGAAATGGATGCAGCCGGTTGCACTCGAACAGGTCTCGGAGCGTGTACATCAAGAGTTTAGCAAGGTCAAGTCAGAACACTACTTCTACTCGCATCAAGTTACGCCAGAGGTACTACAAACATACAATTTCCGCCACGAGATGCAGTCTGCTCGGAAATCTACTCCTGCGTGGGATCAGATTATACGATCTGTTACGGATTCCATAGAAAGTCCGGAACGGTACGAGCGAAACTGTTTGGTGATCATTTCATCTCTCCTCCACGTAGTGAGTTGAGCGCTGATATTGGCTTCCAGGGTATCGACGTCGTTACTGCTCAAGTTCTTCACATGCATTCGCCACGCTGTAACAAATTCCAGATAACCTTCGGTGTATTCTCACAGGCCGTCGGTGCCTCTCGTCAGATGATCGAGACACTTAACCACTGTCACCTCTCCACTTGCTTTCCTACGACTCAAGATACTATCACTCACCTAGCGGATCGGGCTGTTGAACACGCTCGCACTGTATCATTTGGGCCACATATGCTCGACTGGGATAACTATAACTCCAAAGGCTCTGTTCATGTTGAACAGCGTCCCGATGCGCCAAGCAAGGTGCAATCGGGTACTCTGGTTCTCTGCTACGGGCTCCGATTTGTCAAGGATCCTTCGCACATGTTGCTTGAGCCCATCACTACCCGCCTTCGTAACTCTTCACCAGTGACGGTTGTCGATTTCAAGCCGTCTGTTGTATCATTATCTTCATATCGTCACCAGTTAGCAATCCATCTCATTCGAGTTCTTGTGTCCTTCGGGTCACCTCGTGGATTTGATCCATCATACATCCTCAACCATCCACTCCTCCAGTTCCTCACACGTCATCAGATCCCCGCCCTACCCACCACTTCCTTTGATCCCTTGCGTATAACCACCATCGAGGAAGCGAGTACCGCAGGTAACCTTGAAGTACCACGGGATGCGTACATTGACCAGATGAAGAGGCTTGAGGAGACTCTCAATGCCATGGCAGTTGTGTCAATCAATGATCAACTCACGAACGCGAGGATCCGTTCTACTCAAATTCTTCGCCATGAAGATATCTCACCTTGGGAACAGCGGAAAATATTCCAGCTCGCTCCAGCTATCTTCCATATGCTCATGAATCTACACTGGGGGATTCGCGATAAGCATTATGGTACTATACGTCAGCCCGGGTCACTTTCGAATCTTTACAGCAGAATGGGCAAGAAACGGCTCGGTAATGACAAGCCCGAGTACTATCCACTCCGCGATGCGCACGGTCAGGTTTTGGATGGCATCGTGATTTGCGCCTGGAAGGAAGTGTTACCGCCCTCATACCCAACACTCGGAGCCTTCCTTTACTCAAATCCATCCCCCGCTCTCCTTCTCGGGATGTCATTCAAGATTCTCGATGATTTTGCGCGACCGCTCCCAAATGTTACACCACCACCACCACCAAAGCCTCGGAAAAAAAGAAACACACCCGATTCCGAGTCTACTGCTGCTGCTACTGCCACTGCTACCGAAGCAAAGTCTGCATCGGGAGCTTCTCCTTCAACTCAAACTTCATCCGCACCAGCACCTACCGCAACGGCACCTCCAACAAGTCAAGCTGAAGCTTCGGCTTCATCAACAGCCCCATCACAAACTCGGCCATCGACATCAACTCAGACCTCGTCATCCAAGGATCCGGAACGAGATATTCTCCATCAGAATATCAGGTTGCTGTTCCACGACTTGCTGTACTTGCGAGAGTTGGAGACTTCTACAAAGACTGGAGATGTGGGAAGAATCGAGGATATACTGCCAAATCTCATGGCAATCTTTCGTGGTTGCGGGTCGGCCAAGTATGCGATGGAAATTCTCCATTACCTGGATAACTTGAACCAAATCTGGCCGGAAGAATTTGCGTGAGTCTTACAGTTGGCTTGGGCTACCTTTCTCACGTTTGGACCAGGAATATTGTACGCAAGAATATCCTTGTCAACCTCGAGGGCCATGACAACTCATTTCTTGGTGTTGATATGAACATTGAGCACATTATTAACGAAATCAAGGTACCCTTATCTACTTTGGGCTAACAACGGTCACTTACTCTCTTACAGAAACTGTACGCAGCGAAAGGAATTTATGCTTCCTGGGATCGACTCGGGGATTATGCTGCCGCGATCAGGTCCCTCATTGCTATCAAAAAAGTAATGCGCAGTATGATGGAAACGGCTTACCAGAAGAAAGAGCACACCAATGCTGATACGTCTGCCTCGGTCTGGGAGGTTGTCTCTGCCATTGAAGAGTATCAGCTTCTCAAGTTCATTCCGGATCGAAAGGTTGATGTCGAGGTCAAAGCAACTCCTAATCTACTTTCGGAGGGTTGGGATAAGGTGCGTAAGACAACCATTCCAACGTACAACAAGAACATGGCTCTTTTCCGCGATTCTGATAAGGACGGGGTGTTTGAGGTCGAAGAGGACGAGTTGCGTCCAATGGATTTCACAACTGGTCAGCCCGAGGAGGATGATTAGAAACATATGTGATTATACTACTACTACATCTCTGGGGTCTACCCGTCTACGTTTTGAGCTTCGGCCATCCCCTGTGTTTATACCTGCATCAAAGGTCTTAATAACATCGCATATCTTCGCTGCCCACTCGTCTGCCCACTCCTTTCTCTCCCCCAAAAACGTCTGAACAAGGTCTGCTGAGGCCACCTTGCTGGGCAGCGCCTTTGACAGTTCAGTGAGCTGGAGGTCCGAAAGAATCATATCCAGTGGTCGAACGGCCTTCAAAGTGTCCTCCTCGTGCATGCGGAGTCGCCAACCCCACAACTCCAGGAGGAGATCATATCGTCTGGAAAGCGGTAGACGGTAACGATTTCGAGAAGACTCCTCGTCGTCACCTGCAGACATCTCTATATCCTCAGCTGATGGGGCGTAGATGGGGCTAGGCAGGAAGCTGTTAAGAACAAAGCCGTTACCATGTCGATCACAACAGAACGGCCCCGTAAACTTGAGTGCTAACAGGAAATGTATTAGAACTTAGAGCGGGGGTAAAAAGGGAGTAAACAGGAACGCACAATCGGGAGATTCATCTCCCAGATAGTCCCGGAAAATCTCGCGGATACAAAGCTTGTCTTCATTCAATAGATGAACCATCGAATACGCTGCGCGCTCACGAACGTCTGACTTATCAGTCAGCTTCTTGCGGGGCCTATCGGGGTCATTTCCAAACGCAGCCTTATTCTCTTCGAACTCGTCCAAGTCAATCCTCGATACCCACTCTTCGTACAATATGAGAAAGAAACCAAACGTCATCAACTGTCGTTTTGCGCGTCCACCCCGTTGAAGGGCATCAGCACCAGTTGGCGGTATGTTGACATTGACGACAATATCAACGTCGGGGAAATCGATACCCTAGCAAAACCATAAGTAAAGCCAGTGTGCAGTATGTATGTCGAACGACTCACGGTAGATTCGCTGGTAGTTGCCAATAACACCCGACAGGGTCCATCTGGTGTCGTGAAGTCGGTGTGAACTTGAGTAAGGAACTGGGCAGACATGCAGCCATCGTAGAACTGTACGATCTTCTTCTTGTCCACAGGTAAGTCGTCTGGAAGCAAACTGCGCAGGTACCGTAAAACTTTGCGGAGAAGACTGATTCGGTCGAAGAAAATGAGGATTCGCTTTTGCTTTTTGAGTTCGAAGGGCTGTGTAATAACAAAGCTGAAGTTTTTGACTTCTTCGAGTGAGTTGACCACGCAACGAGTTGCATAGACAAGATTGGGCCGGTTGCAGGAGTACCGAATCGTACTAAAGTCTTTGTTGAGGACTGCGTTCTCTATAGCTTGTAATACTTGAGGAGGTGACGTTGCAGTCATGACATTGAAGGGGGTACTTGGGAATAGTATCTTGATTTCATTAAGACGGCCCCAAGTTGGTCGAAAAGCGGGAAGACTAAAACGCGGGATTCCGGCGAATAACATGAAGTGGGCTTCGTCGATGCAGAAGCGCGCTATAACGCGTCGAAATGAATGCCCTTGAAGTAATAGACCTAGCCGAGAGAAATGTCCATGCTTCATCTTGAAGAGCTGCTCTGTCGTGACAATTAGATGGCGGTAGGGTCCGACTCTCTTTGCATGACCGTCCCATACATTCTCCTATGCAAAGCTCAGGATGAAAACCGAATGAAATAGATTATCACGACGCACCTTCCAGTAGTCAACTCCCCGAGGTGTATCCTCATTAACCACCAACGTCGGTATCTTATACTTTTCGAGAAAGTCACGAGCCTAAGGGGAGATTGTGAATGAGTAAAAAAGAATCGATATGAAGCAACGTAGAACACACATGAGTGATCTGTAGACGCTTCAAGGGCGAAATGGTGATTGTAATCCTGTGTCTGCTAGCCAGATGAACGAGCAAGGCCACTGCCAATGTCTTCCCTGAGCCTGTCCCTGCTATCAACGCTGAGTCGTGATTGATGGAGTTTACAACGAATCGGAGTTGATGTTTGCGTGGAATTTCTCGACCATTCGTGGTATGAAAGGCAATAACAATAGTCCGGAGTGCTGTTGTAAGGTTCTTGCCGGAAAGTGAGTTGATATAGGTGTGCGGGTAGGAAGGGTTGGCTGGGATATCGTAGCGCTCGAGAATTTGAAGTAAAGGTGTATTCTGCATGGTAAGAACATCTTCTACGTAGTCGGCTACTGTCTGGCAGCCTTCTGTGGTCATTGTGAAAGGGAAAGCCGAGATCGCTAGAACGTAACTGACGGAAGTTGAGAAGGAAGTCGCGCCAGCGCGTCCGTGCACGGGCCCTGAGAATATTCTACTCTAAATGGTAAGCAAGGTGGTTTCCATATTCTGTTCGGCAAATCCCTAAAATGTCTGGCTGAAGATTTGCTTCCGTTTTACAGGTCCGTATATACCCAGCTTGCCTCGTCATATACGGACCGGTGACAGGTCTACTTCAGAACGTGATTTGGCGTTTCGGCGAGCGCTCCTTCTCTTGCCGGGACCTAGACGGCTATGCCGGTGACAGGCCTAGCCGGGACAACCATTGCACGACATCTTGACGGGTTAGGGTCAACACAGCTTTCTTTCAATCTACCATGTCGTGAAATTATCTATGGTAATTTGACTCTTCTTTTACTATTGTCCTACTTGTTTTCATCTCGTTTACACTCCTATTTGTGGTTTTCGTCGGATTTCGAGCGTCCCGACGCCCGGTGATGTACTAGGAGGGTGAGGAGCCTCTCAAATCGGTTGTTCGACGTTGACAGTCAATCTCCCACATCATTTCTACCTCTCATCCTTCTCCTTGGGGAAATCGCAGCATAAGAATTTGCTCCTTAATTAAGGAGATTTTGTTGAGCTCCCAATGAGTTATGGGCAATCAGACAAAAAGCTGCGAGATATTGAGGCAACTTGAAGGCAGGAGAATTCGTTCCATCGGAGGAGGTACAATGGGCGTAGCAATACAAACGGAAGATCATGCTGGGCCCTAGGAGTCCCCATTTAGAGAGACTTCTACAGCGGCGAGCGCACTTACGGTTGTGTTTATCGGTCTTTGCACGGCTACACTTTGAAGCGGTCGAGTATTCAGATTGTAGAACGCCGAAGTTGTCACTTATGTATGTCGAAGGACCGCAGCGTCGTTTGATGTGACCACCGCTGATCTCCACCTGTCTCGGGACTCTGAATGGGACCCATCAAGATGTAACAGTATCGACCGTCTATAAGGCTATTTTGTCTCGAAATCTCAGAAACCGTTGAAGCTGAAGGGCGAGCCTTCACTTGATCAGGTCACGTGGTACCTCGGTGTTTGCCGAAGGCAGGCCCAAGCTGACAGTGAATTTACGTGTGGGGCGTACTCTGTTCTTTTCTCAACCTTCACCATCTGTCTAACCGACGACCAAGGATCTTCGAGAATGATCACAATTCAGTATTCAATATAAACCGTGGGCGTAGCAGGAAATATCATATCGCCACCGGATCTTTCCCGACTTGGAGTCGCTGGGGGTCTCACACCAATCACACCACAAGCACTTAAAAGTACAGAGACAGGACAGCGACGACATTCGTATTCGGCCGAGCTTCGTGATTAGCTCGTGCTTTCATGATCACAATATCTTCCATTCCTTTTGAAAGGTCGGAACAATTCACATGCTCTTTCAGCGCAAAAACTTCTGTTAATCATTAAACGTATTCAGTTGGCGTCGGTTGAGGTACCGAGTTCGAAGATCCTTATCTTGGTCTCGAGCAAGCTCCGATTATCTTTACCTTTCAGAAGTATGCCTTGTGACCCTCTCGACTAAGATCCGATCCTGGAGGAGACAGGTATTTAACGTCAAATCTTCGACGTTCATGTTTCCTCACTGAAAGCTTCGCGAATCATGTCTTCACAGCCAACTCTACTCTCGAAATTTCTTAAGAGTCATCGCGAGCTCGCATCGTACAAGTATGTTCAGTCACAGACTCTCATTACGAACCCTCGCTGACCCAGCAAAGGTCCGGAGAG
This sequence comes from Marasmius tenuissimus, assembly GCA_029532415.1. NCBI lineage: Eukaryota > Fungi > Basidiomycota > Agaricomycetes > Agaricales > Marasmiaceae > Marasmius > Marasmius tenuissimus. The sequence goes on along the minus strand of JAQOTA010000050.1, from coordinate 6,840,082 downwards.
TCACCAGTCATAGTAGATGGCAGCAGCCTATCTGTTGCAGCTGTCGCTGCTGCCGCTCGATACAACGCCAACGTAGAGCTCAAAGATTCATCGGAGATCAAGTCGGTCGTAGCAAAGAGTCGTGCTGTCATCGCCGCGAAGGTGGATAGTGGAGCGAGTGTATATGGATTGTCGACTGGGTTTGGGGGGAGTGGTGAGTTTCTCTCGGGTTGTAGGCTCTTCTAATCGCTGAATGAGGTCGCGTTCACAGCGGATACGAGAACGGATCAACCACTTATGTTAGGGAAGGCACTTCTGCAACACCAGCATATCGGCGTATTATCATTACCAACGAAACCTTTACCTGTCCTTCCTCTATCGGATCCCATTGCAGCAACCAGCATGCCCGAGTCTTGGGTACGAGGAGCTATGTTAATCAGGATGAACTCGTTGATTAGAGGACACTCTGGTGTTCGGTAAGGTCACCATTCCCTGTCTTTCAACATTCATCTCACGAAAAATGGGTATAGATGGGAACTCATTGAGAAGATCCGCGAAGTCATGAATGCCAACATCACCCCTTTCGTTCCGTTACGAGGAAGTATATCGGCCTCTGGAGGTACGCCTATCCCTACACATCTAGCGATCTACATATCAATACAACCCATCGTTAGATCTATCTCCCCTCTCCTATATTGCCGGCACCATCGTTGGAAACCCAGCAATCCGAGTATACGAAGGCTCGGCTGAAGACGGTACTAGGAAGATTCGGCCCTCTAGAGACGCACTCGCCTCACACAACATCAAACCCATTTCTCTCGCATCGAAAGAACCCCTCGGTATCCTAAACGGCACCGCCTTCTCCGCCTCGGTAGCAGCACTAGCCCTCAACGAATCCGTTCTGCTCGCTCTCACGAGCCAAATCTGCACTGCTATGGGTACCGAGGCGTTACTCGGCACTCAAGCATCATACGATCCATTCATCCACGACACAGCCAGACCGCACCCGGGTCAGGTCGAGTTTGCTCGGAACGTGTGGAAGTTGCTAGAGGGTAGCAAGTTTGCACAGTTGGGCGGAGAGAAAGAGGTCAAGTTGGAGGAAGACAAGTACGAGTTGAGGCAGGATAGGTACCCTCTCCGAACAGCACCTCAGTTTGCTGGACCGCAAATTGAGGATATCATGGCGGCGTTGGAGAGTATCACCAGAGAGTGCAACTCCAGTACGTTTCCGCATCTATCTTTTACCTCACCTATTAATCTTCGGTTGTTTGCTTACAGCCACCGACAATCCCCTGGTCGATGGAGAAACCGGCGAAGTCCATCATGGTGGCAACTTCCAAGCTATGGCTGTTACTAATGCGATGGAGAAGACTCGACTTTCTCTCCACCACATCGGAAAACTCATCTTCTCTCAGAGCACCGAAATGCTCAACCCAACGATGAACCGTGGTCTTCCACCGTCGTTGGCTGCAACGGACCCGAGTCTCAACTATCATGTCAAGGGTGTGGACATCGCTACGGCGGCGTACGTCGCAGAGCTCGGTTATCTCGCCAGTCCCGTTTCAACGCATATCCAGAGTGCAGAGATGCACAATCAAGCTGTCAAGTAAGCGCATTCATATTCTTTGATTGGCCGAATTTGAGCTCATGACTAATTCCTTCCTCTAGCTCGATGGCTTTGGTCTCAGCACGAGCAACGATCACATCTATCGACGTTCTCTCAATACTGACAGCAACCTACCTCTACAATCTCTGCCAAGGTACGTTGATCCCATCACTCATCCCCCTTGATCCCAACATCAGCTCAACCCATACTCCGAAGCCCTCGACCTCCGCGCCCTCCGCCTCGAATTCGACGAAAAATTCAAAACCCTCGTCTCTGAAGAACTCCGCTCCATCTTCCCATCCCTCGACGCCCTAGCCCACCAAACCCTCCAAACTCAACTCCTCAAAACCATGTTCCTCCGTATGGAAAAAACGACGATCATGGACGTCATCGATCACATGTCCACCGTCGCGTCTTCCAGTGTACCCGTTCTGAACGAGTTCTTCGTTCGTTCAGGAATTGCGGATACAGAGTTGGGTGTGGGGTTGTTGACGTCGATATCCAAGTTCCAGGGGAATGTGGCTTCGAGGGCTACGTCTCTCATGAATGAGCTTAGGCTTGCGTATTTATCCGGTTCTCGAGGTCAAGCGCCTGCGCTGAAGTATCTGGGGAGGACGAGGGCAATGTACGAGTTTGTGAGGGTCGAGTTGGGAGTGAAGATGCACGGGTTGGATAACGTTACTGGGTTCGAGGACGACGGCGAGGAGAACACCGTCGGACACAGTATCACGAGAGTTTACGAGGCAATTCGGGATGGGAGGATTCATGATATCGTGGTGGGAACCTTCGAGGGGATCGTTGGGTCGGAGTAGAGAAGGACATTCACTCTTAGAGAGACCCAAGTCGCGCCCTGTATCACTAGATGTGTGTATGTATACCCACTGTTCCGTTTATTTGATGGGAAATAGACCATCCTGAATCGTTTTTTTTAGCCGGAGACCTGTCCACGTTTCGACCCTGCAAATCTTAAAGATTTACCGACAGCCGTATGCAGTCTTGAAAGTCGAAGTGGAGACTGGGTATACTTTACCGAGGGTATGGACAGAGGCAGTACGCCTTTTTGAATTGAACTGATGCCCTCCAGCCCGAATCCATTGACACAAGCTCCCGACGCGAGTAGTAAGATCTTGTGGAGCATCCGGCAGCCTAAAGTTGAGTATCTATCATCTGGCTGCTTGTTTTCCGCCGCAGCACGACTATAAAACGAGATTGTGTTGAAAAAACCCCCTCACTTTCGTCCCAAACTTCAGTTTGGCACCTCAACGGAGATCATACAGTGGTGGCGTGAGTACCTAGACCGACCCATGAATCTCTATCCTCATTTTTCTGTCGAAACAGTGACATGATCAAACCTTCTTTTGCTGGCTTGGCCATTATCGCTACCCTGGTGACTGCCTTTCACCTCGAGCAACGCTCGCTCGTGGACTCTGTGAGTTTATTTCATTGAATCTCTTCCGACCGTAGCTTACCCTGACCCAATCAAATTCTCAACTTTTAGGAAAACCTTCGTTCCAAAATCACACTCGACGCTCTTATAGACCACGCCCAAAAACTTCAGGACTTTGCCTACGCATCCCCCGGTGGAAACCGTCTCTTCGGAAGCTCTGGACACAACGACACCGTAGACTACATCTACGAAACCCTTACAAGTCTCGGTGACTACTACGCCGTCACCCTTCAGCCCTTTTCAGCCTTCTCCTACGTACCCGGCAACCACGCTCTCACCATAGACGGTGAGCCCGTCGAAAGCACAGCATTCAACTATTCTCCCAATGGCAACGCAACAGCGGAATTGGTGCCTGTGGCGAACTCTGGATGCAAAGAAGAAGATTACCCTCCCGAGCTTTCTGGGAAGATTGGTCTGGTAGTTCGAGGTGGAGGGTGTGATTTCGGGGAGAAATCGGTGCTGGCTGGGGCTGCGGGAGCTTCGGGCGTTATCATCTATAACAACGTTCCGGGTGGTGGAGTAGGGAGTCTTCCGCCTCCTCCACATCCGAAAGGGGACGTGAGTGGTTCTTTGATTTTTCATAACACCGTGGGTCCTTACTTATAGCTACTGGGATCCAGTACATTCCGACCCTCGCCGTGACAAAGGATACGGGTATGAGCCTGCTCAAATCGATCGAGAGAGGTGCCACAGTCATGGCCAACGTTGTCGTCGATGGATCTGTAACAGAGCTGGCATTCACGAACAACGTTATCGCCGAGACGAAGTGTGGTAACCATGATGATGTTTTATTCCTCGGGGCTCATTCTGACAGTGTTGCCGTCGGTCCTGGTATCAACGACGATGGAAGTGGAAGGTATAGTTTTGTTCCTCGCCTATTTCATGTTCTGGTTCTGTTCTGACATCTTTTGTCTTCTGAGAAAAGCGTTGCGCTACTCGAGATAGCCAAACAGTTGGCTGGTTCTGAAGTGAAGAATGCAGTCCGATTTGCGTGGTGGTCTGCTGAGGAAGCAGGTCTCCTTGGATCCGAGCATTGGGTTTCCACCGCCTCTCAGGAAGAGCTCGATAAAGTTTATCTCTACCTCAATTTTGACATGATTGCGTCACCCAACTACGCTCTTAACGTATATGACGGCGGTAAGTTGCAGTTCTTAATGGTCGATATTTCTCTAACACTCCTCTAGATGGCTCTCAATTTAATATGTCCGGGCCTCCAGGATCGGCTGAAGCGGAACAGCTATTCCACGACTACTTCAAATCCGTCGGGCTTAACTCTACATCTTCCGAGTTGAACGGCAGATCGGACTATGGACCTTTCCTCAAAGCTGGAGTCGCGTGCGGTGGCCTCGACACCGGTGCCGAAGGGCACAAAACTGCAGCTGAAGCAGAGATGTTTGGTGGAGAAGCTGGTGTTGCTTACGATGTCAATTATCATCAACCTGGTGATACCATGGACAATCTTGCTCACGATGCACTCGAAGCTAATACCAAGGCGATCGCACATGCTGTCGCCGTGTATAGTGCTGGGTTTGATGACTTGCCCGCTAAAGATACCACGCGAACGGTGGTTGAGAGATCCCAGTCAGGAGTTATTGGCAAGAGGGAGGAGGATTCGGGCATCTACATGGGGGATTTACTCATCGGGTGATCGATTTAGGTGGTCTTGTATTTATGTACATACGTACCTGCCATTGTCGTTCGGACATCGCTCGGACGCTTGGTCCGAAGACTTGAGTCCGCAATTGAAGCTCTCACGCTGGCAAGAGTCAGTCACTGCGCATCACCATCGCGCCTGTAGGCTGCCAGACGTTACAACTCCTGGATTTCCAACATCCATGCCGAGTTTTAATGCAGATTGACTAAAAGCTGCGTAGACGCACGGACTCACCTTGACAGTCAACCTTGGCTTGCATTCAACCATCCGGCAACAACCCAGACTCAAATTGTAGCACAGCGAGGACTAAATAATGATTTAGACTTGGAAATGGACGAGGATATGAGGGTGCAAGCGAACGATGTGAGAGAAATTGAACATGGTTCAAGAATGAAGGGTCTTTTGAATTAGGAATAAGTAACAAAGAATTGGGTGAGCGTCGTATACAAACCACTATCCAAGACAACAACTAACCTTTCATCGAGCTTCAAATCCCCCATTTTCGCGAAAAAGCTTCAAATTCAGACACCGAGTCAAAGAAACACTGACGTTATTGATTTATTACTGACGGTAACCTGGATGTACTCCAGATGGCGTGTCCTCAATATCTGTATCCTCTATCATACCTTCGCTCATCCTCCCTGTTTCTATTATCTTTCTCGTCCAGGGCTCGATCTACCAACATACCTTCTCTCATTCGCCATCATTCAAGCCGTATCTTCCGCCCAGTTTTCTTTTCTACCAAACTGGCGTTTGTCTGTACTCGAACCTGCAAGCCGTGAGCAAAGGAGGACCTTGAAGCTCGGATCTATGAAGAAGAAGTAGATGCCAGTGCAGGGGCCGAGGTTGTACAGTAGGTATGCATGGCTGTCCGATTTGTTCACGACGACGCGTACTGACGAACCTGGCGAAGGCCCAAATCCTCGTACAGACGCAGAGGATGAGATCTGACTTCATTTCATATTCCCTCAGCTAATACCAATGTTACGCTTTGAGGGAGGTCGGTTCAATGTAAGAAACTGACTCGGGCAGATATAAGCATTTTGAAGGATTGCGAGGGGTTCGCTCCTTCTAACTGTTTTATACTGCTAAATCTTACTCATTTTCCTCTGGTCAATAGAGTATATCGGACCACACAACGCGACGGATGTAGAACCCGTTTCTCACGTCCACATATTGACGAGGGTAGTAGTACACGCGACATTCTGAGCATATCCAAAGTTAAAGTGCCATGGGCAGCGTTTCGGACATAGGTGAGAATGAGAGAGCCCCGCCAATTCCCAAAGGTTGCAAAAATATAAATATTCCGATGCGGGGAATCGAACCCCGGGCTGCTGTGCAAGCCTTCAGATATGACCTTTGAAAGACAGCAATGTTAGCCACTACACCACATCGGATTGGTAGGTGGCCTCGATCATGTAAACAAGTCCATTGGCTCTTGAAAGCATTCTTATACAAATGTACTCATGTCCACCGCGAGGATCGCTGCTTTCTCAACCGAGCCACGAGCCCTCTTGGATAATACTCATAACCTGTTGGGGTCGAATTGATGACGTTCAAAGGATACGAGATCGAGAAAGCTAAGTACCTAACCTCCAAAACGCAAGGAGGGATCTCGGTCAGTCGCGTAACGTGTTTAAGTTCGAATCCTTGATCACCCCTTGTTCTAGATAGTCCATACTACCCACAATTCAGCGGCACTGACCTACCGTCATATTCTCTATGGTACGTTCTACTCCCCACTGTCTACATGAGGTCGAACAATCAGATGTAAGTTATGTGGTACTTACATTTCTACCTACCACGGTGGCTATTTTCACTATCCATTTCGGTAACTCGCCGGCATGCCGTCGGAACACTCTGGGCTGATGTTTGACTAAGTCGATAGTCGGCAGCTAGAGTTCTTCGGCGCATTAATCTGGAATAAACAGTACTGACCATCAAAGCGCTATCACTTCCGATAAGTGATCAACCCACAAGTCATCGGACTCAATTGTACAGGTCCTCCTAGTCCGTGCAAGCTGTCTGAGCAGCTGTGACATTTTTTTACGGAAGGCGCCTACATTAGACGATTCCGTAGTACCAATTCGTTCCCGGCCCGAGGCAAGTAAGCGGATATTATGCCAAAATTTCGATGCTGCCGCTCCTTCCGTCGCTCCTCACGCCGAAACATCCAGTCACCACTCGGAGAGGGTTTGTATAGGGGAGACCTTTCATATATATAGGGAAGCAATGAGCCTCAGCTCGAATGTTTCACAATGCTATCCCTCATCCAACTCCTGTCTATTCCTTTAGCCATTTTTACGAGCACCATCCTCGCACTGATCATTCGGTCGAGGAGACGGACCCTCAGATTCCTTCAAGGACCGCCGTCATTTTCTTTTCGTCTTGGTCAGTCTACCACTTATTTCATCGCTGATGGAATTCCTTCATTCACCCACGGCGACTGCAGGATACGATCAGGTTATCACACGCGTGAGGAAGGTCGGGGAACTCGAAAACGCCTGGTTTGAGCAGTATGGATCTGTGTATCGTTTACCTGGGTCTTTTGGGGTGAGTACAAGCATGTTCATCTCGCTTTATCAGTTGTCAGGGGTGACTGAAATATGACTCGACTGATACCGATAGGAGGACTCCTTATATGTCTCCGACCCCCGTGCCCTCCAGCATATCTGTCATAAATCCGCCTATCGGTACAAGAAACCCATGGACATCCAGCAACTGATTGGGAAGTTGTTTGGGCCAGGGCTTGTGACTGTCAATGGTACGTCCGCATCTGCAACATATAAACGAATTCCTCGCTAATCCCTGCTGTTGCAGGCGATGTTCATCAACGACAGCGGAAGATCATGAACCCCGTATTCTCCGCCGCAGAAATTCGTCCGTTCGCCCCAGTGTTCGAGGCCTGTACACAAAGGGTGAGCTATACCTCAGTATGGCACGATGGTTACGTTTATTGAGATTTCATATCGAAGCTCATAGCAAAGTGGAGGTCCGAGATTGATGGCGGAGCTACAATCATCGATTGCTTCAAAGACTTTCACGGTATGACGCTGGATGCACTCGGAGAATGTATGTGTATCGATATCGCTCGGAATCAGACCTCTTACTCACAGCTGTTATTCCAGCTATGTTTGGCTACAACTTTGATGCGATGGGCAAGACAAGAGCGGGCGGTCTTCGTGATATTCTTCGGGATGTATTGTCAGTCAAAGTCACTCGTTTTTTTGAACTGCCAACAGATACTGATAATTTACCCTTTGACCCTCAGCCTCGACTCTCGCAATCCGTCGGAGCTCAAGATGTTCCGTAACGCTACGTACCGATTCCTCCCTAAGTCTGCTATAGACATTATCTCCTTGTGGAAAACAAAAGAAGACAAACGCTTTGCGAACTGGCTGGAGGCTAGTCAAAACGTTACAGGGGGCCTAGTCACGCAGAAGGTAGAGAGTGGCGGTGGACAGGAAAAGGATAAGGATATCCTGAGCGTTATAGGTCGGTCTATGTTTCTTTATCGATGCACGGCGACTCAACCAAAACCACAGCCCGTTCACTGACTTCGGAAGATCCAAACAAGCGCTTACTTCCGGTGGAAGCGCTGTCTCAGATGGCGTGAGTAACGACTCAGTACTGGAGATCTCTTACGCCCGAGCTGATATGCATTGATCATCTAGGACAATCACCTTTGCTGGACATGAAACGACGGCATCCACGTATGTCCTTTCTATATGCGACGTGCTTATTTGGGCTCATGATCTCGTGATACAGGCTTAATTGGCTTCTCTGCGAGCTTTCGTACAATCCTGAGTGGCAGGAAAGATTGATACGAGAGATTCAGGATATTCGCAGCCAGATTGGTACCAATGGTCCCCTCACAGTAAAGGTTCTGGAGAGTATGCCTATTCTGAACGCGGTCATAAAGGTAAGGAGACCGTCTGATATTATTGTTGCCCCATCATAAGCATTTCGAGTACCTAGGAAACGCTGAGGTTCCGTCCTATCGTACCGGAGCTTGTCCGAGAAGCCGACACCGACGATATCATTCCTTTGGAGTTTCCCATTACGAATGTCTCAGGGTCGACCCTGAAGGAGATTCCGATTCCCAAAGGGCAAAGAGTCGTTCTTAACATTTTCAAGTACAACAGGCGAGTATATGGCTAAGCTTACTAGGCTTTGAATAACGTGATCGTCGTGCTTAGGTTCAAATCTGTCTGGGGCGAGGACGCAGACGTATGGAATCCACAACGATTCCTCAACACTACCCGACCGACTACTTTGGGGGTGTTCGCAAACTTAATGACCTTCAGTATGCCATCCTGTTATTCTTCTTCGTTGTATTCGACTAACATCTCTCCCTCCGCAAAGGTGGTGGAATTCGTGCTTGCATAGGCTGGCGATTTGCGTAGGTTCCCGTTGGAGTTTAGTATTCACCACTTTAAGCCTTGCCTTTCAGTGTTCTAGAGCTCCAGGTAGCTGCAGCCGCTCTCATTGAGTCCTTCAAATTCTCGGCGGTGGAGGGAATCGAGATCGAGCAAGTCCGGATCGGCACAAATGGCCCCATGGTCAAAGGGAAGTGGGGAGCTGGACCTCAACTGCCCCTTAAGGTCACCTCGAGAGATGCCTGACCCTCCATATATACACAATATACCTAATCCCCACCACATCTTTTTGACTATCCTAGCCTATTGGACTCTAAGATGTTTCTCAATGGGAATAACACACTCAGACTCCATACAGGCGCTGGGTCCAACCTCTTCAACTAATACTAACCTGACCTCCTCACGATACATTGACGCACTGCGGGCAGAAAGCTGTGGTCCCTGAGGGTGTTTGGTGTGTAGAAATGGGGCTCGCAGATGTGATTATGAGAGACGCACACCGCTCCGTAAGTTACCAAGCTGTCACGTATACAATGAGCTTGAGGGTCTTTGTGAACCGAATGGTCCAGATATACAGAGATCCCAGCCCACTTGATAGCATTACTAGTATTTATCCGAGACATTTATAAGTCATTATACACCAAGCTAATTCAATCGTGTTAAGAGCATTCTTTATGGTCTCAACGACAACGAAAATGCCCGGATAGCTTACAAACCAATCGCTCAACATCCGAGGTAAGTTCACTGTACTGTGCCGTGGAAACACATTCGAAGCGAGCAGTTTCTTGTGATACTTGTGCTCCTTGGCGTGCAAAAAAGTTTTTAGCGAGCGAGCAAAGTAATAACAATAAAATTCAATAGGAAGGATCCAGTGAATGACCAGCACAAATCTAGTCATCGGGACGAGATAAGTGTGAGGAATGACTGGCGAATGTTTAAAATGTCAGTGCGATGTGTGCGTCAACCAGCACTTCGTGTCCGACCATTCAAAGTTGTTTATCTCTGTTGAGATTTCTGTCTTCAATCTCGGGATGCCTACCTCGGCCCTTGATGTAAACTGCTGCCTGACGCCACAGTTCATTGACACTGGCCTCCTCCACACTATTCTCCGATAGAATTCTCGTCAACGTGTGATCAAGAAAAGTACCCTCTGGCGGCTGACATCCGTCTGTTACGATGGGGAAACTCCTGGGTTTCCTGGGTCCTGCAACATGGTTCAGTTCTTCGCCACAGCAACCGCCCATACCTTATGAAAGCTTGGATGTGAAGTCTATCATCAACGAATCGCTATCCCCTCTAGTGTACGAGCCACACCTCACGCAGAGTCCTCGTAGTGTATGCTTGCCCATACAACTTTAAAATCTCCTTTGTAGAGCGGCTACATCCGTCGACTTTGTCAGACCAGTCTGTGTCCGGCCCGAGTCAGGTAAGCACATAACGAACTGGTACCGTGGCTCTCGCGCGAAGCTACATCCATTTACCATTCCGAATAGGGTTTTTTTTTGTATATTAATCAACAGGAGAGAGCATACATATATAAGGAGGGACACACAGGCCACATTTTCATTGTCGAAAGATGACCTTCTTCATCCAGCTTCTGTGGCTGCCTGTAGCTATTTCTGCGAGCGCCGTTCTCGCGTTGATCATCCGATCGAGGAAACGATCGCTCAGCTTTCTTCAAGGACCGCCGTCGCCTTCCTTCCTGCTCGGTCAGTCCGAAATTTCCTCGACTCCTTCAACTCCCTCATACTCAATGATACTGCAGGTCACGAATGGGCTCTGACTCGCGTGAGGAGGGTCGGAGACCTTGAATCTGACTGGTTCGAGCGGTACGGATCTGTGTTCCGCTCGGCTGGGTGTTTTGGGGTAAGTGCAAGCATATCATTCTTTCATTCTCAATAGCGACTTATACTTGTGTCGACCGGTATCAATAGGAGGACATTCTGGAAGTATCCGATCCCCGTGCTCTGCAGCACATCTGCCACAAGTCCGCCTATCGGTACAAGAAACCCATGGACTTCGAGCAATTATTCGGCAAACTGTTTGGGCGAGGACTCGTAACCGTTAATGGAACGTCTTGGTTCAGAACATCGAGCTAGGAGCTCTGACAGTCTCTATTTCTGCAGGTGTCGTTCATCAAAGACAACGGAAGATTATGAACCCCGTGTTCTCTGCCTCTCAAATTCGCCCTTTCACCCCAATTTTCGAGAATTGTACCCAAACCGTAAGCCATAAACCATCGTGTCGATTGTTCTGTTTGCTGAGGACTCGGATGCAAGCTCATAACAAAGTGGAAGTTTGAGATTGAGGGCGGGGCTACAATAATCGATTGCTATCGGGACTTTCATAGTATGACACTGGATGCACTCGGAGAATGTACGAGTACCAATATCGCATGGAGTAGCAAATCTCGGCCTGACAGCTCTTTTGGTTAGCCATGTTCGATTATCGCTTCGATGCGATGGGAAAGACGAGGGCGGGTGGCCTTCGCGATATTCTTCGGGATGTATTGTGAGTCAGTTCCTCCTAGTCGTGGAATCGTCAATAGCCACTGGCGCTTATCTCTCGGACTTTAGCCTCGACACTGGCAACCCAACAAAGATCAAGATGCTCCGTGACGCCTCGTATCGATTCCTCCCCAAGGTTGTTATAGACCTCATCTCCTTGAGAAAAACAAGGGAAGACAAGCGATGGGCGAATTGGCTGGCCGCCGGTCAAAAAGTCACGGGGACTTTGGTAACCCAAAAGGTGGAAAGCGGTGGTGGGCAGGAAAAGGATAAGGATATTCTAAGTGTTATAGGTCAGTCTACGTCTCCCATTTTCCTGCTCCTTCATGGCTACTCAATCAAACGTTGCAGCCCGCTCGTTGACCGCAGAAGATCCAAGCAAGCGCTTGCCTCAAGTAGAAGCGCTATCCCAGATGTCGTAAGTATCAACAGTGTGAAGTTTAAACTGCTTTGAGCTTATGCGCATTGGTTGACCAGGACAATGACATTTGCCGGGCATGAAACGACAGCATCCACGTATGTGACGCGTCCCTTCTACATACGATGTGATTGTTTTTGCTGATACACTATCTCGTTATAGGCTTAACTGGGTGCTACACGAGCTCTCGTATAACCCCGAGTGGCAAGAAAAGTTGTTCCAAGAGATACAGGATATTCGTGGCCGAGCAAGAAAGAATGGTTCTCTCACAGTCGAGGATCTCGAAAGTATGCCTATCCTGAACGCGGTGATTAAGGTAAGTGAACTCTCAAATTCATCGTTGTCGTCTTATTCATGTTAGCAAACAGGAAACTCTGAGGTTCCACCCAATCTTTCCGTTCCTGGTCAGAGAGGCCGAAACTGACGACATCATACCATTGGAGATCCCAATCACCGATACCTCGGGGTTGGTGTTGAAGGAGATCCCGGTTATCAAAGGCCAACGAGTTAATATCAACATCTTTGAATACAACAGGTGAGCACGGCTTTCCTCCCGCCCATCGACTAACTCAAGCCTCGTCTATAGGCTCAAACCCGTGTGGGGTGAAGACGCAGATGTATGGAATCCAGATCGATTTCTCGAGAGTACTCGACCAACTACCTTGGGAGTGTTCGCAAATCTGCTGACTTTTAGTATGTCTTTTAATTCTCTTGTAGATTGACTATCTCTGATTCCAATCACTTAACCCTCCAAACAGGCGGCGGTATTCGGGCTTGCATTGGCTGGCGATTCGCGTAGGCCATCTCCCTAACTCTGTATCAACCATAATCAACTTTGCATTTTCAGTGTTTTAGAACTTCAGGTGGTCGCAGCTGCTCTCGTCGAGGCTTTCAAATTTTCCGCTGTAGAGGGCATTGAGATTGACCAAGTCGCAGTTGGCCCCGTTGGCCCCATGGTCAAAGGCAAATGGGGAGCTGGGAAACAGTTGCCACTCAAGGTGGCCTTGAGGAATGCCTGAGGCTCGTTCCTCGAGTTCTCGTACTACATAATATAGAAGCTGGCCAGCTTCCTATTCCCTTCTCTCCATATATTTTCGCATATCTAACTCTACGATTTACATACCTATGCATTCACCTCTGCAACAATAACGAAATAGACATAAGTACGGAAATTCGATCACTAGTTGGCGTAACCGAATCTCCACGAGTTTGTAAACCCGGACTATAAACTTCTGGTTGTCATGAGTAGGTCCAGCGACGTATCAATTGCCAGTCATCGTAATTATTGAGGGTTCGTAGCCGAATCAAGCCAGGTGTACACAAAACTCGGTCTACCCAAGTGATCGTAAACAAGATTATTTGAAATTACCACTCGATTGTAAAGCTATCGCGCTAGTAATCGTGTGCTCGCCTGCCAGTAAGAGTACCCTCATACTCCAAACGATTACTCAATCCAACGTCTTCAACCAATACCCAACCTCTTTTCGAAGCGAGGCTATGAACTCCTGTGTGCCCTTCACCGGTACCCATCCCAACTTTCTCGCTCGATTGCCCACAAAACGCGCATTCCCACCCAGCGCAACACGCGCAACGGCTCCCTGCGGTATCAAAAATTTGTTAGACCGAGTTCCTCAGATCGCTGTCTCTAAACACGCACCCAGGGACCAAAATGCTCTACGGCCTCATCCTCCCCGAGCGGTCTTGGATCAGGACTTTTTACTTTCCCCAACTCAAAGAGTACCTTCGTAACCTCGTTATAGTACTGAACCGCCTTGTGTTCCTCTGCTCCGAGAAAAAAGTATCCCTCTCTCCCGTGTGGAACATTTTTGGAATCGTCGAGCACGGAAGTGAACATGAGGACGTAAAATTCTGCAGCTGGAGGTAAGAGCGCCAGTGTCAGTTTTGAGGCAGCACCTAGAGACCCGAGACTTACCCTCATCGATATGAACGTTCAGCCATACATTCTCTCCCTTCCCCACAATAATTCCGTAGCCCCTCTTGACAGCCGGAGGCACGAGCATTTTGAATATAATTGTTCGAGAGTTTGCAACTCCCGCGTCAACTAGTGGGTTTTGAGCATCGTCGTAGATAATGCCGGGACAGATTAGATAGCTTTTGACATATCCTGTGAAGAGAAAGGAGAAGGTCAGACGGAGGCGCACTGCCACTGAAGGTGGATGGATACGATACCTGCTTCGTCTGCTTCGAGAACCTTTAGATCTACAAGACGGTGAAGAGCATCCGGGGAGATAGTCTCCAGTTGCTGGACATTCTCATCGTCGTAGATTTCCTCACTCGTGAATTCGCCCACGGCAGTATCGTTAAGGACAGCTATGGATTGTAAGGTAAGCCGGTAAAAACATCAGCAAACAAGATAATACAAACCTGCTCCCGTCTACAAATATCCCGTTAGCATAGTGAGCGACCGATGTAGGAGCACTTACCGTGTGAACAAGAATCGGGCGCTTTCCGGTGGCTTCAAACTTCTTCTTCAACCCCTTGTTGATTCCTCCCGCGGCATCAACGTCATCACAGTCAGCCTAAACATAATAGACGTCTCATCCTCAAAAGCTCAAAATAGTCTATTCCAGGTCACGTACCATCGCCAGAACAACATCAGCTTCGCTCGCTTCTTTCTCCATCAGCCCTTGATCCGAATGCGAACCAACAATCGCTTTGACACCAAACTTCTCCTCGAGAATCTTTGCCTTGTCGGCGTTCCTTACAATCGCTCGGAATTCATACTTGGAGTGAGCATTTGGGACGCTGAGCAGTCGAGATAGGACACTTCCTCCGATGTATCCTGAGGCGGGAGTGAGAGTCATCTAAGGTATCAGTCGCGACGTAGCCTACCAGTTGCACCGGTGATGAGAACCACTAGCTTGTGAGATTGAGATTGAGAGGACATTCCTTAGGTTTTGTTTTTGGTTTGCTTCCAGCTTCGAGAGGGAGGGGTTTATATACCTATAATATCTTACTTCGATTATTCATGATTCTCCCTGGCATTCAGAGTATGCATCAGGCCGCAGGGTCGTTTCCGTCGGTGCCAAGTCCAAACAGGGGCCTTCGTAACCAAACATTTACCGTAGCTATCGGGGATATGTCTACATTAGACTTGGTAATATCTTGGGATGAGATGAGTAATTCCCAATTCCCGAACAACCGGAGACACTAGACGAACCTAACAAAGTACAAGCATACGGGGAATCGCGAACGAGATAAAACTCAGAAGTCTGTCATGGTACCAAACAAACTATTCGACTCGAAAATCCCCTTTGTCGGCAAGTTCTCATCCTCCTCGATCGCGGATTGTACCACTCACTTACTTGGTATACCCCACCAGAACACGCGCACCTGCCGTAACTTTAATCGCAGTACCACTCCGTTGTAAGCTCTTCGACAACGCCACGTCTTCCCCCCTAACCTGGATCCCCGAAGCAAGGATCAAAATGGCTGAAGCGAGCGTCTCATTTCATTGGGTCTAAAACGAGCCCGGGAAATGTTCATATCCCAGAACATTCCCAAGGCATGTCGACTCTAATCGATCTCGTGAGCGACGATACGAATATCTTTGAGGTTTGGAAGAATGTTATCCGTATGAATCGAGGCGAGAATAATCGGTAGACAAAGAATCGAGAAACATGCTTTGACCATCAGAATTCTCCTTTCGAGGAACTCCCTCTCTTTGAGCATCAAAGAACGGAGGTACGGCGTGAATCGTGGAATTTTCAAAATCAGCTCCCTCTTGAGCGTAAGATGTGTGAGGGTTTGAGGACATCCAGACGCGATCAGGAATGATGTAAGGCTGTCCACAAAGTCGTAGAGGGTTTTGTCTCCATGATGAACGCGCCACCGGGGTCCATAGTGTTGTACATGGTCATGAGAGAGGCTGGGGAGGAAGAGGTGAGTCAGAAACCGAATCAAGAGGCCATAGCAATCTGACTCGATGTTGAGGGAAGCGATGTTCGGATGAACAATTCGACTGAGACGCGGGGTCTCCATAACCCGAAGAGTGTGGCAAAATGTTATCTTTAGAGCCGTAAGCGAGGGAGGTAAAAAGTAGGGGGAGAATGTTGCCTACTAAGTTTGCGGTGAATTCAACAGACGTTAGTTGGTGCCAGGGTAATGGTAGGGATTCTATCATGAATTTGCTGATGGCCAGCTCCTGGTATACGCCTGGAAGGACGAGTTTCTCAAGCACGACATCTTTGACTGACGGACTCCGTCAGTCATGTAGAAGGATGAAAGGGACTTGAGCAGGGTATGGGATGCCGAATGAGAGGGATTCTAGAGGGAGAAACTGGCTTTTAGGATTGAGGCTTGAAGATGGATACAAGGTCCCATAGGTTATGATCTTGCCTGTTTTGGGGAGGAACATGGAGCGATCGGAGGTGGCTCAGATAAGAAGCTAGGGATTGAAAGAGAGTGGGAACATCTTGCTCATTGTAGAGATCGAACGGCGAGAGATTGAGGGTAATGAGGTGGCTCTGGGATCGCTTAAGGTGCAGCTCAAGAGATAGAAAACACTGCGCGAAAGTGACGACCGAGATGTGCGCCCAAAGCCCTGACGTAGCCAGGGCTGCAGCTCGCCATCACTGGCAGATGAATCCCAGCTTTACCATGGGGGAGTAAGACATTGGACCCGGGATTTGAGTTCCGCCGGGCTCATTGGTAGATTTAATGAGCAGTTCATTCGGCGAGCTGTGCCGAAGGTTCAAAATCAGGCATCGAGAGAGACGCAGCCGGTCTACAACTGGTTTAGCTTTGGAAAGATATGTGAACAACGAAGGAGCCATAGGAAAATGATGTGACACTGACATTGCTTACATGCTCAAGGCGGCCAGTGAGAATGTTATTGCGCACGTCAAGAAGAGAGGCATCATAGCTGAAAGATGCCAGAGATATCCTGCGGCGATAGCTTGCCCGTGGTCGTTAGGAGAAGAGTTGCTCCTGGGCGCCCCATCGAGCGTTCCGGTTTGAATTAGAAATTTAGCCGAAGGTTACGGTTAGAACTTCCTTACTTCCGAACGTCCATGTCGTTTTGACTCTCTCGGTTCTATTGCGCCATACTCTCGCGGCATCACCAAATTATGGTGGGTTCAAGTTCAATTGGAGTTTCTGGTACTTCTGACCCGTTATTCGTGGTTCTATCTGCAGTTTCCGTCGATCTAAAAGCATCCTCATGGCCGACACAAATGGGGCAGAAACCAGAAACCAGAACCTTGAATGGCAAGATAAAAAGGTTGTGTTATCTCTCGGACTGGAAGTCCACAGCACTCGTCTCTGGTAGCTTCGTCTCCATAATAGTCGGATCTGCTACCAGAATCCATAGCCATTTTCTCAACGTATCTTGAACGTATCACTGGGGCAAGAATTGGGGGTTGAAGAAGGCCATGTTTGAGAGCATTCAAATTATGGTCTCCTATCCATGATCTCGGCTAATCTTGAATTTGGCTTCAGTTTGATTGCTCTGCGACCATCTTCGACCTCCCTTAGGGTCGCTTGCTACATACTATCTCAAGCCGCCCTTACACGTTGCCTACTAGCACATCTGCACAACAGAGACTACCAGCACGGATTACACGCGAAGCACCCGTACAACCCCTTCCTTCTCTCTACTCGGTTGACTTGGACTGAAAAGGCTATCAACCGAATTTGCAGGTCACGTACTTCAACGTTGGTTTTGCGCGTTGTCCTTTTGCTGCCCTGCCTTCACTCGAACGGGGATGCCACCCTGGTGTCGACATGATCTTGTTTGGAGGATTGATATGCTCATTCAGCTGCACGACCCTTCTATCGAAAACTCAGGACGGTAGATCCGCCAGTGAAGAACGGGAAGGAGAGATGGATTCTCCTTCGGGTCAAATACTTAACCTAGACGACCCATCGATTTTTGCTGAATGTGATTTATCTCTTCATCTCGTTACTATTTCCGTGTTTTATGGCTGACCTGTTTGTTTCTCCAGATGAAATTTAAAAAATGCACGCCGCGTGTTCTAAAACTCTGGGTCAAAAGGAGCGCATAAGTTGGGTCTCTGCGCGAGACCAAGCATAGCAAAGAAGTCTGGCTCAAAGGGTACTGGTACGTTTCTGTTCCCTTTGTTGCTCAGGGGTCTCTCCGGACATTAATATGACTTTGCTCGCGTGAGCGTTCACCATTCGTACCTTACTAAAGTATACCTATTAGTGTCAATACCGGCTGGCGAACCTGACGTAGGGCGAATGCCACGAAACGTGCGATCGTCCAATCCCTCTCTTTGATGGACTTATTCGACGAAATGGAGGCGAAGGCGATTTACTCCACCCCGTGAAACGATTGTCGTAAGTATATCACGGCCTACTATACCTTGTTTGATTCGCGGGTTCCCGTCACGGGATGAGGTACGCCAATACGTGAGACTCTCGTCTACTTTTGAGTTACTTTCTCCCCGTATCTATCCTCTTCGTATTACCGATTGTCGTAGAGTTGTGCATACGAGAGTACTTAGAGAGAAGGGGATAGGGTGCCAGCTCGCTTTTGTCTATGCAGTACGTGAATTCAATTGAAGATTATCAGGCACCTTGAGTGGCAGCTGTTTCCCAGCTCTCATTTGCCTTTGACTATACAGAACGGGGCCAACTGCGACTTGGTCAATCTCAATTCCGAGTTTATGCCCGCTCGAGTCCACAGCATTGAAACGATCGTTGGTGTCCCCATCTTTCGAGGGGCCAGATACTTTAGCTTTATTAATGGAGATGAAACGAGCTTGGGAGATATAATCATCTCCCAGGCTCATTCGAAACTCAACGAGACGCTCTCTGAAACCGTTTTAATCGTTCCTTCGGGGCTCCCAGTTAGTGAGGAAGATATGGCGTCGTTGAAGAGCTTACAACGGAGACCGTGTATTGGGTACATGACTGTACGCGACACGGTATCTGAAATCAGCATGCCCCATCTGTCCTACGAGTCACGCACCAAACCAAACCAAGACGAGGCAGACGGCATACTCAGGGAAACCTTGAAATTGTTCCTTGTCACCTCATGTTGCTCAAAAATACTCGCCCATCTGACATTCAGCACATACCATCCTCTCAATGCCGTAGGGTTTGTTAACACCCTTAATCTTATGGTTCATCCCGAAGCTCACCCACCTATTCATAAAGGACCGAAACGGTCGTGCTATACAGACGAGTCGATTGACAGCCAAACTTGCTTGGGAACCAGCGGGTATGTTGCCCGAGCTGAAGGTTATGCGGGTCAAGGAGGAAGGGTACTGGGGTGCCACACAAAAAAGCAAAACGCTTCAGATGTTTGAGGGGATAGTTCGCTGCGTTCTCAACCAAGAGTCATACATCCGCCGTTGGTATACCCATCTTTCGAGGGGTCAGACACCTTAGACTCATAGATAGCTATTCGACGACCCCGATGGAAGTTTACGTTCAGTAACGAGTCAGTCTAGTTCGGTCAAATGGGAATCCGTTCGAACAAGTACTTTAGTAGCATACAGCATTAGAATCGCGAGATCATGTTCCGTTTGAACTCTTCCATTCCTCACTGTGTATCGGTTCCGCGAGCTGTTCAGTGAGCTGTTCAGCGAGTGCATGTCAGCTTGCCATTTTTGCTGACACAGGCTAAAAGGGACGTGTTTTTAGTTTGATATTGAGCTCACGGATTGCTGAGAGCACGACTTACTGCCTTTGACAACCGGGGACTTGGAGGAGGGACCAGAATAGTACTTGCAGCTACTTCCAGCTTTGTGGCCGCCGTTGTTAGGCGGGTTACAAGCGGAGACTATTGTGAATAACGCATGAGATCAGTAAGGTACTCGTTGGCGTCACAGAACAACCATTACCTGGGTCGGTGGCAATCAAGGCAGCGCCCATAGCCTGACTGGCAAAGAGGACAGCAAAGGCAGAGACAATGGTCGCGGTTCTGAATAACATTGCTGGTGTTGAGAGTAGTAGATGACGTTGGAGGTTGTGATGATTGTTGGGTTCTGGTCTTTGAGGCTGGTTTTGAGAGGGTTTTTATACTTTTTGTGAGTGTTCTTTGGGGTTGTTTGTTGAGATAATGGTAGGGGGCATCAGAGACTACCCCAAATTGGTCCGAATTGCCTTTGAGTATACAGGATAGTAGTTCAGCCATGTCCTGATCTTTCTCGGGAGTGAGAGCGGGATGAGTGAACAATCTCTTGGCTTAATAACAAAAAGGCGCGTGTTCTATCCCCATGTCCGATTGTCAAGCTTATCACATATACATGAGCCAGAAGTTGGGACGAGGTGCAATTTTCTCCGAGCAATGGAACTTGAGAACCGTACGTATATCTTCACCTAGTGACTCTACATTCAGGCTACTCCCGCGATTCATTGCAGAGGTCCATCAAGAGTTTGTAATCAATTTCAGTGAGCATGCTGTCATTTCATCTTGTACATACTTCTCCCATCCTACTTGACGTGGCGAGCTTCGGGTCTTTGTAAAAGCAGTCGGTGAAACGAAAACTCCTGCACGAGAAGAGTGTCACGCCTCTATATCGTGACCCGGTTGGTCAAGGCTGCGGCGCTGCACTCCACAATCTTTTTGATCCACAGCGACCAAATCAGTATCTCCTTGAGATCCGAAAGTGATGTGGCTGCAGAAGTTGCGTTGAGCAGGCAGCGGGATCACGGCTGTTCCCAGTTCTTCTTCCTGTTGACTGAATTCACGCGAGCAAGGTGATTCATGACTTGCGGTATCACCAAGGTATCACCGTATATCTGTGGTTCGAGTGTAAATCCCCGGCCCAACTCATCATAGACAAAGGGTGAGCCTGGATACTGTCACAGAAGATCCAGATTTGCCGTCGAGTGCAGGCACTGAGATGAGCACTTACTCCGCGAGCTCCAGGCTGTGAACTCTATCAAGCTTGTCAGGCCCCAGCACAGTGAACATCCAATAGAAAGCACTGTGATAATGACGTCTCCCGACTGAGCAGAGCTTGACATCCTGGTTGCCCATTTGTTATCCTGATTCCTACCCCATTTCTGTTTGTTCGGTAATTGACCTTGATTCATCGACCCGTGCATCTGATGTATCATTCATCTGCAAGGACCCAGATAGGCCGAGTGGCTTCACCGTCTTTATTCGGCTCCCAAGGCGGGTTCCAGGATGTGCAGCTCTATATCAGGCGGGATTGTCAGCACCAACTCAAGTACTCATTCGGCGTGTAGCCCATCCTTCCGTTTCTTGATATTCAGTAAAAACGAGTATGAGGGTCCAGTAATTACTTACACATCTCGAAACCAAGAAGTACGTATAACTGACCCACTTACATTTAAATTGGGTGGATTCGAACCACGAAGCGGATTTCCTCAGTATGTGTGGCTCTTCCGGTACTCAAAGACAATGATTCCATCGGAAGAGCAAACAGTTGACCTTCCGGGTCAATCCCGCTTCCTCGTCATGTTTTAGCTTTTAGCTTGTTATGCAATGAGACTATGATCTCTCTCGGCCCCGTACAATCCGGGTGATGTTTTGTGAGCGCTTATGAGATCCAACGAGATTGACCCGGAAAGAAGAACTGGGAACAGCCGTGATCCCGCTGCCTGCTCAACGCAACTTCTGCAGCCACATCACTTTCGGATCTCAAGGAGATACTGATTTGGTCGCTGTGGATCAAAAAGATTGTGGAGTGCAGCGCCGCAGCCTTGACCAACCGGGTCACGATATAGAGGCGTGACACTCTTCTCGTGCAGGAGTTTTCGTTTCACCGACTGCTTTTACAAAGACCCGAAGCTCGCCACGTCAAGTAGGATGGGAGAAGTATGTACAAGATGAAATGACAGCATGCTCACTGAAATTGATTACAAACTCTTGATGGACCTCTGCAATGAATCGCGGGAGTAGCCTGAATGTAGAGTCACTGGGTGAAGATATACGTACGGTTCTCAAGTTCCATTGCTCGGAGAAAATTGCACTGAGTCCCAACTTCTGGCTCATGTATATGTGATAAGCTTGACAATCGGACATGGGGATAGAACACGCGCCTTTTTGTTATTAAGCCAAGAGATTGTTCACTCATCCCGCTCTCACTCCCGAGAGAGATCAGGACATGGCTGAATTACTATCCTGTATACTCAAAGGCAATTCGGACCAATTTGGGGTAGTCTCTGATGCCCCCTACCATTATCTCAACAAACAACCCCAAAGAACACTCACAAAAAGTATAAAAACCCTCTCAAAACCAGCCTCAAAGACCAGAACCCAACAATCATCACAACCTCCAACGTCATCTACTACTCTCAACACCAGCAATGTTATTCAGAACCGCGACCATTGTCTCTGCCTTTGCTGTCCTCTTTGCCAGTCAGGCTATGGGCGCTGCCTTGATTGCCACCGACCCAGGTAATGGTTGTTCTGTGACGCCAACGAGTACCTTACTGATCTCATGCGTTATTCACAATAGTCTCCGCTTGTAACCCGCCTAACAACGGCGGCCACAAAGCTGGAAGTAGCTGCAAGTACTATTCTGGTCCCTCCTCCAAGTCCCCGGTTGTCAAAGGCAGTAAGTCGTGCTCTCAGCAATCCGTGAGCTCAATATCAAACTAAAAACACGTCCCTTTTAGCCTGTGTCAGCAAAAATGGCAAGCTGACATGCACTCGCTGAACAGCTCACTGAACAGCTCGCGGAACCGATACACAGTGAGGAATGGAAGAGTTCAAACGGAACATGATCTCGCGATTCTAATGCTGTATGCTACTAAAGTACTCGTTTAAATGGATTTCCGCTCAACCGAGCTAGACTGAGTCGTTACTGAGTGTACCCTTCCCTTGATTCGCCGAATGAGCGCAACTCCCTGATGAAACTGTGTTTTTCCAACTGTGAGTGGGGGCCTATGTTTAGAAGCTAACTTGTCGTGCAACGTCGTCTTTTCGGACCCAGGAAACATTCTTCGCACCCAGCTTTCCTGGTCTCCCCTCGGTGATTCAATATCTCCGGTACCATCCTCCTTGTAGTCGTGCCCATATCCAACCGCCGTCGTCGACCCAAACGACACCTTTAAAACAGTTTCCCAAGCTTGTCACATCTCCCTCAGTGGGTTCAAAGTATCTGACTCCTCGAAAGATGGGCATATCAACGGCGGGCGTATGACTCTCAATTGTGAACGCGAGCAAACTAACCCCTCAAACATCTCAAGCGGCTTGTTTTCCTGTGTGACGCGCTAGTACCCCTCCACCCCGATCCGCATTACCTTCAGGTCGGGCAACATACCCGCTTGTTCGCGAGTGAATGGAGAAGCTTGGCTGTCAATCGACTCGTCTATATCGCACGACCGTATTGGTCCCATCTTCTCCTTTCTGAATACGCGAGTGGGCTTTGGGGTAAACCATAAGACCAAGGGTGTTGACAAGTACTACGGCATTGAGCGGAGCTGAACGTCAGATGGGCGAGTGTCGAAACGTGAGGTGACAAGGAAGGATGTCAAGGTTTCTCTGAGCATGCCGTCTGCCTCATCTTTGGTTGGCTCGGTGCTAAATGTGGGCGTGCTAGTTTCACGTACCGTGTCGCACACAGTCTTGTACTCAATTTACGATCTCTATTGTGAGCTCTTCAACGACGTCTTTTCTTCCTCCCTAACCTGGAACCTAGAAGGAGGATTATAACGGCTGAAGAGAGCTTCTCGTCGAGTTTTGAATGAGCCCGGGACATGACTAGATTTCTGAACCTTCGTAGGGCAATCCTCGAGGTCTGGAAAAACGATATCCGTATGAACCGATGATGGGATGATCGGTAGACAAAGAATCGAGGAATATGATTTGACCATCGGAATCCTCCCTTCGAGGAACTCGCTCTCTTCGAGTGCCATAGGACGGAGGTATGGTGTGAATCGTAATAACTTTGAAAACAGCTCCCTCTGGATAGGAATCTTTTTGAGAGTGAGATATGTGAGGGTTTGGGTACATCCAGATGCGATTAGGAACGATGTTAGGCTGTAGTGACTACACAACGTCACATCCAGTCTCATTTTCGTGATGAACGCGCCACCGGAGTCCACAGTGTTATAGATGGACCCGAGAAAGGCTAGGGAGGGAGAGGTGAGACAGGTATTGATCTAAGAGGTCGAAGCGATCTGACTCGATGTTGAGAGAAGTGATATTAGGATGAACGGGCCGATCGAGAGGCGAGGTTTCCAAAACTTGATGAGTGCGGCGTAGTGTTATCTTTAGAGTCGTAAGCGGAGAAAGTAGGAGGAGGTTATCGTTCAATGGATTTGCGGTGAGCTCAACAAATGTTGATTGATGTCAGGGTAAAAATTCTACGATGAATTTGTTGACAACTAGTTCTCGGTTTACGCACGAAAGAATGAGTTTTCTCAAGCGTGGCATCTTCGAGTGACAAAGCCAGTCGTGTAGAAGGACAAAAGAGGCCTGCGTTGGGCATGGGATGCCGAATGAGAGGAATTCTAGAAGGAGAAACTAACCTTTAGGATCGGGGTTTCGAGATGAAGATATAAGGTTCTTTAGGTTATGATTATATCGGTTTGGAGAAGTAACGTGAGCGATCGGAGCTGACTCAGATAAGGAGCTAGGTATAGAAGGAGAGTGCTTGCTCGTTGTGGAAATCGAATAGCGAGAGATTGAGGGTGATGCAATGATGAGGGACTGCTTGAGGTCCAGCTCAATAAGTAGATGATGTCACGTCAAAGTGACGATTGGTTGCGCCCAAGCTCTGACATAGACAAGGCTACAGCTCGGCATCGCTGGCAGATGTATCCCGCTTTTACCAAAGACATTGAGCCAGAGATTGGAGCTTCGCCGGGCTCATTGGTGAATTGAAGGATCAAAATGAGCATTCGGCAAGCTGTGTACGCCACCATGATTCAACTCCCGAAAACTCGAAAACAGACATTGAGAGAGAGACGCTGCCAGCCCTACTACAACTGGTTCAGCCTTGAAAAGAGTGATAGATACCGATAACCCCTCCACAAACAAGATCGGCATTGCGAGTGCTAATGCACACGTCGAGCAGAGAGGCATCAGAGCTGAGAAGTGTCAGAAATAATCTGCGGTGCTACCTTGACTGTGGTCGTTGGGAGGAGAGTCGTCTAGACTGGGCGCTTATCGAGCGTTCCCATTTGAATTAGAAAGATTAACCGAGGGTTAGGGTTAGAACTCTTTGCTTCTGAACATCCATGCCGTTTTGGCTCTCTGTGCTCCATTGCGCCATACTCCCGTCTTATCGTCAGATTCTCGTGGTTACAGGTTCAATCGGCTCTTCTGGTACTTCTGTATCGTTTTTGTGGCCCTATCCGCAATCCCCGTCAAGTTAAAAGCATCCTTATGGTCGATGAAAACGGGACAAAAGTTGGAATCTTGAATGGCTGGGTGAGGAGGTTGTGTTATCTCTCAGACTTTTCATCAAATAATTACACGTCTCTGCTAGCTTCATCTCCGTAGTAGTTGGATTTGCTACCAGAATGTGTAATCATTCTGCGAACGTATAGCTGAAGAAAGAATTGGGCATTGGGGAAGGCCGTTTATGAACGCGTTCGGACTGTGGCTCTCTGCAAATTACCAAGCTAATTTTACCTTTCGCTTCAGTTTGCTCGCCCTGTGGCCGTCTTTGACTTATCTTTGGAACGCTCGCTACATGCTATTTCAAGCCTTCACATGCCGCACGTCGCCTACTAGCACCCCTATACGACAGAGATGACACAAAAGAGTTGCACAGGGAGCAACAGTACAACCCTCTACTCTCTCTACTCAGTCGACATGAAGTAAATGAGCTATTGACCGAGTTTATAGGTCACGTGCTTCAACATCGGTAACGCGCGATGTCCTTTGTTACCCTGTCTTCACTCAAGCAGGCATGCCGTCCTAGATTTGGCATGACCCTCGTTGGAGCATTGGTGTGTCCATCTCCTGTTTCTCAAGGCCTCTTGCTATATGGTTCTGTGCGTGTCGATGGGCTCCTCTTTTTCTCCTCCGTGCACATTCGGAATGCAGGTGATTTGGGCAGCTACTACCTTCACGATCTTTCCTGGTTTGCCTGCGTATTCCTCGTGTTCGATATTTAATCGTTTTGTTCCTTCAGGTACAACAAAGGAATGAACGCCGCGTGCCCTGAAACTCCGAGTCAACAAGAACACATAGATTGGGTCTCTGCGCGAAACCGAGCACTACAAAGAAGGCTAATTCTGGCTCGAAGTGTACCGGTACGTACCTCTTCTTTTTGTTGACCAGTATTCCTTTCGGACATTTGTTTGACTTTGCCCGCGCGAGCGATCACCGTTCGTACACTTTCTGAAGTATACCCCTTAGTGTCGATACCGGCTGGCAAACCTCACGTAGAACATGTACCCAGAACATCCACGTTCAAGGCGATAACCATTCACTTCCTCTTTATGTTACGCCGCCCGTCTTGCCTGAAGCGCACGAGTTTTGAACCCGTTCAGTACGTCACGTGATGTACACATCCATCTCGGCTTCGCAGCTGCCATTCCTTTCAATGTCATTCCATATTCTCTCTTCGAGAACCGAGATTGCAGTAATTCTCCATGTTCTCACCCAATCTATATACCGTCGGATCGCTCCCTTTGATGGACACTCAAGGGAACGAAGCGAAGGTGACATAGCCCGTGGAATGATGGTCATTTATTATGATCTACTACTCCTTCTTTGTTTGTAGGATCCTCAATACTTGTCTGGGCTATGCTAATGTCAGAGAGCCTACTCTGCTCTTGATCTACCTTGTCGTCGTGTCTCTCCTTTTCATGTCACATCTTCCGGAGCCGATACCTCTACTTACCGATCGCCTCCATCTACTTTCTGCTGCCGTTAAAGTTGATGTCCGGTGACAATTGTGGTCTCCCTATATTTAGCTACCTAAAGAGGATCATGTCGTGGCTCAGCACCCAAGGACTTGTTCTGTTATTCTCCATATTTTTCATTGTCGGTAATCAATTGTGTCCATTACCAACCTGCCCCCATGCCATCTCGGAGGTTCGATTGCGGTTCATACTTCAGCTTCGGCTCGACCACCGCATCCTCGTTTCGGACGCCAGACGGCTGACTCTTCGTTCCTTCCCGCGAATATCCCCCCGTCGACACTAGTGACACGCTTCGGGGATCGCAGAAGTCTCCTGCTGTCATGGTCCGAGCGAGTTGTCGGAGGGAACGTGCGTTGCTCAAACTTCCAAATCGCGTATAAAAGGTGTCCACTGATCTTTCCAAATTCCCATCCCAGCATTTCACAAGAGCAGCTTTGGAACTTTCTTTCGCAATCATCACCTCTACCAAACCAGCCCTCAGACGAGATGCAAGTTAAATTCTTCGCCCTCTTGGCTGTCGCTCTTCCGACTGTCATGGCCGCTACCGTACCCGTTACTCGTGGTGCTAGCGACAACATCGATTCCTTGTACGCCCACACGCTCCTAGGCGTATCCAATCCCCCAATTAACTCTTCATTCTTCATCTAGCTCCACCGTTAAAGAGGGTCAGCATCGCTCGTCAAGCATTTTCCTTGTGCTGTCTCGAATCTAACTTCCCGCAATTTATTATTAGGCAACACCAATCAAGTCGAGAACCCCGCGGCTCACTTGGCCGCGAGGCAGCCCGGGTCCGGACTTGACAACCTTGGGAAAGGGTTTGGAGTCACTGGCAAGACGTGTGGACAACTTTCCGACCTCACTGGCAACTTCATTAGCAAAGGCTTAGGTCGTCGAGCTGAGAAGGAAGACTTTGGAAATTTTTTGAAAGCACTCGCAGACACTTTGGCGTTAGGGGATAAAGAGCTTGACTAAGGTCTTGAAGGAAGCCTGGATTGAGAATGATGTACCCAGACTTCTTCGTTCAATGATTTGGAAAGCGTTTACGTTCGACTCCCGAGTCATCGATTACAACGGGTGTTATTACCATATATCGTGATAGACAATTATTGAATCTTGATTGGTCGTTGTTGACTTATGCTCGTAGTAATCCGAAGTATTAACGCAGGTCAACTATCTACCTTAGTCGACACAGGCTACAATCGGGCGGTGATATTTGTGAGCTCGATGATTAGCTCAGGATAATTGGGCGTTAGTACGTTTCCAGAAATAGCCTGCGAGCTGTTCGAGGAACCGGCGTAGCGCTTGCAGCCACTTCTGGCATGATGGTCGCTGTTCTCGGGTGGTCGACAGGCGGGTACTATTCAATATTTAAGTTAGGGTGAGTTCTCCGGCGTCAGGACTCTCGAAGACTCAAACCCATCTGGGTTAGTAGGGTCTGAGCCGCGCCCAAGGTCTGTCCAGGAATAAGAAAGGCGATGGTCACCGGGGTCCGACCAGTCTGTTTTAAGCTTCTGCATTGTCCTCGAGAAGCTCGAGCATGGCGGGAATTTGGAGTTGGGGCAAGTTGTAGGGCCGCAGAGGAAAGCTTGAGCGATTGGCACAAGACAAATCCGGTCATATATTGTTTGATTGACTCATGAACAAAGACGCTAACTGCGAAGAATTGTGAAAGCTGCTAGCAATATTGAGGTAGCCATCAAGTACATTGTAGAACGTACTGATGATCAACGTTGGAGACTTGAACAGCTCGAAGCTGAAACATTTGACTCACCAGCAACCGGCGCTCGACAGCAGGGGGCAACGGCTAGTTAGGTCAAGCCTCACAAAGTTCTAACGAACAGATCACCACCCCACTTCCAGGTGTTCTTCAATCTTACAACTCATCTGCTCCGAGTAGCACATAGGATGTGTTGGGTCGTAATACATACGTATTGGTTTTGAGGTCTATATATAACTATTGAGCTCTGATGCTCGTTCAACTAGCGAGTCGAGAGATGGAAGGATAGGTGACTCTTCAAGTGAATCTTTAAAACCATCCGTGAGTTGAGGTTGGTAAGAACCACAAACCCTGCATCCTGTTTGCTGTATACTCATCCACAACTTCAAGCCTTTTGAATTGAATGTGACAGATATAGAACTAAGGGAGTTTGGCACATCCCGCGGTGGAGCCAAAATATGACAGATGTAAATGGGTTCTAGTGGGTTTCAATCTCCAACACTAAAAGAACAGTGCTAGAAACATATTGATAGATTGGAAGTCCCATGGTATGGAAAACATCCACCAAAAACTTCTTACATTCCTGGAAGGAGCCAACTAAAGGTTCAGGAATAAACATATGTCTGTAGGTTTTCATATATTTCATTTAAATTTCATAAAATACCATGTCATTGAACCATTTAGAGTACATGGTGTGGTATCAGTACAGGATTTGCCTACTCCCCCGCCATTGCCTCACGCCCTGGTCTTTGCCCCCAGCCAATGTCTCTTCCCACTACGTGCCTCCCTTGAGATATTGTTGCAGCCGTTGCCACGATTTCAGTCAACTAAAAGAGACAGGGGGGAAAGTGGAAACCAGACCGTACCACTCTTTGGGCTGCCTCAGATGCTCTTCTCTTAGGAGGATATTGGATGTGCTTGACTATTCACCTATCTTTGCCCATCAATATATAGTGTGCAAGTATTTGAGAGCTTGAACATCAGCGAGGGAGTCAAGAAGATAGAGCATGTGTATAATGCAGCGAGGAGAGAGGGAACCACACACACCCAGTCTTTGCATTTTATCCAGTAACGGGCATACATCTAAAAGTGAGGTATCCGAGTGAGAAGACATATGTCGAGCGAGCCAAGTGCGTACAAAGCACAAGCACATTAGCTCGTACTTCGTTTCTTGTTTACCGATTGCACCATCTCTGAGAGACTTCAAACTGGCGGCTAATACATATGTTGCTCGTCGTCGCCGTAGGCGTTCAACTTTCCCGATATCAATGAATGTTGTTCTTCAGGTGATAGTTACCAGGATGCTGTGCTCAGCCACGAGCCAGGTGTAACAAAAAGAATAAACACACCCAGTGAACAAAGTTTGGCTCGGAGTTCTGGATTGATTGCAATAACGGATATACTTGATTATGGTCACTGGTCGCAAACAAACACCAAATTATCCCTATTTCTTCAATTTCACCAACGTTGCCTTTTGTCCGATTCGGTCAAAAGGAAAAACAGGTTGATGTATAGCATGAGCAGAATGAGATGATTGATTTGAAACATTGGCGAACGGGATGTATCCATGGCACTAGGAAATTGATGGAGTTGGCGCGGATAATGGAAGTGCTGCGATGGCCGGAACAGGCCTGGGCTCGGACTTCAGTGGGTCATTTGAAGCAAGAATATCCTGATGTCTAAGTCAATCCCAGGTCAATTCACATAATAGTCCATACTCAGTCAAGTCCAAGACAGCCATCAAAATCTTGTCGACACGTTATTTCAACGGACTCACAAAAAATGTAAGACACCCCCCCCACAAACACTAGACAAACAGGAGAGACGTGGCTGAAACTATCTAGACATATCAGAATAGTGGGACTTTTCACCGGAGTCTAAAACTCTGCAAGCCTAAGGGCGTTTGCAATTGAAGTAAGCGCTTACATATCGACAATCTTCTCAGGTCTCCGCGAGAATATCTAGGTCCAGCCCCTTCACACCTGCTTCACTCAAAGTCCGAGATTATCTTCTAACGAATTGGGCGGAAAGTTATGCTCAAACCACGAATATACCATCACATTGCAGGTGAACGAAACGCCTCAATCATGAGATTCTATTGGAACAATGAATGGGAGCAAATGTCAACCCGCTGTGGGTCCAACACCGGCTCCTATTGCTTCTATACCGCGGGTACGTGATGAGACTGATGATCGAAGATGAATACAGAGTGCCCTTTCAGAAAGGCATGGTATTGTTCGCTCACTCCACAAACAAACACAGGACATGACGAAACTACCCTTCTGTACACCTGCAGACAATCTAGAGCGGGTTGGGTTAGTCCCCCGATGTTCCCAGCAGTCTCACAACAAACATCGTCAAAGCGCGCTCACGAACAGTATAAGAGCCCTCCCAGACCCGCCTCGAGATATCAGAATCTAAACAAACAACACACTCTCCAAAGTCATCTACTCTCGATACCAATCATGTTCTTCAGAACCGTAACCATCGTCTCTACCATCGCCGTCCTCTTCGCTGCTCAGGCCATGGGCGCTATCTTGATTGCCACCGACCCAGGTAACAGAAATTCTCTGACGCGAACGAGTTGCCGACTGACCCTACCCATTTTGTGACGACAGTCTCTGCTTGTAACCCGCCTAACAACGGTGACCATCACGCTGGAAGCAGCTGCAAGTACTATTCTGGTCCCTCCTCCAACTCCCCGGTTATTACAGGCAGTAAGTCGTCCTCTTAGTTATCCGTGGGCTCGATATTGAGGTCAATTCGCGTGTTCTTTAGCCTGCGCAATCGTCGATGGCAAGTTGATTTGCGTCCGTTGAACGACTCGCAAGGTCGAAACATCAAGGTGGAAAGAGCAAAGAATGGAAAAATCTAAACCAAATATAATCTCGAAATCTTGTTTCTTCTGATTCGTATGTGTAACGGTGTATGCTACTCGAATATTGGTTCGAATGTTGTCCTATTCAACTAAAGCTTGGCTGACTGGTGACTGGACATAACTATCCACGGGTTCGCCGAATAAGTTCCATCACCCGGCTAAGCCTTCCGATTCTCAATGACGTCTAGTGTTTAGAGCCCGACTTAGTGTATGAACCCGTCTTTCCAAACACAGAAAACTTCCTTCGCACCCAGGTTTCCTGTTCACTCCTCGGTGTCTGGATATCTCGAGAACCATCCTCCACCGAGTCGCGCCCGTATCCGACCACCGTCGTAGACCCAAACAACACCTTTACAACAGTGTCCCCAGCTTGTTCTAACACTTTCAACGACTCTAGATTATCCAACCCCTCGAAAGGCGGGCATACCAACGGTCGTTCCAATACGGCAGATTCGAGCGGGGGTATGACTCTTGACTTGAACCGGGAGCGAATTATCCCTTCGAACATGCGAAGTAGTTCATTTTCCTGCGCTGCGCGCCAGTATCCTTCCACAACGATCCGAAGCACTTTCAACTCGGGTAGCATACCCGCTTGTTCCCGAGCAAAGGCCGAAGTTTGGCTGTAGTCCGACTCGTCTGGATCGTATGACCAGATTGGTCCCTTCTTCTCCTCTATAAACAGATGGGTGAGTTTTGGGGTAAGATCGAGGATGTCAACGAGTACTGCGGCGTTGAGTGGATTGTATGTGCTGAATGCAAGGCGGGCGAGTGTTTTTGAGCATCCCGAGGTGACGAGGAACGATGTCAAGGTTTCCCTGAGCACGTCGTCTGCCTCATTCTTGTCTGGTCCGGTGTGTGAGTCGTAGGATAGATGCAGAGATAAAAGTCGTGAACAGGAGAGGCGGGATAGGAACTGTGCTAAAATGACTGGAGAAGGCCAGCGAATCTTGAGTGTAGTCAGATTCAGGTTCGTTACAAGATCCGACGCCTGTGACACCAGGGTCGCTCCGGTTGCGGGGTCATGACCACTGAGTGCCACGTCGAAAGAAGTGAGTGAGGGAAAGAAAAGATGGAAGAGAGCGTTGTCCACGCCCGTCAAGGCGAGCTTGACATGGGTTATTTGGTCCCACGGTAAAGCGAACGCATCGTGCTTGGATATGAAAGGTCCATAAAAAGAGAAATCTCGCAAGTTGGGTAAACTCGAGCCGCGAAGTGGGTTGCTCAGGTATTCGCGGTCCGCCACGTACTTGTGAGCCTCGAAAGACAATGATTCCATGGGGAGAGTAAGTGATTGACCTTCAGAGTCAAGTCGGTTGAGTCTCATAAGCACCCACAGGATATCACCCGGAATGTATGGGGCTGAGAGAGCTCGGAGTCTGGTCGAATAACGAGCTAAGAGCTGAAAAATAACGAGGGTGTGATCGGGGCAGGTCTCGAGATTCGGAACGTGGATCTGAATGTCAAGGGCGATGAGGCAGGATTGGGAGCGTTGAAAATGAAGAGATAGAAGCTTGTAGTACCCGGCGAGATTGAGCTCATGGACCGGGCCTACGTAAATGGTAGACCATAGTACTGGTATCGATAATGTGATAGCTCGCCAGCGATGGCAGACGCTTCCCAAAACAACCGCATTGGAAAAGGTCCTGTCCTGGACGCGACTTTCACTACTAATGGCCTCGGTGCCGAATTTGAAGATGAGGATGAGGAGTTCTGTGGGGAAATTGTGAATTAAATGCTGGTTGCTTGATGGGAAATTGGGGCTTTCTCGAGGGGGGAGGAGTCTAGCGAAGCGTTTCTGCAATTGATCAAGTCTTCAGGAGAAGGACGGAATGAACACGGTGGCAAATGGTTAAAGGAATAAAGGCTACTTACTTCATGAGAGCCTGGTTCGTGAATGATCGGGGGGAAAACACACTATTTAGCAACCCACACGCCGCCATAGTTATAATATCGCGTTCTGCACTGCTTTAAGGAACATGGTATACATCTCTCCGGTGATCACCTTGCCGCTATCTAAATTGAGTTATTCATGTCGGATATAGTCAGCAAGATTAGGATAGTGTTCTAACTCACTATTGAGGTTTGAGAGTTTCCGATCCATCGGTTCGTGAGCCTCTTAGTTCAGGTTTAGAGTTCGAGCGAGGTTTCAGAAAGTTAGAACAACGTAAAACGGCAAGCAAACTAGGGTGATATAACAGTGCCGCTGTCAGAGCTTTGCGAGCCTTGACCTCAAGCCCGTGATCCAATTGGCAACTTCTGATGAGGCACACCGGCTTATATTGCGGTGGACTACACGGCCATTTGGCAGTCGGCAAAATCGGGGCTTTAACCAGAAAGGGAGGGAGGGGGCCTCAGTAAGCGATTGAAGAGATTGGGCAAACCGGGTTTCCGGGTTGTTGACATCAAAATCAGATGGGACGTTTACACCAGTGATAGGAGACATTCTGTTCGAAACGACAGCGGGGAAGATCTTCTACACCTCGTGTGGTTTGGGCCATACCCTCAAAGATAGTCTCTCAAGTATTCGCTTTCAGTGGTCGACGACTAACACTTGGCTCATGGACGGCATTTCGGATCCGAATGCCGAGGGCCAAAAAGTGCCCACCGACGCTATCGGTTCGGCTATCCTTGTTCTCAGCACATTTCATCCTAGAGGACTCATGAGCTCAAGTGAGTCAGATTTGGCGCCCTTCTCCCAATCTTTTATTCATAATTTTGCTTGCAGTTTTTGTCGGGCTACAAACATCCGGTGCATACTTGAATAGAATCTGACCGGAAGTTCACGGAGATACATTACTCTTCATTCCTGTGTGTCGAACTTGGATATCTTCTACGCATTATATGCTGGTTCTCTGTTTGATTCCAGAGGTTAAATCGATAATCCTCTCCTGCTTTACCATTCCAACATTCAGTGCTCCTTCTACGTTCATAGTCTAGGCTTCGTTCTTTCTGATGCTCATGGATTTTTCAATTATCTTCAGGTTCACTCAAGCTACTATTCTACTCTTCGAACAATTCACATCATCGATCTCTGGCTGACCAAAAGACGACGAAAATCTGTTACACAAAAAGCACTGACACGATCACTCGCTAGCAAACCTTCTGCTCTCATATAGAAACACCGGACTCGTTCATTGACATGACTTCCCTCCCCAGCATCGACCTGATATCTCTCGAGGCTCCTCTATACTTTCCAGTAACACTGAACCGGAAATTAGAGGATTCTTGAGGCTTAGAAGCTTGAGGCGCTAATAATTGATCGTCGGTTGACCGAGAGAGTCAAACGAGTCTAGAGTGAGGGACGTAACGGTAGCAACAACGGGCTGATAGTTATCTTCAATAAGAGAAAATGTTCGCTACAGAAGGCATATGCATAGTTTTCACATCCGACTCCGGGAAGGTTCCTATCCGCGAATAAGATTTCCTTTACTCGCACACGATTGCTACTTCTCCGGTAATCATATTCTAGACTTATTTGCACAATGTCCATTCATTCGACGCAGGTAAGGCTGCCACCTTTGTCGACACATGCTACAATCAGGTGTGAGGAAGCATTCGTCAGTTGGATAAAACACTCGGGGGGAAACAACGTACTTCCTTGAATGACCCGTGAGTCACCATAGTACCTGCAGCTACTTCCAACATGGGGATCGCTATTCATAGGCAATCTACAAGCAGCGCCTAGTCCGAGTATTAGTTTCCTAACATCGGAAATACCAAAAACTCACACCCACCTGGATCAGTCGGAGGAATGGCGGTAGTGCACATGGCTTGACTGGCGAAGAGGACGACAATGGCAGAGAAAAAGGTAGCAGTTCTGGAGAGCATTGATGTGGGTAAGGTGTCTAAAGTGTTGAGTGAGATAGTTGAAGTGGGTTCTGATCTATTGGTGGCTTGATGAGGCCTTTTTTAACCTTTTCTCCCGTCATGCTGCCCGGAAACTCCGGCTTTATATCCATGAGTCGTTGAATCAGATACAGGATCAATCTGTCTCAACTCCAAATGAGCTCCAAACAGCTCCCAATGGGACATTCGAGTTCATGGTCATTATTCATGAATTCATGAATTCAGCTTTAGCCTACTCAATTCCATCCAGGACTCGACCTATTGATCCGTCTCGAGCAAGACAACAACGGCAATATTGAAAGGGATTCTGTCATTGCGCTTGGTTGCCCTGAAGCGCCGCAGTAAAATTTGAAACTAGTTTAGTTGATTTGGGCCCCACAAAGTAAAGTACTCCAGATGCGATAAATAAATTCGGGTAATCCACTCGGCGTCTTCGGGAATGAAGATGTCAGGAGAGCGGGGTTGAGAACCATCACTGCACCGACAGAATACAGGAGGGGGCTAAACGTGTTCAGAGGTTACTCATTCCGCTGAAGAGCTCCAAATCCAATTTAATTGACGTGGTGATATGGTGTTGATACAAATCATGAAATCTTTGATCTCCCCGCGGGAGGTAAATTCAAGGACGATGGGCCAGTCGCGTCGATGTGGCAAGGGCGTCACAAGTCGTCTTCAACTTGTGTTGACTATCATTCGTATGGAGCTCTGTCCATGGTCCCATTAGCCTGGTAGGTTAACCACACAAACCTTCCCTCGGGTCGTCGAATACCTTCGTTCAGCCGAATTCTGAGAGAAATCTAGACGCGACACTTCAGGCCGTGAACGGTTCCACCCTGATAACATAGAAAAAGCAAAGAAGCCCGAATTCTACGTCGAAGACATCCAATTGCTACTTGCCGAAGCTACTAGTGAAAGCGGACAACCTCTGCACCCAACCCTTCCGCGTCTCTTCCTTTGACTCGACGTATTCTCGATTGTTCTTACTGTTTTCATATCCGACCAGGACTCTCGACCCACATACAACTTTGATTGCTGTACGTTTGTCTCGCTGCAATCCTTTCAACCTGTCCAGACTAAATCTTTCCGAGTCGGTGACCTTTGAGAAAGGTTGGGGAAAAGCGGTCGTTGGTAGGTCGATAATGGCAGAGTGGAGGACCCGGGTGTAGCTGCGAGACCTGATGATACGTTCGAAAGTCGGAATGATAATCCCTTTTGACCACCACTTGTCAGCGACGCCGATGCGTAGGTCTCTTAGATTGGGGAGTAGGAATTCCTTAATATCGGGAAGGATGACAGAAGCGACCAATTCGGGAGCGCATAAGCGTGCGATCCACACCCCATCCAGGGCTATCCATTGATAGTCGTCTGAAGGCTCCTGAACAGAAAGGTAAATTACTCCACACGTGGCTCGTAACACCCTTACAAACCCATCGTCGTGAAGTGGAACCTTGGTCAAGACAAGATGCGTGAGTGCTTCGCTACACTTCGATCTCGCCATGAACGCCTCTAGTCCATCCACAAAGGTCTCTAACTTCTCCCTCAACCCGATACCGTGCACAACTCGCTTCTGCTGGCATCCGAAGTGCTCTATCTCTAGGCGATGAAGTTCTGGACATGACAAATTGGAGAAAAAGTCCATCACAACGGTGTGTGAGAGCGCCCATTCCCAGGCCAGACTCATCTTCAGTGAACTGATCCCCAACTCGATCTCTATAGGGACCAGTGCTTCCGACCGTACATGCCGAGTTGGCACAAGCTCGATTCCGAGGTGTCTGAGCGCTGGTAAAAAGGTGAGGAAATTATCCACTCGGTCGGTTGCAAACTCCAACGACGTTATCTGGTTCCACGGTAGACCTGACAACCTGGACACCAAATCGCAATTGAGGGTTCCTCGAACCATAATGTCATCCGCAGCAGGGAAGGCCAGCTCGCGAAGAGAAGCCAAAGCCAACGGTGACCGGCGAAATGAGTCGTTCAATGTGTTTAGCTGGCTGGTGGAGCGTGGGATTGGAAAACAGAGCGAATCCAAGGGCGATGAGAGTTGAAGAATGTCCCACATTTCGCCTGTGAGAACCCTCGTCTTCAGACTTCGCAATTCCCTTGAATACAGAGCTACGAGACGGAGCACAGCCAGTGTGTCATTCCATGACCCCACCGTATCATTTCGAATAGTCAGCTGAGTACCGTTAGATGCGCCTCGGGACCGTTCGAGATGAATTGAAAGAGGTCTCTGGAATCTTCTTGGCTTATGGACTGAGGTTATCGTGATATGGGACCAGAGGTCTGGGATTGCCAAGATTATCGAGCGCCAGCGACGACAAACAAAGGCTAATACCAGAGGCTTGGATTGTGAAGGGGTAGAGGTAGATGAGGGGGAGATGTAGCTGAGTCGAGCGCTTTCGGACTCAATGGTTAGTTTGAAGATCAGGATGAGGAGTTCGTTAGGGAGACCGTGTATAGGGTGGTTGAGGGCTTTAGATTCCGAGTTATGGTTTTGGAAAGATAAGAGGCGGCTCACGGCCATCTTGGACCTAAAAAGGGAAGTACAGTGAGTACAACGCAGTTACCTGGTAGCTTCTCGTTCGTTGAGTGAGGACTTACTTCATAGCAAAGAGCCCCAACCGCTGTACAAACCCCTTTGAAGGATTGCACTTTTTATATATATTTTGTCAGATTTTTATTTACCCACGCACTGCCTCCAGAAGTCAACAATGCCGCAGCCAAGGGAACCGAAGCCAGGCACGCTCTTCCATGGAGGGTTACGATACTCACGAAAGCTGTTAAATGATTCAGGAACTGCAGCTCGCTCACTGGGGGTGGATCCGAGCAACAACGATCCACAGAATGAGTGCTCAGACTTGCTGAAATTCGAATATCAAGATTTGCTTAGCAGTTACTGACTACGTCATACTAGTCTTATGCTAACGCTACCGAAGGGATCTCTCGGCATCTATAACGGGCGAAATGGGTGTTTGTGTTTACTGAATTTACCCATCCATGGCAAAATCACTGAGTAGATCTAGTACAGCAAGTAGAGCTCGGCGGCATTCACCGGCATTCACCGGGTCAATTGGACATGCTATCCATACAGGTGGTCTTGGTTGGCGCTTCACTTCACTTTATGGGTGGCGACACGGGGCAGGTGCGTGGATCAGCCTCATTAGCTTCGATCTTCGTGATGATCGCATCGGATGTGAATCAAATTTGGAGTCTTGTTACTTCATATGCTTTGTGTTTGCTGAATAACAAACGGGTTGAATAGATATTAGATCAACGCTATCAAGACAGATACCCGGTAGATAGAAACTTTGCCCAACGCATAGAGAGGCAAAGTAAGGCCGACTAAACAAAGAGTACGGAAGGAAAAGGAAAGTTTTACAAAGCTTGGTGCTTCGAATGGTACATAGGATCAAAATGTTTCCAGCGGTCCTGGCCAACTACTGGCCAACTGAACCATCTGGCTCTCTTCGACCTTTGTTTCCGATTTGGCTCCTTCTAAACAATATCTGGGGTCATGACACTTCCAAGAGACAAGAAACAACGTACATGGCAGCAAGGATAGTTCTATATTCCAAAGCCACTTGTTCTCCCTGGACCGTCGGGCGTCACGACTTGTTCACCCTGTTCTCCCCCCTACGAGCAAGGAGAAAAGGTTCTTCTCGATCCATATTAGAGAGACCGTAAGAGTTTACCTGTCAATAAGGTGAAGAGGCCATTGAACGCGGGGAGGCCTAGACATATTGTCGATTCCCAGAGCGTTGTAGACATCTCTACCGTCCGGGCTGCTCGGCCCAACGAATCCTATCACTGAAGTTGCAAAAGATAACCTAACTCAACAAGTATTGTCTTTAGCACTATATGACCAGTCCAGCAGAAAGTACAGATCTGGTTACACGCTTACCATTCAATGTGAACGACGGGACACTTAGGATATATAACACAATCCTGCGAGACCCCGAAAGGATGCATAGCCGGTGAATCTAAAAACGAACGTCAAAAAGGACTAATCAACCACTCGGAAAGATAAACTCGCAAACATGACGTCGGCGAGAGCGCTGTTCCTGGAAGTGCCCAACAGCAGATTACGGGCGCACGGACGTACTCCATACTGATCGAGGTGAACTTAATCGTAAATCTGGGCGACAGATTGCAATGGGCACACGTGAAAACATGGATCGAGCTCCAGCATGCAAACACTCACTCGGAAGCGGTCTTTGTCCTGTCATAAATTAGGTTTCGCGAGCCGTCCGTTATAAAGATTCTGAGGGTCAACATTTATATGTTGTGGAACCCCGAACGGGATGTTATGATGTATGTGTCGGTACGTCGGTTTGAACATAATGGTCAGACTCAGTATCGATAGAGGGCCAAGATAGCAAGATCAGAGGTTCAAGAACTTTGAAATATGCCGAATAAGGTACGTGCAAGACAGCCGTGATGGTAGTAAGTAGCCGATGGATGAATTGATGATGGGTTGTGTGGCTGCAATGCAAGCTACCATCTGCCATTGACGGATGGTCCTTCGGATAAGGCAAGTACTGCAAGCGGATATAGAGCCTCCGAGCTGTCAACGCGTTTGAAGGCGGCTTGGGAGTTCGCAAGGTCAGCTCAGGGGTTCCCTGAAAGTATTACTTGCCGTCAAAATTGGGGTTCCCAAATAGAAGAATCCGCGAGCGTGCCCGTTCTAGGCGACTTGCTGAGTGCCGTGGACAAAGAGATGGACTACGACTTGACATCACTGAATGTAGGTGATGAGCCAGCATAGTTAAAGTGCACAGTGGGTATAACGAAGTAAACCTCACATGGGTAATACACAGAGTGTTCTTGTAGTCTTGAGATGCTTGTGAAGAGGTGATAATTGAGTAGATTGTCCTAAGGCTTAAGGCCTTTCGTCCAGTCTTTTATACATAAGTTTCTGGTACATGTAATGAGTATTACACTAACTGAAACTACTACTAGAAGTAGGTATTCGGCCCTAAAGGCGTAAAAGACATTAGTA
Source organism: Marasmius tenuissimus (assembly GCA_029532415.1). NCBI lineage: Eukaryota > Fungi > Basidiomycota > Agaricomycetes > Agaricales > Marasmiaceae > Marasmius > Marasmius tenuissimus. The sequence goes on along the minus strand of JAQOTA010000050.1, from coordinate 6,799,865 downwards.
CTGTGTAAGTACTTCTACCATGAATGGTAGTATGCTTGGTGAGCATAGTCGTGTTTGCCTCATGTATTGGAGGCTCTACATATGCTATTGGATAGCGACTGTCTATAGTGTCATATATGATGAAACTAGATGTACGTAGTAAGATACATAGACAGAGACATAGTACTTGCATGAAGACGCAAGTGTTCTAGAGGCGTAGCTCTATAAATAGTGTGACGCGTAAACAACACGTCAACAGTGTATCACATGATTTCCATCATGTTCAACACTCCCCCTCACTAAGTTCATCATGCAATCATGGAACTAGTGAAATGTTAATCCTAAAGATTGCCTGAACAATTCGAACTTTGTTCTGCCAAGATTCTTTGTAAGAAGATCAGCAGGTTGTTTAGCAGTTTCAACGAAATAGATTTGAGTCTTTCCGTGTTCCACTGCTTCCCTGATGAAGTGGTATCGATTGTCGATGTGCTTTGTTCTTTTATCAGTAGCTTCATTGCTGCTGAGAAAGATAGCGCCTTGGTTGTCGCTAACACATGGAACTGATCGAATAGGGAAGTTCAATTCATTCAATAACAACTTCATCCAGCAAGCCTGACGTGTACAGTCAGATAGAGCCATATACTCTGCTTCTGTAGATGATAATGCAACCGTTTTCTGTTTCTGAGAGACCCAGCAAACTGTCACAGATTTTCTCTCTCTACATCTAATCTCCCTATATCTTATCTGTGCCATGTGGTTATCATATCGTTCGATACAAATCCAACATCTTATCAGTAGACATCTGATCTCTTGTTCTATAGATTCGGTCTGGACTCATCTAGATAGATCTGTAACTAAAGGGGATACGCATAGGTCTAGATCTGCCACACCATGACTACGGCGAGTCATGTGCTGTGTGGACAGCTCAACCACTCGAGTTGACTCTTACGACTCACTCGACTCATACTTACACCTTGATTGCACCATCACGACTCATAGTAGACTCATCCTGACGAGTGCATCAGTCAGCTTAGGTATCATAGGTCTTAGATAGTGTCTGGGGTCCTATAGAATCCATGTATATAAGCTAGATCGTCTGAGGCATAAACCTCAGACTAAAGAACGTCTTCTGTCCTTTGACAACATCTCCTCTGCTCTCTGCATTCACATCAGTTATTCCCTTATCATCAAAACCACATCTGAACAGGTGAGTAGTGGATTTGTGATAGTTTCTTTAGTCTTGTTTCGTTGCTGCTGCTCTGCAGTAATTTCTGTTTACAGGTCATGTCATTATGTCTCTGAGGGTTCTGGGGGCTCATATGGATCTGGGGGATATGGCCATCGGTTCTGAAAAGGCTGGTGTGTCTAGTCGGAAGGCATCCCCTTGTGGGAGTGGACTTTTAATGTCTGCATGCTGACGGACAATTGCTGGACCCTAGGCGTAAGGGGTACTCGCTGCATTATGCAAAGAGGTCAGAAACCACTTCGGTGGTGGTCCGCGAAAGTGACGGCCAGCTGGTCTTGCGAGTTGAGGACGTGTGTAAACATGTTTCACCTCTTGTAGTGCTGTGGACAGTGCTAGGATCCGATTTCCCTTTCCCCGAGACAACATGCATGGCCGTATACGGCTTTTCTTTTCTTGTACCATGTCTTCTGAAAAGGGATATGTTGTACTTATGCCATTTTGCCATAGTTATGCCGAAAGTAGCCAAGAACCATCAGTTTATCACACCTGTCAACAAACGTTCAACAACCGAAACTCTTCAGCTTCAACAGGAGGCTCGTGAACACACTCAACGTCTCAGCTTACTTGCTCGTATGGGCTTGGAAAAGCGAAGGACTCTCCTCCAACGCCTCTCATCTCCACCTCCACCAGTCAATCCTCTATCTCTTCTCGAACGAATCGAATATCAGATTCCTGAACCCATTCCTAACCATCTCCACTTCCGACGCACGAAGAACCTCCGACGAATTCCCGAATATCAACCTCTCCTTGCCGCTTGTATTAAGCGCATGGATAGAATTTTCCATGAATTATCGTTTGAGGAATCCCAAGCCAAATTGGGAGGTCCTCCGATGAGGATACCAGTGGAGCTTGCAAATAGGGTATGGGAGAAGTATGATAGACTTCAGGATTTTTATCATGGGATTGATAAGACAGAGGAATTGGGGCACAAGATGTCCAATACCCAATGGAGACAGTTGAAGGGAGCTATTAAAATGTTTAAGAAGGTTTCCTTACATGACTTAAAGGATAGACTTGTAGAGATTTGTCAAGAAATCGACAATCTCGATGTAATATTCCCTGATGTATAATATACTTGGCATAACGGCTTGGCAGCCTTTCTTTCTTCTCTTCATATTTACGATGGAACAATTCGTTAATACATCTGAACAGCAATGTCAACAACACCCGCACCAATTGCAAACTTGTCAGAACATGAGGCTTGGGAACCTGAATTTCCTGAAGTCCAGTGGCCAACTATTGACGAGTGGAACCAGCTGCTTGTTGCACATTTTGATCAAAATGTAATGGGTCTCACCAATGAACAAATGACCCAACTTAGTCAATTGATTCGAAATGCCCATGGAGATGCAGTAAACAGGATGAAAAGGGTTGTTGACAATCATGTCGTAGCAATCAAAGATCAATTCAATCCTGAACTGAGTGGAGCATACAACAACACCTTTGTACTTCAGTCACAAATCAACGATCTGAAACTCATGACGCAGATGCAAACTGCGGTTATGGAATCCATGAAAGAACAAATACAGCACTACCGGGACCAATTCAATGCCTTGTCAGTCGATAACGCAACCGGTGGTGGTGGTGGAAAAGCTGGATTCAAAATCCCAGAACCACCAACATTTTCTGGATCAGATTCGAAAGTGAACTTGAAGGACTGGGTAAATCAACTCAGTTTGTACAACTCGCATTATGGAATCATTACCGACAAGCATCAAATCGTCACGGCTCTTACCCGTGTACGAGGTGCTGCTGCAACATACCTGCAGAAATACTTTGATAAGCTTACTGCAGGCGAAGACTTGGGCACTTTCCAAGAATTCGTTAACGAACTTGCCATCTATGGAGAGAAAGATGATATAGAAAGCTACAAGAAGGCGCTTACTGCCCTCTGGAAGAACGAAACCTTGGCGCACAAGGACTTTATCAAATATGCCGAACAGTATCGTACTCTTGCCCGCGTGGTCGGATATGAGGACGATAATCTTTTCATAGATAAGCTCAGAGAGGTTATACCCAAGGACCTGCGTAGTGTGATGGTTCCTTATGAGGTTAACAACCAAATTCCTAAGAAATGGGATGCTATCACAAATCCACTACTCACCTTTTCAGATGTGGTTTTGATGATAAGGGAATAACTGATGTGAATGCAGAGAGCAGAGGAGATGTTGTTAAAGGACAGAAGACGTTCTTTAGTCTGAGGTTTATGCCTCAGACGATCTAGCTTATATACATGGATTCTATAGGACCCCAGACACTATCTAAGACCTATGATACCTAAGCTGACTGATGCACTCGTCAGGATGAGTCTACTATGAGTCGTGATGGTGCAATCAAGGTGTAAGTATGAGTCGAGTGAGTCGTAAGAGTCAACTCGAGTGGTTGAGCTGTCCACACAGCACATGACTCGCCGTAGTCATGGTGTGGCAGATCTAGACCTATGCGTATCCCCTTTAGTTACAGATCTATCTAGATGAGTCCAGACCGAATCTATAGAACAAGAGATCAGATGTCTACTGATAAGATGTTGGATTTGTATCGAACGATATGATAACCACATGGCACAGATAAGATATAGGGAGATTAGATGTAGAGAGAGAAAATCTGTGACATTACCCCCCCTCTTGGTTCGAGCTCCGATGAGAACACATGGACTTCATTTTCGAAAAATTCATCCATTTCAATAACCCTTACTGGTCTAAGTCCAAGCTTCTTGTACTCCTTGACTTTCTCTGGAGCGTTTTTCAAGTTGCTGGCTGGTTCCCAGGAGTCCTCATCTCGGCTTTCACCTTCCCATCTTACTAAGTAATAAGTTGTCTTTCCACGTATACGATGTTGCAGGATTCTGTCAACCACCCATTCTAGGTGACCCTTCACCACAATTGGTTCAGGTACAGGTGGCTTTTGTCCAACGATAGTGGGTTCGTTATATGTGGCAAGTTTGCTGGCATGAAAAACAGGATGATATGCTCGGAATTTCGATGGCATCTGAAGTTTAAAGGTAACCGGTGACAACTTTTCAATAATTGTGAAAGGTCCCTCGTATCTCGGATTGAGTGCCCGTTCCTTGTCCTGATAATCTTTCAGATTCAGTAGTACTTTATCTCCAACTTTGAAGGGAACATTTTGAACCCCCTGGTCGTAGTACCACTTCATCCTTTCAGCTGCGAGCTTCAGGGCTGCTTTCGCTTGCTCCTGAGCATCAAGTCGTTGATGAAAAATGTCGTTAAGGTCGTTGTTCTTTGAAAGCTCTTTGGCCAACGTTGGTCCAGCTCGTAAGTGTCGACCATACTCCAAGAAGAAAGGACTTGACTTTGTCCCTTCATGTGCTGCGTTGTTGTAAGCGAATTCTGCCACATTTAGCAGTAGCGACCAATCATCAAGATTGTAGTCAACGTAGCACCGGAGATATTGTTCCAGACTTTGATTCACTCGTTCTGTTTGTCCATCTGTTTGTGGATGATAAGATGTCGACATCGTTGATTTAATTCCAAGGAGTTTGCACCATTCTTGGAATATTTCAGCAGCGAACTGTGTTCCTCTATCCGAAATGATCTGATATGGAAGTCCATGCAGAGGGTAGATTCTGTCATACAGTAACCTTGCAAGGTCCTTTGCAGAGAAGTTATTCGTGATAGGGAAGAAGTGAGCCCGCTTGGTGAGTCGATCAACCACAACACAGATTGCATTGTATTCGAGCGAAGGTGTTAGCTGGGTAATAAGGTCGATGGAGATAATCTCCCAAGGTCCGTTAGGGACCTCATTTGGCTGTAATGGTCCAAATGGCTGTTCAGGGCGATTCTTGCTACGCTGGCAAGTATCACAACCTGTGACATATTTCTTCACAAAGACTGACATGCCAGGCCACCAATAGTTACGAGTTACTAGTTCGTAAGTCTTCCATCTACCAGGATGTCCGGCAGAGGTGATATCGTGGTGGATTTGAACAACTCGTCGTCGTAAGTGGTCATCTGTGCTTCTGGGAATGTAAACTTTTCCTCGATAGAGTAGAAGTCCATTCTCGAAGTTCCAATCTTCCAGAGATTTCTTGAATTCTCGTGGTCCTGATTCCAGAAGTGACTTATAGTCCTTCGTAAGTTCATCTGATAGCAATGCTTCTTTGACCTCTCTTAGGATTTGATCGTCGTCTACAGGCGATTCATGAGTAGCCTCGAGCGCCTGAATGGCAAAAAATTCAGGTTTGAGCAAAATTTGATCGCGATTATCGAGGTTTACCCCCTCCTCATGATCTGGCCTCCTGGACAGAGGGTCTTCTGCTTGCATTGTTTTACCAGGTTTATGGTGTAGGGAATAGCTAAAGCGTGTGAGGTACAGAGCCCATCTCGCTTGCCTCCTTGTTAATTTCTGGGCTGATTTGAAGTATGTCAGATTCTGATGATCCGACCAAATCTCGAATTTTTCCGGATGTCCTTCCAGATAATGCCTATATTCTTCCAATGCGCGAATTATTGCAAGTAGCTCTTTGTCATAGATCTCATAATTACGTTCATGTATATCAAGAGATTTTGAATAGAACGCAACTGGATGCCAGAGTTGATCTGCTGGGTCCAGTTGAGATAAGACAGCGCCAATGGCGAAGTCGCTAGCATCGGTAGAAAGGCGGAATGGACTTGTGTCATCTGGAATTCGAAGTATGGGAGCTGAAGTAAAGGCCTTTTTCAGAGCCTCAAAAGCATTATTTTGATCTTCGCCCCATGCCCAAGGTTGTTCCTTCTTGGTAAGAGTGGTGAGTGGTTTCGCAATCTTCGCAAAATCTTTGATGAATCTACGATAGAAGTTTGCGAATCCCAGGAAAGCTTGCACATGCTTTACTTTCGCAGGTATTGGCCACTCTTGAACTCCTGAAAGTTTCTTCGGATCCATCGCAACGTGTCCCTTCGAGATGATCATACCAAGATAATCAATTTGATCCTTCTCAAAGAAGCACTTCTCCGCTTTAGCGTAGAGATCGTTATCTCGAAGCCTTTTCAGAACTTCTTGAACGATTTTGCGATGTTCTTCTAAGTCGTTTCCAAAGATAAGAATGTCGTCTAAGTACACCATAACTTTGCCATCCCGGATAAGATCTCCCAAGATGTCATTCATCATCGACTGAAATGTCGCTGGTGCATTTGAAAACCCAAAGTACATAACCGTAGCCTCAAATAACCCTCGTTTTGTTATGAATGCTGTCTTCCACTCATCACCTTCACGAATGCGGACGTTATTATATCCCCATCGTAGATCGATCTTGGTGAAAATTGATGCTTGGCTAAGCGAATCAATTAGATCTGAGATCCGTGGAATTGGATAGCGATTCTTCACAGTTACGGAGTTGAGAGTACGATAGTCCATTACAGGTCTAAGACTTCCATCATGTTTCTTGACAAAGAAGAAAGGTGCGGCTACAGGACTTTTTGAAGGTCTAATGTAACCCTTTCGGAGTTCCTCATCAATCCACTCATCCAAAGAGTTTCGTTCTTTTGGAGATAGCGGGTATAGTTTGGATGGTTTGGGAAGTGTTGAGTCTTCCACAAACTCAATTGGATGGTCGTATGCCTTACGTTCCGGCATCCGCTCTGACTTTCTCTTGGAAAAGACGTCGCCATAGGGATGTAACCATTTTGGCACATGGGACTTCCAATTTCTGGTGTCCTCATCTGATCCGTCGAGATCCTCGTCCAAGTCATCTTCGAACATGGACGCAATAACTTTTGCTTGTTCACGGTCATCCGGGTCTTCAATATCTACCCAGTTGATGTAAGGATTGTCGGAGTCTTCCTCTCCTAAACTGTCCAGTGAGTCATCCCACGGCAATCCTGAATCGAGTTCGAGTTCTTCGGTTCCAGCCTCGAAATCTGGTGTTTTACGGACTCTAGTGGCGCATGTATCTGGACACCTGGAGAACTTCCATTCACCTTTACGCCAGTCTATTTCTGGGTTGTGCTTGTATAGATAAGAGTAGCCAATCATCATTTCCTTGTCCCCAAGCTGGGTGACGAAAAGGTAATGTGTGGTCTTATGGGTCCCAATTTGCACATAGGCGCGGACATATTCCCTTATTTGTCCTGAAATATTGAAAGTTCCATCCGCATTTTTAACTTCATACGGAGTTGCCAGTTTATTTGTTACCAGGTGATTTCTTTCAACGAATGATTTATCGATGAAATTCGTTGTGGCACCAGAATCAACTAGAGCCTCGGTCTGCACTTTATATCCGTATACCCAAAGTGTAACTGGAATTCTAAAAGAAAAAGTCTTGTTGCGAGCAATATTTACTGTACAAGATTCCAGTCCTACTTCTACTGAGTCCTGCTCAGTGCCGAACGAGGGTACACTACTCCCTGACTGTAGATCACAGACGTTATCCTCTACAGTCCTTCGGGAAAATCCACATTGGATCGTCGAATTGCCTTCTTCCCTTTACCGGTTGGTTGAGAAGGTCCCGCCTGCACTCCATCGACTTGTGCAGTTGTCCCCATTTCGGAAGACTCGGTTTCGACTATTTCCTGGATACTCGCAGAGTTGATGTTGACTTCAGATGGGGCATCCGAGGTGTCAATATCATATTCTTTGGCCATTTCCATTAGCCGTTGGTAGAAGGTTTTGCCGGAGGCTGTACCTTTACCAGAGTTTCCGCTCTTGTTGCCTTGACCTGATGTTGAAGGATTTGACGTTGAAGCTCTTGGAGCAGGTCGCTTGTGCTCATTCCCAGGCTTCTCGTAACAATCATTGGTATTATGTGTTTTCGATTTAGCCTTGAAGCCTTTACCAGAGCAGATCTGACATAGTTTCTGCTTGGCATCTTGGGAATTTGCGTGTTTCGCCTTGACCTTCTTTGCCGAGTCTATATCCATCGCATCAGGGTCAGACTTCTTATTATTGCCATTGCCTGTGTTACTGCTACCGCCAGTAGCAAAAACGTCCCTTGTCGACTTTTCCGGGTGAAGGAACTTATACGTCTTGATCAGAAGCTCGAGATAAGCATCTGTCACAGATTTTCTCTCTCTACATCTAATCTCCCTATATCTTATCTGTGCCATGTGGTTATCATATCATTCGATCCAATCCAACATCTTATCAGTAGATATCTGATCTCTCTTGTTCTATAGATTCGGTCTGGACTCATCTAGATAGATCTGTAACTAAAGGGGATACGCATAGGTCTAGATCTGCCACACCATGACTACGGCGAGTCATGTGCTGTGTGGACAGCTCAACCACTCGAGTTGACTCTTACGACTCACTCGACTCATACTTACACCTTGATTGCACCATCACGACTCATAGTAGACTCATCCTGACGAGTGCATCAGTCAGCTTAGGTATCATAGGTCTTAGATAGTGTCTGGGGTCCTATAGAATCCATGTATATAAGCTAGATCGTCTGAGGCATAAACCTCAGACTAAAGAACGTCTTCTGTCCTTTAACAACATCTCCTCTGCTCTCTGCATTCACATCAGTTATTCCCTTATCATCAAAACCACATCTGAACAGGTGAGTAGTGGATTTGTGATAGTTTCTTTAGTCTTGTTTCGTTGCTGCTGCTCTGCAGTAATTTCTGTTTACAGGTCATGTCATTATGTCTCTGAGGGTTCTGGGGGCTCATATGGATCTGGGGGATATGGCCATCGGTTCTGAAAAGGCTGGTGTGTCTAGTCGGAAGGCATCCCCTTGTGGGAGTGGACTTTTAATGTCTGCATGCTGACGGACAATTGCTGGACCCTAGGCGTAAGGGGTACTCGCTGCATTATGCAAAGAGGTCAGAAACCACTTCGGTGGTGGTCCGCGAAAGTGACGGCCAGCTGGTCTTGCGAGTTGAGGACGTGTGTAAACATGTTTCACCTCTTGTAGTGCTGTGGACAGTGCTAGGATCCGATTTCCCTTTCCCCGAGACAACATGCATGGCCGTATACGGTTTTTCTTTTCTTGTACCATGTCTTCTGAAAAGGGATATGTTGTACTTATGCCATTTTGCCATAGTTATGCCGAAAGTAGCCAAGAACCATCAGTTTATCACACCTGTCAACAAACGTTCAACAACCGAAACTCTTCAGCTTCAACAGGAGGCTCGTGAACACACTCAACGTCTCAGCTTACTTGCTCGTATGGGCTTGGAAAAGCGAAGGACTCTCCTCCAACGCCTCTCATCTCCACCTCCACCAGTCAATCCTCTATCTCTTCTCGAACGAATCGAATATCAGATTCCTGAACCCATTCCTAACCATCTCCACTTCCGACGCACGAAGAACCTCCGACGAATTCCCGAATATCAACCTCTCCTTGCCGCTTGTATTAAGCGCATGGATAGAATTTTCCATGAATTATCGTTTGAGGAATCCCAAGCCAAATTGGGAGGTCCTCCGATGAGGATACCAGTGGAGCTTGCAAATAGGGTATGGGAGAAGTATGATAGACTTCAGGATTTTTATCATGGGATTGATAAGACAGAGGAATTGGGGCACAAGATGTCCAATACCCAATGGAGACAGTTGAAGGGAGCTATTAAAATGTTTAAGAAGGTTTCCTTACATGACTTAAAGGATAGACTTGTAGAGATTTGTCAAGAAATCGACAATCTCGATGTAATATTCCCTGATGTATAATATACTTGGCATAACGGCTTGGCAGCCTTTCTTTCTTCTCTTCATATTTACGATGGAACAATTCGTTAATACATCTGAACAGCAATGTCAACAACACCCGCACCAATTGCAAACTTGTCAGAACATGAGGCTTGGGAACCTGAATTTCCTGAAGTCCAGTGGCCAACTATTGACGAGTGGAACCAGCTGCTTGTTGCACATTTTGATCAAAATGTAATGGGTCTCACCAATGAACAAATGACCCAACTTAGTCAATTGATTCGAAATGCCCATGGAGATGCAGTAAACAGGATGAAAAGGGTTGTTGACAATCATGTCGTAGCAATCAAAGATCAATTCAATCCTGAACTGAGTGGAGCATACAACAACACCTTTGTACTTCAGTCACAAATCAACGATCTGAAACTCATGACGCAGATGCAAACTGCGGTTATGGAATCCATGAAAGAACAAATACAGCACTACCGGGACCAATTCAATGCCTTGTCAGTCGATAACGCAACCGGTGGTGGTGGTGGAAAAGCTGGATTCAAAATCCCAGAACCACCAACATTTTCTGGATCAGATTCGAAAGTGAACTTGAAGGACTGGGTAAATCAACTCAGTTTGTACAACTCGCATTATGGAATCATTACCGACAAGCATCAAATCGTCACGGCTCTTACCCGTGTACGAGGTGCTGCTGCAACATACCTGCAGAAATACTTTGATAAGCTTACTGCAGGCGAAGACTTGGGCACTTTCCAAGAATTCGTTAACGAACTTGCCATCTATGGAGAGAAAGATGATATAGAAAGCTACAAGAAGGCGCTTACTGCCCTCTGGAAGAACGAAACCTTGGCGCACAAGGACTTTATCAAATATGCCGAACAGTATCGTACTCTTGCCCGCGTGGTCGGATATGAGGACGATAATCTTTTCATAGATAAGCTCAGAGAGGTTATACCCAAGGACCTGCGTAGTGTGATGGTTCCTTATGAGGTTAACAACCAAATTCCTAAGAAATGGGATGCTTATCTCGAGCTTCTGATCAAGACGTATAAGTTCCTTCACCCGGAAAAGTCGACAAGGGACGTTTTTGCTACTGGCGGTAGCAGTAACACAGGCAATGGCAATAATAAGAAGTCTGACCCTGATGCGATGGATATAGACTCGGCAAAGAAGGTCAAGGCGAAACACGCAAATTCCCAAGATGCCAAGCAGAAACTATGTCAGATCTGCTCTGGTAAAGGCTTCAAGGCTAAATCGAAAACACATAATACCAATGATTGTTACGAGAAGCCTGGGAATGAGCACAAGCGACCTGCTCCAAGAGCTTCAACGTCAAATCCTTCAACATCAGGTCAAGGCAACAAGAGCGGAAACTCTGGTAAAGGTACAGCCTCCGGCAAAACCTTCTACCAACGGCTAATGGAAATGGCCAAAGAATATGATATTGACACCTCGGATGCCCCATCTGAAGTCAACATCAACTCTGCGAGTATCCAGGAAATAGTCGAAACCGAGTCTTCCGAAATGGGGACAACTGCACAAGTCGATGGAGTGCAGGCGGGACCTTCTCAACCAACCGGTAAAGGGAAGAAGGCAATTCGACGATCCAATGTGGATTTTCCCGAAGGACTGTAGAGGATAACGTCTGTGATCTACAGTCAGGGAGTAGTGTACCCTCGTTCGGCACTGAGCAGGACTCAGTAGAAGTAGGACTGGAATCTTGTACAGTAAATATTGCTCGCAACAAGACTTTTTCTTTTAGAATTCCAGTTACACTTTGGGTATACGGATATAAAGTGCAGACCGAGGCTCTAGTTGATTCTGGTGCCACAACGAATTTCATCGATAAATCATTCGTTGAAAGAAATCACCTGGTAACAAATAAACTGGCAACTCCGTATGAAGTTAAAAATGCGGATGGAACTTTCAATATTTCAGGACAAATAAGGGAATATGTCCGCGCCTATGTGCAAATTGGGACCCATAAGACCACACATTACCTTTTCGTCACCCAGCTTGGGGACAAGGAAATGATGATTGGCTACTCTTATCTATACAAGCACAACCCAGAAATAGACTGGCGTAAAGGTGAATGGAAGTTCTCCAGGTGTCCAGATACATGCGCCACTAGAGTCCGTAAAACACCAGATTTCGAGGCTGGAACCGAAGAACTCGAACTCGATTCAGGATTGCCGTGGGATGACTCACTGGACAGTTTAGGAGAGGAAGACTCCGACAATCCTTACATCAACTGGGTAGATATTGAAGACCCGGATGACCGTGAACAAGCAAAAGTTATTGCGTCCATGTTCGAAGATGACTTGGACGAGGATCTCGACGGATCAGATGAGGACACCAGAAATTGGAAGTCCCATGTGCCAAAATGGTTACATCCCTATGGCGACGTCTTTTCCAAGAGAAAGTCAGAGCGGATGCCGGAACGTAAGGCATACGACCATCCAATTGAGTTTGTGGAAGACTCAACACTTCCCAAACCATCCAAACTATACCCGCTATCTCCAAAAGAACGAAACTCTTTGGATGAGTGGATTGATGAGGAACTCCGAAAGGGTTACATTAGACCTTCAAAAAGTCCTGTAGCCGCACCTTTCTTCTTTGTCAAGAAACATGATGGAAGTCTTAGACCTGTAATGGACTATCGTACTCTCAACTCCGTAACTGTGAAGAATCGCTATCCAATTCCACGGATCTCAGATCTAATTGATTCGCTTAGCCAAGCATCAATTTTCACCAAGATCGATCTACGATGGGGATATAATAACGTCCGCATTCGTGAAGGTGATGAGTGGAAGACAGCATTCATAACAAAACGAGGGTTATTTGAGGCTACGGTTATGTACTTTGGGTTTTCAAATGCACCAGCGACATTTCAGTCGATGATGAATGACATCTTGGGAGATCTTATCCGGGATGGCAAAGTTATGGTGTACTTAGACGACATTCTTATCTTTGGAAACGACTTAGAAGAACATCGCAAAATCGTTCAAGAAGTTCTGAAAAGGCTTCGAGATAACGATCTCTACGCTAAAGCGGAGAAGTGCTTCTTTGAGAAGGATCAAATTGATTATCTTGGTATGATCATCTCGAAGGGACACGTTGCGATGGATCCGAAGAAACTTTCAGGAGTTCAAGAGTGGCCAATACCTGCGAAAGTAAAGCATGTGCAAGCTTTCCTGGGATTCGCAAACTTCTATCGTAGATTCATCAAAGATTTTGCGAAGATTGCGAAACCACTCACCACTCTTACCAAGAAGGAACAACCTTGGGCATGGGGCGAAGATCAAAATAATGCTTTTGAGGCTCTGAAAAAGGCCTTTACTTCAGCTCCCATACTTCGAATTCCAGATGACACAAGTCCATTCCGCCTTTCTACCGATGCTAGCGACTTCGCCATTGGCGCTGTCTTATCTCAACTGGACCCAGCAGATCAACTCTGGCATCCAGTTGCGTTCTATTCAAAATCTCTTGATATACATGAACGTAATTATGAGATCTATGACAAAGAGCTACTTGCAATAATTCGCGCATTGGAAGAATATAGGCATTATCTGGAAGGACATCCGGAAAAATTCGAGATTTGGTCGGATCATCAGAATCTGACATACTTCAAATCAGCCCAGAAATTAACAAGGAGGCAAGCGAGATGGGCTCTGTACCTCACACGCTTTAGCTATTCCCTACACCATAAACCTGGTAAAACAATGCAAGCAGAAGACCCTCTGTCCAGGAGGCCAGATCATGAGGAGGGGGTAAACCTCGATAATCGCGATCAAATTTTGCTCAAACCTGAATTTTTTGCCATTCAGGCGCTCGAGGCTACTCATGAATCGCCTGTAGACGACGATCAAATCCTAAGAGAGGTCAAAGAAGCATTGCTATCAGATGAACTTACGAAGGACTATAAGTCACTTCTGGAATCAGGACCACGAGAATTCAAGAAATCTCTGGAAGATTGGAACTTCGAGAATGGACTTCTACTCTATCGAGGAAAAGTTTACATTCCCAGAAGCACAGATGACCACTTACGACGACGAGTTGTTCAAATCCACCACGATATCACCTCTGCCGGACATCCTGGTAGATGGAAGACTTACGAACTAGTAACTCGTAACTATTGGTGGCCTGGCATGTCAGTCTTTGTGAAGAAATATGTCACAGGTTGTGATACTTGCCAGCGTAGCAAGAATCGCCCTGAACAGCCATTTGGACCATTACAGCCAAATGAGGTCCCTAACGGACCTTGGGAGATTATCTCCATCGACCTTATTACCCAGCTAACACCTTCGCTCGAATACAATGCAATCTGTGTTGTGGTTGATCGACTCACCAAGCGGGCTCACTTCTTCCCTATCACGAATAACTTCTCTGCAAAGGACCTTGCAAGGTTACTGTATGACAGAATCTACCCTCTGCATGGACTTCCATATCAGATCATTTCGGATAGAGGAACACAGTTCGCTGCTGAAATATTCCAAGAATGGTGCAAACTCCTTGGAATTAAATCAACGATGTCGACATCTTATCATCCACAAACAGATGGACAAACAGAACGAGTGAATCAAAGTCTGGAACAATATCTCCGGTGCTACGTTGACTACAATCTTGATGATTGGTCGCTACTGCTAAATGTGGCAGAATTCGCTTACAACAACGCAGCACATGAAGGGACAAAGTCAAGTCCTTTCTTCTTGGAGTATGGTCGACACTTACGAGCTGGACCAACGTTGGCCAAAGAGCTTTCAAAGAACAACGACCTTAACGACATTTTTCATCAACGACTTGATGCTCAGGAGCAAGCGAAAGCAGCCCTGAAGCTCGCAGCTGAAAGGATGAAGTGGTACTACGACCAGGGGGTTCAAAATGTTCCCTTCAAAGTTGGAGATAAAGTACTACTGAATCTGAAAGATTATCAGGACAAGGAACGGGCACTCAATCCGAGATACGAGGGACCTTTCACAATTATTGAAAAGTTGTCACCGGTTACCTTTAAACTTCAGATGCCATCGAAATTCCGAGCATATCATCCTGTTTTTCATGCCAGCAAACTTGCCACATATAACGAACCCACTATCGTTGGACAAAAGCCACCTGTACCTGAACCAATTGTGGTGAAGGGTCACCTAGAATGGGTGGTTGACAGAATCCTGCAACATCGTATACGTGGAAAGACAACTTATTACTTAGTAAGATGGGAAGGTGAAAGCCGAGATGAGGACTCCTGGGAACCAGCCAGCAACTTGAAAAACGCTCCAGAGAAAGTCAAGGAGTACAAGAAGCTTGGACTTAGACCAGTAAGGGTTATTGAAATGGATGAATTTTTCGAAAATGAAGTCCATGTGTTCTCATCGGAGCTCGAACCAAGAGGGGGGGTAATGTCACAGATTTTCTCTCTCTACATCTAATCTCCCTATATCTTATCTGTGCCATGTGGTTATCATATCGTTCGATACAAATCCAACATCTTATCAGTAGACATCTGATCTCTTGTTCTATAGATTCGGTCTGGACTCATCTAGATAGATCTGTAACTAAAGGGGATACGCATAGGTCTAGATCTGCCACACCATGACTACGGCGAGTCATGTGCTGTGTGGACAGCTCAACCACTCGAGTTGACTCTTACGACTCACTCGACTCATACTTACACCTTGATTGCACCATCACGACTCATAGTAGACTCATCCTGACGAGTGCATCAGTCAGCTTAGGTATCATAGGTCTTAGATAGTGTCTGGGGTCCTATAGAATCCATGTATATAAGCTAGATCGTCTGAGGCATAAACCTCAGACTAAAGAACGTCTTCTGTCCTTTAACAACATCTCCTCTGCTCTCTGCATTCACATCAGTTATTCCCTTATCATCAAAACCACATCTGAACAGGTGAGTAGTGGATTTGTGATACAAACTGGTGCATTGGCAAGCTTTACGATATATCCAGTCTGTGATCGACGATCATCTTTATCAGTTGCCCAATCAGAGTCAGCAAAGGCAAGTAGTCCTTGATTGGATCTACCATCATAAATGAGTTCATACTTTGCAGTATGAACAAGATATTTTACGATGTAAAGTGCCTTCTGGAGGTGTTCCTGATGAGGATTAGCTCCATACTGTGACATCTTGATTACAGCAAAGGATATATCTGGTCTTGTTCCGAGAGCCAAGTAAAGTAATGATCCGATAACGGATTGGAATCTATGCCTAATCTCGGGATTAACCTCCCCCTGGTTTTGGGTTGGGTTATAGCCTTCTGGCAAAGGCGTATATGCCGTCTTGGCGTTCAGAACTCCGAATTTACGAATTATCTTTTCAAGATAGTCTCGCTGATCAAGGATCAGTCTGCGATTCTTCCGATCTCGAGTAATTCGCATTCGCAGAAATTCTGTTGGCTCGCCTAGATCTCGGCATTCCCAGATTTTCATGAATTCGCTTTTTAGTCTGTTGACAAGGTTGCGATCAGGACCCATAAATAAAGCATCGTCAACATAGACGACGGCAATGACCATATTGCCATTCTTGTTGAAGACATATACGCCAGCATCGGATAAGCATCGTTTGAATCCCAGACGTTTCATGGATTCAGTACACTGACGCCACCAGGCACAAGAAGCCTGTTTTAATCCGTACAATGCTTTGCGTAACCTCCAAACCTTGCTGGAGTCCGTAACGAAGCCTTCAGGTTGTTCCATGTAAATCTCCTCATCTAAGGCACCATAAAGAAATGCTGTTTTAACGTCTAGCGCAGAGATCTCCCAATCTTCAAGCGCTGCTAGTGCCAATAGAAGTCGTACGGTTTCGAATCGTACTACAGGAGAGAACAACTCGTTATAATCTATCCCTTGTTTCTGCGAAAATCCTTTCGCAACAAGTCTTGCCTTTTTACGGCCATCAGACTTGATGTCAAATACCCAGCGGGATTTCACCGCTTTTCGGCCTTTGGGTAGTGTGACCACATCAAAGACGTTTCTATCTTTGAGTGATTGTAATTCCAGTCTGCATGCTGCTTCCCAAGATGGTTGTTCATCTTTAGGACGTTTCTGGACTTGTTTGTATGTCCATTCACGAACGTTATCATAACTACTGGCTTGTAAACCATATAGTTGATGACCGTTATTCAGCAAGTAAACCAAGTAATTTTCTCCCCCTTGCTGAGCAAGATTGCTCATATCGTCATCCGTGTCCATAGGAGCGGCTGGATCAGGAACCCTAATTGGTATTGTTTCAGGTTCATTTGTCGGATTAATCTGACTCTGCCAGCGTGCTTGAGAATCGATATCGCGTTCGATTTCAACAGGGTGTTGATTTCCGTAAACATTAAACGGACGGTTGGGAGTTACTCTATTTCTTGGAGGGTTTCTTCTGACAGCTGCTGGTGGAGGAGCTCGTAAGTTCTCCCACTCATCATAGTCAGCTTGGCGAAATCCAAATGGATTTGTCGTTCCAGAAGAACCAGCAGACCGTGGATCTGGACCATACTGATTAGGATTGTGATCGGAGCCTTTCGGTGATCCGAATCCATCAGTATTTGGATGATTGCTGTTGTGCACATCATCGCTTTTATCATCCGGGATAGGATCCAAGGGAGGATCTCCCCCAGGCTGATGATCGTCATCATCTGATCCTGGTGGAGGTGGAGGATTGAAGAAATCATCATCATTGTGATGATCTTCGTGGCCATCATATGGGTACGTTGGAAAGGGTATAGACCGGACAGGTTTGTCGGTTTTATCAAACTCTATGGATCCGGGCACTTCTTTCTGACATTTAGGAAACCAGTTCTCATCGAAAACTGCTTGTGGAGTAATGTATACAGAATTGTTGGTTGCTCGAAAGAGTCGATAAGCTTTTGATCCGCTCTCGTAACCAATGAAGATCATTGCTTCGGAGTGTGGAGCAAGCTTATTTTTACGTTTCGGTATGTATGCATATGCGCCACATCCGAACGTCCTGAAGTATGAAACATCAGGCTTCTTATTCTCAAACAACTCAACTGGAGTCCTGTACTTCCTCGAACGAATAGGAGTTCTATTGTAGATATGAACGGCTGTGGAAATTGCAAATTCCCACCAGTTTTCAGGCGCACAAGCCTGAAAACGCATAGCTTCAGATTTTTCTCGTAGTGTACGATTAAATCTTTCTGCTCGTCCATTCTGTTCATGCACGTTGGGAGAACCTCTTTGCGGAAATATTCCTAGAGAGTTATACCAATCCCATTGTTCATTTGACAAGAATTCTCCCCCTCGATCGAAATGCACACGTTTGACCTTTTTATTAGTCTGGCGTTCTACAAGAGTTAACCAATTCCGCAATTTCTGATCTGTATCGCTCTTTTTACGAATTGGATATACCCATCTGTATGATGTTGCATCATCGAATAAGGTTAATGCATATTTGTTTTGATAGTAAGAGCGAGTTGGATATTCTATCAAATCACCGTGCACAAGCTCAAGAGGCTCCTTAGCTCGTTTAGAGGATAAAGGGTACGATTTGGCAACCATTTTGCCTTTGGCACAGCCTCGGCATGGTTTCGTTTCTCCCTTCGAAGTGACCAACTTCGTTGAAAGCCCTTTAACATTATCCATTAATTTTCCCAAGACTCTGGGATCACAGTGTCCCATACGTCTGTGCCATAATTCAGAAGTATTGAAAGATACAACAGATGTGAAGGAAGTTTCTCCCACAAGAACCTTCGCGTTCATCCATCGTAAAGGATCATCTTTATGGCTTGGATAAAAGCTCATTAAAAGAGAACCATCTTTCTTGCTCCGGATCGAAGTCTCTGGAGAATCCAGTATAGTATAGTAACCTATACTCCGGAACTTCCCACTAGAGATTAAACGATGTGGGCTGTTGGGATTATACATCACTGGGTATAACTTTGTGACTTGCGTCACTCCTGCGCTATTGGTGTGTCGGATGAGGACAGTACCATAGCCTACTATTTGCACATTTGCTTTATCACCCGCTGATGTAGAAAGACCTATTGGCATTTCTAAAGTTTGATAGTCTGAGAAATCCGTTTTATACGGAGTCATATGCGCTGATGCCCCACTATCAAGTAGCCAAGCATTTTGTGTATTTCTCACTTCACAATCACTCGAAAATGCAGCAGAAAACGACTTATATTTCGTCGTTGCATATACAGAAGAAATACTACATTTCCTTGGTACTGAGTTCCTTAGGATATGATAGTTCTGCATCGAGGATTTAGTGAAAGTTTGACTATTAGAACTTTGAAACACTTGCCAGTCTCCACGATCGTTGCTTTCAGCCCAATCGTTATCAACTCCTTCAAGGCCATCTCCATAGTCACCATCATCAAAGTACTGTTCATGCCATTGAAGCGGTTCTTGATTCTGATTTTGGAATCCTTGACGAACAAGATGCTCTCGTCTTGTTCTGAGTTCTTCTTGATAACCTTGATTAGCGGCGTCTTCAACTTCTATCCAAGCTTCCAATTGGCGTTTATAGTTCTGCCATTGAACGAATCTTGTGGCTTGATATGGCTGATTGTCATTAACAACCATAGTGATATTGCCAATACTCGTGCCATTGGCAACATGTAAGGGCATTCCATTGGTCCTTAATCCAATTACTGCGGGTCCGTAATTCTCGAATTGAGAGTTTCGGGGATCACTTGGAGATGTAACCCAGGGGTCAACCTCAGGTTGTTCATCTACCGGACTAAGTCTTTCCGGTTGATCTGGTGGAGCAGTAGTTGGGCGAGAAGGTACTTCAATGTAATCCTCTTCTAAGGATTGTATGCCATAAAAAGATTCGGGAGAGCTTGGAGGAGTGTGGACGATTTGGTCCTGCCATTGTCGTACTCGAGGTGGTGTAGTTGCGGGGCGATTTATGTATTCATGGGTTGTAAGGACTGGAGATTTGGAATGATTAAGTGACTCGGCTAATTTCATGAAATCCCCAGGGTATGTTCTTGGTCGTTCATTGAAGCGACTACCCTCGAGTTCTCTTCGAGGAATATCAGCCTGAGTCATGGGAACAGACATTCTAATGTTGTTCATCCATTTGTACAAGTGCGTATGCCAGTTATGAACATCTGGAAGACTAAGGTGAGGGATAAAGCGAATCCAGCGCCTATTAAACCCTGGTTGTCTCCATTGAGATGTTCTAAATTGACTCGCTCTTATGTCTGTCGTTCCGAATAACCATTTTCCTTCAAGACCAAGCTTAACTAACGAATGCCAGAAGATAGGATTCAACACTTGTATAGGAAGTGTGAAGTTCTTCTTATTGACTCGGAAAGCTTCATCCACCGAAGTTGAACGAGGGTTTTTCACTCGTTGAACAAAATCTTCAACGGTGCTGATCCAATTTTTGTTATTGATTTCAGCTATGACCGTCGATAGGTGTTGAAGGTTCCAGGTTTGGTATTCGTAATGGAGCGTAAACTTGGTATCTTCTACTGTTTCCACATGTAATATCCTTTGTTGTATGCGCAATTCATGAAGAGCATGGCGAGGCGTCATATTATGGACTGCATCTCTTCTGATGGCATACATAACGACATATTCTTTGGTCTTGATCAGAACCCAGATCCAAAGATTATGGTCTGGTGAATTGCGTATTAGTCTGTAACGCATTCTGATCATGGACTCCTTCAATGCTATGTCGTTAGTCATCTGATCTCCGAAGTCTCGGAAGTCATCGACGACAGGAATTGGGAGTTTAATCCCATTTATTATATGTGGTTTATTATTCCTAAGGTTAACTCGTCGCATCATGTTATCATGTTGTTCTTTGTATTCTTGTAAGAATCGCCATTCAACTTTTTTATTGATGAGAGGTGGTTTTGTAATGTCATCTCCATCTTGAGAATAGTTTTCTGGTCTGAACAAATGAACAAGATCGGCGTGGTTCCTAGGAAACATAGAATCTGCCCATGGTCCATAATCGTCAGGAGGTGTAGAAACAGTTACACGTATGTCTTCTTGTGTGGGTAATGCTACTTCGAGATTCTCACCTTGGTCAACTTCGTCCGCAGGCGAAGTATGATTAGGTGTCGCCTCTCGTCGTGGCATTGTGAAGATAATTTCTTCATTACTATGCGCGCCATAAGAGTATGCAGAACATGTATGACTATTATTTGATGAAGAGTCACTATCAGGTTCTGTCGGAGTATCAGAGATGTACACCAAAGATGGTATCTCATCTCCATCGCTGTCTATGTTTGAATTGGAAATAGTAGCTGAAGCGATAGCTTCTTCTACTTGTCGAACCTGTTCATCTAGTTGAACAGTTCGTCTATTGTTCCATTCTTGAACAGAAATGTGTCGTTCAGGACGACCTTCTCTGTCAGCAGCGATTCTCTCTTCTAGGCGTGCTTGTTGAAGATCATACGTGTTTTGGAATGGGTTTGGTGCAGATGTGCTACCAGTGGGGTAGTGGTAGGACATATGAACGTTTACTGGCCCAGCCATTTCGCGTTCAAAAACTGAGCTGATTTGCTCGTTTACTGCTTTAATTTGATTCTGGTATTCAGAAGGTTTCTCAGAAGGTTCAAGTACCGCAGTGTGCGATTGTTGTCCCCCTTTTTGAGTATCCTTCTTCTTTCCTTTGCCTTTTCCTTTGCCCTTTCCTCCTTTCTTCTTCCCTTTCTTGGGAGAAGATCCACCTTGGTTCTGATTGTTCTGGTTCTGGTTATTGTTTTTATTATTATTCTTCTTTTGATTCGCAGAAGTACCAGATCGAGACTGATCAGACCATTTAGGAGGAGAGTTAAATCTATTAACACCAGAAATTTTGGCGTTATGGGCGGTATAGGCAGCAGGAGCAGAATGAATTCCATTCCTTCTATTCCATTCATTCGTTATTGCAGCAATCAAATCGGTAGGTTTAAGTTCTTCCTTCTTCATACGGGATACTTGCTGCTTGAAGAGCTGCCAGCGCTTTTCATTTAGCTTAGCTGTGATCATTAAACACAGCAAGTCGTCCGAAATATCTACTCCATGATCCTTAAGTTGGTCCCGAACAGTCAGCATGTAACTGATTCCTGGGACTGGATTAAGGTGTTCAGGAAGTTGGATGTTATGCAAGTCCGTATATAGATTCATCATCTTTGAAGAAGATTGAACCCCAAACGTAGATTTGAATTTAGATAAGGTTGAAACTACCGAAGTTTTATCAACATGCGCGTCGTGAGCACGACGAGTTCACATTTTGATAATACCAATTAGGTAGTTTGCGTGACACGGTTGGCGTGCGAAAAACATTGCGTCATACGAACGGTTCAATATTTTTCGGGATTTTGCGTTGCGTGAGGCAACCTTGAAACTCATATGATTCCTCTCACTCTGCGGTATTCCCCTTAGAATAAAGCCCTTGAAAGTGTTGTTTCGAGACACTCAGCCATCAGATATATCACAAATGCTCGTTGAACCAGCCAGGAGGGGCTGTAGACTGGCAAGTAATTATTGGCCAGCTGCCGTGATGGCATCAGCTGGTATCGTTCGTGCCGAACATGTGTTGAGCAAGCATTGATGGTGAAGCCAGCAAGAAAAAGGGATGAATTTTCAATGTTAAGAAGGGCACTCGTGCCTATCTAAGCCATACACTGCTTGTTCAGCTCAGTTTTCTAGGGAGAGGCACATAAAATTCCCAGGTGGTAGTGGCCTCACGCAACGCAAAATCCCGAAAAATATCGAACCGTTCATATGACGCAATGCTTTTCGCACGCCAACCGTGTCACGCAAACTACCTATTACTTTGTTACGCCTCGAAGTCCACTCAATCAGAGCGGTAGCTTCCCCTGAAGTAGCAGGAGAGGATGTTTCAGGCATTTCTTCATCCAAGGCTTGAGGTATGCCTTGGGTAAAGAGGTAACCCTCAAGTAATCGGTACCAATCTTCGAAATTCGAACCATCATCTAGCAAAACTGGAATGATACTGATTCCTCCTGACCCAGCAGGAAAGTTGCTGTCCGCAACCTGAGAGTACAACGGTTCCGTATTGTAGTTAAAAACTTCTACAGAATTTTCTACTTCCGTTCCTAAAGTGTATCCCGGCGTATTGCGAACAAACGTCGTTGGAGGATTACCACTTGGGGAATGAGAAGCAGACCTAGATCCTGATTGAGACATATTGAGGTCTGCCAAAAGTCCCGTGAGCATACTCTTCAAATATAGAAGGGTGGAGCCAAGAGAGTGTCAATCGACGAAGGCTTCTAAGAAGCACCCATAAATAAATAGGGTTCGATGCACACCGAGAAATGCTCCAAAGGTCTAGGACTTTTAACAGGCTGTATGCGTCAAGCAGATCATGGGGTGTACCGCGTGCAGGTAGTGCAGGGGAGTTAATCTGGTTACGAAGCCCTGCCCAATTGCTAGGGTCTTACAACGTTCCCAGTGTGTATCGGTGTCTGGTGTCCCATCGTGCTATCTGGTCTCAACCCCAGACTAGCAAAAGTATGAGTGATCAGCTCATACTGTCCGAATGACCCATTGAAAGTTATTATTAAACCTAGTCATCCATATGAATTGAGTTCATGCACCCTCTGCCTTAGGCATGTCGGTGACCAGAAAGCAATCATAGGTGAGTTAGAGTTTAACAATAGCGTAGAAGAGAGGGGTCATCGGGAGGGGAGTCCCTGTACATACTAAAATGGCCATATGATACCGTAAAATTGTATAGTATCAAAACCTAGTTGTAAGGAGATCAAATCTCCCAGCATGTATGTCATGCCTGGTCTTTCGACCATCAGGAATCATGGCGAGTTGGTTTATAAGCACAACCCCATAGACCCCTAAACGATGCCTCATGGTGAGGATCATCGCCAACCATTGGTTTTCATCGGCATTAGGCAGTGATAATATAAGATCAAAGCCCAATCCGGGTTATCAGCAGGGAGACAGAGCCGCTTACACGGATAGGTCTATGCCGAAGAAGATGAAGCCAAGACAGTATGTACATGCGTTCGTGCAACATGCAACAGTACAGGGACATAGTGGATAGGTGTAAAGGGAACTAACAACCCTTGACCTTGACACCAGACAATGACAAGCCCGACATCGCTAGAGACTTCCATAACCCATGTAGGTTACAGGTCGTCCGCTAGGATGGTGGCGACACACGGGAGCTAGGCTACTCCGATCATAACATCGACCTGACCACCGCTTGCGGGGCCCATAACCTGATGAGCCAGCATAGTTAAAGTGCACAGTGGGTATAACGAAGTAAACCTCACATGGGTAATACACAGAGTGTTCTTGTAGTCTTGAGATGCTTGTGAAGAGGTGATAATTGAGTAGATTGTCCTAAGGCTTAAGGCCTTTCGTCCAGTCTTTTATACATAAGTTTCTGGTACATGTAATGAGTATTACACTAACTGAAACTACTACTAGAAGTAGGTATTCGGCCCTAAAGGCGTAAAAGACATTAGTACTGTGTAAGTACTTCTACCATGAATGGTAGTATGCTTGGTGAGCATAGTCGTGTTTGCCTCATGTATTGGAGGCTCTACATATGCTATTGGATAGCGACTGTCTATAGTGTCATATATGATGAAACTAGATGTACGTAGTAAGATACGTAGACAGAGACGTAGTACTTGCATGAAGACGCAAGTGTTCTAGAGGCGTAGCTCTATAATAGTGTGACGCGTAAACAACACGTCAACAGTGTATCACATGATTTCCATCATGTTCAACAGTAGGCGAGGTCAGTCGTGCCATATCAATTTGTCCGCAGCTTCAGCTGTGCTTACAAGTATGATCCCTTGTAGAGAAAGCAACCCCTCAAGACCTACTTGAGGACCGGGGCCATAGCACAAACAATATCAACTCGAGAATGATCAATATCCGTTGTATATCATGAAATCTTCCCACAACAGCATCTCAAGAAAACAAAAACAAGAAAAAAACAAATTTACACTCTCCGGACTGAAAAATAATATACGTTCGCTTTTACCCATTTGAGCTCTTTCATCAATCAAATACGTGTTTGTAGGTAGCATAGGCTGAGAACCTTTGAGATAGTTGTCAATTTGAAGTGAATTGCCGCTGCTAGAGAAGCTAGACAAGTAGTCGTACTATGCTCGCTGAGAACTCAAATGTTAGATCATGGATGTATCCCGGTATGTCTAGTAATCCCCTAAGAAGCCAGTTCTGCTCGTGTCTGCCTCGATTCTTCGAAAGCCAAAGAACTATGCATTCCTCAGTGACAAATGAAAGAACGTCCTGTTGCTAAAGATGAAGTAGCAGAGTCTTCAAACTCGACTAAAGGTCATAAAATGCAATGCGGGACGGGCGAGGCGATGCGAAGCTCTCATGACAGTTACCCCGAATGGTCTTCGAAATACTTGGTCAACTGATATATGACACCATTTGCTATTCCTTCATTCCTAGCAGCGGAAGCAGCCTTTTTACCACTGGTTGTATTCATCGGAAGGGAATACCGCCACCTAGGGCTTCCATACCGAGCCGGGAAATTAGAGGGCACGAACAAGTTGTTCGTGGCCTCTAATTAGTGGTTTGGGACGCTGGGGCGCACGCCCGCGGTTATCACCCGCGGTGACCTCAAATATCTTTGCTATCTTCTTCCGATGTCACTCGCTGCTCGTCAAGATGCTTGAAGCTCTTCATGCTCTCCGATATTCGTAGCTTTGAGCGTGATCGGTATGACGTTCTGTTCTAAGTACAAATAAATAAAACTCGACACGAGGACACCTTTGCTGCGTGTGGGTACCTTGTCACTGGTCAGCTTGGCGCCTGTCAGACTTCAGTGTCATGCAACTTCGACCCTCCACCCAAGCTTCATCACCTCCGCCATTCCAGTCCATAACAGCAGCAGTGATCACCTGCGGTGAAAACGGCCTAGAGCTCTCGTAGTGCACAAGATGTGCCTCTGAAGTCTCGGGCCTTCAGATGCTCCAAGTCAGTTGTGGATATACAACCTCCTCAAAGGTCTGTCGAGGAGGGGTTTACCGCGGCGTGCAACAGTACGAGAGATTCTATTCATTCTTTATGATTCAGATGTTCACAATCTTTTTGACAGGCGTTGTATCCTGGTATGATTCACCATCGAGGGATCACTAGTAACTACTAAGGTTTTTGAGAGCAATATGGGATCTGTATGGCGTACACGGTGCGACAGGTGTGTTCAGTTTGTCATTTTCCGCTGTTTAGATACTCAAATTTCGCTCTACAGGCCTTCTGAGCTGGGGATATCTGTCACTGAAGCACGGGGGGGGGGCTTTATATGTGGCTCGAGCCTCGTCATCATGGTTTTGGAGACATGAAGATATCGTACTCGGAGGAAGGGTCTATTGCTGGGAGGTTCACCGGGCGTTGTGTTGTTGCGTTACTTGGGCCAGCACGAATCTTCATTTGCGGGAGTTAGTGAAAATAGAACACGCGGCGTAGTCGATGACACTTACACAAGCCGGAGGTCGGGTTAGGATTGAGAGGGTGATTTGCAGATGTACTAGGTAAAGCTTCATTAATTCTGGGTGGCTGGGTGGATGATACATGCACAATACTGGACTCCCACAATGTTGTTTATAGGAATATCAAGTTCATATCATTCTCATTAGTCCGCGTTTCCAGTTGTGAAAATACGGCTAATGGTACACGGTTGGAGGTTGAGTCCACAAGAGTAGGCGCAGGGAGGTACGCAGTCTTCTAGCCGAGTCAAATGTAGGGCTCAAAGTAGGTGTTGAGGGCTCGCTCTGGCTTACCTGTGTGAAGAAGTATGTTCCCAACGGCTGTCAATATACAGGTATTCAGGCTTTCAGGTCGTGCCGCCACAGAGGAGACGGCGAGTTGGTCCTGTATTTCTCACATACCTATGTCTGCAAACGGTCGAACGTCTTTAATTATAGTCTAAGCCGCCTTTGATTAGGGTGCTCGAGTGCACTGGGGTCGTAAATGGTCGTTCTAAGGCCCGAAGGGTAAGGCACCTGGGTGTATTCGGCGTTCTCGGACAACGCCTCCTATTTTCCCTGTGTACCATTCTGCTGATATTCACAGGTATCAATACGCGATGAGCATCTATAAATCAGTTTCTATCAACCATGATTTACTGGGATTGTTTGAAATGGTCGTAACAAATGGACCAACAGTCAACTGGAAAGAGAAGTTGAGTGTTAGTTCCGCACGCGAGTGCGGACAGTTTGACTTACTCACAACTTACAAGTACCCATAACTGAGTTACTTACCGGGTTTTGGGACTCAGAAACTCACTCAGATACTTCATTATGTATTGATTCAATGTTCATTGAATCACTGAATGAGAACCCACTCTAGACGTGGCTCAACATCAAAGGTTCCTCGGAATTCTTGACTACAGTACGCATACAACCCAACAGCTGTACAGACTACACTTAGAGTGAGTTGCCACGAGTTGATGGACGATGATGTTGACAGTTGGGATTGTATTTGAAATGGGAACAAGACTCGAACATCCTTGAGCAAAGCAACACTAGATTTCCAACCGGCGACTTGTTTGCGATACAACATCATATTGGAACTTATGTGATAGCTTTGTACTCCGAGATCCCCACGTCCGAATCAGATTAAACAATGTCGAGTTCCACTACAATAGAGGGACTCGAGACGGCGAGGGGAGCTCAGTAAGCGAGCTCGTGGGTGAGTATTGAGCAAATGTTCATCCATGAGTGTCAGCGTGAGTTTCTCATTCAGACAGTAATTGTGTGGCAAGAATCAACGCTGATGCTAGCTGTGCTCGGATAATATTCAGAGACATACCTATAGATATTCCCGGGGGTTTTGAGTGGGATTTGGGTGAGGCCGTGACCGACTGAGCGATTGTCGAGTGGGTGTCTTGTCCGTGAGGGTTAGGCGTGCGTATCTCATCGGGTGGCGTCAATTCATATTTTGATGTATTATATATGCCATCAGTGATCCGAGAATATGAAAGGGTCGTACTTTAGTGATCCGACTTAACCATTCAAGCACTGGGTGCCGGTGAGTGCTCACCAGCATACATCAGGGACGAGGCTGACGGAGTTCACTGGGTAATATTATTCACGCCCACCGTGTAACTCAAAGTGCAAGTGTGTTGCTCGTAAATCACCGGTCATGATTGTTCTGCCCTCGATATTCTACTGGATAACACATGTACTATTAAATCTTTCCCTACAAAGTGCACGAGCGCATCGCTCAGCCATCCCCGGGTCGATTTCATCATCATGATCAAGGCAGTCATAGCTAGTACGAGGCCTGTTTAGTTAATGAAGCAAAAAGAGGCCCGGTGAGGATCGTACCATATCCATGGTAAGTAGTGGATGATATATAATACATTCCACACAAAAGAGGAGCGAGTCGCATGAGCGAGAACGAAAAGGGCGCTTTGATTCAGCTGACCGAAGAGTTGGGTGTGATACAGACAACTGAGCAAACTTCGAGATATGCATAGTCCAACATGGCTTCCACTGTGCATCGATTGGTGGTGACTGAGTCGATCTCGAGTTGAAAACACTGCAACAAATGCACCAGTCAGTAAGCGGTTCAAAACGAATCTATTGACTACGCACCGATGTTCCTTGTATTTATGGAGCTCCTCACATTGTCGGTTATCTTGGTCCAATAATTTGTTACTTGTTCCTGAGGACCATGACAGAGGGAGAGAGAAAGAGAGATGGGCAGACACCAGGGTGACACCGAGCAACAAGGATAACGACGTGGGGAAGAAAGGAAGATGAGGTACCTAGGTGATCAGCTGTGGAGCTGAATGACAACGTCTTGTCAACAGAACACGGACGGTTGACTCTGACGTGTGGAACCAGATATTGAAGATCAAAAAGAGCTCCGAGAACTTCAACTGGCGGTAGGCCAAATTCGTCATATGAAAAGCGGAATATACCCGAGGGTTTTGGGTATTGGAGATCACAAAGAGCTTGGGAACATCAAGCGATCTCGGGAGAGAATGGTTGAACATAACGCTAGGATATTTGAGATCACCAAGTGTGATAACCGCGTGCGTGAGCCCCCGCGTCCCAGACCACTAATGAGAGGCCACGAACAACTCGTTCGTGCCCTCTACTTTCCCGGGTCGGGATGGAAGCCCTAGGTGATACCGCACGTCTCGGTTTTGTTTGGATCACCCAGCAAAGGGAGTGAGGACCCCATAACCCTTTCAGCTTACAAAAACACCTCGACGTTGCGACGTGTGCATGACACTACCTCCAGCTTCTGCAGTTGCTAGGATTGCCGAAGTGATTGAGGATGCGAAGGGAGATTAAGTTGTGGTCTTCGACGTGTTGGCGGCCTAGGCCCTACGGGAAGGGAAAAGGAGGGGCTACTAAAGGAAGGGAGTGAGTTAACCTGTACGTTTGATTTGTTTTTTGGCACTGAGATGGCGTAGAGGTAGACGGGAGTAAAGCCGTGATCATTGGCCAAAGAAGAAAACCCGCCCACGCAAACACTGCGGAGTTTGCGTCATCGGCATTTCGGATCCGAATGCTGAGAGCCAAAAAACGACCAATGACCGCAGGAACGCTCTTTTCTTTTGCTTCCATGTCGACTTAGTGACTGAATCACCGTGTCGACTCGAACGACCTATTCGTCATCGTATCTCATCAAACACTGCAGGCAATGCGGGATCGTGTTGCTGTGAACCGAGTTCAACTCGGTTTACGCTCGGTTTCCGCCAACTTTACCACAAATTGGCTGCATGTACTACTTCACGTGACTTTCTCCTGCATGAGGCGAAGGCATGGACAACTTGCAGCTGCAGTGAACTTGCTGGAAACCGAGCGTAAACAGAGTTTACCTCGGTTCATGGTGACAAGAGCCCTACTCGCCTTCCACCACAGCTGAGCCGTTCTTGTTTCTCTCCAATGGACCTATTGCTCGCTGGAGTGCGAACATTGGTCAACATTGCACAGTCACTGACGTCAAACAACGGAGGATCGACGACATTGCTCCCGAGATGTGTTGAAGGCGCGGAAAAAGACCCCTTAGACGAGTGGGCTCCAATGCTCAAAGAAGAGCTTCCGCATCCACAGTGAGGGTTACGATTACCCCTCAATTTATACTGTTGGGGCACACTTCACCGGAGGCCACCCGACATTCAGTGACTATGCTAACTCTGTGGTGTCTGGATTCTCCGGTTATGGAATCTGGCGTTTTTCGGACTGAAGTCACCACAACCGGCCATCGAGATCGGTTGGTTGTCTTTGGTAGCCGGATTCAATATTGACTTGAACTCGTTCAATACATCCGGCGACACAAAACTTGACTCTACGCAGCCGATCGTCGATTCAACCCCCTACACAATGTTCAATCTTCCAGGCTATTTCCAAATCTCTTTTCGGCTCCCACCATTCAGAAATGCTACCGTTATATAGGAACGAGCTCAAAGCCGTGGCAACGGGTGCGTATAAAAGTCGTGAACCGCACCTTTTATCCTCCCTCCCCTCACTGATCACCCAGACTTTTTCGTGACCTACAATGAATCTCAAGTCTCCCTCCACCTTTACATTCGTGCTTCCCGCCGTTATTGCTGGTGTCATCCCGCTGATAGAGTCTGGGACTGTGGCCGTTAGGGAAGTTGAGTTAGGTATCCTAGAGACTCTCGGCAATTCGCATAGGTAAGTCTTGTTATTTTTCTCAGCTAACGACACCAGTACTGACACTTTTGTTCTTGTTCTAGCGAAGCCAAAAAGAATGGTATATACCTACAGTCTCTACCTGCTGTTTAAACTGGATATGGTCTTTTTTTTAGATGTGGTAGCTGCAAAAGACCCTTATAGCTCGGACAGTTCGATCAACGCCGACGCCATCCACGACGGGGTCATTAGTAAGGAAGGGGGCAGAGTGACGGTGGAGAGGAATAGTCGTGTCGTGTATCAACCGTGACCGAAACATGGAACGAATGGTGATTTCTGGTTTGTTCATTGTACTGTAAAGATTGTGATTCTAAAACTACTCCCCGGACAACTCCGGTCAACCGTCAGACTCCTCATTTCTCAAACCGAACCGCTGGCGTGGGTCTGGGAATCCGAGAAACCACGATAAAACAGGCAATCTTTGATCGAATCTTGAGGCTAGTGTCAGTGAGGATGTAAACGTCGGTATTCGTTGGTACTGTTTAGCCTCACATCGAAAATGGTATCGGTGGAGCCCAGTTAAATGAGCAGCCCCAACGCAGCTTACTCTTCACGGAACTAGATATTGCCTCTGGATACTCACGAAGATAGGCACTCCCGTCGCACTCGCTAAGCCGATTACCTCCCAAACAAATGCCCGACTCGCAAGGACCTCACGGAGCTCATGATACTCGCCGAGTCATCACACCGTTGACCAGGGCCGAAGAGAACTGAGCTTAATAATGACTTAAGACCCTTCCTGTCTCCATCATTGACTATCAATTCTCGCCCTAGTGGTACCTGCTACATGCCAGTCTTTTGGATCTCTACCCAGACTACATGACTGCGACCTTTTTGTCGGAAGAATAAGGTCGATGAGCATGCAGCTCAAATTTCTCTGCCCGTCACTAATAATGCCGAAAGGTCGCACTGCAACTTCAAGTCCGGGAAGATGAAAAGAGAGTAGGGACCATTATGGTCGTACGATCCAGCTGAGTCTTACTACAGCCAAACTTCCGCCTTTGCTCCGGAACAAGCCGGTATGTTACCCGAGTTGAAGTTAATTCAGATCGTAGTGGAAGGGTACTGGCGCGCCGAAAACAAATTGCTTTGAATGTTTGAAGGGATGATTCGCTCACGGTCTAAGTCAAGAGTCATACGTCCGCTCAGGTCTGCGGTGTTGCATGATGTGGAGTTGCTGAGGGAGTTAGAACGAGCTGGGGAAACTGTTTTGAAGGCGTTGTTTGGGCCGACAACGGCGGTCGGTCGGATATGGCGTGACTACAAGAAGCATGGTCTCCACAATACTGAATCACCGAGGAATAACAGGAAATTTGGGTGCAAAGGACGTTTTCTGGGTTTGGAAGGACGATCTTGCACAATAAGTCAACCTCTGAATACTCGACTCCCATTGACAGTTAAGAGAACACAGCTTCTCTAGGGAATTGGGTTTATTTGGCGACCCCGAGGGAAGGTTCAGTGCAGTAACGAGTCGGTCAGCAATCCATCCAAACAAATACTGAGATAGTATACAGCATCAGAATCACGAGATCATGTTTCATGTGAACTCTTCTATTCTTCATTCTGTATCAATTCTGCGAGCTGTTCAGCCAACACATGTCAGCTTGCCATTCTTCTTGACACAGGCTAAATGGGACGTATTATCAGCTCCACATTCAACACACAGATAACTGAGCAGGCGACATACTGCCAGATATGACCTGGGATTTGTCGGAAGGACCGGCATAGTACTTGCAACTGCTGCCATCGTGGTGGTCCCTGTTGCGAGGGGGTCCACAAGCGGAGACTATTGTAGATAACGCATAGGATCAGTAGGGTACTCGTTGGTGTCGGGGAACAACTGTTACCTGGGTCAGTGGCAATCAAGACAGCGCCCATAGCCTGACTGGCAAAGAGGACAGCAAATGCATAGACAATGGTCGCGGCCTTGAATAACATTGCTGGTGTTGAGAGTAGTAGATGACTTTGGAGATTGTGATGATTGTTTGGGTTCTGGGCTTTTGAGGCCGAATTCAAGGGGGTTTTTATACTGTTGGTGAACATTCTTTGGGGATGTTTGTTGAGATAGTGGTAAGGGACATCAGGAACTACTCCAAATTGGGAGTCGAAATCACTTGCAGGCATATGGAAGAGTAGTTGAGCCATGTCCTGTTCTTTTTCGGGGGTGAGCGGGATGGGTCAACAATCTCATAGCTTCCTAAAGAGTTGCGTGTCCTGTCTCTATGTTTAATCGTCAAGCGTATCCAGTATACATGAACCAGTAGTTGGGAAGAGGTGCAGCACTTTGCAGCAATGGAAATTGAAACTACCTCTATCTGCACTCACTCAGTGACCGTACACCCATGCTACTTCTGTTGCGAGAGATCTATCAA
The DNA here is from genome assembly GCA_029532415.1 of Marasmius tenuissimus. NCBI lineage: Eukaryota > Fungi > Basidiomycota > Agaricomycetes > Agaricales > Marasmiaceae > Marasmius > Marasmius tenuissimus. The sequence goes on along the minus strand of JAQOTA010000050.1, from coordinate 6,767,064 downwards.
TAGTTCATCATTCATTTCAGTAAACATACCATCATTCCATCTTTGATGTAGGAACAGTAAAGATCATGAGTACTTCTCCCATCCTACTTCAAAATGTGGCGAGCTATAGGAGTTTGTAAGGCCGGGCGGCGGAATGGAAACTCCCGCACGAGAAGAGTATCACATCTGTATACTGTAAACCGATTGATGTTGGCTGAGCTCTATGATATTTTCGATCCACAGCGACCAAATCAATATTTCTTAGGGATCCGAAACTGATGTGCCTGTAGAAGTAATGTTGTACAGGTAGCGGGATCGTGACTGTTCTCGGCTCGTCTCACTGACTGGGTTTTCATGCATGAGATGAAGTTCAACTTGTGACTTCACCATATGTCCGTGGCCTGGGCATGAATTCCCCGCCCAACTCACAGACTACTCCCAAACTTTGAATGAGGGGGATTTATGAAAGCGTCGGGCCCGGATATCGTCACAGGCGTTCAAGATTTGCTGTCAAGTGCAGGCACTTGGATAAGCACTTACTCCGCGAGCTCCAGGCTGCGAAATCTGTCAAATCCGTCAGGCCCCGCCACAGGGAGCATTAATAGAGCAATGTGATAAGGACGTATACCGACTGAGCGGAGCTTAACATCCTGGCTGCCCATCTGTTATCCTGATTCCTACACTATTTCGGTTCGTTCAGTAATTGACCTTGATCCACTGACCCGTGCATCTGATGTATTATCCATTAGCAAGGATCCAGACAGAACAAGAAGCTTCACTGTCATAATTCGGCTCCGGGTCCGGGACGTTGTGAGCTTCGACAGCTCTATATTTGGCGTCTCTATCCCCGAGGTAACGGGCGGAATTGACTGCGGAATTTAATTGACAGCACCACTCAAGTACTCAGTTGGCGCGTAGCCTATCCTCTTGTTCCTTCATTTGCAGTGAAAAGGAGTATTCAGGGCTCAGTGGTCACTTACAAATTTCGAGACTAAGAGGTACGTATAACGAACCCACTTATGCTGAATTTGGGTAGATTCGAATCACGAAGCGGAGTTCTTTGGTATGTCTGGCTCGTCGGGCACTCAGCTTTGAAAGACAATGTTTCCAATGGTAAAGCAAATTATTGACGTTCTGGGTCGATCTCGTAAATCCCATAAGCATCCACAAAACATTACTCAGAGCATACGGAGCTGAGAGGGCTCGGAGTCTGGTTGGATAAGGAGCCAAAAGCTCAAAGATGAAGAGGGTACGATAGAAAATCTCCGAAGCTTGAAACGTGAACCTGAATGTCAAACGTGATGAGGAAGGTGAACAGCCAGAAGATCAGGATACCCCGTGTGATTCTTGTTATGGCTGGACCTACAAATATAGTAGCCTACAGAACCGACGTCAAAACGGTCATAGCTCGCCAGCATTGACAGACACTTCCACGAGCTTCCGGCAGGAAGACTCGTTCTCATTAACAAGCTCTGCACCGAGGCCATCAGTGACAGAATCAACGTCCAGAACAAGACTGTTCCAATGTGGTTGCCTTGGCAAGTTCGTGAATGAGATGGCGGCAGGTTTTGAGCGTATTGGAGCAGCGGGCTTTTTCGGGGAGTGAGGAGTCGAGCGAAGCGTTCTGCAATTTGACACTGGGGGCATTTTGATGTCTAGTAGGATCCGACGTGCTTGTATCTAGTGGGATCGGTCCAAGCAATGGTTGTTTTCCCTTGGGGGGACTTAGGAAACCTTTGTTTGATGGTCTATCTTAGGGTCTGACACACTAGACACGAGCACATCAGGCCCTACTAGACATCAAAATGCCCCCGGTGTGAGAGGTCAGGAATTAACGGGCGGCGATAAGCAAAGATCCAAGGCGGCTTACCTCATGAGAGCCTATTCCTGGAATAATTTAGGGGAACTCTATAGCAGCTCATAACACTAGAGCTACGCGTTTGTTTACCATCGGTATTTCGGATCCGAGTACCGAAAATCAGCAAGCGCCTGGTGACGTACAATGGCTCTTTTTTTTCTTTGCTCGGACCCATCAAGGTCCAGCACGTCCACTCGATCACCCCCGCTCATTCGCAAATCCACCGGAGAGAATCCAAGACGTATGCTGCATGCTCGGTGAGTCAACTCTGCTAGTCTTCACGTCACTGAGTATTCAGATCTTTTGTCGCACTGCGTTTGCGCGAGGTAGAGCCTTGTTTCCTACTGTCTCTGGCTGAGTGTTTTTCTCATGTATTCACTTTTTGCGTCAATTTGGTTGATCTTGTAGTCGAATCCGGCGTAGAGTCGATGCTACTCCTATTTCTTCAATGATTCAACGCCAACGTTTCTATCTTCAACGCTCCTTCTCGTACATACCTCTTTATTTTATGGTGGGCCCAACTCCGACTCGTGAAAAAATAGATACTAACAGACGGTCAAACTGGTTTGAATTTGGAGGTTAAAGTACTTGGTAGCCGGTCAACGTACGTCTCGCGACTCTCAGTTTCTTTTTCAGTTGGATTTATATTCGAGCTCCAGCTATGATTCCATCATCTGAAGGTTGTCCTCAAGAAACGATTTAGGAGGTCTTCGCAGGAAGTCAACCTCTCCCTTCAACATAAACCTTTTGTTTTCAAAACGTACCCCTTCCACGACCTCACCATGAAGCTGTTCCTCTAGGCTTGATTCCTTTGATTGCTTAGCTGCACGATGCCCGCCATAACGATGTTTCATTCGGGTCAACAAAGTGACTGCGGTAAACCTTGAAATATAAACCTTGTCGACGATCAGTCAGCACTGCTCTGCCTTTCTGGAAGGTTGGCTATCAAAGTTCAGGGGAATCACTCGCGCTGACTACCGTTTTCTCGTCGACTCTCAATATCTAATAGATGTAAATCCTCCTATGGTGTTGAACGGTGCTTAGCCTTATTATTGAAAAGACACGGTCCGTGCGGATATCTTACCGAGTAAGCTTGAGGCAAGTTTGAGGCCTCCATCATTGGCCTCAAGGGACACGGGGAGATAGAACACATTCCAAAAAAATCATCATGACGCTCATTGTTTTGTCACATCCGTCCAGCCGGGGTGGGAGGTAACCGAGCCAATTGTATTTGTGAGTCGTGACCCTTACGTTGACCCGAGAACCAGAGAAGCAAGCGATAGCCATGACAAAAATATGCTATAGGGTCGGCAAAAATCTGGTCATCGGGACGTTTGCGAGCTTGATATTTATCTCGGTTATGAGCCCGAATGCGTAATAGCCTGGGCACATAGATCACACCTGACATTTGAAGTTCCTTCGATAGGCTTACATTAACTGATATGGGTCTCTCGAATACACAGGAGTCACTCGCTGTATGCACACTATAGACGGAACCGTTCTAAAATGCCCCACTAACTTTTACTTTCTGATGGGCTATTGACAACATATTACTTGTTTCCGCAGCTTCAACATATTCCTCGGACCCCAGCGACGTCTCTCGACCTCGGCAAGCCACCCGTTGAGTGGTTCGTGGGTAATCAGTATTATCAAGGTGGTGTATTGTCTCTCACGCAATCCTTGTCTAGTAGCCCATCCGGAGGGCTGATATCGACGACCGAGAGCATATAATTAGAGGAGCAGGCCTCAACGGACAATTGTACTACCCAGAACATGCCATCACTCATCTACCCCTTAACTGCTTCCCTAGCCGTACTCACCAGCGCTATTCTTGCCTTGGCTATTCGGGCGCGGAGACGGTCGCTCAGAACCCTCCAAGGACCGCCGTCACCATCTTTCCTCCTTGGTCAGTCGCCGCTCTTGTTATCTGTCTCTCAGTCTCAGACCCAGAACTGGTATAGGACACGAGCAGGAAGTAACCCGTTTGAGGAAGATAGGCGAGCTTGAAAACAACTGGTACGAGCAGTATGGATCTGTATTCCGCATAACTGGGATCTTTGGGGTGAGTGTCGGCGCGGTTTCCTCTTCGTATTGTTTGAGTGACTCATGCACGTCGAATCAAACGAATAGGAAGAGATTTTGCATGTATCCGACCCCCGTGCGCTCCAGCACATCTGTCACAAGTCTGTATACCGGTACAAGAAGCCCATGGACATGGTGCAACAAAGCGAAAAAATATTCGGACCTGGGATTGCAACCGTCAATGGTAAGCTCATACCCACATTTGGAAGTCATGGTGTTGATTGATTTGTATTTCGCCAGGCGACATCCATCAACGACAGAGGAAGATTATGAACCCCGTGTTCTCTGCTGCACAAATTCGTCCCTTTGCCCAGGTCTTCGAAACATGTGCCCAATCAGTGAGCCACATATCTGCATGAGTTGACCATTGTGCTCAACGTAGTATTCAACTGCAGCTGATAGGGAAATGGCGGTCTGCTATTGAGAGCGGAGCAACGAGTATCGACTGTTTTGAACATATACACAGAATGACATTCGACGCTTTTGGAGAAGGTGTGTGTGTAGATTTCGAGCCAAAAGCAAAGACTTGTTCCTTACTGCCTCTTTCTCAGCCATGTTCGAATTCGATTTCAATGCGACGGGACGGAAAGACAATCTTCGTGACTTACTCCATAACCTATTGTGAGTTAGATCGCCTATTATTGAACGATCAACTAATGGTGTACCTCTTGATCTTCAGTAACGACTCTGTCAACCCAACGCAACTCAAAATGCTCCGCAACGCCTCCTATCGGTTCCTCCCTAAGCCCGTCATTGCTCTTATCAGCATGTGGAAAACGAAGGAAGACAAACGATTTGCACGATGGATTGCGGCCAGCCAACGCGTTGCGAAGGGGTTGATTGCTCAAAAGGTGGACCGCAGTGGAGCGGAGAAAGATCAGGATATACTGAGCGTCATAGGTAGATATGACCTTAGCTCATTGGATGCGACTGACTCGAGCGTTCTAGCTCGCTCATTGGCCGCGGAAGACCCAAGCAAGTGCTTGCTCCCTGTCGAAGCTCTGGCTCAGATGACGTGAGTCATTATATCGTAACCCATTTTCCGCTTGACTTGATACCTATTGCGCATGCAGGACCATTACCTTTGCCGGGTATCTCACGACCCCATCTGCGTATGCTGTGATTGGCACGTTGCGACTATTCGAGTTAACGCCATTTTTTGTTATAGACTTACTTGGTTATTGTACGAGTTGGCGTACAATCCGGAATGGCAAGCAAAGTTGATCCAAGAGATACGGGAGGTTCGCGTCCAGACGGGAAATGACGGTCCTCTTGCAGTGAAGGATCTGGAAGGCATGCCTATCTTGAATGCAGCCATCGAAGTAAGCAAACCCTACACTATTGTATTTGCCACCTTGTTCATATGCTGAACAATCAGGAAACTCTGAGGTTCTACCCCATTGCGCCGGACATCGTCAGAGAAGCTGAGACTAATGATGTCATACCTCTAGACGTCCCAATCGCCGATCTATCGGGGGCGTTGTTGAAGGAGATTCCCGTTATCCAAGGGCAGAGAGTAATTTTGAATATCTTCAAATACAATAGGTGAGTATATATCGCCTTTCCTGTCCTTTGGCTACCAATAACCTTGTCAGTAGACTCGAATCTGTATGGGGTGATGATTCGAACGTGTGGAACCCAAAGCGATACCTCGATACTGACCGGCCGACCACCTTGGGAGTGTATGCAAATGTGATGACCTTTAGTACGTTTTATTCTCCCTTATAGGCCAAAATTTTACATCTCCTTCTTAAGGTAGCGGCGTACGTGCCTGTATTGGTTGGCGGTTCGCGTGAGCTCTCTTCTCATATTTGGATTCATTATTCTAACCCTGTCATTTTCAGTCTTTTGAATCTTCAGGTGGCTACAGTCGCCCTTATTGAGACCTTCAAGCTCTCCCCTGTCGAGGGGATTGAGATTGAGCACGTCAGAGCGGGCTCGAACCCCCCCATGGTCAAAGGCAAATGGGAAGCTGGACCTCAGTTGCCGTTGAAGGTTGCCTTGAGGGATGCTTGAAGCTTCCGTGACCACATTATGTACCTACGTCACTTAGAAGAAAGTCATTTCGATGGAACCCGGGTGTTCGGCATCTTCATGAGAACCACTGCAGCGAGGAAATGCTCATGGGCCTTGTGCATGATTACGACCGACTATCGCGCTCCGTGTGGTCACAAGAATCTTACAGATTGAGGAATGGGGACGGCGAAGTCTTAGTAGTCTAAGTAAACATTCGACAGCTTCGATTCATCGCCCACTGAGAGTCTATGTCCGGGCCCCTCTGAGGCCCGAGAAGGCGGCCCGGCCGGCAGCCGTTGCGCCGAGAAACTTAAACTGGGAGAGCGGGGGTTCGAGCATGTTCAACCTTCGAAAGAGTAAATCAAAAGGAAATCAAGGCAAGATTGGGCCACTCAATCACTCAAGCCTTGGCACTGTAGAACCCTAGGTCTTGGCTTTTGTCAGTGTGGAATATGGTGCTGGAGCCTGACGAAATGAAGGCTAAAGCTTGGACAATAATAGCGACGAGAAAGTTATCGCCACTCAGTGGAACAAGCGGCCCTTGGAGTCCGCCCTCTGGCACAGAAGTATACTACGTTATCAAGCTTTACTCAGTACCAACTTCTTTGCCAGAACGGAAGGCCTTGTTACTGACCCATAACAGGTTCGAGTTCAACTAATGCATGCTCGCCATTCGCCAAAAAGCGTCTGTACAATGAGCTTGTGACACTTTGACCGCCCGTAAAACGTCCCCCTCCGCAGAAACCTCTCCAAGGCTCGGTTCTAGAGATCTAATGGCGATATGTCTGGTGACAGCATTTCGTGCCTCGTGGGTATTTGGATGCAATTGGAGGGGGTCAAAGGATCGTTGTCTTCTGCCCATCCTCATTGAACCTCAGTAATCGTTCACCAACTCTCGCCTTCGAATATTCAATAACCATCACTTACATACCGGACCGTCAATTCTGGCGGCTCGTGTGGGCCGAATATAGTACGCTATCACTAAAGACCTATACTTGTACTGCTAGGATAAGTATAGGTCTTCGGAAAATCTCCATTACGAGGCCAAAGCCTTCGGCGACAAGGGATGAGTCTGTTCTCTGGGGAGAGGTACAGTCATCATGATCCGCGCGTGTAAGCATGAACGCTGCCTCTTTCCTAATTTGTATCCGAGACGTGTGCATCGACAAGATGAGGGAGGAGGAGATGCTTCTCCACCGAGGTCCGAGTGATCATCACCTTCAGTGGCAACCTCGATCCCAAGAACTACTGCTTCCGCATGGTTCCTGATTCCACGGCCCTTCGCGCTTCACGTCATACATACAGCGCTCATATTCGTTAATCTTCCGAGAATCAGCCTTACACAGTCGTGTGTTTGGCAGAAAACGGACCGCCGGATCGCTGTTGAAGGAGCGGCCAAAGGATTCATGAATGAATTTTTGGACTGCCGACCGAGTCTCTACCGAGGCCAGTGACCCTGGAAATAGCTCGTACAGTAATCTTCAATGTCGTCTCAGAAGAGATATATAAGGGGGGCATATTTTGGCGGGGAAGACCCAGACTTGTTCATCGGTCTTGGTTCTCTTAGTCTTTGAATCTCATTTTACAATGAAGTGGCTCGCCTCCATCGTTGCTTTCATCGCCGTTCAAGCTACCGTCGTACGTCGCGACTTGCATATTGTTCCGGCTCACCCAGAATGCGACTTATGTATTCTTTTACAGGCCTCTCCTGTCGAGAAGCGCGCAAGCACGAACGATGTTGCTAACATCGGGTACGCCACCATGAACGGAGGGTAAATATCGCTATTTCTCTCGGCATTTCTTTGCATTACCCAACTAATCGCTCTACAGAACATCAGGTGGCTCTGGTGGTACCGTAACAACTGTTACCAGCTTGTCTGCCCTCACAAGTGCAGTGTCGGGCGATGGCAAGAAGGTCGTCATCATCTCTGGTGGGTAGGTGTCAACTATCGAATAACGTGGACTGAGCGAGGATTTACTAGGCACAATCACGGGAAACACCGTCGTGAAGGTGGGAGCCAACACCTCCGTTCTAGGTGCTGCAGGATCCTCGCTTGTCGGCGTTGGCCTCCGTGTCCTTGATGTTTCCAATGTTATCATCCGAAATGTCAAGATCTCCAAGGTTCTCGCAGAAGCCGGTGATGCTATTGGCGTTCAAAATGCTCACCAGGTCTGGGTTGACCACGTCGACCTCTCCAGTGACAGAGACCACGACAAGGTTTGCCTCACTGAATATTTCACGCTTTTGTTGACCTGATTCATCCTTTCTCAGGACTTGTAAGAAGACAACCTACTCTACGAAGACTTGTCGGTACTGATTCATTACAATAGTTACGACGGTCTTCTCGACATCACCCACGGTGTTACTGGAATTACTGTCTCCAACAGCAAGCTCTACGACCACTGGAAGGTAAAATACTCGCCAATTATCTCAGAAAGTTGAATCTGACCGCACGGTTCAACAGGCCTCCCTAGTTGGTCACTCCGACAGCAACGGTGCCGAGGATACCCCCATGACCGTTACTTTTGTTGGCAACTACTGGAGCAACCTCAACTCTCGCACACCTTCCTTCCGATTCGGTGAGAGGCTTCCGGATATGAGTAGGGCATTGACAAGAATTTGGCTAATGCACCTAAACTACAGGTCACGGTCACATCTTCAACAACTACTTTGAGAACAACAACGACGGTATCAACACCCGTGACGGTGCTCAGCTTCTCGTCGAAAACAACGTCTGGGTCGGTGAGTATCAATACCTCTGGGCTTCCCAGAAACCTCCTTAATCATTATTTAATAGGTGCCAAGAAGCCCCTCTATGATACTGACGGTGGCTTTGCTGTAGCCAAAGGAAACGACTTCGGTGGAGGAGAAAACACGGCTCCCGTTGGAGACTTCAACACTGCGCCTTACTCCTACAGCTTGATCGCCGTCGGCAGTGTCGAGTCTTCGGTCACTGCCAGCGCTGGCCAGACCTTGACCTTCTAAGGGCTTGATTGACTAAGATTAGTTTATGTAGTCATGTCTGCTGTACTAAGTGTAACTATCTTGAAATTCACTCCTTGCGTTGACTCCTACGCCTTTTGCTAAAAGCTTCAGCAGCAACCCTGGTGGTCCTGAGGGACTGTCCGTGAGCACTGCACTACCACCGTGGCACCGTCATCATATACGTTGCCTTGTGAATGCCAGTCTGTTTGTTTGGGAATTCCATGGTTTTCATGAACGCTGTCGTTGTCTGATTCCGAGTCTGAATCCGGGGCGGGGTTAAAGTAGCGTCTTGCATTCTGTACCCAGGTCACAGATGAAGCTGCCTGGAGAATCCCAGAATCTCGACAGAAGGAGCTGCTGCCGTTTGCCATCGGATGGAGGTTTTCTCGTTAGAGACGCCGAGTCCCTACGGCGACACTCGCAGTGTCAATCTTTAACTCGAAAGATCACAGGCCTCAGGTCTCAAAGGTAAAGTACGTTACTCGCTGTTCAGCGAACAAATAAAGTGCAGTGCTGATTAGTGGTGAGTAGGGTAAAGGAGATACGCATGAAGAATGTGATAAGAGAAGGGTATTTGTTGTGGTGCAATACACGGGATTAACGATGCGGAGATTGTAGAGCAGATTCCCGTTAGTGTTGACTACTTAGTCTGGTGGACCATCGGGCCGATATCATGAGAACCCGGAGCTGTGCTTGTGCCTGACTTGATGGGTTAGGGTTAAAGCGCTCTGACCGCGACCTCCATGATCCCTTCTTCGTACTCATATCCTTCTTTCAGAATTCCTCCCGTCTTTGTGCCTCTATGGCTATGGTATGAGGGGAGCCTCACGCCACCTGGCTAATAAATGACAGTGAAATGGTTTCTTTCCAGCAACCTTTATTCGTACTAGCACATCAATGACAACCGCACGCTGGAAACCCCGAAGACTCCAATAAGTACTCGAACAGCAGTGGGCACTTGGGAGGGGAATGGAGAGAAGTCGCACGCCCTGCTGAAGGATGGATAGGGCCTCTAAATCCCGATGTAGAAAGGATCAACTTCTTGTGCGTTGCACCAGATACTTGTTTAATAGACGGGGATTTTAGGCCTGCAGGCACCGCAAATTGCTAACGTTCAATGACGAAATCGCGACCTATCGCAAAGAAAGACATATCGCAAAGAAAGAGATATCCTTGACACTCAAATGCTGTCAATGCCATTGAAAGACACTCTCTGCGTCTCCAACAAGCTTCCTGGTCCCAGTTCATTCTCATCATTCACGATGCCCACACAGTTGCAACACAGTGACATTGCTTCCGCTCAACAAATAGAAACGGCGCCAAAAACTCGGGATGGTCAGCTGTAATTTGCATTTTCAGTTGAGTGGGCGGCGTCAGGTACGTATAACATAAGTATCTAAAAATCTGATACTTCATTCTGATCGTGTTGACCTAACTGCCGCCCCCGGCCCACGAAGACAAGATGAGAAACGAGGTTGTTCAGACGCGGGCTCAGATAGTCGAATCTCGAGACGGTTATTAGGTGAATCGATGCTCACTAGCAGTCTACGGAACGCCGAGCCTGAAGTTATGCTAGACGCGCTCCAACCACAACCCTCGTCATACGGTCTTGTTCGCCACTCAACTCGAATTACGGCTTTCTCAGATCCTAAAGGTATGTTGGAGCTCTCGACATTCACAGCTCGAGTCAAGTAAATCTTAGATACATGCTAAACTGCCGTCGATCGGAAGAGCTTGATGGCGTTTGTACTCACTGCCGTCCTAGGCCTTGGGGTTTTGATCAAGGACTTTTACTCTCAAAACCTTCAGAAGGTGGTTACATAATGGTCGAAGAAAACGCGCCCACGCCAGCTCTTATACCATTGGCATCTCAGATCCGAATGTTTGCCTTCTATCGCCAAGTAGGAGAAACCTCTTTCTTCCAGCTTCCGTGCCTTTTTGGGGAGTAAATGTCTATTTCCACTCAATTAACCTGCTTGTCTTTAGCGAGTTAAAGCAATTATGTCGGTGAGTCAACCTTGCAGACGGTGTTTTCACGGGCTGCCTGCGTATAGAATCCGGGTAGATTCCCGTTCAATTCTGGACAAATACGGTGACCATCAGTCTCTCGTCAATTATCACTACTTAGCTGATGGACGCCTCAAACCCCCTGGTTACATTGCACGCCACTGAGACCTAGATTCCGGCAAGAGCTAGAGAGCCTGTGCTGTGTTGTTCTTGCTAACAGGCCCCGGAGAGAACCATGGCTACATATAGTTGATCAATAGCGAGTGTGGTAATTTTTTAGTGTTCACCATTTCAGGGAAGAACTCGTCCCATTCAATTGAATGAACAACTCAGTTTAACGCTCCTCGAAAACTGTCGTAGTTACGCCAAGAGGACTATAGACCGATGGGCAGAAACAAGATCAGGAGAGAAAGAAACGCATGTTTTTTCGATGATTTGACCAATATCAACTATACATATTAAGGAGGTCAAGAGAGGCGAAGCACCCGGGTCAACACCACGCCTTTCTCAACATCGGCATTTCGGATCCGAAGCCGAGTTAGTGAAGGCCGGTAGTAAGGCAGGGGAATGCTTCTTGCTCTCATCTCCACTCGCCTACTTGTCATTCGTAAATTCGCCCCAGACCATCCAAGTCCTGCCGGTGTGTCGTGTTGTCCTCGATGTATTATGCTCCTGCATAGAGCTAACATGTACCGACAAGCTCAAGAGCATATCAGAAGCCTCACTGTGGCAGATACCCGCTTCGGCGACATGTCTCATGATCAGGGTTCTAAGCTCGCTACTGAATCTTTGATTCCAATCCGCCAACAAGCACTTTTGTCTTTATATATCAATACACGCAATCCACGCTTTTTCAGGGGTTTATTCTCGTCAGAACCGCTTAGCCAATACAGGTTAGCCTGCCACCCTGGTCGACGCACGCTTTGGAGGAAGCATCGGTTAATTCGTTCATTTGCTCGAGGATCGCTGAGGGATGACTTACTGCCAGAGATTACTTGTGAGCTATCAGAGGGACCTGCATAATATTTACAGCTGCTTCCGGCGTGATGGTCGCTGTTGTTGGGTGGTCCACAGGCGGATACTAAATCCCAAAGTGAGTTGCACGGCGTTGAACCTGCGCAAGAGTGGTTCTTCTTACCTGGGTCGGTAGCAATTTGAGCTGCTCCTAAGGCCTGTCCGGTGAAGATGAGAGCGATGGCAGAGATGATGGCAGTGGTTCGGAAAAACATGTTATCGATGAGTGGTTAGGTTCTGAGTTGTTTGAGCTCAAGTAGGGGAGACCTTTTATACCATCTTTGCCTTTGATGACGCCGTATGTTTGTGGGTCGATGTGTCAGTCCAAGAAACCTGGCCCGTAGGCTTCATCGTAAACAACTCAAACACGTCGGGATTCGACTCCAAATTGACTCCAGCCGACTCTATACACCCAAGTTTTTAGAGCTCCGTCTACAGCAGTGGTTGGTGTATACCCACTCCCTGATATCATCCGCAACAGACCATTTAGATTGATTTTCGGAACTTTCACGTTTAGAGGCGGGCTACCTCTACGCACAGCTAATGCGGCTCCATCAAGATGAGATCCCGTATTCACCAGCTTGCCATAGTGACAGTGCACGGGTTACGAGCAATTTGAAGTCAAGTTGAGTCGGAGTGCTTGTGATATTGACGAGCCTCACAATATGACGGCCAGCTCATGGGCTACTTGACGGTTCAGAGAAGATCTGCCGATGATCCATTGTGTTGATTTGAGCCGAGGACAAAGAGATAGAGAACCCTTCAGACAAATCACCCACACCTCGCTTTACCCGACTCAACGCGAACAATGATTCCTTGAAGAATAGCCGAGAAGATTCAGCAAATCCCGCACGTGGAGTTGAAAAATGACGATCAAACGTTTGTTGGTGCTCATTAGGGTGTATTTGCCAGGTTTGAAACTAAAATTTTTTGTTTAGTTTCAAAATCCGAAATTTCGTGAGCGGAGCCGCCCCGCCTCGATAAATACAAAACACAAAACTCGTACGTACAAAATTTCTCCCAAATTCACGCAAACAGTCTCGTCACCAAGCGCCCTTAGCTTGTTCCCTGCGGGTCATTCCCCAGGCAGATTTGGATGCGCCTTGGATATATCAAGTCAAGGAAGCTGGCATTACCATGGCCGCTGCTTTTTGAGAGGCCAGCGTGCTTGATGATGAGTGATTCTGGTAGTTCATGCAGTCGCCAACAGATAGGTGCAGGCCCCACACATAATTTTCCTGAAATTTTGGGATTGTGGGGCCGAAATTTACACAACTTTTGACGGCTCAAAATTCCAGTTACAACTTCCTAAAATTTCGTTACGGCAGGTAGTTTCAAACCTGGCAAATACACCCTATTGTACTCCGAAAATTTTCGGGATATCGCATACATGCGTTGTTCGGTTGAGAAAGAGGAATTGAGAATATCACGGAAGTCGGTTAAATCAAGTTTCAGTTTCAGGTCAAACCCCACCTACCACCCAGTCGGATTAGGTCAACGATGATCATACAATCCTTGGAGCTCATCGTTGTATACACCGCAAAGCGGGAGAGCCCTGCCGAATTCGCACGGGCGTTTGATGGCGGGATTCGGCTAGGCAGCTTCGGGAGATTGGCGCGCTCAGTTACAGCCACCCAGCCATCTAAAGGGGTTATGAGCTTTGACCGAGTGCCGTTAAACTAGGTGTCACAGTGGTCTAATAGTCCTTCAAAGAGTTCTCGGTGTGTTTGTTCCCTTATTTGAAGATAGTGGAGTCGGACGTTTTTTCCACAAACCTCGAAGGCCTCGCCACATCAACTTGCAGCTTGGGAGAGTCATAAGATGAAACTAGGTAATGTTTGCATAAGTCAATGATTGATTTCTGTTTGCCTGGAGTAACACGATCAGATAGCCGTCCAACGAATATACATGAGTGCGTAAAGCCTGATTGGACAGTTGGACTCTTCCCTGGGGCTCCATGGAACTAATCTTATTACTCCGAATGTATGGATGGCTGTAGAGTACGTCTATAGTTAGCTCAGGAATTGACGAAGGGTCCTGCTCTCATCCCGTCGACTCAAGTAACTCGCAACGCACGGCCGTTTCAACTTCGGTACATCCGCAGGCATTTGGAGTCAAGTGGGGCGGTTTCCTATGTACTATCCCTCGGACTCATCCCAAGTCATTTCTGGCAGTGAGCCTCCAAGCTAAACGTTGATCGAACAATACTGACTTCCGATGCTTTTAGCCTGTGTCGACCAGGGCGGAAAGTTGACCTGCGTCGGCTGAACTAACTATGTAACCTAGGGGACGGAAGGAATGAAAGAAGTTTATCTCGATACAGTACTGTTATTCCGACTCTGTAATTCGTATTCAATTAACTGCTCCAACGGAGCTTCATTCAAGTCAAACTCCACTAGCCAATTTAATGAGATGAAATTTCAATGAACCTTGGATCAGCGCCATTTCTCCGAAACGCTAAAGCGAATCCGACTGAGCATTCGAAGCTGTCGGCGCTACATTCAACGCTCTCACCCGAACCAACAAAGCGACATCACGTACTGAGATCAAGACTCCCCAACCTATTATTCACAGTAAATGCATTGGTCGTGAAAATCTTTGAGTTCTGGCGTAACAATAAACAATACCATGACCTGGCGAGGTATACCCCTTGTTGATTTTTGAGGAGGTCTTTCGCGGCACAGCTTAGTGGATAACCTATCCCCCTTACTGATTCGGCTCCAAAACCGACCAAATTAGATCCGCCACGGGATGAATAGTCTTGTCGGGGGTCTCGGGGACAATGTAGATTAGAGAAATCGCGACCGCTGGTGCTCTTGCGGCGCTTGACACCGAACAGTAATGAACAGTAATGTATTATAAACGTTGGGTGTTGAGTTGAGTACCAATTACCAGGCCGGCACAGATTTGTAAAATACATGACGCGGGCTGTGGCCTGACGGGAGTTCCAAGGTTGAATTTCAGCTTTCTTGAGTCTGAGATTTTTTGGCCCCACCACCTCAGGATCTCGATTGAAGAGATAATGATTACACACACTTTGGAGTCATCACCCGGCGACGCCCCACAGGGAGTGAAAGATGAAGGTATAGCCAACGATATTGCCGAAGTAGCAAGGTCATTGCCTTCCCCAAAATTGCTGGGATCGTACAATCCAGCACGGGATGAGCGGTGAGGCCGAACGCAATTACCTGATGGCTGCGGGAAATCTTCCCTGACAACGAACTCTAGAGCTGGCGCATCGAGTCATGTCACGTATATGATGTTGACTTGATGAGAGTTTCACTATTCCGCCATGCAGGTATCGTTTTTTTATAGCTCATGATACTTCTCTCGGGGCGTTGTCCGACCAATCGCGGTCAAAGTCAGATTCACTTACTCACCTAATTTTCAAACCGTGATTCACGTAACTCTCATGAAACGGGGGTTCGCGTGATTCAATGGTAGCTTCTTCTTTGCTCGCTTTCGATGGGATTGGAGTAATACGGATGTTGGATGGCAATCACTGAATCAAGATATGTACACGTACATGTACAGTGCGCAATTCAGTTCGGTAAGCTCCAAAGGACTATTACGCTTGTAACTTGAGTTGTTTGAACCAATTATAGAATAAGTTCATAGTTAATACGACAACTGGCGACAAACTTGAGAAAGGGTCCCTCCGTCATCCCGTGTACTCAAACAGTTTGCAGAACACGGCTGTACTCACTACTTCTCTGTTTACCCCAAGCAATTTGGAGTCCGTTGGAGTTGTTTCCGTTGTACCCCCCTTGACTCATACAAATAATGTCAAAGAGTGTTCATGTACAGTATAAAAGCCCCTTTGAGTCAACCTCTGAAAACCAGAATCCATCCAATCAACACAACCTCCAACACCGACCACTACTCTCATCACCATAATGTTCTTCCGAACTGCAACCATCGTCTCTGCCCTTACCCTCCTCTTCGCCGGTCAGGCCATGGGAGCTGCCTTGATCGCCACTGACCCGGGTAAGGAATTTTCGATCCGAATTCACCAATTACTCACCGTACCACCTCTTTCTTTCAGTCTCTGCTTGTGGCCCGCCCAACAACAGCGACCATCATGCCGGAAGTAGCTGCAAGTACTACGCAGGACCCTCAGACTCCTCCCAAGTCATTTCTGGCAGTAGGTCTTCGAATTTAGTGTCGATCGCAAAAATGTTGACTTTGAATGCTTTTCAGCCTGTGTCGACCAGGGTGGCAAGTTGACCTGCGTCGGCTGAACGAGCTGGGGAGTAGAAGGAATGAAATAAATCTTGATATCTATCGTTATTCCGACTGTGTAATAATGCCATATAATTGTGCGCTTCTAAATATTTCGGGTGTGCAATGTCGGAAAGCGCTTTCTGCCACGATGAACGATGAGGCATCATACCAATCGACTTGTCCCGAAACCTAGCGAATCTCAGTATCTTTTCTTTGACAGTGTATCCAATTTTTCAAGTAGTCGAAGTGAGTATACTCGAACACGAAAGGATATCATAAAAATTGTGAGGCGGTAGTAAAATATATGCCCTACTATATCTCCCCGGCTGGGAGTCGAACTCAACTTTCGCGCATTCAAATCGAAGATACTCCAGGCCATAAAACAAGTGTGTACTAATCGACGGACTCCCAGGGAGTTTGTTTTGTTGCCCCCGGAGAGTACAGATCCCGACCTCATTGCTCTGGGGGAAGTACTTGGCAAGGGAGCCTTGTAAGAAACTATATTCCACATTAATTCAGCTAAAAACCAGAACACACATTGGCTATTGAACAACAACCTTGTCGGGTGTCCGGACACGGACTGAGTCGTAAAAATGCCATTGTTGCGCATCTGAATAATCAGACCTTCACGTCAATGATATTCGAACAGCGCAAGTGACTTCTACATCTCCTTCCATGAATCGCTCACAAATACAACCTCAAGACAATCTCTCAAGCTAGCGGAACCAGGTTCCCGATGCTCGCAATTATCTTTCACGCTCTGACTCTACGGCAGAATCAAAGTAATTCCCCGGGCTGCATTTGACTGAACGCAATGCGGAGTCGAGATTCATTAAAGATAAGAAGATAGGTAGAACCGGTGGCTCCGATTCCACGCGGCAGGGTTGGAACGACTAGGGAGCTAGGGAGAGTCAAAAATTTCAGAATCGGCTCTTTAACCTCCCTGGCTGGGAGTCGAACCCAGCTTTCGCGCGCAGATTGACATGCGAATACTTCTTTAATGACAGGCGCGTGTACTAACCGATATACTACCAGGGAGTTATGTGGTAGGAACCCAGCAAAGTTGATATCGGCATCTTTCGAGGTTTGTGAGTCCGCCCCATGGAAAAGCAACAGAATCGAAGCCAGCACATACCTCATCCCGAAGAACTCCCGAGAAGTGTAAAAGGTCTAAACCTCGGAAGGTGAGGTTATAAGGAGAAGAGAAGGCATTGTCGTGTGCCGAACTTCGGCGACTGGCAAGATATCCATAACCCGCAGAACCCTACAAGCGATTCTCCGTTTCACACAAAAACAGAATCCTGCAGCGAGTTTTATGGGGGTAAAGAAGATTCCGAAACACGCTAACCTGAATGGTCTATTCCATATTCACTGTTTGCCGTCGAATGTACTTTCTCTCGTTGTACGCCGACGGCAAGCTACATACTTCAACCCAGGAGATCCGGGTTTCAAGATCACAAACTTGGGCTTCGGGAGTAAGAACATTCCTCGCGAGTCGCCGTTCCGCAAGCAAATGGAACTCCGTAGTAAGTAGCAATAGATTAGGAGTCGGGTTAACAAGGATCGGAAATACGCACTAGCATGAATGGGTTCTACTCACCAGAGATAAGAAGAACGTAGGGTACGGATATGACAATGCAGAGTTTTATTCAGGAACCCAGAGTCCTCGATTCATGGTCATCGGGGACTTCCAAATCCATACAATGCACCTCAAGCGTCGTTCGGCTACCTACTACATACAAAACGCAGAATCCGAGCGGCAGAAAGACTCATCAAAAAGTAATGATTATCCTTTGGAACTGTTAACTATGGACCACCCCTCAATCATGAAAAAAAAACCTCCATCACACCTATACACATCTCCCTGGCTGGGAGTCGAACCCAGCTTTCGCGCGAAGACGTTGCGCATTATTTACAATGACAGGCGCGTGTACTAACCGATATACTACCAGGGAGTTGATTACCTCGTCTTGATAGGAACCATATCCATATCATCCATTGAGCTTAGAGGTGCTTTGTGAGTTTCCCCCTGCGCCGTGTGGGTATGTAAGATCAAAAATCATCGACGTTTGGGGCTAGGCTTCCAAACTTGAAGGCCCAGATCCTCGGGAGTCTAGGATAAAACGATTTGCCAGTGCCACTGAGAAGCTATTGCCGTTCGCCGTCGGATACAAGTTCTCTCTATGTATAATTTTGTACGCCGACAGCGGCACTCTCGGATATCCATAGCCCGAAGTCACGCAACGGAAGGCCGCAGGTGGGTGGAGGGAAAACCCATCGGAAATACGCATATCTGAAGGGATTTGTGTTTAGCTTTGCGGAGTCCAATGAGAGCCCAGACGTTGAAAATGAAGGCGCTCATTAGGGGACCGGCGGGCCGACAACACCAGCGGAGCGCCAATCCCGAAGCTATACTTGTGCCTGAGTCAGTGGGTTAGGGTTTGACGCGCTCTTACCTAGACCTCCATGTCCTTCGCGTTATCTTGACTGACGACCCAAGTCGTGGTTTTTACGGATCCTGAGGCTATGCTGAAGGTAAGCCCTCGGTATCTATATTCAATCTTACACTTCAACGACATTTTGCAGCCGCGTTAGCACGTCAATGGAGACGAGCTAGGAGTGGGAGCATAGGCGACAGATAGTAAAGAAAATTGGACGGACATGATTTTTGTCTACGTCTCGTGCGTCCTTCACACCGGATACTTGCTCTCATACCGTATCTGATCCGTCCTTGTTCCACGCCCGTCAGAATCGGACCCTGGTTGGGGTGTGAAGACGGGATTTTTAGTCTTGTGCTGACGGGTATCACGACCTATAGAAGAGAAAAACCTTCCCTCGACATCTCTCCCAATGGAAAGATGATCTTCGCCTCCAAGATGAGCTTGCAGGTCACCTTTCAATGCGTTTCTCCGCACCATTCAAAATGCCAATACAATTTCATAGCTCCTGCCCGTTGCCCAGCGAATAGAACCCTCGGCGCCAACAACGACGGGATGGTCAGCTGGAGAACGCAAAAGTTAGTTTAGTTTGGAGTATGGGCGGCGTGCGTCAAGGAGGTCAGGTGGATAGGTCGGTGTTTTTTGTATGTCTCGGTCTTGGTGACGGTTGTATCTGATGGCGCGAATCTTGTTCAGGATTTTGTTGTAACCCCTGGGGCCGCCGAAGAAAAAGTCTCACACGGCTTGTAATAAATCTGAATGGCGTAATTCACTGGCAAGATTTGTATTTGGCACCCACAATTCGTCTACTGTTCGGAACCCCGCAACTCCTCCTTTCCTCCTCTCTTCATCTCGTATCCGAGTATGTCGTTCTCCTAAACCCTGTAGAATGTTCACGCGAGCAATGCCGAGCCGCTAGTATGTATGTGGGGAAGGGAGGGGCGGCTTTCCGGACATTGAATTCCGTGTGCCTAGGGACGGTTCGGCTTGGCATCTCGGGAAAGCCATCAATCTAAAACGCCCTAACGATCCGCAAATGGTATGTGGGGAATTTATTGGTGTTTTTCTGGGCTAAAATGTGACGCCGTTTCTCCAATGGCAAAGATCCACTTGGTCTCGGTGGGTCTGGTCCCCCAAATCCTCCAGTCTGGTGACGGTGTGGAGGTGGAAGTGGGTAGCCTGTCTCGCGTATTCGTGTTCGTGTTCGTTCTTCCGCTCAATGTCCACCTTGTCGAGCATTTTAATTTATATCCGTTTTACTACTCTCCTCTCAAATGAACACTATTCGATTCGTTACAATTACTTACCGTTGGCCAATGTCGAAGGAAAAGCGCCAAGTGACATTTGTGATATTTGATTTGAATTTAATTTCCGTCCCTCTTAGATCGGAGTTAGGTGGTCAACTGATCACTTGATCTCATTTTACCCCACAATTCGTATATATAAGCCGGTGTCCCAATCTAATTTCAATCGATAACGCCCTTTCCTCTCTTTTCCCCCTTTACCCGCGATGTCTGAAGAAGCTATTCCAACTCACCCAGTGGGCCCTCGCGTTGCTAAAGGAGACAAGAAGCCCCACGTTGGACCTGACAGAGAGGCTTATGAGAATGCGCACAAGCAGACTGTAGGCGACGCTAGCGACGAATGGTGGGCCAAGGTGCGCCATTTTCCCTTTCATCTCATCCTCGTCATCTAAACTAACTTTCCTTCTCATTGTATTAGACCGCCCGTGAAACTCTACACTGGTTCCGCGATTTCCAAACCGTCCAACACGGTACCTTTGAAGAAGGCAACATCACCTGGTTCCCCGAAGGTCAACTCAACGCCTCCTACAACTGTCTCGACCGCTGGGCCTTCAAACACCCCGAAAAAACAGCTATCATCTACGAAGCAGACGAACCGAATCAACACGAGTACATTTCCTACGCTAAACTCCTCGACGAGACTTGCAAGATCGCCAACGTGCTCAAGGGGTTCGGTGTGAAGAAAGGGGATACGGTTTCGGTGTACCTTCCTATGACGTGGTACGCTGTAGCTGCGTTCCTGGCTTGCGCACGTATCGGTGCTATCCACTCCGTTGTCTTTGCTGGGTTCTCCTCCGAATCGCTACGAGATCGGATCGTCGACTGTAAATCCAGAGTTCTCATCACTTCGGACGAAGGGAAACGTGGTGGGAAGAGCATTGCGACCAAGGCGATCGTGGACGTTGCGTTGGATAGTCAAGAGTGTAAAGGAATTGTGGAGAAGGTGGTCATGTTGAAGAGAACCGGGAATCAGGTCAATTTCGTGGAGGGGAGGGATCTCTGGTGGCATGAGGAGACTGCGAAGGTTTCGGCGTATTGTCCACCTGAAACGATGAACTCTGAAGATCCATTGTTTATTCTCTACGTGCGTTACCATCTTATTTCTCTTCAAGTACCTTGCTGACATTTTTGGTTATTGTCCAGACATCTGGATCGACTGGCAAGCCCAAAGGTGTCGTTCACACGACGGCTGGATATCTTCTCTGCGCAGCCTTGACCGTCAAAAACGTGTTCGATGTTCACCCCGACGACAAGTTCGCCTGTATGGCCGATATCGGTTGGATCACTGGACACACGTACGTTCTCTTTTCTCCTTTCCTAAATCGTCTTTACTCATCGTTAACCCTCTAGGTACATCGTCTACGGTCCCCTCGCCAACGGCGTAACCACCACCGTCTTCGAAAGCACACCCGTCTACCCAACCCCCTCTCGTTACTGGGAAACCGTTCAAAAACACAAACTCACTCAATTCTACTCCGCCCCGACTGCGATTCGGTTGTTGAGACGTCTCGGCCACCAACACGTCGAGAACCACGATCTATCCTCCCTCCGAATCCTCGGTTCCGTAGGCGAACCTATCAACCCCGAAGCCTGGAACTGGTATAACGAACACGTCGGTCGTAAGGAATGTTCCATCGTCGACACCTTCTGGCAAACCGAAACCGGGTCTATCGTCATCACTCCCTTCCCCGGAGCCATCCCAACCAAACCAGGAAGCGCCACTGTACCGTTCTTTGGACACCTACCTGTGCTTTTGGATGCGACGAGTGGGAAGGAGGTCGCGAGCGTTGGGGGGAGTGCGGGGAATGGGTATAGAGGTGGGGAGGAAGAGGTGGAGGGTGTGTTGGTGTTGAAGAAGAGTTGGCCGAGTATTGCGAGGACGATTTGGGGTGATCATAAGAGGTATTTGGATGTTTATATGAAGGTTCGTCCTCCTCTCTTTCCCTCCCTTCTCCTCTTTTCGATTTACTCACCTCCCTTTGTAGCCCTACCCAGGCTACTACTTCACTGGCGATGGCGCCGCTATCGACAAGGACGGATACATCTGGATCAAAGGTCGTGTAGACGATGTTATCAACGTTTCGGGACACCGGATGTCGACAGCTGAGATTGAGAGCGCGTTGATCATGCACAAGGGGGTTGCGGAGACGGCTGTGATCGGTGTGAACGATGAGTTGACGGGGCAGGCTGTTGTTGGGTTCGTTACGATGAAACCGTGAGTTCCTCTTCCTCTACTTTCGTTGTGGTTGAGGGTGGGATAAACTGACAATGATTGGTGTCGGTAGGGAATTCAAATACGACCCTTCGAATGAAGAAGCGTTGGTTAAGGAGCTTGTGATCCAAGTTCGAAAGACGATCGGACCGTTTGCAGCTCCGAAGAAGATTTATATCGTTCCTGATCTTCCGAAGACGAGGAGTGGAAAGGTCGGTCGTCGCTCGTTTCTGTCTTATACCCGTGCGTGTATATTGATCGTTTTCTCCCCCCGTCTAGATTATGCGCCGAATCATGCGCAAGATCGTAGCAGGTGAAGGTGACCAGCTCGGTGATCTGTCGACTGTTGCAGAGCCTGGTGTAGTTGATGTGATTAAGAAGAAGGTTGCGGAGGGGAAGTAGGGTATTCTCGTTTCGGTCTCGTTTCGAATTCGGGCTGAGTTTGTAAGTTATATATCTTGGGGGTATCCGATGGAAAGATTGTATTACTTTGTTTCTTTGTTACTCACTTCACACGAAACGAGGGAAAGCACGACTACTCAGGGGGACAATACGTAGGTGCGGGCGATGATTGAGGATTGTAAGAGTCAGAGGTCTCCAGTTCGAGTTGTTAGTCGATGATGTCCGCCTCCAGGCCTGAAGGAGAACGCTAGGGCAGATGTAGATTATCCGCTCAGCCGGTAGACAGACCACAAGTGCAACTTTCTTTCTTTCGCTTCCTATATACAGTATATTGTACAAACTTACTACTCCATAATTGGGGTTGGTACGACTCTCTCCTCCCCCTCAAAAGCAGGCAAATCGGTGCCTAAAGAGTAGCGGTCAAATCTAAGGTATGGTCAGCGTGTGATAGCAGATACTTGGAGATTGTAAGAGATATATACCTTCTTTGTCACTACCCAAAACCAAGCAAGCTGCCCACAAAAGGCTAGTTTTACAAAGGGTCGATACCAAGGAAGTCCCCGGCCTGGGTTTTCCGAGGTGCCAGGCTTCCTACGTGAGGGGAATCTACAGTTAATCTTCCGTGATGACAGATAAAGGTTTCCAAGTATATATCTTTATTGTTTTCTTGTCTACAATGAATGAACGTATCAGTACCAGCGTAGTTGGAGGTTGGGGAAAACAGAAAAATCACGACTTACTTTCCGCCTACTAGCAAGGTGCCGAGCTCTCCCTCAGGGCCGAGCAAACCACCCACCAAGTCCCCGCCCAGCAATCCACCTGGCAAGTCTCCGCCCAATAAACCACCCAACAAGTCTCCGCCGCCAAACACGTCTCCTCCGAGCGAGCCTACGGGAGAAGGACGTAGTCAATCTTGAGGATAGGAGCTAGAAACGTCAGGTGCATATACCATCTTTGTTGCTTTTGTTTCACAAAGACATCGAGTCAGCATAGTCAAAACGGGAGGGACGGGGAAGACCTAGTACGCCGACTTGGTAGCGTCAACACCGAATTTCCCATCGCCACCTGAAGTATCAGTGCGATGTATGACACCGGCTAGGGCAGCGGGAAGGAGGGATGCGAGAAGAGCGAAGCGTTTGAGGTGTATCGTAAGGATGATAAGAGACTCGGAGGAGGGAAAAGAGTCTGCTTTATGTGCATCTGACATCTACCATTACGGTAACATTGTATATTGTGAAAACAGAAGTGATTTACAAGAATGTACTGGGGCCGGATCGTATGGGGCTGAACAGGTTCATATCAGCATTTCGATCCATTACGCGAAAAGGAGAACAGTGAACACAAGAGGAATGCAGGAACCAAGGTTTGAATTTGAGCGTTCGAGTAGCCTCTACAGCGACATGTGCCGACGCCTCCAAACTGAACTAACTTTGCGTTTTTTAGCTGACCATCCCGTCGTTGTTGGCGCCGAGGGTTCTATTCGCTGGGCAATGGGCAGGAGCTATGAAATTGTATTGGCCGTTTTGAATGATGCGGGGAAACGCATTGAAAGGTGACCTGTTAAGCCCATCTTGGACGCGAAGATCGTCTTTCCATTGGGAGAGATGTCGAGGGAAGGTTTTCTCTTCTATAGGTCGTTAAATCCGTCATTGGTTATGCAATGCACAAGACTAAAAATCCCGTCTTCACACCCCAACCAGGGCTTCCTGGAAGAGAACAAACCCAGTAGGGCTACTTATTTCTGAAACCCTCCTAAACCTTACTCCCATATTACTCATTAAGGGGTTCCACTTCCTCGTGGAACAGAGACAGATAATAACCAACTTGTGAGGTTAAATATGCCAATCCCGAAGTCGGTACGATTGAACTCACAAAGTTCGACTGGCATGCACCAATGCCTGCTCTTCTCCTTACTTCTATTCTGAACTCACGATGTCTGAATTCTGAGAGCTTCCGAGCGGAGATACTAAAGTGCTATGGATGTTGCCGTCGGCGTGGGTACAACGAGAGAAATTGTGAACGAAAAATGACTTCTTCTTCAACCCAGACTCCGGGTTACTGAGCTTCTGGAAGCACCGCACCTGTGATACAGAGAGCCAAAGTACTTCAACCTTTGCTACTGTAAAGGTGGGATACTTACAATTTGTTCCGTCTTGCTTCCAAACTAGATTATCGATAGATGAATAGAGTATCTCTATGATAATAGGTAGGAACTCCCTGGTAGTATATCGGTTAGTACACGCGCCTGTCATCAAATGCAAACATTGTGACGTCTTCGCGCGAAAGCTGGGTTCGACTCCCAGCCAGGGAGATAATGTCAGGCCAACTTGGAATTTTTTTCTTTCTCCTCAGCTCGTTGGTCGCTCGAACCGGGCGGAATCTTAGCTAGCCACCCGGCTTCGATCAATCCTGACCCTAGTAGTACTTATATTACGATCCGTCAAATACGGTAGTCCGGGAACAACGTTTATTTGTTCCTGCCGTTCAGTCGGAGGGAGTGAAGCTCGAAGGCGATGGCGAACGCTTGGATCCGGGTTCCCCTAGCTTGAAAGCCTGTCTTGAGCATTATATAGGTGAGCATTCACTTGCGTTGCTCAAAAATCATCAACATGATCTGATTAGTCGGAAGCGCGTCGAGGCAACGAGGCGGTGGATATTGTTGAGATTCTCCGGTCGTATAGTCTGATCTTTTGAGTGGCCACAAGGCTCCATGCATTATAATCGGTCAAAACCTCTCCGAGGCTCCGGTACTGTACCAGTTAAAATTGGTCCTATTGCGACCTTGATGTCGGTAGGTGCCTAATGTATATGCACCCGAGCTAGACCATTCAAATCTTGATACTTATGATGAAATTACCAGGGATTTGCGCCAATATTAATCATTGTACAGGTTGTGTACAGGAATTCCGTCAACAGTGCTCAGCAAATGATCTCAATCCATGTTCCTGAGCAATAATTTTAGCAGGAGTCCAGTCCAGACACAAGGTTAGCTCGAGGGCTTGGGGATGCTGGTTCTCATTATCTCGATGACGAGCCAGGGTATCACTGATGCATAGAGCAAGGAAGGGAAACCTGTGAGAAAAATGCGCGAGAGCCAGATAATTCAGTTTGCTAGAACCGTCAGCGAGTCCTCAATTATTTCATACTTTTTACGCTTTTCCCTTCCATATTGTTTTTTTCTTTTGCCGCAAGAAAGAATGAGAGAGGGGGGGGAGGAGATTGTGCCCAAGATTTGAGTCAAAGCGCGTCACAGCAAGCCATATGCATCTTGCTGTGCGTATTCTCCGTTTCGGGCAAGTCGACTAGTACGGCATTCTCGTACTCATACACAGAGTTGTAAGGTTTTCGGAATCGTGGTACATAGAGTCGCTGTTCAATTCGCAATCGTATCAATTGCGATTGTGAAACCGTGAGAGCCTGGCACTCGCAACCGTTTGACCCTCACTTAAACTTTGGTTCAGGCAACTTTGGTGTAAGGCCAGTCAATAGCCAACTGCCACCCGCACGTCACGTTGACCACATACTGGTTACTCCCACAGCTGGGACAAAAACTCATTTTGTTGCGGAATACGAAGCAGAAATATGACGCCTCACTTTCCGGTGAGTATTTTTGCTGCCAAATATGCTGAGTACAATTCAATTTCGACTATTTCCAGCTCGAATATGTGTTGAGCTGTGAGGCGTCATATTTTTCTAGCCTATTTCCGTGTAAAAATAATTTTCACGCCCAGCTGTGTCCGGCTTTTGGCCGCGCCTCCCCTTCGTTGCCCGAAGTTGTAGCGTAGTCAGCCAATATTATCATTTATCAATTATCACGTATTTTTTCATCTTCAAGTACATGCAGAGTGCGCAAATCAAAGTAGAATGGATATTGGACTTAGAAAGCATATGGGAGCTTCATCTACCACAGGTTGTAGAATGAGGCAAATTTGAGCAAATGACCCGGATGGCTCAGCACAGCAAAAACTTGCCATTGATGGCTCTGATGGCCCGTGCGCAAACTTTCTAATAACTTACATCAACAGGGCCCAATAGTACGAATTGACTTAGTAGTAGCACCGCAGCAGAGTTTTGAGAGATCATCATTATGTACCATCAAATTATTGTCCGGGGGCCTCCTCACGAGGCCTTGGCAGCAACTGGGCGAAACACAGGATCCCTTTTCGTGCAGTATATCTAGATGCGGCTGCCACGTTCAACCCCCCACCCAATGTCATTGCTTCGACTTCTCTTATTCACCTTTGCACTCTCCCCCTTATCCCTACAATCCTCACACGCAAAAACCGTTACACGATATATCGACGATACCTATGGCGACCTGGTAACTGGGATGAAACCCTCCTACTACCCATCAGGAAATACGATATGGCAAGACCAAAGTTGTGGGACTGCACAAGGATGTCGTATCGTACTGGATACAAACTTGTCGTATAACGGGACGTATACTGCTGCGACATATCAGACAAGGATGGATAGCATGGGGATCACTTTGAATTTCCGCGGTGCGTATCTGAGTCTTCTGTAAGCGACAAGTGCTGAATGTTCTGGTTCTTGTAGGAACGAGTATAGCGGTGTATTTTATCCTCGCAAACGACGGCTATCTCCCCAGTACTACGACGCTTACAAGGTGTAATTTCATCCTCAATGAAGTAGTCGAGAAGCCATACTATCATGAGCCAGTCAAGGGCAGAGGGCCAGAATACAATGTTGAGGTGTTTAAGAAAGAGGGATTGCAGGATCAGACACATACGTTGATTATAGACACGAGGGGGAATTACCCGGTTTTTATTGCGTTTGACTATGCAACGTATACGTGAGTTTCTTCATCCTACCTCGTTTTTCTCTATGCTAAATAGACGCAGAGCGGAAGAACCAGATGAAGATACTGACAACCGTAACGGAACAACTACAGCGTCACCTTCCGACTCCAAGTCAGTTTCAAAATCGAGTTCGCCGACGGGTGTCATTGTTGGTGGTGTGATTGGTGGGCTCCTCTTCATCGGAGGCGCTCTTGCAGCATTTTTCCTTTGTCGAAGACGACGGAATGCCAAAGTCAAACAAGATGGCAAAAATATACACCTTGCCCCGTACATGGTGCAAGTGCAACCCCAATATGGAAGCGAGTTCAACCCACACAACGGCCCAGGTTCCCGCTCCAGCGGCATCCCCACTTATGCTCACTTCCAAACGTACTCGGCACACAGCAGAACCACGTTGGCCTCTTACCTCTCCGATTCCTATCGTTCATCTGGAAAAAGTGTCGTTGATGCAACGTCAACGACAACTTGACCGGATGAGAGAGGAGCTGATAACTTTGGAGTCGTCTCGAAGGGGCCGCTCGCACGTCCGGGGCCCCGCAATCTGATACTGAAATAGTTCAAAGTGGCAAGCATAGATGAGAACGCATCCGACTCGTCAACAGCAGGAAGGGTAGGAGGTGGTTGATATGCCTCCACCTAGGTATACAAGTGCGGGTGGACTCTTGATATGGGATATTTGGGCTTCGATAGGTGCCGTTTGCTGTAAAATAGGCTAAACATTCATCCCAACTTGATTGATCCTAACACTATCTGGCACCTAAATTTGTGAGTGGTGAGCTTGTATCAAGAAAAGAAAGAACTTCCAATGCCTTATACTTTTGAATCCTATCCCAAATCTGATTACGTTAATACCATCCAAACACGCATCATACCAAGGTGGTTGAAATTTAACTATTCGGAATGAAATTGGGGGGCCTAAACACGGCTTTAGGAACTTGAGGTTCTTGAATACATGTTGATAATATCTACACGATACACCGAACCGGGTGTAGCTTTTGCGACTTCCATTATGGGAACCACCGAGCTCAGCAGCCCAGCCGGTGGATATGTATTTCTCATGGCTCGAACCATTGATAATGTGGATTTGATGGCTCTCGCGATGCTCAAGGGCAACTCAGCCAATAGAGATATATTCCTCAAGGCTCTGGTGATTGATAAAGTGAACTCCCCGACTCCTGCGATGTTCAATGGCCTCTTGACTTTGTTGACAGGTGACTCCCCTACCTACTGCTTCAGTATGATTTTTTCATGACCTCGATCATTTGTTTATAGCTGGAAAAATATGGCGGATCAGTAGAGACGCAAGACAGTGCATGAGGAGACAGACACATGCCAAATATAGAGCTATTGTTGCTGCCGTGTATGTACTCTCTATCTGAGAAACACGTTCAATACTGACAATTTCCTGTAGACTCGAATCAGGGCTGTTGCATCCAGCCACCGTGATAGCCTCGAGAGTCTTACCTCTCATACTAGATCCACAAGGCTCTGGACTGTCCGAGTTGAAATTGACCTATCACGACCTTGATGTCAGCGGGTGCCTGATGTATGTGCATCCGAGCTAGACCATTTAAATCTTTGTACTTATGTTGAACTTACCAGGGATTGGCGCCAACGTAAGTCCATCGACAATGCTCAGCAAATGATTTCATGTTCCCGAGCAATATATCATTTCAGCAGGAGCCTACTCCAGACGCGGGGTAGCCTGAGCACTTGTGGATGCTGGTTCTTATCATCTCGATGACGAGCCAAAGTATCGCCAGAGACTATTCGCATAGAGGTTGGCACTCATCGACGTTTAACCCTCAACCTCCCTCAACTCTGGTTTGAGGTGTCAATAAAGAAATTGCTGTCTGCCGCCCGCCCGTCCCGTTTTATTCTAGTTTACACCCTTTACGTGTGGACTGTTCTTCCAGCTCCACCTCTCTCATCCTCATTGCCAGTATTTACCTTTGCAGGTAATATAGTCAAAATTGTTGCCGAATATACATATGTTGGAACTACCTACAAATCCGGGAACCACCGGTCATTTGCCACAGTGATGGCCCCTCACTATACCAACAAAGCAGCAAAGGCACGGAAAGTTGCTCATGCAGTCCTTCATATTGAGTCAATGATTGGTTCCCTACCACCAAATGAGGGCCGCATTCTGTATATGGACTGTGTAGACCCACATCTAATCTATGGATGCGAGATCAGCCTAGATACAAATGAGAGACTAGCAGAACCAATCAGAAAGATCCAAAACGACTTCATTAAACGATTATTAGGACTCACAAAGCACGTATCAACTGTAGCCTTATTCACAGAGACCAACCTTGCACCCATATTATTCCGAAGAACAGAACTAGCCCTCCGGTACTTGGCATATGCGCTCCAACGGCCATCTGATACTTATGTTAATGCTGCAGTCAGGGAAAGTATCAAAATGCACAAAGAACACAGAAAAGGATGGTATACAGACTTATTGAAAGTTCTGGAGCGTAACATGCCCGACACAATGCAATTTGTTCCCGGCCCTGATGACATTCTGAACAAGGACATGCTGGATGAATTCCAGGACCTTGTGAAGAAGTCCAGACTTTCATGGGCTGAGAGTGAACTGCGAAGGACGTACCGAAAAACGTACTTGCTTAGAGATAGGCTGGAACCACGAGCACAGGGGAACAATGTGAGATACCAGTACCGAACGATGCATATGAGGGCATACCTGATTGACATTCAGAATCCCCGGCATCGAAAAGTCTTCTCAAAGATTTGGTGTGGTGATCACCCGCTCGCTGTCGAGCGGCTTCGCTGGGTTGACAATCACAGAACAAAAGTGCCGTATGAAGAAAGAATATGTCGATTATGCCGTCAGGGAGTAGAAACACCAGAGCATGCACTCCTAAAGTGTAAGGATAACTCAATCATAGTATTGCAAAAAGTATTCCTACTGGCATTCAGTAGTATACATCCAACAGCAGTCCATGAGTTCACAATGAAGCGAAACCTAACAGCAATTCTAGCTGCCATTATGTCTTGGAAACCTGCGTACTCACTTACGGCAAAATATATTTATGAAGTTCTGCAAATCTTCAACCGATCACCGCTACATATTCCCCCGGCGTATCAGCGGACAAACCAATCTCGTAGCTAGAGTATGTTAGAGGATGGGCTAGAAAGTGGGTGTAGGCAGGTCAAAAGGCGGACCCTCACGGTTTGGATCTACCGCGGACTGCGTGTGCCGTGAGCTCGTCCAGACAGTGTGGGAACCGTCCCGGGGTCGAAGGTGTAGTTAGCTGCGTGTATGCTAGGATAAGCCCCGGACCCGGTGTTCAGTACGTGGACCATGCCGTGTAATACACTCCTCCTCCTCCTCATCAGTTCAACTGGCGCGGCCTAAGCGGCCCATCAGCATCTACCATCAGCTTCGGTTCTCTTGGCGGCAGCCCGGGATGTGAGTTGAGAGCTGCTGATGATCGGAGAAATAGATCATGGCTCGTGTATGGCCTGGCGCGGCGGTGAAATTGAAACTACGGCGGGAATTTGAGAAGAAGGCCAATAACACATCGATGGGACTGAATTGGTGCCGGTATGAGTCCCGACTCGAGAGTCGGTATAAACTTGGTATGTATGGTATGGATTGTGCCAGTCGACGTGCCGTATGACACCGGAGGCGAGACCTCAGGCGGTAGGTTGACCTATCACCTGAGAGGCGATATGTATAGCGATACGCATGGCAAGTAATATCTGAGGTTTTTTAGCCCGGGATTGGCAAGCCATGCCTCAACCATTGCTACCGCCATATATATCGCCTCTCAGGCGATATGTCACCTACCGCCCGAGGTCTTGCCTCCGGTGTGAGCGGAATGAATGTATCTAACAGCGTGAGACCACCGCAAACGAATAGCAAGATGATTTTTCGCGGCTTTGGTGTCCGAAGATCCTCCCATCCTTCCTAATCTGGGAAAAGACTGGGAACCGGCCACACAGAAAATGGCTTTCAAAAGTTGCAGAGAGTAGTGCGTCCAGCCTCGTTCAAGTGTATCTCTGTGTAGTGGGTGGTGGGAGGTCATTATTTGGATGATTGTGAGTCTCTTACCAGTTTCATACGCGGGGTTCTCGAGGGTGATTCATACATTGATACAGGTATTGACTGGTATGGTATGAGTCATAGTCATACCAGACCCGGCACCAGATCAAATAGTATGAATTGACTCAGTAGTAGCACTGCAGCAGAATTCTGAGAGATCATGATTATGTACCATCAAATCAACATCCGGGGGCCTCCTCACGAGGCCTTGGCAGCAACTGGGCGAAACACAGGATCCCTTTTCGTGCAGTATATCTAGATGCGGCTGCCACGTTCAACCCCCCCACCCAATGTCATTCCTTCGACTTCTCTTATTCACCTTTGCACTCTCCCCCTTATCCCTACAATCCTCACACGCAAAAACCGTTACACGATATATCGACGATACCTATGGCGACCTGGTAACTGGGATGAAACCCTCCTACTACCCATCAGGAAATACGATATGGCAAGACCAAAGTTGTGGGACTGCACAAGGATGTCGTATCGTACTGGATACAAACTTGTCGTATAACGGGACGTATACTGCTGCGACATATCAGACAAGGATGGATAGCATGGGGATCACTTTGAATTTCCGCGGTGCGTATCTGAGTCTTCTGTAAGCGACAAGTGCTGAATGTTCTGGTTCTTGTAGGAACGAGTATAGCGGTGTATTTTATCCTCGCAAACGACGGCTATCTCCCCAGTACTACGACGCTTACAAAGTGTAATTTTATCCTCAATGAAGTAGTCGAGAAGCCATACTATCATGAGACGGTCAAGGGCAGAGGGCCACAATACAATGTTGAGGTGTTTAAGAAAGAGGGATTACAGGATCAGGCACATACATTGAAAATAGATACGAGGGAGAATTACCAGGTTTTTATTGCGTTTGACTATGCGACGTACACGTGAGTTTCTTCATGCTACCTCGTTTTTCTTTTTCCCTATTCTCAAGAGACACAGAGTGGAAGAACCAGATGGAGATACTGACAACCGTAACGGAACGACTACAGCGTCACCGTTCGACTCCGAGTCAGATTCGAAATCGAGTTCACCAACGGGTGCCATTGTTGGAGGCGTGATTGGTGGGCTCGCCTTCATCGGAGGCGTTCTCGCAGCGTCTTTACTGTGTCGAGGACGAAACAATGCCAAAGTCAAACAAGATGGCCACAACATACACGTTACCCCGTACATGGTACAAGTGCAACCTCAACATGGAGGCGAGTTCAACTCCTATATCGCCTTAGGCTCCCGCTCCAGCGGCATCCCCACTGATGCTCACCTCCAAATGTACCCGGCACACAGTACGACCGACAAGGCGTCGTTGATGCAACGTCAACAACAGCTTGACCGGATGAGAGAAGAGCTGATGACTTTGGAGTCATCTCGAGGGGGCCACTCGCACGCCCCGCAATCTAATACTGGTACAATTCGAAGTGGATTGACGGGTATGGAGGGTGAGATGGCGGAGCTGATGGAACACATTAGGGAGTTGCAGACACGGACGAGAATGCCTCCGACTCATCAACAGCAGGCAGGGCAGGAGGTGGTTGATACGCCTCCACCTAGGTATACAAGTTAGTAACGGGTGGACCCCTAATACGGGGTATTTGGGCTTGTGTGGGTGCCGTTTGTTGTAAAATAGGCCAAACATTTATTCTAACTTGATCCTAAGACTGTATCTGGCACCCAAAACTTTTGAACGGTGAGCATGTATCAAGAAAAGAAAGAACTTCCTATCACATATTTGGTTATGTTTATACCACTCAAACACGCATCGTACAATTCGGAATGACATTGGGGGACTTAAACACGGCCTTAAAAACTCAAGGCTCTTGAATACGTCTTAATAATATTCAAAAAGCTCATCTTCCCACACTCGAAAGACCCAGT
Source organism: Marasmius tenuissimus (assembly GCA_029532415.1). Taxonomy (NCBI): domain Eukaryota; kingdom Fungi; phylum Basidiomycota; class Agaricomycetes; order Agaricales; family Marasmiaceae; genus Marasmius; species Marasmius tenuissimus. The sequence continues at coordinate 6,733,769 of JAQOTA010000050.1, read as the reverse complement.
ACCCGCTGAGCGCAAGCTGAAATGACACCGAGCCCCAGACTAAAGAACGTTGAGTGGATGTATGGCACGGCCGCTTGGGTCGCTGGTCATTTCCCTGCGACCCTCCAAGCGTGCTTCTCTGTACTGTTCCGGGGTCTTTTTCGATGCAAACTGCACAAACTGTGTAATAGGCCACCTGCCCTCGTACCAGCTGAGCCTCGCAAATTCTTCCACGATCTGTAGAACTACTGAGCGGAGAGTAAATGAGAACGCTGTTAGAGCCTTGAATGCTGTTAGAGCCTTGAACGCTGTTAGAGCCTTACCTGGTCGTACACATGAGTCTTAGCGGCGTTGTCTTGTTCCTGGGAGCAGAGTTTGGTATTGAGGTGTTTTACAACGAGCTCCTTCATACGTTCCTGAGTGACAAGTCAGTAAAGTCTCAAGATTTTGAATTAGTAGGACCTACATTGATTCTCACCCCATCCAATGAATTCAAACCCATGGTTTAAATCAACTTGTTCACGCCCTTGAGCACCTGCGGTGGTTTTGGTATCATCACTCTACGACTAACTCCAAGAATGGGAGGTACCGCTGTGCTTGGAACGGGGGCCGGTCCCCACGCATCCTTGCCAGTGTGGTCCTATGTCTGAAGAGTGATTTTCACGAGGAGCTTACTGTCAGCATTTGGACTGGGCGTCTACAGAACGCAAAAAAGAATGATGGAGGTTGTGGTCAGAGCGTGTCAAAGCATAACTAAATTGGGCTCGGGCGCCGGTGATGATGACGGCCCGGCAAGATTACATCTTGGTGTTCGGAGCCGAAAATGTGCAGCTTCCAGCTGTCCCAATAATTGTGGAAAGTTTTGCGTTTTTTCGTGTTCAGAATCTTTGTTTAGTGTACAAACACAATGTGATTCCCTACTAAATGCAAACTGAATGAGCTCCATGGGTGCTGGTGGGGCCTAACATCCTCTAGTACCGCGACCATACCAAATCAGGTCATATTCTGTTTGTTCACTAAACAAAAATCCTGAGCACGAAAAACCGCAAAACTTTCTACAATTATTGGGACAGCTGTCACTTTTGACCACGATGACACCCTCCATACTTATCTGGCTGGCTTGAGGTCTGGACGTCTATCTTTGATATTGATGGTTCTCATCGGATGGATCGTGAGCTTGAAGGTACGATGTCGTAGTCCTGCTCCCATTTCCCTTCTCATTCTCCACTCTTGAGCTAGGAAGCTCTCTGCTGTCAATTGCCATCTGCCACCGACCACGTACATTTGGACCCACTGTCCTTCTATCAACCTCTGAGTACTCTTCGAGCCGCGGATCAGTGTCGACCTTTATGACTACGGAAGTCCCGGGACTGTCGAAACCTTTGGAGCTAATCAAGACCGCGAGCAATAGGCTTTCACGTACATTTTATCCTGGCTATGACCTTCCATTACCAGTTTATCGATCATCTGCCGCCCTCCATTTGTCTTATCAGTACACGCTATTTCCTTTCCACTCAAATATATACTCGGTTCTCGGCAACTAGGTCTATCGTCGTTGCGACTATTCTAATCTTTGGCCATTCCCCTGTTGTTGGATAGGACTAGTGAGAAGGAGGCTTCTCCCATCAGTGGTAATGCGAGTTATCGTAGTGGGGAATAAGAGGCTGAGGGTGTGTTGGTCGTGAAAAGGATTTGGCCGAGTGGTTGGAACTGACAGAGAGGCGTAAGGGAAAGTGTACAAGCAGACTTAAGGCGATGCTAGTGAAGAATGGTGAGTCGAGGCGCGCCATTCCGCTTCATCTCGCTCTCAGTCGTCTATACTAACCTTTACTATTCTTATGAGACCGCCCGTGAAACCCTTCACTGGTTCTGTAGCTTCTAAACCATTCAACACGGTACCTTCGAAGAAGGCAACATCCTCTGATTCCCCGAAGATCAACTCAATGCCTCCTATAACTCTCCCAACCCCTGAGACGATGAATTGTGAGGATCCGTTGTTTATTTTCTATGTGCATCACCCTTGCTCTTCAGTCTACTTTCGTGCTGACTGACGTATGGTAGACCTCCGGATCAACCGGCAAGCCCAAAAGATGACAACTATACGACTGGTGGATATCTCTTCAGCGCAGCACTGACCGCCAAAAACGTTGGATCACCGGGCATAAGTATGTCCGCTTTCTGCTCATTTCGTTTGTTTTGCCCATTGTAAATCTCTAGGTACATCGTCTATGGTCCCCTCACCAACAGCGTGTTCACCGCTGTCTTCGAAAGGTATGTATCGTCTACCCAACCCCCTCCCGTTGCTGGGAAACCGTCCAAGAACTTAGACTTACCCAGTTCTACTCCACAACCACTACAATTCGGGTGGTGAGACGTTTGAACACTCCCCTTCTCTCTCTCTCTCTCTTTCACCATTTTTTGCTCATAGCCCACCAACACGTCGAAAGCTACGACCTATCCTCCCTCGGCATCCTCGGCTCCGTAGGCAAACCTGTCAATCCCAATGCTTGGAACTGACATAACGAACGCGTCGCTCGTAAGGAATGTTCCATCGTCGATACCTTCTGGCAAACCGAAACCGGGTCGACTGTCGTCACACCCTTCCCTGGAGCAATCCCGACTACTGTACCATTTCGAGTTGTTCGTCAGGTCACGCGTCACAGGGGACCCACTTTTGCTGAAATGTCACGCCCTGTCACGCGTCCCAGGCTCGAGTGTCGAAAAATTTCGGCGGTTCAGGTCACAATTTGGTCCAAAAATGCTCCGAAAAGGGTGAAATTCGCAAAAATTTCCGGTCGGTCACACCGGACCGACCTTCCTGTCGAAACCAAAAAGTGGAAATTTTGGTCACAGGTCACACCCCCTGACGAACAACTCGAAATGGTACAGTAAACCGGGTAGCGTGACTGTTCTATTCTTTGGGCATTTACCTCTGCTTTTAGATGCGACGAGTGGGAAGGAGGTTACCAGTGCTGGTGGGGAGGGAGGGCAAGGGTATAAAGGTGGTTAGGAAGAGATGGAGGGTGTGTTGATGTTGAAGAAGAGTTGGCCGAGTATTGCGAGGACGATTTGGGGTGATCATAAGAGGTATTTGAATGTTTATATGGAGGTTTGTTCTCCTCTCTTATTCCCTTGTTCGAGATCGTTGACTCTCCCTCTCCCCTCCTTTGTAATTGCAGCCATACCCAGGCTACTACTTCACCGGCGGATTGGTGTGGGTAAGGGATTCAAATACGACCCTTCGAACGAAGAAGCGTTGGTTAAAAAGCTGGTTACTCAGGTTCGAAAGACGATGGGACCGTTTGCGGCTCCGAAAAAGATTCATATCGTTCCTGATTTGCCGAAGACGAGGAGTGGGAAGTAAAGTTTCTCGTTTTCGGGTTGAGTTTCTTTTTGTGTAAGTTATGTATCTCGGGGGTATGTGATGGAAAAAACTCGAATATCGAATGTATTACCTATTTGTTCTTTACTTCATGGAACGAGAAAAAGGCCTACGTAAGGGGGAGGGACCTAAATACGTTCGGGCGAGGTTTGACGGCTCTAAGAAAGCGAGGTAACACAAGAAAACAGGAGCAAGAGCGAAGGCAACGAATGGATAGACAGAAAGAGCGAAACTGTGGTAAAAGGAGCGCCTACACAGCTCCAAGCCCAAAGACGACGCGAGAACTTACCCTCGGTGGGCGAGCAGGACATCCTCATCTTCACTCGTAGCTATTTATGTTTGGTGTTTCTTAGAATGTGAGACATCGACGTGTCAGCGTCAGCATACTCAAAGAGGTAACGGGATGACTGATTTGGTAGTGTGGACATTTCAGTTCTCATCGTCACTCACGGTACTGCGGAGGACCAGTCAAGACAGTGGGAAGGATAAGTGCCAGACGAGTGAAGTATTTGAGATGCATTGTGATGATGATATGTTGAAGGGTATAGTCAACGACTTTTATACGCATCCCACGGCCCACCCCACTACGATACGAAAAGGGCGACTGTGAAGCAATTCGGAAGAATGTACTCGGGACGGATCGGTCATCCTCGTCCTGTAATATCGGCGCTCACTCCGTCTTGTAGATCATGCGCTGAATCATGCTAAAAATTGTCGCAGGTGAAGGTGACTAGCTTGGTGATTTGGTATGGTTGTTGTGATCAACAAGAAGAAGGTTGCGGAGGGCAAGTAAGGTGGTATACTTGTTTTCGGGCTGAGTTTGTGTAACTTACGTATCCTGAGGTATGCGATGGAAAGAACACGAGTCACGGAATGTAGTACCTCTGTTGTTCATTATTTCACGGAACGAGGAAGAGGCCAACTCAAGAGGGGAAGAAGAAATCACATATGTTCAGGCGAGGTATGAGAACCTTATGAACCTTTCACTTTGAGTCGTCGATCGATGCTCGTCACCAACTAGAACGCGTGAGAAGACTAGGGTAGTTAAGAACGCAAACGGTAGATAGTAGATGGACAACGGCGCGACTTTCTTTCGATCCCTATAACATAAGTACAGAGACGCTAAAGTTTCGATGTTGTTACGACTCTTCCCCCAATAGCAGGTTTCCATGATCTGTGAGAGACCCATTCGATGGTTGCCTAGAGGCTAGTAGTTGGACGTATGATGTGGTCAGCGCGTGACAGCAGGCAGAGGTCGTGAATATATACAAGTACCCTTTACCGGAAATTTTCAGGTCATTATTTAAGAGTTGGCAACAGGGGTGTTATCAACTCTTTGAACTCTTCCTGCGGTGGCAACTTGGGATCCACCACGACTGAAGGGGGACAATGAAATCTGAGGATAGGCGATAGAGATGTCATTTACATACTAATAATGCTGTTCAAGCTAAGGGTCAGCACCAGCAAAAGCCGGACCAGCAAACGGGGAGACCTACTCTAGATCGTTACTGCCAGCACTCCCATCGTCACCGGCAGTACCAGCGCGGGGAATAACACCGGCCACGACGGCGGGAAGGATGGATGCGAGAAGAGCAAACTGCTTGAAGTGCATTGTAATCCACGAGAAGGAGATATCCTGGACAGGATGATGGGATGTGTAGAGTATGGGCGGGGATCTTTATAACACACCGATGTTCTACTTCTGCCGTAATTTCCGGTAACATTTTGGATTGGTTGGGCCCCATTAGGAAACTGGAGCAATTCGAGGATTCATGGGGGGATTGGATCGACTGTCGGCCCCGTAATAGTCCGTTCTTGGTTATGTATTGAAAGAGTTCAACCAGCATTCCATCCATCAGTACAAGATAGGGAAGAGACCCAAATGGGTGAATCAAGGCATGTATCCGTCTCGTAATGCTGCGGGATCCGGGAGTCTGTGCCCGAAAAATGTTCAAAGTCCATAACCGGAGAATGCAGAAAGGAGGATGGCTGACGATCGAGTGACCTCTAAACGAAATATGTCGCCGCCTCCGCCGCCACCACTACCACCTGAATACACAAAACATTATCACGAGTACTGAGGAGAAAAAACTGACCACCGCAGCTGTCCCAAACAGTCTTAGTAAAGTACCTTCTACATATTGTGCTTTCGATCGCGGTTTGTTCGGGCAGATAGCTTCAGAGGTATGGTATCAATGATGTGATATTCATTGCGAGTGGGCAGTGAGCTGGGTCGAGCTTTGAGACATTGAGGAACTCCAACGTTTAGCACAAAGTAAATGAAACCGCTGTACGAGATAATATTGAGAAAGATGGAGAGAATACAAAAATGCCCTGAAGGACCTAAAGTCAAAGGAGGAGACAAAGGCACACGCAACCGAGAGCTAGGTCCAGGTGATTGATATAAAACAGTAGAACCTCATGAGTAACGCACGGGGGGAGATTGACAGAAATCCGAATCAAAGAAAGTGGATATAGCGTGAGAATGGAGAAGGAGCAGGCATAGTAGATCGAAATATACGCCGAGGGGGGCGAAAGGTAAATCCAGACGAATACTACAAGCGTTCGAGACGATGTGAGTGGAGAAAAGTGCTGTGAACAGAAAAGAATATGAGTTGGCGGAACGCGACAACGGGGTAATGCGAGAAAACAGGAACAAGAATGAAGGCTACGCAGGTTAGATTAAAGGGGTGAATTTGCTTTGAAAGAGACACGAACATGGCTCAAAGCCGAAAAGGAATCGTCAATGAACAATGTTGAGATCAGGTCGCCTATTCGGAGATTGCGGAGATAAGTTTTGATCACTGGATCTCGGTGTCTTCGGAGCCGAAAATGTGGGGCTTCACTGTTGACCACGACGACACCAAGTTTTCATGTCCTTGGATCATGGCTAGGTATATACTACCATCACAATTCCCTCCCCTACATTTACCTTGGCTCGTTTGCTCCTGTCTTAGAGGTTATTGCTCTGGTTTGATATTTGGTGGCTCTGATCAAGCAAATAGTGGAGGTAGGATGTCGGGGTCCTCGTTTCTACGACTCTACTACCCTATTAGCTCTCATCTACCACTTTGGGCAACGACTGCACAAGTTTGGACCTACCATTCCTCCTCTCAACCTCTCTGTATCCCTTGAGCCGCGGATTGGTAGCTGACCAGGCTGTTGACCTTTACGACTGTGAAAAACCCGCTGTGACCTTCGAGTACCAGTTGCGTACTCGGGTACCTCGGACCGGAAATTTCATTTCTGCCACCTCCTGGCTCATTTCCCTCCTTTCATCTCGTGCTCCCTCACCCCCGGGCCCCCACTGACTCTTACTCGTAGGCGCCCCACCAAGACATCAAAAACCGCGACCTAACTTCCTTCCCCATCCTCAGTTCGGTTGGGGAACCTATCAACCCCTGAGCCCGGAATTATTATAACGAACACGTCGGTCGGGTGGATGTTTTATCGTCAATACCTTCTGGTAAACCGAGACGGGGGCGATCGTCATCACCCCCTTCCCTGGAGCTATCCCGACGAAACCGGAGAGCACGACCGTTCCTTTCTTCGGACGTGCCTGTTTTGTTGGATACGACGAGTAGGAAGGAGTTAACTAATGTGGGAGGAGGGTGAGGGTTTGGGATGAGGATGAGGTGGAGGGTGTGTTGGCATTGAAGAAGAGTTGGCTGAGTAGTACCAGGACATTTTAGGGTGATCATAAGCGGTATTTGGATGTTTATATGAAGGTATGAGAGCCCTACGAGCTTTCCACTGATGAGCCGGCATGACGCCTAGCACAGAGGGCTACAACATGGCTACACTACTACTTACCAGAGAGGAGTTTAGAGAGGTAGAGGCGAGACGTAGAAGCTCAAGCACACTGTAGATTCAGGTAGAGAACTACGAGCTTATATACATGAAGATACAATAGAGTTACCATATAGAGATGACAATAGAAATTGTACATATGAGCATAATAAACAATGAAGAACAGAACAATAGCGAATGCATTGTCCCGCATAATACAATGGCGGGAAGTATGAACCAGGACTTCGGATATACCGGGATCTAATAATAGTCCACAGATTCAACATCCACTTCCAGTTGTCGATCGATGCTCGTTGCCAACGAGAACGCGTGAAAGGGCTAGCTAGTGTAGTTGAGAATGCAAACGGTAGACGGTGAATGGACAACGGTGCAACTTTCTTTCAATTCCTACGATATGTAAGTACAGGGGGCTGAAATCTCGAGGTTGTTACGACTCCTCCCCCAATAGCAGGTTTCCAAGATGGTGAGAGGCCCGTTCAATTGTTGCCTGGAGGCTAGCGGTTAGATGTATGATATGATCAGCGTGTGGCAACAAAAAGAGGTCATAAATATACAGTAAACTATCTCATATTGCATAGAGTTAGTGGACACCAATTCTTATGCATTATGAGGAATATGCAACTTGAGGTTCTGTCACATGTGTGACACTGTGTGACAACAATGGTAATAAATAGTAATTCTGTCACATTAGCACGGCGGGATTTTCAATGTCAACTCGTGCTTTGTACTGTGATGTCAACATGGTTGTCAACTCGTTCTCCACTCGGAAATTGAATGGGACCAGGGTAAACCTCACCAAAAATCAAGTGGGCAATGAGTTGACAACCGTGTTGACATCACACTACAAAGCGCGAGTTGACATCAAAAATCCCGCCGTGTAGGGCTCACACATGCCTGCACCTTCAATTATCTTGCAATTAAATCCAAAGTGCACTGGCCCTCAAGGTATAATAAGGCCAGTTTGATTCATGAGTGTATTGACCGCCTTTTTTGGGTGAGAGGTGGGGGGAAAATATGCATTATCTACCAATTTCCCACTGAAAACTTAGCTTTTATGGGTGGCAATTCATGAATTTTCCCCGGAAATCCTATGCAATATGTGATATCAAGATTTTGCATATTTCTCCGCCTCCCAACTTGGTGGACACCCAAAGCCAATGCATTATGAGATTTATGCATTATGAGCTAATGCATTATAAGGTAGTTGACTGTATATACATTTCCTGGGGGCGCGGGTAGACCTTGCTCTATGTTGCCTATCACTCAATTAAGCGCATCTATTAGGGCACCCAGCAAGGCGAAATTGTATACAACAGTTAACTTCGGGGATAGGTATCAGGAGGTAGAGATGTCATATACATCCGCTTGATACTGTTTGCTGAGAGTCAGCACCAGGATAAACCAACCAGGAAATGGGAAGACTTACTCCTGAATGTTAACCCCAACACTCCCATTGTTACCGGCAGCATCAGCGCATGGGATAACACCGGCCACCACGGCGGGAAGAATGGATGCGAGAAAAACAAAGTGCTTGAGATACATTGTGATTCACGTGAACAAGATATCCTGGAGGGGATGAGGAGATGTGTAGGGTATAGTCAGCGAGTTTTATACCACAACCATGCCGTGACTTCCGTTAACTTCGAATTGGTTGTCCACATATAGGAAATTAGAGCTATTCTAAGGTTTATGGGGGGTTGGATCGACTGTCGGCTGCGCATTAGTCCAGTTTTCGATGTCACTGGAGGTATTGAAAGAGTTCAACCAGAATTCCATCTATCAGTGAAAGACAAGGAAGAGACCCTAATGGGTGAAAGAAGACATGTATCCGTCTTGGAATGCTGACCCATCCGAGAGTCTTTGTCCGAGCCACATTTAAAGTCCATAACCGGAGAATGCAGAAACAAGGATGGCTGACTATCCAAAGCAAGATATGTTGCCGCCTCCGCCACCACCACCTTGTGAATACAAACAATAATGTCACGAGTGTTGAGGAGGAAGCACTAACCACGCAGCCGCCCCGAATAAACCCAGTCAAGTACCTTCTACATACTATGGGTTTAATCGTGCTTTACTCGAGTAGATAGCTTGGAAGAGATAGTATCACCGGGGTGATATATTTCGCAAATGTGCACCGAGCTGAGTTGAGTTTCGAGAGATTGAATTGGAAACTGATGAGTAATGCAAGGGAGAAGCCTGTATATGGTTCCGAATCAAAGAAAGTGGACATAGTGCGAAAACCGAGGGAGGAGCAGGCATAGTAGTGAATTGAAATATACGCGGAGGGCCCGGTAAGTAAATCCAGACAAATATCAAAAGGGTGGCCGTTTGAATAGATGTGAGCGGAGAAACGTACTGCAAAGTTTGAACAGGAAAGAACATGGGTTGGCAGAATGCCAATATGGCGTAACGTGAGACAATAGAAACGAAAATGAAGGCTACGGATGGAGAGAAGGAAGGAGTGACTAGTGAAATCGTGATAATTGGCTTTGCTATATTAGAGTATCAGAGTTTTTCTACCTCTCCAGGTGAACCGTGACTGTATGCTCGTAACATGTATCGCTTCATAATACTAAGCCTCTGCCCGAATACATTGCGATCAAAAGCAAAGTACATGAGAGGTACTTCACTAAGGATGTTTGGGACACTGCGGTGGTTGGTTCTCCCTCCTTGACACTCATGATAATGCTTCGTATTTCAGAATGTGGTCGTGGCGGAGGCGGCGCCATATTTTGCTTCGGAGGTGACTCGATGGTCAGCCATTTTCATTTCTGCATTCTCCAGTCATGGCTCTGAATGTTGTTCGAGATGAGACGGCCGGCTGCATAGCAGTCTGGTTCTTGATGTCGATGATATACCGAATGCAAGTTCAAGTCAGCATTTGATCTGTCACGCAAAGGGAAAGCAACGGGCTTGATTCGTGCATCATACTCAGCCTAAGGTCCGTTACTTGGAGAATGCGGAAACCAAGGTGGCTGACCGTTCCGCGTTGAGTAGCCCCCACAGTCGAATCCATCGCTGCCTCCGCCACTACCACCACCGTGTGAGTACATATATCATTATCATGAGCGTTGAAGACGGAGGGCTCACCACCGAGGCTAACCAAAACTGTCATTAGTATGAGGTGCTAAGGCCAACCCAGAATTGGGCTGACGTGATCAACACAGACGATCAGAACCCAATAGGCAATGGAAAATTGAAGCAGGACAAAGGTCAGAACCGGAGAGTGGTTGAGGTCATTCGCAGTTCCAAAGGTGTAAATCGTTTCTGATTCCCCGAAGGCGAGAGGTAGTGATATTAGTCGCTCTCTCGCCCCGATTCGTACATGTACTCATTGCTCCGGATAGCGTTGATGTCAAGACGACCAATGGGCTTCAAGGATTGATTAATCTATGCGTTTCTATCCTATCCCAACTGTTTCTCGTGCTTGATGGATCCGACGGGATAACTTCAATCCTTGCACTGTCGCGGTGGTACCATCCCTCTCAAGGGAGCTCCGAGAATCTTCTAGTAAATTTAGGGAAAACTATCTGATTTATCGATTTACGACATCCATAATCACGACGGCTTGGCTCTCTTCTGCTTAAGCGAAAGATATGATAAACTATCGGCTCAATATGGTTATCTATTCATACTCCTTCCGTGGCGAGAGCACGAGGGTTAGTGTCGCTTTTCTTGTACAATAAATAAACGTGTCAGCGTGGCTGAAGCTCTGAGAAAGCTGCATTATCACGACTCACTCTCGCCTCAGCGGGGCCGATGAATCAGTTTATCATGTCAAGCAAAGGCCCGGCATCTTCCTTGAATTTGTTTACGAATTCTATGAGGGGAGAACATGAGTAACTTCTAGGATAGGAGATAGAAATGTCAGGTATATACGCATTATCATATTACATGGTTGATTTAGGGGGTTGTCCTCACTTAGGAGATCACACAAACTACAAAGCAACGACGAGTCAGCCTCATTATAGTCGAAACCGCGAAACGAGAAGACTTACGAATCGGCCATTTCCATGAAGGCTTTAAAGCTTCCATCGAGACCCAAAGAAATTGATAAATCAGCACCATCATTGTCCAAACTAGGAAACGGAAAGACCTACTCCTCTATAATAGCGGGAATGTTCGAGTCCCCATTGACACCTACAGTACCAGCACGGGGTATAACCCTGGCCACCACGGCGGGAACAATGAGTGCGAGAAGAACAAAGTACTCGAGGTGCATTGTGATTCGCGAGAAAGCTATATCCTGGTGGGATAATGAGAACTGTAAGGTATAGGCGGCGACTTTTATACAACATCCGAGGCCTAGTTCCGCCCCGGATTCCGGTAATACTTTGATTTGGTTAAGTACATTTAGGAAAATGGAACGATACGAGGGTACACGGGAGGAATCGATCGACTGTTGGCCGCGAAATAGTCCGCTTTTCAATGTCACTGGGTGTATTGAAAGAGTTCAATCAGCATTTCATCTATCAGTAAGAAACAAGGAAGAGACTCAATGGGTGAATCAAGGCATGTATCCGACTCGGAGTGCTACCCGATCCGGGAGTCTGTGACCGAACAACGTTCAAAGTCCATAAACAGAGAATGCAGAATTGAAGATGGCTGACCATCGAGTCACCTCCAAACCGAAATATCTCGACGCCTCCGCCACTCCCACCATCTGAATACACGAAACATTATCACGAGTGTTGAGAAGGGAGGGCTAACCACCGCAGCTGTCCCAGACCGTCTTAGTGAAGTACTTCCTAGGTAATATGTTTTCAATCGCGGTTTATTTGGGCAGACAGCTTTGAAGGCATAGTATTATTGAGAGGATACATGTTGTGAGTGTGTAGTCACCTGGTTCGAGTTTTGCGAGATCAGAGAAAGTAGGATGTTCTGACACAGAGCAAATGGCAATGTTAAATGAGATCGCATTGAGGAATATGGAGAGGGTACAAAAGTACCCTGGAGGGTCCAGAACCAAAAGAGGAGACGAAAGCATAGGCAACCGAGAGCTAGGCCTAGGTGATTGGCGTGGAACAGTAGAACCTGAGGCCTGAGGACTGATGCAATGAGTAACACAAGGGGGAAGATGACAGAAATCCGAATCAAAGAGAGTAAACACAGCTCAAAATCCGAGAAGGAGCTGACATAGTAGATCGAGATATACAGCGTGGGGGCGGCAGGTAAATCTAATTACATATCGAAGGGGTGGCCGTTTGGGTTGGTGTGAGCGGAGAAAGGCGCTGTGAACAGGAAAGAACATGAGTTGGTAGATTGCCAAAGAGGGATAGGGCGAGAAAACAGGAGCAGCAGGGATGGAAAAAAGGAGCTAAAACTAGACGACGCGAAAACTCACTCTTGATGGGCCAACGAGTCATAGTCATCTCGATGATGGCATCAACGATGAGCTAGGGGTCGTTGACAGCTAACAATGAAACCCTAGCATAATTCGCACGACCCCCACCTTTGCTGATCTGTTTGTAACCAAACAGAGACGCGTGGCTAACTCAATGGTAATCGCGTGGCGACTTCTGCGACGTACAATGAACTTATGATGTCCCAACGACATTCAACCACAACCATCGCGACCAAAAGGCTGCAAATCCATCCTGAAGCTATAGAGCAACATTATCTCAGTATTCCTGACTGCGAGAGGCATGTATGGTGCGTAGGTACTTGTATTTTGGCCATGTGCGGTTGTTTGGAACTGAACAGATCAGTGAAGGTGGGGGCCGTGCGAATTATGCTAGGGTTTCATTGTTAGCTGGAAATCATAAGTCGCATATTCGGAGATTGCGGGGATAAATTTGATCATCAGATCTTGGTGTCTTCGGAACCGAAAATGTGGAGATTCGCTTTTGACCACGACGACACCGACCGAGTTTTGATGTCCTTGGATCATGGCTAGGTATATTGACTTCGCGATTTCCTCTCTCTCATGGCGGCCTTGACTCGTATATTCTCGTTCCATCGGTGTAGCATGGAATACTGGAACCTGTTTGTCGGGAATATCCGAACCGGAGAGGATGTGTCAAACTGCCCATAGCTCGGAAAGAAAGTGTACACCGCTCCCGATGTCCCCGGGGAGAGGAGTGGCAAGATCAGTCTTCCTTCTGTTCCTGCTTGTACACGTACCCATCGCTTCCGATGGTGTGGATGTCAAGACAATTAATGTGCTAATTAATGTGCTCTAATTATTGATTATTATATGGGCCTCTACTTTATCCTGAATGTTGCTCGTGCCTGACGAATTCAACGGGATGCCTTTACTTTCCGAGAAACCCACTTACTACGATTGGTGGTGGTGGTACGGCCCTTCTCAAATAGGTTTCAAGGATCTACTGATGGGTAGCGGAAAATCATCTGATTTATCAACTCAAAATATCCATACCCTCCCTAAACCGCTGCATCTCGCTCGAAACTCACTGAACGGATCGGCTCACCATGAGAGAGCCGATATCCCTCTATAATTTCCCAATACCCGTTCTTTCCTAGCGACGATCCAGGGGTATCTCTATCAGGTACAATCATGGTCAGACTCGGGATGGCAGACGTTGGAGGTTCCAAGTATGTACCTAAGCACCGAAAATGGCTACAATGGATCAAGTGTTAGCGTAGCTGTAGCTTGGGGGAGACTGGAATGACACGACTAACCCCCTACAACGTCGTTAGCCACACCGGCCACGAGATCGAAGATAGTACCATCGTTGTCGTGGTCTACGGGAAGAGACCGCAATCAATCTCGAGAAAAGGAAATAGAGATCGGATCGGATGTATACCACGATTGGCGGAGCTACAAAACATCGATGTGTGAGTGTGAGGATATTCAAAGCTAGGGAACGGGAAGACCTACACTGTTCCCTCAGCATGAACGCCCGCATCGATAGTACGGGGTATAACGCCGGCTAAGACGGCGGGAAGAATGTATGCGAGAAGCGTCAAGTGCTTGAGGTGCATTGTGGTGATGATGAGAGTTTGAAGGGTATGGGTTAACGATCTTTATATACATCCCACACCTCCCGTCATTACAGTAACATTATATGGTATAATACAAAAAGAGAAACTGGGAAGTGGTTTGAGAGAATGTATGGGGGCTGTATCGACTGTCAGCTGCATATTATATCAGCTCTCCGTGTTTGCTCCGTGTCGCTAAATATGTTAAACAGGTTCTGATCAGCATTCGATCGATCGCGCAAAAGGAAAAGAACAAGCCCAATGGGTGGTTGAGGCATACATCGGAGCCTGGGTATGCTAACCGATCCGTCATTTTCAGTCCGAACAACGTCAAAGTCCATAACCGGTTAACATTATCATGAGCGTCGAAAAAGGAGGGCAAACTAACATCCACCGCAGCCGTCCCAAACCATTCTAGTCACCTCCCAAGTATGTACTAAGCTTTCGATTGCGGTTTGTTCGGGCAGATAGTCTTGAGGTGTAGTACCAATGAGATATTTGCAAAAGTGCAGTTACCGGGGTCGAGTATCGGAAGAAGGAAGAACTCGGGTGTTGTAACATTGAGTGAATGACAATGAGGTCACATTTAGGAAGGCGGGGAAGGTAGTAAGTAGGTACAAAAGAACCCTACCCTACTTAAGCCCAGAATCGTAAATAGAGACCAAAACGTAGGCAATCGAGAGCTAGATCGGCGTGATTGGTATGGGACTGATGATTAGCCCAGGGCGAAAGGTAGACAGAGGTCAGAATCCAGGAAAATGGACACAACATGAGAGCCGAGACAGAGAGGGGATAGTAGATCGTGATATATGCTCATTTCAGATTGTAATACAAGGAACAAGAAAGGGAAGTAGAGAGAATGGAGGTGAATGCATACAGACAAATTTCAAAGGGGTCGCTGTTCGGGACGATGTGAGCGGAGAAAAACGCTGTGCACAGGAAAGAGCATGAGTTAGCAAAACGTCAAAGAAAGCGGAAGCAAGAGCGAAGGATGCGAATGGATAGTAGGGTGATGAGCAGAACGCAACATCGAGCAAAGCCAAAGCCGAAAAGCGACACGAAGACCAACCCCCAATGTGCAAACCAACCGGGATCCTTTTCTTTACCCGAAGATTCAGATCGATCCCCTTCGTTAACGGAACGTCCTAAACTGCAACACCAGGCGGCATGTCAGATGTACGATGTCTCTCCTTTAAAAAAATGTAGCGGTAGACGACTAAAAATGATAGCCAGCTAAGGAAAGAATCAGTGCGAGCCAGAACATCTCCGAAGAATAGATGTCTGACGTTCTCGGAGAGCCTGTGGTTTTTCATCCTCTTGATCCCTCCGATCTAAAACGACGTCGATGTGGAAGGCCGGACGGTCGCGCTTTTCGCGTATCAGGCTTCCATCAGGGACCATCAAGGATCCATCAGGGACCCCGGATACCCCTCATAGGGATATCCGAGCAGCATTTTCTTGTAGGATTATAATTGTATAGGACATATTGATTTATTAGATTAGCATGCTACTCTGTGATACTATTCACAAGTTTAGCTACCCTTCATGCATTCTGTTTCCCTGCTATGATCCATACATGTCCCTATCTGGTAGGTATAAAGGATTTAGACCATGTGATTCAACTGCCGCGCGCCCGGATGTTGGGGTAAAATTTACCCCATGGGAAAGTGAAGGGGTAAAAATTACTCTTACTCTCCTTTTTACCCCACCACCACGTCCCGATTTCTCCTTTCACTTCAGAAGGTAATAGTCCAATCAATATTATTTTTTTCATGTACTCACATATTTACTTAGGGGTATGGATTCCTATACTGTGACTAAAGGCCGCTTCAAAGCTGGCCAGGAGTTTGAATATTCCCGCCATTCTGCCGCACGTTCACCACGGCCTGACGAGGGCGCTCCTGGTGATTTTTGGAGCCAAAAGGGTTCTCCTGATGTTATATACTTGAAGGTATCTGTGGACCACTGGCAAGTTCTCAGCAATGACACTTTGAATGTCAAGTTCCCACTCGAACCTCCTGCCTCCTTGAAGCGAGACGATAAGAAAAACTTTGCCAAGTACCGACCGTACCGGGGGATACTTTCGTGGCGTAACGCTTCATCAAAGCCCAGTGCTATATCATCTCCCAATACTGATAGTATTGCTGAACAGCCTCGGCCGCTCAAGCGGACTAAAACACTATGTAGCCCTGCAGGTATGCACACAGTTCTTTTCCGTGCGATTGATGCTAAAGGGGAAAAAATTAGTCAATGGCTGGGTTACTGATCTACTCTCCCAGTGGAACAACCCCTTCACAGTGTCCATCAATTCTTCAACTACAGTTGAGGGCATTCTCGACTGCATCGCTACCACATCATTCCATATTCCCTTCTTTCAGGCGACTCTCGATGATCAACCACCCGAATGTCTCATCCAATTCCATGAGCGTCCATCCTCCATCATACATCCACACCCCTCTCTAATTTTGGGGGATATTCTTGCCTCAGAACCAGAGGACATTATTGTATCTCACGCCATCCTTGGACATCTCACTGACATTCCCACTGTCCGAGATATAGTGTACACATTCCTCACTGCGACGACACATTCCTCACCCTCACACGATGAAAATGAGGCCGCTCTCTATTCTATCCTCAAGGTTCCATTCACCCCAAATGGGATGGGACTCTGTCAACTCCAATCACCTTTTCCTGATGACTTTGACGGTGTTTACGATCGGAAACCCCTGTCAAAGTCCCCTGATTGGAGCAGTGCATTCACGCCTCCTGGCTCAATTACTGGGCCACACATTGATTGGTATGGTGCAGCAGAGATGATGTACCATGTCAGTGGAGAGAAGCTGTGGTTCCTGTGGCCCGGTACACCGGAGAATCTCGAGACATTGTACAACTGGAAGCACAAGTCCCCCAATAATGGCCCAACAATCACGATCACTGAAGCAATCACGCGGCTGAAAGGTCTCCAGTTGGTGTTCTTCAGTGCTCCTTGTGCATGGGAGCTTCCGCCCTGCACTATTCACGCATGTCTTGGTTTTAGCTTCTCTGGACATCTTGGTGTCGCATTCTGGTCCCCTCGTGGCTTTTCGACTGCCCAATGGACAATCAAGTTCTACTTGAGTGAGTGCCAGCAACGGTTTTCAACTGTATGTGATGATACACAGGGGACTCTTGAGGACTTCATGACAGTCTCACAGAAGGAACTTTTACAGTGGCGTTCTGTGTTTTCGAAGCGTGATGGTCGTGGTGGAAAAGAGTTGGAGTGGATTGAGAGGATGTTGAAGACTATTCGTGATACACAAGCGTCATTATCCCGAATTCAGAAATGATTTCCAGTTCTAGACTACTCTGCAAATATATCTATATCTATTGTGTTTGTATGTTCTAATTCTACTCGTCATCACTGAAAGCCAACGCCTGTGCTTGTACTTTGTTTGCATCTAATTCATTGTCAGACAACACTCTACCATCATAGGCATCGTTGTCCTCTTCATCTGATGAGAACTGGACATAGGCATCGAGGACATTTTCATCCCATACATCTCCTTCAGCCCTGAGTCCTCCATTTACTCCACCCATATAAGCATCCCCCACATCATCTATCAATGGCTGTAGGTTCTCCAAATCTTTAGCCAGCTGTGCCATCATGTCAATGTCCCTTTCTCCGACAGAGTAGTTTTCCTCGTCCTCGTTATAGCCAGACAGTGGAAGCCCTCCCAAATCATCTTGTTCCAACCGCTCTAATAAGTCCATGTATACAGACCAGACATTCTCCCTTGTTACAGGTGGTGCTCCGAGGCTGTCATAAATGTACTGAATCAGCACGGCAAAGTCCTTTGGGACAAGCTCAAAGACTTCATGGTCAGGGGGCACCCAGAGCCGTTCAGCTTCAGCAAGGTAGGTAGCATGGGGATCTATATTGATCTGGACCAGAAATCGGACATGTGTACTGAACCAGAAACAGGGAGGATACCACTCACCTTGAAGTTCACAAACCCGTACTCATCTGGGTATTCCTCCATATCATTTGGAGAACCCCCCTGAGGTAAAACTTTGTCTTTTTGGTGGCGCTTGCGGGTGTTGTTGTAGTTATTGGCCCACCCGTCCAACTCTGCTTGAATCCAAGGTATAAACACCCACTTGAAAACATTGCTATATTACCCGACTCATTCAATTCTTCAACTCAATATCTTCTTGAAGAAAAGAGCTTACTATTGGAGGGGATCTGATCGGTCATATCAAAGCTGAGGATGACGCAGTGGTGCGTCAAGTATATCTTCAAATCCTGGGGTAAATCATCGGCGAAGGTTTGACCACAGAGTTTCTGGTGGAATGTTCTTCTTTTTGCGCTTCCATCGATGCTGGATTGTGCCTTCAAGATCCAGATCAAGTGCACACCGGATATAAGTATGTCCTTTTGCAAGACAGAAGTTCTCGGATCCTGGATCACTTTGGATAACGAGGCTAGTATCTGGCAAACTGAGGTAAGGAGAGGACAATTTGCTGCTGGATAGTACACATCACTCACATCCCAACTGCCTGATCGTGTCAAGGTAGTATCAGAAAATAAGTTGCGGGTTCCTGTTTGTCCACCAGACTTTCAACCACTTTATCTGGCCAATGAATGGGTCGACTCCAGTATGCAAACCAAGGCCATACTTCTTCCACTTATCATGCTGGTCCACACACCAAACATCTGCAGCTCCTATGAGAGGCAAGACTGACACGGTCGTGGTCGTGGTCAACAAACAAGACGCGTCAGTCACATGCACCATGGTCCACATGTTTTGTGCTGATTGCCGGAAGTGCCGGCTTTTGTGTGGACGCGAAAAGTATTACACTCTTGTTCTCAAAAACTCCGGGACCTCACAAGTTCTATGCTTTCATGTAAGATATAAACTTTTGCTGTATTGTTTATAGTCTGATACGAACATGAGCAATAGGAAAAACATTCTCAGTAGCTGGGACTGGATATCCGGATATAGCTCGAAGTTCGGAAGTTCCTGGTCGTTGGGTTTCCGGGGTCCTTTGATCCCAGACAGCTAAAATAGTCAATATGTCCGCGGCTATCAGTTTAGAAAAGCGCGACCGTCCGGCCTTCCACACGTCGATGATCCTGAAGGCCAAGGGTCAGAGTTATACAACACCATGGGTAGACCAAACTCCGGAATCATATCGTAGAATCTCATGCAGAGCTCATGACGGCAGGTATGAGCACAAAGGGCATCATGCCATCTCAACGTTGGGGTCGGTGTTCCCATCTTCCTCTGCAGGTCTTCTTGGTCCTGATGGGCGTGGTCGGCCTGTTAATGTGCTCATGGTTGACTTGGTGAAGGTTGGTATAGTAGGTTAGTTGCAATACTGCAGGCAGCAGGAGAGAAAAGACAGTAGGCAGAATGCCTCATGCAGTGGTGTAGAAACTGCTGAGGTAGTATGGTATTCCTAGCTAGCTTATATACGAGAGTACAAGATAGCTAGAATATAGTAGAATGGAGTAGAATGTACTGTGCATGATGTAGGTCCAACTGTGCATGATGTACATAGGAGTAAGTACGATCAGTAAGGCAAAGGGTTATGGAGTACGGAGGAGTATATGAGTAATGTAGGTCCAAGGGCAATGATATCATACAATGTGTAGGGTCAGGTAGGCGCAATGGTTAGCTAGGCCGAAGTTGCCATACCTAGAATATTGACTAGGTTTGAATTCACCCAAAGATGGACATAAAACCAGCTGGGTAGGGCCAGAATCAAAGTTAGCTAGGAACATTGAGAGAAAGTGATGGTTGGCACGCACCACTCAGCGGTGATAGACTCATCCATCATTGCATTTTGACTCCCCAGCTACGCATTGTCAACCTGGATATTTCGGCGAAGCTTGTTTGTTCTTCTTTCGGCGTCCTGGCAAGGGTTACAACAGACATCTGAGATTCACATCACAAAAGCCAATCTGGCGCACCTGCCGGCGACCACTCCAAGGAAAATTCCTAGTTTCCTCATCCGAGTCTTCAGTACTTCAGTGTTTCAGTTGTCTCCCAAAATAAGAGTTGCTGCAAGAAGGCCTGTTAGTTTTGGCATTTAGTATAGACACCAAGTTATGACATCCAACGTACTCTCAGTATCCTTAAAAGCTGTAGAATCGGGCGAAAGTTAAGACAACGAAAGGAAGAAGCAAGGGGGTGGCAATTCTTTAATTTTCGTACGAGGTCGATTTTTTTTTTAAGCCGTGGTCGGACACCCCCCTCCCCCCCTCCCCTACCATATATGGTAAGCTCACATGCCTCACGTGCGAAATAACTATTATTTTCGCTTACCACCATCCTTCTCGGACATATCGGACCTCGGAGGCTCCTGGTGAGCTTTCCCATCACTGTTTTTGGTTTCGCTGTGGCATACAACGACCAACTGACTACAATACATGTAGATAACGACTAGCACAAGGACCTCTCAAGAGTGCCTCCAGCACCCCTCGGGAGCTGAAATTTTGATGGGTACAAAAATTTTTTAAGGGCCTTTGGCCCCTCCCCCCCCCCTACCTCAGACCGGAAATTCCATTCTTGCCACCCCCTTGGGAAGAAGAAATGATCATGGAGGTCATGGTCAGAGCGTGTCAAACCCTAACCCATGGACCATAGCTAAGGTCAGGCACCAAGCACAGCGTCGGGAGTGGTGCGCCGGCGGTTGAGTCAGGCCCGGTCAGCGAGACCTCAATTTTATGCGTTTACCATCCGAATCTTCATACTCTTTCTCCCTCCCATATTCTTTTCCCCTTTTCGTCATCCCCTGGCCTCGATTGACAGTAGTTTTCCATCCTGTGATTCGTGAATGTCTGTATTCGAGTTTCGTGTTGTGATAGTCATGAGTAGCTTACCCTCAGCGTAAACTCCAGATCTGCCAAAGCCATGATTTGGGGTGAGTGCAAGGAAAGCACAGCTTTGGACTGGGCGCTCCGCTAGTGCTATCGGCCTAGCTATCCAAAGGTCGCAATATTCGTCTGTTTGGGAAGTTCATGCAATACCGGATAAACAATGGTGCGACTTTATTCAGATTCCTCAATATACTGAGCTACTGATCTCTCTCTGGCCGAAGCCGGTACAATCCCACTCTCAAGCAAGTTTACTGAATCTACTGCTTGGTGCTCATTTACACTCGACATCAATCCTCGCTCTTTCCTCTTCCCAGCCCTTTCCCTTTCACTTTAGCCCCTATCCTTCTCCCTCCGCCTTTCCCGCTCCCTTTCTGACTTACCTCCACCTCTACTTTACTTCTTCTTTATGGTCAATGCGACAGCAAATAGAGATAACAAGCATATGTACCTTGTTTGTCGCTTCGTCTACAATGGGATATATATATTAGTGTCCCGCGTAAGTAGACAAAGATGAAGAATTAAACAATTTTACCTAGTTGGCTCGCAACCAGGCACGTGGTCACAGAGTCCGTTGAGTCGCCCATCAAATAAGCCTAGGTGAGGGGGCCGTGATTAACCTCGAGAATAGGAGATAGAGGTGTTAGGTATATATGTTTGGTGTTACTTGGACTACAAAACATCAACGTGTCAGCGTCAGTATAGTCGAATCTAGTGAGCGGGAAGATCGACTTGATAGCGCGAACATTCAAACTTTCATCGCCACCCACAGTACTGTGGGGTATAACACCGGCTAAGACAGCGGGAAGGATGAACGCGAGAACAGTGAAGCGTTCGAGGTGCATTGTAATGATGAGAGGATTGAAGGGTGTGGTTATCGGCTTTTATACGCATACTACAACCAGGGCCTACACACACATTAGGATAGGAAGGGCAATGAACAATACGGGGGGGGGGCTGTTCTCCATGTCCCTGGGCATGTTGAAAATGTTCAAATTATAATCCTGTCTATCATGCAAGGGAAAGGGACCTAAATAGACGGTTGAGGCATGAATCGAAACATTGGTACGCTGACCGATCCGTCAATCTCAGACTGAATAGCGGCGGCCAAAGTGGATAATCAGAGAATGCGGAAACTCAAGATCTATGATGAACGTTGGCTAGCCTCCAGCGAAGTGTGTCGCCGCCGCCACTACCATGTACGTATAGCGTTATGAAGGGGAGGGAGGGCAAACGCCCGGAGCCGTTCCAAACCATCACCAGGATGAGACGTTAAAGATAACTAAGAGCTATGTCGACGTGATCTCATGGAGAATCAGGACCCAACAAGCAACGCAAAACCAAGGAGAGACACTGACAGATATCCGGACCGAAGAGAATGAGCACAGCACGGAAACCAACACGGAGAAGGTATTTTAGATCGAGTTATCTGTCAAACCTTTTAAGTCCCAATCGTCCGCATTTTTCTCAACACGATCCACAGATCGAAGGATTACGGTGTCGTGGTTCCAGAAACCGACATGGATTTGTCGGATGCATGCAATACAAGGAACTACGAGAGGGCAGTATGGGATAGTGGGTCTGAGGTCACTCGAAGTCGAATACGGGCGTAAAACCGGTGGGATAGGACCAGATGTAAAACTAAGAACATCGGGAGAAAGTGACGGCTGGAACGCACTCGTTGACGGCAACAGATCCATTCTTCATTGTTTCTCGTCTCAATTTCCTAGCTATGCCTCCTCAAATGTTCATTTCGACGTTACGGTAAGGCTTGGAGGTTCTTTCTTCGGTGGCCTTAGGGCTATCACGCACATTTAAGAATCACATTAGATGACGAAAAAGGGAGGCCGATATGATACGCGTACCTGACGCCGCCCATTCCAACAAAAATCCGGCTGACCATCCCGACCCTGTTGGCGCCGATGGCTCATTGCCCGTTGCTGGACTCCTGGTCAGGTAGGTAGCATCATGTATGTGAACGTGTCCTTTTTTGACCAAAATCAATTTGTTGTGTTGTCGCCTGTTTACCTTATTAACCATGAAGAGGTTTACAAAGCCTCTCCCGATGCACCCCACAACGATATCGAGAAACGATTAAAAATCGGCAACAGCACCCTGGCTCGTAACTACCCGTGAGATTTTGCAAGTCTTTTAACAACTCGTTCTGCCGGTCGGATGGATCTACGCGTCTTTCCAGGCTGGTTAAAGATGCATGAGAGGATAGCGAAGGGCTGAAGTTGCATCGTAATAAAATTATACACCGCGACCTTGATGAAGAAACCATATCAACATTGCGATCGTTTAAAATTTCAGAAATGCATTTATCATTCAGTGTACATAGTCGGAATATTAATTTAGTTCAGTACGATTTTGCCGTACATCTTTAGCCGACACAGGTCAATTTGCCACCCTGGTCGACACAAGCTAGAAATCGCAAGATTTTTAGCTCGACGCCGAACTTAGAGATTGTCGAGGGGTTGACTCACTGCCCGAGATAACTTGGGAAGAGTCCGAGGGACCAGCGTAGTACTTGCAGCTGCTCCCTGCGTGATGGTCGCTGTTGTTGGGTGGGCCACAAGCCGAAACTGACAGAAAGAGGTGGTGCGGTGAGTACACTACTCTTGTGAGCTCAGGTTAAAGAGTCCTTACCCGGGTCAGTGGCGATCAAGGCGGCGCCCATAGCCTGTCCGGCGAAGAGGAGCGTAAGGGCAGAGACGATGGTTGCAGCTCGGAAGAACATTATGGTGATGAGAGTAGTAGTCGGTGTTGGAGGTTGTGTTGGTTGGATGGGTTCTGGTTTTCAGAGGTTGATTTAGAAGGGTTTTTATACTGTTCATGAACACTCTTTGAGGCTATTGGCGTGAGTCAAGAGGGAGTACAACGGAAACAGCTCCAACCGACTCCAAATTGCCTGGGAGTAAACGGGATGGTAGTAGTAATACAGCGGTGTCTTGAAGACTGTTTGAGTCGGCGGGATGACAAAGGGACCCTTGTTGAGCTTGGCCTTGTTTTCGAACTAACTATAGACGTTTTCTATAGTAAATTCAAACACCCCGTTGAACGGGCACAGTCCTTTGGAGCCTAGCAAATTGACTTCTGCATCGTACATATACACGTACATATCATGATTCAGTGATTGTCATTGAACGCGGGCCGTGTTACATCAATGCCTTCTCAAGCGGGCAAACAAGAAGCTGTCATTCACTTACAAGGTACGGGGAGGTACCCTAGTTTCATCTTAAGTGAGCAAGTAGAAATCCTTCATTAGCCTACGCGAGCGTTACCCAGTTTCATGTCCTGGAGTTCCACGAAACACGGCTTGGAGACTAGGACTAACTGAGTTTGTAAGCGAATCCACTACATTGACGGCCAATTGATCGCAAAACAGTCCGGGAGATGGATCGTGAGCTGTAAAAAAAGATCCCTGCATGGGGCAGTCGTGGACTCATCAGGTCAATGTCATATACATGACATGTAGGAACGACTCGATGCGCCAGTTCTAGAGTTCATTTTCAGGGAAGATTTTCGACCGCAGCCATCAGGTAGTTACGTTCGGCGTTCCCGCTTATCCTGTGCTTGATTGTATGATCACAACAACCTTGGGGAAGGCAATGATGCTACTTCGGCAATATTGGTGGCTATACCTTTCATCTTTCACTTCCCGCGGGCTCCTGCCGGGTGATGACTCCAAGATGTGTATCATAATCATCGACGCCTCGATTGAGATCCTGAGGTGGTGGGGCCGAAGGACCTCAGATTCAAGAACGCTAAAATTCAACTTCGAACTCCCGATGAGAAGCCACAGCTCGCGTCATGTATCTTACAAGTCTCTGCCGGTCTGGTGACCGGTAGTCAGCAAGAGCACCAGAGGGTGCGTAATCGCATTTTTCTATTCCACATCGTCCCCGAGACCCCCGACAAAATTGGCGGATTCGATTTGGTTGTTTCTGAGCTGAGTCGGCAGGGTGGAGGGTAGGTTATCCACTAGCTCAGCCACGAAGTGCCTCCTCAAAATCAACGAGGGGTATACCTCACCAGAACACAAAGACTCTCACGACCAGTCTACTGTGAAGAATAAATTGGGGAGAGGAGTCTTGGTCTCTACGTAGTGTCGCTTTATTAGTGAGAGTGAGAGTGTCCGATGTAGCGCCCACAGCTTTGGATGTTTAGTCGGAAAAATGGCGGTGATTTGAGGGTCATTCAAAGCTCAATCCAAAAAATCGGCCAGTCTGGTTTGACTCAAATGAAGCTTCGTTGGAACGGTTAAATATAGATCATGTAGTCGGCATAACGATACATTATCGAGATAAACTTCTGTCATTCCTTTCGCGCCCCCCCCCCCCCAGCTTGAACCGTTCAATCAGCCGACGCAGGTCAACTTGCCACCCTGGTCGACACAGGCTAGAAAGCATTGAATGTGAGTTTTCGTTTCTCAATGGTATGCTCGAAGACTCACTGCCAGAGATGACTTGGGAAGAGTCCGAGGGTCCTGCGTAGTATTTGCAGCTACTTCCAGCGTGGTGGTCACTGTTGTTGGGTGGCCCGCAAGCAGAAACTGATTGTACGTTCGAAAGTTCAGTACATTACTCGCTGAGCTACTAAGGCCAAGTCCGTACCAGGGTCAGTGGCGATCAAAGCAGCGCCCATAGCTTGACCGACGAAGAGAACGGTGATGGCAGAGATGATAGTAGCGGTTCTGAAGAACATCGTGGTTTGTGAGAGTAGTAGTTGACTTTATAAGTTGAGTTGGTTGGTTTGGATACTGGTTTTTTTAGATTGCTTTAGAAAGGCTTTTAAACCGTTTGTGAAGTTCACTTTGAGGCTATTTGCTCGGGAAATAGGAATAAACTTCGGAAATCGCCCCACTTGACTCCACATTGTCTGTGGATATACGAATGAGTAGTACAACCGTGTTATGCGAATTGTTATGCGAATTGCTTGATTCGAAGGATGAGAAAAGTACCCTTCCCCCAGCTTCTCATCAATTATTGTGCTAACTATAGACGTATCCGATAGCCATTCATACAACCAAAGTAACAAATGCAGTACTTTGGAGCCTTGCAAGGGAGTACAATCGCGTATTGGCTGTCTGTTCGTGATACTCCAAGTGCCATCTCGAGTAAGCAAACAAGAATCTACCATTGACCTACGCAGCATACCTCAGTTACGTCCTTTGAAGGTTCCGTGAAACATCGGTTGGAGACTGGCTTTCAATCATATTCCCGGGACTCTATTGATGATAGTTTCTCCAAATGTTGCCCAATGTGGCGCTACCTTCCGGTCCGGGACTCAGTCAAAGCTTATACTTTCGTATTCGGTGGCTGTCACTGAGCGCCAATCTCCCGATGTGTCATTCCTGTGGCAGGAGCTCCCTAGTCAAATCCCGCCATCAACAAAGCAACGCCCGCGTCCCTTCGGCAAGACTCTGTCGCTCTGTATTCATCAGGAGCTCCAATAATTGTGTGATCATCGCCGACTCAATTCGTTTCATGAGGTAGTAGGGCGGGGGTTTGACCTGAAACCTGATCTTGCTTTAGCCGACTCCCGCAATGTACAAATTCAAGGCCTCCGATCGTTACATGAAATGCTCCTCAACCCAATGGCTCAAGAACGTGATGCGTGGTGAAGTATCCAACGCTAGGACAGCACCAGAATTAATTGATTGTTTATCTCTGAGCTCCAAGTGCGGGATGTGCCGGATATTCTCCGAGGTGGCCGACAGAGTTAACATCGCTTTGAGTTGAATTTATCGTGATGTAGGTGGCCTTCCTCAAACACTAACATGTCGTCTTTCGCTCAGATACTGGTTCCACGAGTGAATTGAGCACGAAAGTCACGTGTGGGCTTTCTCAAAACCAGAAGTTTGCTGGACACCAGCTGGGTTTGATCTGTTGACAGTGCGGTGGCTCCCAGTAAGTCCAAATCTCTCGTGATTTGTGTGCTATAGGAAGCGGACGCGTGATGATGATGATAAGGCAGTGAGGGACCTCAGCGAATGATATCACGCTCAGGACAGAATGATTACGAATCTCGGAGTAGCTCTCCTCCAGGCTGTTCAAGTAACAAAAATAACTCCAAAGACCTTCTTTGTGGTGATATCAGCGAGTGTACACCAGTATCGTCGTATACGGAGTTGAGCTAAATACTTCCTATCTGATGTCGGCTGGAGCCAATTTGAAGTGGAATCCCGACGTGTTTGAGATGATGTCAGGACACTAGGTTCGGAGCAAGCCCCTGCTCCGGCCCGCCCGCGGGCACCTTCGCTAGAAGGGGCTTGTGCCAAAGTCCCGCGCCTCAATACCCACCTTCGACCTCCATTCGCATCTCAGCAAAATAATAATCTCCCGGCTTTTATATCTTAGATAGGTTACTGAGGTGTTGTATGATACATAGATATTTTTTCCGAATTCTAAAATTGTGATTTAAGGAAGATATGGCGCGAGCCAATTTCGTGAAGTACACTGGCAGTACGTATCAATTGCAAAGTCTTCGGTGAGAGAGAATGACTCGTAAAGGCCCAGATAACCATATATTATCTATCAAGAGTATCCTGAAGTTTTGTCTGCGGGTTTTGTGGCATATCATGCCGATAGACTGAACACTGAGCCCCATGAGCGGCGCGGAATCATTTCACTGGCGGAAGAAAGATAGGAGAGGCTCAATCGAGCAAAGGAGTAAATTTTCTGGCTCACCTACGACGTCGACAATGCCCGACATTCTTCCTGAAAATGAGTTGGCCTATACCAATGATTTCTGGAAGGAAAAGATTGGGGAAGGCTCGCAAAAACTGTCAATCACTCGCCGATTCCACCTTCTCTTCTCACTTCTTGTATACCTGGATGTTCCACTCGGGCAATTTCTCCTCTTCATATTCACCAGCTCTATCAAGGCCATAGAGGGCCGTGCCAACCGCTTTCTAAAAACCACACCCAACGCCACCAACCCCAATGCACAGTTCTGGCCCGGGACTCTCTTTCGTCTCTGGTCCAAGGGTCGAAAATCCAGAGAGGCGCTCGATGAGAATGTTGTCATGCCTCGGGTGGAGAAAATTGTGCTGAAGGAGAGTAATCGGTTGATGAAGGACAGCGACTTGCGAGTAGACAAGAAGAAACTCACCCTCGAGACCATCCGACGGCTTCTTCAGCCTGCACAGCTGATAAAGAAGTACCAAGACAAGGCACCCCGGTTCTGGTACATCTTGCATGCATTCACAACCGCACGAAATGAATACCGCAGGAAAAGAAAAGCTCATGCAGTCGCGCTCGGGGTGTCGGCTGGTAATGACTCCAGTTCAGACTCAGGGGAGGAAACAGATGGTTCCGACAACCGGTCAGAGACATCGAGTGTCACCTCAGAGACATCGCAGATCCTCGAGGGCGACACTGAAGAAGTGGAGATGGTCCCAAAGCCACCAGGATTCATGCGGAACCCATATCTTGTATGTCACCGTCTGAATATACGAGGATAGCAACCAGACTAACAGACTTCAATGCTACAGGCCATAGTCTTGGTTATCAGTATGCTGCAGTTCGTGCGGAATTCGAGGACGAACCTTCTTCCCCTGCTACTTGGTCTGTTCTTTCGGATTGAAGGCACTGGCTCACGAGTCATGGCGATGTTGAGCAACGTTGGGATCTGCGTATCTACACAAACCGTGGAACGTCTCAAAGAAGTCATCTCCAAGGACGCAGTGGCATTTGCTATTGCCCTTATGCGAGATTTTCCACGGCTAGTTGCCATCTTCTTCGACAATATCAATCTGTTCCTGAGGAAGCATCAGCAGCGGGTTACGAACCAAAACGAGATGCTGAATATTACCAATGTTGCAGCTGTGGGGCTGGACGATTCGGGTATTGACGTGGCAGAGGCAAAAAACCTCAAGGCATATCTAGAGCTTCGTGGACAGCGGGCAAACGCGAAACCCAGTGACATATTCCCTACCAACGACGACCATGTCCATCTGTCTGCTTCATTTATTCAGCTCATTCTCGAAATCATGATCATGCACTCACCAGGTGCATCAAAGTGGGAAAGACGTGCTGAATATCGTCGGAAGGTCCAGGAAATGATACCTCACGACCGACCTTTGCCAGTACAGAAGTCAGATGCACGGCCTATGGGAGTTTTCGATGTCAATGAAGGGTCGAAGAAGGGAGTAGTGAAAGTAATGAAGGAGATTCAGGAAAGGTCAACTGTTTCACAGGAACAGTGGGAAGCTGAGACGAGAATTGTCGGTGGAGACTGGCTCACCGCAAACCTGTTCCGGCTAGCAAGAAAGGACCGTTTCGAAGACCTTACTGTGATGGATCGCGTTGAGAATGTCGCCGAGCTCAGCCAACTATTCCACTTCGCCCTCAATGCTTCACATGGCATGATGCGGGCGCATTTTGGCAATGCCATCTCAGACCCGACGTCGCTTGCGAAACACAAGGGTCTACTCGGCAGGACTTGGGATGCAGCTAAGCCCAATTATACTGGTGCAAAAGCTCTCGTTCGCCATTCTCTGATAGCCCGTATACTTCATATTGTCATGTGCGTATTGCTTTTCCAACCTGATGACGGCGCAGTACTCAAATATATCACAGGGTTAAAAAGAGCATACGTCGGTGGTCGAAGCTGGCGGAATGGGAACCCGAGTCATTTGAGGACCTGCATGATTTGGCGAAAGTTATCTGCGAGGATTTTGCATCTACAAAAGCAGCGGAAAAGTCAAAGGAACTGAAGAATGATTGGGCGGCCCATGACCGTTACTTCATCCGTGATGCACTCATGTTCCTGACTTTCGAGCAGGCTGTCAGCTACGCGGATGCAGGCAGGGTACTGAGTGTTCTGAAATATTGGACCTTCTTCTTTCGAGGGTGTGGGCAGCATAACTATGGCCGAGAGTGTGCTGAGATCCTCATCAAATGGAAGTACGAGCTCCCTCCAGCACTGCGCGCGGCCTTGGAAAGGTCATGGTTCTATAACCGGTGGGGACTACCAGGTAGATGGATTGCAATGGACCTCTACATTGAGCAACTGAACTACTGGATCAAAGTGAGTTTTATTCATTTCTTTCTTACTGTGGTCAGGCAACTCACCATACTTGCTTTCTACCCCCAATGGCCCCAGCGCGTCTATCTTGCATTTGGAAATGGTGTGACTGTCCAGTACATCATAAGCAAGGGGTCTGCGTGTGTGGAGGCTTTTCGTGATATCAGCCGGAGAATATCCCGATTTTTTGGTAACAGAGATAGGTTGAGACGGTCAAAAGAGATGAAGTTCATGAAGGACATCGAGGCGTTGGTTCAAGACATGGAGAAGATTGGATTACATAAGCCAGAGTTCGAGGCAACACCTCATTTCGTTGCCGCACCACCCTCAAAACGGAAGAATGCGAAGAAATCAAATACTCCCATTACATCTGCTATCTTCGACATATTGGTAGCTGGCGCAAGTGTGTGGCACAGTGGCAAGTTCAAGGAATTCATCAAGTCCACCACATATGATCCTGCAGTCAATGGTTTTTCTGCCGCCGGAGAGACAACTGCGGATCCTGATGAAGAACGCCTCAACACTGACACGCCTTTTGATGATACTGAGGAAAATCCCATTGAAATTGAAGCGTACGAAGATACACATGGTGATGATCTAGATGGCAAAGGCTATGGTGGAGTGGGAGGTGGAGGACGGTACGATACTGGTGATCCAATCTAGGTTTTTCGACCTAAGCTACTGCTATTGCGTGGTACATATCGTTGATTATATAGTGGAATGCGAGAGTATTGTGAAGTCCAGTTCATGAGAGCTGAGTACGGGTTTCCAGGAAGGGGTGAATATGGCGGTGTAGCGAGCATAGACCCATCCCTTGTAGGAGCAGTGGGCGTTGAACCCATGGCAGTAGGTGGTAAAGGTACTATCCCAGGCGTAGATGCGGGTGTGGGTAAAGGACATTGTCGTCACCAGAACAAATGTCAGCTGTTTCTGACCGCTCATGAGCGCCAAAATCGCTCGTGAGCGGTCATGAGCACCGTGAGCCTCGGGGCTGCTCACAAGCGCATACGGGACACCTTTTTTTTTGTGTGTGCTCGTGAGCACTGTGACTCTCACAGCGCTCATGAACAACTCAGCACTCCTGAGTCTCCATGAGTTTAGTTGTTCTCATATC
Organism: Marasmius tenuissimus; assembly: GCA_029532415.1. Lineage (NCBI taxonomy): Eukaryota > Fungi > Basidiomycota > Agaricomycetes > Agaricales > Marasmiaceae > Marasmius > Marasmius tenuissimus. Next base: position 6,702,650 of record JAQOTA010000050.1, on the reverse strand, counting down.
CGCTCATGAGCACACCACGAAACAAAGAAGAAAAAAAAGTAATATTCGTTCATACCATGCACTAGTCAGGACATAAACTATCACTAGTTTCGACTAGAACTACCTACAGATACATACAGTCTAAAAATCGTACAATCTACTCAACGTACCCAATTCTCGATCCAGAGTCCTGACTCCGTCACCACGGCTCGGCGTTCACTACGCTACTACTTCGGCTGGCATTGTCGGCCAATGGCGTCGCTATGCGCAGATATGGTCACCGTTGTCAGTAATTCGTCAAAAAGAGGGAGTGACTAAGACATACCTCGGACATAGTGTTGTGTTACTGACGTCTGGTGTGAAAAGGCCCGAGGAGGGGACTGGAGGAGATGGGGATGGGGAAATATACTTGGGAGACGACCGGGTATTTATACGTTTCGAGGGTGGTCCGTGCGCCCTCTTTCCCTTGCCTATAACCAGTAATCTCAACCTACCGTGCTCATCATGACGTCGACGACGTCAATGGTGCACGGACCTTTATCACGCTCTCGTGAGGTGCGCGCCCTGTTGTTTGACGTTACTCTAGGTGACCCTGGTCGAAACACACCAGCTAATAAATAATTCCAAGGTAATAGAGGGTTTACATACCCTTTCCCTCGATAAAGTCAATTTGCCTTCAAAATCCCTCCGTAAAACCGCCTATTCTTCCTTGCCGGTGATGTGAGATTCTGGTCAACTGGCGAACTTGTTATGTATATAATGTTATTATTGGAGGGTATTTCTGAAGAGCTCTCTAGGTGGCCTGGAAGTAATAGCCTCCAATTATTCAACGTTCAGCCTCGGCACTCGCAAACAAAAGGTTTTGATAGTGACGTACCAGGACCCTTGACTTCAGCCGCCACTCAGATTAACAAGGCTCGATTGTCTTGAATTGCTTGATGTCTCTTCATGGTCAGGATGGCAAGATAGCTTGTTCTTGGTGGGAATGGCGAGAATTATGCTGGTGGGTTACGATGACATATCAGTGCTATGAACTGCACCAATTATCTCTGCAACTCATGGATTCTACACCTTATAGCATACATGGATGGGTGCTTCTTCGATGTGATTTTAAGAGTACAGTGAGATCTGCTGCGTTGGTCAATGGCAGTGGCAAGATACAGATGGTGGAAGTTGCAGTTCAACGTTGGGATAAGGTGGCTGTGTAGTCCGCGTGGCCATGACATGTTCCACGCGATGTCCATTTCATCTAACGCCCAAAAAATATCAAGCGCCGGGCATTACATCCCACCTGTAAGACTCACACTGGGCCCGTAAATAGGCTGTGGACTTTGAAGCAACCGTGATGTTCAAGGTAGCTCTTGACGACTCATGAGGTGACTGTGAGACTCACAGCCGCTTGTGAGTGTTTATGAACCAGCCTGAGCCTCACAGCTGCTCATGAGCACTCATATACAGGCTGGATGTTCATGAATGCTCATATTCATTTCACTTGCTCATATACCATTACTAACACTGTAAACACTCACAAACAATCATAAACTGTGGACACATTTTCTGGTGGTGTGGGAGGGATCACCCTCATAGGTGATGGCAGCGGGCGCGGCGTTGAGACTGGCTGTGGTATCCGGGATACAGGGCATACGGCCTGCAGTGATAATATGGGGGCTGATCTGGGGGCATGATCTTGCTGGGTTGCACGTGGTGTTGGGGAATGACGGCTCCGATAGTATGATGTAGGAGACTGCGAGGTATCTGCACGTCGAGATGGTGATGAGTCTAGTGTGGTTTCCCTGTAGTATGGTGATCCAGCAATGGCATGAGTAGGGTTAGAGTATCGGTGGGGAGTGGACGGTGTGTGAGAACCAAAAACGTCGTCGTCGTCAATTGCCATTTGAGACGGGCCGAAGTCGAGGGGAGACATAGTTATGGCTTCCCCATCCAGGCGTGGCCGCTGTCGGTCAGTGCGAGGTGTTGGTACATGGTGCCACTTTTTGCGCCAGGTCAGGATGACTTTGACGAGACTCTCAAGTGTGGCATTATCAATCATGTCCAGTGGAAGAACCCGTTGAACAGTCCGTACAGTGATGGATACCTGCTCCAAAAATCGGCCGCATGATGAAGCAAGAGCCTCAAGTTGCTTTGGTGGAAGGATCATATGTTCTGACCAGAACCAGGACGACCCTGTGGCCAGCCATTGGGTATGGCGCCACTGCATGAGAGCATCCCTCAAGCCATCAACTTCCTCTCGGGTCACCTTGTAGTTCCTCGACACTGGTATAAATGAAGGGTGATTGAGACTAACGGGAGAGCCTGGCATCGGCGAAGATGTACGGGAGCCTGGAGTTGGTCGCCCAAGGGGAAAGAGGAAATCGGCAGAAAACCTGGAGAGTCAAGGGTCGTCGCGAGAAGCTGGGGCCAGACGTTGAGCTAGACCTCCATTACAGTTGCCGCAGCAGCGTTCGCGAGGTGGCGTGCGCTGAAGGTCAACCCGGGTCCAGGTCAGCTCGTACGGTGAATGAATCGAGCGAGAGCCACGGAAGGCAACAATGTCGCTGGTGAATTGAAGGCAGACGTCGAGGTTGGTCTCTGGCGAGAAGACCTTTCGGGCATATGCATGCAAGCACTCTGCAGGTAGATTGGTCAATTGTATTTGAAAGAGACAAATCATGCTTACTGTTATCAGCAGAAGAGCGAAGGTTGATAAACTTGCGAAGGTCAGGGTTCATGTTCTCTCGGAATAGAACATGGTCCTTCGGCTCTTTGCGAGGGCCACCTCGCCGGTTCAGCGAGAGCACAACTTGAGCCGGCTGGGTTGGGTAGAATGCATGTGGCTGTACCAAGAGTATGCACACCCCGTCCATGCTACGGTCACGGCCAGCACGCCCCCAGCGCTGCAACACCGCAGCAAGAGACTTTGGACATCGTACTACAATGCAATACTTCACGTCTCCGATATTACAGCCCATCCCAGCAGCATCTGTAGCACAAAGAACATGAATTCTTCCAGCTTGGAATTCTGCCCATAGGTGTTGTTTGCATGTCTCCGAAAGATCAGAGGAGAATGGCTGCACACAACCACGGAGATGTGGAGGAAGGGTCATGCGTATGGAATAGGCCGCCGAGCGGCAGGCAGACTCCGAGTCGAAATATATCAGCATCTTGTCAATATCGGCAGCGGCAGTCTCCTCGGAAATTGTAGAGGGAAAGAGGTTGAGTATGTCGATGAGGGGAAGATCAGGGTTGGCGAGTTCACGAACATGATAGAAAAGGTTCGGGCGGTCGACACCGACATCAATGCCAGCAAAGGGACGGTTTCCAAAGGCGAGTGTCCGCCAGACGATGTCAAAGGTTGCGGAATCGGGGGTCGCAGTACATGCAACGAAGGGTACCTCAGTACCAGTGTAGACTCTCAAAGAGTCGAGCTGGCGATACGTCGGTCGGAAATCATCCTCTCCCCAGTCCCCAATACAGTGGGCTTCATCAACAACGACAGCAGAGAGGCGAGCGCGGAATGCAGAATCCTGCCAAAGCTTCTGGAATGACGGAGATTTTGCCATCTCGGGGGACATGTACACCATCGATGCCGACTTACGAAGTTTCGCCCATAAATGGGCCGTCTTCGTTGTGTCCTCGTTGATGGCATACGCATCAATTCCCTTCGCGCGGGCTTGAATTGACTGAAAAATATAAGTAACAAGCTACTTCTTAACCACAATAAAGCTCACCTGATCATTTTCGAGGGCTTTGAGAGGACATATAACGATTACCACTTTCTTCTGACTGGCTCCCAGGTATGCAAGAGACTCGAAGACCAAACTCTTTCCATATCCGGTTCCAGCACAGAAGAACACGTCGTATCCGAGTAAAATCCGTCGGATTGTATGGACCTGCCAGTCATCGGGGTCGTAGTTGAGTTTGAACGCGTGCTTGATACGGGCACGGATCTGGTCAGGGGAGAGATTGGCGGGTAGGTGTGTTTTTACACCTTCCAGGCGGTTGTTCCCGGGAGTTTTACGTGTACGAGGTGTTGCTGGGACTTGTGAGGCATTTGTGGTTCTTCTTGAGGGCGTGGAGGGAGTTTGAACGGGAGTTTCGGGGGGCACAATCTGGCGCGTGGGGGAACCTGGCTGGGCATGAGGAATGGACATGACATTGGTTCGGAATGGTGACGATCTGGTACACAGAAATCAGCTAAAACCGAGTCAATATACCCTATTGCATGTTTCAAGAGTTTGAGTTGACATACCGAAGGCTCTAAATATTTTATGATTTTTCCTTTCCAAACCGGCGGCTGGTTGGCTGAGGGTGATATTGCGACTAGAGTTGCGGGAGAACGAGCGCGGATTTTGTGATCAATTAAGCGAGAGTGTATTTGTGTGCTTCGATACTATGGATACATGTTGTATAATGAGAGGGAGAAAGGAGTGGCGTCGAGCGGTAGGTCGTGAATGGTGGGTAACGAAACGCGGACTTTGATACAAGCCCCTCCTTCGTCGGTTTATTTGGCTCGTGCCAAATATTTACCAAACACACCGAAAAGGAAGGAGGGCGCTTGCACCGAACCTATCAGGACACCTGGGTCACTCAAACTGACAAATAGACCTCTACAAATGAATATCAGGAAGAGGAAAAGTGGGTATCCAAGGACCCCTCACTTGAGCCCAAAAACCACAGAACCCAACCACTCAACGATGACAATGTTTTTCCGGGCCACTATTTCCTGGGCAGGCTTTAGGAGCAGTTCAAATCGCTACCGACCCAGGTAAGAAGAATCATTCATGAGCACTTTCAGCGCCGAAAAAATCACGTTCAAATTTAGTCTCCGCCTGTGGACCACCCAACAACAGCGACCACCACGCCGGGAGTAGCTGCAAATACTATGCAGGGCCCTCCGATAGCTCACAGGTTGTTTCTGGCAGTAAGTCACTCCTCAGCAATCCTCAAATGAATCACTGGTAACGAATACTTCTTCTTAAGCCTGCGTCGACCAGGGTGGCAAGTTGACTTGTGTCGGCTGAGCATTCCCGGCCTGAATAAATCCATTGCTGAAGCGCAGATTGAATGTAATATACTTATAGAGACAATGGTGCTCGTTGGCATGTTGAAAATCAATCATGTAGTAGCCGAAAAGTTCGCACCTGACACTTGAGATTCGGAACATGAGACACTTCCGAGGGACAAGATGGGGTATGGACACATCGATGAATATCCGAACAATAAGGCTTCTTCCTACACGTACCCTTCAGAGGCTAACCGGCGGTAACAGTTTGAACGCTGCACAGACGCGTGATAGGGCTTAAAAAAACGTCAAGTCAAGGAATGCACATCAGTAGGATTTGGTTTCTAAGGCTCGCTAGGGAGTTTGTTCGAGCGCTCGCAAGCCTCACCTCACGCAAATTTCGTTCTTTTGTTACTGTCGATTATTCCCGAGTTGAGGTCGGTGTCAATACGACCCCGGCCAGATATGATTCATAGACTACCTTCTTCTGAGTTCCGGTCGAAGTTGCCAGTGGGAAGGCCAGTTGAATGTCCGAAACTACGCCTTCGGACAGCACCACAACTTCAGTTTTGAGTTGCCTAGCTCAGACATCGTTCTCTCCACACCTTCAACGCTTCGTCGACCGAGCGAGCATAACGATGCATTTATAACAATCTGGCTTCATTATGTAGTAATTCGGTTGGGAGCGCCGGATGTAGTAACATCCATGGCTTCAGACGACTAGCTAGATGCACTGTCAGGGAAATGAGGTCATCTGAGCTTCATTCAAATCTCAATTAAACATCCTAGCGGGTTTGTATTGAATGAAGCTCCGTTCAAATAGTTAAATCAAGATTATAGGATCGAAGTGGTAGCGATATTGTGTGGTAGCGATATTGAGATCAACTTCTTTCATTTCCTCTGCCCCCCAGCTGAGGTAGTTTGTTCAACCGACGCAGGTCAACTTGCCACCCTGGTCGACACATGCTAAAAAATGTCGGAAGTCAGTCTTTGTTCAATCAACACCAAGCTCTAAAGCTTACTGCCAGAGATGACTTGGGAAGAGTCCGAGGGACCAGCGTAGTACTTGCAGCTACTTCCAGCGTGGTGATCGCTGTTGTTAGGTGGGCCACAAGCAGAGACTAATCGTTCGAGAGGTCAGTAGGATACTCTTCGAGGTCAGAGTGAATCCGTACCTGGGTCGGTGGCGATCAAAGCAGCGCCCATAGCCTGACCGGCGAAGAGGACGGCGACGGCAGAAACGATGGCTGTAGTTCTAAAAAACATTGTGTGTGTTCAGAGTAGTTGTGACTTTAGCAGTGGGTTTGGTTCGGATACTGGGGTTTTGACATCACTTTGGAAAGGTTTTATACCGTTTGTGAGGCCTCTCTAAATTTTTTTGCTTAGAGGGTAGGGACAGTAGATCGGAAAACGCCCCACTCGGCTCCAAATTGTCTGCGGATGCACGGAGCAGTAGTATAGCCGTGTTTTGCAAACTTCTTGATGCGACGGGATGACAGAAGTACCCTTTCTTTATCTTCTCGTCAATTATCGAGCTAAACATAGACGTATTCTATAGCCATTCATACCCTGAAGTTAAAAGCACAGTCCTGGATGGAGCCCATGGAGCCAAGAGAGTTCAATTGGCATACTCATGTACTCTGATTCAACGGGGCATGCTAAATTCACGTACAGTGTCACGTACAGTCACGTACAGCTCACGTACCGTCACGTACAGCCGCGTACAAATTCACGTACAGTCACGTACCACTCACGTTCAGTCACGTACTATTCAAGTACCTTTTATTATTGTTATACCACCTCGATAAACCCTTTGTTAGCTTTTCAGACTGTCTTGACTCCGATAAACACAATCAACATGAAGCGAGCTCATTGTCTACCTGCGATCAAATCCATCACCCGTTCGGAGATATCACCATGTGTTGTCCCAACCTAAAGTTCAATTATAGACGATGTTTCATTGTTATTCTGACCGGTAGAGCTAGGGTAGTTCACTGAAAACCATCTGCTGGGTGCTCGAAGCTACTTTGAGACTGAGTAACAAGTACGCCCGATGGGGTGAGGATGCAAGGCACCACATCAATTGCGACTCTAGGTCCCGAATCGATTTGAAATTTTCCGCGAGCAGATTGGCAGTAGCCATTGTTGTGATTGCCAATCTTTCTTGCGCCCCATCATGTTTAACAGGCTTGTGAGTAGAGCTTCATCCTAATCGAAAGCTTCAACTGACTCAAACATTCAATAGAAGCGAGCATTCAGCTCGCTATTCAGCTCGGGTGGCGATGCCAACGAGTCAGAGAAACCATCTGGTCCTTTGCGATCATCAGGAAAGCCTGTAGTTGCAGCAAAAATCAACATTCCGGCGGCTCGAGCGGAGTCGATTTCGAGTCGTAAATCGACTTCCTCTATTAGTGAGTCAGCTATTATTTTCCCCACTCATTCAACGCTGATTAATGAGTAGTCGGTCATATCAAAAAACGACTGCGGCGTCGTTCACCCTCCCGAGAGCGTGATCCTATGCTTGAACAGAGTTCTATTCTGCCTAGTACGTGTGATCAAGGTTGCAGTATTTCTGTGCTGATGTGTACAATTTAACCCAGACTCGGGACTTAGTCATCCAGGTGGGAATCCTCATCAACAGAGCACCCTCGCACCGTGCTTTCACTGTCCCGTGTGTGCATCGCATTTTGGCTATATGCCACCCACCCGTGGATATGACTCCGTACCGAATAACTCCCATGGTTCTATCGCTCTACATCCCACCACCTCACAGATGGCTCAGTTCTCCTCAGCTGTTGAATCCTCTCACCCCGAGTCTACCCCATCGGATCTCCCTGTTTCATCTCAGATTAAAGAGACAGTCGCGGCCGCTACTTCGGAAACCAAGACCCACGGCGACACCCACAAGCCTGATATTTTCAGCGATATCGATAGCAGTATCACTGATAACCATTATTGGTGCAGTCTTGGACCAGCTAGGCTCGTCAGAACTGAGGACCTGATCAACGAATGGGACAAATCACCCCAAGGCCACTATCATGCCCATGTGTCCTGGGATGTAGCTAAACAGCTCGACAGCTTCAAAGTTGACTGGTCCACACGAACAGATACGGCAAGGCACACTAGCCTTGCCGCTGGAATGCTCTCGGAGACCATAGATGGTGGATATCGCATTATTCGGCACTGCTTGGGGTTCTTGGAGTGCGGTAACTCTGAATGTGCACGAATGGTTCGAGCTCAATCAAGTGATGCTCGGATCGCACGACAGGTTGGCACTTTATGCAAGTGTAGCCAACCTACCGATCCCGAAAAGCAGTTCAAACTTGCTCACGTCTCCTGTTCCAACAAAGCCACGGTCATCAAATATGCAGGTGGAGTTTGGTATTGTAACGGCGAGCCTCATGACCATGAGCGAATTCCCCGTACACTTCATCTATCCCAAAAACAGAGCCACCGACTTCAGAATCTAGTCACCGCCAATCCTGGTGCACCTCCTGCGGCGCTTCGGGCAGGTCAAACCGTTTCCGGCGAGTCCTCTCTGGATATCAGTGATCGGCTCGGTAATTCGAAGGCTGCACGCTACGAGATCGACAAGATTCGTCCGACTAAACCGCCTTCCGGTGACGCTTTCATTACTCGATGCACCCAATTCATCCGTGAGCATCCCAATGTCGTTATCTCGAACTCATTGTTCGAGGACAACGATGGGGTTGTGGTAATCTCCGTTCAGACACCGTTTATGGCAGATCAACTCGCTCGAGCTTCCTGTAACAACGACGGATTCAATGGACTCATTTCCGATGCAGCCCAGAAGTTCTTTGCTTCCCGGGAATCATGCTTAATCACTACATCGATCTTTTCCACCACTCTCTCAGCTTGGGTTCCTGGAGTCTATTCATATGCAAATGGGGAGTCCGAACGATATTATGAGTATCACTTCCTAGCCGTGTTTCGATCCCTGCGAACAGTCAAACGTAGCAGGGGAGAGACTGTTACAGATATGGACCTTGTTGGTGTAAGTGTTACCTTGTTACTTACCCTTCATTCGTTCTAACCTTGCATGAATAGGTAATGGACTTCAGTCAAGCAGAGCAAAATGGGAAGAAACAGGCGTTTATACGGTTTTGGCTCGAAGACCCCGACAATACTCGCACCAGGGAAGAACTCGAGGAGGCGTATAAGAAGATTCCCCGTGGATGTCATCAGCACTTTCGGAGTGCTGTCACCCGGGTCAAGAAATTCCTCGCTGTTGACCGTAACACTCGTAGTGAAGTCATTGAGGATCGCCAGGATGAGTTTCAACGCTTAACTCATCAGCTCCTGAAGCAAACGACCCCGGAAGGTTTCCTCTCTGTGACAAAGGCAATCAAAGACAGCTTTCCGAGATCAAAACCCTGGATCGAGTGGTGGGAGCGCCCAAATCGTGTTAATATGCTTGTTGTCCCCGATGGTGATATCCGCTCTGTGGTTCCAAACTCCACGAATGCCCAGGAAGCCGCACACGCTGCCATGTACACAAAACATGGAAAAGACCACGAGCTGCTCAATGGCTTGGAGAAACTTCTCCTAATATCGAAGGAATTTGAACGTCTATGGATGCTAGAGTCTGGTCAGTATCTCATTTCTTCATGAAGGCTTCAATACCCACTCACACCGATCTCTATCTTTCTGCAGTTGGAGCGCTGGGGGAAGGAAAAACAGACTTGGAACGACGCCAGGAGATGCAAGAGAAATATGGCCAGACCAAGAAGAGTCGTACAAAAGCTGCCATCGAAGAACAGGAAAAGCGTCGGCGACTCCCTCGATCCGATTCGCGTCCGCCGGATACAATCCGTGCGTTACTCAGTCACTCAGGCCAAAAGCGAAAAGGATTATCAAAGGATACTAAAGAAAGTACCGCTTCCGAGGTATGGATCTCTGCATTCTCTTTTTCTGTCGCTCACAGCATGTAAAACACATATCAGGGCGTAAAAAAGCGCAAGTATACTAAGGAACAGCCAAGTCCTGTTGTAAATCCACTGGAATCGTCATCTGATAGTGACACTGTAAGCATCTACAGTCCTGATTCATTTCTCTAATCAAATACTTTTTCTTCTAGCCTCTTGCTATGCTTCAAAGCTCCCCAATCAAGGTAGCCGTCAGGCGCCGTTCAGGGGCTTTCTCCACCCCCAAATTCAATGGCAAACGCACTCGTGCAGCAAACCTCGTGGCTTCACCCATACGCCCCCTTAAATCACCCCTTGTTAATCACCTCCGTTCTGGTCACCAATCATCGGGAAAAGATGGGAGGTCATCGCCAAAGAAAGTCACTTTTGATGACGTAATTGGACACAATATCCCTCCCCGTTCTACTACCGTTGTCCAACCTCATGTTGGTCGTAGCTCTCTGGGAAACTACAATACCGAGCGCCTGCCAAATGGCCTGATTCGGTTCTTTGTGGCTTCAGGTCTTGACCGGCTCATTGGGTACCGTTGGGGAAAGCAGTCGTGCTGGCTCGATACTCCCCTCGAGAACTTCTTCTGGACTGTCATGCGCTGTCCGGATGCTGTGGATGAAATAATTGCTGCGGAGGGAGGCTCAGACCTCGGGCTCACCAATATCATTCGTACCCTCAACATTCAGAAAATGAAACTCCTCAGTGGCGCTGACAACGACACAATGGCCCTTGAGTTGGCCTCTAGCAAGCAGGAGCTCCGAAGATACTTGGTTATCGAGCACAACGGATCACCTTCCCGATGGACCACATACCAGGATTTGGACAAAGACGACAACGATGTGGGGTGGCTTGCTGCCGCCCTGGGTTACATTCCCCATTCCATTTCTGACCAGCCACCCTCTCCCGCCCAAATTGCTTTGCAGCATCACTTCTGCATCTGGATTCTCCGTTATCGTTTTTGCTCACGGGGAGATCCTACTCCCGAAGACCGTCATGCCAGGCCTTGGGGTCATTATTATATTGACCCAGTCGCCCGAGACTACCCTGTGCCCAACCTCTATGTTCGTGATTACCAGCGCTATAGAGGCGACTTTCAACGGTATATTAGTGGCCGAATGGAAGTTGGTGGAATTGGGACACCTGCAGCGTGCTGGCGGTCAGTTGAAGGCAATGTCCTGTGCACTGGAAAAGACGGAGATGCTATGTCCTTCGAGCCCATTGTTTCGCTCCCTCAGATTCTGCTCGTACGAGTGGATACAAATGAAACATCATCAGCGAACTACGAATTTGGCAAGTGGAACTTTCCACATCTCGTTTATCCGTATGGTGCAAATACGGCAGCAAAGAATGCTGGAGTTGTTTACGAGCTTGTTGCACGGACGTTTCACAATGGATCTCACTATATTGGTCGGTTCTCAGTGGTCACTAGCACTCCGACTCGCCAGAAAGCAGTGTTCACATACGATGGAATGAAGAACGGAGGGTTCAGTATTCGGGAAAAGGGAGGGCTGAAAGCACTATTGGGAGGAACAGTAGCTGAAAGGCTACCTGAAGACTATCATACATCAGCAGTGTTCTATGTCCTTCAGGGGGGCAGTCATGCACAAGAATGGGTTTGGGAACGACAGACGGCAGCCCTCAGAAATCATATCGGTCTTGATCTTGGATCCTCGCCTGAAGAAGCCCGCAAGACAAGTCCAAGATTCACAAAGGATGGGTACTCCGAGGTTCCGTTGGACAAACAATTTTGGCTGGGCTCTGATCAGAAATTGGCGAGAGGATATTCAAATCATCGAAAGCGGGAGTATGAGGCTCCCCAGAGCAATAAAGATGGCGGTGAGTTCCTATTGAATATAATTCCTGATACGAACTCATATATCAGATTCTACCTTACTGAATTCGACCCCAAATCCTTCGAAACCAACAGAAAGTCTTCCTCCAATCCACGGGGAACCAACTGAAGCCGACTTGTCCGTGGATGACGCCACCTCACTCATCTCCATGGACAAGCCCCCATCATCTTCATCTCGTGAATCCTCGGTCCCGTTTCAATGCCGGTGTGGAGAGACCCAAGATGGCGACCGACAGTCCATCAAACAAAAAATCATTCAATGTGAAGGACTTGGCTGCCAGACATGGCATCACGTTGCGTGTCAATTGGGAGGGGAATCAGCAATTTCAGACCCTTTCTACTGCCATATGTGTAGGGGAGAGCTACCTGGATTCTGGGGAAATAAATGGAAGCAGCCGTTTCTTGCCAGATGGTAAGTTTTCGTAACCTTGAGGCACCTTAACTTACACACGGGATTGCTATAGGAGGGAATTCATTGAAAGCGGGGATGTTCAACTGGTAAAAGACGTCAAGAGTCGCCTTCAGTGCGTCTCTTTGCCACACTCATCATTCTGAAACCTGAATAGGATTTACAGACGCGGGATGATGGTCCTTGTTCATGACGGTCGCTTCCATTACCCGGCTAGGCTGATCGAGCGCATCTCCAACGTCTACTGGCTTGTGAGATTCTGGCGAGGGAACATTCCCGCACCTGGGACGGTTCACGAACCAGGTGAATATAAAGATGCTCATATTCAAACAATATCAGACGCACTCTTGAACAACACAGTTGGAAGGAGAAGTATCCGAGTAAGTAAAATGATTGACAACGGGTGCCCCCCAGATGACTTACACATATCCCTTGATAGCTCGGGCGCTTCAAAACTTCCCGTGAAGTCATATCTGACGAGAACGAGATAGAGGAGGGAGAGACACCCGTGACGTCGCAGAAGTACACAACCGAGATTCATCGGGCTCTGGAGCCCCATATTGAGGCCTTGAAAAGGCTCATTTTCACGCCCAAATCGTGCAACAACGCCGATTTTCCCAGCTTACAGTACCAAAAGGAGAAGAACGTTCGGATCGTGCCCTTGACCGGTGGACTACCTCACTCTACACGGTCGCAGGTCAAGAACTGGATGTACAACGTCATACCAGGGCTAAAGGATCGGAAGGACTTTACATGGGTTACAGACGGTGGGCTTCAGGAAGCCCTGATGCGACTGATAGCACACAGGGATTTCAGCGAGTTTGCAGCCCTCAAGGGTTGTCCAAAAACGGGCAACAAAAAGCAGAAGTTTATTCACGCGAAAGCCTGGGAGCGTCTTGATAGATATACCGGACTTACACAAGATGGAAGACCTCAACCAAGTATTGAAGATGTGGATCGGCAGGCACTTTCACTCCTCGAGGATGCAATGTTTCATCCGGACCTCAACATCGGACAACCTGGACAACAACAGTGGGGACTTGATGTTGGAATTCATCAAGATAATTGGGATCCATATGTCCACTTTCCCGATAGCCAAGGCAGAGTTTATCATGTATGGGAGAATGACGATGTAGGTCTCATCAGTATTGCCAGAGCATTTTCTTCTCACAATGGTTTAGGTTGGGGAGAGATACAAAATTGATCCTTATACCCAAACATGGAAGCAGAACGAGCAAGACGTAGTCAACCCAGGGAATAGTAATCGACCACAACAGCGCACTCGCCCACGTCCAGTGCCCAGGCCCATTCATAAGAACTGAGTTTGTTCGTAGGCTTTTCCAGTAGTTAGTTAGAGTCTCTGCCTCCTAACTTCATTTAACTTCACTGTACTAGTGTATTAGAAGTCACGTACCATTCACGTACAGTCGCGTACAGTTGCGTCCAAATTCACGTACCTCGCGTTCAGATTCACGTACCTCACGTTCATATTCACGTGCCTCACGTACATTCACGTTCAAATTCACGTACCTCACGTACGTTCACGTTCACTCATGGTCACTCACGTACGTGTTAAAACCTGACTACAGAGTAGCGTAAGCCATTTTGCTATGGCATACACATTCCTAACCGACGGATTATGCCTTGTGTAGCTTCATAGGATTGACAGCTGACTCCCATTCACAGTTCTTTCCCTTAGAGGAAGTGAGCTCGCGGTTGAGAGTGAGCACGATAGATAACGCCCCAAGAGACTTGATTTAACCTCAGCTTATCTTACATTTGGATGATCCTGCCTGGAGGAGGTGTTTGGTGGAGGTAAAAACTGTGGGAAAATACCTCGGACACCGAGGAGAGAACATTGTTGGACGTCTCAACCAACTCTCTTAACTGTGGTTACTCATAATAAGGTTTTGAGTGCTTTTGGGTGAAGTTCAAGCCTGTACTCAGGTACCGCGAGTCAGGCTAGTCGCTGGTTTAAGTTCTGAAGACTGGTCAAATATCTGTATATCAACTGTGCAGTGCGATAAGGCAGCTCTCGACCTTCGATGTCGGATGGGAAATGTGGTGTATGTCACCTTGCCACAGGCTCAAAGGACATTATATCTGCTTAGTTGCTACTTCTACTTTTGCGAGAAATATCATGTACCGACCTCTTTCTGATCTCTTCAGCCAAGGCGATGGGAGTCGAGAGACTGTGGCTATGCCTATCCATCAATTCACATACCTCGCGTATCAAAATGCTACATTCACGTACATTCACGTACATTCACGTACTGATTCACGTGCCTCGCGTACCGTGAAATGTACGTGAACGTGAATTTAGATAGGCCCTGATTCAACGACTGTCTGTTCGTGTTACTCCAAATACCATCTCGAGTGGGCAAACAAAAATTTACCATTGACTTACGCAAGCATACTTTGTTTTCATCCTTTGAAGGATCCGTGGAACACCGCTTGGACATGGCTCTCAATCGAAATTCCGAGACTCTCTACGGCAAGTCTTCCAAACGTGGCTTGATGTGGCGAGGTTGGGATTTTATTGAATCAATTTCCCACCCCAGTATCTTCAAACAAGAGAATAAACATTAGTAACTCTTCACGGTGGGAGGTCATTGATTTTTGGATCTGTATCTAGAACCCAGCCCACCCCAAATCTTGTGTCTGAGCGACTGTGACCCGTAGCTCAACACGACTGATCCAAAACTCGTAATCGCGTTCGGTGGCCATTACTGAGCGCCAATCTCCCGAAGTGGCACTACCGTGGCAGGGGCTCCCTAGTCAAATCCCGCCATCAACAGAGCAACGCCCGCGTCCCTACTCTCCCGCTCTTCAATGTATTCATCACGAGCTCCAACGGTTGTATGATCATTGCCGACTCAATTTGTTTCGTGAATTCGTAGGGCGGGGGTTTGACCTGAAACCTGATCTTGCTTTAGCCGATTCCCGTGATATACAATGCACTCAACGGTCTCTGCTCGCTCGATGAACCCCTCTTCAACCCAATGACCCGTATATGCGATGCATGACCAAGTCCCCCATATCAAGATATTCTCCAGCTCCAGGTTCGGGATGTGCTGAATATTCCCCGAGGAGGCCGACAAAGCCAGCATCGCCTTCGGTTATATATGTCCGGATGTAGGCGACTTTCTTCAGTTTAAGGACCTCGTATGTTCGTTCAGTTTGCGCTCGGTTTCATGATTCACAACAAGGTTGAGCACAAAAAGTCACCCGCGTACTGTCTCAGGATTGGTAAATTTACCGGACGTCAGTCATGTTTCGGGACTGTGTTGATGGTACGGAGGTTTCCAGTGGCTCCAACTCTCTCGCGATTTATGTGCTATAGAAACTAGATGCACGATGAGATAACATAAAAGCGAGGCCTCACCTCAGTGCACGATCTCACCTCGCTCCAGACAGAATGTTTATGAGCTGAAGTGGCTCGCTTCCAAGCTGTTTGTGTACCGGAAATCAATCTGAACACGTTCTGTTGGATGATGTCAATGGATTTACACCAACCACTGGCGTATACGAATCGGGCTATCAATGTCTAATTTGGAGTCGGCTGAAATCAAATGATTGGAGTGGATTCCCGACGTGTTTGACTCATTTCATTGAAACGTGCGGGCCAGGTCGCTCGAACTGACACATAGGCCTTTACAATTGAACGTCAGGAAATGGGAAGAAGGTATAAAAGAACCCCCCACTTGAGCTCGAAGAAGCCAGAAGCCATCACTCAACGATTACAATGTTTTTCCGCACCACTACAATCATCTCTGCCATTGCTTTTTTCTTCGCCGGGCAAGCTTTGGGAGCAGCCCAAATCGCTACCGACCCAGGTAAGAGAACCATTCATGCCCATGCTCTACGGAGTGGATCTCACCTTCGAATTAGTATCCGCCTGTGGACCACCCAACAACAGCGATCATCACGCCGGAAGCAGCTGCAAATACTATGCAGGTCCCTCCGAAAGCTCACAGGTTATCTCTGGAAGTAAGTACCTCCTTAGCAATCTTTCAAGTGAGCGATAGTGCTAACGAATGAGCCCAATTGTAGCATGTGTCGACCAGGGCGGCAAGTTGACCTGTATCGGCTGAGCAGCCTGATAGAAATAAGGTCACTGAAGAAGCGGGGATTGAATGTACTATATAATGCTAGTGGTGCTCCCTGGCACTTTGAACTCAATGATTCAGTAGTCAAACAAAGGTATGCACCCAAAACTCGGGGTTCTGAGCATGAGACACTTCCAAGCGGTGAAGATAATCAGCGGTGCGGATTTAAAAAGATAAGCCTTCCGACGCGTGTTTCCAAAGTATCTATACGGACTGAAACTGAAACCAAACGAGTCGTGCTAACGGTGCGCAGGAGCGTGATTGGAAAAGGACAGGGTGAACTCGTAAATGACGAGTCGGCGAGTGGACATGGGAGCAAGAAAAGAGCATTCTCCCACGTCGCCACTCTCGGCATTTGGATCCAAAATGGCAATGGGCAACAAACACGCTGTGTTATCATATGCTTGCGGTGCATCTCTTCTGTTGATCTTTACCACTTCAGAAACCCATCCAGAGGGTGAATTGTAGTAGGGGGTTCCAGTCAAGGGCCTACCCTGGATAAAGTCACGTGACGGTGTCGTAGCTAGTTCCGCGTTTCGTAGCTTAGTTCTGCTCAATCACATCACAGCTGGCTTGCTAGCATTGCTCTGAGGAGGTTAGCCACCTCTACAACGTTGTCATGATTCATATGAATAACATAGGTTCAGTAGTACTGACCTATTTCATTCAATTCGTATATCACACGTCACAGGCCCCTGGACATACGAAAATTTTTCGTATGGTCACCCGGTCACAGGGGGGTCATACGAATTGTCCCGGTATGTGACAAATTTCGGAGAAGCTCAAAAAAGGCGAGAAATTTACCTTTTCCAGGATTTTTTGGCCCAAATTAGGTGTTTTTCGCAGATTTCTGCTTGCGGCAGCCACACCCGTCGTCGTCCTCCTCACTTGTCCTCTCCTAGGGGCCGGCGGCCTGAAAGTTCCATACGAATCTTCATTTTTGTCACCGGTCACTTGCCCACCATACGAATTTACACCGGCGAAATTTTTCGTCACACGGAAAACCCCATACGAATTGAATAAAATAGGTCAGTAGTAGATGCAAACAACGGGTAAACCGCCTGCTAACATGATCATACGATATGTGGATCCTTCTAAAACCTCAAAATCGCAAATAATTCGAGTTATCGCGTTAGCAAGCTACTAGAAAGCCCTGAGGTTGTGCTGGTGGGTCCCTCGATCGAATACGTTTCAGTTATCGGAGTTCTCTGGATTGTCCACAACAATAACGATCGAGGGTTTATCAGAGCTGCTGTTGTTCGTGCTGACATTGCCCGAGAGGTCTATGGTAGTGACCGTGCCTTCATTTTCGTCTCCATGAGCTCGACGACGACCTCCTCGTCGATTGGTAACCCCTTACCGGCACCCCCACTCTCTGGCCCACTGACCAAGCCCAAGTAAGTGCAAGAGAAATCATGGTCAGCGTGTGACTGAATACAAGACCGAATAGAAGGAGCTGGAAGTGGCCTTCTATGTCGCTTCATTTGTGAAGTTTAAAGACATCAGGGTAAATGTCGTTAGTATTGGGGAATGAAACGACGTACCTGGGCAGATCGAAGTCCCTAATGTCGCTTTTGAGGGTTCTGCACTCCACTGGCAGAATGACACCAGCCATGACGGCGGAAAGAACCGATGTTGAGGGCGAGGGACTTGAGGTGCATTGTTATTCACTAAAAAGTCAGGGACATGGTAATTTAAAGGCCGCATGGGAAAGGCAGGCGTAAAGGGAGTGTAAAGGTTGGATGAAGGCTGATGGGAGTATGGAAGTGGAATCGATAGTCCGCCGAAAAAGTCAAGTTCTCTGTCGCAGACACCCATCACCATTCGATCCATCTGCAAAGAGCAGAAGAAGTGTCAGAGAAACTAAGTGGTGGTGGCGGCGGCGACACACTTCGCTTGAGGCAACTCACATTCCATTCCCCGCGATATTCCGGTTGGTTTGGCATGCTCATGTGATGGCTTTTGTATCGTCGCTTGACGTCTTTCGGACTAGGATTGACATAGCTGGGGCTAGTTTACGGTCCACCCAAAGAACATCAGTTAATTTACGTTCAAACCTGCTCAATACATCCAAGGACAAAAAAGAGCATGAACGTTCTTAATGTTTTATCAAACTCACCGACAGCCGATCCGACCCCGGATTTTCGGTGGATACCCTCTGTGTTAATTCGTCTACTAGTAAGAGATCTATCGATATAAACCAGTCAAATCAGGGATCAAGGCCATTTGCCGTACCACCTCAGCCACTTTCGGTAACATCTCGGAATGGTGGGGGGATAGGAAGGAAAGTGTGGAGCACCTTATAAGGGAATGTGGCGTTGGATCGACAGTCGATGTATCTTGATAAGTATGATCACTCTCTATTGCTGAATCCATTGCAAAACGACTTCACACCGATATCAATCGCAAAAAAGCAATGGTTGAAGCTGCTTGTTATGGACAGCAGGTAGACCCCGGTCGGTTGGTTTTAGTCCGAGCAACATCAAAGATCTATGTGAGTAATAATCTAGAGTCCGAAGGTGCCAAAAATGCGGATATGTGGAGCCGTCACTGGCTGCGAGGTTTCACGAATGCAGCTATAATAAGTCAAGACTCGAGACTATCTGTCTGACATACTTGCTCAGGAATCGGTTCGGGTGCTGAAAACTCACCTCCACAAGCTCCGTTCTTCTACTAATTACCCAAACGTTCGGAGCGCACCAAATCTGTGGATAGCGAAAGCAACCATACTGGCAGAGTTGACGCACCAAATATAGCATACGTACACTTGGCGTCATTGGGCGCTTTATTAGTCTCGAATTCAAAATGCCGATGGTGAATAAACATGCATCTGCTCTCTCTTGACCGCTAACCACGTTCAAGTCTTCTGTTAGATGTATCAAAAAAGTCCAAACCGGTATTCTAATCTATCCAAAATAGTACGGCTGGCACAATGCTAAACTTAGGAATTTATTTTCCGCGTTCGAAATTCCTGTTTAGTGTGCGACCAACATGTCACTCAAGGTCAATACAATTGTCGTCGGCTATCATGTCGAGGCGCCATCTTCGAGCTTTAAAAGCGGAAAGGGCACTGGATCGAGCTGGATTCCGTTTGTACACTAAACAAAGATTCTCAAGCTGAGAAACCGCGAAAGCTGTCAGTATCTATCAGCTAGCCAACCAGTCCGCCACCACCCAACGCTGTCAACAGGCCACCTGAGAGAGGGAACCATGGTCAGCATTTACGACAGAACAAGATTAGTGCATACCGTTTCGGCCGCTTCCACTCCCCGCTAACTGCCCCCCGACAGGTAATTGTATGGGAAGCACACCTCCGTTGACGTTAGAGTTTGGCACAGTAAGCCCAGCATCCTCACTCTGACCAGCTTTTCCCCCGTCCAAAATTCCTCCCACCGCACCGTTAAGGATATTGAGCTGCCTCGCGGTCACGTATTTGACGGAGCTCTCAACTGGGTCGGTGTGATCTAATTGTTGGTGGGAATAGGTTAGGTTCCTGATACCAAGAAGCCCAGCGACTGCTAAATGCACGATACTGACCTCCTTGAATAGACCTGAATGAGGGTGTCCACTGTCACTTGGGATTGGAATATGACTCGCAGCAACTTACGTACCTCAAGACATCGTCATTGTCGCCGGTACCACGATTTATGGGCACAGCAATGGCCATGACAGTCGGAAGGACGACGGTAAGGATGGTGAGGAATGTAGCTCGCATGCTTTCCGAGGGATGGTTGTGGTTGCGAGAAGTACTGGGATAGGAAATTGGGAAAAATTAACGCGTGGTTTTTATGCACACTTCGTGAGTGTTGGTGACTCACCTTGTGATGTTCGCGGTCAATTTCTGTTCGCTTGGGATATTGACAGCCAGAATCCTGCACTGTTTCTCGAAGGTTGCCACCGACCACGACTACGACGGGGAAATAGAGTATAGAGGGAGACTCCTATCAGGATAAGGTAAGATGGGTGGAGGCTACACATTGCCGTTGAACTTTCGCTGAACCATGAGTCGGGTGTGCCATCACTTTCACACCATCGATGCTGCCGTCAGACTCGCGATCTGCGCCCTCCATATTCCAAAATATCAACGAGGGTGTCTGTCGGGTAGACTGAAGTGATCCGCTTCCGCCACCACATCAGTGTATATCTGGATTCAAGACATGGCTTGAAATACGTCGCTATCATCAGTTAGACTGAGGGTTGTTTGGGCAGGTAGCATGGGCGAGATCTCGCCATCGTGTCGATCAAAGGGCTTCGGAAACGCAATGAACTCAAATGCTGTCGGAATGCCGGAGGTTTTCCGGGTCAAACTGCGTCTCAGTAAGCGCCCCAAAACCCGAGGATGCCAAGAGCACACCTATTGCTTGCCCTCAAGAGACGTGTCGGTGCTGCTACCACTACCAAGCCAGAACCTGATATACATCGCCAGTAGTGAGCGTTGGTGTATGAACCTTTTCCAAACCGGCCCATACCACGGTCCACCGTTGGGCGATGTAGATCCCGGATGGATAGCTGAGACACCATTTATACTGCGGACTTGAACGTTCTACACTCCTGCGCGACGCAATAGAAGTATATTCTACTCTGGCATGAGCTGGAATTGAAGGTGCGGATTGAGTTTTGTAGGTTCCACCGATAGAGTTTCTATGTGGCGACCGAATGGCTCCCCGGAAGGGAAATCATGCCATTTCTTTTGCTCTATTCGCACTTTGAGACCGGGTTGCATGTCTAATGAACCATAAGCCACTGCGGGCAAATGGAGTATTATTGATGCTGGGTTCCTCGCGAGGGTGAGGATCAGTGCAGTCCAACGTCTTCGTGAGGTTTTTTTCGATCCCCCGAGAGAGCAAATTGTAAATTGCCGGTTCAAAGCCTCAATACCCCGGGAAAAGGTAAACGCGCTAGGAATACTACTGCCAACAAGGTAGTCGTACGAGCTCCATTCAATATTGTAATGTTAGTGAGAGAAGATGTGAGAAAGACGGGAAGTCTTCTTAAAGAAAGAATTGTGCTGATTATGGAGCCAGGGGCTTTGTCTTTCGATTGAATTTGTTGTTCATCGAGCGAGACAGGAGATAGTGAGAGAACAACAGAGAACAGATGACTGGCTCTCGGAGGGCCAAAGCAGAGACCAATCATGATTCAAGTCTGGTAACGCCAGTTATAACCCATCCATATCATTGACTGACGTTGTATGATTGAGAATTAACAACTTGGACGCTTGAAGTGACCGAACAGCTGGAGGCGGCCTTCCCGTGAACAGGAGGAGCGGAACGAGAGTGTCAGTCACCGTCGGCTAATCTCCAAAACCGTCGCACCCGACAGTTGAGAGCAATTACTGTCAGCAGACGAGATTCTCCCAGTGCTAACATTAGCGCTCCTCCATCAATCGCACATTGACAACCAACAGTATTTGTTGAGAACCCTCCGTTAGTGGAACAAGAATCAGCAAAATCAGCAAAAAAAAAATTTGTTCGACCAGAGATAGTACAACAGCCCCACCTCGCACAAATCTCGTCCCGAGTCGTCCACTTACTGTCCGAGTGGAGCTTGATGAAACTGTGAATAGAAGCGCGAAAGGGCAGCTAGCAAAAGCACCGAGTCTGAAGAGTTGACTATGCCGATATCAAGACGAGCGGGGGTAATCGAGTGTGCCAGACATCCAGTTACCGAAACGACATGGAAGCAGGTTACCAGGGTCGTTGGGTTTTCGGCCTTTGCGGCCGAAATGCCGAAGGTAAAGAAAAAACAGGGTTTGCAGGCACCAGTAACTCGCGGGTGTTGGACTTTCCCGAGAGCTAAAAGCCATTGTACGTGGCGACTGGTGGACGCTCGGGACGAAGGCACAGCGCTGGGTTGCGGTATGTCCAATATCGTTGGGCCTAGAACGGACCTATGAGAGGCCCGTGATGATAAGTATTTGCGACAGAAAGCGACTGGGAAGTTATACCTTGTCTAGAAATCGAAACTTCGAGGGATCAGATGTGAGTGCCATCGTAGTCGAAGCGAACAAATGGGACGACTTACCTCACCCCAAAATCGCCGCCTCCCTGTCCATCTTCCTGCCCGTTGCCTATAAGAGGGTACCATGATTATTGGTTAAGACAGCAAGCAATTGGTAATATATACTTTGGTTACAAACATGATTCATAAGTCTCAATGTGGTCAGAGCAGGCAAACAACTTACCCTCCAAGCGAAACTCCAAACCCGCTATTCAGCCCTCCACTCCCTCCCGACTGACCGCCGAGCGATGCGCCCGGTTGGAGGTTTGCTCCCAGGCCGGCGCCTGACATAGGGAAGCATGGTTAGTGTTTATGACAGATAGAGATTGGAGGTGTGTACCATTTTGACCGTTTCCTCTACAAAGGATGGACAAATCAGTGTCGGTATCAGCGTAGTCAAGACAGGGAATCGGAAGACCTACACCCGGGGAATAACACTGGCCAAGACGGCGGGAAGAACGGATGCAATAATGGCCAGTTGCTTGATCTGCATTGCAGCTCACAAGGAAGGTAAGGGAGGATGATGATGTGTGGTAGGCAGTCTTTTACATGCACCAATGGCACACACTTTAGCCCCACTTTCAGTAATGGAACACTTTATGGCAACATTCGGAATGGTGGAAAGGGGAAGCAGAAAGGAGATCGTGAAGCAGCTCGGAAGAATGTACGGCGTTGGATCGACGAGCGGTTAATTCTAGCAAGCGCGCACATATTCGCTCTGTATTGAACAAGTCCGAATCTACATTCGATCTTTCATTCAGAAGCATTAGAAGGGAATCCACCCGAATTGCTGGCCAACTTTCAACAAACTGTGAACTAGTCTCAGTTCTGCTAATTCCATTCCAACAAAATGTCAAATGATGATACAAAACCATCACCTGAGGATTCAAACCAGCAACAATATTGCGGGGAATGGAATGTAGGCAACCTTAAGCGAAATGTGTCGGCGCCGCCACCACCACGCGAGTGTTCAAACTACAGATATATCGCAAGTAGTGAACCTCGTATGGCTAGCTATGACAAGTAGATATAAAGGCAATCACATGTTTTACTCGTTCCGGAAGTTGTTCGGGTGTCCAAAGTCCTTACCTCGCACTCTGTTCTTTTTCCACCATTTCCTGACGCCCAGCATAAGTTTATTTTGTTCTCCTCTGGGAGAGAGTCGTGGATGAGTAAGGCCACTGTGAATCAGTCTCAGCTTAATTGATTCCAAGTAGTCCGAAAAATGTCAAAAGATGATGTAGATCTCATCACCTAAGCATGACAAGCCAACTGAAATATTGCATGGAATGGAACGACGGAGCCTCAAACGACGTGTGTCGCCGCCACCACCCTCACTAATGTTCACCACACGCGTATATGAGATAAATACATCGTGAACAGTAATGGCGAGGCTAACGCCTGAAGCTAGCTATAATAAGTAGGTAGTAAAAAGCTACCCCCTTTACTCTCTCGGAGATTCGTTCGAGCGCCCAAAAAGCCTAATTTCGGATAAACTCCTTTATTCTTCCCCAATTTTCCCAACGTTTGGAGCTCAACCAAACTGTAGCGATCTCGAAGCGTAGAAAATGCAGCTGGCGAGAGTCATTAGACTAGTACAATTGACCCACCGAATACACAGCATAGGGTGAGGGTCTCTCTGGGGTAGAATCGTGGACAAGCGGAGTCAGTCGAGTGACCATGCAAAACAGAAGATCGCAGGGTTCCTGTACGAGGCGTCATTGGGCGCTCTCCGGATTTTAGATCCGAAATGCCGATGGTAAACAAACACACTGTGTTGGCGTAGGTGTGTTTTCATTGGTAGGTAGAGGACGAAGCGAGGCCAGCTGTGGAGCTATATGGAGGTCAAATTGAGCGGTTGACTGAGCAAAGTCAAGTTCTCTCCCCTAATGGTCGCTTCGACTGAACTAAACTCAGCAAACAATCAATCATCCAGACTCACTCACAGAAGCGAGCCAAGTGTGGGATTGAAACATAGTCCGATACTTGATATACTAACTGTTCGTTTATTCAGACAGAATAGCGTCAAAGTCAGGAACGTGTCGACAATACAGGCTGCTGTTGGGTTTGTTAAAAGAAAAACCAGGAGTCTCTTCTCTGTGACCTATCAAGTGCTACTCTTTGTGGCTTCATGGTGTCAATTTCAAGTAGTTGAGTGTAGGTACGGCGCTGACACTTGCTTCACCTCGGGTAGGGAATTGAGAATTCTAAGGCGACCCTCTAAACCCAGGAAAGCGATTCGACCGTTCGCTTTGAAGAGACTTTATATGATCCCTGATTCGCCAAAAAAATAAGGAGTAGCAAGGTTAGTCGAACCGACAAATCCCGTCCGTGTGAACCGCGTCCAATTCTGATCGCGTGAAACAAGAATGGCAGGCACAGCGAGCAAAAACTGAAGAAACCAACCCAAGAGAGTCATTGTCTCCAGGAAGATTACATCGTCCCTTAAGCTGTTCTCCAACCCGTAGATTTTACCCAACTAACTCCCGTATTCATGTCCTCCAATGATAAATAAATAGTGCTGAAAAGAGAAACATAAAGCCCTTCAGTTTCGAGCAAAGGAGCCGAGATGTTACCCTAAGCGCAAGTATAATAGGCCCGATAAGCACACGGCAGTGACCTTATAGTCTCTAGATTGAGATTTGGAGACCATCTGTCTTACTTTCGTGAATGATGTCTTACATGTAAAAGATTCACAAGTCTACAATATATAGACCCGCTTATTGATCATCCTTCAGTCAGGGTTTATGATAT
This sequence comes from Marasmius tenuissimus, assembly GCA_029532415.1. Lineage (NCBI taxonomy): Eukaryota > Fungi > Basidiomycota > Agaricomycetes > Agaricales > Marasmiaceae > Marasmius > Marasmius tenuissimus. Next base: position 6,677,608 of record JAQOTA010000050.1, on the reverse strand, counting down.
ATACTCCACTTTCGGGGATCCATTAGCAAACTAAAAAAGACCGAGGCCTCTAAGCCGGGTCAAGGGACAAAGAGGTCAGTATCAACGTAGTCAAAGTGGGGGAATGCGCCCACTTACCCAAAAATATTCCCGGCCAAATTTAGTGCCCCTCCGGCCGCTCCCCCAGCCATGTCTAGCCCGGCACCGGCTGCGGCATTGGCCATGTCTAGCCCGGCATTGGCTGCGACACTGCCTGCGACATTGCCCTCCACACCGACTTGCCTCGAGGCCACGTCTACGAGAGGGAACCATGGTCAGTATTAACAACAGGAGAGACTACAAGTATATACCTTCTTTTCTTGGACTATGAGGCATCAACACATCAGCATGAGGATAGTTGAGAGTAGGGAATAGGAAGACTCACATCATCTCAGTAGTATCGTGGCCGCTGGGATTCAAGTTACTGCGGGGTATAACACCAGCCAAAACGACGGGAAGGATGGATGTCAAAAGAGCAAAGTGCTTGAGGTGCATTGTGATGGTGAAATATCGAAGGTTGTGGTTGACAGCTTTTATACGCATCTACGTCTACGGCACGCCATCCTACCCACATGTTACATTGTATGGGGATAGTATATTGTTGAAAGGTAGGCCTGTAACCGACCCCTCACAATGAAAGGGTAGCTATGGATTGATCATGGCGGATTGGTAGCATTCCAAGGCTCCGATGCACGCCTCAGCTGTCTATTCGGATCGCTTCTCCCCCTTTGCATGATAGTAATGCCCGTTTGGATTTCTCAACGGATCTAGTGACACGAGAACTGGACTCTTATGCAGCCGACGTCGGTTCATCCCCCATGTATCCGAACAACGTCAAAGCTTCTAACCGGAGAGTGTTGAGACAAGGAACTTAGGTGGTGCCCAAGGGTTATGTAGCCTCTAGCGAGGTGTGTCGCCGCCACTGTCGCTACCACCTATCATAACGTGGGACGACTGCCCGCACGACTTTCCTCAACCGTCCTAGTCATCTCCTACATTGTACTTTTTAGGGGCAAGTAACTTGAGGTTGTATCAATGGAACATTCGGGAGCGTATCACTGGAGTTGAGTTTCAAAAAAAAGAGGGACTCGGATGTTCTGGCAAATGACAACGTAGACTATTTGCATTGCGGGTCACAAAGAAGACTTTAGTGAGTGGCATTGAGAAATGGAGCGTGTCGCTGTAGGTATTGAATTCACTCAGATCTGAAGTCAATTAATTTTTCCGATAGTCTATCCGCGTCGGACCAAAAATTTCCATTTCTGCCACTTGCGCCCACCACGCAAATATTTGAGTTGAGTACTTCGCGAGCAGTCGTAGTGAGGTTTGGCGCACACTGCTAGCTATACTAGATATGGGACAGTTGAGTGGTTAGGGGGGGGGGGGGGGCAAGCAGGATTTATCCTTTCTCTCTACTTTCCGTTAGACTATTCAGGTACATCAAATCTATGTACCTGTGGACAATAGCATATGATGGTCTTCGGAAGTACCCCTGTCTACCTCATGTACCCTATCTATTCCATCGAGGGATCCACCAGCGAACTAAAAAAAACTCTCATAACGGAAACGCAAGTCTGTTAAAGATACATACGAGAGGGAACCGTGGTTAGAGTATGTGCGATAGGATATCGAAGTCTTCGTTATGTACCTCCTTTGTTGCTACATACCACCATTGAATAAACGTCTCAGTGTCGTAGAACGAAAGTATCTGCCCGCGAATAAAGCCGTCCCTCAGTGAGCAAACCACCCCCGACCAGACTGGTAAGTACGCCAGTCACAGGGGTTTGCCTAGCAGCAAACTTACAAGCGTGTACGTGTCGGATTTAAAGTCAGTCAGTTCATGATCTTCTGTCGCTGGATGTATTAAACAAGTCCGGATCAGCATCCAAGCGCTCAATCAGAGGCAAAGAAACGATCACAATCAAGTAGGTACTCACGGTGAGCTGCTTTTGGGGATCCGCGGGTTTTGTCCCGAACCGTCGGTTATAGTCCGCTTACATACAGCCCTTTGGGAAATGGATGGCACACCCCGCGAGCTGTCGATATATAGACAAATAGATGTTTCGGACACTCTCCGGGAGAGGTCAAGGTGGGTTTGAGGAAAAGGAAGCATAGAGCGACTTGAAAGGGCATACGGCGTCGGATCGACAGTCGATGTTGGAGTGGAAAGTGAACACGGCGCCATCGGGCGCTTACCGAGTCTCGGATCCAAAATGCCGATCGCAAACACGCCTCTTGACCATCAACCACATTCTGATACAGGGGTTGGATCAACAGTCGGTAAGTGATATTGGGTACGTTCAAGCTCTCCGTGGCTAGATGAGTTCAAGTCAGTATTCAAATGTTCTCCGATCAATGGAGTCGGTTCCGTCGGCGGTAGTACAAGCGTCTTTAGAGCAGAACTTTAACCTAACCCAAAGATGCCAAAACCGCAGAATATCATGTAGAGTGTCTATTGAGTATACTGAAGCGAAAATCTTCCGCCACCACACCAGTACAAATCTAGAACACAACGTGAGTCACATGGCTCAACATACGGGGCTATATTTTGTAACCTATTCTGAAGGTTGTGTGGGCAGGTAGCATGGGCGAGATTTTTGCCATCATGTTGATCAAGGTAAAAAGGTTCAGGATCACAATGAGTTTGAATGCTGTCGGGATGCCAGAAGTTCGCCTCGTCGAATTGCAGCTCGGTGCGTTCAAACTATAATGTATGCGGAGGGGAAGATAAAAACATCTTGTTCTTCGGAAGGCCTGATAGTTACAACGCCTCGTCGATATCGATGATCCATGGTGGCTTTCACGGGTGGGTGCGTCTAATAGAACGGACCTCGTTGAATGGTAATGAAAGCAAGAAGAAAAGAGGGCTCTCGTACTCAGCGTCGTTGTTGAATTTCTGACTCTCGGCATTCGGATCCGAAAGCCCGATGAACACGTTATGCTGGCGTGGGTCCAAGTTGAATTTTGTCCTTCCTCCCTATTGAATACCACTCACCGTTATTCCACTCACATACATCGCTCATAAGCCTGTGGCCAATGAGGTCACGATTTACGAATTCTCGGAATACCACTGTTTACCCCATCCGAGTCGAGGTAACGACGAGCCGTCGGAGGGTCCAGACGCTAAACCGGATCCATTGTCACCGCTCCATCCCTTGAATCTGTTGAGACAAACTCAGTGAGCGTGACTGTTCCAAATTTTGGCCATTTGACGTGACTGAGGGGAAAGAAGTTGCGAGTAAATCCCAGCTTAAATCACGAGTACTTAGCGTACTTAATTAGTGATTTCTCAGGTCAGGTACGGTGCGTGAAGTAGATCGTCGCCAGCGCGTCGATCAAGGCTCCTCCTCATAAGGGCAAGGATTTGGGGCTGTTGTACCTTTCCGGTACCAAGAGCTAATGCAAATGATGCATGACCTCAGTACAGAATATTGAAACCCAAGACATCACTACGGAAGTTCGACACCATATACTGTCGAGAACAAACTCCGGATTTGACGTGTCTATGCTCCCTATAAGCCTATTATAGGCCAAGCTGACCGACGGAGCTGGCCCACAAGCGTGCGTTAGACACACTAAACGCACGAAAGTATACAACCATGATTTGACAGGCGCCAAATCCAGATTCAAGGATTATCTGTGTAAGGATTGGGATTCGGTATCTGGGCAGGAAACAAAAGAATCACAATCTTATATCAAAGAGTTATACAATATACAAGCTTCCTATCTTCTGGTTAAGGTTTGTGACATAAGACTTCACCCTCAAGCATATTTCACAGATCAATTAAGGCTCAAAGAACGTTGTCGAGACCGAAGCAACCGAGCAGACCATTGTTTCCCCTTCTGCCTAGTGTACAGGCCTACGAGAGGCCCCATGATTAGTATTCACGACAGAAAGCGACTGGAAAATCATACCTTGTCTAAAAGCCCAAACTAGAAAGGATCAAATGTGAGTGCCATCGTAAGCAGTTTCGAGTTGGCTAGAAGCCACGTCTGCAGGAGAAATCATGGTCAATGTTTACAACTGCAAGAGGTTGGACGAATATACCTCCTTCGGTGCCTCGTCTACAAAAGGTCATCATGTCGGTGTTGGTATCAACTTAGCTAGAACTGGGGAAATGAAACGACTCACCCCAATAATGACACGTCAAATGTGGCTACCGGGATGACTACAGAGCCAATATCACCTTCAAAACCGAGTTGCCTAATTGCCAGGTCTATGAGAGATCGGGACCATAATCAGTGTCTATGCGAGGTTGGAGATGAGTGGAGTACACCTTCTCTCCTCATGCTATGAAGAAGCAACAGATCAATACCGGCGTATTTTGGGTTGGGGAATGGGAAGACTTACATCCCAGGTATAACTCCAGCTAGGACGGCGGGAAAAACAGATGTTACAAGGGCGATTAGCTTGATTTGCATTGTGGTTTACAAGGGCTCAGTGCTAGTCAGTGGGTAATAACGAGGATGATTAGAGAGATGGAAGGGGTGGCCGACGCTTTTATACGTACCTTTGGCCACATCGACACATGACCTCCGACATTCACGGTCACAATCCAGAATGGTGGAGAAGGCAGGAAGGGAACCGTTGGAGAGGTGTGTGGGATCGGATCGACAGTTGGTGAATTCACAAGACCTGTCGGTGGCAGAAGCGATCCGAGCTGTCAACTCTGTTCCAAGCGATATTGAAGGAACACGAGGGTCGATTGCTAAAACACCAGGAACACGATGGAGAATGAATCTAGGTAGTCTCTAATGAGTGCGTTGCGCCTCCACAATGCGACGATCACCTTCTCTAACTTTTACCACGCGATCATCGCGAGTCGCATGCAGATATAATACTCAGATTGAGTCAAAACCACTTGTAATCATTCACTTGAGCAATCAGAAGGGGAATGAGAAGACCTACATCTGTGGCATCGCGCCGGCCAAGACGGCGGGAAGAACGGATGTGATAAGGGCCAGTTGCTCAATTTGCATGGTGGCTTACGAGGGATCTCTCGTTGTACTACGAGAGATGGAGGGCGTCGGTAATTTGGAGCAGCTCGAAAGAATGTACGGCGCTGGATCGATGGTCAGTGAATTTTAGCAAGTGTGATGATATTTCTTCTGTTGCTTAATGTATTGATCTAGCGTGAACCTACATTCTCGATGGCAAATGGACTGCTAATGAGTCTCAGGGGTCAGTTGATTCCGGTCCAAAAAACGTCACAGGAACACACGGGATCCATTTTGCAGGGAATGAAACGTAGGTAGCCTCAAGCTAGATGTGTCATCGCCACCGCCGCCATCACCTCCACTAATTGTCTACCACGCAAGTCTTTCAAATCAGTACATTGTGAGCAGTGCCACTAGCGAGGCTCAATGCGTATAGATAGCTATAATAGTAGGTCTGTAGTAATAATTGCCCGCTTTAATTGCTCGGGGATTTGTTCGGGTGCCTAAAAGCCTCATCTCGGACAAACTCCGTTATACTTCCCCTATTCCCCAAGGTTTCGAACTCGAGGCGTAGACAAGGCAAATAACGAAAGCAATTAGACCAGCACAATTTACTCACCGAAGACACCCCATATGTCAGGGGCTCTCTGGGTAGACTCGTGTACGAGCGGGCCCAGTCGAGTGATCAAGGAGGCAAGAAGAAGATAAGAGGGTTCCTGCGCTGGGCGTCCTTGGGCGCTCTCCGAATTTCGGATCTGTAATGCCGATGGTAAACAAACACGTTGAGTTGGTCTGGGTGTGTTTTATTTCTTGACCACTCACCACGACCTCCGAGCTTCCTCCCTTATCCACAGCTATATGCCCGCCTATCCTACTCCGTTTCATGAACCATACGAAGAATAGTTGCAGGTGAAAGTCCCCAATTGGGTGATTTGTCGGCTGTTCGTGACTGATGCGACTGAGAAGGAGGTTGCGAAAGAAAAGTACAGTAATTTGTCTCGCACCTCAGGCCAAGTTTCGTAGGTTACTGAACTCTGTGTGTCAAAATTGCGTCATTTTGTTTTTTGATCTCGTTCGAAATGGTGGTAGTCTAGTGAATTCTGAATCTGAAGTGAGTTGATAGTCCCATGGTGACTCTTCATCCTCATTTCGATTTACTTTTGTTCTCCTTTGACATTCATCCCGTAAACCGGAATAGTTCCTGAAAACCAGGGGTCGGTATCGATTTGATAGAGATCTCGGCGACTATTTTATATGATACGTTGCCCAATGGCTACTTCTCAGGCACCGACCGTGGAGATTTCTGTGGATCCGATGTCGCACACACCATACGTAAGTACTACAACCGTGACCGGGTCAAGATCATAGTATTAGACAAAAGCTCAAAGACATCTTTGTTCCTGGGCTTTTGTGTTCGAGTAGCGGTAGAATTGAACAAATGGGACAACTGTGTTTTGCAAAACATTACCTACTTCGGACAATTGTGTGATTTACAAAACTATGTATTACTCATTGTGGAGGCAGGTGGTGGTAGGACTCCCTACACACAAGCTGTGATAGAATATTGAGATTGACATTATATGCCTTCTTTGTTGCTGCCACAATGAGCAAACATGTTAGTTCCAGTGTGGTCAAAACTATGGAGCAAAACAACCTACCTGCCAGACAACTTACAAGTCGCCAAGGGAGGGAAGAATGCCGGTCACGGGCACTACAAGTGGGTTCCCAGTTATTCCGTCAACGGCGTTTTTCAGCACGTCCTCTACTTTGAGTTGCCTAGTGGACAGGTCTGCAAAGAATCGGAGCCAGGGTCAGTCCGTGCCATAAGACGGAGATTGGGAATACATATACACCTTCTTTGCGTAGACTATGGTTCAACAAGTCAGTGTCAGCGTAGCTGAGGGTGGGCAGTAGGAGGACTTACATAACGCCAGCCAAGACAGCAGGTAGTACCGAGATGGCAAGAGTGAATTGCTTGATTTGCATTCTAGTTTGCCAAAAGAAAGTATCGGCGAGCGATGAGAGATAGAGAGCGCGTTCGACACATCTTATACGCACCCATAGCTACGCCCAAACTCCACTTCCGAAAGTTCTCTTGACATTTCGGGGTGGTGGACGGACAGAACGGGACTTTGGGACACTTAGACGTGTGTATGGGGTCAGATCGACAGTCGGGAAGTTTTACGCATGTGGATGTTATTTGTGTCGCCGGATGTGGTCAAGGTTTCAATCAAAAAGATGCCATGAGAATGGGCAGTCACTGGTGCTAATGATCAGCGAGTTTTTTCCCACGCCGTCGATTCTAGTGCGTCAAATCACGATGAGGGCCAAAGCAAATAGCCTAAGCATGCCAAAAATGATAGGAATATTATGGAGAATCAATTCCACTAGTATCAACAGGTGTGTCGTCGCCACCAACACCAATACCACCCCGTCAGTATTTTCAATACATCGTAAGATGTGAGGTGCAATGCAAATAGCTGTAGTCCCCAAGTGGAGTATGCACGACATGTTGTATCCGTTCCAGTGTTTGTTTGGGCAGGTATCATAAACGAGATTTTCGCTCTTCAGCGGACCCAAAAGCGACACAGGCACGAAGGCTTTCCTTTGAAGCGGTACCGTTGCTAGCTAGGTTTACCTCCCCCCCCCCCCCCCCCCCCAAAGCACTGGGAAATTTGTTCTGCCCCCCACCATTCCGAAATGTTACCGTAAATGTCGGAAGTGGATTTGGGCTACACAAATTATCTTATCAAGCCGAACGTTGAAAGAGCGAAGCGCTTGAGATACATTGTGATGATGAAAGTTTGGCGGTTGTGGTTGATGACTTCTATACACACCTGCATTTTAAAGGTATGCTACCCCACATCTCAGTAATCTGTATTGTATTAGTGGGATGTGAAAAGGGCAACTATAGAATGGCTTGAAAGGAGCACGACAGATCGGCCATCATTTTGAGTTCCTGATACATGCCTCACCTGTCCCTACGGATCACTTCTGCCCATTTGCGTGATAGATGGAATACTGACATGAGCTCTTTCAACACATCTAGTGACAACAAAAACTAGGTTCTTGGATGACCGACAGTCAATCTAACTCCCGTGTGTCTGAGCAATGTCAAAGCCCACACTGAACTTCAGAATGCAGAAAACACGGGATTATGATAGTATGGTACTGAGCGTTGTGAGACCTCTAGCGAGGTACGCCGCCGCCGCCATCAATACCGCCATCAATACTGCCACCATGTTAGTGTAATAACATACCAAGAGAAGTAACTGCTGACCCCTTACAACTGTAGACTGAGCTACTAATTGTCAACAGGCAAAATAACCATTCACAACCGTTTTTAACCAGTGGGGGCTGATCGGGGGCCCCAAACGGTTGGGTCAAAAAATCCCGTCGGCTGAATTTCTGATATAAGTGAGTGGTTTTCAGGCAGAGATCTTCTGTATCCACTTCTTTATCAAGAGTAGACTAATTCCCCGGAGGTCTTGAGATACTAATCTCGCGCAAGGTGGGATGCTGGAAGCTTGCATGGAGCCAAATTTCCTGTCCGGTGAGCCTGCGACTGGCTCAAGTGCCAAAAAAAAGTTGAGAACGGTCACCGGGAAAAGCTACGTCTTGCTGATGCCTAAACCGTTCAAATCACCTTCCTCATTGTGAATTATTAGTTCGGGAAGCCTTGAGGTAGAATCAGTGAGATCAACAAGTTGGTTGAAGTTCATCTACTCGACTTCATTGATTGTATCAATTTCAGTGATTTATAGTGTCAACAAGATCTTCGCCAATGTTCTGCCTGAAGTCTATTGTTCAGAGTATAAGAAACTAGAAGTTGTTGGACGCTTCTCAGCATCAGAAGCCAATATCCATGGCCAATGATGACCAGGTGAGAATTCAAGAATCTGATTTTAACGGCGTGCGTAGCTGCGGGATGACCAGAAAGGAGGCTCGCAAGTAGGCTCACTGCTAGATTGATAACTTGGATTAACATATATTATTAGCAAATAGATTCCACCCCGACGTTAGGACATAATAGTACGAGCCAAGAAAAGCACTATTAGGCACTGGGTGTACAGAGGTTGAATTGAACAGTTGGCTGAGCAAATTCCACTTCATTATGATCCATAATGTGTCAAAATCAGCATTTCGGTCTGTCAGGGGCATAAAGGCAAGGTGAGTGGGCAGCTATAGCATGACATAGTCCTTGATATACCAACCATTTCACCATCCAGTCTGAATGATGTCAACTCAGGAATGATCTACCTCTCCGAGCCCTTTTAGTGATGCAACTAAACCATCAGTGTAGGGCTTGAGACTATGGTCACCATGGGAAACTTTGAGTGTATACCTCCGTCGCTGCCGTAAGTACAATAGAAGAACGTGTTGGTGTTGATGTAGTCAAAACTGAGGAATCCGGTAATGGAAGCAGGAAGCAAAGAGGGCTCTCATACTCGGCGTTGTTATTCGCCTTCTGACTCTAGGCATTTGGATCCGAGATGCCAATGGAACACATTGGGCTGGTGTGGGTTCATGTTAAATTTCTCCATTCCAGATCTCTCATCCTTATTTTACTTAGGTACGTCATTCATGAACCTGTGGCCAATGGGGTCACAATTCCAAATTTTGAAAGTACTCTTGTCTACCCCACCTTATCCCATCTGAGTCAAGGTACTAACAAGCCATCCAAGGGCACACACTCCAAACCAGGATCCATCATCACCTGGCAGCAGTGAAGGAGATCGTGGCCAGCGTATTGAGGGCTGTTGGACCTTTCTGGTACCAAGAACTAATGTAAACCATGCATAACCTCAGTTTGAGATATCAAAACACAAGGCTTAACTACGGAGCTTTGCCAATGTATTTTATCGAGATGAACTCCGGATTCAATGTGCCCATCCTTGTAAGTCCATTATAAACCAAGCTAGCTGGAGCTTCTGACCCACGGGCCACAAGTGTGCGTTAGACACACTAAAATTTTGAAATTATATAACCATAATTTGACAGATGCCAAATCAAGATTCAAAGATCGGTTATTCACTATTTGTGCGGGCGTCAAGATTCGGTACCCGGGCACAAAACAAAAGAATAACAATTTCATATCAAAGAGTTATACAATATACAAGCAACCAAGGTTTGGGACACAAACTTTACCCTCAAGCATATTCACACATCCATCAAGCCTTTCCAAGGAAGTCTTTGACAGCAAGACCACTGAGCAAATCATCATTTCATCTAACTGTAGCATACCGTTCTGCCTGGTGGATGGTCCCATGAGAGGTCCCATGATAATAAGTGTTTGAGATAGAAAGCGACTGGAAAATCATACCTTGTCTAGAAACCCAAACTAGCAAGGATCGGATGTGAGTGTCATCGTAGTCAAAGCGGGAAAATGGGACGACTTACCTCAACCCTAGGCCCCCGCCTCCCTGTCCGGCTCCCTGCCCGTTGCCTATAAGAGGGAACGATGATTATTATTCAAGACAGCAAGCAATTGGTAGTATATACTTTAGTTACAAACATAATTCATGAGTCTCAACGCGACCAGAGGGGGGAAACAACTTACCCTCCAAGCGAAACTCCAAACCCGCTATTCAGCCCTCCACTCCCTCCCGACTGACCGCCGAGCGATGCACCCAGTTGGAGGTTTGCTCCCAGCCCGGCGCCTGATAGAGGGAATCATGGTTAGTGTTTGCGATAGATAGAGATTAGAGGTGTTTACCATTTTGTCCGTTTCCTCTACAAAGAATGAACGAGTCAGCTTCAGTATCAGTGTAGTCGAAATAGAGAAATGTAACTACTTACCCGCCCAATAATCCATTGAGTGCATTCCTCCCTTGGTTCCCGAGCTTGTCAATCAGCTCGGCCAAGTTGAATTGTCTAATTGCCAGGTCTACGAGAGGTCAGTGTCTGAGCCAGGTTGGAGATTGGTACTGTGCACCTTCTCTCCTTGTGCTAGAACAACGGGTCAGTACCAACGTATTTGAGAAGGGGGAATGGGAAGACCTACATTGGGGGAATAACGCCGGCCATGACGGCGGGAAGAACGGATGCGATAAGCGCTAGTTGCTTGATTTGCATCGCGGTTCACAAGAAGTCTATCAGCGAATGATAACGAAAGATGGAGGGTGCAGTCGTTGGTCTTTTATACATGCCCATGGCTACACCAAGACTCCAATTCCGACATTTTTGGTAACATTTTGGAATGGTGGGGGGTACGAAAAGGGGATTGTGGAGCAACTTCAAAAATGTACGGCGCTGGATCGACAGTCGGTGAGTGTTAGCAAGTAAGTATAGTCACATTTTCTCTGTCGCTGAATTCAAAATCTACATTTTTGATGGTCAATGAACTGTAATTTAGTCTCCGCTTCGTTGATTCCAGTCCGAAAAACGTCAAAGGAGGATACCCAAAGCCCATCACCCGAGGATGCCAAACCAACGAAAATATCGCGGAGAATGGAACGTGGGTAGCCTTAAGCGAAGTGTGTCGCTACCACGCGGGTATTTGAGAAAAGTACATCGTAAGTAGCACTAGTGAGGCTCAAAGTGTATCACTAGCTAAAATAAGGAAGTCTGTAATAAAAGCCACCCGCTTTACTCGCTCGGGGAATTGTTCGAGCGTCCAGAGGCCTTATCTCGGATAAATTCTGTGATTCTTCCCCAGTTTCCCGAAAGTTTGGAGCTTGACGAGCTGTGGTGGCCCCAAGCATGGACAAGGCAGCTTGCGATAGCAATTAGATTAGCACAACGCACCGACTGATTACAGAACATACGGTCAAGGGCTCTTTCAGGTAGACTCGTGGACGAACGGCGCCAGTCAGGTGGCCATGGAGGCACGAGGATAAGAGAGTTGTTGTACCGGCGTCGTTGTGCGCTGTTCTCCGAATTTCGGATCCGGAATACCGACGTTTAACAAACACGCTGTGTTGGTGTGGGCATGTTTTCTTCCTTGACCGTCGACCACAACCTCTCAACTTCTCCTTGTATCGTTATCAGCGAAGGTGTCTCAGCTTCGGACATTGAAAGCGGTCGATGGTGCTATTATACTTTTGATATGTGAACATTACCGCGTCAAAAGCCAACTCCCAACTTCCAGACAAAGATCTCAGCTGTCCGGGTATACGGAGGCCGAATCGAAGGGTCCACTGAGCAAAGTCAAGTTCTCTTCCAATGGCGGACTGAAACGAGTAAAAATCAGCATTCAATCTATCATCCGGAGCGTGTCGAGTGGGTAATTTCCATAGTCTAATCCTTGTCCAGTCTGAATGCCGTCAAAGAGAATCAATTCAAACTTATATCCTAAGGCCTCCTCGAATACAAGTGCGCATTGGACGCACAGTGCCCACATCGGGATTAACTATTCAGACGTGAGTAATGTAATGCCTTTCATAAGAATTGTTCCACCAATATCCTGAACATTCGGAGCTCAACAGAGGTTTGGATCAAAGAGTCAACAAGGCGGCTGGCGACAAGGGGGCACGCCCTTGAAAAAAAAAAGACCTAGGGTCGATTTTTTCCGAGCCACCGCCCAGAGAGACCCTCCCTCCCCTACGTAAGTTTCACACGCACCATATATGGTGGTTCCACGTGACTCTTTTCTCACACCTGAGTAAATCAATCCTTAGGGGCACACGAGCGCGCCAATCCCCGACTCTCTACTTTGAGACAGTACTAAGTAGACTAGGGATTTGTTCATGCATTCCAGGTAGAAGATAAATAACTCAAAATATAACTTCCTGGAAACTGACAAGGGATTTATCCAGTAACAGTGGACACAGACGTGCCACTCTGTAGAGAGACACAGTCACCATTTGGTTCAAAAGACTCTGAGGGCGCTGGCCAAACATTGATCAGCGCACCAGCTACCCGTTTCTCGACTAGCAGAGCCGGGACAGCCCTAAAACTGCCTATGCTTTTGTAAATCACGCCGGGTATATTAGGAGTGCAAATCAAGATTGAGTACTGAGCCGCAGCTATCATCAACTTGAAGGCAACAATGAAATCATCAGAGGTATGAGTTGGACGGAAACTGACCACAGTTGCTTTGCCTTGAGGCTTAGCCCGAAGACCTTTGTAAAGCAAGCGAGAGCAGCTCCCCAACGGTATGGTACCTTATCGATTCGATCATACAGCTAAAGTGCGATTAGAAGATACCCAAGAACTCAAAAATTGGACAGAAACCCGCGAACTAATTTTACTGGCCCTGTTTGCGGACTTACTTCCGTGGATATCATTTATGATTTGGATTGAACTGATTCATGCTGTATGAAAAGAACCGTTTGGGTGAGTTCTATGTCTGTCATAGCAGTGGATCGGCGTGCAGACGCACAATTTAGGGAAAACATTAGCAGATGAGCATTGCGAGAGATCGACAGAAGAGCGCCGCTCGTTGCCCGGCCTTGACAGGCCGGCTCCTCGCAGCGCCCGGGGGCGAACAGTGTTCAGATTACAGAGTTGTCTCGAGGGACAAACTGTAGTCTGTCGTCTTTTGTATAGTAGAAGATCTTCAGAGAATTCATGAGCTGCTTGAAACATTCAAAGAGAACCTGGATTGTGATTGACCGAGAATACATACTCGTGAAGCAGCGACCAAACACTCTGAAAAAGGTTCTCGCGAGATTGTGGGATTCTGCAGCAGAAAACTTCATTGCAAGGAAACAGGATAGGTTGAACTCCTGAGAGCGGTCCATTGAGATTCCACGTAGGAGAGCGTGCGCTTGCTGGAGATCTACCAGTTGTCGGGATCCAGGCTTTGAATGGCGGTGTTCTCAAGAGGAAAGGAGGGAATTTTCCCCCTGAGCGACGAATCACGATTCACGAAATAAGTTGCCCGATAGGCACGTGCTTCGTATTCATGTGACTGCTCTCACGTGATACAATGATCGGGCGACGACAAAGCCCTCCTCTCAAGAGAGTCGGGGACTTAAGCGAGAGTTGACTTCAACCACTGGTTGAATTCTGCTATTTCTAGCGTGTTTTCTACACACACCTCTTGTTAATGGGATGTTTTAATCAGCTTTGATGTCTCTGGTAATAAATCCATACATGTCTGCACCTTCACGTGTCTACTGCTGCTGTTCAATAATTGCAGATAGATAACCAAAACATTTACCAGAAAGCACACTTTACACCATTAATGACCTTTGACAAGGATTTTGCATTGAAAAAATGTATGCCAGAGTCTTCTTGAGGCCACGAACATCTTCAATGTAGGTGGTTCCAAAAATTTTTTCATGGCCTCCGGCAGACCCCTCTCCCTCCTACCCCCCGGTCAGGGATTCAATCCCGTGTGCCCCCTTGGCTGGCGAACGAAATCAGACCGACGAACCCAATGTAGACCATAAAATCATTGGCCCCCTGGGCTAGATTCATGGACACGCGGAGGCAGTCGAGTGGTGATGGAAGCGAGAAAAAATGAGGATGCTGGATTCGGCGTCACTGGTTACCTTCTGACTCTCGGCATTCGGATCCGAGATGCCGACAGTAAACAAACACGCTGTGTTTACGTGTCGTCTTTCTCGACTGTTAACCACCACCTCAAAGGGATTCGCATGAATAGTTTATATGGGTCCGGACTCCGATGATTGGGCATAGGCGCGTTTTCATCTTTTATTTCTGGTTTTTGTTATGCTCACAAATACCCTCCGGACACTTTTTTTATGGTTCTGCCGACAACGGCGTAATCTCAACTACAGTCTTTGGCCCCCGGGAGTACCCTGTATACTCTACCTTATTCCATCGAGGTACCAAGAACCATTCACGCTCATAAATCGACACCATTTTATACTCCACATCGACTGCAACTTTGATGAGCCACTCAGGTACGCCTCACCCCTCATGACATCCCGTTCCATCCAATTCCCTCTTCACTTCTTCCCATTCCGGCGACGCTAACAACGTTTAGAGACATCCCATGTCTATGGCTGAGATCGGAAAAGCGTCAATCATGGACAAGGGGCTGCTCAGCCGGCCATGCTTGGTGCGAACGATGGACTGGCAGAGCAGTCGGTTGGGGGGTCTATTGTGGTGGTGAGACCGTGAGTTCATTTCGTCTCTTGTTTGTGATCTCTTGAATGGTAGTTTGTGCGGTTCCTTGAGATTAATGTCTATGCGTTAGGCGTGTATGTGTGGAGCGTTAACACTTGCTTTGCTTCGGGTAGGGAGCTCAAATATTACCCTCCAAACACACAGGCGTTAGTCAAGTCAGGAAGACAACTCGACTGTTTTGCTCGCAGGAAGATTTGTATCATTGCCAAGGGTGGCAAGTTTACTCGTGCTTTCGTTGTTTTTCGTTTGTTAATGATCGATCTTGTTGTACATTTGAGGCGAGACCACGAGCTTCCTGCTCTCCGGTTTTGAATTCAAGTGATGATACCCTCGGTAAATTCCCACTCTTGTCTTCATGTTGACAAATTCAATGACGAGACATTGCCCGATAACTCTCCCTCAAACCCTGGGGTTTTGAGAGATTTGGGGAACTTGACTCGAGTGCCGTTGAAGACACTTTCAGGAGATGCCAAGCATGACCGAGAGATCGAATTATCAATAGTCTAACTCGGTGTACAAATATCTGGTCATTTCCTTACTTGGTGCCGAGCTTGTAGGCTCATTGGCCCCTAATTCGTCGGAACCCAAGATCCAGGTTGAAATGCCCAAAGATGAATAGGTTACCCATGTTTGTGTTGGGAGAGACTTAGGAACGTTACCTATTTCTGGCTTATTTCTGGCTTTTGAGCTGGAATTTCGGTTCAGATACCGCCGTTTAACTCGAGAAATGGAACAACTTATTTCCGCGAAATGTTACTGACTTACTGTACAATTTACAGAGCTGCACTACTTATTATTTGGTCAAAGCTGGTACTGGTACTAACTTGGCGTGTGTGCTATTTCTTCCTTTGTTCACTGCTATGCCGATTGTTGCCCTTTAGATATAGAAAAGGGGGTTTCTGTGCCCGGCGTCGTTGGGCTGTGGGCGTTCCTAATTTCGGACTCGAAATGCCGACATTCAACACGCTACGTCGCCGTGGGTGCATTTTCTTTCTTAACCGTTAACAACCACCCGTCGACCAATTCGCATGGATAATCGATATCCGTTGTGCCATCAACAATACGTATGTTTCCATCTTCTCTCTATGTTTTCTGCTGTGCGGATTTTTACCATCTACATATCTCTCTCATGGTCTTCTCCCCAAACGCGTGGCTACGACAACCTGTGAGAGTGTCAACTTAAGTGGCGTCGGACACAGTCGCGGGAGAATTCTGAGTACAACCGTAACTGGATCGAGCTTGAACTTTGAGCTCCAACATATCCTTGCTCCTGGGCTTCTTCATTCAAGTAGCGGTGGTCTCGAGGAATGCAATAATTGCGTCTTGCGAAATGCTACCTACGTTGAAAGATTGTATGATTTACAGAGCTACGTATTATTCACAAGTCGAGATTGGCGACGATGGATCTGCACACAAGCAGGCTTCGAGCAATCCACTAGCAAAGTCATAATAAACTTTCATAACGGAAGGCCATCAGTGAGGGCGCCTACCAGAGAAAATGATGGTCAGAATGTGTGTAACAGGATGTCAAAGTTGTTATGGTTTACCTCCTTTGTTACTGCCACCATAAATAAATGTGTCAGTGTCATTTTAGACAAAGCTGCAGAATGGAACCACCTACTCGCCAGGCAAGTCGCCTCCAACGGTGCCCAAGGCAGGCAGACCGCTAGTTAGGCCACTCACATTGTCGAGGTTCCTAGCAGCCAGTTCTAAGACAGGGAAGCACAATCAGCGGTTACAACAAAAAGAAATTGATATTATATACCATCATTTGAGTTGTCCGTGACAGGAATTTCAGCTGCGTTGATCGGCCTACGATCTAAGAAAGGGAACCATGGTTGACGCTTATGACGGAAAGAAATTGGAAATATATACCTTTGTTGCTTCGTCTACAATGGATAAACATGTCGGGTTGGTCTCAGTGTGGCTGAGACTGGGGAAATGAAACGACTTACCCATTCAGCCCGCCAGGTAGTCCGCCCAGAGCACCAGTCGCCGGGCTCGCTGCGCTGGTCACCTTGTCCAGAGCGCCAGTCGCATCGTTGAGCTGTCTTGTTACCAAATCTACGAGAGGGCGGAACTCTGGTTAATTTCTTTGACAGGATACCGATCTTGCTAGCATGATTGTACCTTCTGCACTCGGACTGCGAAGTGTTCATGTCATTGTCAGCGTAGTTGAGGGTACAAAGTAGGAAGACTTACATTGAGGGGGTATGGGTAGCCTTGAGGGGTATAACGCCAGCCAGAACAGCGGGGAGTACAGAGGTAAAAAGAGCGAGTTGTTTGATTTGCATGGTGATTCACGAAAAGAAAGTATTGGTGAGTGATGATGATGGGAGAGGGAGGTGAGGCCGACAACCTTTTATACTGTCTCGGCTACACCAAAACCCCACTTTCGGCATGCTCGGCGACATTTTGGAACGGTTAGGGACAAAAAAGGGACTGTGGAGCGATTTGAAAGTGTACAGTGTCAGACTGAAAGTCGGTAAATTCATGGCTTTTCCATCGCTAGAGGTATTACGAGCTCAAACCAGCGTTCAAGCTTTCAATCAAGGTCAAAGAAGTAGTCACAATTGGGTAGCTCAGGTATAGTGAGGCTGCTGATAATGATTGTCGGGTGTTCGTCGAACCGTCAATCCTCGTCCAAACAGCGTCAAGAATAAAAGACGAAGAAGGCCACAACTTCTAGCCTGAGCCTGCTAAAAATGACGGAAATATCAAACACGACGAATTCCGGGTAACCTCAAGCGAAGTAGCCGCCGCCACCAGCACCCACACCATGCTTATATTTGGGATACATCGCGAGTCGTGGAGCCTAATACATATAGCTGTAGTCCCCAAGTGGAGTACGCATCACTTTTTTTCATTTGGGAGTTTATGTAGGCAGGTTGCACGGACGGGGTTTTCGCTAACATGACATCTTGGGGCGAGCAGAAGCTCGGATATGTTGCACGTTTTCTCAGTATCAAGAGATGAACGGTCGCATCACTGGGATGACCTTAGTTCAGAAATATATTGTGGATGAAGCGAATACGATACCGAGGATTTCCAGGTCCGACGAACAGCGCATTGACCATTGTCCAACCAAGCCACAAGGTTGAATCGTCTTGAGTCTAACTATCGCAGAATGAGGATCATCAAGCAAGAAGAGAACTCGGTTAATTAGATAGACTAGGTGTAGGCTTCGAACCACTTGGACGGTGTTTGTACAGTCGACATTTGATGCTAGCTGGGAAGGGTTTTGGGATCTGGTCTTCTTTCTATCAACGCCAGAAGTCGTGGAACAAGAACGAAGTCCCGTTTATTCACATCAAAGTTGAAACGAGTCCGAGTCTGATGGCTTGGAACCAAATGGGTTAGGTACAGTAAGTGAGAAGCCATCGCTCACAAACTCGCTTGAGATAGTCATTGTGCCCGGAATGACCACGTCTAATCCTTAGGTATTCTTCAGCTGTTCACTAATTCGTGGATATCGCCCAACCCGCATTCCCGTATTCATGTCTGAGTCTTTCAACAACGAAAAAAACGTTGCTGGGAGGGGGAAAAGAAACCCGTTTGAGCCAAGGAGTCGAGCCTCGAGGTATCACCTTGAAAACAAGTATCTTCAGATCTTCGAAATCTAGCCTGAATATCCGAAGAGCTGAAGGGATCACGGAGGTTGTGGTCAGAGCGTGTCAAACCCTAACCCAGTTCAAGCAAATCTCAGGTGCCAAGACAATTTCGGGTTTGGGTGATAAGTATCGATGTCGGCTTGACGGTCTTCGGGAGTCGACTTGTTAAGTCCGAGTTACTATGTAAGTCCGAAGTCAGAGTTTTACCAATCCCGAACTACTTTCCGTATATGTATTGCCCGTCCAGTGAAACGGAGAAGATTCTTCCCCCTCAACCATCTCACCTCGATATTTGAATGGCCTTGGGGGCAAACCAGCGTTCAAAACCAGCATGTGCGTATATTCTATCCTTTCTCTCCACTTTCTACTCATACTCTTTACTCATACCCAAAGTCTTGTGACCAACGGCATCCGACGGTCATCTACCCTGCTTTGTTTTATTGAAATATTGAGATTCGTTCGGGGGCACAAACTCTAAAACGAGATTGATAGTCACCATTCCAATCCTTATTCCTTAAAACCCACCCGGAGAGCGTGAACCTTGCGAGTGTCGGACTTTTATCTGCTAATGGATGCGACCACATAGTGAGTAGGAGGCTGTTGACGAAAGCTGGAAGGTACGTCCGTGTTGTTCGGATTTCTCGTCGCTTGCGAGTTCAAGTTATCGCCGTGTGTCTTTTCAATTTGGACCATTGATGAGTCCTCGTCATCGTTCAATCGAAGAGTTGAAGCAGAACCATCCAATCTCACACGTTTGTCTTCAGGAATCCCTCAGTCTCGGTGGTAAGCACAGAAGAGTCACGCACAGGGTGAGTGTCGGGCATGCTCAAGTGACTAGAATCCGAAATGTACCGCGAGCAATGGGCATCGACGTACCGACTTGTCCCACTCTTATCATATATAATCAAACATTTCAGGACTTGAATTGGAACGCCTCAACGTCTGAGACGTACCATTGGAACTGGAGCTCCAATGGCGTTGGTAAAAATATTTCTAAAGGCTATCTAATAGGTACAATGGTGGGTGTATCTAGTGTTCCAATGCCGGCGTCAATCGAGCATGTTCCAACGTTCCGTCAATTCAAGGTGTGCCATCGCTCCGCCGATTCAACACGTATCAACAGCATCTTTATGTGATGATTGTGATCCAATGGCGTACGGGTTCCAACAGAGGTCCTACTCCGACCGTTCCAACGGATTTAATCGACCCCGTGATCCAACCTGACGCAATGAAGAGCCGTTCCAACACCCAACTCGGACGGCCATCGTCACTCCAGCGCAATGTCTGCGAAGCCGTTCCAACTCTACCTTGACTGAATACATACCAAGATCCAGCACACTCGAATAATGTTGTTCCAACGTAAAGACTGCCACCCGCCTCGTCCATGCCCAGTCCGCCGACCAATCATGTCAAAGTCAGAGACATCTTGCGACACCACCCAAATCAGTCGACTATCAATTCGTCACACCCCTTTTGACTTGTAGTATGAACTGTATTGATAAAAGAGTGTTTGCGTCGGGAGTAAGTAGTGGTTTTGGCGCCAATGAGTAAAGGCGGTTCCCGGACTTGCGCTTTGTGGCTGTCAAGGGTTTTAGTTAGAGATGCCTACGTTTTTGAGCACGTACAAGCAAAGACCTAACCTCAATGGGGCTCAAAAAGCCAGTGTGAGGTGGTGGTGCCAGGTGGTGGTGGTGGTGGTGATGGTGATGGTGAGAGGAAGAGCCTGTGACATGCCACACTCTTAGAGTCATAGATGCCACAGCCCTCCCCACCTCACATGACCCTACAGCGACGCACCTGGGCCCGTGGCTCCTAACTCGAGGCTGGCCAAAAGCAGCGAGACAAAGGGGCTGGCTGGCGCAATAACGTAAAATATGAAGGGGATTTGTGACGGATTTCCCCCTAAAAAATTCACGTGAGACGGCCAAATGTGGATATTTCCTGGGATCTGCAGCGCGAAGAGGATGTGGAGGAGTTGGAAAAGATGGTAACGGAGATACTTCGCATGTTCGAGAAGCCAGATGACGAGGAGGACCAAGTGTAGTATGGACAATCTGCCATTGTTTCTATATTGAGATAGATTATGTCATGCTGTTGTTGTTGTCCCGACTAATCTGACTCAATGAGTGGGTGCCATGCCACACGCCCTGCACATCTCTTGACCAACAACCACCACCATCGAGGTGGTTCCACCAATTTACGATCCCCGTTCACTTACTTTCTTCCCTTGTTCTTCCCCAAGGTCAAGTATGTGGTCAGCATGAGGTAACCAAAGGCGAGATCGAGGTGGCCAAAGGTGGCGCTCGGTACTGTTCTTTTGCTGAGGGTGTTAGCATGAGAGTGGACAACCAATGGTGAGCTGGTGTTTCTGGTCAACGAGTAGAACCGAGCTGATTGTTAGTGTGAGCAGGGATCCCAATAGTGGTATGTAGAACGGGTGGCACACCATAGTGTGTCAGATCGCCGTTGCAATAGGTGAATGAGTCGAACAGCGATACCGGCGAAGCCTAGGGACATTGGAACATGCGGGTTGTTGGAACGTGTTGGGCTGAGGAGACATTGGTACGAGCCGGATTTAAAGGGTGTTGGTACATGTTGAAACACAGGCTTCATTGGAACAGATTGGAATGACAAAGCGTTGGAACGGATTGGGTTAAAGTGGCAATTGGAATGGTGGGTCAGATGACTTGTCGTTGGAAGTTGGAACGGGGTGGAACAGTCTTATATATTGGAACACTACATACAGACACCGTGTAGCTATGTTCTAGAAGCTGTAGTGTATAGAAATGTTTGTAACAACACCATCAATGGTACGTCTCAGACGTGAACCATACCAATTCAAGTCCTGAATTTTCTGATATAATCAGGTAAAGCAACTACTGCCTACCTTGGTAGCTTAATGCTTGATCACGAATCCGTTAGGGTAATTACTAGGACAATCTTTGTGAAGATAAGGAGTCGGGGCCGTTGAGCTCTCCCCGATTCCATGAAGCCAATATAATGGTGAGAATTAACAGTTCATGAATCATCACTACAGTAGTAAGACGACGGGCGGTGTCGAGATACACCTCAAATTCAACATATCCATGCTTGCGGGAACTTACAGGTCAATGAATACACGTGGTGAAAACCAACAATTGTGATATCTGCGCAGTGGTTTACCACAACAAATACAATCATCGAAGCAAGGAAGCTTTGGTCAAGGGCGGACAAGAATATCTTCAGAACAATCTCAGCCCGTTACTCGGCCAGTCCCCAGCACAGGCGCGATTACAAGTACGCAAATTTACAGCCATGATCCTACAATTTCTAGAGAAGTTTGAGGAACATTTTGTCACTACCTTTGAGAGCCTCGGGACTTAGTATCTGGACCAAAGCAAAGTAGTGACTACACTATGTCAATGTGGCTTACAATGCACAGACTCGCAACCGGTTGTCTTCTGGTCGAGGTTGGCGATACAACCTCACTCAAACCTGTTTGAGTGATTTATTGGAGGACTTCGATCAGCACCCGCGAGGCTGACAATTTTGCCGTCAGCGATTTCAATGTCAGCCTCCTAAGCTTTCCCCTCTTCCGCATCCTTGTTCTCATCTCCTTCTCATTGTCTTGCCTGGTAGCCACACCTTAAAGTAGACTCGAACCCAGCAGCAACACACGGTGTGGGGCCCCTACCCCTTCACCGGCGCAGCGACTGGAACGGAATACCGGCCCTTTGGCGGGGTCGGAGTTAAGTCAGGTGATTGTTTGACTTATCCTCCAGAACCACGACTACCTCGACAGCCTTGGTTTCAAACTCGACGTATCACCTCGCTTTATAACTAGAAATGTTCACCTTTGCCTCCCAATACACGAGTTTATTACCGTTTTCCAAAATTTGCTCCCGTTCGACCTCTAGCAAGGAAATGTTTCCGCCTCGATCACATCCGAGCCCCCTCCACCGTCGGTCACTATGCCTCCCAATTGGCCTGAAAATCTCTCAGAATCGCAGCTTGAACAAGCCAGGACTAGTTTGTGTCGTGTTTTTGGCATCTCGTCACTCAGAGATCACCAAGAACGAGCAGGACAGTACATGATGCGGGGTAAAAGTGTCATCTATGATGTACCCACTGGCGGAGGGAAGACCATGGCTTTCTGGTACCCATTGTTCTACTATTGGACACCAGGACTTGACTTGTTGCAGAACTCGAAGGTTATGGTCGTTGTCAGCCCGCTCAATGCACTGATGAATTCACAAGTGAAGGACCTCAATGATAGGGGCATACCGGCTATTGCGTTGAACTCGGAGGGTGAAAATGAAGGGAATATCTTCGAGGTCAGTTTGTTTGGCTCTTTGTTTTCTGTTTACTGACCATCTCTTACCCAGAAAACGGACGGCCGAGATGTCATCAAGTATCGAGTCGTATTTGTATCCCCCGAGAAGGCAGTTTCCACCTCATTCCACGCCAAGGTCTTGCAGAATAAAGTGTTCGTGAAGAACTGTATAGGCGTTGTCATCGACGAGGCACACTGTATTAGCGAATGGGGTGGGGATTTCCGACCGGAATACGGTGCCCTTTCACAACTGTTGGCACGACTTCCAGACAATGTCCCTGTACTCGTTGCTTCAGCCACTCTTCCGCCAGATATTCTCTCCGATATTCGACAGAAACTACAGCTACCAGCCGACTGCCCGCATGTTGCCGTGTCAAATGCGAAGCATAATGTCGCGATTTCAGTCAGGATCATGCAACAGCCTCAAGACACATATGCCGACCTTCTTTCCCTCTTCTCGACTGAGGATTCAGAAGACTTCCCGCAAACTCTAATATATGTTAACAGTCGTTCGGAAGCGGAGCAAATTCAAGACTTCCTACGAAAACATCGGCCACAACACCTACCGGCAACCTCATTTGAGTTTTACCATCGCCACATTGACGAGGCCCGAAAG
Organism: Marasmius tenuissimus; assembly: GCA_029532415.1. Lineage (NCBI taxonomy): Eukaryota > Fungi > Basidiomycota > Agaricomycetes > Agaricales > Marasmiaceae > Marasmius > Marasmius tenuissimus. The sequence goes on along the minus strand of JAQOTA010000050.1, from coordinate 6,654,072 downwards.
CTCGCGATTCAACGCGGTCTGCGCGATGGCCAAATTCGTGGTGTTCCCGCTACAGACGCATTGGGAATGGTATGTGATTACTTGACGGGGATTTCATCGATACAAGAATCTAACCTCTACTGCAGGGAATGGACTTTCGGGGAATCAAGCGGGTCATTCTATGGCATGCCCCTCTCACGTTCTCATCGCTTGTCCAGAAGATTGGACGTTGTGTTCGGGACCCTTGCGATATTGGTGAGGCCATTGTCTTTGTGACAAAGGCTGCCTACACCAAGTTCCTCGTTGAGGTTGATGATGAGGAAGGTTCAGGTAGCGCCGAGGATGAGGAGGGAGACCGTGGTACTGGTGTAGATGATCACGGGGACTCTAATGAGTTATCACAGATTGACAGGATTGCTGCCATTGATGTTGAGGATCCCCTTGATGACGCTGAGACTCAAGTATCGACGGCAGCAGCCACATCACGACGAGGAAAAAAGCGAACACCCAAGTCTGATACCGAAGCCCGGGATCGAAAGTTTCTCGCCATGTTTCTCGCCACTTCACGTTGCCGCCGAGGTCCTTGGAACGACTATTTTGGGAATGAGAATAAGTGTAAGCCTTCCGTTCCCGTTTACATTCCTGACTCATGCTTTCATATCCACAGTACCGACTCCCTTCACTTCCCCCCGCGGTGTTCGGTGCTGTGATAACTGTGAACCATCCAAGTTTCCGGTCCCAACTATCAAGATTAATTATCCTTATCCGACACGCCTTGGTCGACATGGAAAGCCCTCAGACGAGCTTCAGGAGGCAGTCCGGACAGCATTGCGGGAGTGGCGGTCCGGGGCCATCAAGAAGTACTTCAGTGGCCAGAAAACAATTCTCCCTAGCTACCTGATGTCTGACGACCTCATCGAGAAGCTGTCAGCACATCCCCAATCTGCATCCTCAGCTGATGTTTTCCGTTATCTCTTCCCGTGGGCGTTGGGTGTTGCTCGCTTCGGTGAAGAGGTTGTGGGTGTCATTGCCGCACAAGTGCGGCGTTTTCCAGACGCTCGGCAGTTAGCTCAAGAAGAGGCTGAGAGGGCACGGAATCTGGAACAGATGGCTGCAAGAACACGGAAGTTGGCACGCGAGACTCTGATGAGGGTATTTGAGGAATGCTGGGATGCTGTCTATACGCCAGAGAGTGGTCAGTCAGTTACAAAGGGGAGAGGAGAGAGCCGCCGGGTTGAACAACAAAAGATCTGTGAGCCATTCATGAGGAAGCCTCGGCGAATTGTGAGTGTGGTGTTTTTGAACTCTAGCCTTTGAGTTGTCTCACTGAGTAATAGGATTACCCGGACTACTATGAACTCATCGAAGAACCAATCTCAATGTCGAATATACGTACCATGATGCGCGATACTTCACCGTCGAAAGGCTTTGCCAGCCTCAATGAATTTATAGCAGCGTGGCGACGACTCTTCAACAACTGTCGGCGGTATAATGAAGAAGGTTCTGAAATTGTACAACGTGCTGATTTCCTCGAGGGAATTTTCAACCAGCAAGTCGAGGAGAGCACGGGGCGCCATGGTATACAACTCGACGACAACAGCGAGCAGGACGATGATGTATTTGAACTGAATGTATTCTAGTTTAGACTATCGGGTACCATTGACATGGCGGCACTCAACAAGATGTTTTGAATACCATATGGTTCCTCATCATCCATCTCCAGATCTTCGAGTGAGGGCTCATATTCTTCACCGTCATCTTCGCCCTCGTCCAATATGCTCGCTGCCTCTACAACAGGGTCTCCTTGATCCCCCATGTTCATGGGAATGCCACTGTCATCTCGATACTTTGCAAACGCGGTACGTCTCTCCCCGTATTTCATGCCCTCTTGCAGTAGGTCTCTGACGGGCTTGACAAATCCATTAGCGGGACGTTCAGGTACATACTCCTGAATTGTCTCTTCCTTGAGGGCGTCCGCTATTCTCTGCACTTCATTTGACATGTCAGGGACTGTGTGCTTGCTCCCGTAACCTGGAATGTTGAACATCTTGGCTACCGAGAGCAAAGCTTGCCTCAGTGTATAGATGCACAATGAAATCATAGAGAGCCACTCCCAGCTTCGGTTCGGCCCTTTTGCTGCATAAACCGACTACCAGCTCACTATTAGATCTCAGATTTCAAGGTGAAAGGTATCACACTCACTTTCAGCCACCGGTTTTGATGCTCCTGTAACAGGTCGTTCTCTTTGAAAGCGTTTGGACGACCAGTCAGGTTCACGAGCCAATTATGGAGGAAAAACTTCCTGTCGATAGGGGTCAGTGCTGGCTCATCAATTCAGGAGACTCGAAAGGTGGCTGACTGTAATTTCTCAGGGAACTGCTGGATACGACCGAGGGTTTCAAATATGGCATCGGCGTAACGTGGCATCGTCTTTGGTGTGCGCATCATAATCATCCAGATGCGCAGGACCAGGATGACTCGACCAATATTTCCGGCCTTGATGGATGTCACGAATAGCCAGTAGAATAGCGCATCGCGGTTGTAAAGGATGGTATTGGAGAGAACAATATCAATCTGAGGCTTCTCCTGCTGTGTGGCATAAGCGTGGCTTGTGAATAGATTGGAATAAACCTGCTCGGCAGTTGTGTCAAAATCCTCCAGAGTTGCAGTTTTGCACCACGCATTGAAGTCAGAGTTGTTGCAGTGAATCCGGAAGCCGTCGAGGATGTGAGCGGCAAGGGAGATCTGTATGAGTTCATGTGTCTGTTTCCATGGTGCTGCCTTCTTTGATTGCCACCCAGCGGAAACACTCTTCCGCTTCAAGAGAGTGTTGTTTTCCCACCAAAGGGAACCAGACCAGGGCGAGTTAGGTTTTCCCCAATGCTCGTTGATTACGAGACGTCCTCCCGCCATCTTGCAATGAAACAGCCCGAACCGTCGTATTAGGACGAACAACCCTGAGGAAAGTTCCTTGGAATTCCTGCGTGCAGACTCGCCCTTGGAGAATCTGGATTAGGGTCTGTACGGTTTGCTCATAGAAGCAATAACATTACCGTATTCGTCAACGAACCCGTTAGGAGGTCACCATCGGCAAAGATGAGCCCGTGCTTTTTCAAGTCGTCCTCAGTGACTCCTAGCTTTTCCAATAGGGTTTCAATAACCTTCAACGTCCCATCGATTGTTGACTCATCCTCGTGCATCGCGGGAAGTGGGTAATGCTGGGTCTGATGAACCTCTATCTGTTCTGTTTCGACAGGGGGAGACGTGGGAAAATTTGCTTTGAGGTGTGCGAGTTCTGGTTTGTGCTGAAGTGCAATCTGTTTGAGCTGCCACAACGAACATTTCTCGAGTGTTACCAGGTCGTTGAGGGATGGGACGAGAAGAGGGCTATGGTCCTGAATGATTTCATTGGAGGCCTCCCGTTTGGGCTTCATAGACAGGGGTAAAGCACCGTGGGTGGCTGTTTGCTTGGTGTAGGGGTCCCAGGTGGCAATTAGAGAGGCTGTCGTACCACTGTCAAAGTGGTCCTTGGAGTCGAAACGTTGAGACTCCACACGGAATGCGAAGTTCACGTTGTCCCACACTAAGAAATACATCACGACTCGGATGATTTCTTGTACAATTTTGAGGTTCTCCGCGGAGAGAGCCCGAATGTGGTCCATCACTGTGGTGTACGAACAAGAGATGCCAGCATGCGCGAGGACATCTATCTCTCGTTTCGTCGCTCCAGACCCAAGGAGAAAGAGTCCGATGACAACTTGAAAGTTATTAGCCTTCTGTGATCGGATGACCGACAGCATGGCGCAAATGCAGACAAAGACCTTGAGGGTTAAGAAATCAAGCTAAAGCTTCCATTTGAAGTGGTGTCCCACTCACAATTTCCTTGCTGCGTCGAGCCTGAGATGTAGACCCCTTCTCATCCTCCACACTACCAACTGACAGCAGAATAGACCATAAATTCGGTGCAGCCTCCTTCAATTTTGACTCGAGGGAATCCATATCAAAGTCGTCGAGGACAGAGTGAATAGAAGACCCCTTTCTGCGGGAAAAGAGGCTTTGGATAGCCTCCCCTTCCTTCTGTAGCTCGTCCTGCATCAGATCTCCAGTAAGAAATTTCTCAAAGGCCACAGGTGAGCGCTTGAACATCATGGTGGCAAGTGTATCGCCGTGATCTCGCAGATACCGTGTAACATTGATCTTGTTCTGGGTATTGGCACCAGTCCCAAACACACCCTCGAAAAACTCGTTCAGACTCGTGAACCCAAATCCACCTTCATCCTCCGGCCTGTCTATTTTTCTCCATATATCTTGAGCCTTCTCTGCCTTTTGTCGGCTTGCGAGTTGTGCCTCCAGCTCCCTATTCATCTGCGCAGACTCCTCCTGTGCCTTTGCCAATTGCTCCGGGGTTAGAAAATGTCGCGGGCCTGGCTCGGACATATCTATGCTTCCCAGTGGGTTCCGATGCGGTCTTCGAACACGCCGGGGGCGACCGGCCCTCGCTGTCACAGGGCTTGGAGTTCCTTCGAGGATAGAGCGCCCTGACTCTGGTACTGTTAGTACGCGGTTGCGTTGGGGAGTTGAAGGTATCTCGGGAGAAGGAAACAGAGGAAGAACTGGGTCCTCCGGGAGGACTTGATCATTTTCGAATGTTGGTGATCCTGGAGCACTACTGGTAGGCATTTCCATGTCGAGGTCTGGGACGGGGTCGTCGTAGTGCTGTGGTGTCACAGGCGGGGAGTCGGCTGCCACTGAAGGCTCTGGTTCAGGCTCGGGAGTGGCTGGTTTTGTCTTTCTGCGCTTAGAAGCCCCGACACTTCTTCTGACCGAGCTAGAAGCTTGATAATCTGCATCTGAGTGTCGTCGTTTGCGAGGTGCGGGCGGCATGGAGGTAAAGGAACAAGAGCCCCTAACCCGGAAAGACCTACCGATATCTCGATCATTCCGTAGCATTTCGCAAAAAAAAACATAACTCGTTGATCCTGACTTCTATTAGACTCGTTTGACATAGTTTACAAGTTAATCGGACGAGTTTGAAACCAGAACATATGTTTCGAGACGAAGGAAAGAGGACAAGTCAAACAATCACCTGACTTAACTTCGACCCCGCCAAAGGGCCGGTATTCCGTACCAGTCGCCACGCAGCAGCTTTTGAACGACTGTCTTCAAAACTCTGACGGGGCGACCTGGCTCGAGTCTAACCTTAAAGTGGAGACCATGATCAATGTGTACGAGAGGATATAAAGGCTGTCAGTGTATACTGGGTCTGCTGTTTCTGCTACAATAAGAAAATGTACTAGTATCAACTCAGCCGAAGCTGAGGAATGAGACGCCTTACCCCGACTCTCCGCCAGTCAACCCGCCAGCCCCGTCACCCAGCAAGCCATTCAAGGGGCTACCTTAGAGTATGGCTACGCAGAATACTATGTTCAGAATTTTTCATAGACAGAAGTCAATGGTATACAATACCTCCTCCGTTGTCTTGTCTAAATGGATTGATGTGCCAGTGTCAGTGCCAGCGTAGCTGGAACTAGAAAGATGGAGCGACGTACAGTCCCAGTGCATTAATCGGCGCACTAATCAAACTACCAACTCCCCCGCGGATGCCGCCTGCATGAGAAAACCATGTTCAGGATCTCTCATAGACAGAGGCCAACGGTACATAATACCTCGTCCATTGTCTTGTCTATACGGATTGACGTGCCAGTGTCAGTGTCAGCGTAACTGGAACTAGAAAGATAGAGCGACCTACTCTCCCAGCACATTGATTGGCGCATTAATCAAAGCATCCAGGCCGCCTACATAAGAAAACCATGTTCAGGATTTTTGATAGACGGAGATGGAGGATGTATAATACCTCCTGTGTTGTCTTGCCTATAGGATTAACGTACCGGTGTCAGTGCCAGCGTAACTGGAAGTAGAAAGATGCAGCGACCTACATTCCCAGCACATTGATCGGCAGACCAATCACACCACCAACTCCTACATAAGAAAATCATGTTCAAGATTTTTGATCGACAGGGACTGGGGATCTATAATACCTCCCGCGTTGTCTTGCCTATAGGATTAACGTACCGGTGTCAGTGCCAGCGTCACTGAAACTAAAAAGATGGAGCGACTTACGATCCCAGCACATTTATTGGCAAATCAATCAGACCTCTGCCACCAGGCACACCGCCCACGAGAGGCAAACGATTAGGTTGTCCAACGGCTAAGCCTGAGGTTGGGGCCATGGTCAGTGTCTGTCTCAGGATGTAGAGATCGTACATATATATACCTTCTGTACTAAGAATTAGAAACATTAACATGTCAGTGTTAGCGTAGCTCAGAGTGTAGAATGTGAATATTTACTTTAGCTTGGTCAAATCGAGGGGTATAATACCAGCCAAAACAGCGGGGAGAACGGAGGTGAAAAAAGCGAGTCGCTTGAGTTGCATTATGATTCACGAAAAAAGAAGATCGGTGTGTGACGATGATGAGAGACAGAGGGTGTGGTCGACAACCTTTTATACGCGCCTACGGCTCCGCCCAAACCTCACTTCCGACACTTTCGGTGACACCTCGGAATGATGGTGGGAGACAAAACAGGAAGTGCGAAAGAGCTCCGACAGATGGACGGGGTCGGATCGACAGTCGGTATTTCTTTTTGTCGCTAGATGTATTGAGCAAGGTCAAATCAGCATTCAACCTTTCGGTCTCGAAAGAAGACAAGCGATCACGATGGGTGGTCGAGGTATAAGTGAGCTGTCAATGCTCCACACGTCTTTACCTGCATCATTGATTCTAGTCCGAACAGAGTGATCAAGACTTATGGCTTGCGCATGCCGAAAATGACGGGAATACCATGGAGGATGAATTCCCGGTAGCTTGAAGCGAAGTCGGTCGCCGCCACCAATACTAACACTACCACGCTAGTATCTGGACTACACCGCGAGTCGTGGGGCACAATGTATAGAGCCGTCCTCTTCATGTTGAGTGGGCACATGCATTCGTTCGGGAGGTTGTTTGGGCAGGTAATATGGACGAGTATTAATCGAGTTAGAATTCCGAAGCCGGAAGACGCTCGGGTTTGTCGCACTTTTCCCCACCTCGCAAGAGATAAACAGCATCCAATAAGATCGGAGTCCATCGAATCGCTGAAGCGTATCTTAGTTCATGAATATACTGTTGGATGAATCGAAGACAATTCCAAGGTCTCCCACGTCCGACGAACAGCGCGTTGACCATTATCTAACCAAGCCTCAAGGTTACATCAACTCGAGTCGAGTCTAGCATCACCTAGATCGGGCACTATCCCGGATGAGTATTTTCGAGCAAGGGAAGATCTCGGACATACCGATAAAAGGTGTAGCGTCGCTGCCCTGCGGCTGACATCCAATGCTCGTAGGGGAAGAATGGGAGGGATTGCGAGGTTCGAAGGGCATATGTATTGTAGATGTCAAGCACAAATCTTGCAGTGAATCAGTCTGGCTTGGTCGACTTCCTCGGCGGAAGCAAAATAGACAATTGTCTTTAGATGCTTCAGATTCAAGATGAACCGATCTACACACCCAACACATCCACTGAAAAGTCCAGCCGCTCAGCGCTCCGTTCCCCATTTGACCTTGACAGCTGACGGCGCCAGAGATTGTGACCATTGGTGTAACACTTATTGGCTTTGTCAAGGGACGGGAAGAATTAGAGTAGCCATGACGTTTGCCGTAGACACGAAGGTTTTCCTTCTCGAAGTATGGTTCGTCATTCTCCTCCATACATCAGAAGCGGAACCGGTGATTTCCATACTTCAATGGCATTGGTTGTAGAACGAGAAACAACAGAAACTTAGGCCGTCCGTTCGCATCCCCCAACGAGTCCGAATTCTGACGGGCATGATAGAACAAGAACTGAAGACGCGTCGGAAAAAGGGCGACCGATGAGAAATGAATGGGTCCATCTCTAAGGTTGCAGGATATGCAGCTATTCTCTAACTCATTGATGTTACGCACTCCCAGTTACCATATTTCTAAATCTATTGACGAATAAGCGCTGCTGAAAAAAAGAGAGAAAATCCCTTGAGTGTCGATTTTGAACCAAGGAACCGAGATATCACCTTAGGTCCAAGTATTTTTAGAACGCAGAAGCTATGACTGGGACTGGATGTTGAGCTTTAAGACTGCCAAGCTCGGGTACCGACTACCGAGACCATTTTGGTTGGCGCATCACCGGTGATGTCGGCCTGAAGCTGACATCAAAGCGTAGACAAGGCAGTCAGTGAAATTCATTAGACTAGCAATCGTACAGCACGAGTTAGGGAGCTCTCTTAGGCAGATTCGCGGACAAACGGAGCCTGGATCGTTGGGCGTGCAAATTTCGGATCCGAAACGCCGATGGTTATGTGTTGGCGTAGGTGCATTTCACAATCGGCTGGATCAGGAAGCTCGTACATACGTTTCCATTCCTTCTTTATGTCACATTGTTTCCTGCGGTCAACGTCATTATGACGACGGCCATCGGACGTATCCTCGTAACCTACCTCATCTCCCAGCGAAATACTGTGGGATTATTCGGGGGCACGACTCCGAAAGGAAGTTTATCGTCACCACTACGTTTGTTGGATCCATTGAAACTCACCTGGGGAGCGTGAGTGTTCCAAATTTCTGACATCTTTGCGTTCGACTAGTGAGAAGGAGGTTGCGAGTGTAGTCGGGAAGAGTAGGAAGTGGTAGGTGTTTTGGCGTTGAACAAGAGTCAGCCGAGTCTAAGGGTACGATTTGGGTTTGGAGTTGAAGTTCATCCGTCCGCTCGTGTTTCTCCTCACTCCCAGGCCCTCAAAATGTAAAGTGAGGTTGTGTTTGCTCGGCCATCGCCGTGTCTCTTACTATCGCCTCCACCGACAGCTTCCCCAAATCCTCATTGCCAGATTGGCGAATTTGGCTTGTTTAGCTTTCCTTGAAACTCCGGATGTTGAGAATAGAGGGAATCGGGCGTTGAGAACCTCACTATCGAGGGGATTCGATGGGGGGGAAAGCAGGAAAGAATCAATTGGAAATACTAGCTACGCCGTATATAAATGTATGAATAACAAATACTACGTCTGAGTCAACGGAAATAATTAAAAGCGTGGCTGGGCGGCCCGGCGTGCTACGTGCCGAAGCAACCGGCAATAACACCGGACACTCTTCGCGTCCTATCGTCGCTGGCGTTCGGATTTAAGGGTACGCTTAGCCTCCCCTATGAGCGCTGAGGAACCGTACATTATATCGAGTAACCTAAATAGACCAATGTCTAGAATACATTGCGAGAAGTGGGCGTCAACGTATCGTTTTCGTTCCACTTCCTTCCTATACCACTGTTTAAACAGCAAAAGCCAGTAACGACTACATAGCTTATTTGAACAGGAATTCGTTGAGATAGGCACTGTACGCCAAAGAGATTTTTGCCAGCGTGTTAATCGGGGTCGATCTTTAGATAAGAAGTCGGGGCTGCTGGGCTCTCCCCGATACCAAGAAACCAATATATCAGCAATGGCAGGTATTGACGCTTTATAAACTCGCTTTTAGAGAAAGAAGCACGAATTAGCACTATGGGAGTTAAACATGTATATTGTCGACCTGTGCCTCGGATTCAATTTAACCATGCTCGCAAGGATCTTAGGCCTATGAATACACGTAGTGAAGATCAACAATCATGATATCTGCCAAGTTCACCCAACAAATACGACCATTAGAGCAAAGACACCTTAGCAGCCACGCCTACGAGAGAGCACCATGGTCAGTACTTACAATAGAAAGAGATTAAAAGTATCTACCTTCATCATTGCTTCGTCTAGGAATGATACACGTATCGGAGTCGGCGTCAACGTAGCTAGAACTGGGGAAATGAAACGACTTACACGGGATGGTTGGCCAGCGTATCAATGAGCCCAATGACCACGGGCGCACCGGGCAAATTGGGCAAACCGGGCCCGATCAGGGGCAAAGTATTTACGATCCCAGGCAAAGCAGGATCAAACTGCCTAGCGGCTAAAGCTGAGGTTGGTGCCATGGTCAGTGCCTGTCCCAGCATGCAGGAATCATATGTAAATATATACCTTCTGTGCTAAAAATCCAAAGCATTAACATGTCAGTGTAAGCGTAATTGAAGGTGTAGAATGTGAATATTTACATTGGCTTGGTTACGTCGAGGGGTATGACACTAGCCAGAACGGCAGGAAGAACGGAGGTGAGAAGAGCGAGTTGCTTGAATTGCATTGTATGTCACGGTCGGTGAGCGACGATGATGAGAGGCAGCGTTTGTGGTTAACATCCTTTTATACTCCCTGAGGTCTAAACCCAAACCCCACCTCTGACACCTTTGTGACGTTTCGGAATGGTGGGGGACAGAAAGGGGACTGTTAAGGAACCTGGAAAGGCGTACGGGGTCAGATCGACTGTAGGTAATATGCACTAGGTACATTTGTGTGCTCTCTGTGGTTGGAAGCATTCTAATCAGCATTTAGTCTATCATTCAGAAGCTAAGAAGTGATTACAGTGGGTGGTTAAGGTATAATTGAGGTACTATTATGAACAGCAAGTTGATCCCCGCTCTGTCAACTCTAATCGGAGCAACATCAAGGGACGATCAAGGTCAAAGCCTATGTCATGAGCATTCAAAAGGTACCAGCAGAAACACAGCAATACCGCGGAAGATGATCCTCAGGTAACCTTAAGCGAAGTATGTCGCCGCCACCAACGCCAACGCCACCACGCTTCCCCCGCTGCCCAAGAGATGGCCAATGTTCAATAGTATGATCGGTGTAGGCCCTAGGGCCTCATCACTGAGATGTATCTCAGCTCATCAATACATTGTTGAATGAACCAAGACAGTATCACATTTGATGAGCAGCCTTGACCAAGAAAGCCTCAAGGTCATATAGTTTCGAGTCTCAATTCTAGTATCGCCTAGATCGTGCATTATCACAGAGTATTATCAAACAGAAACAAAGACTCGGAAATTCAGATATACGAGGTATAAACCTCGCTGGCCTTTGTTGTCGCACGTACGACCGACATTATTCAGGGACACGACTCAGTCCAAACGAGGTTCATTGTCACCACTCCATTTGTGAAATCTATCGAAACTCACCTGGGGAGCGTGGGTGTTCCAAATTTCTGACATCTTGCCGTTGATAGATTCGACTAGTGAGAAGGAGGCTGGGAGCTTACCAGCTGGGAAGAGTACCGTGGGCGAAGGGGAAGATAGGAAGTGGTAGGTGTTTTGGCGTGGAAGAAGAGTTGGCCGAGTCTGGAAGTGGGATTTGGAATCGTAGATTGAGGGTAAGTCTCCGTGCGTTCATATGTTTGTGTTGCGCTTCACTTACGGGCGCTGAAAGTGTCAAGTAAAGGTTGTGTTTGCTCGGCTATCGCCGTGTCTCTTACTATCGCCTCCACCCACAACTTCCCCAAATTCTCGTGGTCAGGTTGACGAATTTGACTTGTTTGGTTTTCCTTGAAACTCCGGACACTCTACTGGCGCTCCAATTCGAGGATACGATTAGTCTCCCTCATAAACACTGAGGAACCATGCAGTATATCGACTAACTTCAAGCGACCACTATCTAGAGTACATCATAAGAAGTGGGCATCAGCGCATTGATTTCGTTCCACTTCCGTCCTATACCACTGTTTGAACGAGCAAAACCCAGTAACGACTACGTAACTGATTTGAACAAGAATTCGTTGGGATACGTACTGCACGCCAAAGAAAATTCGTGTTGATTGAGGTCGATCTTTAGATAAGAAAGTCGGGGCTGTTGGGCTCTCTCCGCTATCAAAAGACTATACGGCTTATGAATCTCAGTGTCAGAGATAAGTACGAATCACCGTTATGTCAGTCAGACAGCGTATATTTGTCGACATGTGCCCAGATCGATGTATTCATGCTCTCGAGAACTTGTAGGCCCTACGAATACACGTGATGAGAGTAAAAAATCATGATATCTACCCAGTTCACCCCGACAAATACGACCATTAGAGCAAAGAAACCTTACCGAAGGGCGGACAACAGTACCTTCACAGCGATTTCAGCTCGTTACCCGGGCAATCCTCCGGCACCAGCGCGATAATAAGTACAAAAAAAGTATAGCCATGATCTCACAATCCCTAGATCGAGATTCGGGGAATATTTATCTTACTATATTTGAGAGGCTCGGGATTGAGTATCTGAACAAGAATAAAAGAGTGACTGTGTTATGTCCAAGGGGTTACAATATACAGATTTGCTACCGGTCTTCCTCCAGCCGAGGTTAGTGATAAACTCCCATACAAACATGTTTCAGCGATCCATTAGAGAACTTTGGTCAACACCTACGAGGCTGAGGATTTTTACCATCGGCAATTTCGATGTCAGCCTCCTAATCATTTTCCGCGTTCTTGTTCTTGTTCTTACTGTCTTGCCTAGCACCGACACCTTCATGTGGGAACCGTGGTCAGCATGTGTGAGGGGATAGAAACTCGCAATGTATACAATGTTCAACTTCTTGTCTATAATCAACAAACATATTATTATCAGCTTAGTCAAAGCTGGGGAATGAAATGACCTACACAGGCCGCAAGGCTGAATTTCACAAGCATAAAAGTAATCTGGGAAATTCCGTGTGAATTCCGAGTCAGTACATTTATGGCCTCTAAAAAAGAGCTGCTTTACGCCGGGGAATTTCCTCGTTAAGTACATACTTTCCCAAATGGGAAACTGAAGATTTCCCGTCCGAAAAAGTGGCTGGGAACTTCCCACATTCACGGAGGGAAACCTACTACCTTTACGCAAAAAAAACTCATTACCCGAAGAACGGGCGATGAGAGGGGAGAGCTCATAGTAGCCCATATAAGAGGCCAGAACACACTTCAAGCTCAATTATGAGCTCTGCCCTCTCATCGCACGTTCTTCGGGTAATGAGTTTTTTTTTGCGTAAAGGTAGTAGGTTTCCCTCCGTGAATGTGGGAAGTTCCCAGCCACTTTTTCGGACGGGAAATCTTCAGTTTCCCATTTGGGAAAGTATGTACTTAACGAGGAAATTCCCCGGCGTAAAGCAGCTCTTTTTTAGAGGCCGTAAATGTACTGAATTCACACGGAATTTCCCAGATTACTTTTACACTCGTTAAATTCAGCCTTGCGGCCTGTGCTACCCCAATAACCCAACCCCCCCGCCGCCGCCGAGTAGGCCACCAAGTAGGCCGCCACCGCCGCCACCGCCGAGTAGACCACCGAGTAGGCCGCCACCGCCGAGTAGGCTGCCGCCTGCAAGAGGGAACCACAATCAGTTCTTGCAACAGAAGAGATTGAACACATATATACCTTCTTCGTTGCTTGATAATCGTATCAGAGTCAGAGTCAGCGTAGCTAAAACTGGAGAAGTTGACCAACATACCCCGCCAGGCCACCAGTCAGCCCGCCAACCGTGCCAGTCGATTCGCCCACGGGCAATTGCCTGGTGGTCAAACCTGAGATCGGAGTTGTGGTCACCAGCTGCCCCAGGATTTAGAGATTATAGATGTGTACCATTTGTGCTAGGAATACGAAACATCGAGATGTTAGTCACAGCTTATTTGGTGGTGAGGAATGGAAAGACATACATCTCGTGGGGTATAACTCCAGCCAAAGCGGCCGGAAGTACGGAGGTGAAAAGAGCAAATTGCTTGAGTTGCATTGCAAATCACGAAAACAAAGTATCTGTGAGCGACAATGTTGAGAGACAGGGGGTGTGGTCGACAACCTTTTATACGTGTCTACGGCTACGCCCAAACCCCACCTCCGACACTTTCGGTGACAAACTCGGAATGGTGACTGAACGAAAGGAGACTGTGAAGGAACTTGTAAGGGCGTACGGAGCAAGATCGACTGTCAGTAATGTCCATTAGGTATGTTTGTGTGCTTTATGTGGTTGGAAGCATCCTAATCAGCATTCAATCTATCATTCAAAAGCAAGGAACCAAAAGTTGATCCCCGGTCTGTCAACTCTAATCCGAACAACAACAAAGGACAATGAAGGTTAAAGCAGTATGCCAAAGGTACCAGAAAAGTGACAGAGGGCCCCTGAAAGCCCCCCCAGAGGGCCGCTCGCCCGGACAGCCATATTTGTCCGACTTTCTAGGTGCCAGTTTGGGACCATTTTGTCCGACTTCCAAACGGCCTCCGCCGCCCAGTTTCCATTTTTTCTCCGCCTGCGGCGCGCCACGACCCTCAGTCCTGTTTTGAATCACTCTAGCGCACCGTCACCACGGACGTTTGACCCCATGACACGAGGGCCAGAAAAACATACCTTGCACCTTCTTCAGGCTTCATCACCACTTTACCAACCGACGTAGTACAGGTATTCCTCAGAAATTTTGTAACCCAGTACAGCGCAATTTGTCCGACACTGCGTCTGGCCTTGGGTGGCCAGGTCGACATTTTTGTCCGACTTCCGAACAAGAGTTTGCGATTTTTCCGAAAAATTTGTTCGACTCGCCGAACCTCCCCCCGGTGGGCTTTCAGGGATCCTAGTGACAGCAATACCTCAAGCGAAGTATGTCGCCGCCACTAACGCCAACACCACCACGCTAGTATATGGAATACATCGCGAGTCGTGAGGCTTCTTAGCCGTAGTCCCCAAGTTGAGAACACGCCACATGTATCCTCTCAAGAGTTTGTGTCGGCAGGTAGAATGGACGAGGGTTTCGCCAACGTGATGATCAAGATAGATTTTCGGACAATATTGTTCCACTTTCCACCGCTGCCGAAGAGATGTTCAATGTTCAATATGATCGGAATGTATCGCATCGCTGGGTGCATCTCAGTTCATCAATATTATGTTGAATGAAGGAAAGACAATACCACGTTTGACGAGAAGCACATCGACCCTCGACCAAGCAAGCCTCAACCGAGTCTCGATTCTAGCGTCACCCAGATCGGTAAACATCCCAGAGTAAGTATTATCAAGCAAGGAAAGAACTCGGACATCCAGATATGCTAGGTGTAAGCCCAGCTGGCCTTTGATGTCTCATGTACGGCCGACATTCAACGATCATTGAGAAAAAATGGAAGGGGTTGCAGGTTTTAGACACTGGGTGCAAGATAATATGATACGCGTAGTTTTGTGCAAACTTTATGTTGAATTTATTCTAAAAAACGCAAAATCTGAGATAATTCCAACATAAAGTTTGAATAAAGTGACACGTATTATGTTGTTTTGCACCCAGTGAGAAGGGTATATTAACCGCAGGTGTCAAAGAATGAATGGTCCCCGAATCTTCCAGTGGATTAGTTTGCTTCAGTTGAGCTCTTCGGCGGACCCAAAAGTGACACTGATCTTTAGACGGAATTCTGAATGGGCTTCAGATTCAACTGCCACGAAGACCAAAACAAGATGAACCAAACTGTGAATCTGTCGACTTGTCCTTGAAGCTTGACGTTTGATGGCGTATTCACTGGATGGGATTATGCAATTAGCTTTACTGGTGAAGAGAAGACTGTGAAACGCGCTGTAGACACGAAGGTTTTCCTTCAAAGCGGTGCCGTTGCTGGCTAGGTTCAAGAAACCTTACCCCCGGAGAGGATACGTCATCATTCTCCTCGATACGTCTGAAGCAGAAGCAGAACCGCCGACCTTTCGTCCTTCGACGTCAGCGGCTGTGTAATGAGAACCGCCAAAGGATTACGCCGTCCGTTCACGCCAACGAGTCCGATTTCGAGTCCTGACGAGCATTATAGAACAAGAACGGCAGCCACACAGCTGATGAGAAAGACTCGCGCAAGAACGAATTCAGATGTCCATCTTTAAGGTTACGGGATATTCGTCCAGCTATCTCATTCATGCTACCTACTCTCAGCTCCCATATTGACATTTCTGTTGACAAACAACCGCTGCTGAAACGAGAGATACTAAAAAGCCCTTCAGTGTCAATTCTGAAAAAGGGATCGATATAAGTTAGGTACATGTATCTCCAGAACGGCGCAACTCATGACCCGGACCGAGGAGAAGATGGATTTTGTGGTCAGAGCATGTTAAACCCTTACCCACTGCCAACCTCGGATACCGACTAACCGTTTGGGTTCGGCCGCCGGTGATATCGGCCTGAAGGAAGTTATACACCAAAACGTAGACAAGGCAGCTAGTGAAAGTAATCAAACTCACAGCAAGAGTTGGCGGGCCGTCTGCTGCGCAAGCGGAGCCAGTCGGTTTGTCATGGAAACAAGAGGAGGGTTCCTGTTTTGGGCGTCGTCGGGTGCTTTGCATATTTCGGATCCGAAGCGCCGATGGTAATGTGGTTGGCGCAGGTGCATCTTCTCTCTTGGCTATTGTCCACATCCTCGACAATTTGTTCTGTGAGCAAGCTCGTACGTTTCGATTCCGTTCTCTGTCACCCATTGCTCCTCTGCGGCAGCTACATCGTCTGTGATCCCGTTGCCATCATTGTGATAATGACGGCCTTCGGAAATACCCCCGTCTACCCGGCCTTACCCATCCAGCACTGTGAAATCGTTTACGGATACAAGCTCCAGAACGAGGTTTTCTCGTCATCACTACATTCCTCGAATCCCCCTGAAACTCACCTGGGGGAGAACTGCTCCGAATTTCTAGCGTCTATTCGGTAATAGATCCGACTAGTAGGAAGGAGGTTGCGAGAGTTGGCATTAAAGAAGAGTTGGCCAAATCTGGGAGTACGATCTAGATTACAAACGGAAAGCACGTCTTTGTTTACTCGCTCGTTTGCGTTCCTCTTCACTTGTGAGCTCCCAGTTTGTCAACTGAGGTTGTGTTCGTTCTTCGCCCTATGTCTTTTCCTGCTTCCACCACCGATAATTTCTACAAGTTTTCGTCGTTGTATCGATAGGTTCGACTGACTTGATTAATCTTCGTTGGAAACTTGAAAACTTTCCTCCCCCTATCGTTGATGGCGCCCAGAGAGATGAATTTCATCGGAGAATTACCTGATAATGCAAGGTTGCCTCTGAGGGTACACTCAGCCTCAATGTAAGCGAAGAAGGATCACGCACAGGGTGATTATCGGGTAATCTCGAGCAACTAATGTCTGAAATATTCATGAATAATAGGCATCGGCGTAGTGATTTGTCTCTTCCCTGACTTACCACTGCATGATCGAGAAAAAGAACGATATAATGACAACTACCTAGCTTACTCGAACAGGAATTTGTTAGTTCAGGAACTGTGCGCCAAACAGATCTCACCATTGTGTTGACTGAGGTCGAGCTTTGCAGAGACACGGAGGGGGCTGTTAAGCTTTCCCCGATAACCAAAAAAAACCACCGTAATGGTGAGTATTGACGGTTCATCAGTCACAGTTCCAGAGATCGAAAGTAAACAAGTCAAAGTACCTCGTCAACGTGACCGCCGTATTGAATGTATCCATGCCCGCAGGAGCTTGTAGGCTTATGAATACACGTGAGGAGAATAAACAATCGTGATATCTGCTTAGCGATTCACCACGACGAATAGACCATTGGAGCAAGAAAATCTTCGCGAGGGGCGGATAACAATACCTCAGAGTGTTCTCGTTACTCGGGCAATTGTATACCCATGGTCTTACAATCCCTATATCGAGGTTTGGGGTATATTTCATCTTACTATTTTCGAGAGGCTTGGACAGTGTCTGAACAAGAACAAAAGAGTGACTGTGTTATGGCAAAGTGGTATACAATATACAGACTCGCTACCGGTCGCCCTCTGGTCGAGGGTGTTGATACATCCCCCACTCAAACGTGTTTTAGTGATCCGTTAGAGAACTTTGATCAACACCCACGAAGCCAACAATGATTTTGACGTCACCTCCTAATCCTCCTCCTCCTCGTTCTCATCCTCTTCTTCATTGTCTTGCCTAGCAGTAACACCTTCAAGTGGGAACCATAGTCAGTGTGTGTGAGAGAATATAGAGATTGTCAGTGTATACCACGTTTGTTCCCGCTAAAAGTTAGAAGGATGTATTGAGTATCAACTTAGTTGAAGCTAGGAAATAAGAGGACTTACCCAGTGACCCCGCCAAGCACACCAGTAACCCCACCAAGCCCGCCAGTGGCCCCACCAAGCCCACCAGCCCCGCCAGTGACCCCGCCAACCGCACCAGTCACGGTGCCAATCACGCCGGTCACCCCGCCGAGTCCGCCGCCGAGCTGCCTAGCAGCCACGTCTACGAGAGGAAACTACGGTCAGTGTTTACGTCCGGAAAGATTGGAAGTATATACCTTCATTGTTGCGTCGTCTATATAGATCAACGTACCAGAGTCGGTGTGAGTGTAGCTGGAACTGAGAAAATGAAACAACTTACACGGGAAGCCCGCCAGCCCCGCCAGTTAGCCCACCAAGCGGGCCAGTGACCCCACCAGCCCCACCAACCGCTCCACCAAGTCCACCACCGCCAGTGACCCCGCCAAGTACACCAGTCACAGTGCCAATCACGCCGGTCACCCCGCCGAGTCCGCCGCCGAGCTGCCTAGCAGCCACGTCTACGAGAGGAAACCACGGTCAGTGTCAATGTCAGGAAAGGCTGGAAGTCTATACCTTCGTTGTTGCTTCGTCTATGAAGATTAACATATCAGAGTCGGTTTGAATTTAGCTGAAACTGGGAAAATGAAACGACTTACCTCGTCAGGCCGCCGGTCCCCCCACCAAGCGGGCCAGGCAGCCCACCAACCCCACCAACCGCCCCACCAAGCCCACCAGCCCCGCCAGTGACCCCGCCAAGTACACCAGTCACAGTGCCAACCACGCCGGTCACGCCGCCGAGTGCGCCACCGAGTTGCCTGGCAGCCACGTCTACGAGAGGAAACTACGGTCAGTGTTTACGTCCGAAAAGATTGGAAGTATATACCTTCATTGTTGCGTCGTCTATAAAGATCAACGTACCAGAGTCGGCGTGAGTGCAGCTGGAACTGAGAAAATGAAACAACTTACACGGGAAGCCCGCCAGCCCCGCCAGTGACCCCGCCAAGTACACCAGTCACGGTGCCAACCACGCCGGTCACGTCGCCGAGTCCGCCGCCAAGTTGCCTAGCAACCACATCTACGAGAGGAAACCACGATTAGTTTCTACGTCCGAAAAGATTGGAAGTATGTACCATCTGTGCTAGAACTACGAAGTAGCGACATGTCAGGGATAGCGTAGTTGAGAGTGGGGAAAGTGAGGACATACATCTCGCGAGGTATAACTCCAGCCAAAACGGCCGGAAGTACGGTTGTGAAAAGAGCGAATTGCTTGAGTTGCATTGTGAGTCCACGAAAAGAAAGTATCGGTGAGTAAGGATGATGGGAGACAGAGGGTGTGGTCGACACCCTCTTTATACGCACCCATGGCTACGCCCAAACCCCACTTCCGACAGTTTCGTTATTATTTCGAGATGGTGAGGGACAGAAAGGGGACTGTGGAGGGGTTTGGAGGGGCGTACGGGGTCGGATCGTATGTTTGATTAAGCACGTTTCTGTCGTTTCTGTATTGAAGAAGTTCTAACTAACATTCGATCCTTCAATCAAAGGCAAAGAAGTAATCACAATGTGTGGTTAAGGTCTAATTGAGGTGCTGTTGTCAAACCGTAAGTTAATCCCCGCTCTGTCAAATCTACAACGTCGAACAATAATGAAGGTCAAAGCCTATATCATGAGTATGCCAAAAATAACAGCAAAATAACAGCAATACTACGGAAGATCAACCTCGGGTAACCTCAAGCGAAGTGTGTCGCCGCCATCAGCACCACCAACACTACCACATGTGGCCAGAGTTCGTACGTTGAGTAACCGTTGTACTTGCTCGGGAGTTTGTTTGGGTAAAACGGACGAGAAATTTGCCAACACGGTCATCAAGACGGAATTTTGGGAAAGGAAGGCGCTCGGATGTAGCTGTATGTTCCCTCGCTCCGAGAGACAAACAACAGCTGGTATGATCGGTGTTGCGTGGCATCGCTGAGGCGCATCTCAGCACCACCAACGCCACCACACGATATTAATCACGTAGCTGTAGTCCATACGTTGAGTAACTGTTGTATATTCTCGGGAGTTTGTTGGGGCAGGTAACATGGACGAGAAACTCCCCAACACGTTGATCAAGACGAAATTTCAGGGGAGGAAGGCACTCGGATGTTGTTGCACTCTCCCACACCCCAAGAGATAAACAACAACCACTATGGTCGGCGTTGCATGGCACGGCTGTGGGAGGTGCATCTCAGTTCATGTATATATTCGTGGATAGAGTGGAGATACTACCGTAATTCAAAAGTAAGGTCTCTTGTGTTGGATGAACAGTGGATTGACCAGTCACGACGGTGTCTTGGCTCGACTCATATATCGCCTGGGTCAGACGTTATCCCAAAGAATGAACGTTATTGAGCAAGGAGAGGACTCGGATATCAAGATAGACGCGGTATGGGCCTTTGTGCCAATCGAGGATGCGTGTACGGCAGCGCAAGTGGGGGAAGGAGAGGGGTTGTGGGGCTCGGGAGGGTATATGAATCGCCGATGTCAAGCGCAAATTGTGAATTACGGCACTCAAACCTGTACGAGTTGCTCGAGTTGTTCGTCGGCGGGCTAAGAATCACGATAATTCCTGAACGATATTTCGTATGCGCATCAGATCCACCCGCTTCCAAAGCAAAAGAAACCGATCTATGCACCTGACTCCTCTAATAAAGCAACCGACTACTCAGCATCTTCCATCAGACCTCCAAGACTGATGCAACTGAGGATTGGACTTTTTGCGCCGGACCTATTCATCGATTCGTCAGGGGAGGTCGAATTGAGGGGCGGTTAAAAACGCACCTCCAAGCCGCGAGGATCCATCCTCCGGCCAAGCGACGCTATTACCAGTCAGTGTTGCGACGTCGAAGGGGGATGTTTGATTGTTCTCTTCAGGTATCGTGAGTGGTGCCGACGATTGTCCTTCCTACGACGTCACCAGCGGTTGCGCAAAGCCAGTCAACGCGTCTGATTCTGACCGGCGCGGAACAAAACTGGGTCAGACACAAAGGCAAAAAGTAACCGATACACAATATCCACACGATAGCCATTTTTTGCAGTGAAACCACCCAATCTCTCAGGCATCCGTCCAGCTATTCTCCGACTCGTATGTGTCGCCCATCCGGATTCCCATGTTCGAGCCTTAGATAGGAAGAAACCCTTCCAGTGTTGATTTGCAGCGGAAAAGCCAGTTTATTGCCTGATAAATATCTTGAGAGTTGTGGAAGTCATGACCAGGGTCGAATATCAAGACAACTCGAGGCCAAGGAGAAGGGATCATGGAGGTTGTAATCAGAGCGCGTCAAACCCTAACCCATAGACAAGGTCAGGCACCAAACACACGATCTCGGGCTTGCCGGCCTGGCGGTCTCTTCAATAAGCGCCTTGAGGTTTGACTGCACAAGTCGGAAATTTGAATACGTATCTCGATACTGTTAGCGTGAGCCTCCGTGCTTGATAGGCGAATAAGTACGTCGCTCTGCCCGCCTCTATTGTTCCGTTTCTCTAGTTATGGATCAACGAAGCCTTGAAGGATACTTCTACTCTTCCGTGAAGTGCGGGGTTCCCCACCATTAGGAGCACAAAACTAAACAAGAGTAGTGGCTTTTGTCCACAGACGAAATAGACTAACGAGCTGGGAGCTTACTGGAAGCAGTCTCACAAATCAGAAAACCAACCCGTCATCGATACCTGGGAATAAACAAGACACTCGAAATACCCCCTCTCGAAGTCATTGGAATGCGTGCGATTAACAATCTTTCAGATCCCTGGTAGTATATCGGTTAGTACACGCGCCTGTCACAAAATCGTCGGACCGTTGCGCGCGAAAGCTGGGTTCGACTCCCAGCCAGGGAGTGGCGCGGTTAATCGCATCTCATTTTTGAATTTTGAGTCGCGCCACGGCCTTCCATCCATCCGGTTATTACTCAACCATCGATAGAAGAACCTCATTTTTTTTCAAAAGTTGTGCGTACCTTAATGATAACATCCCTTCAAATATGAACGGACCTTGTTCGAATGACCGAATAGCGCTACAGAAGATCCATGATTAGGTTTCTTGGATTCCTTGTGCCCTTCGGCGGGCTAAAAAGTATGTGATCAACTTACCCGAGGGCCGAGCATCCCCCGACTCTACTCTCTACGTCGTGTATGCAATACCAGAATAGACGCCAGAGTAAAGCAAAGTACCTACCGTTGTGTGATCCTGAGCCCCAGATGCAAGTTGTGTTGAATCTTCATTCGATTTTCTTCAGATAAATCAATTATGATCGCCTCCGATTTGTTTGCACCGATTTCGATATAGATTCAGTTCATATACCCATTAATGGTGTAGACTGTAATTGTAGGCCCTGTCGCCCAGGGTAGCAAGCTGACACGCGTCAGCTTAGCAGCAAACTCTGAAGGGCGCCCTATGTTGTTGTTGTTGGAACAATGTCCTACAGAGTAGTATTTATAATGAAATCAAACGTCAATGTACACACTGAATAAACTATCCTCAAAAACATCCCGTCCCGTTGACCATTTAAAATCCGTATTGAATATAGAGCGCGTTAGACAACTGCAGACTGCCCGCTAGCAAAGACGAACTTCTCTTGCAGGCCCTCGGATCGTCAATTGGGAGGTGGGGACGTTTCCTCTATTGATGCCACTAGTTGCTGGGTTCTAAGAAGAACCAATTTGAGAATCTCGATGTATCCCAATAATACATCGGCATCTATTATACCCCTGGCGGCAACACCTATCAAAAGGAACCACGATCAATGTCACTGACATGGATATAAGATAAGTGGTCGGGGTGTACCTTCTTTGTCGCTTCGCCTAAAATGAATAAACATATCAGTATTCGCGTGGTCGAACGTGGGATGAAATAATTCACCCAATCAGCTCCGACAAGCCCTGTAAGTCGCCCAGGGTGGGCAGATCACTGATTTGCTTATCGGACAGACCTACGGGAGGTCGAAGCCGTGATCAGTCCCCGTGCTAACAGATAAGGATTGTAAATACATACCTTCACTGTTGCTCGGACTACAAAGCCTCGACGTGTCAGTGCCGCGTAATCAAAACTGGGGAATAGGGCGACTTACATCAACCGAGTAACATTGACCTTTGAGGCTGGGTCGGTGTCCGAGACACTGCCAAGCACAACACCGGCCCAGACAGCGGGAAGAACGGCTGCAATAAGAGCGAGCGACTTGAACTGCATAGTGATTCACGGGAGAAAATCTCGGTGGGGGTTGATGAGCAATAAAGGGGGTGTTCGATGGCCTTTATGAGCACACAAGGGCAATTTCTGATACTAGTGCCGTGATAATTAATGGTAGAAAAGGAAGAGGGGACTATGGAGAGAATTGAAAGGGTGTACTGTGTCGGATCCGCAATCAGTAACTCTGACTGGGCAAGGCCAAATTCCCTCTGTCGCTGGATACATTGACCAAGTTGAATTATGAGAATTCAGTTTCACTCTTGCGAAGCACCGAGCCGAATAGATGGTCGGAGCAGAATTCAGACCTTGGTATGCTGAACGCTCCATTCGCAATCCAAACATGTCAAAATCCATAAAATCCACAACCTTCAGTTGTACACGCCAGAAAGGTCTTTGCGACTAGGTGTTGGCCAGCCCCTAAGAAGTATATTGCCGCATCCACCACCGCCGCCGCCATGTGAGTGAGTATATTACATCAGAGACAGTGAGCATTGACGCCCACAGCTCCGCTAAACCTGCCTCAGTCATAGGCTCAGTGAACGAGCTTGAAATAGTTAGACTGTCTGTGTAGCACTCGATCGCAGTTTGTTAGGGCAGGTAGTATTCACGAAGTAGTAATGATATCATTGCCCAATGCCAAACTGCCAATCGGGATCGAGTCTCTGTAAGGGGGGAATCTCGGACGCTATTGGAATCTCGCGCGCTCCGTCCCATCTTGAGTGATCATCAATATACTACTAATCATTCAAGGTTCATTTCTACATGGAGACAGGTTCCACAAATCAATACTTCAACCACTGCGGCGCTTGGGAACGTTTCTACTCCGCGCAGCTCGAGTACTATATAATCTGGAGCAGACGACACTGATTGAACTTGGGAGTGAAACGAGAAAGGATTTGATCAGGGTTACAGTCCTGTAGCTTCAGTGTCCCTTAGTAGCATAGCCAGTTGGAGATGGCAGCCACAAACTCCGGGTCCCTCAACCGGTATTATGAAAAAGTTTACATCTCGATGAAGCAAGCAAAGTAGGCGTGAAGATGGAGACTATAGGTAGGTATCAAAACCCGAGTTGGAGAGCGAATGAAAACCCTTGATTGGGAACGAGGAATGAAAATATACACGCCCTAATACCCCCTCCATTCGATTTGCATGGTGACTCATGAAGGAAAGATTCGGTGGATATTGACGAGAGACGTGGGGCGATTTTTCAATTTCGGTTCCGAAATGCGCAGATCCTTTTTCCTTTTTCTCGACCCACATCCCCAATGAACTGGGATGTATAGCTAATATCGGCCTGATTATCGGGCATGCGTACGCTTCCGTCTACTCTCCAGATACATCTTCTGGGGGTCCCGTGGCCAACGGCGTAGTGATGAGTCTTCGAGAATACCCCCGTTTACTCTAAGAGGCCCTGAGGAACGGTGCAACACACAAGTCGACGCAATCTCCCTCCACATCGACTGCGATTCGGTTGGTAAGGTGTTTGTCTCCATACATCTCATCCTCGGCGAAAGCCACGATTAAGCCTCTTCTACATTCTCAGCGACGTAGGCGACCCCCTTACCCCTGCCTTGAGACGGATGAGTCTTATTTAGTTGGCTGTGCTCTACTTCGCAGGTTGTAGATAAAGGTGGTGAGCGTAGATAGTGGCTCCGGAGTCCGCCCATTCGGTGGATGTTTCGGACATTTTGCGGGAGGGGGTGGGGCGCGTTCGAGGGGTGGTCGTAGGTGACTTTGGAGGTGGTCGATATGGCCTCGAAGATGTTTGATGGGACTCGGAGTCCTCACCTAACCGTTCTTGGTTTATTTTTATATCTCATCTTCCCGGCTTGTGCCATCCTTTTGCATAGGGCTATAAAAGTACGTCTGTTTACTCGTCGTTTTCAAGTTGTGCTTGTTCTTCGCCCTTTTACTTCCCACCTTCCACCGCTGGTAGTTTCTCCAAGTTCTCGTCGTTGTATTGATGGGTTCGACTGACTGGATGAACTTCGTGGGAAATTTGAAAACTTCCCCTATCGTCGCTGGTTTTCAGTTAGATGAATACCATCTTGACTTAGGTCGATTCTGGCAGAGATACGGAAACGGCTGGGCGAGTATTGACGGTTCGATTTTGCCGTGGTGATTTCAGCATCCGCCTCCTGATCCTCTTCCTCCTTCGCATCCTCGTTCTCATCACCTACCAGTGAAAACCATGATCAGTGTGTGGGTGAGATCTACTGCGGAACTACACGGAACTGACCACAGAAGTGTTGTAAAGTTGAGTACGTCGTCACTACCTTCCAAAATTGGTTATCTGTTATTTCTGGATAGTGATGATTATCCATGTATATCAGCACTCCGAAGCACTCGTTCTATCTGCTTTTGTCGTTGGGCTCGGTCGAGAGATCTTTGAATCCAGCCCGGGAAATACCGAAGTCGGTTCTCACGCATTTCTTAACCCAGTCTAGTAGGTTGGCCCCGAGTGCTTTGGTTATCTGATGGCTCCGGCGAAACTATAAAGCTGAGTGGTACACCCTAGGAGGCTGATAGGTCATCTGAAAGAGTTATCACTCTTCTCTTAGCACATTCACGGCCATATTTATCCCACTCATCACACCCGTCTTGACTAGTCACTGACTGAACACGGAACTGGCACGGACCTACTACAAACCTACCACAGAACTATCAATAACCGCGAACTATCTAGTAACCTTCACTAAATTACAGAAATCCGACGGTCTGAGCCTATTGGCTTTCATGGAAGAGTTGCAACTGACCGCCACTAAGTTACCACGACCCACCACGGAACTCCCACGGGCCGGCCACGGAACTCTCACCGAGTTTGCACCCCACGACGCCTGCTACGGAAATTTCTCTTTGCCCCTCGACTGCGAAGTATGAACGCGTCAGTGTCATAGTCGAAGCTGGTGAATGAGTCGACTTACCGCGCCAGCCCTCCAAGAACATCTTTGGCCTGATCAACGGCGTCACCGACTTTGTCTTTGGCCCCATCAACAGCGTCAGTGACTTTGTTTTTGGCGTCCCCAGCAATGTCAGTGACTTTATCAAGCCCGCCAGCTCCCCCAAGCAAGCCTCCCGCGGCGCCGGTCAAACCTTCGAGCTGCCTAGCTACCAGGTCTGCGAGAATCGGAATCATGGTAAGCTTGCGTGCCAGGATTCCCAAATGGTGAATATATACCTTCTTCGTTGCTTCGACTACCAACATACCAAGTATGTTGTGTCAGCGTCATTGTAGTTGCAGCTGGGGAATGAGCCGACTTACAGCGCCAGTCCGCCAAGAACGTCTTTGGCCTGATCAACAGCATCACCGACTTTATCTTTGGCCCCGGCGACAGCGTCACCGACTTTATTCTTGGCTTCCCCAGCAATGTCAGTGACTTTATCAAGCCCGCCAGCTCCCCCAAGCAAGCCTCCCGCGGCGCCGGTCAAACCTTCGAGTTGCCTAGCTGCCAGGTCTGCGAGAGATTGGAAATGGTCAGTCTGCGTGCCAGGATCCAAATAGTGAATATACCTTCTTGGTTGCTTCGACTACCAAATATGAATGTGTCAGTGTCATTGTAGTCAAAGCTGGTGAATGAGTCGACTTACCGCGCCAGCCCGCCAAGAATGTCTTTAGCCTGATCAACAGCGTCACCGACTTTGTCTTTGGCCCCATCAACAGCGTCAGTGACTTTGTTTTTGGCGTCCCCAGCAATGTCAGTGACTTTATCAAGCCCGCCAGCTCCCCCAAGCAAACCTCCCGCGGCGCCAGTTAAACCTTCGAGTTGCCTGGCTGCCAGGTCTGCAAGAGATCGGAATTATGGTCAGTTTACGTACCATGATTCACATAGGAAATATATACCTTCTGTGCTAGGACCACGAAGCATTGACATGTCATTATCAGCTTTGGTGAGGATGGAGAACGGGAAGACTTACATCGAGGGTTTGAAGGCATTACGGGGTATAACACCCGCCAGCGCAGCTGGGAAAACAGTTATGAAAAGAGCAAATTGCCTGATTTGCATTTTGGATTAAAAGGAAAGTATGAGTGAGTGATAATGAAGAGGCGGAGGGTGTGGTCGATAGCCTTTTTTATAGGCACCCTGGCCACGCCCAAGGCCAACTCCCCAATTTACGGTAACATTAGGTAAGGGATGGAAGGGAGACTGTGGAGCAACTTGAGAGGGTTCACGCAACAACAGCCTGGAATTTTGCTCAGATGTTCCCTGTCACTGAATGTATTGGTGGAGTTCAAATCAGCATCTATTTCAAAGCAATGGTGTAATCCAAACGGGTAGTTGATTCGTAGTTGAGCTTCTTTTACCTACAGCCATTTGCAGAACTTAGGGCGGGCCCCAATTTCTTCTCACGCGGGTTCCATCATTCATCATTCTTCCGAGTGCAACTTCCAAACACATCTTCCGAGTACGACTACCGTAATTTCCTGGTCCTTCATCTGGTTTCTTCGCCCTCCGCCAATATACAGTCTCTGAGACGCTATCACAGGGTGTTTGCGGACAGTTGTGAGAGGCAGGGCCATAAATCTTGTATTACTACCCTACATTTATGTAAGCTAGCACTTGTACAGGGATGGCTTTTTATCCGCCAATGACCATATTGATTGTAAACTGGCTGCTATAAAAGTAGTTGAAGGGTAGAATCAAGTTTACAAAATGCTCGGAAGGCTTGCTCGGAAGATACATTTAGAAGATTGATGGATATGAAACACATATGAAAGACAATCGGCACCCGCCCTAAGTTCTGCAAATGGCTGTAGTAGATCGCGAATTACTCCCCTCACTGTCGATGCCAGTTCTAACAGTGTCAAAGGAAGGCCATACCTTTTGATTTGAGGATCCCAAACGAACAGAAATATCACAGAAGATGCATGTTGGGTGGACCAGAGTGGGGTATCGCTACCACTAACGCCATCACGCGGGTATCTGTGGTACATCGGGAGTTGCGAGGTCTAATGCATATTGCCATAGTCACCAGGACATGCGAGGTGTGATGGTGGTTGATATAGTCCCTAAATTGAGTAAGTACCCCCGTTGTCCTTGTCAGGGGGTTTTCTTGGGCAGGTGTCGGGGTTTGGAAGGACGAGGAACTTGGATACTGTTGAAATTTCCTCCGAGACGATAAACATTCATCATGGTCGGGACTACTTTGCGTCGAGGTGTGTCTCAGTTCATAGTTATATTCTTGGATAAAGCTGCGACAACGCCATTACTCGGAAGGAAGATCTCTGAGATTTGTCAACGAACGGTGAATTGTTCATTGTCCGAGATAGGCTTCACCATGATAAGTCTGGTGTCGGCTAGGCTAAACATTATTCCAAGAGTGTTACTGAGCAAAGAAAGGACTCGGTGTTGTAGGGCTCGCTGCTAGTTCTAAGTTGACACTGCACGTACGACTGCCATTCAGCGTTAGTTGGGGAAGAAGGAGAGAGGTTGTGGGATACGGAAGGGTATCTAAACCGCGGGTGTCAAACGCAAATCTTACAGTGAATGCGCAAAGCTGCGAGAATCTTCTGGCCAGGTGAGGCCGCTACAAGCTATTTTTAGGACGTCGAAGGGGATGTTTGATTATCCTCTTCACACATTGGGAGCGATGCCGTCGTACCGACGAACGTTTCTCCTTCTACATCAATGGTTGTGCAATGGGATCCATCAAAGGCGGTCTGTTCGCACCCCAACAAGTTCACTCCAACCACAGCCCCCTATGAGCGGGCGAGAACCCTTTGTTTGAAAGGAAAAATACCGTTGCGTATATACGATTCAGCTCTCCTATTCTGACCGCTTATATTGTTCTATTTCTCTACTCATAAATAGCGAAGGATACTCCTACTCTTTCCTGAAGTGCTGGGTACTCCGCGTTGGTAGTGGCGCCGTTTGTGGTACAAAACCATACGACGATAGTGGCTTCTGTGTGGCCAACGAGAACACTGGCGCAACATGGAGTTATTGGCGTCTCGGGCCTTAGATAACATCTGGACTAGAATACAGTAGTAGGTGGTAGTATCCCGGTTATGTAGAACGAGAAAGGCGTCGACTGGGGCTACTTTATGGTACCTTCAATCTCTCTTAGTAGCGTTGCTGGAGGCTACAAGTAGCAGGCATAAATCCCAAGCCTCTCAGAGCCAGAGCCAAAGGTAACAACGGGCGTCGGGGGAAAAGATCAAGTATCAAAAAAGCGAGCAAAGGAGACGTGAAGATGGAGGGTATAAGGGTATCAGAGTTCAAGTCAGGGAAGCCAAATAGAAACCCTCGGTTGGAGACAAAGAATGAAGATACCTACCCAACCATCCCTCCAATTCAAGTGGCATTGTGATTGACGAAGAAATAGCTCGGTGGACAATGATCAGAGACGTGGGGTGAGGTCGAGAACCTTTAAACCCCACTTCCGACACTTTTGGCTACCTTTGGTTACTTTTCGGGATGGTAGGGTGGGGGCAGAAAACAGAACGGTAGGTGCGGAGCGGAGCGTCTTAGAGGAACATACGGGGGTGGATCGATGGGTTGAGCCCTTTCTGAATTTCGGATCCGAAATGCCCGATGGTTGGGATTTCCTTTCTCTCAACTCACACCGGTGACGCTCGACAAATTTGGGTGTATAGCTGATAATGGTCGGATCTACGGGCTTTTTTGCGTTCCCATCTTCTCTCTTTGTTTTCCTCTCATGCTCATTGTTATTCTTAACGTTGCCCTCCAGATACATTTCCTACGTCTGTGTGGCCAACGGCGTAACGACAACAGTCTTCGACAATACCCTGTTTTACTTTACGCGACCCGGAGAAGTTAACAGTTCCAGTGACTACGGCTTGGCTGTTCACATAAGCAATACCAGCCTGCACCAAAGCTCCCAATAAGATGCTCCCGATATCGGTCGTGTCTACGAGAGGAAATGATTGTCAGTGTTTGCGACACAAAGACATTTCAAGTACATGCCTTGTTTTTTACTTCGACCGCAGAAGATAAAGTCTCAGTGTCAGCTTAGTCGAAGCTAGGCAATGGGACGACTCACGTTCCTCCGATGCCCCCGGTTAGCGAACCTCCCGCGGTGCCGGTCACGCCTCCCAGTTGCCTGGTTTTCAGGTCTACAGGAGAATAGGACCACGATTGGCGTTTGTGCCAGGACAAATGGTGGAAGTATCTTCTTTGCTCGGGCTACAAAGCATCAGCACGTCAGTTTCAGCGTAGTTGATAGTCGGAAGGAGGAGACTGACATCAACTCGGTATTGTCAATGTTCGAGCCTCCGTTGAGGCCCAATTGCAAGATGGCGTGAGGTATAACCCCGGCCAAGACGACGGGGAGAACGGTTGTGATAACAGTGAGTTGCTTGATTTGCGTTGTGGCTGAGAAGGAAAGTATCAGTGGATGTTGATGATGGACGGGGAGAACGGTTGTAATAACAGTGAGTTGCTTGATTTGCGTTGTGGCTGAGAAGGAAAGTATCAGTGGATGTTGATGATGAGAGGTAGAAGACATTATTGACCACCTTTTATACGCACTCAGTTGACACCCGAGCCCCAGTTCTGGCCCTTCGGTATCATTTCAGACCCGGAACGGAGGGAGAATAGGTAGTTTGCGTGACACGGTTGGCGTGCGAAAAACATTGCGTCATACGAACGGTTCAATATTTTTCGGGATTTTGCGTTGCGTGAGGCAACCTTGAAACTCATATGATTCCTCTCACTCTGCGGTATTCCCCTTAGAATAAAGCCCTTGAAAGTGTTGTTTCGAGACACTCAGCCATCAGATATATCACAAATGCTTGTTGAACCATGATGAGCCAGCATAGTTAAAGTGCACAGTGGGTATAACGAAGTAAACCTCACATGGGTAATACACAGAGTGTTCTTGTAGTCTTGAGATGCTTGTGAAGAGGTGATAATCGAGTAGATTGTCCTAAGGCTTAAGGCCTTTCGTCCAGTCTTTTATACATAAGTTTCTGGTACATGTAATGAGTATTACACTAACTGAAACTACTACTAGAAGTAGGTATTCGGCCCTAAAGGCGTAAAAGACATTAGTACTGTGTAAGTACTTCTACCATGAATGGTAGTATGCTTGGTGAGCATAGTCGTGTTTGCCTCATGTATTGGAGGCTCTACTTGTGCTATTGGATAGCGACTGTCTATAGTGTCATATATGATGAAACTAGATATTCGTAGTAAAATACGTAGACGGAGACGTAGTACTTGCATGAGGACGCAAGTGTTCTAGAGACATAGCTCTATAAATAGTGTGACGCGTAAACAACACGTCAACAGTGTATCACATGATATCCATCATGTTCAACACTCCCCCTCACTAAGTTCATCATGCGATCATGGAACTAGTGAAATGTTAATCCTAAAGATTGCCTGAACAATTCGAACTTTGTTCTCCCAAGATTCTTCGTAAGAAGATCAGCAGGTTGTTTAGCAGTTTCAACGAAATAGATTTGAGTCTTTCCGTGTTCCACTGCTTCCCTGATGAAGTGGTATCGATTGTCGATGTGTTTTGTTCTTTTATCAGTAGCTTCATTGCTGCTGAGAAAGATAGCGCCTTGGTTGTCGCTAACACATGGAACTGATCGAATAGGGAAGTTCAATTCGTTCAATAACGACTTCATCCAGCAAGCCTGACGTGTACAGTCAGATAGAGCCATATACTCTGCTTCCGTAGATGATAATGCAACCGTTTTCTGTTTCTGAGAAACCCAGCAAACTGGTGCATTGGCAAGCTTTACGATATATCCAGTCTGTGATCGACGATCATCTTTATCAGTTGCCCAATCAGAGTCAGCAAAGGCAAGTAGTCCTTGGTTGGATCTACCATCGTAAATGAGTTCGTACTTTGCAGTGTGAACAAGGTATTTCACGATGTAAAGTGCCTTCTGGAGGTGTTCCTGATTAGGATTAGCTCCATACTGTGACATTTTGATTACAGCAAAGGATATATCTGGTCTCGTTCCGAGAGCCAAGTAAAGTAATGATCCGATAACCGATTGGAATCTATGCCTAATCTCGGGATTAACCTCCCCCTGGTTTTGGGTTGGGTTATAGCCTTCTGGCAAAGGTGTATATGCCGTCTTGGCGTTCAGAACCCCGAATTTACGAATTATCTTTTCAAGATAGTCTCGCTGATCAAGGATCAGTCTGCGATTCTTCCGATCTCGAGTAATTCGCATTCGCAGGAATTCTGTTGGCTCGCCTAGATCTCGGCATTCCCAGATTTTCATGAATTCGCTTTTTAGTCTATTGACAAGGTTGCGATCAGGACCCATGAATAAAGCATCGTCGACATAGACGACGGCAATGACCATATTGCCATTCTTGTTGAAGACATATACGCCAGCATCGGATAAGCATCGTTTGAATCCCAGACGTTTCATGGATTCAGTACATTGACGCCACCAGGCACGAGAAGCCTGTTTTAATCCGTACAATGCTTTGCGTAACCTCCAAACCTTGCTGGAGTCCGTAACGAAGCCTTCAGGTTGTTCCATGTAAATTTCCTCATCTAAAGCACCATAAAGAAATGCTGTTTTAACGTCTAGCGCTAGTGTTGCCAACGGTTGGTTTGAACCATGGTTTCCAAAGTGGTTTGCCAAACCGGTTCAAACCACTTCAAACTGGTTTGACAACAAGAAATTTGAAAGTAGGTTTCGCACTGTAATTTGTTGACCGAGGGGTTGTAATTGACTGGTGAGGAACCCTCTAATATGATTTTATAGTTGCAGATGTCAGGCGGTGTCCACAGCTATAATTTTAATTGCATACCACGTGGGGCCGAAATAAGGCCGAGATGGGGTCAAACACTCGCTTAGATAAATTTTTTGATCCATCTAGATTAGATTGTCAGTATATGTCTGGTATGGCTACAACAACCTCACAAGCACTGTACCCAATGATTTGAATGACTATCTTGAAGAATACATTCAAATTGAAATTCTATGTTTTCAAGTGGTTCAAACCAGTTCAAACCGGTTTGAACCGACCCCAAACTGGTTCAAACTCAAACCAACCAGTGGCAACACTATCTAGCGCAGAGATCTCCCAATCTTCAAGCGCTGCTAGTGCCAATAGAAGTCGTACGGTTTCGAATCGTACCACAGGAGAGAACAACTCGTTATAGTCTATCCCTTGTTTCTGCGAAAATCCTTTCGCAACAAGTCTTGCCTTCTTACGGCCATCAGACTTAATGTCAAATACCCAGCGGGATTTCACCGCTTTTCGGCCTTTGGGTAGTGTGACCACATCAAAGACGTTTCTATCTTTGAGTGATTGTAATTCCAGTCTGCATGCTGCTTCCCAAGATGGTCGTTCATCTTTAGGACGCTTCTGGACTTGTTTGTATGTCCATTCACGAACGTTATCATAACTACTGGCTTGAAGACCATATAGTTGATGACCGTTATTCAGCAAGTAAACCAAGTAATTTTCTCCCCCTTGCTGAGCAAGATCGCTCATATCGTCATCCGTGTCCATAGGAGCGGCTGGATCAGGAACCCTATTTGGTATTGTTTCAGGTTCATTTGTCGGATTAATTTGACTCTGCCAGCGTGCCTGAGAATCGATATCACGTTCGATCTCAACAGGATGTCGATTTCCGTAAACATTAAACGGACGGTTAGGAGTTACTCTGTTCCTTGGAGGGTTTCTTCTGACAGCTGCTGGTGGAGGAGCTCGTAAGTTCTCCCACTCATCATAGTCAGCTTGACGAAATCCAAATGGATTTGTCCATCCAGAAGAACCAGCAGACCGTGGATCCGGACCATACTGATTAGGATTGTGATCGGAGCCTTTCAGTGATCCGAATCCATCAGTATTTGGATGATTGCCGTTGTGCACATCATCGCTTTTATCATCCGGGATAGGATCCAAGGGAGGATCTCCCCCAGGCTGATGATCGTCATCATCTGATCCTGGTGGAGGTGGAGGATTGAAGAAGTCATCATCGTTGTGATGATCTTCGTGGCCATCATATGGGTACGTTGGAAAGGGTATAGACCGGACAGGTTTGTCGGTTTTATCAAACTCTATGGATCCGGGCACTTCTTTCTGACATTTAGGAAACCAGTTTTCATCGAAAATTGCTTGTGGAGTAATGTATACAGAATTGTTGGTTGTTCGAAAGAATCGATAAGCTTTTGATCCGCTCTCGTAACCAATGAAGATCATTGCTTCAGAGTGTGGAGCAAGCTTATTTTTACGTTTCGGTATGTATGCATATGCACCACATCCAAACGTCCTGAAGTATGAAACATCAGGCTTCTTATTCTCAAACAACTCAACTGGAGTTCTGTATTTCCTCGAACGAATAGGAGTTCTATTGTAGATATGGACAGCTGTGGAAATTGCAAATTCCCACCAGTTTTCAGGCGCACAAGCCTGAAAGCGCATAGCTTCAGATTTTTCCCGTAGTGTACGATTAAATCTTTCTGCTCGTCCATTCTGTTCATGCATGTTGGGAGAACCTCTTTGTGGAAATATTCCTAGAGAGTTATACCAGTCCCATTGTTCATTTGAAAAGAATTCTCCCCCTCGATCGAAATGCACACTTTTGACCTTTTTATTAGTCTGGCGCTCTACAAGAGCTAGCCAATTGCGCAATTTCTGATCTGTATCGCTCTTTTTACGAATTGGATAAACCCATCCGTATGATGTTGCATCATCGAATAAGGTTAAAACATATTCGTTATGATAGTAAGAGCGAGTTGGATATTCTATCAAATCACCGTGCACAAGCTCAAGAGGCTCCTTAGCTCGTTTAGAGGATAAAGGGTACGATTTGGCAACCATTTTGCCTTTGGCGCAGCCTCGACATGGTTTCGTTTCTTCCTTCAAAGTAACCAACTTCGTTGGAAGCCCTTTAACATTATCCATTAATTTTCCTAAGACTCTGGGATCACAGTGTCCCATACGTCTGTGCCATAATTCAGAAGTATTGAAAGATACAACAGATGTGAAGGAAGTTTCTCCCACAAGAACCTTCGCGTTCATCCATCGTAAAGGATCATCTTTATGGCTTGGGTAAAAGCTCATTAAAAGAGAATCATCTTTCTTGCTCCGGATCGAAGTCTCTGGAGAGTCCAGTAAAGTATAGTAACCTATACTCCGGAACTTCCCACTAGAGATTAAACGATGTGGGCTGTCGGGATTATACATCACTGGGTATAACTTTGTGACTTGCGTCACTCCTGCGCTATTGGTGTGTCGGATGAGGACAGTACCATAGCCTACTATTTGCACATTTGCTTTATCACCCGCTGATGTAGTAAGACCTATTGGCATTTCTAAAGTCTGATAGTCTGAGAAATCTGTTTTATACGGAGTCATATGCGCTGATGCCCCACTATCAAGTAGCCAGGCATTTTGCGTATTTCTCACTTCACAATCACTCGAAAATGCAGCAGAAAACGACTTATATTTCGTCGTTGCATATACAGAAGAAATACTACATTTCCTTGGTACTGAGTTCCTTAGGATATGATAGTTCTGCATCGAGGATTTAGTGAAAGTTTGACTATTAGAACTTTGAAAAACTTGCCAGTCTCCACGATCGTTGCTTTCAGCCCAATCGTTATCAACTCCTTCAAGGCCATCTCCATAGTCACCATCATCAAAGTACCGTTCATGCCATTGAAGCGGTTCTTGATTCTGACTTTGGAATGTTTGGCGAACAAGATGTTCTCGTCTTGTTCTGAGTTCTTCTTGATAACGTTTATTAGCGGCGTCTTCAACTTCTATCCAAGCTTCCAATTGGTGTTTATAGTTCTGCCATTGAACGAATCTTGTGGCTTGATATGGCTGATTGTCATTAACAACCATAGTGATATTGCCAATACTCGTGCCATTGGCAACGTGTAAGGGCATTCCATTGGTCCTTAGTCCAATTACTGCAGGTCCGTAATTCTCGAATTGAGAGTTTCGGGGATCACTTGGAGATGTAACCCAGGGGTCAACCTCAGGTTGTTCATCTACCGGACTAAGTCTTTCCGGTTGATCCGGTGGAACAGTAGTTGGGCGAGAAGGTACTTCAATGTAATCCTCTTCTAAGGATTGTACGCCATAAAAAGATTCAGGAGAGCTTGGAGGAGTGTGGACGATTTGGTCCTGCCATTGTCGTACTCGAGGTGGTGTAGTTGCGGGGCGATTTATGTATTCATGGGCAGTAGGGATTGGAGATTTGGAACGATTAAGTGACTTGGCTAATTCCATGAAATCCTCAGGGTATGTTCTTGGTCGTTCATCGAAGCGACCACCCTCGAGTTCTCTTCGAGGAATATCAGCCTGAGTCATGGGAACAGACATTCTAATGTTGTTCATCCATTTGTACAAGTGCGTATGCCAGTTATGAACATCTGAAAGACTAAGATGAGGGATAAAGCGAACCCAGCGCCTATTAAACCCTGGTTGTCTCCATTGAGATGTTCTAAATTGACTCGCTCTTATGTCTGTCGTTCCGAATAACCATTTCCCTTCAAGACCAAGCTTGACTAACGAATGCCAGAAGATAGGATTCATCACTTGTATAGGAAGTGTGAAATTCTTCTTGTTGACTCGGAAGGCTTCATCCACCGAAGTTG
Organism: Marasmius tenuissimus; assembly: GCA_029532415.1. NCBI lineage: Eukaryota > Fungi > Basidiomycota > Agaricomycetes > Agaricales > Marasmiaceae > Marasmius > Marasmius tenuissimus. The sequence continues at coordinate 6,617,382 of JAQOTA010000050.1, read as the reverse complement.
AACGAGGATTTTTCACTCGTTGAACAAAATCTTCAACGGTGCTGATCCAATTTTTGTTATTGATTTCAGCTATAACCGTCGATAGGTGTTGAAGGTTCCAGGTTTGGTATTCGTAATGAAGCGTGAACTTGGTGTCTTCTACTGTTTCCACATGTAATATCCTTTGTTGTATGCGCAATTCATGAAGAGCTTGACGAGGTGTCATATTATGCACTGCATCTCTTCTGATAGCATACATAACGACATAATATTTGGTCCTGATCAGAACCCAGATCCAAAGATTATTGTCTGGTGAATTGCGTATTAATTTATAACACATTCTGATCATGGATTCCTTCAGTGCTATGTCGTTAGTCGTCTGATCTCCAAAGTCTCGGAATTCTTCGACGACAGGAATTGGGAGTTTAATCCCATTTATTATATGTGGTCTATTATTCCTAAGGTTAACTCATCGCATCATGTTGTCATATTGTTCTTTGTATTCTTGTAAGAATCGCCATTCAACTTTTCTATTGATGAGAGGTGGCTTTGTGATGTCATCTCCATCTTGAGAATAGTTTTCTGGTCTGAACAAATGAACGAGATCGGCGTGGTTCCTAGGAAACATAGAATCTGCCCATGGTCCATAATCATCAGGAGGTGTAGAAACAGTTACACGTATGTCTTCTTGTGTGGGTGATGCTACTTCGAGATTCTCACCTTGGTCAACTTCGTCCGCAGGCGAAGTATGATTAGGTGTCGCCTCTTGTCGTGGCATTGTGAAGATAATTTCTTCATTACTATGCGCGCCATAAGAGTATGCAGAACATGTATGACTATCATTCGATGAATCATCAGATGAAGAGTCACTATCAGGTTCTGTCGGGGTATCAGAGATGTACACCAAAGATGGTATCTCGTCTCCATCGCTGTCTATGTTTGAATTGGAAGTAGTAGCTGAAGCGATAGCTTCCTCTACTTGTCAAACCTGTTCATCTAGTTGGACAGTTCATCTATTGTTCCATTCTTGAACAGAGATGTGTCGTACAGGACGACCTTCTCTATCAGCAGCAATTCTCTCTTCTAGACGTGCTTGTTGAAGATCATACGTGTTTTGGAATGGGTTTGGTGCAGATGTGCTACCAGTGGGGTAGTGGTAGGACATATGAACGTTTACTGGCCCAGCCATTTCGCGTTCAAAAACTGAGCTGATTTGCTCGTTTACTGCATTAATTCGTTTCTGGTATTCAGAAGGTTTCTCAGAAGGTTCAAATACCGCAGTGTGCGATTGTTGCCCCCCTTTTTGAGTATCCTTCTTCTTTCCTTTGCCTTTTCCTTTGCCCTTTCCTCCTTTCTTCTTCCCTTTCTTGGAAGAAGATCCACCTTGGTTCTGATTATTCTGGTTCTGGTTGTTGTTTTTATTATTGTTCTTCTTTTGATTCGCAGAAGTACCAGAACAAGACTGATCAGACCATTTGGGAGGAGAGTTAAATCTATTAACACCAGAAATTTTGGCGTTATGGGCGGTGTAGGCAGCAGGACCAGAATGAATTCCATTCCTTCTATTCCATTCATTCGTTATTGCAGCAATCAAATCGGTAGGTTTAAGTTCTTCCTTCTTCATACGGGATACTTGCTGCTTGAAAAGCTGCCAGCGCTTTTCATTAAGCTTGGCTGTGATCATAAGGCACAGCAAGTCGTCCGCAATATCTACTCCATGATCCTTAAGTTGGTCTCGAACAGTCAGCATGTAACTGATTCCAGGGACTGGATTAAGGTGTTCAGGAAGTTGGACGTTATGCAAGTCCGTATACAGATTCATCATCTTTGAAGAGGATTGAACTCCAAACGTAGATTTGAGTTTAGATAAGGTTGAGATTACCGAAGTTTTATCAACATGCGCGTCGTGGGCACGACGAGTTCGCATTTTGATAATACCAATTACTTTGTTACGCCTAGAAGTCCACTCAATTAGAGCGGTGGCTTCTCCTGAAGTAGCAGGAGAGGATGTTTCAGGCATTTCTTCATCCAAGGCTTGAGGTATGCCTTGGGTAAAGAGGTAACCTTCAAGTAATCGGTACCAATCTTCGAAATTCGAACCATCATCTAGCAAAACTGGAATGATACTAATTCCTCCTGACCCAGCAGGAAAGTTGCTGTCCGCAACCTGAGAGTACAATGGTTCCGTATTGTAGTTAAAAACTTCTACAGAATTTTCTACTTCTGTTCCTAAAGTGTATCCCGGCGTATTTCGAACAAACGTCGTTGGGGGATTACCACTTGGGGAATTAGAAGCAGACCTAGATCCTGATTGAGACATATTGAGGTCTGCCAAAAGTCCCGTGAGCATACTCTTCAAATATAGAAGGGTGGAGCCAAGAGCCCTGCCCAATTGCTAGGGTCTTACAACGTTCCCAGTGTGTATCGGTGTCTGGTGTCCCATCATGCTATCTGGTCTCAACCCCAGACTAGCAAAAGTATGAGTGATCAGCTCATACTGTCCGAATGACCCATAGAAAGTTATTATTAAACCTAGTCATCCATATGGATTGAGTTCATGCACCCTCTGCCTTAGGCATGTCGGTGACCAGAAAGCAATCATAGGTGAGTTAGAGTTTAACAATAACGTGGAAGAGAGGGGTCATCGGGAGGGGAGTCCCTGTACATACTAAAATGGCCATGTGATACCGTGAAATTGTATAGTATCAAAACCTAGTTGTAAGGAGATCAAATCTCCCAGCATGTATTTCATGCCCGGTCTTTCGACCGTCAGGAATCATGGCGAGTTGGTTTATAAGCACAACCCCATAGACCCCTAAACGATGCCTCATGGTGAGGATCATCGCCAACCATTGGTTTTCATCGGCATTAGGCAGTGATAATATAAGATCAAAGCCCAATCCGGGTTATCAGCAGGGAGACAGAGCCGCTTACGTGGATAGGTCTATGCCGAAGAAGATGAAGCCAAGACAGTATGTACATGCGTTCGTGCAACATGCAACAGTACAGGGACATAGTGGATAGGTGTAAAGGGAACTAACAACCCTTGACCTTGACACCAGACGATGACAAGCCCGACATCGCTAGAGACTTCCATAACCCATGTAGGTTACAGGTCGTCCGCTAGGATGGTGGCGACACACGGGAGCTAGGCTACTCCGATCATAACATCGACCTGACCACCGCTTGCGGGGCCCATAACCTGATGAGCCAGCATAGTTAAAGTGCACAGTGGGTATAACGAAGTAAACCTCACATGGGTAATACACAGAGTGTTCTTGTAGTCTTGAGATGCTTGTGAAGAGGTGATAATCGAGTAGATTGTCCTAAGGCTTAAGGCCTTTCGTCCAGTCTTTTATACATAAGTTTCTGGTACATGTAATGAGTATTACACTAACTGAAACTACTACTAGAAGTAGGTATTCGGCCCTAAAGGCGTAAAAGACATTAGTACTGTGTAAGTACTTCTACCATGAATGGTAGTATGCTTGGTGAGCATAGTCGTGTTTGCCTCATGTATTGGAGGCTCTACTTGTGCTATTGGATAGCGACTGTCTATAGTGTCATATATGATGAAACTAGATATTCGTAGTAAAATACGTAGACGGAGACGTAGTACTTGCATGAGGACGCAAGTGTTCTAGAGACATAGCTCTATAAATAGTGTGACGCGTAAACAACACGTCAACAGTGTATCACATGATATCCATCATGTTCAACAAACCAGCCAGGAGGGGCTGTAGACTGGCAAGTAATTATTGGCCAGCTGCTGTGATGGCATCAGCTGGTATCGTTCGTGCCGAACATGTGTTGAGCAAGCATTGATGGTGAAGCCAGCAAGAAAAAGGGATGAATTTTCAATGTTAAGAAGGGCACTCGTGCCTATCTAAGCCATACACTGCTTGTTCAGCTCAGTTTTCTAGGGAGAGGCACATAAAATTTTCAGGTGGTAGTGGCCTCACGCAACGCAAAATCCCGAAAAATATCGAACCGTTCATATGACGCAATGCTTTTCGCACGCCAACCGTGTCACGCAAACTACCTAATTTACCTTGAAGTGACTTAGGAGTGTATACGCACCTGATCCATATGAATGATGGCAGGTAGACAAGTCATTCAAGGATCGATCATCGGGTTCTAAACAAAATCCTGGTGCCGCGTTAGCGTACGAAGCTATACTACGGCAATAGGTTCTGTTTAGACAACGAGAAACCCTCATCCACTGAGACGGTTGTTTGAGATCGTCGGGCTCTTGACAAACTCCGAATTGGGCTGCATACTAACAAGTCCGTGGTTGAAAGCCCGATCTCGCCCGGAAATGAGAATGTAGGACAGTCATCGAATTGTCAAGACGTAGCACGAAGGCTTAGTGGCGGAGGAAGGTTGCCCAAAAAACCAACGTTGCGTCGTTCTATCAATGTACTACCCAAGCCTCCCGAGCGTTGTTAGGAGGCAAAATTACCAGAACAAAGCATCAAATCACAAACAACAGCGGTATGCATAGAGAATCGGGACCCAATAAGCAACGAGAGAGGAGATTAAACAGCTACATGAATTGCAGAGACTAGACATAGCGCGGAAGCGAAATTGGAAAATTGATGACAGATCAAGATGTAGACCCATCCATCCTACGTCCATTATCTCCCTTAATAAATGATTGTACGACCATGAAGATTGCAGGTTACCATATTGTGGCATTGCCGAGACCAAATGGAGGAAGGGATTTGTTTCAGAACCGACAGGGATGTGGCGTAGAAGGCTAATTTGGGATTGAGAATTCAAGCGGCTTGGGGAAGAATAAAGGAGAGATAAGAGGACGGATGAATATCCCGAATCGAAGGGATTAGACAACAAGGGGGGAACCGAAACAGAGGGTGCATAACAGGCTGAGATATGCTCTCATCCCCATCACCTCCATTTCTATAACGCAATTCATTAACGGGAAAGACGTGTAGATCAAGGGAGATGGCTTCAGGCCTTTCTGCATCGAGGGAATTTGTTCTGAAACGAGCAGGATGCGACGTAGAATGCTGATTTGAAATCGGGAAAGGACGGTGGAGTTGAGAAGGGTCTATGATGACCTAGGTCGGTTGGGACGACGTCAGTGGAGAAGCAGGAAACTAATATAAAATAATTAAATAACAACACTCCTGAGTGATCACTCTGATTTAAATCACAGGAGGCCGCTTCGCAATGCTTGCTGGGTCAGCAATCCCGCCAACCTCAAGGCAGCACAGTCGCATCATTGAGTACTACATACTACTACAGGGCTTTTGGATCAGTGCAGGTAAATGGAAGATATGGGACGAGCAGTTCGAACGAGGCACTTAAATTGAATCAAATGATTCGAACGGGCGTTTAATCGGGATTTGAGTCTTGAGCAGGATTTTTGAGACAAGAGATTTGGATAAGAACCAGTTTGAGCCGCGGTTTGTTTGAATAGGGGACTTTGGATTGGCGGGGGGTAAAAAAGACAGTCGGAATGGATGTACAGTGTGCATACTCGGATAATAGGCTGAGTAGTTCAAACTTCAAGCCCCAGTTTCCAGTCCAAGTTTCTTCAGGACTCACCTTGGACTCACTGTCACCGACAAGCCAAATTTACCCCTCACAAGTTTGACTCGCCTGTGGCCCCGCCTGGACCACAAGCTCCAATCAGGGAGGATGAAGCTAAGCCCAAGTCGAGGTCGGTTCTGCAGATGGCCTAATTGCAAGAATTTTGACGACCTTCGAGCGTATACAGACTGGGAAATCCGGTCACAAGCTCGAGGGCAGGGATGACGATGGTTGTTTGGGTTCAAAAGGAGCTCATCCTCATGGAATGAGAAAGAGGTGTTTGTGGGTGTTGCCCATGTGCGCGGCGCGAGACCCGGGCCTGGCCCTTGTTTGGACTTCAAATCAGATGGCAACGACCTTCCTTTCTTTTCCTTCGCCCTATTAATCGGCCCAATAAAATACAGGACAATTGTAATGACAGCCTGCAACAACTGAGCACCCCTCAAGGTGTCAGTTGAGCTGGCATTTCAAGCCCGCAGTGGAGGATCAGTGACATGGACTCAGAGGAAGGCATTTAAATAGGACTGATCACTTGGTAATGTTATTATTTAATTATTTGAAACTTATCTCTTGAAGAGCGATCCGCAGTGTGGTCTTCATTTGCTCTGGGCTAGAATTTGGAGATGCTATAAGTTAGAAAGTGTGTGTTGAATAATGACAATGTATGTGGGAAAACTGGAGTGAGGGCCACAAAGTATCGGAAGAAATGAGGGAAAGGTGATCAAGTAACTGAATACAAAGACTGGCACAGGCTGAAGCCAAAGTGGAAACTTACTTTTTGTGCCCAAAGGAACCACATATCCTCGCCTTAGTTCCGACCAAAACTCGCCACTAATCCCACACACCAAACAATGCCTTTCCGTCCATCGAGATGGAGGATGGGTGTTAAGAATGAGGCCAGTGACTAGGAAAACCCCTCAGGCCACCAACAGGGTCAAGAGTGTGAAGGAGGAAGGATAGAATTGGGTAGAGCAAGTGTAAGATAGTACAGTACAGGCACTATAAGACAAAGTTGTCAGACCAGGGAACTATCTAGAAGTGTCCATGATTATATATGACAGAGCCAAGCTGTAGAGATATCGTGGGAACAAAGATAAAAGAGGAAAACTGAAAGAACAAGTCATAAAAATCAAGGGATACATGTGGAAAAATTGTCATGATGGAAACCATATGGTATGCTGGGAAAATATCTGGAAACAATGTGGAACACCAGGTAGTACCAGGTAATGATATGGAGGCCAGAATGCGATGGTGAGAACATGTAACCATGGGAAATAAAGAGAAAAACATGAGGAAAAAGTACCCGGGGACCAAGGGAAGGGAAAACAATGGGCGGATTCATAATAATAGGTATCTGAAGACAAATGATGATAGCTAGCCAAGAGAACAGTTAGCTTGAGCCATATAATCCCTGACCCTGACTGATTACCTGATCTTTTGGGAAAGGAGAGAGTGAATGAGCATCTGTAGATTGTCCTGGTTCTTCATGGCGGTTGGCCTGTGGGGGTGCTGGTGGTTGACTTGGTGAAAGTTGGGAGAGCAGTTTCAAAGTGAAACAGCCTCCATCTGAAGTCAAGAATGGACCTACAACTGGCAAGCTAGGGCCAGAATTGAGGTAAGTCAGAAACATCGGGAAAAAATGGTGATTGGGACACACTCAGGGCACACTCGTCAGCGACCATAGATCCATCCTTCAATGTTTGGAGTTCCTGGTTATGCTACATCATCTAGCTTGATTGCGATCCAGAGAACTGATAGAGGGAGGACTAGATACATACCTCTGGCTGCATACAATGCTCGCCTCCCCAAGCCTGATGACGTTTACGTCCTCTTCAGAAAAGTGGAATAAATTGAATAAACCATTGTGGAGGGGGTTGTTGTGACCAAAGCCGCATCCCAGAAGCTGACCAAAAACGTCGAACATTGAGTATCCATGGTCGTGGATAAGAGGAACAGTCGGAGTTGTAAGTCGCCAAGATGGTGGTGGTTAAAAGTGAAGCAGTACCTGGCATTGTTTTCAGCTCTGAGATCCGAGAACTTTTAATTGAAATCAACTGTTTGTTATTCTCATGCTCCATACCTTCCAAGTATCCGCCAACTTAGTTCAATTGAGTAGAGCGTCAGGCTCTTATAATAAGAGCACAGTAATCTGTGTGGACAATCTGAAGACTGCTCAGAGTTTCTGGGCCCTTGTGGTGGGCTATACGTCCAGAAACTTCATCTTTTAACTCCATGGCCACCTTCCCTTCAAAATTGGGGCAAAAACCCTTGAGACTCCTTAGGCCCTCTACCTTAAGTTTTCACCCTCAAGTATGCTGCTCAAGTAGTAGATCTCAAAATCAGATTCAACTTGAGAATCAAATTGAGTATTAACTTGACAAATATCTGAAGGAATGACTTGAGGAAATCTTGAGAATGACTTGAGCAGAAAACTTGAGATTCACTCTGTACTAATGTAGGTAGGGAACTTGAGCAAAAATTGAGTAGGGAATAAATAGCCTTGAGAGAAGAAGTCAGACTTGAGCAAACATCAAGTATGGACTTGAGCAAAGAGGAAAATGGACTTGAGTGAAGGAAAATGTGGACTTGAGTGAATGATAAAGAGACTTGAGAGTATGAACATGAGTAAAGGAAAGTACAAACTTGAGCAATGAATTGCCACAAAGTGGGTGCATTGTCTTTGTTATCCTCAGAGTCCCTTCCAACTTGGCATCCCAGAGCTTTGTATACACCTGAAGATGGAGTGCTTAGGGTTTATGAGGACGGAAGTCATTTGTTGCTGTGAGTCTTTTTTTTGTCTCGATTCTCTTTTGTTTCTGAAACTTGGACAGGTGGGATGGAACATGATGAATGGTTTGAGTTAAATGAATGCCTATTGATATAGCAACAGCTCTAACACAATGTATAATTTTGAAGCACCATAATGTATAAACCAGCCCTCTCCTCCACTCTGTATCTCACTGAAATGTAGCATAGAAAGGAAGAAATAAACAACAATGCAGGATATGCACTCACCACCGAGTCACCTACTGGTATGTGTTCCCTCTCTGTCTGTCTGGTTCAGCTACTTACAACCTCTCCACAGTCAATGAATATATTGTCCTGGCCAGAAACTGGCCCAACCCAAGGTCAGCACTTGACTTCATAAGCCCTGCATGTTGTACAGTGCTCACATCGAACAATGGCAGCCCTCACTACACAGTGTACTCGCTGGTTCCTATGTATTCTCATAACATATATAATATATTTTGTTCTACCCTTTCATGTGTGTTCGCCTGACCTGACTTGAGACAAACCTTGAAGCATTGTTGAGCACAGCTTGAGTGAAGTTGAGTCAGCTTGTTTACTCCCTCAAGTCTGATGTTGAGGTACCCTTGAGCATGATTTGAGTTGCCTCATCTACTCCCTCAATGTCGACCTTCAGCCACCTCGTTCACTCCCTTAAGTTTGACTCACTTGCTCCCTCAAGTTTGACTCAACTGTGTTGCTCAAGGTTCTCTCAAGTACAGCTGTCAGTGCGCTATAATAAGGTAAGTTATGAGGTAAGGAGAAAACTCAAGTATTTTGCCCATTTTTGAGGAAACCTGGCCTCGATTTCCCATCTTTTGTGTCAAGCTTTTGGATTCCCCCTTGTTTGTCCTCATCTCATGCTACCAACTCATGCACTGAGGACGCACAATGTCACATTTCGGCAGATGACATCAAGAGTACTCCCACCTATGATCCAAGGGAGTACCATTTCCCACCTGATTCATCCCCAACTGGGATCACCTTCAACCGCATAACTAATCTGCCTTTCAGCCATAGCCCACACTGATCCCTCTTGCCCACAATGGTCCACCAATGGTCTTTTTGATATTTCCATGGAACTCCTTTATTTCATGAACCGTACAATACTTTACGATACCAAATATGTTCCGCATTACTATATTTTCTGTATATAAGCTGTAGGTAAACACAGATGTACTTTAGTTTGTTTTATCATATAATCTCGTCTACAGTCAAGTCTCTCAAGCTCAAGCAAGCTCATAGTCATGTGTTTCGCATTCTAAGTCTTGTACTAACCGAGTTTCTTGTCGTCTTAGGATCCCAGTAGGACCTTCTACAATTGCGAATCAACCTGCGTAGACAATAGGGGTCTATTTTCAACTTGACTGTGTTACTTCCGGGAGGAATTAACCCGGGAAACCACCTTTGATTGGGAGATCTCAGGTGTCTATTGCGTTGTTGGAGGTTGCATATTTTGAACTGGTCAGGATTGCTGTGTTCGGGCTATTAAATTCTCTCTTTCTGTGTTTGGTTTAATCACACTTTCAGTCCCAGCTTGACTTAGAAAAGAGGCTTATTACATTACTGGCATACTGCTGCTTCTCCCTGGAACACAGCCACTAGGCCAAGCCACCAAAACTAAGCCATACCACTCACAGGGTGTGTTATCCTTACTGTACAGTGTGAATCAAGCCCAATCATTGTGTTTCAGATCACAGAAAACTCATCAAACCTTCCCCAAGGCCTTCAAAATCTCTGATGTAGGGTGTTCCAAAAGTCTTTTTTCAACCCCCCACCAACCCCCTCCCTCCTACCCCTGGTCAGGGATTCAATCCCATGTGTGCCCTTGGCCACCACATTTATTGCACTGTTATACAGTTGTTCTGATTCAGGGTTCAAGGGTTTGTAGGCCATGAAACCTTGGGTCCAGGGAAGTGAAAGAGCAGATGGGAAGATGTTATGCTGGAAAGACGCAAGGGTCCAAGTGTAAGGAAAGGGGCTGAAAAACTATAAAAGGATAATCACATCACATGACCTGCCTGATATAGCTTATCATCAATTGTTCATTCACTTATCTGCACTGTTATGCTTCTTTGTGCTTCAAGTACTGACCACCATACTGGGCAACTACAAATGGGTGCCGAAGGTACAGGGGGTCTTGTAGGGGGGCCAATGCTGCATGGCATTCAAAAACCATGGTTCTGTCAAAGGTTCCTTGTCACTTTGAAGAGAAAGATAGGCATCAGCCCTAGGGAGGTCCAGGCTCAAAAGGGATGTGCAAGAACCATTGACCAGAAGCCAGACCCGGGGCTCAAGTACTGTAAGCCAGTCTCACCGGATGGTGATCCTTTTCATGTAAATAATTAAGGCCAAAATGCAGCAATGCTCGTATGAATAAGCAGTTTTTATCTGATTTTAGTCACAGCCTGTGAGTGAACAAGGTATATGACAATCCACTGGACAACGGAGGTGCAATCACCACACAAAGCACGAGTAGACATCGAAAATCCCACTGTGTAATGAGCCCCATACCCGTTACATGGGCACATATTACAATCAGTCCATTCACAAGCCTCAAGCCTTATTGACCACTTCTCAAGCGACACCTGTGACCTGAAGTACTCTCAGGGCTAGCATTGCCACTGGCTCGGCTCAAGCTGTGGCTGAGCCGTCTCCAAGCTGAGCCAAGCCAAGCCACTGTCAAAAACAGCTCAGTAGGAGCCGATCAACGGCTCCAGCTTGGTCCAGCTCAGGGACCAGTTGAGCTGGCTCCAAGCTGCCCAATGAGAACAGAAAAAAATTCCTTCACAAGGATTCCTGTGCTATTTCTCACTATCCAAAGGGTATCAAGTGATGCAGGGAGGATTGAAAATGAGACAAAATTGAAATTTTTGATCCAAGTGGCAAATGCCTGCCTTGAAGTGCCTGCCTAATTTGTGGTCCCGGCAACAAAATCTCAGTACTGAGATGACAGTGACGGTGACTCTAACAGCAATGAGCACAACAACACAAAAAAGTTTTTTTTGAGCAATACGCACTCATAAATAGGTTCCTGAGCATTAATATGGTGTGTATTAGGTGAATAAATTTTTAAAATATTTGACCAGCTTGAGCCACGGCTGAGCCGGCTTCGAGCTGAGCTGAGCCAAGCTGCACGTGATCAACAGCTCGGGAAACCACACTGGAGCCGGACCGTTGGAGCCAAGCCGGAGCCGGACCGGACCAGCTGTTGGCAACGCTACTCAGGGCTCTCTCATCACTCTAAACTTCCCATTCTTCCATTTTACTCTCAAGGACCTTTGCAATGTATTGGAACTCTTAGGTCCATCTTTAAGGCATGATGCTGAAAGTCAACTTTCCCTCCTGGAATCTCTCTCCTTTGACATCCTGTCTCCCATAGACAAATCTCTTGATCTTCTATACAGCTGGCTTCATTGTTCGAGGATGCCACACTTGGGAGAATTCATCTTCCCAGGCAAATTCAGAGGTCTGGCCATCAACTGATTCATAGCTGAGTCGGTACCACTACCCTTGCACCAACTCACAACTGTCGAGTTTACCACCAACATAGTTGATGATACTCTTACACTCTTCCCATCACACACGGCCGTCCACATCCTATTCCTCTATACCGACCAACCTCCTGCACCGCAAAATCTCGATTAAATTGGTTTTGGTGAGGCCATCAATCCCTCCTCACTCGACATCGAATGGGCTCAGTACAGGCTCGACATCGACCTCGCTCATGTCATTCATCCGAACATCATCTTCCTGGACGTCGGGTGGGATCAGTATAGGCTCTTGTACCAATTCTTATCCCATTTTTTCTTTCCGAATCTGACTCGCCGCGTACTATTCGAGACGAGACCTCGGCTTTGACGGCACCGAGAATAGTGCGAGCAACGGACGTGTGCACCGTTGAGTGGATAATAGACAAGGTTGCCGAACCGTGAACATTACCTTACGGCGAGGGTGCCACGCAATATTTCATCAAAAAGACTCAGAAATTTAGGACTTGACTATCCACACTCACTGCTAGTAGCTTGGCAAAGTACTAGGTATTGAAACTATTACAGTAAACAGGAGTATCTACTCAGTAGAAATCTAAGAATCAAGAAGACACACATTAGTACAACGCTCCGACCACTGGTATATAACGGTACTGTATTCACCTGCTGTCAACCTCTTTCCCTTCTTTGCGACTGGTTTCTTGGCGGTTTTACGCGTGGCTGACTTCTTTGGTGTCGCTTTCTTCTTCGTAACCCCAGCCGGAGCTTTGGTGGCTGGTGTCTTCTTCTTTGCGGGAGCATTAACGGGAGGCTGGGCAGGTAACGGTCTAGCAGCAGCCTTCTCTTTAGCTTGGGCCTCTAGCGAGGCTGTCAGGTCAATAATCTGCAAACCACCTGCTGCAGGGGGGTTTGGGAGACCGTCGGCAGCATTGGTAGCTCTGAGATATTTCAGCCAACAGTGAGAGCCACGAAGAATGGTTACCTACTTGAGCGCCAGTTTGTCCATTTTCGAGGTATATTGTGAGACGAAGTTTGCGCCAAAGCTGCTTCCCTTAGGCGACATGATGCTATCCATTGCTTTCTTGATGGTCTCAGCGGACTCTTTAGCGTCGCTCTTGATAAGCTTGAGATAGCTCGCTACACCTTTCTCTGTGCCCAAATGTATGGACTGAGATGAGTCTACCGGAAGTAACAGCCAGAAAGACGTACAGCGGTTTTTGAAAACGACTGGGGCCCAAAATTCTTATCACCGAATAAGAATCCTTTTGCACCATTGACTTTGCTGTCAACAAATACTAGATTGGGCTGTGCATTGATGGTGGTTTTAAATTCCTCAAATTTGGCAGCACCGGCCGCCCCGGAGGTGAAAAAGGTGCAGATTGCACCAACCTTCTCAATCTCCTCCTTGATGTACTGCAACTCGACCATGTGGTCTGGGCGAAAAAGCGGTAAGGGACCAGTGGACTTGGAGCAGTCTCCGTTCCTGTAAGACGTACCACATTGCAAAGCTCCTTTATTATCCTGATTATGGAAATTCAGGATTATTGACACGGAACAAAACGAGGTTTGTGGACGTACCTTGAACTCCTTCATGTTACCATTGGTCGGCTTTGTGCTGGTGAACTTGAAAGACTTGTTATCTGCGCATGGCAGAGAGCTCGCACGCAGGCTGAGCTTATCGTTGCATATACATGGCCCTGAACCTTTATCCCCGCATGTGGTGCGCTTAGCCAAACTTCCAAAAACCTCCGTAGGGAGTGCCTCTACGTCATGAACGACCAACAGGGCGGCGAGAGCCACAAAGGTAAAAACACAGAAAGATCTCATAGAAAACAAGCACCAATAAGATAGTAAAAGAAGGTATGGAAAAAAAAAGAGGTTGAGTGAAGTGGAAATGGGCACCAGGCACGAAGATCTTCTCCATCCTGGCAAGCCTTTTATACCGCTATTGTGCAAAATCCCTTCTAGGCAGAAGTTTGTTGATATGCTCTCAGAGCATCCAAATTGGCTTGGTGGCACCACGGTACGTGTCATCAGTGATTGGTTTTAAATTGCGGGTATCTCGCACTGTGATGTTTCAGTCTTGGTCTGGGTTGACGACAGTCTCTCAGGGAGCTATTCGCAGACTCGAAAGCTGCGTCAACTCAATGAGTAAAACCACTCGAATAGTAGTGGAGGCACTCTGCTAGCATCCATCAGTGATGGATTTCGGGATCGGTATAGCGTAGCATAGGTCGGTGATACCTGTGTTCCAAGCCGGCCATATTCGGTGGAGTCCATCTACGCCAATGCAGGTGTCGCAAATGTCGTTATTTCTGTGGGCGTCGAACGTGAACTTGAGAACGACTCATAGGTTCTTTGTGTCTATAATTTAAATGGATACTTACTCGGGTCCAAGACGTGGTCCATGCGCTAGAATCCCTTTCTAAATGCAGCAGGAAATTATCTCGGCCAAGGTGAGCTAGTTTGACCTCGTTGCAACTTAACAGCACCTCTGAGGTGCTACGTGTTTCACATTAAGGTTTCTCGGGATGCCCGACCTCCAACTTGAAAGGGAACCAGAGACCGGTATATGCAGTACGGATAGGCGCGGCGAGAGCGGATATCGACTGATAGCACAAGACAGGCACCACGCTAGTCTATAAAGGGAGTATTGAAAAACTCTTCAAACCGACTACATTTTGCCTGAGGAACCCAATCACTGGTTCCGGATCTTGGCTTAAATTTGCGTTACTAGAAAGGCCGTGGATATCACCACCATTCGATGGATTGGACAACTTGGACTCGTTGAAAGCTTAAGGCAGACTGGAGACACACCAATCAGGGTTTTGTTTGGGACGACGACAGTAGTTGGATATATGATTGACTTCGGGTAGGCGGGTATGAATCGTAGATGGGGTAGAGAAGGAACTGTGTACAAGGGACCAAGTCCAGCCTTCCTAGCGAAATTACAGTAAACACAAGGTACCTACTTATTACAACGTTTTTATGGCTACAGGATGTGATCAACAGCTTGCACAACAAATGAGGCCATTGTTTGAGGCCGGCCGGTCATTCCATACATGCCGCTAGCGCTTTACTACCCGGTTTCGGGTGAGGGGGCTCGCAGACCGTGCGCGTATCTTCGAAGCGCCAGTCATAACTCAGTCTCTGAACGGAAGCAGCAGTGCCGATACAAAGCTTCGCGAAAGAATGACATAGGCTATTATTGCAGCAGGACTGGAGCGCCTCTTTGATGGTGGAAATGGCTTTCTTTTCGACGATTACATTACCACTAAATTCCGATCACGGCTCTTATGACTCCTACCGAAGCTTTTGACGTTATTTGGCTTTTCAAAATCACACGTGCTGTGTTCCCTCGCAATATTTCTGTTTCAATCAGGATACTCCCTCAAACATCAAACTCCAAGTGTCATCCGGCCCTTATTACAGCCCTTTGCGGAAATATTGGCACACAGTTCGCAGGTTCGGCGGCTCCGCCCATTCGGTGGATGTTCTGAAAGCTTCACAGGAGAGGGTGAGGCGCGTGGGAGAGGTGGTCGTAGATGGCTTTAGAGCTGTTCGACGTGGCCTCGAAAATGTCTATTGTGGATTCGGAGATGTTTGGGGTGGACTCGGAGGTGTTCAAAGCGGGTTTACTGCCAGTCTCATCTCTTCCCCTCGCTCAGCTCTTTTCGACTTATTATTTTATATATCTCATATTCGCTTGTGTCACCCTTCTCGCAAAGGGCCATAATTTGACCCTTGTTGGCGATTAGTAGATGAAGAATATGACATATCACAGTGGGTCCGAGAGCGCGGCGCCCACCATGCCTTTTCCCGTCGTCAATGGAGTGACTGACATCAAGTACTGACCCGTTACCCAGGTCCATTGCCCATGCCCTTTTCAAAAGAGCCGTACCAATAACACGCCAAACCATATTTTGATTGACGACCTGCCGGATGAACCATCGTTATCTTCAGGTTGACCTTTAGGCCCGACGGAGCTCAATTCTCGAGGCTTGGAGGCCCAAAGTCTGTATTCCCCACAATCAGCTAGAAGGCATTCATTTGAACATTCCCTTACAGTCAGATGAAATCACTATATCCTCGTACCTCAAGATGGCTGCCAAAATAACTCGAAATTTGAATCACCAGACACAAGGGGCTGGAGATGGCCAGTCCTAGTCAGAGGTCGGTCATTGATGGTTAGTTGGTGGTCACGATGCAACCAGCTCCCAACCCTAACCTACATAGATGTTCTCTGAAATCGGTTTAACATAACGGAACACAGCCTTCGCTCTCTTAGCCTCCCCCTCATTTCCTTGAACTCTCGCACAACCTTGACGCCTCGCGCCCAGGGGCTTTTTTAGCGGCCCTCATCCTCTATGCTAATCATACTGACGAACTTCATTAGTAGTGTTGCTGCTACTGGAAGGAGCTAGTGAGGAATGGTTTTGATTGATTTAGGTGAGTTTTGTTTGTTCTATTCATTAGAATGCTCATAGCTGTGGAGGGGGTAACCTCTCCTATCAAAAAGTGATATTGACCTTTGATAGAACAACCTTGTCCTCCATGGGAGCAATAGGTTCGTACTCGCCCCTTCTCAAAGCGAGTTCAGAGACAATGAGCGTTCAGATGCCAAATTTCGATTAAATTTGATATTTTTTATTCCAATAGCCCTGCCAAGCAGATATAGGAACCGAGGTGTGTGTCAGCATGGACGGGCCGGACAATAAGACCTTCCGAAGCCTCTCCATCAACTGATATATCAACCGTTGTTTGTACCTCTCCGACATCTTCGTTGCATCAAATGCTTTATTAGCGTCGACCAAACCTTCGGAGCTCTTTCCTCAAGATGTCTACTACTATCCCAGCGTCCCACCAAAGTTCATCTTTTGTTCTTTCGACCTTCTGCCTCGATAATCCAAGGGTATGCGCTGTGAGCGACTTTTCATTAGCTGGAACAACTGTGAGTAACTTGCTTGGCATCACATTGACAATCGGTGACTCCTTCCTAACTCGGTTGATAAACCCCTTCAGGTCAGTTTCTTGTTCTACGGTACGTTTGAGTTACACCGATCTATAGATAGTTCTGCTTACGATGACCAGGGGGCTACGTGGTTCTTTTCGCAATCTGTGTCTCAATTCTCTCGACACGAGCTGTCGAGAGAGAACGCGAGCTTCGTTGGCATCGCGTGATCATCTCGAGCCTTTTCGTCCTGACAACCACCAGTGTGGCCCTAAACACCACCGTTTCTTTTATTGTCAACCCGTCACAGGATAGATCATCAAATATTCCCTACTTCAAGGACACCACAGGAGATCCGTCGCAAGGCCCTGACGGAATACTCTTTGGACCGGGGAAGCTAACTTATTCGGAGTTTCTCTCGACTCTCGCAGAGAGCGATGGTCCGTTACAACGTCCCGATAAGTACGTGTTCAAACTAATACCGTCTCGTCCGGGGTTTGACTCTCGTTCTTTTTGCGGAAAGTCCTCTAGCTGATGCTTCACAAGCCATCATGGTGACGTCCAAGTAAGTTTGGGATTGCTCGGTGTTTGGGCTGACACTCACCTATCAGTTCAGCCTGTTAGTAGACATTATCCTCGTGAGTCAAAGTCGCAGGACTCCATCGCCACGTTGTACTAGTCTTACGGTCGTCACCTGAGCAGCTGTGGAGATGCTACCTTATATGGGGAAGCCGAGTGCGGATCATCATCCTCCCGGCAATGCTCTGTTTTGTCAATAACGGTAGGTTTTTCTTGAGATCAGACCTCAGTTGAAGTACATACATCATATCTCTGATCTTCTCCCATGGGAGTGGCGGCAGTTTTAGGCTACCTCACAATAGTCCACTTTGACGGCCATCCAAACTCTTTCATCGGGCTGATGGGACAAAGCAAAGACGGACTTCATTTACGTCTTCTTCCTCAAGCTGTTTTGCTTTTGACCTTCTCGATCGGGAGTCTAATAAGTAACGTGTTGCTGACCACCATGATAGGTGAGATGTCGTTTGGAATCGTGCCACTAAATGTGCGAACTGATTGAGATTTATCAAAGCCGGGAAAGTGTTCTGCATCAGCCACGAAGTCTCAAAATACACTCAAAAACCCGTCGGGGTGATGTATCGAACCGTGATCCACGCATCGTGAGCTCAGTGCATCTCGCTGCTCTTCTGTTCTCTCGACTCACACTCCTCACCTTCAAAGGATCGAATCTGGCTCCTTCTATCCACTCGCCCTCCTGATTTATAGTTTCATCATTATGGCGGCAAACGGCATTCTCCGCCAGCATCCTTCCTGCGTGAATGATTGTAATTCCAACCCTTCCGTACAGGCTCTTACTCTTGGTGCGGACGTAATACGTTCATCGTTGGTCCCGATCATGGTGAAATGCTGTTTTCGAATTCCGACGTTGAACTCAAGCTCACGCTCTTTTAAGGGAATCGCATCCACTCTGATTATTGTTCGCACGACTCTGGGTTTAGCTATCAACGACGAAAAGTCGTTTATTGCGACGGTACTCAGAGAGAATGACTCATATGCATCTGCCTCTGCATTCACAGGGGGTGCTATTGACGTCAGGGAAATAAGCGGTGCAGTTTGAAAAACAGTCGACGAAGAAAGTTCAGTGAGTAGAGGCTGAGAGCACGGCTTTTCAACGAGTGGAGGCACATCAGGAAATGGTTGGAGCCTTTGAATCCTCTTGTAGCTCGCTTAGAGACTGCATGGTCTAGAGTAAGACTTTATTTTTCACATGAAGCTTCGAAACTACAAAGCAAGATAACGAGTACAACAGCAGCAAGTTAGAATAAGTATCGTTCCTGTAGTTGATCATTGCCGAAGCTTGTGTATAGGGCTCTCGCGCCAAATGCCAAGGGCCTCAGTCTGGTTAGCATTGTTCAGGAGTTTACATTCTGGCACCTGGTCACCAGGCCATGGCTAACCGAGCTGGTCGTACGCGTTGTTTCCGGTTCTTCCGGGCACCGAGTCGAAGGAACGAATGAAATGTCCTTCGATAACTCTATGTTAATACCAGAACGCTCAATTGAAGATCAGCAAGACTCTGGTCATCGGCGCGGGCACGAGGCTAATCATACAGACAGTTCTCAATACGCGGGGTACTCTTGAGGCACTGACGTCCTGAGTCCATTAGGAAGACCGTTAACCGTTGATTGGAGCCCTTTGAAGCGCAACTCTGAGCAGACTACTGGGCTGGCAATTGTAAGTACCCCATGATTGATAAGTATCGAACAGAAATCAAGAATGCTAGTGTTGCCATTGGCGTACGAAGCTCTACTACGGCAGTGGCTTCCGTTTAGACAACAAGAAACCCTCATCCACCGATACGGTTGTTTAAGATCGCTCTGGGCTTTGACAATCTCCGGATTGAGGTGCATACCTGCAAGTCCGTGGTTGGAAGCCCGATCTTGCCCGAAAATGAAATTGTAGAACGATCATCCAACTGTCAGATGCAGCACGAGGGCTTGGAGGCGGAG
Source organism: Marasmius tenuissimus (assembly GCA_029532415.1). Taxonomy (NCBI): domain Eukaryota; kingdom Fungi; phylum Basidiomycota; class Agaricomycetes; order Agaricales; family Marasmiaceae; genus Marasmius; species Marasmius tenuissimus. The sequence continues at coordinate 6,598,090 of JAQOTA010000050.1, read as the reverse complement.
GGAAGTCGCTCAAGTCAACGATGCGGAGTCGTTCTATCAACGTGCTGCCCAAGCCTCTCGAGCGTTGCTAGGAGGCAAAATCAGCAGTACAAAGCATCAAACCACAACCAACAGCGGTATTCATAGAGAATTAGAGCCCAATAAGCGACGAAAGAGGAGAATAAACAGGTGATCGAATTGAAGAGACTGGACATAGTGCGCCAGGCACATCGGAGAATTGATGACAGATTGAGATGTACGCCCATCCATCCTACGTCCATTATCTCCATTACAGCCTCGACAAATGATCGTACGATCGTGAACATTGCAGGTTACCATATCGTGGCTATCGCACATCGCCGAGAGAAACCGAAGGGAGGAAGGATTCCGTCTCAGAACCGACAGGGATGTGACGCAGAAGGTCAATTTGGGGTTGAGAATCCGAGCGGCTTGGGAAAGAATAAAGGAGAGGTAGGAGGACGGATGAATACCACGAATCGAAGAGACTAGAAAACTACGCGAAAACCAAAACAAAGAGTTTATACGGGATTGGAATGTGCTCCCATTCCTATCGCCTCCACTTCTTACGCAATTTATCAACGGGAAATGCGTGTAGATCGGGGGAGATGGCTTCAGGCCTGTCCGCATCGAAGGAGTTCGTTCTGAAACGAACAGGATGTGACGTGGAATGCTGATTCAAAGTCGGGAAAGGATGGTGGAGTTGAGAAGTGTCTACGGTGATCTAGGCCGGCTGGGACGACGTCAGTGGAGAAGATAATTCTGCAGTGGTCTTGACGCGTTCTTGAGTTCGAATTTGGAGTTGCTACAGGTTGGAAAGTGGGTGCTAGATAATGACAACGTATCTAGGAAGACTGGAGCAAGAGCGAAGGCTGCGAAACATTGGAAGAAATGAGCGAAAATGAGATCAAAGGACCGCATACAAAGACTGGCACAGATTGAAGCCAAAACGAAAATTTACCTTCCGTGCCCAAAGGAACCACGTATCCTTGCCTTAGGACCAACCAAAACTCGCCTCTAGACCCGCACACCAAACAATGCCTTTCCGTCCATCGAGATGGAGGACCGGTATCTGAAGACATGTGATGATGGCTAGCCAAGAGAACAATTAACTTGAGCCATAATAAATATCCCTGACTAAGTGTCTGACCTTCTCGGAGAACACACGTCCAATGGTGATTATTTTTTTGTAACGCCGCTGGTCGACGAATCCGTTTTCCTGATGGATGATCACATCGGGGAGGAGCAATACGAATCCTTCAAGGGCAGGTCGTATTCCAGAAAGCATGTCGAGATCAAGATTACGGGTGTGAGCACAAAGGACAGACATCGCGCAAAAACCACGTGATCTGATTTCGCGGGAAGTGTGTCCTTCGTACGCTTCCAGAAAAGGGAGAGAGGATGAGCATCTGTAGGTTCTTCTGGTTTTCTTCATGGGGGTTTGCCTGTGGGGGTGCCGGTGATTGACTTCGTGAAAGTTGGGAGAACGGTTTCGAAGTGACAGATGGAGCCTCCATCTGAAGTCAAGAATGGACCTAGAACTGGCGAGCTAGGGCCAGAATCGAGGTAAGCCAAAAACATCATGAAGAATGGCAATTAGGACACACTCGTCAACGACCCAACGACCATAGATCCATCCTTCAATATCTGGACTTCCCGGGTACACTATATGTCTATCGAGTTGTTGGTTCCACGAGTTCGAGGGTCGGAAAGGCTTGAAAATTTCAAGGTTTGAGAGAGGGTTCGAGGGGTGCTGGCGTTGGAAATACGGTCGCGATACGACTACGTAAGACATCTGGGCGGAAGATCTGAGGAGGAAACCAGTCTAAATTAAGGAGGAAGGCTTATCTCTCTATCAATGAGCTGGGAGATAGGTAGGATACCCATAGACAGATACTTCACTTTGCGATCGATGGATACAGGTACATGTTCTACTTGCATCTTTACAGCCCATCAGGACCCCGGACGCTCATAAGTTGTAGCTCGACCATAACTGTGAACTAAGACATCGATAATGAGGCAATGACACCAGCAGAATCGACTCACCATGAGGTAAGTACCGTCCCAAACGGGTGTCGACGTGAGAGTTCACAAGAGAAAGTTTCTAACCCTAACCCACACTGCCAGCGGTACCGATCAGCTGGGCGGCGGGCCGCAAGGAAGCGCCCTTTCCGATCAAGCTCAGAAACATCTGAATCGCGTACCCTGGTCATGAAACATTTCACCATCATAGTCAGTCGATCCAGTAGGGTTACACGGTAATCTGTAGGATTCGCTCATTCCTTCTATCTTCCTCGATAAATCATAAGCTGGACACCCCGTTCAGATGTTCATTGCAGGTCAGCTTGCCTCCTGGGTCAACGCGGGCTACAAATGGTGGGCTTGTTGGCTCGATCACAAGCACATGGATTGTTGAAGTATCCGCCCGACCCGGTCGGCGCTATGGAACGAACTCAAATGTGTGTATATATTGTGGTTGTGCCCAACCCGTAGAAGGTTGAATGTATTGTACGGTTCGGGAACTTTTTTACCTCCAAGACGAGACCTCGGGTTCGATGGTTTTGGGAATGGATGCGAACAGCGAACACTTGCTGGATTCTTGGACGGTACCTTACCGCGAGAGCGGCACGCAATGACTTAGCAAATGAAGAGACTCAGAAGGGTTGGGCCTGATTATCCACATTCACTATTATTTGCCTCGGGAAGTAGTAGGTATTATAGACTATTACAGTAGACATGGATATCTACTCAGTAGACATCTACGGATAGGAAAATCGATCACGGCGCTGAACATACCTGGGCTTAACCTCTTTCCCTTCTTCACAACCTTCTTGGCTAGTTTCTTTGCGGTTTTACTCGCGGTTGACTTCTTTGGTGCAGCTCTATTTTTGGTAACTCCGACGGGAGCTTTGGCGGCCGGTTTCTTTTTTGCGGGAGCCTTGGCAGCAGCCTTCGCTTTGGCTTTTAGCGCGGCTGACAGGTCAATAATCTGCAAACCGCCCGGTGCAGGGGGGTTCGGGAGGCTCGCGGCAGCACTAGTAGCTCTGAGATAACAAGGGGTATTCTCGAGCCGTTAGTGAAAGCCCAGAAATAATAGTGAATACCCACTTGGCAGCCAGTTCGTCCATCTTCGAGGTATATTTTGAGACAAAGTTTGCACCAAAGCTGCTTCCCTTGGGCATAATACCGTCCATTTCTTTCTTGATGATCTCGGCTGAATTTTTAGCGTCACTCTTGATAAGCTTGAGGTAGCTTGCTACACCTTTCTATGTGCCCGAACGGGCCGGCTGTGAGATACGTCGATCAGAAACAACAGTAAAAAGAACGTACAGCGGTTTTTGATGTTGACCTATCTCCAAAATCCTTGTCGCCAAATAAGAATCCCTTTGCACCGTTGACCTTGTCTACAACGAATACTAGATTGGGCTGTGCGTTGATGGTGGTTTTAAATTCCTGGAACTTATTTGCGGCATCGGCCGTTCCGGAGGTGAAAAGGGTGCAGATTGCACCAACCTTCTCAATCTCCTCTTTGATATACTGCAATTCAACCATGTGGTCTGGGAAACAAGTGAAAAGGGGTCAGGGACTTGGATTCGTCTCTGTTTCTATGGGACCTACCACATTGCAAAGTTCCCTTATTATCCTGATAATGGAAAGTCAGGATTGAGGAAACAAGACGGGGTTATGGACGCGCCTTGAATTCCTTCATGCTACCGTCGGTCGGGCTCGCGCTGTTCGTGAACTTGAATGACTTGTTGCTTGCGCATGGCAGGGAGCTCGCGCGAAGGCTGAGCTTATTGTTGCATATACATGGTCCTGAGCCTTTATCGCCGCATGTAGTGCGCTTAGCCAGCCTTCCAACAACCTCCGTAGGTAGCGCCGTTACGTCGTGAATGACCAGAAGGACGGTGAGAGCCACAGAGATGAAAACACAAAAAGATCTCATGGTAACCAAGCACCAATAAGACAGTAAAAGAGAGTACGAAAAAAGGGGGGGAAAAGGTTGGGCGAAGTGGAAATGAAAATGGGCACCAGGCACAAAGATTTCCTTCATCCTGGCAAACCTCTTATACTGCTGCTGTACGAAATCCCGTCTAGGAAGTTGTTTGGCTAGCTGCACTGAGGACATCAAAACTGGCTCCATTCAGCGATGGATGGAAGATTCTCATTCGGGTGCCACGGAACGCGTCGTCAGTGATCGGTCTCAAATTGCGGGTGCGCCACCCATGCTGTGATGTTCAAGCCTTGGTCTGGGTTGACGACAGCCTTTCAGCGGGCTAAGTATTCGCAGACTTGAAAGTTGCGCCGAATCAATGAGCAAAGACACCTGATTAGTGGTAGAGGCATTCTGCTGGCATCCATCAGTGATGGATTTCGGGAACATAGCGTAGCATAGGTCGGCGATATCTGTGTTCCAGGGCGTCTATATCCGATGGGATGCATATACCCCGATGCAGGTATCGCGGAATGTGGTAGATTTTGCGAGTGCCGAAAGTAAATTTGACAAGGGTAGACAACGACCCATTCCTTGTGTGATATTGAGTGCTGGAGGGCCAAGACTTGATCTATGCGCTGGCATCCCTTTCTAAATGCAGCAGGACACTATCTCGACCAAGGGAGGATACTTGAACTGAACTGCAAGTTTACCGCACCCCCGAGGTACTACGTGTCACATTAAGGTTTCTCGGGACGCCGGACCTGCAACTTGCATGGAATTCGATTGTACCGCCAAGCATTGAAACTAGAAAGCAAAATAACGAATACAACAACAGCAAGTGGGAGTAAGTGCTGTTTTTGTAGTTGATCAATGTGCATGCTTGCGTATAGTGCTCCCGTGCCAAATGCCAATGGCCTCGGTCTGGTTAGCATCGTCAGGAGCATCAGGAGTTTATATTTTGGCGCCTGATCACCAGGTCATGGCCAACCGAGCTGTTGGGTTGCGTCAGTTCTTCCGGGCGCCGAGTCGAAGGAACGAATGGGGTGTACTTCGATAACTCCATGTTCCCAGACCGCTTGGTCAAAGGTAGGAGGTTGATCATAACGACGGTTTTCAACACGAGGGGTGCTCTTGGGAAGGATGCTCAATGATGGTCGCCTGACGTCCTGAGTCCATTAGGAAGGCCGTTAACCGTTGAAGAAGCCCTTCGAAGCGCACCTCTGAGCAAACTACTGGCCGGCTATCGTAAGTACCGTATGAGTGATAGGTATCAAACAGGATTCAAGAATTTTCGTCGATTGGTACCCTCTGATCCGACTGATGAGACACATTATCACGAAACACTGAAACAGTGCGCTCGGAGGGTAGCCAAAATATCATCCAAGTCAGCTGCAATACGATATAAGTATACTTTGGGGTCCGGATATTGTACCAATCCTAGTGACATCATTAAGTCAGCGGTAAATCCGCTTGTTTGCTTTTGTTAGAGATTCACTTTCCTTTTTCAGTGAAGCGCTCGCGTCGCTCCTTGGTCTCAACGTTCATGCTGACATTTCAGCGACAAGGACCTTCATTTCGTTTGCTCTCCGCCGCATTATCCCATCTACAGGGGGTTGAACAAAAAAGGATCAAATATCGTCAATGACCACCGAAGGTCATGATATGTACCGCTGTTCTAAATAGAAGCGTGGTGGAAAACATGCACGCTTGGATAGCCGGGGGTTTCCTGGGCTTCTTAACTCTCACCTTCTCTTTCTCGCACGATAGGTCAAACTCTGCCGACGTAGCAACGTTTAACAGATGGGTATTGCCTATGGGACGGTCTCTAAAGGTTCTTATTTTCGTTAACCACGATTGCTTCCAGTATGCTACCTAAGGCTGTCTCCGGTTCCAACTTTTGGTAAACCTTCACCACGAACTCGGTTTCCTTCGGAGTATTGACACGTTCGGCTACACTGTTCAATTTTGTCAAATTATTCTGTCCACGGCCCGAGGCAAGTCAGCAATATTATCGAGGGAGTGGTCTTGACTCTCACGCGAAGCTACACCTGTTCACCAATTCGGGAGGGTTTCCATCGGCGAGGATACTTATATATATAGAGGGGGTCATAGGTTTCAATAGTGTTTCCCGAAGGATGGCAATACTCATCCAATTCCTATCCATCGCTCTGGCGGTATGTACGACCGCCATCCTCGCCTTAATCATTCGATCAAGGAAGCGATCGCTCAAATACCTTCAAGGACCGCCGTCACCTTCTTTTCTTCTTGGTATGTCCACTGTGTTCTTTATTCTGCATTATCTTCATCGAACTATAGGACATGAATGGGACCTTACGCGGGTGAGAAGGATCGGAGACCTCGAGTATGAATGGTTCGAGCAGTATGGGTCTGTGTTTCGCCTAGCTGGCTGTTTTGGAGTGAGTATGATCAAGCTCCCTTCTCGCCATTGAGTAGGGACTGACACATGTTCAAATAATACTAGGAAGACGTTTTAGAAGTCGCCGACCCCCGTGCTCTTCAACATATATGTCACAAATCCGCGTATCGATATAAGAAACCCATGGACAACGAGCATATCGTCGATAAGTTGTTTGGACCTGGACTTGTCACCGTTAATGGTACGCCCACAGCCGCACTTTTGAGGGCCAAAGCCGGGTAATGTGTGCTATGGCAGGTGATATCCATCAACGACAGCGGAAGATTATGAACCCCGTATTCTCTGCGGCGCAAATTCGCCCGTTCGCGCCGGTCTTTGAAGGGTGTGCTCAAACGGTGGGTTACACTCATTACTCATCGATAGTTTCGTTAATCGAGGTACCTGGTTAAAGCTCGTGTCGAAGTGGACGTCTGAGATTGAGGGCGGAGCCACAGTCATTGATTGTTATGGTCCGCTCCACGGTATGACACTCGATGCACTCGGTGAAGGTGTGTATATCAACCTTCAGTGAAAATAAGAAACCTGTTGCTCATAAGTTCCCACAGCTATGTTCGAGTATAACTTCGACGCGATGGGTAAAACGAGAGCAAACGGTCTTCGGGATGTTATTCGAGATGTATTGTCGGTCGAATTCCCTATTCTTGGACTGTCAAGGGGTACTGATTATCCGCGTCTGAACCTTCAGCCTTGATTCTCGCAACCCGACGGAGTTGAAGATGCTTCGTAATGCCTCGTACCGATTCCTACCGAAGCCAATTATCGATCTCATCTCCTTGAGGAAAACGAAAGAAGATAAGCGTTTTGCAAACTGGCTGGCGGCAAGCCAGAAAGTCACTGGGCGCTTGATTGACCAAAAGGTAGAAAGCGGCGGTGGGCAGGAAAAGGATAAGGATATGCTGAGCGTCATAGGTAAGTCGGCTTGAGTTGTCTTTACCTCTGATATTGATTAATGGTAATCCAACCGAACGTTACAGCCCGCTCACTGGTTGCGGAAGATTCAAACAAGCGCTTGCTTCCGGTGGAAGCATTATCCCAAATGGCGTGAGTGGAGGTGTCGTCATTTGAATATTCAAAATTGACATGTATGGGTACTCAGGACAATCACATTTGCCGGGCACGAAACAACAGCATCCACGTTTGTCCCCTGACTCTACGAGGGGCTGATCGAGCTGACGTGTCATACAGGCTTAATTGGTTGCTCTACGAACTCTCCTACAACCCTGAGTGGCAAGACCGGCTGATTCAAGAGATACATAATATCCGCCGCCAGAACGGTACCGACGGGCCTCTTGCAGTGAAGGATCTGGAAAGCATGCCTGTATTGAATGCGGCTGTCAAGGTGAGGGAGCCTCTGAAGAATATCGTCCTGCAACTTATGTCCTATTCGATAAGGAAACTCTGAGATTTCATCCAATCGTTCCGGAGCTCTTGAGGGAGTCGGTGAATGACGATGTGATACCCTTGGAGTGCCCAATAAGGGATATCTCAGGATCGGTGTTGAGAGAAATTCCGGTCATCAAGGGCCAGAGGGTCGTCCTCAACATCTTTAAGTACAACAGGTGAGCTTCCCGTGTTCTCGGAGCTTTAGCTTGTACCGACCCTGGGTTCTAGATTCAAGACTGTCTGGGGAGAAGACGCAGATGTGTGGAACCCAGAACGATTCCTCGGAAGTAATCGACCGACTACTTTGGGAGTTTTCGCCAATTTGATGACCTTCAGTATGTCCCGCTCTCTCGTTTTTATTCGCCGTGTACGAATCTAATCACCCTGTCTTTTGCGACAGGCGGCGGGATTCGCGCTTGCATTGGCTGGCGATTTGCGTGAGTTCTTCCCATCATCTCGTCTTCATCTTCTCAATAATTGTGTCTACAGTGTCCTGGAACTTCAGGTTGTTGCAGCTGCACTCGTCGAGTCCTTCAAATTTTCTGCCGTGGATGGGATCGAAATCGAGCATGTTAGGCTCGGTACGAATCCCCCTATGGTCAAAGACAAATGGAAGGCTGGGCCTCAATTACCTTTGAAGGTCGCTTTAAGGAACGCCTGAGATCCTCTGAGCCCAGTCACCTTCTATCAAGTGCACCGTTTATTCCTGTGCTCATCATTGATGTATATACTACGCATGCAATTCGACCTCTATCGAAACGAGCCCGATGGCGATCAGTACATGACTTGCTGGCATTTATCATTGTTTACACACCAGCGTGATTGCCATTAAATCCCACCGTACCATCGACTTCACTCGGATTGGGGTAGTGTACGAATCATTCGATTCGTGCTGCTAGGGGAAGGCAAGCTCCGTTGAGTGTGGCTTTCTGGAACAACGGCATTACACAAGCTGGGCATGACATCGTGAGATCCAAGATAAAAAAGGGTCACATTGAGAACATTGTGATCTGATCGTGGTCGTTGAATAAAGTCACTACTGGCGCTTCGTGGCTGAGCGTCAACTGTGCGAAGATGTAACCGGGATGAGGTGGGTTAGGGTCAGGATCTCTTTCTTCCCTATACCATCGGTAAGCCACGAAATTACCGTTCACGACCGTTTATGACCAGTACCAGTCCGCCGGTTGGGCCCTGAACGGTTGGCTTGATTTTCCGAACGGTTGAGCCGATTTTGAGTCAAACGGTTGACCGGCCAACGGCTCAACTACTGGCAGTCTAGAATAGGTCAAGATACTGCCGGTCGGACATTCCCCGACTCGAGATGTTGCAAATTAAATAAGGCTTCTGACGTCGGTCTTGTTTCGCTTCATATATCCAGCGACTGTGTCGAGATCCTACCTCAGTACACCAGCTCTCGGCATTTGTTGCTTGACCTAGGTGCGTTCAATGTCGTGTAATTTTGTTCACATTCTGTTTTCCAAACTAAACGTTGGCAGCCGTGTGATTAAGAGATTCAAACTGCGGTTGTAAGATAGGGCGAGTCCCTTTGATCACACGAGCTGACTCTAGCGCCTACAGCGTAACTCAAGTGTACTATCGAACCGTTGATCTCGCCCGAGGCGCCAGATATTGACCTGCGTTTATATAGTGGGGAGTCATCTATTCGTTTTGGTGGCGCCAGCTTCATACTAGGAACTCACACGGTGGAGCTGGTTCCACATCATTAACTCGGGATGATTCCAGACCCGGCAATGGATGACATGCCGCTGAGGGTTCGGCACGCTCTGTTCGGGCAGGTCGGCTCTCGGAGCAGATGGTTGAAGCTTCGTTCAAGGACTTTGCTTGTGTACAAGTCCTACGCTGGTGCCCTGCAAGCCAGGAAGGGAAACCGGAGCCCCAGTCGGATCGTCAGGTAACATCATCCGATGAGTGCATAGATATCATCATCATTCCGCTATTACACCCACAGCAACACAGCAATAAGATTATACAACTATCCATTGGCCGATCTCAACCGTCATCATAGTATCTAGAAGTTGCTATGATGATCGAACAATACTCCCTTTGATGATTTTCTATCCAACCCAGATATTAAGAGAGCGCCATTGCGTTCGTGATCAGGAACCTTTGTCCTCTCTCAATAAGCTACGCTGTCCGAGTACTCTTTCTCCAATCGCTCTCCTTCACAACCTCGGCAGTACACGACTATTGTCCAGTTATACCATTTCTGGGATGGACGCTCAATCGCTCCTTCACGATACTGTAATTGCCTTCTTTCAGCCTCTTTTTTATGGTTCGTTTGCTGTATTCTTGCAATTGTAGGAACAAGTCACTAAATTACTTAGCGAGAAGGTTGCCTCATGGGGATCGGGTGGGTGGCTGAAAGCTCCTACGGTGTGTATATCTCAATATGTCTAATGGCCATCCGTATGCTCTTGTTTAGATTTTTTGGGGTATGCCTGGATCAAACGTGGACTTACATCAAGACAAACGACGATAGGCGCCCCCTCCAAGCAGTGGTGAGTGGGTAGTTCATCTCAACCCCTATGGTTCTATTCACTGAGCTTCAACGGCAGGTGGCTCTTTTGTTGTACGCATCAGCCCTTCCATCTGAGGCATGCTAATCACCTGTCAATCAGCTCCACGGTTTTCGTATGCACCGTTCTCGACGGGCAGGTTCTTTATTATTACCTGGTAAGTCCGAAGTGCTGCTGGTTCAATGGCGGGCCTAGACTGCTTTCAGATGAAAAACTTTGGGAACTACTTCATCTTCACGCACATTGGAAAGTACGTAATTCCGATTCTTGACCACCCCAAGTCGAAACTAACACAGGGTTCCGCTATGAATGCAGCGAAATTGCGTTATTCACGTTGTTCAACGTGATCGTGATTTTCGTGTGCGTCATTTTCGTGTGCGTCACTCCCGGAAATCGGACTCTAACTTCTTTCTCAATCATCACAGCTCGGATCTCTGTTTTGCGTCGAGAATATGGAGATGTGAGCGACAACGACGTTCTCTCCCAACCTCATTCCTTCTAAATAAACATGACCTCCTGCAGTGCGGAGGGTTCATAAATCAATTGTTATCGTAATTGTGAGTACAAGGTTACCCCTTATCGTAGCAAGACTACCTCTCATTGGCGTCTCGCTCCACAGGGTCTGACTGCGCTTGTGGCACTAAGTACGCGGTTGTGCTCCGAATATTTGCGCCAAATTCAGATCTCATGAGCTTTCTTCTCTAAATTTCCCCCGTCTCAGTTAGCGAAGCCGGTCCGTGGTCTGGTAATCCTTTTACAGACAAAATCCGTTCAACGATTTTTAGTGCTACTCAGTCAGGTACTCACGTCTCTAGTCTTGTCGAACCAAAGCACAAGGTGGCTCGTAACTTCCACGCTTCGAAGCTACCCCCATTCATTCGTAGTTCTCGATAGGTCGAAATCTCGATTATCAACTTTATGGCAGCCGTTTCCCAAGTTATCATAACATATTGTCTTTGGTTTTCGTTCAAGGCACACATCGATGAGGCTTCCAGGTGCGTTAGATCGTGAGGAACGATTTTGACCAATTGACCTAATGGAACGATGGAATACGAAGTACACCACAGCCTCTCTTACAGCAGTTGAGCTTCAACATCGTAGCTCGGGGTGGAATCTTGACCCTCGCTCAACTATTTGTTATTATCCTGTATCTGGCCAAACCCGACCGACTATGGTGGTGAGTCACAAGCCTCAAGCGTTGAGAGGGAAGGCTACTGACTATGATTACCCGTTGTGTGATCGCAAATTAGGACTCCGATACATCAAGTGCTGCCCCCACTCTACTACATCACCACACGTACGTCGGTGTTTCTCTACTATTCTCTCTTCCGAACTAGTAGTAGTATTGACGTGTCTCTCCTCGACATTGCAAAGTTATGACGTCAGTTTTACCCCTTCACTTGCCCCTGGAGCACATGACTGATCCCGATACGCTTCTTACCCACCGTGCATCAGGCTCAATATTCGTGGTACAACCGTCTACCCGGAGGTAGAGCAGACAAGATTGCCAGTGGGGTTTCCATTTAGTCAAGGAGATGACATCGCCGATCGCATCTTTGTGCCCACTGATACCACAACTTTGACTGGCTACAACCACTTCGCAACATCGAGTTCGACTTCCATATGCTATCCGAATCCAGTGTTACTAGACTTGTGCCCCTTGCGAAGAGGTTTCAATGCGACCGTCAGATCGGATTTCGGCCCTCATGAAATTTCGAACCCCGAATCCTGCCCTGACTACACAATTCATAGTCATTCCGACTCTAACACCGGGGGAAATTTGACGGATCCGTCCCCTGACGAAAAAAATAACCTCACTGATGTTGATGCCATGGTCGGACAGCAAGATCAAGATACTGGTACACTGAAAAATGAAGATGAAGAGGAGAATGTGCCCGAGACTCGGCCGAGGGTAAGTGTAGAGTTGAGGGTACGCAAGACGGATGCTGACTTCTTACACTTCAGCGGGTCAGAAGTTTGCCCAGGGTCCCCAGGCCCCGTGGTGCAAGATGAGGGAGGTTGGATGTTTGAGTGGCGACTAACAGGAGGATTAGTTGATAGTTAGAAATTCAAAGCCTATAGCGTGGCTATTTATAATCTATATTCTTTCGACCACTGGGTGAACCACCGAGTGGCGCTGAGAAAACCATTCAAAACGATTACAATTCATTTTTCTCGACGTCTGCATACCGAGTTTGATGTTGACGATCATTCAATTGTTTTGAAACAGGTGAGCTATACATGACATATATGGGTTGCGAACGGGATTATATGAAAGAACTATGACAGAAAACCCGGGTAGTGTAACATACTAAAAGTCTTGGATATTTCTCAAGGAGACCTTCAAGGGCAACTGGGGTCCGGCTTCCCATTTACCTTTGACCATAGGGGGATTTGCGCCGACTTTAACATGCTGAATCTCAATCCCTTCGAGGGGAGCGAAGTAGAATGCTTCGGCGAGAGCCGTTGCAACTACCTGAAGCTCCAAAACACTGAAACGCGAGGCTCAGAATGGTCAAAGCATAGATACAGACACAACTTACGCAAATCGCCAACCAATACAGGCTCGGATACCGCCGCCTGTTGCGATTGAGTGAGGCTAGAGTCAAGCACATAGCACGAACAGCAACAAGACATACTAAAAGTCAACAGGTTGGCGAAAACTCCAAGGGTAGTTGGCCTAGTAGCATCGAGGAAGCGCTCTGGGTTCCATACATCTGCATCGTCACCCCAAACGGTTTTGAACCTATGGATGAAGCTCGTGTTAGACTAGGCACAGAGGTCAAACGAACATACACACCTGTTATACTCATAGATGTTCATAATAACTCTCTGCCCTTTGACGACCGGAATTTCCTTCAAAACTGACCCTGAGGCATCCCTGATTGGGCACTCAAGAGGTATAATGTCGTCGTTTTCAGCCTCTCTCACAAGGTCCGGTACGATTGGATGGAACCTTAGAGTCTCCTTAACATCCAGAAAATTAATGAGTTGACGTGAAAATAGTGGAAGGATTGCTTACTTTGATAATTGCGTTCAAGACAGGCATACCCTCTAGATCCTTAACGGTAAGAGGCCCGTCGCCGCTACCGGTCTCTCCGCGAACATCTCGTATCTCTCGAACCAGTCTTTCCTGCCACGTCGGGTTGCGCGAGATCTCGTATAAGAGCCAATTGAGCCTGTATCGAAGTATGAAGTCAGTCCAATCAATCTCCGCCAGTGCATAAGAAACATACGTAGATGCTGTCGTTTCGTGCCCTGCGAAGGTTATTGTCCTATATGCACAAAAGGTATCAACGCGACTGACGATGATTTACAATATCATAACTTACGCCATCTGGGAAAGAGCTTCCACTGGAAGTAAACTCTTGTTTGGATCTTCCGAGGAGAGTGAGCGGGCTGTACCATTCATATGAATCAATCTGGGTTAATACTTGGCACGTGGAAGATATTGACTGACCAATAACGCTCAGGATATCTTTCTCTTTTTTCAAATCCCCGCCGTTCTTTACCTTTTGAGTAATCAAGCCTCCCGTAACCTTTTGGCTAGCCGCAATCCAAGCTGCAAATCGTTTGTCTTCCTTCGTCTTCCTCAGGGAAATGAGATCTATGATGGCCTTCGGGAGAAATCGGTAAGAGGCGTCGCGAAGCATTTTCAGCTCAGTCGGGTTGGGAGAATCGGCGCTAAAGGGGAATCATCAGGAGTTTCTCACGGGTTTGATGATGAGAGAGTATTCGACTCACAATATTTCCCGAAGGATGTCACGAAGGCCGCCCGCCCTCGTCTTTCCCATCGCATCGAAGTTGTATTCAAACATGGCTGAGAAGAGGAGCGCTAAGCAAGTAAAGGCTGACTCCGGGTAGTATTGACACACATTCTCCAAGGGCATCGAGTGTCATGCCGTGAAGCTCTCTGAAACAGTCGATGAACGTAGCTCCGCCTTCAATCTCAGACTTCCATTTGGTAATCAACTTCAATCCGAGGCTTCAGTTAGTACATTTATTAGCCCGTGAAAGTATGGGGTTCACCGTTTGTGCGCAAGTCTCAAAGATCGGGGCGAAAGGGCGAATCTGTGCAGCAGAGAACACGGGGTTCATGATCTTCCGTTGTCGTTGATGAACCTCGCCTGCCGCACTGAAGATTAGCTTCTCGAATCAAGAATACGTCAGATGCAAACATACCGCCAACGGTAACAAGCCCCGGCCCGAATAGTTTGTCGATGAAATGTTCCTGATCCATAGGTTTTTTGTACCGGTAAGCAGATTTGTGGCAGATATGCTGGAGAGCACGGGGATCGGAGACTTCCAAAATGTCCTCCTGTTAGTTTCAATTGTACAAAAGTAAGTCGCAAACCGACACCGCAAGGGAAATGTGCTCATACTCCAAAGCACCCAGCCAAGCGAAACACAGATCCATACCGCTTGAACCAGTCAGTTTCGAGATCTCCTACATTCCTCACTCGAGTGATGTCCCATTCGTGTCCTGTTATCTCCATCATTAGATGTATGTATTCAAAATCTCGGGAAGGCGAACCAAGGAGGAAGGAAGGCGACGGTGGTCCTTGGAGGAATTTGAGCGATCGTTTTTTTGAGCGGATGACCAAAGCAAGGATGGCGGTCGTCAAGATAGTTAGGGAAGCAGAACAAAACTGAACGAGCGATAGCATTGTTGGCAAGGTTTGACTGAGACTATCCTCTCTTATATACGCAAGCCCGTTCATACGAGCTCTCCCCCAATTGGTCGCTGGATGGAGCTTCCCGTGAGATTGAGAACACCACCTGATAATAAGTGCTTACCCTCGGGCCGTTCGTCGAATGATCTGCCAACATTGAAGAGCGTTGCCCCGTTACGAGAGATACTTCGAACTTGTGAAGACAAGCGAGATATCTTCAAAAATCTCATCGAGTGCGAGCTGGGCACAAGGCTACTTAGTCTTTGAATATTACAATAAAAGTGATTATTGATAGTGTTTCGACCATTATCAGATGTTGTTTAGCTTCCAGTAAGCATTTCCTGGTTTCATAAAGGAGCCTGTTGTGCAAAGTTCTTCCCGCAAACGAACAGAAAACCCAAGGTATCCCGTTAAGTTTTCCGTTTTGCTGGCTTCGATTCAGAACGCCCGGAGAGAATCGGTACGTGATATGATATCAGCTACCAAGAACAATTCGAACTGTTTTTGACTCCATATAGACGAGAACATATCGGCGGACCCTAGTAAACCACAGGGTACTAGGTAGGCAGCGAATAGGCAGCTCTGTAGGCAGCAGCAGCATGAACATTCGAAATCAAGGGGCAATGTCAAATTTCCAGAAACGTCCTCAACAAGAGCAGATAAGGCTCGGCACATTGGCGTGTATCTATCTATCTATCTAGCCGTGCGCTACAAACTTGCTACACCGTGTTTCCTCCTGATGGCAATTCAGATCTCGAGACTGATACCGCGTATAATTTTGACTCACGAAAAAACCCTGTACCAACCCCACACCTTTTCGTGATTTGAATTCTCCGGAACCAACAAACATCCCTAAGTGAACCACATCCCTAAGTGAACCGAAGCCCTAAGTGAACCGAAGCCGCTGGGCCCTAATTGTCGTGCTATCAAATGCAGTTCTGGGGAGGAATCATGATGACTGGGAGCACTCCATTCGTCCCGATGACCAGATTCTCGCTGACGTTTTAGTGCTTTCTTCTCTTGGGAACATGTGGAATGTGATGAGGGTGTTGTGGAGGGAATTCTTTCGTTGGTCATGCAGCGTTATACAGCCTTGGCGGGGGAGTATAGGAACCATGATCCACATCTTTATGAGCAGTTTGGTGATTCTTTTTCGGCTCGACAATCGCGACAGTACGCTAAATGGATCAGCCACGACGACCTAATGCATTCTATCTGCTCGGGCCACCTGAGCCTATCACGGTTGTAAAAAGTGTCTCCCCCTCCCAGCCGTTCCTTTCACTCATGACCACCATGGTATATTTTCTTCTAGCCTCGGAACTTGGATTCAAAAGTGTCATTTTGTGCACCATTGGCAATTGTGTGGGCGATCTATATTATGATCCATCTATGGTTATCTCTCACGATTCGCCGATGACCAAATTCTCGCTGACGTTTCACTCGAGTCTTGTCATGGGAGCCCCATCTCATGAGCGACTCGGTTGCGTTACCGTGGCTGAATAGACAGGGAAGTCACACAAACTTAGGTTTTACGTTACTCTGTCAGGGTCATTGAGGCCCGTCACAAGAGACTCGAGGTCGTGCGAGGAGTAAGTGATTGATTACCGGTTGGGAAGCTCCATTGCGGCTCAATGCCGTTGGGACCTTTCTTTTCGTACACTATTCCTTCTCACTCACCCCGGGAGGTTTATGGCGACAACGTCAACAGGACCTCCTTCTTTTTGCTGGGCTTACCTCCCTGTCAAAGGCGTGAGCGTCCTGGACTTCTCTAATCCTGTACCATTTCGAGTAAAACAACAGTCACGGGTCACGGGTCACGGACCCTGTTGTTGACCCAAATGTCACGCAGTGTCATGCGTCCCAGGCTGGTCTGCCGAAACCAAATTTTTGTTGGGCCGACAACTTTGGGCAAAAATCGGCCCGGGTCCCCCTCTCAGCTCAAAATCGCCGAAATTTTTCGGCATGTCCCAGGTCCCGGAGGGATATGCCGAATCCAAAATTTCGGTTACACGTCCCACCCCACGACGATTTACTCGAAATGGTACAGTCTTTCCTTTTCCAATTTGTATCTCAATCATCAATTCCTTCACATCCTGTCTGGCAAAGAAAATGTGTATTTTCTGGTCTAAAGCGGCGAGATGAGCTGGGCCACGTATCGGGACTAATGGCAGCAGTCACTGGCCAAGGCAGTGAAACTCAGATGGCCGGAGGACAGGGAGAGTTGGGGGTGAATGCAGCCATAGAACTGCCTATAAAAGAGAGAGGGATATAGAAAAACATGCTGGTGTAAATGACCCGGAAGATGGTGGAGATGGAATAGTTTTGGGGCTGGGTTTAGAATCAAGGTAGGGTGTGAGAGAGAAGAGTGTATGGAATTGGAAACAAGAAGCGGCATCAGCAAGGGAGTTGGATTTCCCTGGAATCCAACAGGACTCAAATGTATAGTCTAGTTGAGCTGAGAGGCATAGAAATTGACAGAGGAGTTCCATTGTCAGGGTAGAGTGGATGGATAGATTGGAGATTGCTAAATGTGCATTGTCACTATCAGTGTGGAACACAATACACTTCTTAGAGAACAAGTGTCCCCAGCACAGGATGGCATGAACAATGACATAAAGCTCTTTGAACTTGATGTTGCGATCACGGTACCGGTGAGGGATTTTGGTTGGGAACCATTTCGTGCCAAAGATGCCACCAGCACCTTTCTTACCACTAGCATCAGTGAATATGTGAATGATTTCACGATCGGGGGCTAGAAAGTGAACTCTGTTCCACTGTGTGGCAAATGTGGTCCACCATCAGAGGTCGTGATGAGCAGAGTGTGTGATGTGGCGTTGAGAAAAGGGGGAGGAGAAGGAACTCTGAAAATGGAAGAGGGATGCTATGAAGGCATGAGAATAAGGGATGACTTGTGAGCAAAACTGAAGGTAGCCTGTGAGCTCCTGAAGCTCTTTCAGGGTACATGAGCATTTCCTGGACCACTCTGAAAGCAGGTCAACAAGGAAGTCAAGTTTGTCAGAGGGAAGGTGCACCTCCATTGTGAGCGAATCTAGGAGAATGCCTAGAAACTCGAGGAGAGTAGTGGGTCCTTCAGTCTTATCACATCGGAATGAAAGACCAAGTGATCTTGCAAGTGAGTAAACCCAAGTGACATGTGCATGAATAATGTAGAGGAGGGTGTCAGGGCAGAATATGGACAAGAAGTCATCCAGATAGTGGCAAATAAGAGCAGGAATATTCTGTTCAAGGATCCAGTGAAGAGCCTCAGAGAAGAGGTTGAAGATGTATGGAGCAGAGCACAAACCAAACATGAGGAATGCTTTGTAGTAGTACTTGTCATTCCAAGACATGCCTAGCAGAGGCCAGTCAGCAGGCTGGATGGGGATGTGATGAAAGGCTTTTTTAAGGTCAAGCTTGACCATGAGAGAGCCCTGACCAGAGAGGATGAGGTCAGAGACAGCTGTATGGAACATGTCATACTGGATTGCAGCTTCACTGTCAGAGATTTCGTTGTTCACTGATTGGCCATGAGGCCATGAGAGACGGTGAATACGGCGGAGCTTTCCGGACCGTTTGCGAGTTGCAATGCCCAGGGGTGAAACTCAGAAGTATGGAAAGGGAGGTGTTGTGAATGGTCCATGCAGTGTACCGCAGTCGACGTGCTTGTCATTGTCAGCAGTGACTGTGTCTGCGTGAGAGTGAGCTGTTCCAAGGTTGAAGCATGACTGGGATGTTGAACGGTCTCCAGCAAAACCGATGTTGGCGCCATGGTCAATGATGTGAAGAATGGTCGCGACGAATGCGCGATCTAAGTAGTAACGTAGGTAGTACTCCCATGCATCACGGTTGAGTGTAGATTTGACAAAGGGAAGGCCCGAGTCCGCAAGCTGAGGGTTGTTGCAACGAGGGTCTGTGTTTGGACGTGAAAGGGGGCAGAGGGATGGCTGGGCGGAAATTACCGGTGACCCGGGCCGTGATGAGATGACGGATGTTGACGGCTCAACTGCAGGCGACTGCCTCACGAACTCGACGGGGAGGAGCAAATGCTCTAGGCAATCTGACGTTGATGGTATTGTGATCGAGAATGAAGGGGACAGACCTAGCTCAGAGACTGGGGCTGTTGTAATGTGTGTTGTGGACTCAACGGAGAGGAGCGGCTCGGGGCCAAGCTCAACACTGGGTGATAGGGGCAGACGTGAATACCACGGCTGGAAGCGTCTCGAGCGTTGGCGACAACCGGATGTAGCTAATTTGCAAGTGAATGAATTAGGTAAACGGATGTATGGCGAATTATGTGATGGTGGTGTGGTGAATACGAGTGAATCGGGAGGCATGAGAGTAGGTAGATGCTGGGGGAGGGTCTTTTCCGGTATACTTCTATTCAATGAGTGGCTCGATTGAAGTCGCGGAGTCTGGAGATCACATGTATTACATTGTGAGATCTGAATAGAAAAATGCAAAGAAGCACACTGCGAGTGCGCTGTGAGTCGATGAAGGAAGGAAAAGACAAAGGAGGAAAACACGCGACACCCGAAGAACAGGCAGAGACCACGTGAGGGCGGACCGAGACCTCCGTTCGTCATCGACCCTGTTCAAAACACATTGACCAAACCAACTTTGCTCACGCGTGAGCCAGCTCGGATCAATGATTTCGAATAGGTAACACACGCTGTGTTTTGCGGACTTGGGGTTCTTCCTAAATGTCTTCAGCACAGAATTGACTCCAGGCGACTCCAGCATATAAAGCATCGCAACCTTCCTGGGGTATTCAACTCAACATTCGCTCCTGATCAGCATCATCTGAATCGACTACATACTACTCTTGTCCCCCTTCGACCAGTATTTATGTCCTTTAGGCTTTAACCTCTACTCCGGGTTGAAACGAGTCGTAACTGATAGAAGCCCCAACGTATTATTTTTTACTGGCGTTCATTCATATAAATTTTAGGGAGGAGAGATAGGTGGATTGTTGAAGATGTATGGTAAGAAAGCGTTACAAAATCGGTGGACACTTTGTGTATGTACAAGGTTTCAGTCGGGACGTCTCAGGCATACTTTCAGGGGTAACTGAGGTCCAGCTGCCCACTTACCCTTCACCAAGGGGGGATTTGAGCCCGCTCTGACGTGCTCGATCTCAATTCCTTGGACGGGAGAGAAATTGAAGGCCTCGATGAGGGCAACTGTGGCTACCTGAAGCTCCAGGACACTAGAAATTTTCGGTTCAGAGTAATACATACGAACCTACGAAACTAACTCACGCGAATCGCCAGCCTATGCAGGAACGAACACCGCCACCTGTTCAAAGCGGATGAAGATGTGAAAGTTAGATACGGTTAACGTACGGAGCTGTACGGAGATGGAGCAGACTTACTGAAGGTCATCAGGTTTGCATACACTCCCAAAGTAGTAGGTCGGTCACTATCGAGGTACCGCTCTGGGCTCCACACGTTTGCGTCATCACCCCAGACGGATTTGAACCTTTGAACAAGGTTTTTCGTCATTCAAAAGTGTGGAAAGAGGAGAACGCTCACCTGTTGTATTCGAAGATGTTCATAATTATTCTCTGCCCTTTGGTGACAGGAATCTCTTTCAACGCCGTACCCGATGAATCGATGATTGGGGAGCTCAAGGGAATGACATCGTCAGTCTCGGCTTCTCTAACGAGGTCCGGCGCAATTGGGTGGAACCTCAGGGTTTCCTGATTTCAGGCCATGAATGAAATGGCAGGTACGATCATGGAGGGCTTGCTTACCTTGATCACCGCGTTTAAGATAGGCATGACCTCCAAATCCTTCACTGCAAGTGGACCGTCGTTCCCAGTCTTGTCGCGAACCTCCTGTATCTCTTGAATTAACTTTGTTTGCCATTCTGGATTGTGCGCCATCTCGTATAGCAACCATGTAAGCCTGAACCCAATTATCAGCTCGAATTATCACAGAGCGCTTATAGAGACATACGTAGATGCAGTTGTCTCATGGCCGGCGAATATAATCGTCCTGCACAATATGTATAAAGTCGAGTGGAATTGATTACGATGCCATGACTCACGCCATCTGAGATAGAGCTTCCACGGGAAACAAGCTCTTGGTCGGATCTTGCGCAGCCAATGAACGGGCTGTAGCATATGTATTGGTCAACATTCGACGGGGGTAAGATCGTATTCACCTATGACGCTCAGTATATCTGTATTCTTCTCTACTCCACCGAGGCTTTCAGCCTTCTGGGTGATCAACCCCTTCGAGACGTTTTGGCTGGCCGCAATCCAGTGTGCAAATCGTCTATCTTCCTTAGTTTTCTTCAAGCCAAGTAGAGTGATGATGGGCTTGGGGAGAAACCGGTAGGAGGCATTGCGGAGCATTTTGAGCTGTGTTGGGTTGCCAGAGTCAAGACTGAAGATCAAAAACCACATCATCAGTTGGATGTTCAAGGATAGAAAGGCAGGGAGTTCAACCCACAATAAGTCCCGGAGTATATCACGGAGACCACCCTTCTTCTGTGCCATTGCATCAAAATCGTACTCAAACATAGCTGGGGAGACACTGTAAGAGGCAAGTCTCCGGTTTCAACGCGGAGTTCGTATACGTACCCTCCCCAAGAGCATTGAGCGTCATACCGTGAATTTGTCCAAAGCAGTTGATAGTCGTGGCTCCGCTCTCGATGTCAGATCGCCACTTTGCTATCAACTTTGATCGAGAACACTGTTAGATCCAATGGTCGGTATATAAACGGAGGTAAGTATAGCTCACCGATTGGACACACGTCTCAAAGACCGGGGCAAAGGGACGGATTTGTGCAGCAGAAAACACGGGGTTCATGATCTTCCGCTGTCGTTGATGAATCTCCCCTGTCACGAAAGAGATCAATCAATACCTCGATCTGTAAGTGTAGAATTGGACGTACCATTGACGGTCGCGAGCCCAGGTCCGAAGGTTTTCTCGATTTGTTGTTCCATGTCCATGGGTTTCTTGTATCGATACGCAGACTTGTGACAGATATGCTGCAGTGCACGGGGGTCGGAGACTTCTAGAATGTCCTCCTAATGGTTCGAGAGCGCACATCAGTAAGTGCCACGAAGGGAAATCGGTACTCACCCCAAAGATCCCAGCTAGGCGGAATACAGATCCATACTGCTCGTGCCACTCGTGTTCAAGTTCTCCTACCCTCCTCGCGCGAGTTACTTCCCATTCGTGTCCTATATTATTCATGGACATATGATCGAATAGAAAACAACAATGGCAACTGACCAAGGAGAAAGGACGGTGATGGTGGTCCTTGGATTGTTTCTAGTGACCGTCTCCTCGCCCGAAGAACCAAGGCAAGAATGGCGCCGGCAAAAACAGCTAGGGAAGCAGTTAGGAGGTGAATGAATGATGGCATGTTCTGGATAGTATGCCTGAGGCTTGCTCGTCCTTATATATGTGCTTTGCCGATTCCAACAATCCAGATAATTCACTGGATATACGTGCTTCGCGTGAGAGTCAATGAGGCACTTCGATAATATTTGCTTACCCTCGGGCCGTCCACCGGATTGTTTGCCGAGGCCAAGGGACATTACTGGGGTTCGGTGAATATGTTGCTGCAGAAACAAGCGACGTATTGTCGATCACCCCATCAGATGCTCACTGTATGCCCGAGGTCGAGAAAGCCGGAGGTAGTGAGCGAGTAGTAAGGTTTTTAGCACAATCAAGCCCAGGATGTATTGGAGGCTGCTGGGTCAGCGAATCTAGGGCCAGTGCTAACGCTTGCTACATGAATCACGTAGCGTCATGAGCTACCTGGAAGCTCTGTGATGTGCATACTTTGAGTTGAAATTTCATTCTTGTTGGCCCATTAGGATATCTTCGACAATTCAGTGAAGGCAGTTCAATGTCAAGATGCGAGCGTGGGACAAGGGTAGCTGAGATCAAGATTCGAAGCCTTTCAATAAAAATAAATGGGTGGCGGGCCGCCGGCTTGACGTCGAATATTTAGACCACATATATACCTCGAGGGAAGACCTGCTCAATTCAAAGTCACACCGTGATCGATCTCTGCCCACAGTTTTATTCAGGTTCAAGAGCGTTGTTCTCATATCGATGCAATTTCGCGTTTCCCACGATGGAGAGGGAGCCGATAAACATTTGTGCACGCCCCTTTCTCGATAGGCTGGGTAGAATTGACGTCTACGTTCGAATGACGTTTCCGGAGTGCTTCGAATACCTGGTCATCTCTCACACTCGTCCCGATGACCAGATTTTCGCTGACGCCTAATGCGTCGTCGACAAATTTCCTCCCTTGACCGTCCAACTTTCAGTTGAACGCTGGCAAAGAAACATGCAAATTATGCGCATTGCTATGAGAAGCCTAGTTGAACACCATTCTGGCCGGGAAGACCGTTGCAATTCTCCAGGGTTAACTGGACTTTGAACTGGATGTTGCGCTCCAACTACCCGAGGCATCTGGATTCGGGTCAATAACCGAAACTGTAGACTTCGCAAACGTCCTGATGACCAGATTTTTGCTGACGATTCTTGTCATGGGAGCCTCATTTGCTCGTTCTCGCGACGCCAAGATCTACTCTTATGAATGATGTTATGGCACGGTTATGCCACCGTGGCTAGATGACCGTGACAAAACGAGGAGAGTGCCATGACCGTCAATTTGGATGTCCCGTTTTATCTTTCCGGGTCATGAAAAACCTCAAACTTGGTTTTCCTACACTATCTCTTTTCATCCCTCATAACTTGTCGGGCCCACACGTACGAGATAGTGTCTACCAGGCTATATAGTATTGTTGTTGGTCCAGCGCCATGCCGGAGATGATGAGTATTCCTGGTTTCATTCTTGTCTCTGTTGCTGCTCACTTCGTATTCAGATACCGGCCACCGTATTGTACAGACATTGGATTCACACCGCCGGGCTTTGGTACAATTATAAACTTCATGTCGACTCCATGTCTCTCCCGGATCTCCTTCGTAGTCATTAGCGGCTAGCCGCCTTGAGAACGACCGCCCCCCCGCCCCCCCCCCCCCTTAGTCTCTCGATAAAAGATGCGATCGCTCAGGTCACTAGGGATCCTTGCGAGTTAGACTAGGCGGTGATCTTTCTTATGGTAGTAAGTTTTTTAGTGTTTCCAGCGCTCCTCTAGATTCACGAAGCTTCATCGTTTGCCTAGCTTACTACCTTTATCCGAATGTTAGCCCATCATCCCAATCGACGGTACAGTAGATGCTTCAACCATCAATAATAGAACCTTCTCAGTTACCCAAGAAAGTGACTGACCTCTCCGACCAGCCCTCGTGTGATGAGCTCGTACAATACCATTCGATATCACAAAAAACCAGTTCATAGATATTGCTCGGGCTACAAATCTCGGATTTACAATACGCTAACCCCCCACGTTTGTCACCTCGGTCTATCGAAGGGGCATTTTACCTCTTTCTTGACTGGATATCCAGTCGTGTCTGAGTGGATACGGTTGAGGAATGGCATGACGGTATGAGGGGAAAGGAAGCGAAGGTATATATCACAGCTACTCGATAAGCTTGCTTATGGGGTATAAAGTGTCCTCATGTTACCGACATGACTGTAGTGTGTTATTATGTATGTGGATTGATCCACGGGAATTTGCGCAGCAGCGCACTCTTGATAAAAGAAAGAAAAAAAACAGGCTTCAAAGTCCAACCAGGACTCGAACCTGGGTTAGTGGAATTTTTACTGCTCAGGAAGGCCATCAGAATCCACTATGATAACCACTATACTATTGAATCAGTGTATATGTATTACTACGTCGTAACTAGACACTTGAATAGGTTACGAAGATACTCAATAAGACAAAGTCGAGTAAAGCAGGGGCTCACGAGCAAAGAATCACGCCGTGGGTATTATAAAAACAGAAGGAAAGGAAACAGAAGCGAGTCGAAACGCTAGACTCAGAAGGAAAGGGGGGGAAAGCAATTGTTGATTAGCCCACCGCGAGGGTAGAACTCGCAGCCTTCAGATTGCTCAGTTGATTAACAAGATATAAGAGTCTGACGCTCTATTCGATTGAGCTAAGGCGGGCAGATAGGAGGCCCGGAGGAAGTAATACTATCTGAGCTCGATCCCCGACGTCTGACACCAAGTTGCATTCGAGAGTATCAACTATGAGCTTACAATATTGTTTTTAGTCCTAAGCAAGTACAATCCCGAGTCCGCCAGTCAAAAAGCTGTAACAAACGGAGAGGTGAAAAAAGCTACGGTCTCACCAGCCAAAGGTCCAACCAAGATTCGAACCTGGGTTAATGCACCAGCGAACCTATGTGGATCCGGTCAGTCACTGACCAGCCCCGGCAATTGGAATCAGGGTCTACCTGCCTGACAGGCCTGGTCAGTCTCTGATTCGCAAAGGCTTTTTTGCACAGATACCTCCAGTCTGATAGTGTCTAGTCTATGCTGTTAGACTGTCATGTGCCTATCAGTTCACGTCAGAATGTTATTTTCTCATCAATAGCTAGATAGGACATACCAGGCTGACACGCCCTCATTAGACGAGGGTAGACTGACCGGGAATGACCAGACAACATCAGACTGACCGAGCTGATCAGACATCGACGTCGCCAGACCAACAAGCGGGAATTAGGAACCCTCGATATAGCAGTTCCGCGAGGACCTTGGATGCAGCCTCACCAGCACAGAAAAACGTGAACACAAACAAGCTCAATTGCAATTAAGTACGAGAAATACAGATAAATACTGTGGGGATACGTCCGTATAGGCTCGCTTGACATCACCGTCTCCCGCATTTCATTTTGCAACGACATACTAGAGCCAAGGATCAGTCGACTGGTTCAATGATGGTCTCAGATAATAGAGTCACCCCTAAATTTTCAGCAGTGGACGCCATAGAGAGTGATTCGCGGCGTTTGGCAGTCATGATGTCGGTAAACAGATAGACTCATGTTTGGTTGCGAGTGACGGTCTCCAACGCCACACCGAATGGTCCTACGGTGGAGAACAAGCGCATATAGTCAGCTTCCTCAATTATTACGGTGAGACCAGCGGGAACATACTAGTTACTGAGTCCCGATTGAGGTGACGGCTGAGGGCAGCGGCGTACTCAATGCACTAGGAAAAAATTACCACGTTATATGCCTTTTGCCCAACCCAAAAATGCAAAAAACATTCTAAATACTTGCTATAGTGAAAACGCAGTGAAAAGTTGGCATAATCAATTGCAAATTTTGAATTTTGCCTGAATATCCGCAAAATCAAATATTTAGGCTGTTGATTCTATTTTCGAGTTTCGAAAATGCATCCAACATGGTATCTTTTTCCTAGTGATGATGTGTTGCGAGAGTCCTGCAGCGTAATTTAAATCAGCGTTCAAGTCTGTAATGATAATAACCATGTAGACGCACCTAACCCGCGTCAAGAATCAGCAGTACCATCTTCTGCTTTTGCTAGCGAGCTCGAGACCTGGAAGACTCGGTAACTCAGTTAGTATTTAGGTAGATCGCAGAGTAGCTCTCTCACCGATGGCTCATGTCGGGGTTCTGAGGTAGGTATACGAGGGTTGTAAGAGCAGAGCAACGTCTGCTGAGCAAGGGAGATGATGGTAGTTGGGGGGAAGGAAAGGATGAACGAAAGTTGGACTGCGTTGGGTTTATATACCTGGGAGGGTGGTCTGTGCGGCGGCCATGAAATTAGCAAGTGTTCCAGAAAGATGACAATGATGATGACGACGACGCACACGTCACAGAAGTACTGTAACGCCCCATGTAGTTATCACCATGCCGAAGCCGGCCTGAACTTATTTACTAATATTTGTATTGACTGGTATTTAAACTGGCGTCGAAGTAGTTCGACGCCAGCCTCTTCTTTCACTCGTACAGTAACATACCTTGGTTATAAATACCTTGTCGTGTTCACGCGCGTGATTGAGGCCTGGGCAGTAACAAGCCCGTATCACCTTTACACTTTTTTGAACATCTAGTATACCAGGGTATTACTACCATTAGTTTTACTCTCCCTACAATGACCGGCTCTCAACGACGTGGGTCTACCACCAATGGAAGTAACTCTCCAATTCCCGACGATGAACCAGCATCTCGGGCAAGTACCACTCCCAGGAACAACCAATCTGGGAATGAAAATACTGTCATTCCAGACATCGGCGAGGCGGGGGACCCAAATCCTATCGCCACGCTCTCCGAAAAATTGCGAGGGAAACAACCAGAGAATGTTGTTTACCCTCCAGTAGCCCCAGTACCTACCTATCTACCTCAATTCGCACAAACCTACAATCAGGCTGAATCAGGGTTAGCAGGTAGCCAGGAACACGATGCCGCACCCACCGCGGCATCAAACCCCGAGTTCCATTCCCGTGTTGGTACCTTATCCAGCAACGTGAAGTGGCCTCATGGCCAAGATGAATCCACTTTCATTGCGGACCACTCAACTCGGTCGCCCCATCAATCCCGAAGAAACCACGCCGTACAACAACGGCCCTTGAACTTAGTCAATATATTGATGAGTTGAGAACGTCCGTGAAAGAGGACTTCCTCACCATTGGTACCAAATTCTCCATTGAACTTGCGAAGGTTCAGACGGCGCATGAGCGCCGATTCGAAACAGTAGCGTCATACGTACTGGGAGTAGAAGAATCTATTGACCCCACGTCAGTTATTCCGCTCTCACCTCTGAATACAAAGGTTTCAACCGGACCTATATTGAAACAGGATTTTCTTACTACAATTCAAAAGATTGATGAAGCTATCAATGCGGAAATCATCACTCCAATTGAGTCGCGGTTATCCAATGTGGGTGTCACCCACATAACACAACAATCAACGCCACCTCCCGTGGCATCATCTTCAAGGGTTCAATTACCAACGGTGGTACAGCCAGTACTACCAACTGAACCAATCCGGAAACCCAGATCTCCGTTTGCCGCTACGGTCATGCAGGTCCCGGACGAGGACGAAGTCCTCTATCATCGTAACAAGCAAACAAATAAACCATCAGACTCTGCGAATGAGACACTGAAAAATGAGAACTCACTCACATGGAAAGACCGGGTAAATGCCCAGCGTATGCGTAATCATGAGCGAAGGGAAACCGGACACTCGAGTATCCAAGATCAAGGGATAGGCTTTGATGAAGATGCCATGCCCGTGGATAAGGCAACTACGCCACGAGAAGTATGGGATCGAGACTACCGAGAGGCGTTGAAAAATTTCAATTCAACGCCCACCGGATCCCGAGATCCGACTAATTTTACCCGTAACAATCGGGACCACTCAACTAATCATCATTGGAATTACACCAATGATGATCAGGATGCCCGTTTGCCACCACCTCCACCGGGCCCAAGGGGAATAGTTGGAGGTAACCCCGGGGATCCGGGCGGTGACAGTAGCGATAGCGACTCGAATAGAGGTCGTCCGCCTAAGAAAGATGATGGTGGCAAAAGAAGACGCACACCGTGGGGTGATGAGTCCTCAGATGAAAATTATGATAGTGAATATTCAACTGACTCACTATATTCGTACGACGAAAGCATCAGAACCTCGAGACACGAGGGTAAATCAAAAGCTGAGCGCCGTCGTAAGATAGAGCGGGCAGCTCGTCGACACGAGATTGAAAAACTCGAAGACTTTGCCCGCCGTCGTTGGACTAAGCGGATCCACCACAAATACCGTACCCAGATTCGAGAACAAGTTGGATCTGCTATCACCAGTGTTGATGGACTAAAGTCCATCAAGATTTCTGAACCAACTCCGTATGATGGCAAGGCCGATGTTGAAGTATTCGATACCTGGCTCTTGAATATCCTACGGTGGATCATAATCAACAAGATGAGCGGACCGGACATGGAACATATCCGAGTACAAGTCACCGGGATGTTACTTACTGGTAAAGCTCTCATCTGGTATAATGATGAGGTTGCGGGTGCTCACCGCTTCCGAACTCAGTGGACATTCGAGGATGTTGTGATTGGCCTCTTTGATCACTGCGTACAATCCTCTACAATTCACGAGGCCGCAGACAAATTTGACGCGGTTACATACGACCCCAAGGTTGGTATCCGTGAGTATTACAATACACTCACTAGGTGGGCATACCGAATGCTCACCTTCCCTGATAAATTCACTTTCAAACGAAGATTTGTTGACGGTCTTCCGAAACACATTGTACAGGAGATGATTGACCGAGGAGCAGTCCCTGACTACTCCGATGTTGAAACTATGATCCGTGCAGTTCAGAGATACGAGGATGACATTGCACTCAAGAAATATTACCTGAATCGCAAAAATCGTCCTGAATCATCTGGAAATACTAACAATCATTCAAATCGGTACCAAACACATGGTCCCGATGCCAATAACCGCTCTCGACCTCAGGGTCGACCCGATCCAGCGAGAATGATCGGGGGTAAGAGATTCAAACCTGCAAGGCGCAGTAGGTCACGGAGTAAAGACCGTGAACGCACTACCACTCGTAAGCCTGGCTCAGGATTCAAATTTGGACAATTCAAGTCAAATAACGCACCTCCCAAGGGTGATAAACCCAAAGTATCTCGGACTGAAGCCGAACAAAAGAAGCTGTGCTTTGGTTGTGGCCAGAGCGGCCATTATGCTAATGATCCCACATGTTCAAGATACGGACAGCCCCGGTTATTCGCTATAGGCGAAGATCATGGTGAATCTGATCAGGAACATGGAGTTCCAGTTCCAAATAACGACTCAGAGAGTCCTGAAGCAGCAGATAACCCACAAGGTTCAAGTTCTGAAGGGGAATATACCCTTGAGGAATATGAGGACTATGGCGGGTACATCAATGGGGATGAGTCTGAGTCTGAGGACTGGCTCGGAAGCATACCCGAAGTAACGACCGAGCACACAACACTCGATGATTTCTATAATCCACTCTTGGGTAGTGGTCCGCCTGTAATGATTGAGGACAATGTTGAAGAGGAATGTTTCCCGACTCTCGACCTCAACAACAATGACTACAAAGTTGATGATCAATTGTATTCTATTGAAAACAACGGAAATTCGTCAGTTATGAAAGTAGATATGCGTCTGAGACGTTCTACACGTACACTTACTCGACCGAGTCGTGGAAGTGCCACGGAAAGACGACCACTGGTTGCTCTAGTGAAGATCGCAGGTCAGACGGCATTAACACTATTTGACTCGGGATGTACACTTGAGTGTTTGAGCCCGGGCTTCGCTCGGGTGGCTAATATTAAGGTGCACCAGTTAGCAGAGCAACACTCTCTGCAACTTGGTACCATTGGCAGTCGAGCCAAATTCAACTACGGCACAGTCGTCAATACCGAGTATTCTACGGTACAGAACGACACGTATTTCGATATTGTCAATATCGACCGCTATGATGCCATCATAGGCACGTACTACATGCGAAAGCATGGGATTCAGCTCGATTTCGAGCATGATCAGATATTAATACGGGGTAAACCCGCACCTACTCTTTCTGTGGGGGAGGACTCAGCCGAACTCAAAAGACGGTCAGCCATGCGCCGTGAATTGAGATCGAACGAGTTTCAACGGAAGGATAATCCAAATTGACTCGGGAAAAACTCACAGAATGAGGCCCCACGTTCCGAAAGACGTGGAGTTCGAGTCGACGATGACATCGACGTGGAAGACATTAGACTCACATTACTACAAGCAAATAGAAGCTTACCATTCAACTTTCCGGTGATTCTTGAGGAGATTGATCCCGAGAAACCGTCGGATGCACCAAAAATTGAAGAAATCAAACCAGAACAAATGGACCGAATTGTGGAAATCGTCCAAGAGTTCTCCCGCTCAAAAAAGCACTCCCAAAACCGTTCAATACTTGAACATTTTGAAGGTTTTGTTAACGAGGACCATGAACCCGAATGGGAAAATGAACTTCGAGCTGCAAACCTTGCTAATGCGGAGGCTGAGTTCGAAGATCTATCAGTGGATGGTCCTTTTACTGAGGACGACATCCCAAAACTACGCGCCCGATGGTTACACCGGAATGCCGATATACTCGGTGGAGTCCCAGACGAACTCCCACCATTCAGAGCCATCAATCATCGAATCCAGTTGATAGATGAAACCAAGAAATATCACTACTACATGCCCAGGTGTCCCGACTACCTAAAGCCTGAATTCGGCGAGAAACTTGGACGTTATACTCGTGCAGGCTGGTGGGTCGAGTCCACCGTTGAGCAAGCAGCTCCAATGTTATGCATACCCAAGAAAAATGGCAAACTAAGGACGATAGTTGACTATCGCCAACGAAATGCCAACACTGTCAAAGACGTTACGCCATTTCCTGATCAGGATAACATCCGGCAAGACGTAGCGAAACACAAATATCGGTCAAAGATCGACATGTCGGATGCCTACGAACAGATACGAAACGAGGTCACTGACGTATGGAAAACTGCATTTTCTACTACGTTTGGTACCTACGTTAGCAATATCATGATGCAAGGGGACTGTAATGCCCCCGCAACCTTTCAGAGGTTAATGACACACATATTTCGAGACTTAATCGGACAGTGTGTTCATGTATATTTAGATGACATATTCATCTTTGCAAACACAATTGAGGAACACGAGAGAGCCCTCCGAGAAGTTTTCAAACGACTCCGAGAGCAACACCTCTACCTCAAAGCCGAAAAGTGTGAACTATACTCAAAGGTATTGGATACCCTCGGTCATGTCATTGATGATCGAGGAATTCACGCTGATAAAGACAAAATGAGTCGCGTCCGTGAGTGGCGCTCACCTCGTAACTACAATGATGTGCAAAAATTCCTTGGATTAGTCCAATACTTAGCACCGTACATGCCTGATGTGGCCCATTATATGGGTGTACTATCTCAAATGACCAAGAACGATGTACCTTTCTGTTGGTTACCCCTACATCAGTCATCGTTTGAACACATCAAACATTTGGCCACCAAGGCCCCTATACTCAAACCAATAGATCCAAAATCCAACGAACCTATATGGATTATTTGTGATGCGTCGGTATCGGGCGTTGGCGCTATGTATGGCCAAGGACCGACCTGGCAAACGTGCCGTCCTGCTGGATTCATGTCGAAAAAGTTCACGGCGGCCCAGCATAACTATCGAGTATTTGAACTCGAAACACTTGCAATACTTGAAGCCCTCTTAAAGTGGGAAGATAAATTACTTGGATATCGGATCCATGTAGTTACTGACCACAAGGCTCTCGAGTTCTTTCTAACACAACGAAAGTTGTCAAGTAGGCAGACCCGATGGATGGAATATCTATCACGGTTTGATTTTGACATCCGATACGTGAAAGGGATCCAAAACAAAGTCGCTGATGCGCTTTCCCGATACTACGAGTCAGATACTGATGAAGATCAGCATGAAAGTCACGAGTTTGTGAATGCAGACTTACGGCTTGATAAAAATATGGACGATCTCCCTAATGACCGAATCAATGAGATTGTTGGAGACCATTTAATGGCTCTACGACGATCCAATCGCCTCAAAGAGAGACGTAAACTCAAGGAAGCAAAGCTTCCAAGGGATATTGAAGTCGAGGAACTCCAAGAAAATGCAGAGACAGACGTACCTGAAGTTCCTATTGTCAACAATGATCTTGAAGAAGATCTAACTGTACTAGAATCACGGGTACGTGACCCAGCCCTTCCAAATAATCTCAATGACAATGCGACCTTCGAGTCGGATATCAAACAATGCTACGAGCATGATGCACTATTCAAGAAGGTTCTAGCCAAACCCGATGACCACAAGGCTTTCAGCGTTGAAAACGGGCTCATTACTTCGAGAAATCGAGGAAATGAGCTTGTACTTTGTGTACCGAAAGGTACATCAACTGCCTCTGGCCAAAGTTTGCGGGGACTAATAATCGAGCAAGCACATGCAATAGTTGGCCATTTTGGCGAACAGCGTACCTCAGATTACATCCGTCGCTGGTACTGGTGGCCTGGTATCAATAGCGAGGTTGATAAGTTCTGTAGAACTTGTAAAAAGTGTCTGGAGTCCAAAACCTCGAACTTGAAGCCTGCGGGAAAGCTTCACAGTCTACCAATTCCAACCAAACCATGGGACTCTATTGGTATGGACTTTATAGGTCCGTTCCCAGAGTCTCAAGGTCACGACTACCTCTGGGTAGTCATCTGTCGAATGACCTCACGGGTTCACTTGATTCCTGTGGATGTTAATATCACGGCGGGTCAATTGTCTTCGTTATTTGTGCGAGAAATTGTTCGCCTTCACGGACTCCCCAGGTCAATAGTTTCGGACCGGGATCCAAAGTTTACTTCACGATGGTGGCGAGAAGTTCACCAATTGCTGGGAACTAAACTTCTCATGTCTACCTCGTATCATCCCCAAACTGACGGCGTAACTGAACGTGTCAACCGCTCAATCGGACAGATATTAAGGTCGTTTGTTCGCCCGGACCAGAAGGATTGGGTGGATAAATTACCAATGGTTGAATTTGCGCTGAATTCAAGCATAAACGAGTCGACTGGCTTTGCACCGTTTGAACTTGACGGTGGCTATATGCCTTCAATGCTCGCACAGGTCCCAATAACAGCTACAGCTCAACCTGGAGTCAAAGACTTTGTTGATAGAGCAGTGGCACATTTACTTGACGCTCATGATCACATCATTGAGTCAAGAGTCATACAAACCCATCAATCCAACAAACATCGTCGAGCTGACCCGGAACTCAAGCTCAATGACCTTGTCTTTATTTCAACCAAGAACCTCAAACTACCGAAAGGACGAGCTACCAAACTGCTACCCAAGTTTGTAGGTCCCTACCCAATTATCGATACCAAACCGGAATCGTCAAACTACCGGATCGGACTACCTACTGAACTCGCAAAAAGAGGAGTTCACAACAACTTTCACGTGTCGTTACTCCGAAAGTATTTGCCAAATGACGATTCGCTATTCCCAAACCGGGCCATGGCGGATCCATACGACTTTGGAGACCCAAGTACTTCGGAGTGGTCAGTTGATGAAATAATCGGTCATCATTGGGATGGCCGCAAAATCATGTTCCACATCAAGTGGAACCTGGGTGACACAACAATTGAGTCTTACCAAACATGTAAGGACTTGGCTGCCCTGGATCGTTATTTGGAACTCCAGGGTGTAGCCGATTGGAAACAATTACCCCGTAAGGGTAGACAAGAAACAAACTCCGTCGGGGTTTGACTCTGAAAACTTCGGAGTCTATCACCTCGGCTTAATTTCTCAGCCAAAGTACGACGTTTATCGGAGTACAATATACTGCGAGAATCGTCGGATACAATTCGACAGAAGAAGCACTCATAATAAAAAAGAGCAGGATCGGGTGGTGGACTCAAACAACTACTCGAGTCCACCTACGCTATGTTCACTACTGCTCATTCTGGCTCTTCTTCTCAACGATTCACGCCTCAGGAGGCGCCTTTCTTAGGGGGAGGGGACAACCCAAACAACGAGAAGTCTCCCTCATCTCCAAAATGGAGTTTTGACGAGTTTTTCTATCAGGTTGCTCACGATGCTGGATGCGACAACTGCGAGGCATTTTTGCTTCATTGCGGCAATGCATCTGTCAGTGAAAGGGCGCAATTCAAGGCGGCTTGTATTGCCCGGAACGATGCTATCGTCAGAAATTCCGGGTTGCAAGGCACCATCAACACACAGCAAGCCAGATTTGCTCAGATCGAACACGAGAACCAGGTTCTCACGGGACGCTGGAAAAGTGTCAATAGACGTTGCGATGACATCGAGGCCGACTACGAGAAGGTCAAGGTTGAACTCGAGGCATCACTCACCAAATTGGCTGGGGTTCAAGAGGAGTTAGTATTGGCCCAAACTGAACTCACTCAACTTCGCGACCTCAGCTCCGAAAGAAAGGGCAAGAAACGTCGTATTCAGGACTTATCCCACTCGACTACCTCTTCCTCACCCAATCCCGACTCTATGGTGGTTGATAACGACGGGACTCCATCTTCCAATCCCACCACTATTGACCTCACCATCTCCAATGCGTACTCTACTCCTCCTTGGGACGACGGCACGTACCGTGCTGGCGAAGACTACTCAGTCGCACAGGCCAACTGGGAGAAAGGCATCCCCATTCCCAAACGTAGTGTCTCCGGGAGACCTTTCTATCCGAAGTTCTCGGTAGCAACAGTCAACGACATTGACAAATGCATTCTCGTGCTAAAGTCTGACAAGACCGAGAAGGTTCAACGTCGCTGCTTCAGCTTCTTGAAGGAGGCTGTGCGTGGCGTTCAGGGAAAGCCCAAGAAGGACAGGTCCGAGGTGGAGAATTATCTTCTCCAGGTTCATTTCCGTCCCGCTATATTTGGTGGTCGTGGTGGCATCGGATCGTCATCCACATCACAAGCCATCAACTCCCCATCCATACCTATCGCCGTTGGTCAGTCCAGCTCAGCGGCTATCAATGCTGCTCCCCTTGGCGCCAATCTACCCCAGTTAGGCGCCGTAGTGGGTTCAACTCCAATCACGACCGAATTGGTCCCGATGGATATCACACCTGATACCTCAGGTACGCAAGCTTTGTTTGAAGCACAACTCCATTCTAACAATGATCTTGTTGGCTCAGATTCATTGTCCACTCAAGGATCCAAGATCCTCCAACCTTCTAAGAAGGAACCATTGCACCGCTATTTCATATGGCTATCCAATATCGCTGCTCGAGACGGAACTCGCCCTGGACTCATCGTCTACCCCGACTATTCCATTTCCACTCGTTCAGCTCGCGGCTTTCGATTCTTTTACTGTCGTAGCCCATCAAATCGCAAGGGAGCATCACCGGTACTCCGGCACCGCTACCAGATCTTATTTGTTGAGTTGATTCTCACCCCGGGCTACTACAAAGCCTATCTTACCCAATCACCCATCTATTACCCTGCGCCATTGAAGGAGACTTCCTTTGAAGGCGACCCAACCAACCTCACTCTACCCGATCTTGCGGAGTTCCTACGCTCCGAGTGCGTATCAGTAGCGGAAATCGAGGACAGCGCTCTTTGGGCGCTCCGCTGGTTGCAGACAGTTGACTTCCGTGATGTCGACTCTCGGCTCGAAGTCATCAGCCTACTCAATCGTTTAATGCCTCAACTTGAGGTCCAGGGTATCCCTGCAGGCTTCAACGAGTGCCTGTATTTCCCTGACGGCAGTATTGAGATTCGTGCATCGTGCCCCAACACCAACGTGCACAATCTCACCGAACCTCCAGTCATTCCTACCCAAACCGTTATTCAACCTATTACTACCCCGGATGTTGCTATCGTTGCTGTTTACGTTCCCCAGTCTACATCCGATCAACAAGTTTAATCTCAATTCAATCCCTTCCATGCGGCAGGGACTCTATCAAATTATTGACCTCTCCATGCGGCGTGGTCTAATCAATCATATTCCTATTCTTTCGATTTCACCTATAGGTTCAATCTGACGGGGGAGGGTGTAACGCCCCATGTAGTTATCACCATGCCGAAGCCGGCCTGAACTTATTTACTAATATTTGTATTGACTGGTATTTAAACTGGCGTCGAAGTAGTTCGACGCCAGCCTCTTCTTTCACTCGTACAGTAACATACCTTGGTTATAAATACCTTGTCGTGTTCACGCGCGTGATTGAGGCCTGGGCAGTAACAAGCCCGTATCACCTTTACAAGTACGCATCACCAAGATTTAAACTGTGTCGAGGCCTTTGGTGAAGTTAACAAGTGTCGAGGACCACATTGACAATTTGACCATATTCAAGTTCCAACGCTACTTGTTAGCCCTCTCTGTTGGCTCTTGTGCTTGTTGTTGAAGTAAAATTGTCGGCCGGTTGGATTAGCCCAAATCTGAGGACAAGAAGCTGGTGTTAGTATTCTTGTTTGGAGAGTTTGAAGGATTCGGGTACAAACTTGGCCCAGAATCTCCATCTTATCATCTTAATTCCAATCCTGATTTGTATCCCTTGATTCATTTGAATGGTGTTGTCTGTTTCAATGGCAGTCAATGACCATGATTGCCTGGGCTGAAGTGTAGATGTGGTGGTGGTGGTGGTGGGTCAAGAAGCGCACGAGTTGATGACGCGTTGATTGCCACGTGAACTGGCTCATCGGCGCTAATGATTTGAGCGCAAGCACCTGAATTTCCCTAGGATGGCCAGTGTTGGACACACAAATAGCATTCTGCACGCCCTTGGTCGGATTCCGATAAGCTAGCAACAGTCTGGATATATCTGAGGAGACTCTGGGTGTCACAGATTTTCTCTCTCTACATCTAATCTCCCTATATCTTATCTGTGCCATGTGGTTATCATATCATTCGATCCAATCCAACATCTTATCAGTAGATATCTGATCTCTTGTTCTATAGATTCAGTCTGGACTCATCTAGATAGATCTGTAACTAAAGGGGATACGCATAGGTCTAGATCTGCCACACCATGACTACGGCGAGTCATGTGCTGTGTGGACAGCTCAACCACTCGAGTTGACTCTTACGACTCACTCGACTCATACTTACACCTTGATTGCACCATCACGACTCATAGTAGACTCATCCTGACGAGTGCATCAGTCAGCTTAGGTATCATAGGTCTTAGATAGTGTCTGGGGTCCTATAGAATCCATGTATATAAGCTAGATTGTCTGAGGCATAAACCTCAGACTAAAGAACGTCTTCTGTCCTTTGACAACATCTCCTCTGCTCTCTGCATTCACATCAGTTATTCCCTTATCATCAAAACCACATCTGAACAGGTGAGTAGTGGATTTGTGATAGTTTCTTTAGTCTTGTTTCGTTGCTGCTGCTCTGCAGTAATTTCTGTTTACAGGTCATGTCATTATGTCTCTGAGGGTTCTGGGGGCTCATATGGATCTGGGGGATATGGCCATCGGTTCTGAAAAGGCTGGTGTGTCTAGTCGGAAGGCATCCCCTTGTGGGAGTGGACTTTTAATGTCTGCATGCTGATGGACAATTGCCGGACCCTAGGCGTAAGGGGTACTCGCTGCATTATGCAAAGAGGTCAGAAACCACTTCGGTGGTGGTCCGCGAAAGTGACGGCCAGCTGGTCTTGCGAGTTGAGGACGTGTGTAAACATGTTTCACCTCTTGTAGTGCTGTGGACAGTGCTAGGATCCGATTTCCCTTTCCCCGAGACAACATGCATGGCCGTATACGGTTTTTCTTTTCTTGTACCATGTCTTCTGAAAAGGGATATGTTGTACTTATGCCATTTTGCCATAGTTATGCCGAAAGTAGCCAAGAACCATCAGTTTATCACACCTGTCAACAAACGTTCAACAACCGAAACTCTTCAGCTTCAACAGGAGGCTCGTGAACACACTCAACGTCTCAGCTTACTTGCTCGTATGGGCTTGGAAAAGCGAAGGACTCTCCTCCAACGCCTCTCATCTCCACCTCCACCAGTCAATCCTCTATCTCTTCTCGAACGAATCGAATATCAGATTCCTGAACCCATTCCTAACCATCTCCACTTCCGACGCACGAAGAACCTCCGACGAATTCCCGAATATCAACCTCTCCTTGCCGCTTGTATTAAGCGCATGGATAGAATTTTCCATGAATTATCGTTTGAGGAATCTCAAGCCAAATTGGGAGGTCCTCCGATGAGGATACCAGTGGAGCTTGCAAATAGGGTATGGGAGAAGTATGATAGACTTCAGGATTTTTATCATGGGATTGATAAGACAGAGGAATTGGGGCACAAGATGTCCAATACCCAATGGAGACAGTTGAAGGGAGCTATTAAAATGTTTAAGAAGGTTTCCTTACATGACTTAAAGGATAGACTTGTAGAGATTTGTCAAGAAATCGACAATCTCGATGTAATATTCCCTGATGTATAATATACTTGGCATAACGGCTTGGCAGCCTTTCTTTCTTCTCTTCATATTTACGATGGAACAATTCGTTAATAAATCTGAACAGCAATGTCAACAACACCCGCACCAATTGCAAACTTGTCAGAACATGAGGCTTGGGAACCTGAATTTCCTGAAGTCCAGTGGCCAACTATTGACGAGTGGAACCAGCTGCTTGTTGCACATTTTGATCAAAATGTAATGGGTCTCACCAATGAACAAATGACCCAACTTAGTCAATTGATTCGAAATGCCCATGGAGATGCAGTAAACAGGATGAAAAGGGTTGTTGACAATCATGTCGTAGCAATCAAAGATCAATTCAATCCTGAACTGAGTGGAGCATACAACAACACCTTTGTACTTCAGTCACAAATCAACGATCTGAAACTCATGACGCAGATGCAAACTGCGGTTATGGAATCCATGAAAGAACAAATACAGCACTACCGGGACCAATTCAATGCCTTGTCAGTCGATAACGCAACCGGTGGTGGTGGTGGAAAAGCTGGATTCAAAATCCCAGAACCACCAACATTTTCTGGATCAGATTCGAAAGTGAACTTGAAGGACTGGGTAAATCAACTCAGTTTGTACAACTCGCATTATGGAATCATTACCGACAAGCATCAAATCGTCACGGCTCTTACCCGTGTACGAGGTGCTGCTGCAACGTACCTGCAGAAATACTTTGATAAGCTTACTGCAGGCGAAGACTTGGGCACTTTCCAAGAATTCGTTAACGAACTTGCCATCTATGGAGAGAAAGATGATATAGAAAGCTACAAGAAGGCGCTTACTGCCCTCTGGAAGAACGAAACCTTGGCGCACAAGGACTTTATCAAATATGCCGAACAGTATCGTACTCTTGCCCGCGTGGTCGGATATGAGGACGATAATCTTTTCATAGATAAGCTCAGAGAGGTTATACCCAAGGACCTGCGTAGTGTGATGGTTCCTTATGAGGTTAACAACCAAATTCCTAAGAAATGGGATGCTTATCTCGAGCTTCTGATCAAGACGTATAAGTTCCTTCACCCGGAAAAGTCGACAAGGGACGTTTTTGCTACTGGCGGTAGCAGTAACACAGGCAATGGCAATAATAAGAAGTCTGACCCTGATGCGATGGATATAGACTCGGCAAAGAAGGTCAAGGCGAAACACGCAAATTCCCAAGATGCCAAGCAGAAACTATGTCAGATCTGCTCTGGTAAAGGCTTCAAGGCTAAATCGAAAACACATAACACCAATGAT
Organism: Marasmius tenuissimus; assembly: GCA_029532415.1. Taxonomy (NCBI): domain Eukaryota; kingdom Fungi; phylum Basidiomycota; class Agaricomycetes; order Agaricales; family Marasmiaceae; genus Marasmius; species Marasmius tenuissimus. Next base: position 6,557,998 of record JAQOTA010000050.1, on the reverse strand, counting down.
TGTTACGAAAAGCCTGGGAATGAGCATAAACGACCTGCTCCAAGAGCTTCAACGTCAAATCCTTCAACATCAGGTCAAGGCAACAAGAATGGAAACTCTGGTAAAGGTACTGCCTCCGGCAAAACCTTCTACCAACGGCTAATGGAAATGGCCAAAGAATACGATATTGACACTTCAGATGCCCCATCCGAAGTCAACATCAACTCTGCGAGTATCCAGGAAATAGTCGAAACCGAGTCTTCCGAAATGGGGACAACTGCACAAGTCGATGGAGTGCAGGCGGGACCTTCTCAACCAACCGGTAAAGGGAAGAAGGCAATTCGACGATCCAATGTGGATTTTCCCGAAGGACTGTAGAGGATAACGTCTGTGATCTACAGTCAGGGAGTAGTGTACCCTCGTTCGGCACTGAGCAGGACTCAGTAGAAGTAGGACTGGAATCTTGTACAGTAAATATTGCTCGCAACAAGACTTTTTCTTTTAGAATTCCAGTTACACTTTGGGTATACGGATATAAAGTGCAGACCGAGGCTCTAGTTGATTCTGGTGCCACAACGAATTTCATCGATAAATCATTCGTTGAAAGAAATCACCTGGTAACAAATAAACTGGCAACTCCGTATGAAGTTAAAAATGCGGATGGAACTTTCAATATTTCAGGACAAATAAGGGAATATGTCCGCGCCTATGTGCAAATTGGGACCCATAAGACCACACATTACCTTTTCGTCACCCAGCTTGGGGACAAGGAAATGATGATTGGCTACTCTTATCTATACAAGCACAACCCAGAAATAGACTGGCGTAAAGGTGAATGGAAGTTCTCCAGGTGTCCAGATACATGCGCCACTAGAGTCCGTAAAACACCAGATTTCAAGGCTGGAACCGAAGAACTCGAACTCGATTCAGGATTGCCGTGGGATGACTCACTGGACAGTTTAGGGGAGGAAGACTCCGACAATCCTTACATCAACTGGGTAGATATTGAAGACCCGGATGACCGTGAACAAGCAAAAGTTATTGCGTCCATGTTCGAAGATGACTTGGACGAGGATCTCGACGGATCAGATGAGGACACCAGAAATTGGAAGTCCCATGTGCCAAAATGGTTACATCCCTATGGCGACGTCTTTTCCAAGAGAAAGTCAGAGCGGATGCCGGAACGTAAGGCATACGACCATCCAATTGAGTTTGTGGAAGACTCAACACTTCCCAAACCATCCAAACTATACCCGCTATCTCCAAAAGAACGAAACTCTTTGGATGAGTGGATTGATGAGGAACTCCGAAAAGGTTACATTAGACCTTCAAAAAGTCCTGTAGCCGCACCTTTCTTCTTTGTCAAAAAACATGATGGAAGTCTTAGACCTGTAATGGACTATCGTACCCTCAACTCCGTAACTGTGAAGAATCGCTATCCAATTCCACGGATCTCAGATCTAATTGATTCGCTTAGCCAAGCATCAATTTTCACCAAGATCGATCTACGATGGGGATATAATAACGTCCGCATTCGTGAAGGTGATGAGTGGAAGACAGCATTCATAACAAAACGAGGATTATTTGAGGCTACAGTTATGTACTTTGGGTTTTCAAATGCACCAGCGACATTTCAGTCGATGATGAATGACATCTTGGGAGATCTTATCCGGGATGGCAAAGTTATGGTGTACTTAGACGACATTCTTATCTTTGGAAACGACTTAGAAGAACATCGCAAAATCGTTCAAGAAGTTCTGAAAAGGCTTCGAGATAACGATCTCTACGCTAAAGCGGAGAAGTGCTTCTTTGAGAAGGATCAAATTGATTATCTTGGTATGATCATCTCGAAGGGACACGTTGCGATGGATCCGAAGAAACTTTCAGGAGTTCAAGAGTGGCCAATACCTGCGAAAGTAAAGCATGTGCAAGCTTTCCTGGGATTCGCAAACTTCTATCGTAGATTCATCAAAGATTTTGCGAAGATTGCGAAACCACTCACCACTCTTACCAAGAAGGAACAACCTTGGGCATGGGGCGAAGATCAAAAGAATGCTTTTGAGGCTCTGAAAAAGGCCTTTACTTCAGCTCCCATACTTCGAATTCCAGATGACACAAGTCCATTCCGCCTTTCTACCGATGCTAGTGACTTCGCCATTGGCGCTGTCTTATCTCAACTGGACCCAGCAGATCAACTCTGGCATCCAGTTGCGTTCTATTCAAAATCTCTTGATATACATGAACGTAATTATGAGATCTATGACAAAGAACTACTTGCAATAATTCGCGCATTGGAAGAATATAGACATTATCTGGAAGGACATCCGGAAAAATTCGAGATTTGGTCGGATCATCAGAATCTGACATACTTCAAATCAGCCCAGAAATTAACAAGGAGGCAAGCGAGATGGGCTCTGTACCTCACACGCTTTAACTATTCCCTACACCATAAACCTGGTAAAACAATGCAAGCAGAAGACCCTCTGTCCAGGAGGCCAGATCATGAGGAGGGGGTAAACCTCGATAATCGCGATCAAATTTTGCTCAAACCTGAATTTTTTGCCATTCAGGCGCTCGAGGCTACTCATGAATCGCCTGTAGACGACGATCAAATCCTAAGAGAGGTCAAAGAAGCATTGCTATCAGATGAACTTACGAAGGACTATAAGTCACTTCTGGAATCAGGACCACGAGAATTCAAGAAATCTCTGGAAGATTGGAACTTCGAGAATGGACTTCTACTCTATCGAGGAAAAGTTTACATTCCCAGAAGCACAGACGACCACTTACGACGACGAGTTGTTCAAATCCACCACGATATCACCTCTGCCGGACACCCTGGAAGATGGAAGACTTACGAACTAGTAACTCGTAACTATTGGTGGCCTGGCATGTCAGTCTTTGTGAAGAAATATGTCACAGGTTGTGATACTTGCCAGCGTAGCAAGAATCGCCCTGAACAGCCATTTGGACCATTACAGCCAAATGAGGTCCCTAACGGACCTTGGGAGATTATCTCCATCGACCTTATTACCCAGCTACCACCTTCGCTCGAATACAATGCAATCTGTGTTGTGGTTGATCGACTCACCAAGCGGGCTCACTTCTTCCCTATCACGAATAACTTCTCTGCAAAGGACCTTGCAAGGTTACTGTATGACAGAATCTACCCTCTGCATGGACTTCCATATCAGATCATTTCGGATAGAGGAACACAGTTCGCTGCTGAAATATTCCAAGAATGGTGCAAACTCCTTGGAATTAAATCAACGATGTCGACATCTTATCATCCACAAACAGATGGACAAACAGAACGAGTGAATCAAAGTCTGGAACAATATCTCCGGTGCTACGTTGACTACAATCTTGATGATTGGTCGCTACTGCTAAATGTGGCAGAATTCGCTTACAACAACGCAGCACATGAAGGGACAAAGTCAAGTCCTTTCTTCTTGGAGTATGGTCGACACTTACGAGCTGGACCAACATTGGCCAAAGAGCTTTCAAAGAACAACGACCTTAACGACATTTTTCATCAACGACTTGATGCTCAGGAGCAAGCGAAAGCAGCCCTGAAGCTCGCAGCTGAAAGGATGAAGTGGTACTACGACCAGGGGGTTCAAAATGTTCCCTTCAAAGTTGGAGATAAAGTACTACTGAATCTGAAAGATTATCAGGAAAAGGAACGGGCACTCAATCCGAGATACGAGGGACCTTTCACAATTATTGAAAAGTTGTCACCGGTTACCTTTAAACTTCAGATGCCATCGAAATTCCGAGCATATCATCCTGTTTTTCATGCCAGCAAACTTGCCACATATAACGAACCCACTATCGTTGGACAAAAGCCACCTGTACCTGAACCAATTGTGGTGAAGGGTCACTTAGAATGGGTGGTTGACAGAATCCTGCAACATCGTATTCGTGGAAAGACAACTTATTACTTAGTAAGATGGGAAGGTGAAAGCCGAGATGAGGACTCCTGGGAACCAGCCAACAACTTGAAAAACGCTCCAGAGAAAGTCAAGGAGTACAAGAAGCTTGGACTTAGACCAGTAAGGGTTATTGAAATGGATGAATTTTTCGAAAATGAAGTCCATGTGTTCTCATCGGAGCTCGAACCAAGAGGGGGGGTAATGTCACAGATTTTCTCTCTCTACATCTAATCTCCCTATATCTTATCTGTGCCATGTGGTTATCATATCATTCGATCCAATCCAACATCTTATCAGTAGATATCTGATCTCTTGTTCTATAGATTCGGTCTGGACTCATCTAGATAGATCTGTAACTAAAGGGGATACGCATAGGTCTAGATCTGCCACACCATGACTACGGCGAGTCATGTGCTGTGTGGACAGCTCAACCAATCGAGTTGACTCTTACGACTCACTCGACTCATACTTACACCTTGATTGCACCATCACGACTCATAGTAGACTCATCCTGACGAGTGCATCAGTCAGCTTAGGTATCATAGGTCTTAGATAGTGTCTGGGGTCTTATAGAATCCATGTATATAAGCTAGATCGTCTGAGGCATAAACCTCAGACTAAAGAACGTCTTCTGTCCTTTGACAACATCTCCTCTGCTCTCTGCATTCACATCAGTTATTCCCTTATCATCAAAACCACATCTGAACAGGTGAGTAGTGGATTTGTGATACTGGGAAGCCTCTAGACAGACATTGCCACTCTGACATGTTCTGACCAGACATAATCAATCCTAGGTGCTTTGACCAGAGACTGATTGACGCCTGGTAAGATAAATTCAATCTTTTGCCATCTTATCAGCCATTGATCACTCTCTCATCAGACCCTTGGAGACTGACAAGGCCTCCTCACTTGATTTCCAGGCTGACGGTAGGTGATGTATCATTGATTGGAAACCAACATTCTGATTTTACCTGCTCAGTACATGGTCATCTTTGGTCAGTCCCAACATCAATTATCATCCCCGTCAGACCCTGATCGGATCCTCATAGGTTCGCTGGTGTGGAAGGAAGGAAGAATTTATTACACGGCATGGTCCACGAGCTGAACGCCGGTTCCGGGATGCACCCCAGTGCCTGTTTAAGTACACCATCAACCCCGGTATACCCCGCCACCACCCAGACGAGCTCACAGTGCTCGAAGTCTGCGGTAGATCTGGACAGCAAGAGGGCACCGCTACAGATAATAATACATGAGATCTAATCACTACCTGCCCTATCAAGTCGAATCCCTAGCCTAGCCTATAATAACTATGCTCGCTTGGGACCAGTACCTAGTATTAAACCCTTACCGCCTATACTCCTGTGGTACGTATATTGCAGTTCCCTCGTATACATTGATGATGTCTGAGATATACCCCGCTGTTATTTGGTACGCTGGTCTCCACGATAGCATTTCCGCTAGGTAGGCCGTATAGTCCAGGCTCTGTGCACTATAGATGATTTTCCCTCGTTCATTTTGCTGACAGTATGCCTGTATATAGGCCTGTCTTCTGTCCAGCAGAGGGGGGTAATCACACAGAAGCAGCGCATGTTCAGGGGTTTCAACACTATCTCGACAAAATCGACATCGTCTCTTGTCGTATGGAACCTGCAGTCTATGATTATCGACCCAGCGTAGACGTTCTACCGCAAGGGGGAGGTCACCCGCCAATGTCTTTGTAAAAATTTTTCTGTGCTGAGGATTCTCAATATCAATGAGGTATCTTCTCATGCACATTGTCTTGTAGTGGTATTGGCCTCCGTCTGTTCTAGGTTCTGTTCTATCCCGTGATAAGTAGAGTTTGTGGTATTTCTCCCCGAGTTCATTCTCCACCCATTCTTTGCAGCCTTTCTCGATACAATCGAAGACTTCCGACCGGCTGTCTCGGTCCCGTGTGTCCTCTCTTGTTGGTAACGGGTGGGCTTGTGGGGTAACCCTGCGTTCTAGGACTGCCATAAGGTCCGCATACCAGCTGTTCCTACCCTTCTTATGAAGTTGTATTGACTCCATGATGGCAGCATGGACATAGGTATTGCTGGGCATCTTCATGGCATAGTCCAGGTATCTCAGTGCTAGGGACATTCTCCGGTATAGGATAGGTGTGAGGCCCGTCTCAGTGAAGAACACTGCTGTAATAGTGTGCTTTGATAGTCCCAATAATCGCCGGATGAAATTATGCTGAACTGCCTTAATTTCAGCCGCTGCCACCTCACTTGTCTCGGGAACAATCTCGCATCCATATATGAGGTGAGGATCAATACAGCCCATATACAGTATCCGACCCTGATCTGGTGGTAACGTTCCAGTCATTGACTCAATGTGCAGGACTGCATTAGCCACTGCTCTAGCTTTTGCTGCTTTTGTCGAATAATGTGGCGAATGTCGTGAGAGGCCCGCTATTGAAGGTAATACCCACATATGTATACTCTTTTGTGACTTTGACTTCCTCTCCTGCGAATGTAAACCTTGGGGTTGGCACAGGGGCCCGTCCATGATAAGCAATGAAAGATTTGATAGCATTGATGATCATGAAGTTGTTGTTGCACCAAGTGTAGAACAAGTTCATTTTGCGTTGTGATCCCTCTGGTGAGAATGAGAGTAGGAGGAGATCATCCGCTTGTTCAAGGTGTGAGATGTATGTTCCAAACAACTCCACATCATCTTCCGTCTCCGGGATGAAGAAGTCCGCTAGAAAGAGGATCCATAAAATTGGGGAGAGTGTGTCCCCAATGAGGATTCCCATGTCCGAGATGAATTCTTCCGAGATATTCATTCCGTGTCGAACTTTGTACTTCATCTTGCAATAAATCTGGCGTAGGTAGTCAAAGATCTTTCCACCTGCTCCCAGCCACCACAGCTTGGCCCATAGTGTTGCTCGATGTACCGAGGGAAATGCATTTGTCAGGTCAACACCTGCAACCCATAGGGTTTTTCCCTGTGCCTTTGCTTTCTCAATTGCAGTCCTCAGTATAAACACATTATTGCAGGTACGGCGTCCTTTCTGAAAGCCATTTTGTGACGGGGGGATCACTTTCTTGTCCATAGCCCACTTATAGATCCGTAGGAGGAATAGTAATGTCACAAATTTGAGCATACAGCTTTGCAGGCCAACGGCCCTGTAACTTTCAGGTTTGTCTGCTGGCTTCCCTTTCTTGAGCACACCAACCAGTACAGTAGTGATCCATATGATCGGGCTATCTTTTTCTCTCAGGCACTTATTGACCAGTGTATGAATGAGCTCACTGTTCATTCTTCGGATGTCTGCGTAGTGCACATTGTCATCACCACTTGCGGTTTTTCCCGGGTGTAGTCGTTGAAGCTCGTTTTTTGCCTCCTCTATTTCAGTAACGTCAAATTCTCTCTCAAACATGGAGTCATCTGACCGATCTATTGTGGTCTGCGGTATGGAATTATTCACCCTTTCATTGAGCTCGTATTGGAGTCTGTTGAAGCTAGGGTGTATATCACCAAAGTTCATCCGGGGTATAAATGCCCTCATTAGGTCGTCTGCAGTGACAAGCTCTTCATTGACTAGCTTGCCTCCCGCAAACTTCCTGAAGACCTCCCAGAACTTTCTCGGGCAGGTTGCTGCTTCCATGAACTCGGCCAGATTGCTATCCTGCTTGCGAAGGACCCTACTTCTGTTCCGATGCGATACTAGTGTCTGACGCCCTATATTTGGCTTTGGTTGCGGGGACGGGCTGTATTCGGACGTGATTCTACACCTTCCATTGGCCTTCTCCTCCGTGATTGCATGCACTGCCCCAATTTTTGGTATTTGCAGGGAGATTTCTAGGTCTGTTCCTACGGTAGCCAACTCACCCGCCACTCTGGAATTCCTACATCCCATTTTGTCTAGCGTCAGGTGTACATGTGCGCTTTGGAGTCGGACCGTTTGTACAATTGCTTTGAGAACGTCCCCATTCGCACATGCCCATTGATTTTTCATGTGTGTCCCAATGTAAGAAGGGAGTGCCGAGACCGCATACTCCGACTGTGATACCACTAGTATCAGTTTTGTGATTGGGACCCCGCGGTATATGTACCCGGACCGTGCTATTCAACACCGATGCGTTGTAATTAGGCGCTTGGGCATTGCTCAGGCATACATGGGCGAAATTCCCATGCAACCATCTGCGAGCACCTACAGCTCACTTACAGGTCGTACTTTAGGTCTCCAAATAACTCGCGGCTCGTTTTGGTTACCCCAACCTGGCGCCGAGGGGGCCCAGGCCTGGCCCTGAGAGTTGATGAATCATACTAACCTGCACCATGAGTAAGCCTTAAGCTTGGAAATATTTATGGTAGGATTGGTCAGACATTTCGGCTATAAGCGAAGCTACTGTGTGTGGACATATAAATAAGATAACAAGGAAGAGGACCGTTCATTACACTCCCTTTCCAAGTCATCCCTAAGACCCACGCAAATATGCCAGCTTATGGAAATTGATACTTGATACTAAATCCAGTCTCATCAAAATCCACTGTGATAACCACTACACTATAGGACCTAACACTGACCCCGAAAGTATGCCTACTATATACTTTTTTAAGTGTGATCCCAAGCCCCCGGCGTGCTTGAAATGTAGGTTACATTGACGGACAAGAAAACCACGATAACGAAAGGATCACATACAATGCACAACACACCAATCGTGTGGTGTTCGAACGGTACAAAAATTCTTAGCGATACAAAAAGTACGCGTAAGGATCCGAAGATCAAGGGAGATATCGCTGCAGGCGATGAACGAAAAGACGAAAGTAACCGAGCATAAAAAGGGAATGACGCATATCGAGTGGACACGAGCAATCTGGCATGTCGCAAATTTCCGGACGACATTATAAGGGGGGGTCCCTAATATAGTCCCGGTCCGAGCTTATATGTACCTTTTAAGGGCCTAATATGTTGGGGCCATACGTTATTTTTGGACGCGGCTGATGGTATTCTATCTTATTCTATTTGGATTCTGTACACTCACCCAGTTGTAGTAGGGAGTCCCTACATAGTACAAATTACTATAGGCACTAGTAATAATGAAGCACAAACGGACTTAGCACAAAAATGTCAAATGGCAGAGTGGGGACAAACTCGTCACTTACTTGCCCAAAGGCTACCTTGCCTGTTGCACATCTTTCTCTGGATTCCTGAGGTGCTCTAGCCTTGCTCTCAGGAGAAATAGCGCTACAGTGACTCAAGTATAAGTCAAGCAGGTGTTGCAATTTTTGAGTCTCGCCAGCGGCTGATAAAGTATGGTTTTTTGACTGCTATGTCACCTGTTTTCCTTATTTCTCAACGCCGGCATGGTTTAGCCTTAGTATAGAAGCCTTTGTTCCATGTCTCAGTCAAAATCGTCAGTAGTTACGACCCTCCGCCAGGTTAATATGCGAGGGATATGGATTGGGCGGAGAGGAGAAGGTTATCATATTAAAGGTAGCGTTGTGCATAAATCAGACCGCATGGTCTAGTAGAAAAAAACGAAAACTACAGTAAAGACCTTATAAGGTCCATGAGAGGTCGCGAGTTCGAATATCAGTGGGTGAGCCGGCATATAAGTGCCAGCAAGACTTTTTTATGTGTTATCCCAGGACCCTTATAACACTGGGGGCATTTTTCTGTCAAGTAGGACATGTTGTGGTGGTGTCCAGGGGGCCAGGTCCAAGCCAAGTCCAAACAATGGTTGCTGCACCTTGGGAGGACTTAGAGAATCTTTGTTTAATGGTCCATTTCAGGTTCAGACACACTTGACACCAACACATCATGCCCTACTTGACAGAAAAATGCCCCCAGTGTAATGAACCTTTTATGGCACCTTATCGGCAGAACATTTTTATGACAATCCCTTAAAAGGTACCCGTCCCTGATATTCGCTTATATTGCCTTTTCTGGGCTTATATTCAGTTTCCGGAAATTTGCGACACACTCGAAGGTAATTGTGAGGATAAACATATGCAAGGACCCACAACAATGGAGGAAAAACGTAAGAGACTGAGCAAAGTAAGTAGAGCGCTGGTGGGCAAAACGGTTGACAAAGGAAGGTAACCAACGTAGAGGAGAAAAGGATTTGGGGGTTTTCCAGTGATTCACACCAGAGCGGTCTGGATCGGTGTGATCGTTCGTTAACTCACACTATCGACTAATGGTTTGATAGATGGAAACGAATATCAAAGAACGCGAGTAAATCTACCTCAGCAGCCGACAGCGGTCGCCAAAAACCGAAAGCAGCGAGGGCCGCTCGTAAAATATAAAGAGTCGTGTCAGTTGCTACGAGGACATTGACGTCTCGTGTAGGCTACAAGATTGACTAGGGTAAGCAGCGAGACTTACTCAATAGCGAGTGGAAACGGATGTAGATAAAAATATACCTGCAACCATGAAGGATACGTATCCACCGAAGAAATGTCAGTATGTCTAGAAATCGAAGATGTGCGAAACGACTAGGTGGTTGTCGGTGCTCGCATCACCAGCTCAAAGAACCTGAACAGGCTCGGGTATTTCGTATTTGTTAAGGTTGATCAGCTAAAATCCGTGGCTGGAGAGACAAGAGAGGATAGCCAGCCCCACCCCATGACGACTGGTTCATGTTCGGTAGCGGTAGGTTCAAAGGTGTGTAGTCGGTGCATAGACAGTCGAAACGCAGATGGGAATCGAGCTTCCCAGTTCAGAGGAAAAAATTAGAACGGATATAGGAACGAATGAACAAGAGGATGACAACGTACCTCAACACCCGCTATCTATCGAAACCCAGCCATCTATCCATCGAACGTCAATATTGTCATGACCATTGAGGCTTCTCACTGTGAGTCAAATGAGAAGCTATGAGGAGAGGATAAGATTCAACGCTGGGATATAAAGAATAACGTCAACCTAACTTCGACAGTGTATGTAGTCGGCCCAAGGATCTTGAGGAAAAGTCGCAACTCACACTGCCTCGTTGCGAGTGGCACGTACTTAGCCGGTGGAGAGCTTACAGCCGCAAATAAATGTGAGAGCATTAAACAAAGAGGAACGGCGATGTACTTTTTGCGCTCACTGCCCGCCCAATGAGAGGCACCAAGCACCAAATACATAGACCCAAAAGCGTAACCAGAGAGATCACCCATGAAGGGACATATGAGCCAAAGCAAACATTAAGGAGAGGTAAGCAATCGTAGTGCCAACATACCTAGCTATAATAATCCAAGGACAGCGTTCAACTTTGGAGGGAAGCAAAAAAAAACATCGTCGTCGTCATAGTCAAAAGTCAAGCCCCGCGTATTCGGTTCCGAAAGACACCGAGTTCCTGTGATCATTTCAATACCGCAATATCCGCACGCTACATATAGTCTCGACGCCGCAATGTGACAACGATCCCTTAGCTCAGCGGTAGAGCATCTGATTCCAGTGCGAAAACTAAGTAGAACCATTGGATGAGTTTCCAGAAGGTCGTCCGTTCAATCCGGGCAGGGATCAAACTTTTGAACTTCATTATGGTACAAGTCATCCACTGACCAGGACTTTTATCGGTATGTCACAAGGTGGTCATTCAATTTCTCAAGGAATAGAAGTATGAGGACGCCTGTACGAGCGTTGTGTTGCCAGATTGTGGGGTAGCTCCTAATTGGACTCGAGAGAATCACGACCCACCACTCCTACTCAACCAAAGAAGGCACAAAATATCTTCTCAGATCCAGACAGGTCCAACCAGAATTCGAATCTGAGTTAATGGAACTTGAAGTCGAAAACCGGCGTTTCGAAATCAGATCCACTATGCAACCAGTATGATAACCCCCACACAATAAGGCCTATATCTTGCTTATACCCGGGGAGAAGAAAGGTGAAACCGGTCCTGTGCTAGTTCGTAGCGGGATACCCAAAAGCTAAGGCCTAGACAGACCGCCAAACCTGGCAGGTGACAAGTCACAAGAACACAGACCGCGTTAGAGAACGACGCATGCAAGTCGACTCTGAAATGAAACAAGCCTAAAGGAGCGGAGACGACGAGCCTTAGCCAAGTAGGAGGAGGAAGAGGACACCGTACACGAGCAGTCTCCCGAAACGAGGGGAAACAGACATACCTGAACATTCAACAGAATGATCTATTTCGTCGGGTAGCTCTGAGTACTCTCTCAAGTAGAAACCCGTCGAAAGGGAAACTGAATCCAAACCCTACTTCCGAGGCTCGGGCCTTGATTCCCTTGATTCCCGAACTTTGTACTCAACTTCTCGACCCTCGGTCTACGGAGAAGATGCCTTACCTCAGGGGAGAACTTGAATTGGGACATCGATGCAGCTCGCCCGTTCGATCTGAGCATGGGTCATAGGACAACAGACTGAGTTGTGTAGATTTGTTTTTATACAACTCGCCGATTGAGGTATAAGTGTATATATAGTATTGGTCCATATGGATCCAAAGTCCAAGCCGGTTTCGTGTTATTGACGTCACTGGAACTGCAGAGCACTGAGGTTCGTTCAATAAAGAGTTCAAGATCCAGACCTGGGCTTCGACCGGGCGTTGATAAGTATACTGTGCTTACATTTGGCTGTCTCGAGACGGGGGGGTGAGCCTTGGGATACGAAGTATAGACATAAGAGACGATCCATTGAATATAGTTAGATATTTCAAATAGCACCACATAGAAAAACCCGAATTGTAACGAATGGAAAGCCAATTTCAATGATGGGATGTGTTTTTGTGTAAGTAGCGAATGGCTAAACGTCCAAGATCAAGAAGAACGAAAAGGAGAGAAGAAAGGTTAAGGAGAGTTACTGTTGCTTGAGTATATTCTATGTTCGATCAACTCCTCAGAGGTCTCCGGGATCGAGAGCATCGTAGGTCGGGCAGAGGTTATCCCAAGACGCTGAACGGAGAGATAAGGCCTCAGATTAACATTAGTGAATGGACCGAACTTACTTGGAGGCGCGGGTAAGGCATTCCACTCGTCTGTCCTCTCGGCGAAAACAACTGCGAAACCGCTGGGAGAGGTGAGTAGAGATAAAGCTCACATTCTAATTTCCTGATGTAGAAAGACCCGGTACTCACGCTTCGAAGTGCCAATCAATATGGCAATGCATGATCCATGGGCCTGGGTTATCAGTGCGGAAACGAAGCGTAACGTTATCGCTAGCTTGCCCGAGACTGACTACATCCCGGCGGATCTGAAAGGGGTGGGAAAGTGATTCATGAGGAACATAGTTTCGGATAGAAGAGGTCGGGAAACCACCATACCGGGTTAGCGTAATTGTAGGTGTCACTACCAGCCACCCGAACAACATCGAATGCGTGCTGCAAATCATACGCTAGTGAGCAAAGATAGAAAGCCAAGCCAAGCAGAACGTACACCGTGCAAGTGCATAGGATGTTCGATACCAAGCAAACCACCGCTGAAAGATAACTCGACGCTGGCATTCGCCGGAAGCGGGAACACCATTCCTTCGGGGAGCAAATCGGTAGCACTCTGGGCACCACTGAGAATCTGAAGCAGAACGGGGACGGTAGGAGGAGTGAAGGTATTTCCGTTGAGTGTGAACCGGCCGTCGGCCTATTGGGGTAATTAACTTGGCGCCTTCCATGTATAGTAACAAGGACTCACAAATCCGAAGTTGAGGTGCATAGCAACGTCAACTCCACCAATTGTAGGGTCTCCGGGTGCTCCAGGATTAGTGAGAGGCTGATGTTCAATCTCGTTGAGTGGCGGCAAACACAAGAACAGACATCGTAAACTCACTTTGAGGTCAGCTTCATTCAATGGGGTTGCCGGCGCAAACTCCGAAACGCTAACCTCGGGCTCCTCTTCAGGGGCTCCGACGTATCGCAAGATAGCTGAGTTGATGCCATTCACGAAACCAGATGCACCGGCATTGGGGTCAGCCCGTATCCCTGGTTAGTTTGTATGAGCATGCTGTGTGATTGACCGCAGTTCGTGCCATTGACTTACAGTAATTCCCGACAGGTTGGTTAGCTTCCATCTAAGAAACCGAAATCAGAGACTGTACAGGCAAAAGAGCCACGATGTTCGGCTTTTGAAAAGACCCACCACAAGCGAATATCGCTGGCCAGCGTAGATTGTTACCGAGTCCGCATTTACTGGTTCGTGGTTGACAGAGTCGGCTTCGATGACGGAGCTAAAAATATATTCCCAGGTTGAACTCAGCGGGGTTCTCAGCAATATAGTGAACACTCACAAAGAATGGCCTTCGATGTAGAATTGGTAATGCGGGTTGCAAGCAACGTTCACGATACGGAAGCGGTATCTATGAAGGAGATTAATTAAGGTGAATAAATCACTTAGAAGTAGACAGATACTCGTACCGTTTGCCAGATTCGACGGTTATGACTGCCAAAGGCGTAGTTGCGTTGGCATCACTCCACCGACCGAGACCATTGATGAGAGTAGATTGTGGAGTACTGGTAGGCGAAGGTGAATCAGTTGAGGATACACAAAAATCCAAAGGATTGAAGACCTACCCAAAGACAATTTCCTTTGCCTTAGTGTGATACCAGTCCGCAATTGTAATGACGGTAGATTCTGTTAATTAAGCATACTGAGCCGACCGCTACGACGATCAAGACGACGATTCTTACCATCATCAACATCGTAGAGACTTGCATGAGGGTCTTGTGGGTCGTACACGACCATAGCTCCGCGAAGGCCATCACAATACTGAGTTGCTAAAGAAAAATATCAGTACACCGCGCGAACAAGTATACTCTCCGATCTCACAAAGATGAGAATGGTACCAAAATGTTCCAGCCTGATCTTGAGATCTGAAATCATAGAGGAAGCTGTTGCCTTTGGCGATTGGGCACTGTGTCACGGAAGCAACACCATCAGCCCAGGGAGATTCTCTCTGGAAGAATCCGTGCCAGTGCTACCGAGATTGAGGGGATGAGTAAGTTTTATGGGGAGTACTCGGGATATGATACTCACGATACTGGTAGACTGCAACATCGTGTTGTCGTTCAAATTGTTGACAACGTTGAGCTGGAACTCGTCGCCCTGTAAGATCACAGGTCAGCGGTCTCTTTCGTAAGATGGACCAGGTAGTAGAGAGCAGACCTTGTTGCCAACGATGAGTGGACCAATCGTGCTGTCGCCAGCAACCACAGCACCGCGAGTAAAACCATCCGGAGAGACGTCCTTGTTGGTGATGACAAGATCAGCTACAGGACCTATCGCTGCCAAGGCTGGTGATGCTAGGACGCAAGCGAGTGCAACAAAAGAGGGTTGAAAGAGACGAGGCATTCTGCTCGTGGTGTGGGTTGGTTCTGTTTTCCCTCCGAGCTAAAGATGAGCTTTTATACTCGAGACGGTGTAGACGGGAATTTGCCTCAGGCACTGAAACATGAATCACTAGTCAAAGCAACAGACAAAGCACCACCATTATCCCGACAGCGGGGCGAACCTACATTCATGTAGCATTCGGCCCAGAGCTTTCGGTAAAAAGGTGTGTGTTACCGGTGAGAAGGTGTCGTTAGTAAAGAACGGGATTGCTTACCTGTTTCAATCCAGTGTTTCTTGGTACTTTCTAATCGACTGATAAATCCGAGCAAGGAAACGAATTGGATGCGTCGACAAGCTAGGTAGATTTGAGTGCGTCTTCAGCCACAACTGGCGAGCATATACTTCTAATACTGAAATCCTTAGAGTCCTATTTCCGTAGCATATCACAATCGCCAATGTCTCGACAGAACGAGGGGTTATCGAGCCACAGGACACATTAAAGTTACCTGTAGGATAGAGCCGAGCGTCGGAAATTGAGAACCACCACAACGGGCATCATCCTCCATTCCATTTCGGCAAGTCGAGGCGACTACATCCGGTCAAAGGGCATCAGTACCTTGCAAAATATACGGGGTTAGGCATGCTTACGAGTCACTTCTGCCATCCCCTAATCATTGCGAGCCGCAGCAGCGGTACCGTGACGAACATGGACGGGGCAGAAAGAGGAGATACGGCTATATGGTACAAAGAGCTGATGTCAAATCATACCCCTTTTCACGAATGCGCATTGGAAAGCAATAGAATTGACGTGCCACTTCTGTGATCCGCCCATGTGGCGCAGCAGATTCTGGAATACAAGTTCATATATTGAGAGAGGTTTTTGCATTCCTGACGGCTGGAGGATGAAACAAGGGATTACTCATAAATTGCTTCTTCCCAGCGGCTAGCTTCCCTGGCTGGTCCCTCGCGAGCCGGGGCGACTTGGTCTCGGGCTCGGCTTGAATCCAGAGGGTAATGTGTTGTTTCCTTGACCCAAAGATGGCTTTTACAGACATGCGAGCCTTGAAATCAGTCTATCCGAGCTCAGGCCGGATTCTCGCGTCAGAGTCCGCGAGCGTGCTTATTGGTGACCGCTTCCGAGATACGTTGAGCTTTTGCGAGACGTCGTGGAATCTAGAAAAAAGGTTGAGTCATTCATAACGGCATCAATTCAGATGTTTAGGCAAGAACTCCCACACTCCACACTCCCGCATTCATTCGTCGTCTCGTTCATACTCCCCTTACTCGTGCGATACTTCTCTCGAAATCGTCGTTTGGATTTGAGTCGGTCTCAACGGTCAACCTCCTACTCCGTTCCGTTCATCAGCCACAGTGCAGCTAAGCTACTGCGCTCCGCTAGCCGAGATTTGTCTCCTCGACGGCTCCAACTTCTGATGAAGGCTCAGGAAGACTTTCGGTCTTCTCGCATCCCGATCTACCGATGCATCCTGAACGTTGGACCTCAACCTGGCCTGCATTTCCGACAGAGGTGGATCAAGGGGCGAACCAAAAGCTTGGATGACTTTGTTCATCGTCGTAACAGCGAAGGGGCCCATTCTGAGCGGGTTGATGATGATGGTCTCGACTGGTCCACTATTGAAACTACTTCGGCGCCCGTGAATAGTATCACTTGAAATCGGTTCGTTTTCGCACTGAGGAACAAGGCAGCTTAGAAAACACCATGACGAGGTTTTCCGTGAGAGGTTCGCCATACACGAAGAGCCGACTAAACGACGTCGAATGTCAGCGCTGGAAGAGCAAGTATGTAACTTTGCGCACTAGACAGAGGCTCTGGGTAACAGCAGTTGTCGAGTGTTTTGCACATTCATGACTCGTTCGTACCCCAACTTGGGATGATAAATATCAAAAAATCGCGCCCGAATAAACCGAGCTGACTGGTTTGAGCACGCACGCGAGAAAATTCAGTATTTTGTTAGATCTGCAGAAGAACAGCGCGTCAGTTTTAAAATTTAATAAAACGTCCAACGGCCTGGATTGTGTCTTTCCCTTCGCCAGCAATGGGTTCAGGAAGTGGGCGACGTGGTGATGTTGAGCTTCTGTAGGTCTTCTTCATCTTCTCTCGCTAGCTCACGACTCAATGCGTAAGGTTTTGACAGCACAGGGTACAAGGCATCGAGTTGAAAACGACAGTAAAGCCACCTTACTCTCCATCCATCTTCGGCAGTGTTCAGCTCTCTTTTGAAGTGCTGACCAACTACACAAATGCTTCGCTCGGCTTTTAGCTCTTTAACAGAGTCATGATAAATTGCCAAACCAGCCCCATCATCCCATTTACGACCTTCCAGCAGAGCTTCTCATTCTTGTGTTCAAACTTAGCATCGAGGACATCAGCGCTCAGACTCACCTTCAATACAAAAATTTCTCCAATGTGGTTGCCTTGGGAAGTGTCTGTCATCGTTGGCAAGTTATTACCCTATCTACACCTGTATTATGAGCTACCATACCCGTGGGCCCCGCGCGTGAACCCATTCTCACGTGGTACTACAAGCACCTATCCCTCCACCTTCAACGTGCCCACCACTGCCTTATCAGTCTTGAGATCTGGCTTGAAGTATGCTCTCCCCATCTCCTAGTCATTTCTCGGCTTCTCACTTCCACTCGAATTCGAGCTCTCACGGCCCCGTGCATACCAGGGGATGTTCTTTGGACGCTCATGGGACCAATCCGGATCGCCCCCAGTTGTGTTCCCCCGATGGAGTTATTAGCCTTCACACCGGGTGCAAGAGCCCACTTACTTTCCGGGAAAGTAATGCCGACTCACTTGCCTACTTCCTTTCACTTTCCTTGTACTCTTTGTATCGGGCGTTAATTTTTTTTGGCGGGGAAATTGCCATATATGAGGGCACAAAGACCTTTGTGACATATAAAGGCAAGTGAGAAGGAAAGTGAGTGGGCTCTTGTGCCCGGTGTCAAAATCGAGAGGGAACTAACGAGTCACAAATATTTCAGCAAGCCACTCCGTGGGTCAAGTCTACCGAACTTACAAAATTTCACTTCTTTCGGACATTATTCTTCATTTGAGCATAATACGCTTACTCTACCGTGGCACCAAATCACCAACATCAAACTCGCCTCGACGAGCGTAGACAATGCTCTTTTCCATCTCTCCTTCCCCTCGCTAACTTCTCTCGATGTGAGACTGGATATTTATGATTTAGCAACGAGAGAGCCGACGCACCGTATCACGAACATTCATTTGACCTCACTCAAGATTTACTGGCCCGATTCCCTCGCCCTAAGGCATTTCCTATCACATTCTTCCTGCTCGAGACTTTCTTGCCTCCATCTATCCTTCGGTTCTCAGATCGACCTCTCCGGACCATCCGGGGCCAGCGAAGCAACCATATCCTGTCTCATGACCTCGCAGTGTTCAAGGACACTTACGGATCTGACATTCACCACATGCAGTTTGGACGACTTGGACTCGTTGAGGGAGATAGAACGAACTGGGGAAACCGTCTTGAAGGTTGTATTTGGGCTGGTGACAGTGGTTGGGTAAGTGGGTTTGGAGGATGTCGAATCCTTAGAGGGAACAACGCTGGGGTAGGTGCGAAGGACACTTTTTGGCTGCCCCGGAAGGATCACGCATACCAACTCGCCGTCTAAGTGTTGACCTCATAGTCCATAGTCTTTTGAAGGCGAGATTGAGGACAACAGGGGACGAACATATCAGTGATAGTCCGTGTTTCACCTTTAAGTTTGGTTGGACGGTGCTCTATCAGGATAGACACTCATATAGTTATAACATTGTCATCTCGAGATCATTCGTCCGTTACATTTATTTGTTTTGCTGTTATGCATTCACTCGCGAGGTGGTCAGCGGGCCAACAGTGTTGTCCTGAGACTGCTAGTGAAGATCACGATCAATGGGGTTATTGACAAGCTAATGCCGTTTCTTTACATGTCCGTCGGCAGCAGCCTCTCGAATAGGTCGTTTAATAGTACAGGATCTACTAACAAGCCCTATTCCGTTGCCGTAGGATCCAATGCCGATTGGCTCTCCGGAAGAGCCTCACACCAAGGACCTCGGACGTTTTACGGCCGATGCCCCCTCTTCTTTATATCCAGTGCTTTCGCCGTGATACCAAGTTCCAGTGATTACGCCTCGGTGCGGGTCGGGTGCTGTTGACCATAATCTGATCCTTGATCTCGGAACTTTAAAGGGAGTTGTCCAGACCCTTCTGTACGTACACATGGGCTCTTGCCATCTCGTAGTTGAGTTAGCTTCCTCATTCGTTGACTTAGTCGACAATTAGGCCGAGTGATGTATTCAGCGCCACCGTTCCCGTTCATCTAGATAAACAAGGGAGCTTGATTTATCATAATAATAGAGCGCACTGGCGAGTTCAAACAACGAGATATATTAGAGCGCATGTTCCTTTCAAGGCTTCGTCCCTCTAATCATGCCCACTCTTCAGGGATCAGACAAGAAAATCGCTGAAGTCCAACTCAAAGACACCATCATATTGCCAATTGTCGTCACAGCAGTAAGTGCATATCAAAAAGCGCAGACACTGAGGAACTCACCAGCTTCAGATCCATTTGTTTCTCTACGGTTGTAATACCTTATTGTTCTGGATTGGTGTTGTAGTGTTGAGGAGGCGGGAGCGTATGAAAGAAGGTGGCAATTGCTTATCCCGATTCGCCCTAATCTCTCTCTTTATTCTATGCTCCGTCGGTGTCCCGATGGGCCTGACGTCGGTAATTCTGGATGCGAGGTATGCATTTTGTCTTGTTTCGGGATCGAATTGTCCACGAGAAATGTTGGTCCCTCAAAGAATCATGCAGTAAGGCATCCGAGCCCGGAACGGACATTCTACTGATTTGTACCAATCATAGAAATGTTCATCTTACGATCTTCGTGATGATGGCGTACGCTCTCACATATGTCTGCCTGAAAGCCACTCTGATTCAAATGACAGCCTCATCGCGGATAGCATCTTGGTAAGTCATACTCTCCAGTTCAGTATGTGTGTCTCCAATTGTTGACAGATCCGATAGGTATTCCGTTGCTTTGTCATCTTTGGGTGGCGAAAACGAAGATGGGCGATCACATTGGTTGTGACTTGTTTCATCATTGACGGTGAGGGTTATTCACTTCGAGCGGAAGGTAACGGAACACCTGACTGTCGTGAGGACACCCCAAAGTCTCTGGAGGGGTATTCATGATCTGCGCCAGGCAGAGACTCTTCTCTAATCTTCCCCCGGCCTCAATGCTACAGACAGTAGCATTCGACGAGGACAACAAAACCAAGTTATTGGTGCACTTGGCCATCGGGTCCTGCATCCTTCACATTCTGATGAACGGGTTAGTCACAATCGCCATTGGTGAGTTCATTCACACATTTACACCACGCATGACTAAAATTCGTCCCCACTCCGGTAGTTCATAAGCTGCTCAGGTCGGGATCCCATCGTACCGTGGAGGCAAGCACGCGAGAACGATTTCGTAGTGTTGCCGTGCTTTTGTGAGTGCCCAGTCCATTGAGATGGGGTGCAAAAGTATTCTCCCAGCTCCTGACCACCTCGAGTTAGGATCGAATCCTGCCTCCTCTATCTCATTGTTTGGATTGTATTTGTCGTTTGTGGGTTATCCAAGGTACCAAATACCTTTGTCCTAAGTGCTGTTATCATCCAAATCTCAGTAAGGTTTGAGCCTTGTTCACTGAAGCCTTGACTGACGATAGGTCCCAGGCTCTTGCTCCAACCCTCTTGATTGTACGGGCGAACTCACAGCAAGAGGAAACACCAATTGGAGATGATGTAAATCATGTTCAACTGAATATCATGGCTCGTACAATGACTTCTGAAACGGTTGATGAAGCGATTGTCATGTACATTGTCCAAGATTCTGGCGAGACAAGGGCCTCATGATGTGACCATTCAATGCCCATGCAGGAGTCTCTGGGAATCTTGTGGTGCGTGCTAAAGTCAAGATGTGAATGTCCCATCCCTCGAGCACACAAGTATAATCCCAGCATAGCCTACCGAGGCAGGACTAGTATGGCGAACACAGCACACTCGGACCTAGACCTGAATCGCTCCCATCACAGCTCCCGCAGCGTTATCGGTTGAGACTACGCACTCGGGAAAGAGCTTAGGAACAATTGATACAGCAGCATGCCGACTTCCAGGTTCCCGCCCGTCTACATTCGGATAATCAGAGCTACATAGTACTGATGGCATTAATCAACAAATGGTCCATATGACAACGAACAATTATTCCAAATGTATTTCGTACTCCTCATCATATTCTTTGATTCATTTTCTCACGGGTATCCGCCAAGATACTCGGACCGTGGACGTCAAAAAGACCAACGAGCGGAATAAATGGACATCTCGGGGTTGGTGACCGGGGCTGCATATGGGACGATCAAGAGACTCTTGGACCGAAACTCGTTGTCTGTTGAGAAGCGGGGCTCATCACATTGATGATCGTGGTGATCAAAGCAAGCCTTTGGTTTCGGCTTCGTGACTCGAGAAGCAGAACCTGTAATCCCGCAGACTATAGGCAATCTAAAGGCTGTGAGCTCGACTTGCGCGGTGTGCTATATGTAGGCTGCTTTTCAATCTATTGACCGTCATAACGGTATGTCACCTTGCTGGAGAGAAGTCCCAAGAACCGGTCCACTCTCCTGCGGTGCGTGGACGTACATACTCGTATTCTAAACTCTGATGTCCAAGCTCAAGTGTCGTACTTAGAAAATTCAAGTTTAAGATCTGGATCGGAACAACCGAGACTCCCGTAGGTGTCCTCGCTTGACCCAACGATGTACTTGACCCGTTCCATAGAAGTTGAGATTTGATCTTCTCAGTAGATTGGAGCTCCAGTAACAAATGTGATAGTAAGGGTGAAAGAGATGATATTGAAAAGTATGATAGAAACTACGTTACATTTGGGGTTTATATACTATTATTCTAAGGTGTCCGAGTCATTAATATGTAAGCTTTATGAGTTATATAAATTAGTCTAGAATGTTCTATTAAGGTCCGTGTATTTCCTAGAAGTACATGGAGTCAAAGTTTGAGTCGAGTTATGACTCGAGATATGACTCGCGAGGGCTAGGCCTCGGATCCACAACAGTAACATCTCTCGTAGCCCCTTGACTATGGAGTATAGTTCCTTTGTGTCTCAGAGACGAAGGCGTGCTAACTTTCCCCTTCACCTCAGGATCCTCTCTGCGGACTGAGGACCGCTAAGAGAGTAAATTATGTATCAATACTCAAGGGTTTACAGGATAGATACGTAAGTACGTCATATGCGCGTACATACTGACCACACCCATCTAAGGAAACAACCAACAGTGGTCAGACCACCTTGGATACCGCAATTCCCTAACCCAACATCAAACTTTTACCTACTTCAGTGCATCGATTCTCAATCAGGATAAATAAGCCAGTCAATATTCTGGTATGGCAACCTCAGATTGGCCACCTGTAGTACCTGCTGGACTTTGCTGTGCTTCCATCATTGTATGATATCATTGCCCTTTGCCCCGTCTTACTCATAGCTCCATAACCCTTTATCTCTGTGATGGTACTTACTCCTACATACATCATGCACAGTTGGACCTACATTATACTCCGGGAGATCCTACAAGCCTAGAAGATCATTGCTTGAGCCTACAGGTATGGCAATGACCATGACGGTCGGAAGGACAACCATCAAGAGGGCGAAGAATTTCATGTGCATGTTGTTTACGGTTGCGAGAGAAGGCTTCAAAGCTGCTGGGTGAGATGAAACACTGGATAAGTCAGTGGAAGCGTTTTGAACGCAACTCGTGAGTGTCAATAACCACCTTTGTACGTAGTGGCTGAGCTCCGGACTTGAGCAATTGATAGTCTTCAACGTGGTACGCCACCACCAATGCCACTATTATCGACGTCTCTTCTTCCTCCATAATACATAACTCACTACCGCAATTGGAATAAGACTTTTAGATATCCCAGAAAGTGTTGGACTGTACCCCACTTGGCCAGAGAAAAAGTCAGTGGTTCACTCGATTTAGAGCGAATCATGAATACACTGAAAGTCCACCTACATTCAGGCACCCGATCAAGTACTCGTTGGCATCGACAAAACTTCCCACTGACATGCCGATCGAGGCCAAACTCTATCCCGCCTGCGTTCCTCCACAGGATTGAGGAGGTGGCGAACAGCGAATGAACGGCTTTAGCTGCATTCGTCGACATTTGACCACAGGGACCAGAAAGCAGACCACTTGGGCCAGTCTAGACTTAACTGTATCCGATACGGAGGGTGTGAAGACACAGGCTAGACCCGAGTAGTGTAGGCGAGGAGCGGAAATGCCAACGAAATTAACCAAATAACGCCACTGTCTGCAAGACCAAGTCATCCGCTCACAACGAGCTCTTGAACGGTAGCCAGACAGGTCTGGGCCACAAGAGAGAAACATAGACTAGCATGAGGACGAGATTTAATTAAATGCCAATCGTAGCTCGAGAGATACCGCCCGGGTGATAATGACGCTGAACACCAGACGTTCCAAAGACCATGGGTTGAGATGGGCGTGAGTTGGCTGGAGAGGTTTCGATCGGAGAGACATGAATCAAACCCGCTCGGTAGGTAATTATGCACCGGGGGATGCAAGGGGTTTTTTTCGGTATCATCGCGGCAGCTCGAGGTCGCATCCTGCATTTCAAAAAGAAGATGTAAACGAATGTTGTGAGACTACCTCAATACTTGCTAATAATCCAGTGACTCATTCCAGTGAGAACCACCGAGACGAGACGCTGAATCTCGAACAACAGTAATCGAGTGCCCAAAGTCGTACATTGTGAGTTGCAGCGATCTTTTGTGTTGGGATCCAAGCTCAAGTCGGATCGGAGGGGTTGAACTGTCTGTAACAGGAGGATAGAAGGTAAGACAAGGGAAGAAAGGTTGACCGCGACTGGTTGACCCTCTTAACCAAGATATGAGAGGAGGTCATGATTGAAAGCGAAGCCGCATCTGGACTACGACCAAATGCTCGCAGACAAACATCAAACATCGAGTAATCCAACTCATGCGGAAGACGGGAAATCGTGTGCGTCATGATGGTCTAAGGCCAAGCGACCTACTGTATTCGGTTCCGAGATCCGAGATCCGAAAACTTTTTATCCCCGTTACGACTATCAGCCGGTATTTCCCGTTCTTTCCAAGATGCATTCATAGGCAATCTATTATCTGAAGGCTGCGAGTCGGAGTTAGACCCTTCCAGTGGACTGTTTATGGGCTGTTTGGTTTCTAAATAATTTTTTTCTTTTTAACTGCTCCTGCGTCCTCAATCTATCGTAGTTTATCTTATGTCACCGTGCTGGGAAAAAGTCCTAGGGCCAAAAAGCGACCCATTCTCCGGCATATGTAGCGATATATGTATGTATGTACAGTGCTTGGGGGCCAAATTGTCTTTGTGCACCACGTTCAAGCGTCGAACTTGCACTACCCAAGTGTGAGGTCTGCATCGGAAGAAAGGACAGTGTAGTTTCTTTCTATGTGACTCTCGTATCCCGATATCCTTGACCCAGGTTGATCTTGCCTATGAATTGGAAGTCCCTGAGAATAGATCAGGCACCAAGGCAAAAGCACAAGGGTGTTGATTATGTCCGTCTGAGTTTCCAAGACGCAGATGTACCAACATTCACAGAAACCAAAGAGGTTCTTTTCGGCGAGTGTAAGAAATTCGGCTATGCCTGTAGTAATAGTGGGAGGAATAGTGGATTCTCTGTGACAAGGGACTCAGTTTGACTGATGAGGATACTGACAAGGTTCTCACAAAAATCAAATCAACTGGGTCGGGCAGAAAGTCGCTATGACGATCGGAAGGACGACCGTCAGGAGAGCAAAGAGCTTCACTTGCTTGATGTCCGAGTGTTGTACAGTGGTCGCGAGCTAAAGCTCTGGATCTTTTGGGACGAGGAATTGAAGCAAGTAGTATAGACTTTTCATATCCATCTCGCAAGACTCACAAGCCCACCTTGTGATGCTCACCTTGCCGTTCGCTTTCCCATCAACAGTCAGGGGGCCTGCTCCATTCCTCGAATCAGACCGCCACTGATGCTAATGAGGGTTATTCGCGAGAATGGAACGAAGCGATTCAAGATTCCCATCCGAAATCGTTGAACGGCTCATAAGATTATCATTGCGAAATGTCTGGCAGGTGAATCAAAACATACAATAAGACTGGCTTGAACATGGCTCTGGCCGGGGAATCTAGGGGAAAGGCGAATATAACGGATCAAAATCAGACGTGTGGGCGTCTGTATCCCGAGCGATGTAAAGGAGATACGCCACGGAGGATGGGCACTGAGCGCTGAGCATTGAATATTGAGTAGTCTTCTATCGGAGTTTGCCGTTGCCGACGCTATCCTCCATAGTCCACCACGGCAATTGGGTAACATATGTTGATATCCCAAGCAGAGTCAAACTGCATTCTACTTGACCAGGGAAAAGCCAGTGGGTCACTAGATGAATATACCGAAAGACCACATACATCCAATCACCCGAATAAGATCTGTTGAACCAACTACCGTCAACAAAACTCGCCACTGTCACGTCAATCGAGGGCGAACTTTATCGCACTTTCATTTTCCAACAACATCAGAGAGGTGATGAACAGCGAACATGTACGGTTCGAAGTGATTCCGGGAGACAGCTCATGATCTTGGTAGAAGGGGTACCCACTACCCTCTCCATATCTGTTATGAAGGTGCACGTTACTGACAAGGTTTTTCAACACCGGGAAAGAGCACATGAAACTAACCAGATCGCACACGTCCTTCCTGGACTCGACTCCGCTGAAATGGAAGTCCATCATCTGAGCTGCGATTTTCCGTAACAAATTGACCTTAGACCTTCCCGTTTTGACCCTTGAACGTGCCAATATGTGTCCGAAGACGTCGACCATGGACACCAGGTAGAATAAAAAATGTTTGAGGTTACAAAGAAAGTCTGAAAAGCTGGTTGAGCTAAAAAGCTTCCAAAGCTATTCAAGTCGTTTGTCCGAGCTGTGACACATTCGAACAATCATGAACAACGAATTGAAAGCCAGGCTTTGCAGACTAGGGCACAAGAGAGGAGAGTAGACTTATTGGCGTAGCTGAAAATGGTATGGATGAGCTCGAGGGAAGGGCTGTCATCGTGCCAGATGGTGGTGGACGAGAAGCAAGAGGCGCACGTGGGAGTATTCGGACCTGTTTAGCTTGCCGAGGCCTGCACTGCCGATCAAGGTCCGAAAACCGCACAGTACACTCTTGCGTTCATGAGATATATATTACACAAATAAACAAGGATCAATCAAAGAGAATCAAAACAGTAACTATAACTAGGCAGCAGCAGGCTGGGGGAGAGGCTTGAACCCGGTCCCTGTCACTCGTCCTCTCGGATCGTTGTCCCGAAGATTACCCCACACTCGGATGAGACGATTGAGGTACGGCTGTTCAATAAAACACGTCAGAATTCACGAACTATATGATTCCAATTTTTGACTCACCTCGTAATTCTCGGGCTCATCCCCTGCGAACTCACTGGCGAGATAAACGATCTCGTCGACGGTAACTTCATTGTGATCGACAACAGATACACAAAGAATGTAGGCGAGTACGTTTCTGTGGGTTGAAATGACACCCTCGTTGTGGAAGTTGTAGCGGTAGGTCATCATGTCGACTCGAATAATGGCGTTGCTGGTAACAAAAAAAGTCAATCAATTGAACACAGACTACAAGGAGAAATTGACTTACTGCTTGATACAAACAAAGAACTTTTGGTCATAACTCTCGCCTGCAGATGTGTCGCCCAGAATGACTTTGAGTCCGGTCTTCACGACTGACTATATCAAACAATCGGGTGAGCGAGCTGTAGCCGGATTGGACGATACTCGGCTTACCTTGAATCCCTCTAGAACACCATCCATTCCAGTTTTGCTGGCACCAAAGAACGCGTCGACGGCTTGCTCGACTCCGGGGGCTCCCTATAAATGGGTTGTAAACGATGGTGAATGATCAAGCTCAAGTGCGTAGATACTTACCTCAGCTCCAGTATCCACTCGGACAGATCGCTCAAAACGAAGAGCCCGCTTTCCAGGAACGCTGAGCTTTGCAGCAGCTATAGGAGTCCGGAGATGTAGATCGCATCAGAATTGTGTATTCAGGACGGGGTACGAGCTTCGAACTTACAGGCACTATCAAGAAACATTCGATTGAGTTGCTCCTCGAACGTGTCGAGCCTCGCATCAGCGAGCTTCATAAGCATTTCGAGTTGTTCTTTGGCGCGAGACTCTTTTTCATCGGCTCTGTCGACGGTCTTAACGATATCACTGACAACGTTGCCCATTGTGAGATAGAGATGAAGTGAGTTGAGGAGGATGAGGATGCTTGAGGTTTGGTGGTGAGGACGAGCGGATCCGAGGGGGATTTTATACTTTCTCCGACACCCAGCGTAGCCGTATAATCCCATCGGAGAGCTTTACGTTGCTGCCACTTCTGGAATTCAGCGATATAATTCACGTATGAAGTTGAAGGCCGCTGGCTAGTGTGTTCGTGTCGGAGACAAATCTACCCGGCCTGGAGTTACCAAATGTCATATATTCGCAGCATGCTCGCTCTCGCTCACCTCTTTGAGTATATTCTCCGCAGGACTTCTCCCAACGATGAGAATGAATCTAGGTCGATGACAGGATGTCCCCTGACGGCGTCATGAGCCCGTGCAACATTGAACGGCTGACAGTATTGGCACAATGGCATTGTCATTGTTCAATGGTTCCATGATACCTCTCCGTCAAGGACCCGAGAGGAATCACAGTGCTCACCGGTTGAATGAACAGTAGAGCGTTTTCAAGGATTGGGGGTCTTGTAGGCCTTCAGGTCACCTGGAGTCAAGTGTCCGGTCGGTAAGTAATCGCCGAAGTTTCCAAGCCTCTCCCAATTGTGAGAATTGAGATTTGGTCGTTGACAGGGTGCTCGCTGACGGCGTTGAGCCCGTGCAACACTAGACGGCGATGCGATGACAGTATTGGCATTGACGTTGTTAACTAAATCATGATTCCTTTCCGTCATGGACCCAAAAAGGATTACAGTAGCTCACCAGTCCTGCAAACAGTAAATTCTTTGGAGTATTGTGTGTCTCTGAGTCGGGTGTTTTTTAAGATATACTTACTATGTACTCTCACGCCGCTTATGGCTGCCTTCGTACAAACAGGTAGCTACCAGCTCGCAATCTCAAGGATCCGTCTATCCACCACACCCCCTTTGTTCCTCTTCCCGCTAAACTTTTCAGGCCAAAACCGTCATTCCTCCGCTCTTTATTTTCAAGTCTCCAGAGAGTGTGTTAGGCTTTTATAATGGAGTCTAAACCCAAGTCCCGGAGAGCCGGAGAGCATGCACTTTCAGAGAGTGTTGCCCTGGCGTCTCAGAGCGCTTAGGTATCTCGTCTTGACCTCTTTGTCTTCATCAGTAAGTGCCAACGAGACTGATCTTGACAAACTTGACTTGTTAAGTACGTAGATATAGCGACAGTTTTACTCAAATGTTCAAGGTCAATCAGTCAGTGTAGGAAACATAATCTGGTGGCGCCTCTTCCACCGCCTCAAGTACTGCCAGCCTACATAACGCATCGTTCAGCTGAGACCGCAGGACCTGCAAATCCTGCAAATCCTCCGCTTCAACGGTGGTACCGGAAAGACTTGAAGGAGCCCGAACTAAGGAGTGCATAACTCGCTCTTTTCCCTGAGGCTCAGCAAGTTGGCTGTCTTCCTGAACGTTGTATGAGCGGGTCGGAGTCCCGCTGGAGTTTTCACTCTGCTTCCCATCCCACACCATGCTCGTGGGAGAGCTGTATGTATATCGAGTGACTAAAATCATCGGATCCGACGTAACCAATTGCTTTCGGTTCAGCCTTTTCTCAGAGGGTCGGGCTAACGGACATATTGGGCATGGCGTGTTTTCGTCGATGTATTCCCGAAGCCGTTGGGCGTCTATGAGTATGGATTGATCTTTAAAGGAAACGACGCTTGGATATTCTTTAAAACGCACTGTGTTTTCTCCAGCGCCAGCATAGCAGAACCAATGGAAGTAGAATTAGAGTAGCTCCAATCACTAAACCGGATATGAGGCCTATGGTTGTTTTGTGGGGCGAGTTCAGCGGCTCTGAAGCACTAAGCGGGCCGTAAGCGAATGAGATCTCAAACGGGGGATAACGATGATCAAGTAATAGTCAAATAGAGTTTCTCACTGTAAGGTTCCAGTAGGTGAAGGGATTCCAACAAGGTATGACGTCGACAGTTGACTTGCATAGGGAGAATCAGTGCTGTTGAACAGACTGGTGTTTATGATATAGACACAGTGGGTAGGGAAAACTTTGCTCACATGCTCGTCGGTGGTGTACTTGATAAGAGGGTAGAAAATCTAGATGTCATGAGATTGCGTGTAGAGCCGTTGTGCCACTGATCTTATTCACTTACGAGATACTTGAAAGAGCCTCACTACTGGTACCAGTCGGGGTACCTACCCTTTCAATTCTTGCGCCGGTGTCGGTGTCAGGCCCAGCTCCCGTGTCAGTCCGAAACTCGTTCTTAGCCCCCATGTTCGGAATTACGGTCTTGGTTTCCGTTGCAGTCCAAATTTCGGTTTTAGTCCCGGTGTCGGTCCGAATTTTAGTCTCGGTCCATGTTTCTGTCCACGTCTCGGTTATGATTCCACTCCCTGCCACACTTTTCCCTACACTCCCAGTACCTTTATTCCTAGTGTTTCCGAGCACCGTTCCAGTCCTCATCTCAGTCCTCGTAAGGCTATTCGTAGTTCTGGTACTAGGCAAAATGCTCTGGATGCTAGATTGTGGAGGGGGCATGGATATGGGAGTGAATGGCGCGAATGGCTTTGGCGTAGCAATGAATGGCATTGATGTTGATTTACTGACGAGCATCGAGGGAGCAAAATCGATGGCGAGAGAATAGCAAAAGATGGAAGTTGGTGAAGGCCTTTGAAGTTCGTAGCTCTCGTTCCGCTGTTCTCGTGGTGCAAGACGAACAGAAAGGGGAAAGGGCGGTTTGATCATTAATCACCATGTGGTAGTTCAACTTGGTCTTATAACTATTTGCCTATGCAAGCCTGGCATGTGCAACCAATCCATTGATCCAAAATTCCGAAGGGTTCAGTACGAGAGCCCATGCTTCCATCCTAAAAATAAGTTGACAAACAGCTTGAATGGCCTCTGAATGTTCCCTGATAAGTCGTGTCTCTGGATGAATGGCTGCCGAACACTTTGTGATTGTCGCACACCAAGACAGTACAGCCTGACGCTGGAACCGCGCTTTATATCGAGAGATCAACAAGAAAATTTGATGTCTCAGAATGATCGGCTGCTAGGAAGATCAATCCAAGCCGTGGTGCGTGGTGCACTCGCACTAGTAGAGTGTGAGAACTCTCGACCTTGCGTAGTGCCCATCTACCTGTCATCGAATACCTCGGGTCATTGATAGTTTCCCTATGAAAACACCTTGAGTCAATCTTCCACGGGAAATGCGTGGATCTCCTTCTCGAGACACCTGAAATTGGATTTCCCGCCGTGACCATTGCCGTTGACCGACCAGAGGAATGGTACATCGAAATAATCGAAAGCCATTGCAATCAGACAATAGAATAGGGCTCGGAATCACGTGGCATCAGTAAAGAAAGGAGGGAGCTAGCATCTGACGAAAACGTGAGAATGGCGGCAATTCAAAAACACATAACAATCGTATCCATGGCGAGAGTGGGATTTGAGCCCATGTCCCGCAAAACCAGATACGAGACGTGCACTCCAGAAAACGCTAATCCCCAGAATAGTGCACAATCTCGAGTAACAGGTATGCTTCCGAGACGTTTGGATACTTGAACTTTTGACGTCGCGACGCAAAGCTTGGAGCCTCTGTCGGCTTTTCTTACCTTTCGATTCCGCTTTTTCGACCGGTCACCAAGTGGGCTGCGCTCAAGTAGTTCACAAGCCCAGATCCCAATTTGAAAAGCCAATGAGGCCGAGGGAGGGGGTTATTTGTGAAAAATGAAGGCACTGTTAAAATACCAAAGGTCCAACCAGGATTCGAGCCTGGGTTAATGGAAGATGACCATGATCCATATATCATCATCAAAATCCACTGTGATAACCACTACACTATAGGACCTATGGTGAGGTGCATCTCGTCGTAAAGCTGACTCATGATTCGCGGTGAGAAATTATCAAACGAGGGCCAGGAGATGCTATAGAAAGTGAGAAACCTAAAGTGCTCCAGTGTTGAATGGTTCTTTCGGAGTGAAGCCACGAGGATTGTAGCTAGAAATTATGGCATTTTCTGTTGGCTAATACAAATTGCTTATGAGCACAGTACTTCGGAATCTTGCTGCCGCCACAGACCAAGGGGGGCACGGGTACGGCTTAGAATAATGACAAATCATATGTCTCCGCAACGGAGAACTCTACTCGCTTGGGAATCGAGGTTCCCACGGTGTCAATACCGAATCGGACATGGCTCGAGAAGAGGCCCAAATTAATGTATGTCGGCCAAAGGTCTGCTCGAACCTCTCTTCACGACTCCAAGACCCATCAAGGGCGGGCCAATGACATGGTTGTTGATATCATCAAGCGGATCTGTGGAAGGAGATAGGTTAGACCAGTATTTCAGGCAGGCATGAACATCATTGACGGTCCACGACGTGACACTGGAATGGAGAAGTCAGGGTCATAGCTGGAAAAATAATTGTACAGCCAACGTACCTCGAGATATCGTCACCAACGTTGGCTGGGAGGGGTAGGGCGATGGCTGGGAGAGCCAAAGCCAGGAACGTGACGAGTTTGACTTGCATGTTGGGGTTTTTGGATGTGGGCTCGAAGGAACGATGGAGTTAGTTCTTTTTCATACCACCATTCCCTCCCAATGACTTTGACCTTTTCTATCTTCGTAGTCTCATCGGGACCGGTCCCGAAGGCTATTACGCCACTCAACGCCGACAGCATTATTCGGGTGAATGAAATAGAGATGTAATCCCGAGCCGAAAACATAGGGCCGAAGACAACAAGACAAGCTAGTTCAGAATTGGAACGCGGAAGCAAGTTGGGAAAATGAATACAATCGACTGGGCCTCAAATGTACCCCAACGTGTGATATCAAAGCCATCCCGCGAGACACGAGGTTCAGTCAAGGTGATTGAAGCTTGTCTTGGGCATTGGATAAGCAGAGAATCGGGCGTCGTCAAGCAACCAAAACTGACTGGCAAGGGCGGGATCCATGGCACAGAAGGAATATACGCCCATCGACAAACGTAGGGAGAGACGTTATATAGCGTTACCTCTCCCATAAATCGAAGAAATAACGCAGGCTTCAATAAAATGTCATCCAGCTACAGCAGGAGGAATGGTGGAGATGAGTTATGGTCGGGCAGCCTGTAATTCGTGGAGGCTGAGATTTCGAGTCACTAAAGGTGTACTGAGAGGCGAAGAGTCGCAGTTGTAACTAAGACTCGACTTTTCCTCTCCGGTATCGCTAGGTTGAGGTGGGAATGAGCAAGCTTTTCGAACAAACATCCGTGGGTTGGACGGATAGCAGAGGTGGATGGTTTCATCCAAGCGGCAAAGATGAGCGTAGACATGTTTTGACTGGAAGAGGATAGTGAAACGTAGTTATGAAAACGGAGTGAGAGCGGAAACGAACCTCTAGATCCATAGCTAATACAATGTATCCCAGATAGCCCGTCGTTGATCACTGCCCAGTGAGTCGTAGAAGAGCGTACGATCGGATAAGCTACAGAGGAGAAATTCAAGTACTCTTCGCAGAACGGATGAATAAAAGCCTGCCGGTGTTCAACGTTATCCACTGGTTGCAGTCCAGAGTCCTGCATTGCGCCCAGGGAAGGGAGTGCTGGTTCCGACGCCAAGGCGTCCGTCGGTGTCGCTGGCGACCCGGAACAGCTATGCGTTTACTCCACTCTGCCAATACGGCGAACGCTCCACAAAAAAAAACAAAAAGAAGGGGTGCTGGTCGTGGTCGTGGTAGTCAAAAGCTAAACCGCGCCCCAGCTTCGGCTCCGAAGACCGACATCCTTGTCCCGATACACACTACCCAACGTTTGCCCTACCCTCATTGAAGCTCAGCGTCGGTCGACGTGATACAGTAAGAATGTAACGTACGCAGGACTTATATGGTGAACTCTGAGTATGCGACATCTAAGATGACCCGCTCCTCGTTACTGATGCATCTATGCATCTCAGTTACGTTAACGTAAACCTCCGAGTGCTGGAATCTCACTAGGCCGCATTTAGGTAGCTCGAGACGGTAATCGACGCTAGGAAAGAGGGAGGCTTTCCTGCGGGATTCTTCATCTTCGGTGCCGTCCCTAAGTTTTTGCTGTTTGAGCACATAGGTATCCAACGCCGTGCTCAAGCTTCGAGGTAAGTTATTCGCTTGCACTATCGCGAAGTGTCATCCCTGAAACACCTCAGGGCCGCCGATCCTCCCAAGCAGTTGGCTACTGACATTACAAACTATCCGAATGGAGACATGAGCGACATACCGGACTGGAATGAGCAAAGAATGAGAACAATAAATTTGGTCTCCCCATTTCCTACACCTTAATGATACAAACGCTCCAAACGCTCCTCCAAGGACTCACCCTTGGCCCTCAAATATACGCAACGTCTTTACCTAGTAGCCTACACACCATTCGAGCGACCGTCCGGAATTTTCCAAGATCCAATTCCACTTTGAGGATATGATATAGTCCGAAATTTCGTTGTGGACATTGGTATGTTGGGCACTGCACGACGCGTGTGATACTGAAAGAGCAAAACGTGGTCGGTGAAAGGAGTAGCAGGATCGGCTTGGGTGAGCTGCATTTAGGGCTATGGTTTACCGTTCTGGCGAGCTTACTTCTGCGCTTTGAGAGGAGTTCGATGTTGAGTATGGTAAAGAAGCTAGAGACTCCCCGTAAGCCGTGATACATGCGTAGTGATGCTCATATTCGCGAACATCATGTAGTGTACTGAGATTTCTGAGTCCTCAGGCAGTGCAGTTGGATGAGGGCTCCGGCAACGTGATTCAGAACGGTCTTAAAGTACTCGTAATTATAATAGCATTACGAATTGTCCCGTGAGTACCCATATTCAATTCTCTACGGTAGGTTAAGCACATTCATGACTTCAGTCATGAATAGGGATATTCCAAGTTGCACGATGTATCGCAACGGCTGTGCTTTCCAAGTCCCGTAAGTGGCCACCAATTTTCACTTGGATTTCATCGTGGGGACTCCGAAGGGCTCGGATCGACAGTCTGCGAGGCTCGTCTGAGGCTCAAACTCTCGAAGACTTTTGTTCTACTGTTCATACTGAGGATTGTGGTGCGGGCTCTCGGACGTTCAGCCGCCTGAGTTCGTAGGATTGTATAGTGAAGACTGGATCTGGGAAGTTACCCCTCTCTTCATATTGGGGCTCAGATAGGCAGAGTGTGATGTTTGTCTGAGATCTAGATTCTCGACGAGGTTTTCTTTCGTGATTCTTGTTTGTTAATCGCAGGCCGTGCTCTCGGACGTCAAGCCGCCCATGTTCGTAGGAAAATGTATAGGGAAGTCGGGGACTAGGAAGTTATCCCTCTCTTCATATCGAGTTCAAACTTCAAACTTTATCCTTCAGCCGTTTCGAATGTGATGCTCTACTGATTATATGAACTTGGATTCTAGAATCTGCTGCGCTACAAGGACGGATCACATGAGTGGCACGTCCGTTGTATTGTGTTGCTGTGTTCCTATGCGCAGCCACCAAGGAGGGAATACAATTTGACGGCAGTTATTTATAGACTGTCTTTTTATCTCCTCTGGCTCTTATTGAATACGATATCACGGCTGCGGCTTGCGATAGCTCGCAAGCCTCAGAGGTGAGCGTCCACCAAACCTTATGTTTTGTGAAGCACTGATGCTCTTCGACTGGGTTTAGTTTGTCTCTACTTACCGAAGCGAAAAATACCTGTCGTAGTTTCTGTTGTCCGTGGCTCGACCCTGTTATACAAGTAATTTCGATTTTCCCTAGAGTTCGTTACCTTCCAACTTTTCAAGAAACGCACATCAGATACGAGATTCTCAGGATCTACAACTCCGCTTCCAGTATGAGGAGAGTTACCCGCTAATGGTCGCAGTTGACAACGCACTCCAGCGATCCTACAGTTTCGATATGTTTGTTTAATTTGTTTCCGTGCTCGGATTTACCAGTCAATTTGACTGTGCCAAGTGAAGAGAATATATAGGCAATGCCGTTGGCTATCACACCTTCTCACCGACAACGCGCCCCGTTCGCCGGAAGCTCGAAGCCGTAAATGCTGTGAACGTCGTACTGTTCCGTCGCCCGGTGATACCAGTGGGGATTCGTCTGCTGCTTTGACTACCCGGGGTAGTTTATGGTTTTGCGCCCGAGACAAATTTCTCCCTATACCAGCTCGAGTATAAAAGCTCACCTCCAGTTCCCTGACAGAACAGACCGACCCATCTCACGAGTAGAATGCCTCGTCTCTTCCCTTCCTTTTTGACACTCTCTTGCATCCTGGCATCGCCAGCCTTCGCCTCGATCGGTCCTGTAGCTGACCTGACCATCACCAACAAGGATGTCTCTCCAGATGGCTTCACTCGTGGCGCTGTTGTTGCCGGTGACAGCACTATTGGCCCACTCATCGTCGGCAACAAGGTTTGCTCTCTGCCTCCTGGTCGAACCTTCGGAAGGAATAACTGATTTTGATCTTTCAGGGCGACGAATTCCAGATCAACGTCGTCAACAACCTGGACGATGACACAATGTTGCAGTCTACGAGTATTGCAAGTATTTCTTCCCGAGTCCATTCCTATCCATTCACTCATACCCTCGATTTCGGTAGCACTGGCACGGATTCTTCCAGAAAGACTCTCCCTGGGCTGATGGTGTTGCCTTTGTGACACAGTGTCCAATCGCAAAAGGCGATAGCTTCCTTTACGACTTCAAAGCTCAAGATCAGGCTGGAACATTCTGGTACCACTCTCATCTTTGTGAGCTGGTAACTCATTCGTCCTTTCACATGATGTACTGATGTGTTTCTTTAGCAACCCAGTACTGTGATGGTCTTCGGGGACCCCTCGTTGTCTACGACCCCGAAGATCCTCATGCTAGTCTCTACGACGTCGATGATGGCAAGACTCGGTTTCCTTTGTCGCCGCAGCACCCGACTGAATATGCCTGTTTTACAGAGTCCACCGTCATTACACTTGCGGACTGGTATCACACAAAGGCAAAGCAGATCGCCTTCGGGTAAGTTCTTGATCCCTTTCTACGTGAGGATCGGAGGCTCAGTTTTCTCCATCGAACAGCACACCCCAGTCCACTCTCATTAACGGCCTCGGTCGCTGGAGCGACGCCAACGCGACATCGTCGTTGACAGTCATAACTGTCGAGTCTGGGAAAAGGTATGATTTCCCAGCCTAATGATTTCTATTTCCAGGTCACCAATGTGATTCTCTTCCATAGATACCGCTTCCGTGTCGTCAATGCTGCTTGCGATCCGGCCTATGAGTTCTACATCTCAAATCATACTTTGTGAGTATCCCTGAACATCTGGTCGAGTTTTACTCAGCAATCTGTTTCCAGTACCGTCATCGAGGCGGACTCCATTAACCACGAACCAGTCACTGCGGATTCGGTAACAATGTACGCTGGCCAGCGATATTCACTCGTGGTAGGTATTTCCGGACGATACAATCTCCGTTTTCCCGGACACTTCTGATTCTGGTTTCAGATGGAAGCCAACCAACCCGTCGGAAATTACTGTAAGTTGTGGCACGAATTGCAATCGCACAGCATAATGATCTCAACGTATATTCGTCTTTCAGGGATCCGGGCCAACCCTAACGCGGGTTCAACTGGCTTTGTGAATGGCATAAACTCAGCTATCTTGCGATACGTCGGAGCCTCGGAAGACGAGCCTGAGGTTACCACAGAGTTCGAGCCCACAGCTGCCCTGAGCGAAAGCGACCTCATAGTGAGTCCACGACTGCTATTTTGTGTTTGTCATCACTCACACTCACGATGTTGTTGTAAATAGCCTCTCGAAAACCCTGGAGCGCCCGGGGACGCTACGATTGGCGGAGTTGATGTCGCTATGCACCTCAACTTTGGATTCGTGAGTCGGGCTACCATTCATTTGCTCCACTGCCTGACCAATTTCTCGCCCTTCATCATTGATAGAGCGGAGGATTGTTCACACTCAACGGAGAGAGCTTTACTCCTCCTACTGTCCCCGTTCTCCTTCAAATCATGAGCGGAGCCCAGACTGCCGACAGTTTGCTGCCTGAAGGAATGGTGTTTCCTCTTCCGGCGAACTCCACCGTCGAATTGTCTTTCACGGGTGGTTTGCTTGGTATCGAACATCCTATGCATTTGCACGGTGTATGTCTATCATCCAATTTGCTCGCCTCAAAGTTATGCTGACCGATGTCCTCATCTTAGCATGCATTTGATGTCGTTCGTGTCGCTGGGAGCAGTACCTACAACTATGCAAACCCGGTATGTGCCCTGAGCCTCTTTCGCTCAAGATTACGTTTCTCACGTTACTCCGGTCTTTCAGGTTCGCCGCGACGTAGTCAATATCGGAGGAACTAGCGACAATGTAACGATTCGTTTCAGCACCGATAACCCCGGCCCTTGGATTCTGCATTGCCATATCGACTGGCATCTCGAAGCGTGGGTACCATTTCGATCATCGTCGAGGAACCAGAGAGTGAGCTTATCGACCTATCTGTTCCAGTGGTTTCGCGGTTGTGTTCGCCGAGAGGACAGACGAGTGGACAACTTTGACCGCGCCTCCAAGTGAGTTCATAGTGATTTATTGATGATAAGGTCGGAATCTTACCTTTCTCTTCTATCCCTCTACTTAGCCGCATGGGATGACCTCTGCCCAACTTACGATGCTCTCGACTCCGCAGACCTCTAAGCTTATACGACTACAACCTTTGTTAGCCTTCTCTTGTTCCCTCTTGACCACATTCCCTTGCTCTGAGACTCGGACATTTGCCCAATCAAAACTAAGCTTCTAAAACTACACTCCCTCATTTGAATTAGACTTTCTTTTGTTATTTATTTCATCTCGTGGTACAAAAGGTCCAGATACGGTGTACGTATCTGTAATACGATACAGTGAATAGGATCTCCACTATTTCGTATCTTCTCTTTATGGCTTACTTAGGAGCTCCCTTCTTCCCGGTAATCACCTCTTATTAGCTATCCGTACCTCGACGCGAGTAAAATCTATAATCATCGGACTTTCCTACTGCCCCCGTTGCTTGGGGTTTTCACCGTGACGTCATGTCGAAATGGTTTCAAGTTTTGCGCCTACAGGGACAAATACTCCGAGTCGAGTCCTCGCGACTACTTTACCAATATGCGTTATCATTCATCACTTTATAGCAATTGCTGATCGATCAAGATTCTCACGCCTTAGAGTACAGATCGCAGCTAGGGACCTGCGAGGCAACATCAGACCTAACAAATTGAAGAAACACGAGCCCCGCTGTTATTTCCTGAAATTGAGACCCGAGAGTTGTAGCCAGAGGTCAAAGCGGTCTTTCGTGGGTAATTATAATGTGGATCACATAGTACGTTAGAACCTTGCTGCCGCCACGCAACACGGGGTACGCATGGTTATGAATGGGAATAATGACAGATCTTATGGTTCCGCAATGGACAACTTAACTCGCTCAAGAATCGAGATTCACTGCACTACGAATACCGAATCGGACACGGTGCTCGAGAAGAGGAGACCCCGATCAACGAATGTCAGCCAACGGTCCGCCCGAACCTCTCTTCACAACTCCAAGGCCAATCAGGAGCGGGCCAATGACATGGTTGTTGATATCATCAAGCGGACCTGTGGGAGGAGATGAGTTAGACTAGCATCTGAGGACTATACTGAACGATATTGACTGTCAAATATACTCCTCGACGTGACACTAGAATGAAGGAGTTAGGGTCAAAAGTAGTATACAGGTCGTATAGATAACGTACCTCGAGATATCGTCGCCAATGTTGGTTACGAGGGGTAGGGCGATGGCTGGGAGAACCAAAGCCAGGAAAGCGACGAGTTTGAGTTGCATATTGGGGGTGTTTGGATTTGGGATTGAAGAAACGATGGGACTGTCCTTTCTTATACCACCCTTATCCTCACAGCTTTTATCTTTGTTCGCTCCACAAATATAGACCCATCGGCATCCCGAACTGATTGGGAAGGCTCTAAGTCCCCCTCCTACTGTTTACAGGGTCATTCGCGAGAATTAAATGAAAACGCAACCTGCCCGGAACCGAGAACGTAGAGCCGAAGACGAGAGGACCGGCCGGTGCAAAGTCTAGAAAACCAAGGGAAGTTGGAGAAGGAGTATGGCCAGTCGGGCCCCAGAGTGTGCTGTTGAAGTCCTTTCACGAGACACAATGTTCGGGTGAGAGTAGTCGTGGTGGGAGTGATGGAGGTCGCAAGGAGAGTAGAAGAGAACTTCAAGTGCTTGAATAGAACGGAAGACTCCAAATGGATAAGTTGAGGCGAAGAAGAGCTGGAGAAGAGTAATCCAAGTTCAAAGAACGATGAAGTGGTCGTGGGAGTCAGAAGCCAACCCGCGTCCCGGCTTCGGCTCCGAAGACCACGTCCCACTATGATCATTTTATCTCCATATTCCCACGACACTCCAGAGTGTGAGTAAGACTTCCGCGATCCCTCAGCGCCAGCCTCAGCCCAGAGCTAGAGGATCTGATTCTAATATGAGCATTATTTTTCGCTCCCAGTTGGATCCACAAGGTTGCGCGTCGATCCGGACAGGGATCACTAGGGGATTGCGTGTACACTTGTTGATTGGAAGAACATGAAGCTGGCCGTTACTATTAGGAGATTGACACTTACATGCTCTGACCATGCCATCTAAAATCAAACTGAAGAGGATTAAAAAATTCTTTTAGCTGACAGCAAATCTCCGTGACAGGGAATCGAACCCTAGGCTCGTGATCTTCGGTCTTTCGAGCACTAGAAGGTTGAGATTTTGGGACGCCATGACAAACTACGAACAAACTACGGAAAGGCTGACCCTCGAGACTCAACATAATGTGACTTTCCTTGGACATTGGTTAACGCACCGCTGTTCGTCGAACTTGAGAGACCCCTGGGATCCGAGATGCCAGACTCCGGTTCGCTCTGAAATGTGTCGTCTCCCCTTCGATCCCTGGTCTCACCGCCTCCTTGTCTCGATGAGTAACTTATCATTGCTCATAACCGTAACCTAGCTATAATATATAGTCAACTCGTCACTTGGTACATCTGTCGAATCATTG
Organism: Marasmius tenuissimus; assembly: GCA_029532415.1. Taxonomy (NCBI): domain Eukaryota; kingdom Fungi; phylum Basidiomycota; class Agaricomycetes; order Agaricales; family Marasmiaceae; genus Marasmius; species Marasmius tenuissimus. Next base: position 6,517,441 of record JAQOTA010000050.1, on the reverse strand, counting down.
TATATACATATGGGTCCTACCTCGTGGTACCTTCACCGTCGTATTCGTGCACTTCTCCAACCTCTCGGTTAATACTGATCCTACACCCGCCGTACCATCAATAAATAACTATTGTCCTGATGAGAATCGTACTCATACCAGGCTGTCGCGACGGGAGATCCGATAATGGAACCCTTGTCTGTTACGGGCGCCACAAAGTCATGCAGAGAAATAATACCTAATTGCCAAACGCTTCGCCACATTGGCATTTATCCCCGGTACCTCAAGCCATGAGTAAATTGTACCTTGGACGGCAAACATTGATTGATCGGTGTTACCGAGGAACAAACAAGGCGCATGAGTGAGTAATACGGAAAAGTCAGGCCGAGACAGACCAGACTGGTAGGCTGCAGCCGGCGACAACTGAGAAAGCTAGAATGGAATAGGTCCAAAACGGGACCAAGCGCAGGTTTTTATTTTAACTTATGAGACTGTGAACACTACAAAAACAACCGAGTCACAACATACGAGATCAAATAGAAAGAGGAGGTGAATAAGTGTACGTGAATCGCAAACTATTTAGCTCCATCTTGACAAATCTATTATAAAAATGAAGAGAGGGAAACAGAGAGAAAGAGAAGGTTTCAACAGGCAGATTGGTGTAGGGGGAACCAAAAACAATTTCCGAAGACAGAAGAACATCCGTTTCCTGCGTTGCACGCGGAGTCACTTTAGAAAGTGTGAAGATAGTCCCCGAAGAGACTCTTGAGCGTGTCGAAGGCAACGCTGCCAATAGGGTAGCCCAACAACCCCGCCACCTTCCCAACGAGGTCCCCACCCTTGGTGTAGATCGTCTCGACAAAGCGGTGCTAAAGGTCGACCAGAATATGAGCAATCGGACTCGTGTGGATCAAACAAGGCAGTTACATACTTGATACATTCCGCGGCTTTTCTCGTGGAACGCGACCCATCGGTTGTCGCCGTTCTTGTTCTTTTGACCATACTGGTGCTTGTCGCTAATGGTGACTTCGTAGTACCCGTCCGCATTCTTCTTGCCGAGGTTGTCTGCGTTGAACCACTCGACTTGGCAGAAGAAGGGGACTTCTCCGTTACCTGTGACTCGGATCAGCACTCTGCAGACATACTCAGGGAAAGGACAGACCTCGACTCTTGTTCTTAGCGACAAGAGCGTAGTACTCGGCAGTGCGTGTGCCCGACTGCTGCCACTCGAGTTTGATACGTTGCTTGGCTTCATCGGCGGTGGAAGGAACGAGGAGAACGTCGCCTTTGTTGACAATGGGCATGATAGTAGTTTTAAGGAGTTGAGAGGGTTAAGAAGATCGAAATTGACTGGAGAAGCTTGTGAGAGCTGGAGAAAGACCAGGGATGCGAGTGAGGCTTTTATACCCCCTTGAACCTTGGGAACTTTGTCACACCATCTCCGTTACCTTTGTGGTTGTACAACATATATTGGAATATCTTCGAAATCCGCGCTATGAATTCCTGACATCGGGTCGGATTACAGGGGTCAACCCTCCGCTTGAGCTGAGTTGGCGCCACCGTCGATCTAAATTCAATTGACTTCCGTGTACATATTACATCCGAGCGAACTGACACACTATTAGCATTCGGAGACATTGAAAACCCGAAGAAAACAGAGAGGGTCTGGACTTGCCTTCACTGAGGCGTTTGTGGCGTCTACCATATGCTTCTAGAAAAATCCAGGACGTGAACTTTCCGAGTCATTCGTGAGGGCCGCAAGGTCTTCTCTCACTACCGATGCATAGAGTTGTCTAATGCACTGTCATCAGTTATGTAAATAGTTGTGGCATACTCTCATGCGGTGCTTTGACTGCTCACAAGGAGGCCCTGTGAAGATATTGTGATGGACGAGAATAATCACTATAAGCTACCTACTTTGTGAAGTAAGAAGGCTTACCAGTGGTCTCAACAATGTGATATACTGGTGGACGGGAGTTCCTCTCGTAAACGCATTGATAGAATTTCGACTCTAGATTCTCCTGTTTACCGCACGCAACCGCTCCCCAGGCCGCGATTGGGATATATCCGAAAAACTCACATATTGAGTTCTGTCATGTCCTGTACATTCTTCAGTTCCGAGGCAAACATGGGTACGCTAGAAACGATTCAACAGGATGAACGTCGCACAGACACCGCTCATTGGTGGCCGCAGTGAATCGTGATATATGCGGAGAATATGGGTATACTGTGGAAGTAAATCGTCCGATCAAGGGCGTCGAATGACCCATGTATGATATTCTTGGTATCTTCAAAGTTAGTCAGTGTCCACTGCATCAGCAAAGTGCAGCTTTTCCCGGAGGCCGTTCTTGGCACTTGAGCCGGTCTCTCAGGGTGGCGGGCTCACCGGCCAGAAAATTCGGTTCATCACGAGCTTTCAACGTCCTACCTCATGTGAGATAGTTATCTAAAAGACCTCCAAAGAGTGTTTATACTCTGAGTGAAGAAGTATGTAATCAAAAATTCGCCCGAAACTCACTTTTGTTTACCAAAAATACAGCCGGTGGGATTTTAGACCCAGCCGTTCAGGGCCCAACCGGTGAACCGGTACCGGTCATAAACGGTCGTAAACGGTTATTTCGCGGGTTACTGATGTGGGAACGGCATTCTATCGCTTAATTTGACAAAGATTCCGGATACCTTTGCCCCAGAGATTGTGAACTCGCAAAATATTGAACTGTAGTTCCTATCTGACTTTTTAGTCTCGCTATCACAAAGTCCAGCTCAGTGCTACTGAACATCTCGTGGACTCGGAATGGTACCCGCTCATATAGAATCTAGATTGGCATGCTGAGGGGTAATGGTCCTTGAGTTTCCATTCCGAATGATCACGGGAATACGAATGCTTGCCACTGACATTATGTCCCTCCTTTTCGTCATGTCGGAAGCTAGGTTCTATGTCTCACAAGATATGCTTCTAGATTGATTTGTTACTTTTCTCGAGATGAACGCGATGAACGCCCGGGTGGAAGCCTCGATTCAAGTCCGATCTCAAGCTGTTAGCGGACCTGTCGATCTGAGTCGGATTGATTTCGTGTGCCTTCGAAGGTGCCTGAGAAAACCTGAGGGTACTGGTGAGCCTTTAGCGGTCGGAGAGAGCGTAGGCCCGAAGAAAACACAGATAAACATTGATGTTCATTGCGGCGTTCGCGGCATCAACTTTATTTTTCTTGAGGGTCCCGCAACAGGGAGTTGCCCGAAATAAGCCGTGAAGGTTAAAGTCTTCCTTCCACCACCGTAGATTAACCATATCCACTGTTACTGGTCGGGGTTGTTGTGCGCTTTTCCAGTAGTGCTCAAGAAGAAACACCAGACCACGAGTAAAGTGGAGTCAGGGTAGTTTAGGACGGTTGATTTGTGATATGACAAGGTGTCCAACGGAGGACTTACCAGTCGACTAAACGCTGCAACGTGGCAGACAGGAGTTTCCCTCACATCGATAGATTTTGGACTCCATATTCTACCGTATGGCGCAAGTGACCGCTTCTCGGGCTGCGATTGAAATGTATCTGAGAACACCATCTATTAAGTTCTGACATTATCTGGTACATTCCTGCTTCAATTAAACGCGGTTGAGAAACGGATCCGACAGGACAAACGTTGAATAAGTGCTACTCACCGGTACCCGCAGTCAATACATGCAGAGAGTACGAATTTGTACTCGCCAACTTTAGTCAAAGACCATTCAATCCGTCGTAAGCTTCTCAACCTGTGTTGCAACTTACGGGCTACAGCTTGCTACCGGCGCCTTTACCCTGGAAGTTATGAGCTCGCGGATTATCAAATCTGTAGGTTACTATATGCCTTTTTAGGCTCTCCATTCCAGCCAAGCGAGCACCCCTTGACCTATCATCGACTCGGAAGAATATTCAATTCTGGCAGAGCAGGAGGAATAAGTAGTGCTAGGTCAGTGGCCCAAAGAGGCTGAGGGTAAACTTTGGAATCCAGCGCAGACCCGTGGGTGTTGATGCGGAGGTGGAGAGCCAATATCGACATCCGAGGTTTCAAATTGTTGAAGGTGTACTGAAAGGCGGAGGACTTGAGAGCGGCAGTAGTAACCAAGAATTGGCTACTGAGTTTGATTTTCATCTGTAGCAGTAGACGTGACGAGGGGGTCATTTGAACAGAAAAATGTGAATTAGACGGTCAAGCAGATAGGAGAGTTGGATGTTTACCTTGAAGTGGTCAACATGAAGATGGGTGTAGGTACATCTATGCTGGAAGAAAACAGTCGAATGCAGTTTTGAAGATGGAATGAGAACCGGAAATGTACATAACGTACCTCTAGACCCATAACCATACTGCACAGACCCTATTTTCCTGATATTCCTTCGTAGGATGCGGAAACTAAGAGTACACTGAAGCCTCGTTGCGTTTTTTGGTAGTTGACGTGGGAATTCATGCCCAGTGAGCCGTAGAGATCGAAAGGAGAGCTACAAAAGATAAGTACAAGGACTAATAGGAAGACTCCAAACGGATAAAACGAATAGTCTACCGGTGTGCACGATCAACGTTCAAGGGAGGGGAGGAACAGCGCTGTGATGGTCGTGGTGGTCGAAAGCCAACCCGCGTCCCGGTTTCGGTTCCGAAGACTGACGCCATAATGATGGCTATCCATCTCTACTCTTCAGGGACGTCAGGTGTAACAACATCCGAGCGCCTTCTTCCTCCGAAGTGCTACCTTGATAGACATGTTGGCGACAATCCCGTCCACGCTGCCTGCCAAAAAAAACTTCCGAACGAGCACAACATACGGTACGTTACTACGTACTCAAACTTAGGAACTACAGGTGTGTGTTAAGCGTCACGACTTGCGATAAATTTCAAATGCTAGTGCTGTGGCTTTGGCCGTTGGCAGCGGCGACTCACGTCGCTTGAGGCCACTCGATCGTCTTTTTATTGGTATGCTCAGGCTATAGAGCTTTTGGCCTCCATTGTCCTTCCACGTCGCTCGGACTAGAATTGACAGAGGAGGATTAGCTGGCAGTTCAACAACGGCAACTGAATCATACTTTAACCACCCATTTTACTTCCAATTCATAGAACGGATGCGTATTTGAACCTGTTCTACTTATACATACAGCGAGCAAAAGAACATATACTGTAAAAATGTCTATCCGACCCCGTGCACCTTCTGAATCGCTCCGTAATTCAATTTCTGCTGTGCACCATGCCTCGATAACACTGAAAGCGTCAAAAGTAGAATTTGGGCGCAGGCCTGAGTACATATAGAAGGACAACAATGAAATCCTCTATCCTCGTCATCATCAACTTGATAGTACCGTGTCGCCGTGTAGTTACTGACCTATTTCAATCAATTCGGATGTCACGCGTCACACGCCCCCCAGTATCCGAAATTTTTTCGGATGGTCACTAGGTCACAGGGGGGTCATCCGAAATGTTCCCAAATGTGACATAATTTCGGGCGGCCCAAAAGGCCAAGAAATTGGACTTTCTGCCATTTTTTGGCCTGAATCTGGTGCATTCTGCAAATTTTGACTGGTGGCGACTCTCAGCCGCCGTGATTCTCCCTCAGCCTGCCCTATCCCTCATTGTTCCATACGAAATTTCCACCGGTGTCACCAGTCACCGACCTGCCATCCGAATTCATGCCAGAAAATTTTTCGGTCACACGGGAAACCCCATCCGAATTGATTGAAATAGGTCAGTATTCAACAACTCTCCTCATTCAACCTTATCCCAAATAATCCCATGACCAAGTGCCATCTGGGATCCGAAACGTCGGTTACTGCTGATCCTACGCCACGTCGTACCATCAATAAATAACCAATGCCCCGATAAGAATTATACTCAGTAGGAAGGCGATCTACCAGGTTCTAATGGTACCGTTGACTTTTACGGGTGCCACTACATCGGTGGCCACGAAGTCGTGCGCTGTAGTAGTGTAGGTCGTTGCAAACGGTGCCGGTCCTAACTTTGGAAGCTCCTAAACACAGCCGTACTTTCCGTCTCTTACAAGAGAGCAAGTTTGATAGTTGACTTGTAATTCTTGATTAGTCGTGGTTACGACGATCGTGCCTTTCGTTACCGTAGATGCCAGGAATGATGAAATCGTTGCGCCGGATATACTGAGTGTGACTCTCGTAAGAATACTGTTGGATCGGGCGACTTGGGGACGGGTGAGTGGTCGAGGGGATGTTGTCCTACTTCATGGAATAGAAACGAGATAATTAGGCGTGATGGCAATGTCGTTGCCAATATTTGGAGCACACAATCACCCACAATACTGCTTAGCTCGGTTCCCGACGGCTTTACTTCCCCCGATCCCGAACACACGGCTCCTGGAATTGACTCTGTGAGCTATATCTCGCTCAAGGAGATGATACCAAATTGCCAAACACTTAACCAAATCAGCATGTATCCCCAGTATTTCGAGCCATACTTCTGACGCCGTTGAGCGTGCAGAAACGACGGATAGGCCGTTGACCACTGGATCGCTTGAGCCCGTAATGTGGTGAGAAAGAGGGTAAATTGTACGTTGGATGGTGAACATTGATTGGTCGATGTTACCGAGGAGCAAGAAAGGCTCGTGAGTGAGTAGTAAGGGAAAGCCAGACCTAGGACCAGACTGGTAAGCACCAGTCGGCGACAACTGAGAAAGTTGGGATGGAGTAGGTCCAAAACGGGACCAAGTGCAGGTTTTTATTCTAACTTATGAGACCAAAAAACACTACAAAAACAACCGAGTCACAACATACAACATCAAATGGAAAGGGGAGGTGAGTAAGTGTACGTGAATCGCAAACCATCTAGCTCCATCTTGACAAATCCATTATAGCAATAAAGAGAAGGAAAGAGAGAGAAAGAGAAGGTTTCAATCAAGAGATTTGTGGAGGGGGGAACCAAAAGACAATATTCCAAAGACAGCAAAACATCCATTTCCTGCTATAGTCTGCAGAGCACTATTGCACGCGGAATCACTTTAGAAAGTATGAAGATAGTCGCCGAAGAGACTCTTGAGCGTATCGAAGGCGACGCTGCCAATAGGGTAGCCCAACAACCCCGCCACCTTCCCAACGAGGTCCCCACCCTTGGTGTAGATCGTCTCGACAAAGCGGTGCTAAAGGTTGACCAGAATATGAGCAATCGGACTCGTGTGAATCAAACAAGGCAGTTACATACTTGATACATTCCGCGGCTTTTCTCGTGGAACGCGACCCATCAGTTGTCGCCGTTCTTGTTCTTTTGACCATACTGGTGCTTGTCGCTAATGGTGACTTCGTAGTACCCGTCCGCATTCTTCTTGCCGAGGTTGTCTGCGTTGAACCACTCGACTTGGCAGAAGAAGGGGACTTCTCCGTTACCTGTGACTCGGATCAGCACTCTGCAGACATACTCAGGGAAAGGACAGACCTTGACTCTTGTTCTTGGCGACAAGAGCATAGTACTCGGCAGTGCGTGTGCCCGACTGCTGCCACTCGAGTTTGATACGTTGCTTGGCTTCGTCGGCGGTGGAGGGAACGAGGAGAACGTCGCCTTTGTTAACAATGGGCATGATAGTAGTTTTAAGGAGTTGAGAGGGTTAAGAAGATTGAAATTGACTGGAGAAGCTTGTGAGCTCTGAAGAAAGACCAGCGATGCGAGTGAGGCTTTTATACCCTCTTGGACCTTGGAGCTCTGTCACGCCGTCTCTGTTACCTTTGTGGTTGTACAGCATATTTCAGAATATTTTCGAAATACACATCATGAATTCCTGACACCGGGTCGGATTACAGGAGTCGACCCTCCGCTTGAGCTGAGTTGGCGCCACCGTCAATCTAATGTCAATTGATTTCCGTGTACATCCGAGGGAATTCGCGCACTATTAGCATTCGGAGACACCAGAAACCCGAAGGAAACAGAGACAAACATCTGAGAGGGTCTAGACTTACTTGTATCAAGGTGTGGCGCCTACTTGATGATTCTAGAAAACTCCTCGACGCGAACCTTCCTGAGTCAGTTGTGAGGGCTGCAACTCCTCATTACCGGCGCATAGAGCCGTATGATGCACCGTCAATAGTTATGTAAATAGTTGTGGCATACTCTCCTGCGGTGCTTAGACTGCTCGCAAAGGGGAAATATCGTAATGGAGGAGAATAATCACTATAAGCTATTTATTTTGGGGAGGGCTCACCAGTCGTCTGAGCGATGTGATATACTGGTGGACGGAAGTTTCCCTTCGTGAACGTATTGTTGACGCATTGATAGAATTTGGACTCTAGATTCTACTGTTCACCACAGGCCGCGATCAAGATATATTCAAAAACTCACGTATCAATTTTTGCCGAGTCTTGTACGTTCTTCAGTCTCGAGGCCGACGTGGGTACATCACACAACAGGATGAACCCTGTACAAACACCACTCATTGGTGGCCGTAGTAAATCATGATACATGTAGAGAATATGAATATGCCGTGCAAGTCAATAGTTTGAATGAAGATACTTACTGAGTGTTTGAAATTAGTCAATGTTCACTGGCAAAAGCAACCTATAGCTTACTGTGACAATGATCCCGGATACCTTCACACTTGGAGAATATCGAGCTGTATGTTACTACCTGACTTTTTAGTCTCGCTATTGCAAGTTTCAGCTCAGTGCCACTGAATATCTCGTGGACCTGGAATGGTACCCGCTCAGATGTAATTTAGATTGGCATGCTGAGGGGTAATGGCCCTTCAGTTTCCATTCCAATTAATGACGGGAATACGAACGTTTGCCACTGAACTTATACCTCTCCTTTTCGAAATTTCATGTCTGGAACTACATCATAAGTGAGACTGGGATGTCTGTATGCAAAACGCGAGTCCTGACTCCACAAGAGCTCAGTCAAGGGAATGGAATTTAGACTGGGTTCGAAAAATGTGTTTGGTACAGGTCGAGTCAGACACGGCGCTTTGAAGTAGCGCTTATATACGTAAGTAGGCTCAGGCATCCATCACGGTGGCTCCAAAACTCCGTTCTTGGAACCATCTTATTGAGGACCTGGATGGATTTGACGGGGCGAGTTGCGGCACCACAGTATGACAAGGGTACGCAACATAGACACAGTGCTGAAGAATGATGTTAGACGGTATTTTGGTGGTGAGTGTCCGTATGTCTGTCATCATTCCGAATGGAAACCAAGTACTGAATCGATATTGTCCTTCACATGTCGCTCGTATTGAAGCGAGTGTTCTCCCGAGCCGATGATATTTCGAGGGGTGCTCGTTCGCCTGGAATGGAGAGCCCGAAAAGGCATATAGTAACCTACATCTTTGATAGTCCCGACCCCATAACTTCCAGGGTAAGGGCGCTGGTAGCAAGTTGTGACCTGGAAGATGTAACAGAGATTGAGAAGCTTACAACGGATCGAATGTCCTCAGTGGACACAACAAGATCGAGAGGCGTGGGACATCGGGTGTCCTTTACCTAAAGTTGACGAATGCTGATTCGTACTCTGCATGTATCGATTGCGGTCACCGGTGAGTAGTATTTGTCTAACGTTCTTCCTGTCGGATCTGTTTGTCAAGTACCTGCATCGACCTCGAGCGAGAACGTACAAGACAATGTCAGAATCTAATAGATGGTGTTCTCATGTATGTTTCAATGGCAGCCCAAGGAGCGGTCGCTTGCGTCCTACGGTAGGATATGGAGTCCAAAATCTATCGATATGACGAAAACTCCTGTCTGCCACGTTGCAGCGTTTAGTCGACTGGTAAGTCCTCCGTTGGACACCTTGTCATGTCACATATTAACCGTCCTACACTACCATGACCCCGCTTCACTGGTAGTGATCTGACCTTTGATCTTGAGCACTACTGGAAGAGCACACCACAACCGTGGCCAGTGACAGTACATAGCATTGATCTACGGCGGGGGGGTCTTTGTGACCTCCACAACTCAATTCGGGCAACTCCCCGTCGCGGGACCTTCAAGGAAAATTAAAATGCCGTGAACGCCTCAATGAACATCGGTGTTTATCTGTGTTTTCTTCGGGCTGTCCATCCCTCCGACCATTAATGGCACACCAGTACCCTCAGGTTTCCCCAGGTACCTTCAAAGACGCACAGGATCAATCCGACTCGGATTGACAGGTCCGCTAACAGCTTGAGATCGAACTCGAGTCGAGGCATGTACTCGGGCATTCATCGCATCTATCTCGAAAAAAATATAATCAATGTGGTAGCATACCTTATGTGACTACAGCAATGGAGAACGGTACGTGACGGAGCTTCTGCCTTCTAAGAACATTATAAAAGCCTTGTTCAAGTCGCCTTTGTCTCTCCAGCTCTCACAAGTCTCTTCAGTCTACTTCAGTCTTTTCGACAACTCACCTTCTCCTTCAATCTACCATCATGCCCATTGTCAACAAAGGCGACGTTCTCCTCGTTCCCTCCACCGCCGACGAAGCCAAGCAACGTATCAAACTCGAGTGGCAGCAGTCGGGCACACGCACTGCCGAGTACTACGCTCTTGTCGCTAAGAACAAGAGTCAAGGTCTGTCCTTTCCCTGATCAAGTTTGCACAGTGCTGATGCGCATCGTAGGTAACGGAGAAGTCCCCTTCTTCTGCCAAGTCGAGTGGTTCAACGCAGACAACCTCGGCAAGAAGAATGCGGACGGGTACTACGAAGTCACCATTAGCGACAAGCACCAGTATGGTCAAAAGAACAAGAGCGGCGACAACCGATGGGTTGCGTTCCACGAGAAAAGCCGCGGAATGTATCAAGTATGTAACTGCCTTGTTTGATTCACACGAGTCCGATTGCTCATATTCCGGTCAACCTTTAGCACCGCTTTGTCGAGACGATCTACACCAAGGGTGGGGACCTCGTTGGGAAGGTGGCGGGGTTGTTGGGCTACCCTATTGGCAGCGTCGCCTTCGACACGCTCAAGAGTCTCTTTGGGGACTATCTTCACACTTTCTGAAGAGATTCAGCACGCAACAGTGCTCTGCACATTGTAACAGGAAATCGATGTTTTTCTGTCTTTGGGATATCGTATTTTGGTTCCCCCCTACACCAATGTGCTTATTGAAATCTCTTTCTCTCTCTTTCCCTCTATTTATTACTATAATGGATTTGTCAAGATGGAGCTACTTAAATGGTTTGTGATTCACGTACACTTATTCACCTCCTCTTTCCATTTGATGTATATTGTGACTCGGTTGTTTTTGTAGTGTTCATGTTCTCATAAGTTAAAATAAAAACCTGCGCTTGGTCCCGTTTTGGACCTACTCTATCCCACTTTCTCAGTTGTCACCGGCTGGTGCCTAGCAGTCTGGTCCTAGGCATCTACTCCTCTACTCGAGAGTACGCAAGTAGACAAGAGTAACAAGCGGTTGCAAAGCGAGCGGATCACAGTTAGAATAGACGATACAGGAGGTATACGGACTGACAGTCGGGGCCGACAAACCGATGACAAGTACAGGGCGTAAGTAAATAATCGATGAGGTACACGAGATGAAACCCTCTGGCTGATATCCGAGCCGTCTCGATGATTAACAAGACCAAAACGCTCCTCACGAACATTGGGGCAGATGTATAGCAGGAGTGACGTTAGGATTGAGGAAAGGTAACTGGGTAGATGGGTGAAAGGAGGGGAAAGGATGAGAAAACACCCCAAGGAAATGCAGCCGTTGTGGTGTATGACCATCTCAACCGAAGGCGACGGGCAGCCATCTTCAGGAATTGGAGATTGTCCTGGAAAACCCACCGATGCCGGCAGATCCGAGCCTTAACCTGAGATATCACGAGGGTTACCGGGGAAACCGACATCTCGCATAACGTCAGGGAAAGAAGAGTATACACCCAGCACCAAATTGAATGAAACCACCACCCCACTTCGAGCCCAAATCCACGGACAACTGACGCACTCGATCCATAGAATCAGAAACGGGGCAGAGCGACAGTTGAGAGTCAAATAGGCAGGGTGAATTGCAGTGGTAGCCAACCACTCCTACTCAAATGAATAGGAGCAAATATATGAGAAGCATTGGCATTCCCGATGTTAGATATGGGGAGAAGCTCTTTGGTTATAGATCGTCTGGACCATTTTGGAGACGGGATAACAAGAACGGCGCGGCTAGGAGTATGCAACAAAAAATTAAATAAAAGGGAGAATACAACGCTGCGGCGAGAGAGTGCATGGAGGTAGGTGGGGCCGTAAGAGAAGAGATGAGGTCGACATCCCGAACAGAGGCGACTTGGAGGAGTCACAGTCCCTTCATGATTAAAAAAGGCGATGCCAGTCGACCATCCGACAATTACCACCAGTTCATCTGCGGCACGAGATCAAAGAAAGCCCTCTACACCCTGTCATGTTTAAAGTTGAAACCGCAGGGTCATGTCGAAATCGTAGGCTCAGACGTAGTTGAATGGAGAATGCAGAGACACAGTGGCGAAGTTTGACCTTGCCCAGTGCCCAATTTTGAACAGCGCGACCACGTCAAACAAACCAACGACGACACCACCTTGTGCAGCAAGGAAACCCGACGATCAAGTAAGTCGCAAAGTAAAACGGCCCAGAGTTGTGGGTTGGATGTAGCGATGGCATCTAGATGATGCATCTATTCATCGTTGCCATCAATAACGATAATGAGAAGCGTCGACCCGAACGCGAACGGAAAGAAAGACCAAGAATGAGTTGACGCGTAGTGACAGACAATGGCTTAGATAGGCCTTCAACGTCCGCGAGAGGGAAGATAAGGATGTAAATATTCCAGTCGGCGTAATCAAGTGACGCCGCTATGATATCCGAGCCGTGAGCCTGGGTAGAGCGAAACAAAAGAGACAGGGAGACAGCACGTGAAAACTGGAGATTCCATAATATCCAAGGCTCGAGCAGCAAGAACGATAAAAGGAAAACATGACTGTTGCAACAGATTCTTCATATTTGTGTTCGTATATTCTTATGTTGCCCGCAGCCAGCGACACCAGGATAAAAGACCTGAGAAAAGTCCGTCAGTCACCGCCGTGTAAACTAAACCGTCAAACAAACCAAAGGAAGGGTAGCTGAGCAGCTAGAACGACAAAAGGATTGGAGTGCAAATGAGAACCGATGCGTACCGGTACCCCTACGGCATCTTATATATCAGACCTCTTCAACATCCCTCATGTATTGTCTCCGGTTCAACGTTGCCTTCTTGATGATGAACGAGAATTAGCGAGAGAAACCGACCACTCCCAACAAAAACTCACCTAGTCAAATGGAAAGGTCTCTATCCGGCTTTGGATAGCACTTGAATGTGGAGATGGTGATGGTTCAGTTTCAGGAGAGATGCGATCACGTCATCGACAAAAAGGACCTTTCGTTCTCACGCGAATCAAAGCAGATTCAGTTCAGACAGTAGCGGTTGACAATGTTCATGAGTGGAAAGATCTAATCCGACCTGCCTGATTCGAACAGGCGACCCCAAGATACAGAAATTTCAGGCAACCAATTACAACTTTGTGCTCTTCTAGTTGGCTGTATCCAACCAGGCTGGAGAGCGGCCCATACATCACCTAACCAGTATTCCTGCTCGCGCCAAGCCATTCGGGTAGTTATATTCAGTTCGACTTGAATGATACTCAACCTCAATTCACGCCGCCGTTCGACTTCCTCAATCCTCACCAACCTTTTCTTCGCCACATGTACGAAATCCTTGGGAGCGCGATGGCCCAGGGCTCGATTCCCTGTAGCGGAAGTTTATAAGTTTGTTTATGGACCTTTTTTGATCTTGGATGAATGGATGGATGATGTGGGTAGAGTAAGTGTCAATTCCCAACGGGCAGACCACAACATGAGCACGTTGCCTCAATCACGGTAAAAAATACACGGGCAATCGAGGACTAGTGATCCCTGCCCGGATTGAACGGACGACCTTCTGGATTCCTCGACGCTATGGTCACTGGAATCAGATGCTCTACCGCTGAGCTAAGGGATCGTTGCAAGAAGTTGCATGGAATTCTTACCCAGAGTAGGTCGCGGAGACCGCGGAGATCAATTAATCATGGGATACTGGGTTTCGGAGCCGAAGCCGGGACGCAGTGGGGACGCGGGTTGGCTTTTGACGACCACGACCATTTACTGCGCGGTTCCTCTCCTCCCTTGAATGTTGAACGTGAACACCGGTGGGCCTCTATTTATCCATTTGGAGTCTTTCGTCATTTTCATTGGCACTCAAAAACTTCTCTTCTATAGCTCTCCTTTCGCCCTGTACGGTTAATTGGGTGTGAATTCTTGCAACTACTACCAAAAAACGCAACGCAGCCCAGTGAACTCTTGGTTTCCGCATCCTATGAGGGGCTATCGGGAGGATAGGGTTTGTGCGATATGAGTATAGGTTTAGAGGTACATGATGTACGTGCGTGCCGGTTCTTAATCCATTTTCATGTTTGCGTGCGACTTTTTTCCTCCAGCAAAGATGTACCTACGCCCATGTTGACCGCCTATCTGCAACCACTCACCTCTGCTACCTGCGGGATTGCCCAATTCACATTCCTCTGTTCATACCACTCGCTCGTCACCTCGACCTAGTGCTACCGAATCGGATAAGATCAAACCTAAGTCTTGTATACAACTACGGCTCTTTGCTTCAATACACCTTTAGCGATTTGAAACCTTAGAAGTCGGTATTGATCCCCATCTGATTCCAAGTTTACCCTAAGCCTCCACGGACCATCGGCCCCCACTCGTCCGACTATGACTCATCTTCATCATTCCTCCTGCTCTTACTGAATGGCATTCATTGAAGCCTTCGTTGTCTCTTCATCCATGCAGAGGTAGCGCCATATAACGCCACTCCCTCCGTTTTTTAATAAGTGTATAGGCCCTCCGTGCCATGAATCCTGCCCTTGCTATTCGGTCTTCGTTGCTTTATCGGACTCTCCGCTCGTGCTACGCCCCAAACAAAGACCCTCAATCATCTTGACCGAACCTCATGTCTCGATCTTAATAACACCCGTGATCATCTTCTGGGGTCCCGGCTGACTGTATTCATTCTTCAAGTTGCTTTCTTTTTTTTTCCAATTCTGCACTAGCTTATCGTCTCTTCTGCGGCCCTATGTTCTCGATTTGGGACGGTCGGCTTTGGGTGGCGTGACAGCCTTCGGGTCCGATGCGACTACGAAGCGAGCAAATTTCAAAGCTACCGGGATCGTCAAGACGCGGGGGAACGGTGGTATAAAAGAGCACCGTCCATATTGCTCCTTAGAACCCAAGAACACACTAAAACACCCAACATGCAAGTCAAACTCGTCGCTTTTCTGGCTTTGGTTCTCCCAGCTATCGCCCTACCCCTCACAACCAACAATGGCAAAGATATCCCGAGGTATGTTAGTTGTAGGATTATTTCCACACTCATGGCCCTGACTCTTTCATTTCAGTGTCGCGTCGAGGAGTATATTTGACAGTCAATGTCGTTCAATGTCTGCCTCAGATACTGGTCTAATCTATCTCCTCCCACAGGTCCGCTTGATGATATCAACAACCATGTCATTGGCCCGCTCCTACTTGGTCTTGGAGTTGTGAAGAGAGGTTCGGGCGGACGCTTGGCCGACATTCGTTGATTGTGCTCTTCCGTGTCCGATTCGGGATTGATACTGTGGGGAATTCCGATTCTCAAGCGAGTAGAGTCGTCTATCACGCAAACATAAGATCTGTCATTACTTTAGCCCGTACCAATGCCCCTATGGTTCGTGGCGGCAGCAAAATTTTGATACCGTGTTCACGAGCAATCTACTTACGTGACCCAAAAGAAATTGTTTTGGTCAGTAGCTACAACCCTCGGGTCTCAGTTCTGAATGACAATGCTGAAGTAAAATAATGAGCAAGCGGCACCGACTGGCTTCTGGTGTTCCTGGCCCTTGCTCGTTGTTGCTGTGTAGGTTCTTCGTCGCTAGAATTGGCCACATGAAGTAAACGACGAGATGTAGATCATTATAGGTTCTCCGAGTCTTCTCTGATTGTTGCTTGGATCTCGGCTAAGCAAAATCGTGAGTCGTCCTTTTTCGTCCCGTTTCTCCTGCCCTCTTTCTGTTATGGCTTGTCCCCCAACTCTGCTCTCGACCCCTGATTCGGCTTGAGCCATTACTTAAGATACCCTACCAGTATATCTGTTATCCTGGGGGTGTTCTGGCTCAATGGTCTCGTTTAGCTTCTTTTGTACGTTACAACCGAACTGTAGGTGGCCGGCATGTCGGAGCGCCTGTCATCGTACAACGAAACTTTGGCTGTGTTCAGATTCCCCGAGAGGTTGTCACTAACTTCGTTTGAACTTTGACCACAACAATTTCTATCCAGTTACGACACAAGTTCCGAGTCCATTGAGCTTGCTATAGTCCCACGGTTGTAGACTGAATAATACAATTGGTGGACTCGTACCGTCTTAGCAGGCAACAGCTAGTTCTTGCCAACCCACACCACAAATCACAAGATTAGTTCTGAGAAATTGAACTGGACCGGTGAATAGTAACCATTTGAACGCCGGCCGGCGACGAGTTGGAAATGGAACCAAGACCTGGATAAAAGTAGATCCAAAATGGGATAAAACGCAGATTTAGTATTTATTTCCGAGTCGGTGAACCCTATAAAAGTACTCGAAACGGTAACAGTATTAGATAGAACTGGGGACTGAGTAAGTGTACGTGTACTGTAACCCGTAAACCCGTATACTCTTCAGATTTATCTTGACTAGTCTGCCGTGATGAAGAAGAAAAGTGAGAGAAAAGGACGATTTTGATAGACAGGTTTGTATGGAGGGGAGAATCAAGAGACGATATTCCCAAAATGATAAAATATCTATTTCCAGTTGTAGGCGTGTGAAAACGACGGATAGTTCGTCGACGACTGGATCGCTCAAGCCCGTAACGTGGTGGGAGGGAGGGCAAATTGTACGTTGGATGGTGAACATTGATTGGTCGACGTTACCGAGGAGCAAGGAAGGCTCGTGAGTGAGTAATATGGGAAAACCAGACCTAGGACCAGACTGTTAGGCACCAGCCGGCGACAACTGAGAAAGTGGGGATAGAGGAGGTCCAAAACGGGACCAAGCGCAGTGTTTAATTCTAACTTAGGAGACCGTGAACACCACAAAAACAACCGAGTCACAACATACAACATCAAATGGAAAGGGGAGGTGAGTAAGTGTATGTGAATCGCAAACCATCTAGCTCCATCTTGACAAATCCATTATAGCAATAAAGAGAAGGAAAGAGAGAGAAAGAGAAGGTTTCAATAAAGAGATTTGTGGAGGGGGGAACCAAAAGACAATATTCCAAAGACAGCAAAACATCCATTTCCTGCTATAATTTGCAGAGCACTAATCCACGCGGAATCACTTTAGAAAGTGTGAAGATAGTCGCCGAAGAGACTCTTGAGCGTGTCGAAGGCGACGCTGCCAATAGGGTAGCCCAACAACCCCGCCACTTTCCCAACAAGGTCCCCACCCTTAGTGTAGATCGTCTCGACAAAGCGGTGCTAAAGGTCGACCAGAATATGAGCAATTGGACTCGTGCATCAAACAAGGCAGTTACATACTTGATACATTCCGCGGCTTTTCTCGTGGAACGCGACCCATCGGTTGTCACCGTTCTTGTTCTTTTGACCATACTGGTGCTTGTCGCTAATGGTGACTTCGTAGTACCCGTCCGCATTCTTCTTGCTGAGGTTGTCTGCGTTGAACCACTCGACTTGGCAGAAGAAGGGGACTTCTCCGTTACCTGTGACTCGGATCAGCACTCTGCAGACATGATCAGGGAAAGGACAGACCTTGACTCTTGTTCTTAGCGACAAGAGCGTAGTACTCGGCAGTGCGTGTGCCCGACTGCTGCCACTCGAGTTTGATACGTTGCTTGGCTTCATCGGCGGTGGAGGGAACGAGGAGAACGTCGCCTTTGTTGACAATGGGCATGATAGTAGTTTTAAGGAGTTGAGAGGGTTAAGAAGATTGAAATTGACTGGAGAAGCTTGTGAGAGCTGGAGAAAGACCAGGGATGCGAGTGAGGCTTTTATACCCCCTTGAACCTTGGGAACTCTGTCACACCATCTCCGTTACCTTTGTGGTTGTACAACATATATTGGAATATCTTCGAAATCCGCGCTATGAATTCCTGACATCGGGTCGGATTACAGGAGTCAACCCTCCGCTTGAGCTGAGTTGGCGCCACCGTCGATCTAAATTCAATTGACTTCCGTGTACATATTACATCCGAGCGAACTGACACACTATTAGCATTCGGAGACATTGAAAACCCGAAGAAAACAGAGAGGGTCTGGACTTGCCTTCACTGAGGCGTTTGTGGCGTCTACCACATGCTTCTAGAAAAATCCAGGACGTGAACTTTCCGAGTCATTCGTGAGGGCCGCAAGGTCTTCTCTCACTACCGATGCATCGAGTTGTCTAATGCACTGTCATCAGTTATGTAAATAGTTGTGGCATACTCTCATGCGGTGCTTTGACTGCTCACAAGGAGGCCCTGTGAAGATATTGTGATGGACGAGAATAATCACTATGAGCTACCTACTTTGTGAAGTAAGAAGGCTTACCAGTCGTCTCAACAACGTGATATACTCGTGGACGGGAGTTCCTCTCGTAAACGCATTGATAGAATTTGGACTCTAGATTCTCCTGTTTACCGCATGCAACCGCTCCCCAGGCCGCGATTGGGATATATCCGAAAAACTCACATATTGAGTTCTGTCATGTCCTGTACATTCTTCAGTTCCGAGGCAAACATGGGTACGCTAGAAACGATTCAACAGGATGAACGTCGCACAGACACCGCTCATTGGTGGCCGCAGTGAATCGTGATATATGCGGAGAATATGGGTATACTGTGGAAGTAAATCGTCCGATCAAGGGCGTCGAATGACCCATGTATGATATTCTTGGTATCTTCAAAGTTAGTCAGTGTCCACTGCATCAGCAAAGTGCAGCTTTTCCCGGAGGCCGTTCTTGGCACTTGAGCCGGTCTCTCAGGGTGGCGGGCTCACCGGCCAGAAAATTCGGTTCATCACGAGCTTTCAACGTCCTACCTCATGTGAGATAGTTATCTAAAAGACCTCCAAAGAGTGTTTATACTCTGAGTGAAGAAGTATGTAATCAAAAATTCGCCCGAAACTCACTTTTGTTTACCAAAAATACAGCCGGTGGGATTTTAGACCCAGCCGTTCAGGGCCCAACCGGTGAACCGGTACCGGTCATAAACGGTCGTAAACGGTTATTTCGCGGGTTACTGATGTGGGAACGGCATTCTATCGCTTAATTTGACAAAGATTCCGGATACCTTTGCCCCAGAGTTTGTGAACTCGCAAAATATTGAACTGTAGTTCCTATCTGACTTTTTAGTCTCGCTATCACAAAGTCCAGCTCAGTGCCACTGAACATCTCGTGGACTTAGAATGGTACTCGCTCATATAGAATCTAGATTGGCATGCTGAGGGGTAATGGCCCTTCATTTTTCATTCCGAATGATGACGGGAATACGAATGCTTGCCGTTGACATTATGTCCCTCCTTTTCGAGAGCTCATGTCGGAAGCTAGGTTCTATGTCTCACAAGGTATGCTTCTAGATTGATTTGTTATTTTTTTCGAGATAAATGCGATGAACACCCGAGCGCAGGCCTCGATTCGAGTTCGATCTCAAGCTGTTAGCGGACCTGTCGATCTGAGTCAAATTGATTTCGTATGCCTTCGAAGGTGCCTGAGGGAACCTGACAGTACTGGTGAGCCTTTAGCGGTTGGAGAAAGCGAAAGCCTGAAGAAAACACAGATGTTCATCGAGGCGTTCGCGGCATCACCTTCATTTCTCTTGAGGGCTACACAACAGGGAGTTGCCCGAAATGAGCCGTGGACGTCGAAGTCTTCCTTCCACCGCCGTAGATCAACCATATCCACTGTCACTGGTCGGGGCTGCTGTGCGCTCTTTCAGTAGTGCTCAAGAAGGACTAGACCACGAGTAGAGTGGGGTCAGGGTAGTTTAAGACCGTTGATATGTGATATGACAAGGTGTACAACGGAGGACTTACCAGTCGACTAAACACTGCAATATGGCAGACAGGAGTTTCCCTCACATCGATAGATTGTGGACTGGATATCCTACCGTATGGCGCAAGCGACCGCTTCTCGGGCTGTGATCGAAATGTATCTGAAAACACCATCGGTTAGGTTCTGATATTGTCTGGTACATTCTTGCTTCAATTAAACGCGGTTAATAAACGGATCCGACATAAAATAAATGCTACTCACCGATAACCGCAGTCAACACATGCAGAGAGGACGAGTTTGTACTCGTCAACTTTAGTCAAAGACCATTCGATCCGTCGTAAGCTTCTCAACTTGTGTTACAACTTACGGGCTACAGCTTGCTACCGGAGCCCTTACCCTGGGAGTTATGGGCTCGCGAATTATCACAGCTGTAGGTTACTATATGCCTTTTTAGGCTCTCCATTCCAGCAAATCGAGTACCCCTTGACATATCATTGACTCGGGAGAATATGAACTTCTGCCAGAGCAGGAAGCAGGAGGAATAGTGCCAGGTGAAGACGAGTTGTAATCATGCGAGGGCCGCCAGTGACCCAAAGAGGCTGAGGGTAAACTTAGAATCCAGCGCAGACTAGTGGGTGTTTGATGGAGCGTCAGAGGTGGGGAGCCGATATCGACATCCAAGATTTCGAATTCCTAAAGGTGTACTGACAGGTGGAGGACTTGAGAGCGGCGTTGGTAACCGTGAATTGGCTACTGAGTTTGATCTTTGTCGGTAGCGGTAGACGTAACGAGGGGGTCATTTGAACAGAGAAATGTGAGCTAGGCAGTCAAGCAGATAGCAGAGTTCGATGTTTACACTGAAGTGGTCAACATGAAGATGGGTGTAGGTACATCTTTGCTGGAAGGAAACGGTCGAACACAGTTATGAAGATGGAATGAGAGCCGGAAACGGACATGACGTACCTCTAGACCCTTAAACATACAGCACAGACCCTTTTCTCCTTAAATCCCTTCGTAGGATGCGGAAACTAAGAGTACACTGAGGCCTCGTTGCGTTTTTTGGTAGTTGACGTGAGAAGTCACGCCCAGTGAGCCATAGAGGTCGAAAGGAGAGCTACAAAACATAAGTGCAAGGACCAATAGAAGGACTCCAAACGAATGAATAGAGGTCCACGGATGTGCACGTTCAACGTTCAAGGGAGGGGAGGATTAGTGCTGTGATGGTCGTGGTGGTCGAAAGGCAACCCGCGTCCCGGCTTCGGCTCCGAAGACCGGCATTGCAAATCCCATGATCATTTATCTCCACGTTCCCACGACTCTCTTGAGGTAAGGTTTTGCGCTCCCTCAGTGCAGCGCTAGGGGACGTGATTCGGGCACGAGCATGGTTCATGGCTTCCAGCTGATTTCAAAAGTTCATTCGTTGAATCTGGACAGGGATCATTGGGGGATTGCATGTGCATTGATACCGTAATTGAAGGAAAATGAACCTGACCGTTACTTTCAGGGGGTCGACACTTACTTACAGGCTCTATCATCAAGATGGATCAAGTAGTTTGGCCCGCTGACAGCAAATTTCCGTTACAAGGTTGAACTTTTGTACGCTGGCTGTCGCGATCTTTAGTCTTTCAAGCACTAGAAGAATGAGATCTTGAAGTACACCATAACAGACTACGGAAAGCTCACCCTCGAGACTCAACACAATGTGACCTTTCCTGGAAATTGGTCAGATTGTTAATGCACCACTGTTTGTTGAACCTGTGGGATCCGGTCCTTGGTATTTTCTGCACTTTTCCGACCACCGATATATATATGAGCTGGGATACACCTCAGCAACGTGACCCAATCCCCACCATAATGATGGCTATCCATCTCTACTCTTCAGGGACGTCAGGTGTAACAACATCCGAGCGCCTTCCTCCTCCGAAGTGCTATCTTGATAGACATGTTGGCGACAGTCCCGTCCACCCTGCTTGCCCAAAAAAATTTCCGAACGAGCACAACATATGGTACATTACTACGTACTCAACTTTGGGAACTACAGGTATACTAATGTGTTAAGCCTCACGACTTGCGATAAATTTCAAATGCTAGTGCTGTGGCGTTGGCGTTGGCGGTGGCGACTCACTTCGTTTGAGGCCACTCGATCCTCTTCTTTTTGGTATGCTCAGGCTATAGAGCTTTTGGCCTCCATTGTCCTTCCACGTCGCTCGGACTAGAATTGACAGAGGAGGATTAGCTGGCAGTTCAACAACGGCAACTGAATCATACCTTGACCACTCGTTTTCTAATTCATAGAACGGATGCGTATTTGAACCTGTTCTATACATACAGCGACCATAAGAACATGGATATACTATGAAAATGTCGATACAATCCCGTACACCTTCTGAATCGCTCCGTAATTCAATTTCTGCTGTTCACCATGCCTCGATAACACTCAGCAATAAAATTCTCCATCCCTCGTCATCATCAACTTGATAGTACGGTGTCGTCGTGTAGTTATTCAACAATTCACCTCATTCGACCCTATCCCAAATTATTGCATGACCAAATGTCTGGGATCCGAAACGTCGGTCACTGCCGATTTTACCCCACGCCGTACCATCAATAAATAACCAATGCCCCGACAAGAATTGTACTCAATAGGAGGGTGATCTACCAGGTTATAATGGTACCATTGTCTATTACGGGTGTCACTACATCAGTGACCACGAAGCCGTGCGCTGTAGTGGTTTACACGGCGGGATTTTGGATGTCAACTCGCCCTTTGTGGTGTGATGTCAACACGGTCAACACACACTTGTCTAGTCGTTGTCCCCTTGATTTTTGGTCAGGTTTACCCTGGTCCCCATTCAATTTCCGAGTGGAGAACGACGTGTTAACCGTGTTGACATCACACCACAAAGGGCGAGTTGACATCCAAAATCCCGCTGTGTTAGGTTGTTGCAAACGATGTTGGTCTTAACTTTGAAAGCTCCTAAACACAGCCGTAATTTCCGTCTCCTACAAGAGAGCAAGTTTGATAGCTCACCTGTGATTTTGTATCAGTCGTGGTTACGACGGTCGTGCCTTTCGTTAGCGTAGATGTCAGGAATGATGGGATTGTTGCGCCAGATACACTGAGTGCGACTCTTGTAGAAATACTTGGGGTCGGGCAACTTGAATACGGGTGAGTCGTCGAGGAGATGTCGTCCTATTTGATGGAATAGAAATGAGATAATTAGGCGTGATGGCAATGTTGTTGCCAATTGCAACATTTGGAACGCACAATCACCCATAACACTGCTTAACTCGGTTCCCGACAATTTTAATCCCCCCGATCCCGGACACACGGCGCCTAGAACATCGACTCTGTGAGCTGTATCTCACTCAAGGGGATGATACCAAATTGCCAAACACTTCACCAAATCAGCATATATCCCCAGTATCTCGGGCTATACTGCTGACAACCGTTAAGCGTGCAGAAACGACGGACAGGCCGTTAACTACTGAATCGCTTAAACCCATAACGTGGTGAGAGAGAGGGTAAATCATACGTTGGATGGTGAACATTGATTGGTCGGCGTTACCGAGGAGCAAGAAAGGCTCGTGAGCGATTGATATGGGAAAGCCAGACCTAGGACCAGACTGGTAGGCACCAGCCGGCGACAACTGAGAAAGTGGGGATGGAGTAGGTCCGAAACGGGACCAAGCGCAGGTTTTTATTGTTACTTAGGAGACCGTGAACACTACAAAAACAACCAAGTCACAACATACAAGATCAAATGGAAAGAGGAGGTGAATAAGTGTACGTGAATCGCAAACCATTTATCTCCATCTTGACAAATCCATTATAGTAATAAATAGGGGGAAAGAGAGAGAAATAGAATTTCAACGGGTGGATTGGTGTAGAGCCGAAAGACGATATTCCAAAGACAGTAAAACATCCATTTCCCGCTAAAATGTGCAGAGCACTGTTGCACGCTGAATCTCTTCAGAAAGTATGGAGATAGTCGCCGAAGAGACTCTTGAGCGTGTCGAAGGCAACGCTGCCAATAGGGTAGCCCAACAACCCCGCCACTTTCCCAACAAGGTCCCCACCCTTAGTGTAGATCGTCTCGACAAAGCGGTGCTAAAGGTCGACCAGAATATGAGCAATTGGACTCGTGCATCAAACAAGGCAGTTACATACTTGATACATTCCGCGGCTTTTCTCGTGGAACGCGACCCATCGGTTGTCACCGTTCTTGTTCTTTTGACCATACTGGTGCTTGTCGCTAATGGTGACTTCGTAGTACCCGTCCGCATTCTTCTTGCTGAGGTTGTCTGCGTTGAACCACTCGACTTGGCAGAAGAAGGGGACTTCTCCGTTACCTGTGACTCGGATCAGCACTCTGCAGACATGATCAGGGAAAGGACAGACCTTGACTTTTGTTCTTAGCGACAAGAGCGTAGTACTCGGCAGTGCGTGTGCCCGACTGCTGCCACTCGAGTTTGATACGTTGCTTGGCTTCATCGGCGGTGGAGGGAACGAGGAGAACGTCGCCTTTGTTGACAATGGGCATGATGGTAGTTTCAAGGAGTTGAGAGGATTGAGAAGATTGAAATCAACTGAAGAAGCTTGTGAGAGCTGGAGAAAGACCAGGGATGTGAGTGAGGCTTTTATACCCTCTTGGACCTTGGGAACTCTGTCACACCATCTCCGTTACCTTTGTGGTTGTACAACATATATTGTAATATCTTCGAAATCCGCGCTATGAATTCCTGACATCGGGTTGGATTCCAGGGGTCAACCCTCCGCTTGAGCTGAGTTGGCGCCACCGTCGATCTAAATTCAATTGACTTCCGTGTACATCCGAGCGAACTGACACACTATTGGTATTCGGAGACACCAAAAACCCGAAGAAAACAGAGACAAACATCTGAGAGGGTCTATTGACGATTCTAGAAAACACCTCGACGCGAACCTTCCCGAGTCAGTTGTGAGGGCCGCAACTTCTCAACACCGACACTATGATGCACTGTCAATAGTTATGTAAATAGTCGGGCATACTCTCCTGCGGTGCTTTGACGGTTCGCAAAGAGGTCCTGGGAAATATCGTAATGGAGGAGAATAATCACTATGAGCTACCTACGTTGGGGAGGGCTCACCGGTCGTCTGAACAATGTGATATACTGGTCGACGGAAGTTTCCCTTTGTGAACGTATTGTTGACGCATTGATAGAATTTGGACTCTAGATTTTACTGTTCACCACAGGCCGCAATCAAGATATATTCAAAAACTCACGTACCAATTTTCGCCGAGTCTTGTACGTTCCTCAGTCTCAAGGCCAACGTAGGTACACAACAGGATGAACGTTGTACAAACACCACTCATTGGTGGCCGCAGTAAATCATGATACATGCAGAGAATATCAATATGTTGTGCAAGTCAATCGTTCGAATGAAGATACTGAAAGTTTGAAGTTAGTCAGTGTCCACTGGTAACAGTAACCTATAGCTTACTCTGATAATGATCCCGGATACCTTGGCTCTGAGGAGAATATCAAACTGTATGTTACTACCTGACTTTTTAGTCTCGCTATTGCAAGTTTCAGCTCAGTGCCACTGAACATCTCGTGGACCTGGAATGGTACCCGCTCAGATGTAATTTAGATTGGCATGCTGAGGGGTAATGGTCCTTCAGTTTCCATTCTAATTAATGACGGGAATACGAACATTTGCCACTGAAATTAGATAATCTACTGCAGACTTCCTTAGGTTATGGGCTAAGTTACTCACGTAGTCTTAGCCTTGTCTCAACTTAGATTTTTTTTACTTGTGTCGACCTTGAGTCGTGCGTGAGCCTCAACCTCAAGTAAGTCGAACTAAGTCGAACTCAAGTCAAACTCAAGTCAAACTCAAGTCAAACTCAAGTCGGCCGTAAGTCAAGCTCGTATTGAGCCTAAGTCAACGTGAGCCGGAACCTAAGTCGATTGTAAGTCAAGGGTAAGCCACGCGTTAGTTAACCTCCGGTCGAGTGTAAGTTGAGTCGAGAACAGCGGGTTGTGGGAGAAAAGCATTGCGATTGTCATAATTCCTCGAACATACAGCGTGTACGAGCTAAATCAAGAAAAAAAAAGATAGCAGTGTAGCACACTCGGCTCAAATCCTCTTCTTTCCCTTCTTACTCTGAGAGTTTGCCGGCTTCGCATTGCCCGTCGGGGCTTGACCGTCACGGCGGGTTTGACTGACTGGTCGGCCACTGGCACTGTACATTCCGCTGATGAACATCATAGAAGCCACAGCTGACTGGCGAGTGGAACGAGGTCTCGCACTGGGGGCAGTCACACTCGGAGCCGTCCGGCTTCGTTTCGTCACGGAAAGGGATGGCGACGGGGTCACCACCCTTCTCTTCCTTGGTGGGTCTTTTGGGTTTGGATCGGCTTCGGTCATGGCCTATAACAAGCTAAGTTAATGATTGAAGTAGTATACGAACGATTGAACTTGCCTCGTGAGTACATTTTATACGTTGAGTAGCCTTGTTCTTTGTCGGACTTGGTATCAGACTTGGTAGCGGCTTGAGAAAACGAGCATAAGCACAAGGTCTTCAAGAGTGATAAGGGGTTGAACATACCTTTGATGGAGCTCTCTCAGGGTTGCCATCGCTGCGGCCATGGTCACCACCAGCCACACAAACGTTGGCCTCCCCTCTCATACGGCCAGCTTCAGGTTCCTCTCCAACTTCCTCCATGCGACCAGCTTCGACTCCCTCTTTGACCTCCTCCACACGGCCAGCTTCAGCCTCCTCTCTAACCTCCTCCATATATCCGCTTTCGTCGCCCTCCACACGAGTGTCCCCCTAAGCTGTACGAGAGGCGAAGGGAAGAGAAAATTCTCAATGGAATGAGAATTTACGACAAGACTGGAGTCTTAGTCGAAGGGAAGCAGGGAGGTGAAACAATGTTCATGAATTGATTCGGACGCCAGTCAAGGGTTAATCGGTATCGGAGATGAATGACGAGAGCTCGAGCAACAGATGGCGTACAGTGACGGTGAGGAATAAGCGACAGTGTTGTGGAGCGTCGAGGTTGTGGAGTGAGGCAAGGTCCGGGATGGTTGAATTGAAAAGTGCCAAACGGCATTCCAAGCTGCCAGTGGCTGGGCAGGTGGCTTGTCAGTTACTAAGGATCGGCTGAGTAATATTTATCACACTCGCTTCGCTTCACTCATCTCGCTACTCTCTTCTTTCACCTCCACCACGTCCAACGATGCTCAAATCGCCATTTGGACCCAGTAAGTTTTTTTTTCTCCATTATTTTCCATTCAGTTGAGTTTTAATAATCTCCTTGATTACCAGCCTCGCCTGAGCTCCACTATGCTTGGGTTTCGTATGGACCACACGCATGGACCACACGCATGAATCCATTCGTGCGTTACCACTGATTCCATTCAGCGGTACTTGACGGTCTCATATGATACTTACAAAAGCAGTCAAATTCATCACCCTTGGCCTCATTCCCATTCCCGTATCCTTCCTGTACACGCACGCACACATGCCCAAAGCGCCCAGAACGAGGACACAACCTGCTCGCAGGGCGAAGAAACCGGCCTCGAAGAAACAGCAGACGTCGAAGAAGCAGAAGACGGCGAAGCAGGCCACCAAGAAGAGGAAGCCCACCAAGCAGCAGCAGCTCACTTCCTTGAACGAGAGGATTCGCGACGTTCTCGGAAACATCCGTCTCGTTTCGAATATTTCGGAACCTCTCCCTCCTCCGCAGCTCCGCAACCAGAGGCAGACATCGTCCATTTACATTGGGGCGACAGCTGGGGTGACAGGACCTGATCATCCGAGGTTCGGTGACCTAGGTCTGAAGTACTATGTAAGTTCCTTGTCTCCTTGCCTCAACTCTCGGTCGCTGACTCGCAAAATGATAGTTGCAGGACGGGCAAACCGTTTACCCGCTGCTTCAACCCGAAATCCCTAAACAGGTTCTCACCGGCAATGCCAGGCTTATGGCCTTATTGCGCCGGCGCAACATACTAAATGGATGGGTTTACCGGGAGGTGTCGGGCTGCTACGATGAAGATTCCGACGTGCCTCATGACGAGAACGACAATAACGACACAAAGGTTTCTCAAGATAGGGAGATCGGGGTACTATGAACGACGGTTTGAACAGCACCAGAAGCGCTGTAATCGGGTCGTTTGGAAGGAAATCGGGCGCTGGAACGCCGTACACAGTCACAAAGCCGGTGAGTCGCATATTTTCTCTCTCCAAGCCCGATCTTATCGTTTTCCAGAGGCCTGCGTCCACCTCTGGTTATTGTCTCGCGGATTTTCGAGAACAAAAATCGTTTGTTGCTGTACGTTCTTAGTTTTCGATTCTCTTTCCGTTCTCACTTTTTTGGCAGGCAAGAAGGATAGGCGTCATAAGGAATGGTTCGAATTTGAAGGGATGTCCGTGGACGAGGCTATCGAGCTCGCTGAAACTACCATCTTGAGACTCCGTAATGTATAAACCAAAAATTTTCTTCCCCCTTGTCTCCATTCTCAACGAATCGTAGCATATAAAAAAAACTACTATACAGATCACGCACGCGCCACCAACTCCTACGACACTCATCAGGACTCGCGGTACGTGTCATATCCTCTAGAGCCGTGCAACGTACTCACTATCGTCTTTCTGCAGGCCTCAGCGAACACTTTACCTCCTACGAATCCACCGGACTCGCAACCCGCAAACTTCAACGACGTAAGTCTAGCACGACCTCGAGTTCCGTTGGCTTATGCTTCCTCCGTTGCAGTTCGTTACTATCGTTATGTGTGGTACTTCTACGTCGAAGAAATATATACATTGTTCTCCCTCGCATCCCATTCGTCGTTCGAACCACGGCTTAGTGTCGATGTGCTCGACTCAATGAAGATGAGCCCGACTCATGGGCGTCTTACGGGTTGCTGACCGCGAATCACGGTCGACTCGGGTTAACTTGAGTTTGACTTACGGCCGACTTGAGTTGGACTTGAGCTCGACTTGAGCTCGACTTGAGTGGACTTGAATTCGACTTACTTGGACTTGAGACCCACGCGCGACTAAGGCTGACTCAAGTAAAAAAAATCTAAGTTGAGATAAGTCTGAGACTACCTAAGCTACTTAGCCCGTATCAAAAGGAAGTCTACCCATGGAGTAGCACCACGCTTTGAAGTAGCGCTTATATACGTAAGTAGGCTCAGGCATCCATCACGGTGGCTCCAAAACTCCGTTCTTAGAACCATCTTATTGAGGACCTGGGTTTGACGGGGTGAGTTGCGGCGAGCACTACAGTATGACAAGGGTACGCGACATAGACACAGTGCTGAATAATAATGTTGGACGGTATCCGGCGTGCCGAGAGCGAGGTGAACTGGGAGAGGGACCCGCATCGTGAATATCCTATTACCAGTCGTTCAACATCTCAAGGCCTTAAAACCCACAGGTACTCAATCTTAGTGATGGATTCATCTGAAATAGTAGGTATTGAGGTATGCTCCGAATAACATTCATTTGCATATTCCGGAACTCTCTAGCCGTTCGTACAGTAAGCAATCCCACAACATCACGAATACGCTATCCTCTTTGATGCCCTCGGTCCGTGACTTCATAATGAACAGGTTATTCTTCATTTTTTGTCTCTCCCATTGAAGCCTCTCCCTAACCAACCCACGTTGATGCAGTACACGCCCATTTAGGCTGTAGTCACTGCCACCGCGATTTCGAATCAGCGAGTTCCAAACAACGATATTATTCTGCACCGGTGCATCAGGCTTCATTCTGATACTCTCGCGCAGCCCGTTTTATCAATTCCGAATCCCCGTGCATTTGTTCATGCTGGCCCTGATAAGGCCTACGAGACCCTTCGCTCATCCTACTACTGGCCAAACATGCGCCGTGATCTCCAACGTTATTATATCCCTGGATGCGAACCCTGTGCGCGTAAACACTAACGAGGTGGAATCGTCAAAAGCGCTAGAGATGCTGCAGACGCTGGTGATAGATGGCTTAATGCAAGTAATATGGCGCCTACTGGTGATACTTGCCTCGAGCCCAACGCGGATCTGGATTCCTAACCATCCGTTCGACCACAACATGCGCCACGGACTCCGGAGGTTCGAGTCGCTCACGGGATAGTAGATACCACAAATAATCATCATTTTCAATCTCCCGCATACAGGTATGTCATGCGCCGTTGTGATACTGTCGTACTCGCCAGTTTCAAGCGCTTAGCACTCAGTACTGACCCCGTCAACCCCCAAATCCTTAAACCAGACGTTCCTAACAACGGTGTCTCGAAGCTGCCGTGATGAACTCCTGAACCCGTGTATGTGAGTTTCCTTATTAGGCGCTGTGCTCGAGCGGTATCGTACGCAAATGTAGTCCAGATTCAATTCCCTCGGCTGAGCTCATGTAAAGTACGGCCTCAGACCTTCCGATACGAGCATCGTAGCCTTATGAGGAACTCGTGATATGATTCTAAGAAAGATGAAAGATAAATTTTTGGTGGTGAGTGTCCGTATGGCTGTCATCATCCCGAACGAAAACCAAGTACTGACTCGATATTGTCCTCCATGTGTCGCTCATATCGAGGCGGGTCTTCTCTCGAGCTGATGATATGTCAAGGGGTGCTCGCTTATCTGGAATGGAGGACCCAAAAAGGCATATAGTAACCTACATCTTTGATAGTCCCGACCCCATAACTTCCAGGGTAAGGGCGCTTGTAGCAAGCTGTGACCCGTAGGATGTAACAAAGATTGAGAAGCTCACAACAGATCGAATGTCCTCAGTGGACACTGACACAACAAGATCGAGAGGCGTGGGACATCGGGTGTTCTTGATCTAAAGTTGATGAATGCTGATTCGTACTCTGCATGTATCGACTGCGGTCACCAGTGAGTAGTATTTGGTTAACGTTCTTCCTGTCCGACCTGTTTCTCAAGTACCCGCATCGAACTCGAGCGATAACGTAGAAGACAATGTTAGAATCTGGTAGATAGTATTCTCATGTATGTTTCAATGTCAGCCCGAGGAGCGATCGCTTGCTGCCTACGGTAGGATATGGAGTCCAAAATCTATCGATGTGACGAAAACTCCTGTCTGCCATATTGCAGCATTTAGTCGACTGGTAAGTCCTCCGTTGGACACCTTGTCACGTCATATATCAACCGTCCTAAACTACGATGACTCCGCTTCACTGGTAGTCTGATCTTGCATCCTGAGCACTACTGGAAGAGCACACCACAACCATGACCAGTGACAGTACATATAATCGATCCACGGCAGTCACGACTCACTTCGGGCAACTCCCCGTTGTGGGACCTTCAAGATAAATGAAGATGCCGTCAACACCTCGATGAACATCAGTGTTTATCTGTTTTCTTCGGGATTTCCATCCCTCCGACCGCTAATGACACACCAGTACCCTCAGGTTTCCTCAGGTACCTTCGAAGGTGCACAGGATCAATTCGACTCGGATTGACAGGTCCGCTAACAGCTTAAGACCGAACTC
This sequence comes from Marasmius tenuissimus, assembly GCA_029532415.1. Lineage (NCBI taxonomy): Eukaryota > Fungi > Basidiomycota > Agaricomycetes > Agaricales > Marasmiaceae > Marasmius > Marasmius tenuissimus. The sequence goes on along the minus strand of JAQOTA010000050.1, from coordinate 6,485,975 downwards.
GAGTCGAGGCCTGTACTCAGGTGTTCATCGCATGTGTCTCGAAAAAATTATAATCATTTCAGTAGCATACCTTGTGTGACTACAGCAATGGAGAACGGTACGTGACAGAGCTTCTGCATTCTAAGAACATATAAAGGCCTTATGCACGTCGCCTTCATTGCTCCAGAGCTCACAAGTGTCTTCAGTCTACTTCAGTCTTTTCAACAACTCACCTTCTCCTTGAAACTACCATCATGCCCATTGTCAACAAAGGCAACGTGCTCCTCGTTCCCTCCACCGCCGATGAAGCCAAGCAACGTATCAAACTCGAGTGGCAACAGTCGGGCACACGCACTGCCGAGTACTACGCTCTTGTCGCTAAGAACAAGAGTCAAGGTCTGTCCTTTCCCTGATCATGTCTGCAGAGTGCTGATACGAGTCACAGGTAACGGAGAAGTCCCCTTCTTCTGCCAAGTCGAGTGGTTCAACGCAGACAAACTCGGCAAGAAGAATGCGGACGGGTACTACGAAGTCACCATTAGCGACAAGCACCAGTATGGTCAAAAGAACAAGAACGGTGACAACCGATGGGTCGCGTTCCACGAGAAAAGCCGCGGAATGTATCAAGTATGTAACTGCCTTGTTTGATAAACACAAGTCTGATTGCTTATATTCTGGTCAACTTTTAGCATCGCTTTGTCGAGACGATCTACACCAAGGGTGGGGACCTCGTTGGAAAGGTGGCGGGGTTGCTGGGCTACCCGATTGGCAGCGTTGCCTTTCGACACGCTCAAGGGTCTCTTTGGCGACTATCTTCACACTTTCTGAAGAGATTCAGCGTGCAACAGTGCTCTGCACGTTAGAGTATTTTCTGCCTTTGGAATATCGTCTTTTGGCTCCACCTACACCAATCTGCTTATTGAAATCTTCTCTTTCTCTCTGTTTTCCTCTCTTCATTTCTATAATGGATTTGTCAAGATGGAGCTAAATAGTTTGCGGTTCACGTACACTTATTCACCTCCTCTTTCCATTTGATCTTGTGTGTTGTGACTCGGTTGTTTCTGTAGTGTTCATGGTCTCATAAGTTACAATAAAAACCTGCGCTTGGTCCCGTTTTGGACCTACTCTATCACAACTTTCTCAGTTGTCGCCGGCTGATGCCCAACGAGATGTCCGTGGGTTAATTCGGACAACCCAGGACAAAATCAGGTCAATCGGGGCTACTTCTCACAATTTTGGACTAACCGGCGTCTGACGGACAAAAATAAACCACCCTTATCGTCCATCTTCCCGTAGCTCACGGCCCTTCCACCACTTGAATCGACTTGAATCTTTGCGAGAATCTCAACTTTGACGCAGCGCAAACGCAACTTCCGTCAAATGTCAAATTTGTGGTCCGTGCGTTCAATTGTTCCTCGTTTGGGACCAGTCCGTTTCTCACATATACTCGCATCCACAACCCAGTCTCCTCATCGTTTCTTTCTTCCCCTCCGCCATCATCGACACTCCCTGCCCTTATCATATACCATCGTCAACACACTGGTATGCTGTCTCGAGCTCGTTTGTGAGGATTAGGGCGACATAGCAGTGACTAGGATGATGATGAAGCACAAAGATGGTCCTCAGGTGCGTATCGCAGCGACTGTAGTCCCAATAAACAGTAATGACGCATTTTTGCCCTGCTTTCAGTCACTTTAAACATTGCCGTAACTAAGCAGAAGACTTCGTTAAGATACATACAGCCCGAAATCAACCCTGTGCTCAGCGGCTCCGTCAATGAACTATTCGAGTTGAACGCGTCAGCGATGTGGTGTTTAAGCCAGCGAGGTGCGGTGACCGTATGGCACGAAGGGCCCTCAACTTATCTACTTCTCTAGGCTCTCTAACACGTTGAACTATAGACACACCACCGGAATTATAGCCGATGGAAGAATCGACAACGGCGAGCCAACAAGGGTATGTCTATTTTACCCCTTCTAGACTCTATGCTGCTTGCTTATATCTCGACATTCCTGTTCTAGTTTCGTGGACGTTAGAAGCCTCCTTCAGTCAGCGCGGGGCAAGCTGGGGGTTGGTTGTGCAGGATCTTATGCATGGTGGTCTGGAGTTTGTACTTGAAGTTGTAGGTCGGTAGCTAGGCATGTACTTCTGTAGCAGATAAATACCATGTTGAATTCACTGGACATATAAGAGTGATTTGGTACAATTTGGAACAACCGAACCAATTCTGCCCACGCCGGCTCACATAGCTAGGATGGTCCCCAATAGTCCGAATTTGGCCCCACGTTGCCCCAGATAGTCCCGAAAAAGCGTCACTCGTGGACTATTTCAGACAATATTGGGACATTTGGGGACTATCCCCTGGATAGTCCCCAATGGTCCACGGAAATCTCATTGGGGCTGATGCCTAGCAGTCTGGTCCCAGGTCTGGCTTTCCCATATCAATACTCACTCATTTTGCTTGCTCCTCGGTAACACCGACCAATCAATGTTCACCATCCCACGTACAATTTTACTCTCCCTCTCACCACGTTACGGACTTGAGCGATCCAGTCGTCGACGGCCTATCCGTCATTTTCACACGCCTACAGCTGGAAATAGATATTCCATCGTTTCTGGAATATCGCCTCTTGATTCTCCCCTCCATGCAAACCTTTCTGTCCAATCCTCCTTTTCTCTCATTTTTTTCATTATCACAATGAGCCAGACAAGATAAATCCGAAGAATGTACGGGTCCACGGGTTACAGTACACGTACACTTACTCAGTCCACAGTTAAATTTGACACTGTTACCATTTCGAGTACTTTTATAGTTCACGGACTCGGGAATAAGTAACATATCTGCATTTGATCCCGTTTTGGATCTACCTTTATCCAGTTCTCGGTCCCATTTCCAACCCGTCGCCGGCCGGCGTTCAAATATTCACTGTTCACCGGTCCAGTTCATTTCTCAGAACGAATCTTGTGAGCTGAAGGTTCGTGGTTTGGGTCGAATTAAGAACCAAACCTTGCTTGCTAAGACGAGTTAATACCAAGCTCAATGGACTCGGAACTCGTATAAATGGGAATTGTTGTAGTCAAAGTGAGTGACAACCTCTCAGGGAATCTGAGAACGCCAAAAGCCCGTACCATGACAGGTGTTCTGACATGCCGACCACCTCCAGTTTGGTTGTAACGTACAAAGGAAGCTAAACGAGACTATTGAGCCAGAACACCCCAGGGTAACAGATACACTGGCAGGGTATCTCAAGTAGTGGCCCAAGCCGAATCAGGGGTCAAGAGCAGAGGTGAGGGACGAGCCATAAGGGAAAGAGGGTAGAAAAAACGGGACGAAAAAGGACGACTCACAATCTTGCTTAGCCGAGATCTAAGCAATAATCAGAGAAGACTCGAGAGAACCTATAATGATCTACATCTTGTCGTTTACTTCATGTGGCCAATCCTAGCGGCGAAGAACCTGCACAGCAACAACGAGCAAGGGCCAGGAACACCAGAAGCCAGTCGGTGCCGCTTACTCATTATTTTACTTCAGCATTGTCATTCAGAACTGAGACCCGAGGGTTGTAGCTACTGACCAAACAATTTCTTTTGGGTCACATAAGTAGATTGCTCGTGAACACGGTATCAGAATTTTGCTGCCGCCACGAGCCATAGGGGCATCGGTACGGGTTAAAGTAATGACAGATCTTATGTTTGCGTGATAGACGACTCTACTCGCTTGAGAATCGGAATTCCCCACAGTATCAATCCCGAATCGGACACGGAAGAGCACAATCAACGAATGTCGGCCAAGCGTCCGCCCGAACCTCTCTTCACAACTCCAAGACCAAGTAGGAGCGGGCCAATGACATGGTTGTTGATATCATCAAGCGGACCTGTGGGAGGAGATAGATTAGACCAGTATCTGAGGCAGACATTGAACGACATTGACTATCAAATATACTCCTCGACGCGACACTGAAATGAAAGAGTCAGGGCCATGAGTGTGGAAATAATCCTACAACTAACATACCTCGGGATATCTTTGCCATTGTTGGTTGTGAGGGGTAGGGCGATAGCTGGGAGAACCATAGCCAGAAAAGCGACGAGTTTGACTTGCATGTTGGGTGTTTTAGTGTGTTCTTGGGTTCTAAGGAGCAATATGGACGGTGCTCTTTTATACCACCGTTCCCCCGCGTCTTGACGATCCCGGTAGCTTTGAAATTTGCTCGCTTCGTAGTCGCATCGGACCCGAAGGCTGTCACGCCACCCAAAGCCGACCGTCCCAAATCGAGAACATAGGGCCGCAGAAGAGACGATAAGCTAGTGCAGAATTGGAAAAAAAAAGAAAGCAACTTGAAGAATGAATACAGTCAGCCGGGACCCCAGAAGATGATCACGGGTGTTATTAAGATCGAGACATGAGGTTCGGTCAAGATGATTGAGGGTCTTTGTTTGGGGCGTAGCACGAGCGGAGAGTCCGATAAAGCAACGAAGACCGAATAGCAAGGGCAGGATTCATGGCACGGAGGGCCTATACACTTATTAAAAAACGGAGGGAGTGGCGTTATATGGCGCTACCTCTGCATGGATGAAGAGACAACGAAGGCTTCAATGAATGCCATTCAGTAAGAGCAGGAGGAATGATGAAGATGAGTCATAGTCGGACGAGTGGGGGCCGATGGTCCGTGGAGGCTTAGGGTAAACTTGGAATCAGATGGGGATCAATACCAACTTCCAAGGTTTCAAATTGCTAAAGGTGTATTGAAGCAAAGAGCCGTAGTTGTATACAAGACTTAGGTTTGATCTTATCTGATTCGGTAGCGCTAGGTCGAGGTGACAAGCGAGTGGTTTGAACAGAGGAATGTGAATTGGGCAATCCAGCAGGTAGCAGAGGTGGGTGGTTGCAGATAGGCGGTCAACATGGGCGTAGGTACATCTTTGCTGGAGAAAAAAAGTCGCACGCAAACATAAAAATGGATTAAGAACCGGCACGCACGTACATCATGTACCTCTAAACCTATACTCATATCGCACAAACCCTATCCTCCCGATAGCCCTTCATAGGATGCGGAAACCAAGAGTTCACTGGGCTGCGTTGCGTTTTTTGGTAGTAGTTGCAAGAATTCACACCCAATTAACCGTAGAGGGCGAAAGGAGAGCTATAGAAGAGAAGTTTCTGTTGAACATGATGGATATCATGTGATACACTGTTGACGTGTTGTTTACGCGTCACACTATTTATAGAGCTACGCCTCTAGAACACTTGCGTCCTCATGCAAGTACTACGTCTCTGTCTACGTATCTTACTACGTACATCTAGTTTCATCATATATGACACTATAGACAGTCGCTATCCAATAGCACAAGTAGAGCCTCCAATACATGAGGCAAACACGACTATGCTCACCAAGCATACTACCATTCATGGTAGAAGTACTTACACAGTACTAATGTCTTTTACGCCTTTAGGGCCGAATACCTACTTCTAGTAGTAGTTTCAGTTAGTGTAATACTCATTACATGTACCAGAAACTTATGTATAAAAGACTGGACGAAAGGCCTTAAGCCTTAGGACAATCTACTCGATTATCACCTCTTCTCAAGCATCTCAAGACTACAAGAACACTCTGTGTATTACCCATGTGAGGTTTACTTCGTTATACCCACTGTGCACTTTAACTATGCTGGCTCATCAGGTTATGGGCCCCGCAAGCGGTGGTCAGGTCGATGTTATGATCGGAGTAGCCTAGCTCCCGTGTGTCGCCACCATCCTAGCGGACAACCTGTAACCTACATGGGTTATGGAAGTCTCTAGCGATGTCGGGCTTGTCATCGTCTGGTGTCAAGGTCAAGGGTTGTTAGTTCCCTTTACACCTATCCACTATGTCCCTGTACTGTTGCATGTTGCACGAACGCATGTACATACTGTCTTGGCTTCATTTTCTTCGGCATAGACCTATCCGCGAAAGCGGCTCTGTCTCCCTGCTGATAACCCGGATTGGGCTTTGATCTTAAATTATCACTGCCTAATGCCGATGAAAACCAATGGTTGGCGATGATCCTCACCATGAGGCATCGTTTAGGGGTCTATGGGGTTGTGCTTATAAACCAACTCGCCATGATTCCTGACGGTCGAAAGACCGGGCATGACATACATGCTGGGAGATTTGATCTCCTTACAACTAGGTTTTGATACTATACAGTTTTACGGTATCACATGGCCATTTTAGTATGTACAGGGACTCCCCTCCCGATGACCCCTCTCTTCCACGTTATTGTTAAACTCTAACTCACCTATGATTGCTTTCTGGTCACCGATATGCCTAAGGCAGAGGGTGCATGAACTCAATTCATATGGATGATTAGGTTTAATAATAACTTTCTATGGGTCATTCGGACAGTATGGGCTGATCACTCATACTTTTGCTAGTCTGGGGTTGAGACCAGATAGCACGATGGGACACCAGACACCGATACACACTGGGAACGTTGTAAGACCCTAGCAATTGGGCAGGGCTTCGTAACCAGATTAACTCCCCTGCACTACCTGCACGCGGTACACCCCATGATCTGCTTGACGCATACAGCCTGTTAAAAGTCCTAGACCTTTGGAGCATTTCTCGGTGTGCATCGAACCCTATTTATTTATGGGTGCTTCTTAGAAGCCTTTGTCGATTGACACTCTCTTGGCTCCACCCTTCTATATTTGAAGAGTATGCTCACGGGACTTTTGGCAGACCTCAATATGTCTCAATCAGGATCAAGGTCTGCTTCTCATTCCCCAAGTGGTAATCCCCCAACAACGTTTGTTCGCAACACGCCGGGATACACTCTGGGAACGGAAGTAGAGAATTCTGTAGAAGTTTATAACTACAATACGGAACCGTTGTACTCTCAGGTTGCGGACAGCAACTTTCCTGCTGGGTCAGGAGGAATCAGTATCATTCCAGTTTTGCTAGATGATGGTTCGAATTTCGAAGATTGGTACCGATTACTTGAGGGTTACCTCTTTACCCAAGGCATACCTCAAGCCTTGGATGAAGAAATGCCAGAAACATCCTCTCCTGCTACTTCAGGAGAAGCTACCGCTCTAATTGAGTGGACTTCTAGGCGTAACAAAGTAATTGGTATTATCAAAATGCGAACTCGTCGTGCTCACGACGCGCATGTTGATAAAACTTCGGTGATCTCAACCTTATCTAAACTCAAATCTACGTTTGGAGTTCAATCCTCTTCAAAGATGATGAATCTATATACGGACTTGCATAACGTCCAACTTCCTGAACACCTTAATCCAGTTCCTGGAATCAGTTACATGTTGACTGTTCGGGATCAACTTAAGGATCATGGAGTAGAAATTTCGGACGACTTGCTGTGCCTTATGATCACAGCTAAGCTTAATGAAAAGCGCTGGCAGCTTTTCAAGCAGCAAGTTTCCCGTATGAAGAAGGAAGAACTTAAACCTACCGATTTGATTGCTGCAATTACGAATGAATGGAATAGAAGGAATGGAATTCATTCTGGTCCTGCTGCCTATACTGCCCATAACGCCAAAATTTCTGGTGTTAATAGATTTAACTCTCCTCCCAAATGGTCTGATCAGTCTCGTTCTGGTACTTCTGCGAATCAAAAGAAGAATAATAATAAAAACAACAACCAGAACCAGAATAATCAGAACCAAGGTGGATCTTCTTCCAAGAAAGGGAAGAAGAAAGGAGGAAAGGGCAAAGGAAAAGGCAAAGGAAAGAAGAAGGATACTCAAAAAGGGGGGCAACAATCGCACACTGCGGTACTTGAACCTTTTGAGAAACCTTCTGAATACCAGAAACGAATTAATGCAGTAAACGAGCAAATCAGCTCAGTTTTTGAACGCGAAATGGCTGGGCCAGTTAACGTTCATATGTCCTACCACTACCCCACTGGTAGCACATCTGCACCAAATCCGTTCCAAAACACGTATGATCTTCAACAAGCACGCCTAGAAGAGAGAATCGCTGCTGACAGAGAAGGTCGTCCTGTACGACACATCTCTGTACAAGAATGGAACAATAGACGAACTGTTCAACTAGATGAACAGGTTCGACAAGTAGAAGAAGCTATTGCTTCGGCTACTATTTCCAATTCAAACATAGACAGCGATGGAGATGAGATACCATCTTTGGTGTACATCTCTGATACTCCAACGGAACCTGATAATGACTCTTCATCTGATAATTCATCAAATGATAGTCATACATGTTCTGAATACTCTTATGGCGCGCATAGTAATGAAGAAATAATCTTCACAATGCCACGACGAGAGGCGACACCTAATCATACTTCGCCTGCGGACGAAGTTGACCAAGGTGAGAATCTCGAAGTAGCATCACCCACACAACAAGATATACGTGTAACTGTTTCTACACCTCCTGACGATTATGGACCATGGGCAAATTCTATGTTTCCTAGGAACCACGCCGATCTTGTTCATTTGTTCAGACCAGAAAACTATTCTCAAGATGGAGATGACATAAAAGAGCCACCTCTCATCAATAGAAAAGTTGAATGGCGATTCTTACAAGAATACAAAGAACAACATGACAACATGATGCGACGAGTTAACCTTAGGAATAATAGACCACATATAATAAATGGGATTAGACTCCCAATTCCTGTTGTCGAAGAATTCCGAGACTTCGGAGATCAGACAACTAACGACATGGCACTAAAGGAATCCATGATCAGAATGCGTTATAAATCAATACGCAGTATACCAGACCACAATCTTTGGATCTGGATTCTGATCAGGACCAGAGAATATGTCGTTATGTATGCTATCAGAAGAGACGCAGTGCATAACATGACACCTCGTCAAGCTCTTCATGAATTGCGCATACAACAAAGGATATTACATGTGGAAACAGTAGAAGATACCAAGTTCACGCTTCATTACGAATACCAAACCTGGAACCTTCAACACCTATCAACGGTTATAGCTGAAATCAATAATAAAAATTGGATCAGCACCGTTGAAGATTTTGTTCAACGAGTAAAAAACCCTCGTTCAACTTCGGTGGATGAAGCTTTCCGAGTCAACAAGAAGAACTTCACACTTCCTGTACAAGTGATGAATCCTATCTTCTGGCATTCGTTAGTCAAGCTTGGTCTTGAAGGGAAATGGTTATTCGGAACGACAGACATAAGAGCGAGTCAATTTAGAACATCTCAATGGAGACAACCAGGGTTTAATAGGCGCTGGGTTCGCTTTATCCCTCATCTTAGTCTTTCAGATGTTCATAATTGGCACACTCACTTGTACAAATGGATGAACAACATTAGAATGTCTGTTCCCATGACTCAGGCTGATATTCCTCGAAGAGAACTTGAGGGTGGTCGCTTCAATGAACGACCAAGAACATACCCTGGAGATTTCATGGAATTAGCCGAGTCACTTAATCGTTCCAAATCTCCAGTCCCTACTACCCATGAATACATTAATCGCCCCGCAACTACACCACCTAGAGTACGACAATGGCAGGACCAAATCGTCCACACTCCTCCAAGCTCTCCCGAATCCTTTTATGGCGTACAATCCTTAGAAGAGGATTACATTGATGTTCCTTCTCGCCCAACCACTGCTCCACCAGATCAACCGGAAAGACTTAGTCCGGTAGATGAACAACCTGAGGTTGATCCCTGGGTTACATCTCCAAGTGATCCCCGAAACTCTCAATTCGAGAATTACGGACCTGCAGTAATTGGACTAAGGACCAATGGACCGCCCTTACACGTTGCTGATGGCACGAGTATTGGCAATATCACTTTGGTTGTCAATAACAATCAGCCATATCAAGCCACAAGATTCGTTCAATGGCAAAACTATAGACGCCAACTGGAAGCTTGGATAGAAGTTGAAGAAGCAGCTAACCAGCGTTATCAACAAGAACTCAGAACAGGACGAGAGCTTCTTGTCCGTCAAGGATTCCAAAGTCAGAATCAAGAACTGCTTCAATGGCATGAACGGTACTTTGATGATGGTGACTATGGAGATGGCCTTGAAGGAGTTGATAACGATTGGGCTGAAAGCAACGATCGTGGAGACTGGCAAGTTTTTCAAAGTTCTAATAGTCAAACTTTCACTAAATCCTCGATGCAGAACTATCATATCCTAAGGAACTCAGTACCAAGGAAATGTAGTATTACTTCTGTATATGCAACGACGAAATACAAGTCGTTTTCTGCTGCATTTTCGAGTGATTGTGAAGTGAGAAATACGCAAAATGCCTGGCTACTTGATAGTGGGGCATCAGCGCATATGACTCCGTATAAAACGGATTTCTCAGACTATCAGACTTTAGAAATGCCAATAGGTCTTACTACATCAGCGGGTGATAAAGCAAATGTGCAAATAGTAGGCTATGGTACTGTCCTCATTCGACATACCAATAGCGCAGGAGTGACACAAGTCACAAAGTTATACCCAGTGATGTATAATCCCGACAGCCCACATCGTTTAATCTCTAGTGGGAAGTTCCGGAGTATAGGTTACTATACTTTACTGGACTCTCCAGAGACTTCGATCCGGAGCAAGAAAGATGATTCTCTTTTAATGAGCTTTTACCCAAGCCATAAAGATGATCCTTTACGATGGATGAACGCGAAGGTTCTTGTGGGAGAAACTTCCTTCACATCCGTAGTATCTTTCAATACTTCTGAATTATGGCACAGACGTATGGGACACTGTGATCCCAGAGTCTTAGGAAAATTAATGGATAATGTTAAAGGGCTTCCAACGAAGTTGGTTACTTCGAAGGAAGAAACGAAACCATGCCGAGGCTGTGCCAAAGGCAAAATGGTTGCCAAATCGTACCCTTTATCCTCAAAACGAGCTAAGGAGCCTCTTGAGCTCGTGCACGGTGATTTGATAGAGTATCCAACTCGCTCTTACTACCAAAACGAATATGTATTAACCTTATTCGATGATGCAACATCATTCGGATGGGTATATCCAATTCGTAAAAAGAGCGATACAGATCAGAAATTGCGCAATTGGCTAGCTCTTGTAGAGCGCCAGACTAATAAAAAGGTCAAAAGTGTGCATTTCGATCGAGGGGGAGAATTCTTTTCAAATGAACAATGGGACTGGTATAACTCTCTAGGAATATTTCCGCAAAGAGGTTCTCCCAACGTGCATGAACAGAATGGACGAGCAGAAAGATTTAATCGTACACTACGAGAAAAATCTGAAGCTATGCGCTTTCAGGCTTGTGCGCCTGAAAATTGGTGGGAATTTGCAATTCTCACAGCTGTCCATATCTACAATAGAACTCCTATTCGTTTAAGGAAATACAGAACTCCAGTTGAATTGTTTGAAAATAAGAAGCCTGATGTTTCATACTTCAGGACGTTCGGATGTGGTGCATATGCATACATACCGAAACGTAAAAATAAGCTTGCTCCACACTCCGAAGCAATGATTTTCATTGGTTACGAGAGCGGATCAAAAGCTTATCGATTCTTTCGAACAACCAACAATTCTGTATACATTACTCCACAAGCAGTTTTCGATGAAAACTGGTTTCCTAAATGTCAGAAAGAAGTGCCCGGATCCATAGAGTTTGATAAAACTGACAAACCTGTCCGGTCTATACCCTTTCCAACGTACCCATATGATGGCCATGAAGATCATCACAATGATGATGACTTCTTCAATCCTCCACCTCCACCAGGATCAGATGATGATGATCATCAGCCTGGGGGAGATCCTCCCTTGGATCCTATCCCGGATGATAAAAGCGATGATGTGCACAACGGCGATCATCCAAGTACTGATGGATTCGGATCACCGAAAGGTTCCGATCACAATCCTAATCAGTATGGTCCGGATCCACGGTCTGCTGGTTCTTCTGGACGAACAAATCCATTTGGATTTCGCCAAGCTGACTATGATGAGTGGGAGAACTTACGAGCTCCTCCACCAGCAGCTATCAGAAGAAACCCTCCAAGAAATAGAATAACTCCCAACCGTCCGTTTAATGTTTATGGAAACCGACATCCTGTTGAGATCGAACGCGATATCGATTCTCAAGCACGCTGGCAAAGTCAGATTAATCCGACAAATGAACCTGAAACAATACCAATTAGGGTTCCTGATCCAGCCGCTCCTATGGACACGGATGATGATATGAGCGATCTTGCTCAGCAAGGGGGAGAAAATTACTTGGTTTACTTGCTGAATAACGGTCATCAACTATATGGTCTTCAAGCCAGTAGTTATGATAACGTTCGTGAATGGACATACAAACAAGTCCAGAAGCGTCCTAAAGATGAACGACCATCTTGGGAAGCAGCATGCAGACTGGAATTACAATCACTCAAGGATAGAAACGTCTTTGATGTGGTCACACTACCCAAAGGCCGAAAAGCGGTGAAATCCCGCTGGGTATTTGATATCAAGTCTGATGGCCGTAAAAAGGCAAGACTTGTTGCGAAAGGATTTTCGCAGAAACAAGGGATAGACTATAACGAGTTGTTCTCTCCTGTAGTACGATTCGAAACCGTACGGCTTCTATTGGCACTAGCAGCGCTTGAAGATTGGGAGATCTCTGCGCTAGACGTTAAAACAGCATTTCTTTATGGTGCCTTAGATGAGGAGATCTACATGGAACAACCTGAAGGCTTCGTTACGGACTCCAGCAAGGTTTGGAGGTTACGCAAAGCATTGTACGGATTGAAACAGGCTTCTCGTGCCTGGTGGCGTCAGTGTACTGAATCCATGAAACGTCTGGGATTCAAACGATGCTTATCCGATGCTGGCGTATATGTCTTCAACAAGAATGGCAATATGGTCATTGCCGTCGTCTATGTCGACGATGCTTTATTCATGGGTCCTGATCGCAACCTTGTCAACAGACTAAAAAGCGAATTCATGAAGATCTGGGAATGCCGAGATCTAGGCGAGCCAACAGAATTTCTGCGAATGCGAATTACTCGAGATCGGAAGAATCGCAGACTGATCCTTGATCAGCGAGACTATCTTGAAAAGATAATTCGTAAATTCGGAGTTCTGAACGCCAAGACGGCATATACGCCTTTGCCAGAAGGCTATAACCCAACCCAAAACCAGGGGGAGGTTAATCCCGAGATTAGGCATAGATTCCAATCAGTTATCGGATCATTACTTTACTTGGCTCTCGGAACCAGACCAGACATATCCTTTGCTGTAATCAAGATGTCACAGTATGGAGCTAATCCTAATCAGGAACACCTCCAGAAGGCACTTTACATCGTGAAATACCTTGTTCATACTGCAAAGTACGAACTTATTTACGATGGTAGATCCAATCAAGGACTACTTGCCTTTGCTGACTCTGATTGGGCAACTGATAAAGATGATCGTCGATCACAGACTGGATATATCGTAAAGCTTGCCAATGCACCAGTTTGCTGGGTCTCTCAGAAACAGAAAACGGTTGCATTATCATCCACGGAAGCAGAGTATATGGCTCTATCTGACTGTACACGTCAGGCTTGCTGGATGAAGTCGTTATTGAACGAATTGAACTTCCCTATTCGATCAGTTCCATGTGTTAGCGACAACCAAGGCGCTATCTTTCTCAGCAGCAATGAAGCTACTGATAAAAGAACAAAACACATCGACAATCGATATCATTTTATTAGGGAAGCAGTGGAACACGGAAAGACTAAAATCTATTTCGTTGAAACTGCTAAACAACCTGCTGATCTTCTTACGAAGAATCTTGGGAGAACAAAGTTCGAATTGTTCAGGCAATCTTTAGGATTAACATTTCACTAGTTTCATGATTGCATGATGAACTTAGTGAGGGGGAGTGTTGAACATGATGGATATCATGTGATACACTGTTGACGTGTTGTTTACGCGTCACACTATTTATAGAGCTACGCCTCTAGAACACTTGCGTCCTCATGCAAGTACTACGTCTCTGTCTACGTATCTTACTACGTACATCTAGTTTCATCATATATGACACTATAGACAGTCGCTATCCAATAGCACAAGTAGAGCCTCCAATACATGAGGCAAACACGACTATGCTCACCAAGCATACTACCATTCATGGTAGAAGTACTTACACAGTACTAATGTCTTTTACGCCTTTAGGGCCGAATACCTACTTCTAGTAGTAGTTTCAGTTAGTGTAATACTCATTACATGTACCAGAAACTTATGTATAAAAGACTGGACGAAAGGCCTTAAGCCTTAGGACAATCTACTCGATTATCACCTCTTCTCAAGCATCTCAAGACTACAAGAACACTCTGTGTATTACCCATGTGAGGTTTACTTCGTTATACCCACTGTGCACTTTAACTATGCTGGCTCATCAGTTTCTGAGTGCCAATGAAAATGACGAAAGACTCCAGTGGATAAATAGAGGCCCACCGGTGTGCACGTTCAACGTTCAAGGGAGGGGAGGAACCGCGCAGTAAATCGTATCGTCAAAAGCCAACCCGCGTCCCGGCTTCGGCTCCGAAACCCAGTGTCCCATGATTGATTGATCTCCGCGGTCTCCGCGACCCCTTAGCTCAGCGGTAGAACATCTGATTCCAGTGACCATGGCGTCGAGGAATCCAGAAGGTCGTCCGTTCAATCCGGGCAGGGATCACTAGTCCTCGATTGCCCGTGTATTTTTTACCGTGATTGAGGCAACGTGCTCATGTTGTGGTCTGCCCGTTGGGAATTGACACTTACTCTACCCACATCATCCATCCATTCATCCAAGATCAAAAAAGCTCCATAAACAAACTTATAGACTTCCACTACAGGGAATCGAGCCCTGGGCCATCGCGCTCCTAAGGATTTTGTACATGTGGGGAAGAAAAGGTTGGTGAGGATTAAGGAAGTCGAACAGCGGTGTGAATTGAGGTTGAGTATATCATTCAAGTCGAACTGAATATAACTACCCGAATGGCTTGGCGCGAGCAGGAATACTGGTTAGGTGATATATGGGCCGCTCTCCAGCCTGGTTGGATACAGCCAACCATAGCTTAGTTAGAAGAGGACAAAGCTGTAATGAGTTGCCTGAAATTTCTGTATCTTGGGGTCGCCTGTTCGAACCAGGCAGGTCGGATTAGATCTTTCCACTCATGAACATCGTCAACTGCTACTGTCTGAACTGAATCTGCTTTGATTCGCGTGAGAACGAAAGGTCCTTTTTGTCGATGACGTGAGCATCTTTCCTGAAACTGAACCATCACCATCTCCACATTCAAGTGCTATCCAAAGCCGGACAGAGACCTTTCCATTTGACTAGGTGGGCTTTTTGTTGGGAGTGGTCGCTTTCTCTCGCTAATTCTCGTCTATCATCAAGAAGTCAATGTTGAACCGGAGACAATACATGAGGGATGTTGAAGAGGTCTGATATATAAGATGCCGTAGGGGTATCGGTACGCATCGGTTCTCGTTTGCACTCCAATTCTTTCGTCGTTCTAGCTGCTCAGCTACCCTTTCCTTGGTTTGTTTGACGGTTTATTTCATACGGCGATGACTGACGGACTTTTCTCAAGCCTTCAATCCTGGTGTCGCTGGCTGCGGGCAAGATAAGAACATACAAACACAAATATGAAGAATCTGTTGCAACAGTCATGTTTTCCTTTTGTCATTCTTGCTGCTCGAGCCTTGGATATCATGGAATCTCCAGTTTTCACGTGCTGTCTCCCTGTCTCTTTTGTTTCGCTCTATCCAGGCTCACGGCTCGGATATCATAGCGGCGTCACTTGATCACGCCGACTGGAATATTTACATCCTTATCTTCGCACTCGCGAACGTTGAACGTTGAAGACCTATCTAAGCCATTGTCTGTCACTACGCGTCAACTCATTCTTGGTCTTTCTTTCCGTTCGCGTTCGGGTCGATGCTTCTCATTATCGTTATTGACGGCAACGATGAATAGATGCATCATCTAGATGCTATCGCTGCATCCAACCCACAACTCTGGGCGTACTTTGCGACTTACTTGATCGTCGGCTTCCTTGCTGCACAAGGTGGTGTCGTCGGTTTGTTTGACGTGGTTGCACTGTTCAAAAATCGGGCACTGGGCAAGGTCAAACTTCGCCACTGTGTCTCTGCATTCTCCATTCAACTACGTCTGAGCCTACGATTTGGACATGATCCTACGGCTTCAACATGACAGGGCGTAGAGGTGCTCTCTTTGATCTGGTGCTGCCGATGAACTGGTGGTAATTGTCGGTTGGTCAACTAGTACCGCCTTTTTTAATCACATGACTCCTCCAAGTCGCCTCATCTCTTCTCTTACGGCCCCACCTACCTCCATGCACTCTCTCGCCGCAGCGTTGTATTCTCCCTTTTATTGAATTTTTTGTTGCATACTCCCAGCCGCGCCGTTCTTGTTATCCCGTCTCCAAGATTGTCCAGACGATCTATAACCAAAGAGCTTCTCCCCATATCTAACATCGGGAATGCTAACGCTTCTCATATGTTTGCTCCTCTTCATTTGAGTAGGACTGGTTGGCTACCACTGCATTTCGCCCTGCCTATTTAACTCTCGACTGTCGCTCTGCTCAGTTTCTGATTCTATGGATCGAGCGCGTCAGTTGTCCGTGGATTTGGGTTCGAAGTGGGGTGGTGGTTTCATTCAATTTGGTGCTGGGTGTATACTCTTCTTTCCCTGACGTTATGCGAGATGTCGGTTTCCCCGGTAACCCTCGTGATATCTCAGGTTAAGGCTCGGATCTGCCGGCATCGGTGGGTTTTTCAGGACAATCTCCAGTTCCTGAAGATGGCTGCCCGTCGCCTTCGGTTTAGACGGTCATACACCACAACGGCTGCATCTCCTTGGGGTGTTTTCTCATCCTTTCACCCGTCTGCCCAGTTACCTTTTCTCAATCTTAACGTCACTCCTGCTATACATCTGCCCCCAATGTTTGTGAGGAGGGTTTTGGTCTTTTTAATCATCGAGACGGCTCGCATATCAGTCAGAGAGTTTCATCTCATGTACCTCATCGATCATTCACTTACACTTCCTGTACTTGTCATCCGTTTGTCGACCCCAACTGTCAGCCCGTATACCTCCTTATCGTCTATTCTAACTGTGATCCGCTCGCTTTGCTACCGCTTGTTACTCTTGTCTACTTGCGTACCCTCGAGTAAAGGAGTGGATGCCTAGGACCAGACTTCTAGGCACCAGCCGGTGACAACTGAGAAAGTGGGATAGAGTAGGTCCAAAACGGGACCAAGCGCAGGTTTTTATTTTAACTTATGAGAACATGAACACTACAAAAACAACCGAGTCACAACATACGTCAAATGGAAAGAGGAGGTGAATAAGTGTACGTGAATCGCAAACCATTTAGCTCCATCTTGACAAATCCATTATAGTAATAAATAGAGGGAGAGAAAGAGAAAGAGAGATTTCAATAAGCAGATTGGTGTAGGGGGGAACCCAAAGACGATATTCCAAAGACAGAAAATACTCTAACGTGCAGAGCACTGCCGCACGCTGAATCTCTTCAGAAAGTGTGAAGATAGTCCCCGAAGAGACTCTTGAGCGTGTCGAAGGCAACGCTGCCGATAGGGTAGCCCAACAACCCCGCCACTTTCCCAACGAGGTCCCCACCCTTAGTGTAGATCGTCTCGACAAAGCGGTGCTAAAAGTTGACCGGAATATAAGCAATCGGACTCGTGTGAATCAAACAAGGCAGTTACATACTTGATACATTCCGCGGCTTTTCTCGTGGAACGCGACCCATCGGTTGTCACCGTTCTTGTTCTTTTGACCATACTGGTGCTTGTCGCTAATGGTGACTTCGTAGTACCCGTCCGCATTCTTCTTGCCGAGGTTGTCTGCGTTGAACCACTCGACTTGGCAGAAGAAGGGGACTCCTCCGTTCCCTACGACTCGTATCAGCACTGTGTAGACATGATCAGGGAGAGGGCACACCTTGACTCTTCTTCTTAGCGACAAGAGCGTAGTACTCGGCAGTGCGTGTGCCCGACTGCTGCCACTCGAGTTTAATACGTTGCTTGGCTTCATCGGCGGTGGAAGGAACGAGGAGAACGTCGCCTTTGTTGACAATGGGCATGATGGTAGTTTCAAGGAGTTGAGAGGATTGAGGAGATTGAAATCAACTGAAGAAGCTTATAAGAGCTAGAGAAAGACCAGCAATGTGAGTGAGGCTTTTGTACCCTCTTGGACCTTGGGAACTCTGTCACACCATCTCCGTTACCTTTGTGGTTGTACAACATATATTGGAATATCTCCGAAATCCGCGCTATGAATTCCTGACATCAGGTTGGATTACAGGGGTCAACCCTCCGCTTGAGCTGAGTTGGCGCCACCGTCGATCTAAATTCAATTGACTTCCGTGTACATCCGAGCGAACTCGGGCACTATTAGCATTCGGAGACACCAAAAACCCGAAGAAAACAGAGACAAACATCTGAGAGGGTCTAGACTTCCTTTTACCAAGGTGTGGTGCCTACTTGTTGGTTCTAGCAAACTCCTGGACGCGAACATTCTGGAGTCATTCGTGAGGGCCGCAACTCCTCACCACCGACGCGTAGAACTGTATGATGCACTGTCACTAGTGATGTAAATAGTTGTGGTGACACGCTCTCCTGCGGTGCTTTGACGTCGTAGAATATGGATATGCTGTACAAGTCAATAGTCCGATCGAGGACATCGAACGACCCATGCATAATCGCTCTCAGTATCTTGGAAGCTAGTCAGTGTCCACTGGGAACAGCAACCTATACCTTACTTTCACAACGATCCCGGATACCTTTGCCCCAGAGATTGCA
This sequence comes from Marasmius tenuissimus, assembly GCA_029532415.1. NCBI lineage: Eukaryota > Fungi > Basidiomycota > Agaricomycetes > Agaricales > Marasmiaceae > Marasmius > Marasmius tenuissimus. Next base: position 6,467,233 of record JAQOTA010000050.1, on the reverse strand, counting down.
GACTGGCAGAGGATTGAACTGTACGTTGCCACCTAACTTTTCAGTCCCTATCCCAAAATTCAGCCCAGTGCTGCCGAATATCTCGTATCGTGCCTGCTCAGATGAGATCTAGATTGGCATGCTGAGGGGTAATGGCCCTTCAGTACTTCAGTTTCCATTCCAATTGATGACGGGAATACGAATGCTTGCTACTGAAATTATGTCTCTCCTTTTCGAGAGTTCATGTTTTAAGCTAGGTTCTATGCAAGACTACGATGTCCATATGCAAAATGTGAGTCCTGACTTCACAAGAGCTCAGTCAAGCGAATGGAGTATAGACTGGGTTTGAAAAACATGTTCGATACAGGTCGAGTCAGACACGGCGCCTTGAAGTAGCGCTTATATACGTAAGTAGGCTCGAGCATCCACTACGGCGGCTTGACCTGAGTTTGACGGAGTGAGTTGCGGCGAGCAAGCTGGTGATAGATGGCTTAATGTGAGTGACATGGCGCCTACTAGTAATACTTGCTCGCGCCCGATTTGGGTCTGGACTCCTAACCACCTGTTCGACTACAACAGGCGCCATGGACTCGGAGGTTTGGGTCGCTCACGGGATAGTACATACCTCTCAAGATCATCATTGTCTCGCATACGGGTATGTCATCCGCCGCAGCTTCTAGCGCTTGGCGCACAGTGCTGGTCCTGTCAACCCCCACCAGACGTTCCTAACAACGGCGTCTCAAAGCTGCCGTGATGTACTTCTGGACCCATGTATGTGAGTGTCCATGATAATCGCTGTGTTTGAGTGGTATCTAACACAGTACTGGATCGATATTGTCTTTCAGCAAATACATGTTACTCGTTTCGAGGCGAATGTTCTCCCGAGTCAATGATACATCAAGGGGTGCTCGCTTAGCTGGAATGGAGACCCCAAAAAGGCATATAGTAACCTACAGTCATAATCCGCGAGTCCAGGGTAAGGGCACCGGTAGCAAACTGTAGCCCGTAGGGCGTAATAAAGGTTGAGAAACTTATGACGGACCGAATGTCCTCGGTGGACACTGATCACGACAAGATCAAGAGGCGTGGGACTCGGATGTCCTTGACTAAAGTTGACGAATGCTAATCCATACTCCCTGCATGTATCGACTACAGTCATTGGTGAGGAGTATTTGTTAAACATTCTTCCTGTCGGATCTGTTTCTCAAGTACCCGCGTTGAACTGGTACAAAACAATGTCAGAACTCAATAGATGGTGTTCTCAGTATGTTTCGATTGCAGCCCGAGGAGCGGTCGCTTGCGCCATACGGTAGAATCTGGAGTCCAAAATCTATCGATGTGACGAAAACTCCTGTCTGCCATATTGTAGCATTTAGTTGACCGGTAAGTTCTCCGTTGTACACCTTGTCATATCACATATCAACCGTCTTAAACTACTGTGACCCAACCTCACTGATAGTCTGGTCTTTTTTCCATGACCAATGGCAGTGCATATGATTGATTCACGGCGGTGGAGGGAAGTAGTTGTGACCGCCACGACTCATTTAGGGCAACTCCCCGTCGTGAGACCTTCGAGAGAAATTAAGTCGGTGCCGTGAATGCCTCAATGAATATTGGTGTTTATCTGTATTTTCTTCGGGCTTTTCATATCTCCGATCGCTAGTGGCTCACCAGTACCCTCAGGTTTCCTGGAATCAATTCAACTCGAATTACAGGTCCGCTAACAGCTTCAGATAGGACTCAAACCAAGGCCTATACTCAGGCTTTCATCGCATCTATCTCGAAAAAAATAAAATAAATCTAGTAGCATAAGTACCTTGTGTGACTACAGCAATGGGGAACAGTACGTGACGGAGCTTCTGTGCTTCAAGAATGTATAAATGGCTCATTCATGTCGCCTTCTCTCTCCAGCTCTCACAAGCTTCTTCAGTTGGTTTCAATTCTCATAACCCTCTCAACTTCTTGAAACTACTATCATGCCCATCGTTAACAAAGGCGACGTTCTCCTCGTTCCCTCCACCGCCGATGAAGGCACGCAACGCATCAAAATCGAGTGGCAGCAGTGGAGCACACGCACTGCCGAATACTATGCTCTTGTTGCCAAGAACAAGAGTCAAGGTGTGCCCTCTCCCTGATCTGAATCATGTCTGCAGAGTGCTGATTCAAGTCACAGGTAATGGAGAAGTCCCCTTCTTCTGCCAAACCGAGTGGTACAACGCGGACAACCTTGGCAAGAAGAATGCGGACGGGTACTACGAAGTCACAATTAGTGACAAACACCAGTACGGTCAAAAGAACAAAAATGGCGACAACCGATGGGTCGCATTCCACGACAAAAGCCGCAAGATGTATCAAGTATGTCACTGTCTGATTTCATGCATACACGTCCGAATGCTCATGTTCTCGTCAACCTTTAGCACCGCTTTGTCGAGACCCTCCACACCAAGGGTGGGGATCTCGTTGGGAAGGTAGCGGGTCTGTTGGGCTATCCTATCGGCAGCGTCGCCTTCGACGCAATCAAATGTCTCTTCGGCGACTATCTTCATACTTTCTGAACCAATTCAGTGTGCAATGGTGCTCTGCACACTACAGCGAGAAATAAATACTTTATCATTTTGGGAATATCATCTCTTGATTCTCCCCTCCCTGCAAAACTCTCTATCAAAATTCTTCTGTTTCTTCATCTCTATTAATTCTCACGATAATTCAAAATAGATCTGAAAAGCTTACGGGTCTATGGGTCACTTACTCAGTCCCCAGTTCTATTTCATACTGCTACCGTTTCGAGTACTTTTGTAGTGCTCACGGACATATAATAAACCTGCGTTGTAGTAAGGGGTTCTACCCTAGAGCCTGCCCTAGATGAGGTCACGTGACGGTGTCGTAGCTAGTTCCGCGTGTCGTAGCGTAGTTCTGATCTATCACATCATTAGCTGGCTTGCTAGCATTGCTCTGAGGAGGTTTGCCACCTCTACAGCGTTTGATCCCGTTTTGAATCTGCTTTCGTCCAATTCTCGGTGCCACCTCTAATGTTTGCCGATCTAGTTCGATTTCTCAAAACGAATCTTGTGAGTTGAGTGTTCGTGGTTTGAGTTGGATCCTTGCCCACTAAGACGGTAGTAGTACGAGCCCACCGAGTGTATTATCCAGTCTACAACCGCGGGATCAATACCAAGCTTCGATGGACTCGGAACTCGCGTCGTAATTGAATATGGAATTGTTGCAGTCTAAGTTCAAACAAAGCCAGTGACAACATCCCTGGGAATCTGAAAACAACAAAAGCTCGTTATACGATCACAGGCGCTCCGATATGCCGGTCACCTCCAGTTCAATTGTAACGCACGGAAGAACCTAAACGAGACCGTTGAGTCAAGGACCCCAGGGTAACAGATACACTGGCCCCGAGATGTTGAACGACTGCCAACTGGTGACAGGATTCTTAGCTGTTTAGGTTTGAAACAAATGAGTTGAGACCCCTGAGAGAAGACTTCTGGTACGTACTTGTTGACAAAGCCCGTCGTACCTGACGAGGTTATGGGACAGAAGGAGAAAGAGCATAATTTCGGTTATGGCTCTTCATAGTACTGCTACAGTTGTTCATGGCCGTCGGACTTCAGCGGAAATATGAGAGAAATAGATGAGAGCTGAACGACGAGGAAAAGTTAGAGTCGAACACGACCGTACATCAAGAAAAGCATTCGCCAAAATCATGCTTTCTTTCATTTCGAGTCATACCCTCAGGTCCATTTCCGACGGATTAATCACCTCTACTAACACTGGGTTAATACTTCGTTTATCATTTGAAGATGAAGCAACGCACTTGTAAATCGCGATTTTCAAGAACCCAGGTCAAACGTAGGTATATACTTGCCGTCTCCTTCTCTGATCAACCCTGACCATGGTTCTTTAGTTGAAGGCAAGGCACTTGTCAGTGACTTAGTAGTCTACCAGCTGATCGGGCGTTTCTTCCCCTCCTGAGGGGTTTTGCGAGTAGAATGGGCTGTGGCGGCGGTGTTGTCATTGACCGGGTACAGCCCGGTACGTGAATCTGGCTGGTCGGGCACTTGGAATCTAGTTGGGTAGATTGAATTGTAATGTTTGTATCCTTCATGAACCTCGGTGAATGATACAATGGTGCCTTACAACAAATTTTTCAATGCTCATATTCAATTCCGAATGAACGCTCCAGTTACTATGTGACTCGCAAGCTATTGGAAAAAACGCCATGATTATGATCATCGTACAATTGAACAAATCAGAACATGCTCACCGGCGGTCAGGTTATTTCCAGGCCCCAGCAGGCCTTGGGCAAGCTTACGGTCAAGCGTGACAGCAGGTGTTTGAAGGATCAAGCAGGGCCCAGGTTTGGTCGCGGTGGTGGCCAAAAGCCAACCCGCGTCGCGGCTTCCGCTCCAAGACCGACACCCTATGACCAGCTCATTGCCGCAGGTGCCAGCCCCAGCCGAGTTTTGGGTAAAGCTTCCATACAACAAGCTACCATGGCGACCCCTTAACTTACCCACTTGCGTTGAATTCGAAATGGAAGAGTAGTCGGTAAGTAGTAAAGCTCAGACCATATCTATCTGGTATGTCTATGCCGTCAACCTGAGGCGACAGCGGTAACTCGTGTTTTGTTATCCCGTTCTACCGTTTTCCTGTGTTCATCTCCTTCCACACTCCAAATAACCGCATATGCCTCATTCTGACTACCTATTCATGGCAATATCACAGAATGATGTACCTCAACAAACCTCTGGCTGAATTCCAAATACAATTTCTACTGTGAAAGCCGGGGTTGTGAATGAGAGTCGTACAAGGGGGTGGCAAGAATGGAATTTCCGGTCCGAGGTGGGGGGGGGCCAAAAGCCCTTAGAGTTTTTTTGTAGCTACGAAAATTCTGGGGTCCGAGGGGTCCTGAAAGCCTCTCAGAGGGTTTATGACGAGTATTATACTATGTTAAACATGCACCGGAATGGTACATCGCGTGTGCTGTAGCCAGAAATCGACCATCAATACCCGATGTTTCCAAGAAATGAGGCGCTAAGTGAAATCAATAGTTATCTGGCACGTGAAACACGTGCGATTACCATATAGAGCAGGAGGGGGAGCGCCCGGGCCCCGACCTGGGCTTTAAAAAAACTCAACCTCGTATACAATAAGGTATTGAGACCCCCTTGGAGTCGTATGACTCGAGTAGAACCGAATGGCGCTCAAAGTCTGAATCAAACAAGCTATCAAGAAACGTATACTTTTCAGCGGAGGATACTCATTAGTCTTCGCCAGGTTCTGCTATTGCTCTGGCCAATCAATTAAAGTAAATGGTGGAACTAGGGTTTTTTAGCTAATAAAACAAGTGGTATCCAGTGGTAGGACCCAACAGTTTCCATTGAGAGTGATCTGTACTTTTATCAACTATCTGGTGTTTCATGTAGCCAGTGTCGCTGGTGATGGGTAATGGGCAAGAGGGTATGAGTACAAGGCCTGCCGTTCTATTCACGCTTTGACTCCCACTTATAAGTGCATTTTTCTATGGCTTCATATTTCTCTGCAGATCATTAATAACCCTAGCATCTCGGTCTCCTTATACTTTGGAGGATCCAATGACCATACTAGACAATGTGCAAGGGGATGAGATAGGCCCAGTGACACTTTCCCTCCAATGAAAATGATACACATTTACAATACCAGTGTATCTGAGTTTCAACTTAACAATACATTCATGACGGCTAACACTCGCAGAAAAAGTTTGACTGAGACTTGAGTCAAAATGGGCTGTTGAGGGTAAGGGGGACATTGTTGCTCTGTTTTTGAGGACCATAATATATATACTGCAGTCATAATCAATAGCAGCCAGAGGAGAACCTCTTATCCAATAGTTTGTAAAGATAAATTTAATCGGCTGTCACAACCTTTTTAGTTGAATTATCAAGCTTCCCCTGCCTTCCTCTCTTGCTGGGTTGCTTCCAAATCTACTTCCAAATCCTCAGCCTGAGGATGAGAATGGATGTTCATGGTCACTTGAGCAGTATTTGTGCCTATAGCTCGTTGTGTATTGTGTTCTGCAAAGTTAATTGAAACCATTTGTTGAACGCTGTTCACCGATTTCCTGGATGCTACCCGCACAATAATCAATGTTGGTGCCAATCCCTGTCCATGGATAGTGTCAGTATCATTGACTCTTTGTAGATTGTGGGCACCTAGTGACTTACTGACATCAAGTTTGCAACGGGGGTGAGGTCCACAGGAACAGTGCCATAGTAGCCTGGATCCAGTGTTAGATGTATAATTACTGACAATAAGAAGGTTGTTGGGTATAGCAATCCTGACTCAATACTATACAATTTACTGTGAGCTGACCTATTGTGACAGAAGATATTCAAGTAGAAAGCACGTACATCACGGCAACAATTGCCTTATACCTGCCATGTATGGGTAGTCCCATGTACTGTCGTGCTTCTTTACTAATCCACCAGATTCTTCCAGCTTCAGGGCAGGGTTTATCAGGCACTTCAAATAGACTGAGATTGTATGGACATACCAGTGAGAAAAGACAAAGAACCATTGAAGATTGGGATGGCTATTGTGACACCAAAATTGATCTTATCTGAGACCAGGCTAGGGTAACCCTCTTTGCTGCCAGCAATAGAGAATAAAATGGTTCCCGCAAGGTTGAGTCCTGATGTTGTGCAGATTGAATTAAGTGGGATTTCACAAGCTGCAGATGCCTTACCATTGAGAATGACAGCTGCAGACCCCAAGACATACAGCACTGTTTTCTTGTATCCCCACAGTACATAGCACCGGTGAATCTGTATTGTGATTATAATGTCAGATGAGGGTGACTGAGACCAACAGGGAGAGAAGGCCACTAACAAGCATTACATCAGCACAAATACTTTTGGCAATATGTCAGCTTTGTATGAATTGACCCAAGATGGATGTGCCATACATCATGAGTGTGGATGATACACCAGTAGCAGTCCTATTGAGATGATAAGCACTATAGAACACAGAAAAGGGGGAAAACCCGAGCTCAACATACACTGCAGTTGTCTTCATTTTGTTGGGATGAAGGTAGTTCATGAGAGCCTCAACATTCTGTGTCTTGGCAGTATGAAACTCGAGGATGGCTTGATGTAACACCAAAACTACCTCCGCAGCAGCATCGAGGTTTGCTAAAACAAACAGGATTATGGTACACATCCAATAAAGTTTCAGGCCTGAATCCTTGCGGCTGTATAGAATATGGATACAGAGTCCAAAGATGATTACATACATCCCTGTGTGTATGGGGATTGATTATTCATGAAACATTCAAGGGACATGCTTACCGTGAACAAAAAACAACGCCTGCCCGAAGTAAATTGTGGTAAGACTTGAGGGGCAACAAATTACTGTTATATTCACTCACAGAAAGTGTCGCAATCGGATACACAATAATGTGATTAACGGTGAGGAGGCGCTCCAAGAGTTCCATGAGATTTTCAGGGCTGTTTGAGGCCATTCTGTTGTTGAATAGACTGGAGCAAGGAGACCAATGAGGGCACTCACTTCAAGGATTTACAAAGTCCCAGCCTTCTTATACCTTGTTTTTCACTTACTTCAGTTGTCTTCTGAATATAGACTACTTCCGACATGATGAAGTGCAGCTGATGATCACCAATCAGCACAATGTCCAAGCAGAGCCAAGGATCAATCAATATCAGATTGGGTCAATTAAAAACCTATTGCACCCAGCTCACCTGTTTTCATGCCGCTTCCTTTCCTTTATTCATATACCGGAGCGGTTGTTCGACTTCATTTTCTGGCTATTGCATCCCAATCTCAGGGTTAAACTCACAGCATTTTTCTGATGGTGGCCAGTGAGCTCGAATCAACGATGATAGCAGAGGCCCCACCTTTGGCAAAATAGGTGCTTTGTGAGGACTCCTTTGGCCAGTTCCGTTGGGTCCAACAGATTCACGTTGTAGGATATATGTCGTAGGATAACTCAAGTCACTACACGCACTCAACACGCAGCTGTGGTCTCATCTAGCACAACCGTGCCGATTTGCGTTCGTATCAATGTGAGATCACAAGACCAAATGGAGAGGACATAGACTCACCTAAGAATGACTATCAATGGCGATGGCTTAGACAAGATGCGTCTGAAAAACGTAGATCAGTGGTTCAGCATCCGCTTTGAATGACCCAATTGGTTCCGGTTCTGATATTCTAGTATCATGATATCATCACAACTTCCGACACATTACTCTAGATAAGTAACTTGTCGGAGCCACTGATAGTTCTGGATATAACAACCCTCAAAACTCATACGAAATAGCCACAAACCAGAGCGTCGCACAAATGGTGAGTGAAATTGTTATGGTTTGACACATTGACATTGAGTCGTCCATTATTTGGGCATGGATAGCCGGCAGATTGAAACATCACAGAATGTGGGGTGAAGAGGAATGGGACAAACGGAGGGGAGATATCCTAAGAGATTGAGTCAGTCATTACGACATTGTTAAGGTCTATCAATGGGGTGGCTATTCCCGAATCGATTCCCTCGAACTATCGACGGTGTGAGTTCTGCGCTTTTTTACAGGTTAGAGGCTATGAGGAAGTCCACATGTAACTCCTAGCGAGGAGAAGGTTCCGTTGGTTCGTGATGAGGAAGATGACATGATGTACCAATGTGCTCTACTATTCCCACTTGCCCTCCGGACAGCACGAGCCAGCTCATCCAATGACCGTGCGTGTAGCCATCTGGGACCTCAGACCTGCAGCACAGCTAGCACTTCATCTGAGGCAGACTCAAAGATTGCCATTTCGTCATTTCGAAGACTCGGATACAAAGGGAAAATAGCCCGCGGGGAAATATGAATCCAGGCAAATTCAGACCACTATCTCCGTTATGGTGTCGTGGCTAACATTATCGCCTCTCATAAACGATCGGGATAGAATGGAGCGCGATAACCCAGGGTTCGATTCCCTGTAACGGAAATGGCGTCGATTGGACAATTTTTTGGCGTCACCCGTGAGTAGTAATTACCTGTCAGAAAAAGTTCAGTTCTTTTTCCCAGTGCCGCACTAGCTTTTTTAGCGCTCAGTTGATTTGCCCCCTTGACGTTCACTACTCGTACTCCCCCGGACTGTAAAACACGAGCCTTGCACCAATAACGCTACCAAATCTTTGAAATGGATCAGTCGCCGTGTGGGCTGGACGTCAGTTGTCTTCCATTCCAAGTGCCTTGGGTTTCAGAGTACTTCATCTGCGGTTCACTCATTATCAAAACCGTGAGGTTTCAAGTGATTAATTGTTATCAAACTGTTCTGCTGCTTTTGGGGAAAAGACCTTATCCATTCAGCAACTATTCCTTTCCTTCGCTCTCAGCAACCTACGAGCTTTGTTAAGTATTCACTCATTGCTAATCTCGATTCTGGAATGGCCCGAACACCGCACATGCAATATTTTGAGCTCAACCGCTTGGGTGAAAGATCCCTTAGCTCAGCGGTAGAGCATCTGATTCCAGTGACCAGGCACATAGTGTCCACGGTTTGGCATCCAGAAGGTCGTCCGTTCAATCCGGGCAGGGATCACTTACGTGTATATTCCTCTCTTTTGACCTGTTGGGCTCTTTCTTTTATGATGATGGACCAGAGGTTTCGCTTGTATTGTCGTTGGCTTTGTCTTGACAAGATTCACGCGCGTTTACCATCTTACCTCAACCAAATGGCGCCGCTTTGACCTCTCGTATCGCTTCGTGTTTGGATGGAAGTGGTGTCAGCAGAAAGAAAGGGCTGACTAGAATCATTGAACTCGAAAGGCGGGGCTGAATGACGACGGCTATATTCACGACTTGAACTCGAGATAGGGCCGCAGTTCAATTGGCAGGCGGTATGTGGTCCGCTCCTTAGCCAAGGTGGATGTAACCGACCTTAGCTCAGTTGGAAGAGCACAAGACTGTAATAGGCACTGTGAGGATCTGCAATTAGACTTACCTTGATCTTGGGGTCGCCTGTTCGAACCAGGCAGGTCGGAGAAACGTTTTTCACCCGCTGATCAACCGATACTCTGCATTATTGTCGGCGTGAGAACTCATTTCCTTTTCTTCGATGACGTGATGTGATCTCATCTCTCTTGAACCGGAAAGCTAGTGCGTACCAAGTTTTTCGTAAGTACACGTGCTATATACATTACGTTCGGTATATGACGCAAGCTCGGTTTTCCGGAATATCGGGCGACTCCCCGGGCGAAAATGATTTTGTTCCCGAACGTCCAACGTGTAACGTCGACGCGACCCCTTTCTAGGCCCTCTGCTAACCTCTGGGCGCTGCTAACCTCTGCTAACCCATAGTAAGCTCCACGGCATATCTCCTTCGATTCCTATCACTGACAGTGTCAACAATCTCTTTCACAGAAGGCCGTCAACCTGGCTGGCAATCGGATTATAGATAGGCGCAGGACCGCCAAGCTGGTTAGGTACAGGTAACCGGTATGTGTTTTCCCTCCCTTTTCTCCGTATACTGACGTGTCCAAGGCTCTGTCTACTGCCTACGCTCGTCCCGAGTCAAAGAAATACCCGCGAGGACTGGAACACACCAAGAGGAACCCAGGAATTTCCGTCATATCCAACTATCGATGACGGGCATCTTTTCGGAGGAAAGGAAGCCTTGGTATTATCAGGTGTCAGGGACAATCCCGACCATTTTGGATATGGTACGTTTATGTGCGTTTATGGGTATTCCAAATGCTGAAACGGAGTCTTCTCGTGCAGTTTTGCGGCCGGCTATATCTACTTATTCACAGAAACCAGCTGTCGCGTCACGAAAGTCAATAAATGTCTATTTTTCAACGTACAAACCACTTCGTGTGATAAATTTCTTGAGTTTTGAGAGCCCCAAAAACGGACACAAGCTCCCCGGATGAGCAGAGGCGATTTGCACGGACTCTGCATCTTGACAACACTGTCCTTTTGCGCACGGACCAGCCAGAAGCCAGCGCTACAATTTGAGCTCGTTCCCCAGCGACGAACGGTACTACTACGCACAATAAAGGTGAGAGTCCATTGTTTGAATAGTATTCATTGGGCTAATCATCTGGAATTTACAGTCCAAGCAACGATCAGGACTCTCATTTCCCGGCGGCAGCTTCATCTGAGGTTTACACGTCGCACTGTCTCACCTCTTTCAGCTCTTCTCCCAAGCTATCATGTTCGGAACGAAAGCGGCTGTCTCCTGGGTACAAGCTGGCTCGAAAGTGCCCTCTCACCCTGCGCTGAAAGTCAAGGGAAAGGTTTGTGCTCCTCGTACTTGATTTGCGGGGTGCCCCTGACAGTCCTACCAGCCAAAGACGACCATCGACCGACTCAAGCTCTCGCCGGCTCAAAAGTCTGAGCTGTACGAGCTGTACGCTGAGGGTTCGGCAGAGAGGCAATTAGTACGTTTGGTGTACGACCCAAGCGATAACATTCAGCAGGAACAAGCAAGAGTGAAACTGTTCGAGCTCGGACTTGATGGAGAATCGACGGCATCCCTGGAGAGGAAATGGAGTATCGAATGGTCAACGACGTGGACAACAAACAAAGGAGGTAAAATGAAGAGAACACTTTACCAATGGTAACGACTTCTCTTCTGGATTTTCCATGGGTCTCACCATTTCACAGTGTTTCTGGATACGACAGTAGCGCGCGACAGGAGCAAGATGTAAAGGCGCGTGCTCGCGAGGGTCGTGGCGTGAAAGGGAAGCCGTGGAAACGAAGGGCACCCTGGCCGTTTACTGGATGTCTAGCCCACGTTGAAGTCGCGGAGAGCTTGACGCACAGAACGGTATCTGAAATCTCCCGGGTGCTCTCGCACAACGCTGAATGTCAAGACTCGGTCCTTGAGCGTCTTCCTCCCATCCCCCTTCATGAGCACGTCTACGAGGTTGCTCTGGCTCAGCTCGAAAATGATGCAAGGTATGGTTGCTGTTAGATTTGTTCTACAGTTGCTGACCACTCTGAAAGCCTGACAGCTATACAAGATACAAACCAACGTATGATTCAACAACGGTCGTACCGCGGAATGTTATCGTATGATCCCGAAACCGCTAATGTACGCTACCTACTCCTAGCTTCTGACAGCGCGGCTCTCTATGCAAAGTATGCTCGAACTCTCGGGATCGACGTCAAGAACCCACCGCAGTATAACATCTCTGACTGGCTCAATCCGAACTCTCCCCGCTACAAGCCCGAGGTCGCCTCTCAGGTTTTCCACTATCAGGAGCGTGCAGAAGCCAGAGATCGTTTTGAGGTTTGTATTTCCACGCCAGAGATGGACAGGACGGCGTGGAAGCATGCTCACCGCTCGCAGCTTGTTCTTGATGGCACGTTTGGGGTCTGTACTGTCAGGCTACTACTTTTCATTGCCCTCGCTGTCGATTCGCAGGGAAAAGGACTCCCTATTGCCCTCTTCCTATTCTCGGCTCCTACTGGTAACCGTGCGACTCACGCTGGCTACAATACGGCCATCCTCGAAAAGCTTCTCCGAGCGTGGAAGGGCTACCTGAGCTCCCAACGACCTACCGGATCAGAGCCTTTCACGCCCTTCTCTGTTATCACTGACACGGATACCAAGGAGCGTGGTGCTCTCTTGCTTGTCTGGCCCTCAATATACCTTCTCCTTTGCAAGTTCCATGTTCGCCAGTGCTGGCTGAACAACCGCAAGAAGGCTCTTGGCTCGGGCGACCCCTCAAAACCGAATTTCTGGAAGGACCATGTTCGCGATCAGCTACGAGGCCTGGAGACGGGGTAAGTCCATTGTTTATCTCCTTCAAAGCTTGTACTCAAGGGTTATCAGGCTCCTCAATAGCGCCAACTATGAAGAAGCGAAGGATCTCGTGGTCAAGCAACACACCTACCTCAACGCTATCATCAGCGATAATATTGTCGAAGCTACGAGCGCGGCTCAAGCAGGGAAGAAACACCTCCTATATCTTACGACTAACTGGATGGATGTCTCCATGTGGCGAAGCTGGTCTGCATGCGGACGACTCACCGTCTCCAACCTCCTCAAGATACCCATCGAGGGGGTGGTCCCCACAACCAATCACCTGGAATCTTTCAACGGTATCCTCAAGCGCAAGCACCTCGCGCACTGGTTTCACTCTGGACATCGCCTTCGTTTTGACTATCTCATCCACCTTCTCTGCACACGAATTCTACCCGGGATCTATAACCGACGGCTCGTTCAGTCTCAATACACCGACTGGCTCACGGAACGATTCAAGAACCAGGCAGGAGGGAAAGACCTAGTGCGGATTCAAGGGCAGGAAAAGTCAGAGAAGAGAGGAAAAGGTGCAGGCGTCTGCTGGTGGCCCGAAGATGAAACTCGTGACCAGCAGGCGAGGACCATAATGTCACTACAGAGGGTAGGATGGAGCCCCGGTGCCGATTCCGAGACCTTCGCTGGGCGTTGTCTATCCTCTAAATCAAACGAAGCATGTTACTTCCTCTCCATGCACCGCGACGGACGAGCATCGTGTACTTGCCTTGACTTTCAGGAGCATGGGGGTGCTTGTAAACACCTGCGGGCAATGCGCTCGCTCCTACACCACTCCCTTCTCAAGAGTAATGCGCCTCCTCTCTTCTACCCGTCGACACTCGAAACTGCCCTTGGTGTACAGAAGTTCTCATCTACAACATCTCTGAGCCCTATGGCCTCAACCCCACCGCCGTTGGTACCATCTATTCCCCACCCACCATCCGTCTCTGCTTTCTCCGAGATTCAAGCCTCCGCGCAAGACACTACCACACTGATGGTTGGAGAAGATAGCAGCGGTTTGAACGATGAAGAACATACCGGGGATCTAGAGAACATTGTTTACGAGGAGATATTTGAGCCTCCGGTACGTTTCCGAGCTTTGATCTATGTCTAGATTCTCAATTCTCAACAGGAGAATTTGAACGAAGACCAGCGCCGGACAATCAATGCTCAGATACAAGCAAAGATTCAGCACACCACCGCGCAGCTTTTACCGCAACTCCACGGCCTAAACGGTCTATTTGGGGACCTTTCGACACTCAGCCCAGAATCACCAGAGATCTCAGAGCTACAAGACGTGATGTCTACCATCCAAGCTCGGGTGCTGGCGTTGCAATCGGTCGGAGGCAGTAGCGATGCTGACAGATTGCTCTCGGTGACAGCTGGTTGTCCCGCAACTGAGTCTGAGAGAGGAAGAACAGTGGGTTTGAAACGGCCACGAGAGCTACGGGCCCCTTCGAACGAGAGGAGGCAAAAGCGACACGACTCCCACAGTACGACCTAAGGGCGGGGTTTCCCGGACTGTAACTATATATTCCATCGTATGTTGTATCAAAAACTTTTCTGCCCTACGAGCCCTGTTACCAATGGCTATGTTACTGTGAGTAGCAGATTCAGGGACCCAATATTCGAGCCACACGCTATTCCTTCCACTGCCGGCATAAAGAAAATTGAACATGTGAGCGTGTCAGCCAGTGCCACTGGTCGGTGTTTGAACTTAGTTTTTAAGGTTGCCAGTACCTTGCCTCCTGCCACGACATCGCCCAGCGGTATGTGCTTTCCGGTTCCTTCTTTTGGTGTTTTCTTTGAAGTTTCTTTTCTGCACCTGGAAGAAGGTTGGTTTCCGGCGACTCATGAAATGGTTCTGACCCAATAGGACCTATCCTGAGAATTCAGAGCTCAACCTTCTTCCAGGTGAAGACAAGAAGCAAATTTCTTACGCTGTTTCAATCTCTAGCGCGGGAGGTACTACTCCAGAACCCAGACACCGGTGCTGATTTGAGATGGTGTACTTTTTACGGTCGGTAAGCCTACATTTTATTGCTTGACCACTGCCACAAACTTGCTAAGTCATGGACTTTGTCTACAACCATCCAAGACTCTCGCATGTTCCTCGGAACTTCACTGACGACAACGTATTTGCGGCGGCTGCCTTCAATTTCGGCGGAAAAGTTTGAATGTTCAAGCACCGAGATCATCTCAATTGGGCTTTTGGTTGGTGCGCTATCACAGCCCTTGGAGACTTCGATCCCACTAGGAGCGCCCGCCTGATTCTTTGGGAACTGAAGCTGGTCATTGATTTCCCATCCGGCTCAACTGTTCTCATCCCTTCTGCTGTCGTGACGCACTCGAACACCCGGATTGCTGAAGGTGAGCCCAAATCTCCATCTGGTGCTCATTGCAAGCAAGCCTCTAACAAACATTTGACAGGTGATGAACGCACCTCCTTTACGCAATACACTGCTGGCGCCATCTTTCGTTGGGTTGACAATGGAGGAATGACCGATGGAGAGCTCCGGGAATCAGATCACGACATATGGTTGGAGGCAATGGCCCAGAAATCCACTGCATCTTCAGAACGAATCGAACTGTATTCTACCTTGGAAGAGCTACTTGTACATGTACACGACAATTAAGTTTCCAATCTTATAAAACAATCTCTACGCTATGAATAGTACAACCAGGACGAATTAGGTTTTGCATACTTTCTGAACAACAAACGCGAAGGAGTTGAAACAATTCATACGCCGATGCAGACCAAACAAAGAAGTCACGAAAGCATATCATAAGCAGGAGCAAAGACCATGGCCACACCAAACACAGCTAGCACAGCTCACAAACATGAAAATCGTACACAGGCTCTCTACAAACCTCGCATTGAGGGGCTTCATAATCATCGTTGAGTGCAAAAGGACTATCGGATGTTCCGGCGCCTGAGACTACATGCGTGAGCTACCCAAATACAACCGGGAGGCAGCCTTACCTTCAAGTATCATTGAGGAGCTAGTGACCATGGATCGACTCGTAACAGATGCACCGTCTATAGAGATTCAGCTGTAAGAAGCCACTGGTAAGATGGTGAGCATACCAATACGCGAAGGGCCTGCGACCGTGGAGGGTCCAGCACCAGGTGTATCCAGGACTACAGGGGTTTGTTCTTGTTGAGCGTAATACCCGTTGACATTGTCGTATTCTAGAAAAGACGTCAACCAAAGATCAAGAATAGAATAGTAGCTATATACCTTCATAAAACTTAGCGAACGACTTGGGCGATCCATAAAACATCGTCGACTCATCTGCTGAGCGCCAGGTCAAGTCCCTTGTATCGGGAGAAGTGCCCTTCTCTATGGCTTTGGTATTCCGGGTGAGTTCGGCCTTCTGAGCAGCCCTGCGCTTGCGATCTGTACTGACTCTTCCTTTTGTTTTCCTTTGAATGGAAGGCGATGGCGATGGTGTAGGAAGAACAGGCCTTGAACGAGGGGCAGGTTTCCGAGGGGGAGTGTTAGTCATAAAACCATGAAGAAACGATGGCGTTGCACCAGGTGGAAAGGATGAAGGGAAGGGTGGCAGAGACGTTGGCAGGGTGAAAGTAGCCGCGGGAGGCGGCTGAGATGAGCGAGGTGGGAATGGGGAACTGGCCGGGAAGGGTGGTTGGGGGTGAGGCCTTGGGCCAACCTCATCTGGAGAGTGTCAGAATGGTGAATACAAATGGCCAACCAAAGGACACACGCACCTGTATCATAACAAAACGTGTCGAGTTTGCCTTTTCCGCGCACAAAGAAAACATCAAGAACAACTAGAAAGTATCGCGTCAGTGATTGGCGGAAAAGCACCTGATAGACAACGTACGTTTGTAGGTGCATTTCAGTGCGTTCTCATTGCATCCTACATACGATTTTCCTTCGTATTCCCCGCCCATGCCAGTGAGGGGAACTGTCCATGCTCTCGCAAGACGGCCGTGAAGACAACGGAGGGGTATCTTCCCACTTGTGATGTCCTGGACTACAAGGAAAGGCGGTTTTAGCTCGCCTGCATGGTCAATCGGGCTATAGCAATCGCAGAATCAGCTGGGTTTATAACGAAAGAAAAGGTCCCACTTACTACGCATAATGTACGCGTTGTCCGTTTTCAAAACTTGTCAGAGATGAGGTCGAAGATGAAAATAACGCCATTGAAGCGAGAATAAGGGAGGGAAAGGGAATGATAGATTCGAGAGGATATGTGGGGGGGGGGAATGAAGGATGGGGCTCACCGATCTGGGCCACGGCTGTTATAGCCAGCTGAAGGCGGTAAAAACGGAGGTCCCAATGGGTCTAGAAGATAAAGGGAGATACAGGGACATGACACGAAGGAGAAGAAGGCAGGAGTTCTGTGAGGAGAGCGGGATGACAGGTCGCGTCGCGTCGTGAATTCCGAAGCGCCTGGCAAACCCTGAAATAAATAATTAGCAGAAATCAAATAATTACTGACAGGAATCACCAAAAACGAAATGGGAAAGGTGCCAGTCACCGTTAGTGACAGACGGCGAGAAATAAAGGGGCAAACGACGGAGGCTCCGGAGGCCAGCATCTTCGGAAATTTCCGACTGTGGTCCCACCTGATTTGAGCCTCACGTGCAATGACAAAAACTTGGTACGGACTGAGATATCTCTTGAACCCCGACTTCCACGATCTCCCCACTAAATTCAACCTGCTGTCAAAAGCCCAATAGAGAGTTTTCCATACGACCAGTTGTTTTTTGTTAGGAGGTGGTCCATTTCCCTCGCTTATTCTTGTTTTGTTTGTGTTTATCTAGGGGTGAACGTCGAACTGGAGACGATATAGGAAGAATGTTGAAGAGGCTTGATATGGATAGGATACTGTGAGTGTTACCGGTACGCCTCTGTTCTTGTTTACGCCTTTATCGTTTCGTCGTTTTGGATCCGTAGGGCTTCAGCTACCCTACCTTTAGTGTGTTTGACGTTTTTACAGCGGTCACTGACAGGCTCTACGCAGGTTTCCTGAACGTGGACTCGTTGACTATGGGCAAGATCAGAAGATACGAACATGAACACGAGGATCTTGGCCCAATAATCATATTCTCCTCCCATCGTTCTTGCTGCCCGAGGCTCGTATATCATGAAGTTGCCAGTTTGCACGTGCCGTCTCTTTCAGTTCGTTGCGCCCAGGCCTACGACTTGGATATCATGGCGTGGCTCCTCACTCGATGACGCTGAATGGGATATCTCACCCCTTTCCTTTCGTGGGTGTTAGAGACCTCACTAGGCCCTTGTCTGTCACTATGCGTCAATTTGTGCTCGGCCTTTCATTCCGCTCGCGTTCGGGTTGGCGTTCTTTGTTATCGTTATAGACGGGAACGACGCATATCGCGTTACATCCAACCCGCACCTCTGGGCAATCTGCTTTGCGACGTACTTAATTGTCAGGTTTCTTATCCGGGTGAGGTGGTGTCGCCGTTGGTTTTTTCTCCGTCACGGTTGTGCTGTCCAACGAGCACTGGGCAAGGGGTACGCTTCGCCGTTGTGTCTCTGCGTTAACCTCTTCACTACGTCTGAGCAAGCCTGCAGCTTTGATATGACGATGTGTCAGGGTTCTTACTCGTTTACCCTTGATCTGGTGATTGTCAGTCGTTTCGTCTTTTTGTTTTTGTGCTTCTCGTCGTGGTCTCCGATGGAGGCATCGCCATGCCGCTGCGCCCAACCTGCGGCTCAGATCTCAGTCGCTGTCGACTAGGTTTGCCTTACGATCTAGATAGTCGTCACCTCTCCTCGTCGGACAAGATGGTGCTATCGTTGGTTTTCTTTCGGTGTGGTTGTGCCATATGCACGAACAGAGCAAGCTTCGCCACCGTTCCTCTGCCGTCATTCTGGTCACTACGTCCGAGCCTACGGTTTTAGGAGGTGTTTTTTTTTTATCTGGCACTACGGGTGAGCTGGTGATGTCCAGACTTATAACTGTCCGACGTCCTCTCCTTGATTATACAGCGCCCATGTCTCGCCCAAGTCACCTCGATTCGAAAAGTTGGCCTCGTTCGTTCGACCATGGCCCCCTCCTACCTCCATGCACTCATTTTCCCTTCCGTGATTCCTCGCCGCCCTTTTTATCTAACCTTTCTGTCGAAACCCGGCACAGATTTTTACCCAGAACGTATCTGTTATCTCGCCCAGACGGTGCTACAAATGAAGACCTTCCCGTCGCTGATATCGGGAATCCCCTCGACTCTCATTTCTTGTTTCCTTCATTCAAGCGGGGTGGAGTCGTTGGCTACCACTATATTCCGAATCGTAGTTTGCCCTGCCTTCTCGATTCTCCACTTTATCTCTGCTCTGTTTCTGACTCTACGGGTCAGGCGCGTCAGTTGTCTGTGCGCTCCAAATTTTCGGTTTTGTGATGTGCCAGACTCTATGCCCGTAGATTTGGGCTCCAACGTAGGGTGATGGTGCTGGTGTACAACTCTTCTTTCCCTCACGATATACAAGGTGTCGACTTCCCCTGTAACCCTTGGAATACCCAAGCTTCAGGCTTGGAGGTGCTGGGGTCGGTAGGGTTTCCAGGACAATCTCCAAGCTGCATCCGAATGAACAGTGCACCGTGCAGGTGGAGTTAAGCACAGATTCCACACATTCCGACTGGGTTGCTTGAGCTGTTTTCTTATCCTTACACCCCGTCTACTCATTTACATGTTATCACCACTATACACTGCTCTCACTATTCGTGGGGAGCCGTTTGGTCTTGCTCATCATCGAGACGGCTCGGGTATCAGCTAGAGGGTTTAATCTCACGTACCTCATCGGTCATTCAACTTCACTTCCTATGCTTGTCGTCTGTTGGGCGGCCCCGATTGTAGCCCGTTTACTCCCTTTATTCTCTATCCGAACCGTACTATCTACTCACTTTTGTTAGAGGACTTGATACCGTTCACTACTCTCGCTTACTTGCGTACCCTTCAGACATAGGACCAAATATCCCAATTTGATTTTCCCCGTTCGTCCCTTCGTGAGGTTTGAATACCTGATCATTAAAGCCAAATAAAAAACAAGATGGTCCAAGGACTATATAGCCCACCGCGAGGGTCGAACTCGCAGCCTTCAGATCAAATGTCTAAGCCCGACGTTGAACGATTATAAGAGTCTGACGCTCTATCCGATTGAGCTAGGCGGGCCGATGCAAGTGGATGAAGATGGACATTGGTCAGCCGGTAAACGTTGATTGCACTCTTCTCTTTGTCTACGACGTTGGATATGATGAATCTATATACTTAACCTCCAGTTGCCAGTATGTACCCACAGACACGACCAAAAAGAAGGGAAAGAAAAAAATACGCTCTGGCAAATCGGTAAGGTCCAACCAGGACTCGAACCTGGGTTAATGGAAATCCGAATAATCAACCATAATCAGACACTTATCAGAATCCAGTGTGATAACCACTACACTATTGGACCATGCTCGTGTTGGTGGCAAAGTGATTGGATGATCTAAGTCAGTGTACTAGAACTTTGGTCGGCTTTGTTGCTCAAGTGCAGTCTCCCAATTTCAGGATCTTACTGGATCGGAGGTGGTTCGTTTTATAAATCCCGCACCATTCGCTACAGTTTGGCATGCGCGCGAGCCTTATCAATACCTCGCTTCTTGGTGGTTTTCTGCCCCAACCCAGGCATAGCTGCACAATATAGAGGCCGGTATAGCACGAGAGCACGGATGACCGGCATCAGCACTGAACTTGCTCATGTCCAGTGCTATGACTCACTCTCCCCGCACCCAACGTTGATTGTCACTTGGCACTGTATCTCTAGATCAGCGCGATGTTTTTGTGTGATCGATTATGTGATTACCTGTTTCTCACAGTCGCATTTGGGAACATTCAAATTCCTGTTTTATGTGTGTAGTGAGATTCAAAAAAGTACCAAGGATTGGGATGAATGAGGGTGCATACAAATGTAAGTAGGCCAAGCAGATTGATGAGACAGAAGGCAAAAAGATTATCATAAGTCTCATACAAGTGAAGGTCTAACCAGGACTCGAACCTGGGTCAATGGAATTCCAACGATATGACGTGAAGACAGAATATCAGAATCCATTGTGATAACCACTACACTATTAAACCGCATTTTGCGTATCCTAAGTTGGAATGTATGATGCATCGGAAACACGCATCTCCATGCTGAAGGCTAATTTTCCTATCCCGATCACACGGCACACAACAGTTTGCCCTACCCTCATCGAAGCTCGGCGTCCGTCCACTCGATAACAGTAAGAACAGAACGTACGCAAGACTAATATGGGTGAGCTCTGAGTATGCGACGTCTAGCATAACCCGCTCCTCGTTGTTAATGCCTCCCAGCTACGTCAATCTGAATCTCCGAGTGCTGGAATCTCATTGAATCGCATTTGGTTAGCTCGAGACGGTAATAGACTCTGAGCCAGAGGGGCGCTTTGAATCTGCGGGAATCTTCACCTTCGGTGCTCGTGAGATTATAGGTAATACTATCAAAATTTTGAGAATGTCCAGAGCTTTCTGAATCACACCGCCGGAGCCCTCCTTCAACTACACTGTCTGGGAGCTCGGAATCTTCAGTGTATTACATGATGTACGCAAATACCAGCATCGTCACGCACGTATCGCGATTTATGCGGAGCCTCTAGCTTTTCCACCATACCCAATGACAGCCTCCCAAAACGCAGACGTAGACTCGTCAGAACGGCAAACCATGGCCCTAAATGCAGCCCTCCCAAGCTGATCCTGCCACTCCCTCCATCGACTAAAATCTGCTCTTTCAGCATCACGCGCGTCGTGCAGTGACCGGCAGACCGATTTCGACGACGAAATTCTAGACTTTATCATATCCTCAAAGCGGGATCGAATCTTGAAGAAAATTCGGGGTGGTCGCTCGAATGGGTGCAGGTTACTAGGTGAAGACGACGCGGGTGATTGGGGGCCAAGGGTGAGTCCTTGGAGGAGCGTTGGGGTGATCAAGCTGCAGGGAATGGGGAAACCTGGTGTGTTGTTCTTGTTGTGGTCCGTCATGTCGCTCATATCTTCATTCAGTTAGCCCGTTATGTCAGTAGCCAGCCTCTTGGGAGGATCAGTGATCTCGAGGTGTTTGGATGACGCTTTGCCAGGCACATCCATAACTTCAAAGTTGTGAATAGGAATATTCCAAGTTGCGCGATGTATCGCAATAGCTCAGAATTCTGAGTCCCGTAAGTGGCCGCCAATTTCCGCCATGGTCAATACGCTCACGGAATTTCAACATGAGGGCTTGGATAGGCAGACTGCGATGTTTGTCTGAGGTCTAGATTCACGAGGAGGTTTTGTTTCGTGAATCTTGTTCTTTAATCGCAGGCCGTGCTCTCGGACGTCAAGCCGCCCAAGTTCGTAGGAAAATGTATAGGGAAGTCGGGGACTGGGAAGTTGTCTGTCTCTTCATATTCATTTTAAACTTAGAACTTCATCCTTCAGCCGTTTCGAATGTGATGCTCTACTGATTATATGAACTTGGATTCTAGAATCTGCTGCGCTACAAGGACGGATCACACGAGTGGCATGTCCGTTGTATTGTGTTGCTGTGTTCCTATGCGCAGCCACCAAGGTGGGAATATAATTTGACAACAGCTATTTATAGACTGTCTTTTTATCTCCTCTGGCTCTTATTGGACACGGTATCACTGCTGCGGCTTGCGATAGCTCGCAAGGATCAGAGGCGAGCGTCCACCAAATCTTATGTTTTGTGAAACACTGATGCTCTTAGACTGGGTTTAGTTTGTCTCTACTTACCGAAGCGAAAAATACCTGTCGTGGTGGTTTCTGTTGTCCGTGGCTCGACCCTGTTATACAAGTAATTTCGATTTCTCCTAGTGCTCATTATTCTCCAATTTCTCAAGAAACGCACATCAAGCACGGGATTCCGAGATTTACTGCGCTTCCAGTATCAGAAGGGTTACCCGTTAATGGTCGCGGTTGACAACACACTCAGGCGATCCTACGATTCCAACACGTTTAATTTGTTTCCCTGCTCGGATTTACCAGTCAATTGGACCGTACCAAGTGAAGCGAGGATGCAGGCGATGCTGTTGTCTACGGACTTCCCATCGGTAACGCGCCCCGCTCACCGGAAGCTCGAAGCCGTAACTGTTTTGTTCCGTCGCCCGGTGATACCAGTGGGGATTCGTCTGCTGCTTTGACTACCCGTGGTAGTTCACGGTTTTGTACCTGAGACAAATTTCCCCCTACACTCTCTCGAATATAAAAGCTCACCTCCAATTCCCTGACAGAACAAACCAACCCACCCCATGAGCAGAATGCCTCGTCTCTTGCCTTCCTTCTTTACACTCTCTTGCATCCTGGCATTGCCAGCCTTTGCCTCGATCGGTCCTGTAGCTGACCTGACCATTACCAACAAGGACGTCTCTCCGGATGGCTTCACTCGTAGCGCTGTTGTTGCCGGTGACAGCACTATTGGCCCACTCATCGTCGGCAACAAGGTTTGCTCTCTACCCCCCGGTCGAACATTCGAGAGAGATAACTGATTTTGACCTCTCAGAACGACGAATTCCAGATCAACGTCGTCAACAACCTGGACGATGACACAATGTTGCAGTCTACGAGTATTGTAAGTATTGCTTCCCGAGTTCGTTCAATTCAATTCACTTATACCTTCGATTTCGGTAGCACTGGCACGGATTCTTCCAGAAAGACTCTCCCTGGGCTGATGGTGTTGCCTTTGTGACACAGTGTCCGATCGCAAAAGGCAATAGCTTCCTCTACGACTTCAAAGCTCAAGATCAGGCTGGAACGTTCTGGTACCACTCTCATCTTTGTGAGCTGAGAATTTATCCGCATTTTCACACGATTTACTGATGTGTTTCTTTAGCGACCCAGTACTGTGACGGTCTTCGGGGACCAATGGTTGTCTACGATCCCGAAGATCCTCATGCTAGTCTCTACGACGTCGATGATGGCAAGATTTCGTTCCCTTTGTTGTGGTAGCACCCAACTCAATGTGCTTGTCTCACAGAGTCCACCGTCATCACACTCGCGGACTGGTATCACACAAAGGCCAAGCAAATCACCTTCGGGTAGGTTCTTGATCCCTTTTTACGTGATTATCGGAGATTCAGTTCCCTCCACCAAACAGCACGCCCCAATCTACTCTCATCAACGGCCTCGGTCGCTGGAGCGACGCCAACGAGACTTCATCATTGACAGTCATAACTGTCGAGTCTGGGAAAAGGTACGATTTCCCGGTCTGCTTCTATTCTGAAGGTCACCAACATGATGTCCCTCCATAGATACCGCTTCCGTGTCGTCAATGCTGCTTGCGATCCGGCCTATGAGTTCTACATCTCAAATCACACTTTGTGAGTATCCCTGAAACAATCGACATCTGGTCGGGTTTACCCAGCAATTTGTATCTAGTACCGTTATCGAGGCGGACTCCATCAGCCACGAACCAGTGACTGCAGATTCGGTAACAATCTACGCTGGCCAGCGATATTCACTCGTGGTAGGTATTTCCGAACGATACAATCTCCGTTTTCCCGGACACTTCTGATTCTGGTTTCAGATGGAAGCCAACCAACCCGTCGGAAATTACTGTAAGTTGTGGCATGAATTGCAATTGCACAGCATAATAATCTCAACGTATCTTCATCTTGCAGGGATCCGGGCCAACCCCAACGCGGGTTCAACTGGTTTTGTGAATGGCATAAACTCAGCTATCTTGCGATACGTCGGAGCCTCGGAAGAAGACCCTGAGGTCACCACAGAATTCGAGCCCACAGCTCCCCTGAGCGAAAGCGACCTCATAGTGAGTCCAAGACTGCCATTTTTGTGTTTTTCGTCACTGACGATGTTGTTGTAAATAGCCTCTCGAAAACCCTGGAGCGCCCGGAGATGCAACAATTGGCGGAGTTGACGTCGCTATGCACCTCAACTTTGGATTCGTAAGTCTGGCTGCCATCCATTCGCTCCACTGCCTGACTAATGTCTCGCCCTTCATCATTGATAGAGCGGAGGATTGTTCACACTCAACGGACAGAGCTTTACTCCTCCCACTGTCCCCGTTCTGCTTCAAATTCTGAGCGGAGCCCAAAGTGCGGACTCTTTGCTCCCTGAAGGAATGGTGTTTCCTCTTCCGGCAAATTCTACGGTCGAATTGTCTTTCACGGGTGGTTTGCTTGGTATCGAACATCCTATGCATTTGCACGGTGTATGTATATCATCTATTCTGCTCGCCCTACACCTGTGCTGACCGATGTCTTAGCATTCATTTGATATCGTTCGTGTCGCTGGGAGCAGTACCTACAACTATGCAAACCCGGTATGTGCCCTGAGCCTCTTTCGCTCAAGATTACGTTTCTCACGTTGATCCGGTCTTTTAGGTTCGCCGCGACGTAGTCAGTCTCGGAGGATCTAGCGACAATGTCACGATTCGTTTCAGCACCGATAACCCCGGCCCTTGGATTATGCATTGCCATATCGACTGGCATCTCGAAGCGTGGGTACCATTTCGATCATCATCGAGCAACCAGAGAGTGAGCTTATCGACCTATCTGTTCCAGTGGTTTCGCGGTTGTGTTCGCCGAGAGGACAGATGAGTGGGAGGCTTTGACCGCGCCTCCAAGTGAGTTCATAGTAATTTATTGATGATAAAGTCGGAATCTTACCTTTCTCTTCTCTCTCTCTACTTAGCCGCATGGGATGATCTCTGCCCAACTTACGACGCTCTCGATTCCGGAGACCTCTAATTTATCTGACAACAACTTTCCTTAACCTTTTCTTCTTTTCCTCTCGGGCCATACTCCTTTGCTTTGTGACTTGGACATTCGTTAAACATTCGCTGAAATAATACTAAACTCCTGAAACTACGCTCCCTCATTCGAATAGGACATTTACTCTTATTATTTATTTTCTCTCGTGGTATAAAAGGTCTAGATAAGGTGTATTTATCTTCAAGTACAGTGAATGGGATCACCATTTCGTATCGTCTCTCTCTGACCTACTCAGGTGCTCCCTAGTTCTCGGTACCATTTTATTAGCTTCCCTGAGCCGAGTAAAATCGATATTCATTGGATTTTGACAACGTAAGTCGAAATGGTTTCGAAATTTGGACTCACATGGACAAATACTTTCAGTCGAGTCTTTCGCAACCGCCTCACCGATAAGTATGAATTACTGTTCATCTCGGAATCCACTTTCTTTCCAGCTCGACAAAACTCGGTCAGTCGTTGGTTGTTGTAACTTATGAGTATTTGGTACATTCTGAGTTCCCGAAGCGATGACTGAAGTCTTTAACGCCAATCAGGGTATTTCCAGTGAACAGCACCGGATTCTGGCTTTCTTCCAATAAAAGGAGTAACAGCGGCGGTGTGTAGAGACTACGTAGGTCTAAAATAGTAGTATCTATCTATTCCTGACGCATTTTAAATTCTAAGGCGGGATAAAGCGAGCGCAAGCATACATAAGAGAGAAGGATAGAGAAGGAGTGTACTAGAGAGGAGAATGAGACCACAACAGTTGTCCTTAAGGGTCATGCAGGTTTGATATCAGAATGCCACCCCCTGGCCCAAGCCTAACACATGGAAATGAAACGCCTGACTAACCTTTATGGATAACGCCACCTGATTGCCCGTCTACAACTCCCTATCGAGGCAATTCAGCCATTCAAGACCCTAACTGAGAGCTACCATCTCAGGAAGAATTTGAGGGGTAACTTTTTGGGGAAGATGGTAGTATCAAAGAACACAAGTGGCATTGGTAACAGGACGACGTACAGCCACCTGAGAAGGACGTACAACAATGTTTTGTTGAGCATGAGCCTGATCCTCCGCGGTAACGAAGTACTGGAATGCGAGTTTGGGTTAAGGTTTTTCCATCGGTGAGGGAACCTGAAAGATCGGCCTTTCAAAACAAAAACTCGAGCTGAGCGGGATTTGGAAGAGCGAGTCCGACATCCTCACTCGTGGCCCGTACAGCCAGATTCAAGATTCAGCTAAAACGACGACGAATGAGAAACTTGCCTCGAGGGCTGTTACTACACGATAGCAGCACCCCAATGGTAGCACATCGTTGGCTACACGACGTGCCACCAAACGGATACCCTGACGAACAATCCAAGATTCTGTCCGAAGGGCGGCTAGCTAATTATCATGACATTGAGCGGAGGCCATGTCAGAGACCAAGGCGGTGGGCCCAAGACTGGCGCTGAAAAAGCTGCTCTTAGATTCATTGAGTCGTAGCAAGGAAAACGGCACAAATAATTTCTCAAGGCAGTAAAGCGGACGCTTTGGCAAGTGAACGTTATTCAGCTGGGGATCATTGCACCAGAACAAATGATGTGGCTTGGAGGTACTTAGGCATGCGAGTGCTAGGTTCCATTGGTCTGGTCAAGACAGGTTCCGCTGAGGCAGCATGTGTTCGTGGGCGGTTAAGATGGACTTCGAATTATTCGACAGTATTCTTTGGCTACTCCTCTTTTGGGCTGATAAGCACCGTCAATTTTCATGATATTTCTGGTGTCAATATGCTGACAGCATGCCAATGAGAGCAGGCTTGCCCAAGGGCTGCAGCAGGGGAATGACCGAAGTTGACAACCCCCTGGTTCCTGTCTGAATAAGTCAATATTCTAGGTATGGCAACTTCAGCCTAGCTAACCATTGCGCCTACCTGACCCTACACATTGTATGATATCATTATCCCTTTGCCCTACATTACTCATATACTCCCTGTACTCCACAACCCTTTGCCTTACTGATCGTACTTACTCCTACATACATCATGCACAGTTGGACCTACATCATGCACAGTACATTCTACTCCATTCTACTATATTCTAGCTATCTAGTACTCTCGTATATAAGCTAGCTAGGAATACCATACTACCTCAGCGGTTTGTTACACCACCGCCTGAGGCTTTCTGCCTTCTCTCTTTCTCCTGCTCCCTGCAGTATTGCAACTGAATACAATGAATGCTAAAATGCCCAAAGCAGTTTCAGAACTCCAGATATATAATCTTACAGGAAATCACAGCAAGGAATCTCATTTAGAATTCATTTTCAGATAGGTGTTTGGGTCTGCTGGTTGTTTGTTATCTCCATCACACTTTTCTACGAGCTAGTGATCCAAAGACAGATTTAAGCTTGGAAGGCGAGAAATATCACATACCTAGCACACAACATAGTCAATTTTAGAACCTGGTTGGCTTTTCAATTATGGTCGGAGTCGACAAAGAAACATAGTTTATGTGATGCCAATGCTCAAACGGAATGCCTATCAGCCTGGGCACATGGTCAGGCTGCCTTCTCACGCAACCCTCCCAAAGAATCTAGAGAATCTGAAGCTATCAAAATCTAGAACGAGCGATAGTGCACAATCTATGTAACCAATTTTATTTGAGTCCATCGGCTTGCAGGCACGGTGGATTGGCCAACCCCTGTCTTTCTTATTGAAAAGCGACTGGTGGCGTAAGTCATTATTCATACTTCCATCAGTCACGTGTGGGCTGCACTATGTTTTCCAACCGTAGTTCTATCAAGGAGTCGACTGACAGAAACAATGAGCCGCTCATATGCCGTGGTGATCAGCTTCCCACTCGTGTCTTCATCCGACACCCTCAGGAACAATATCTCTATTCAGTGCTTGTGTTCGTGAGCGATCAAGGTGAGCCTGCCGTGTCGGAATTCAATGTGGGTTCAAACCTTAACTCAGGATGAGTCTCGAGGTTTGAGATGCTCACTCTGACCCTCACGCCCATCGATCGTTTTGCTGTCGGCGAATCACAGCCTTTTTAGTGCTTTGAAGACTGGATAAGTACGGGTGCTGTATTGAACATGTTTTCCGACGTTTCTTACTGGTGTTAACCTGTATAGTACCCATACTTACTCCTCGCCAAGGACCGTACCATTCAATTGTTAACTTCCCCGACCTCAATCGATATCACTCAGACTGCCTATCACCTGAGACTTACCCACCTGGTAGTGGAGTCACTCATTGGCTTCAGGGTTTCGTACTCTTGCACGACCTAGTTAACGTTCTAAGAGCGCAAGAGTGTCTTTGCCCCAGAATTAGGGTTTCCACTTTATATCCCCGGGCCGGTGATGTATGATGTTATCCCGGAATAACATATGCCCCAATGCCAGTCTCAAGCACCCCAGATCTCGAGTTTGCCACATTTCGGAGTTTATAAGAGGGCGCTTTGACCTTCGGGATTCTTCATCTTCGGTGTCAAGACTGCCTTCCGATCGCGACTTCTAGAAACCATCAGGTCAACGGCGAACTCGAGACGCAAGAAGTTCCGTGTACATCGTTGTAAGTCCCAGCTTATAATCGGTCCTCCCGAGCAATCAAGAATCGATTTTCTCGGGTGTTTTGAAAATCACATTTCAAATAGGCGGTTTGTATGGCTTTGCAACTCTGTACTGCTTACTCTACTAACTCCGTACGTCCTTCTCGAGGAGGGCTTTCGTTATTCGAAAAAGATAAGATTAACCTCTTTACCTAGATATTCTGTCGTCGCTATTCTGAGCTAAGTCGGTTCTGAAGAGCGTGTTTTACTAATCCATCTGGGGCCGGAGGTATGTCTGTAGTGGAATGCAGAGCCGTATTCAGTCGACCTGTGACCGGCGTTAAGAAGAGGCGAGATGCAGTGCTACTCGAGCTTCACCTTTAGCTCCCAAGTCACACTATCGCCTGCCGCAGCGCATCGGATATAGGTACTTAGGAGACTACTGGTACCTACCCATCAAGATACATGCATTTTGCCCGGGGGCGTTCAAGGGTAAAGGTTTAGTAGACGAGACAGTCTGGGGTTGTTCTATACTTACGAAGTGCCCATATTTAGACGGATTTGACAGTATGAGTTTAGGAACTTCGACACGTTCTTGAGGATCCTCGGGTTTCGGAATTCGGAGGAATGGAGACGCATACATTGCTTAGCACCCACGTTTGACCTTCAAACATAGAAACATGCGGTATCAAAGCATGGATGACCTGCAGCTTGGGCCTGGTCATCGGCCACAGCTCACAAGGTGCCTTATATGGCGAGGTTAATTCAACCCTCTGAGCGGCGCTGTCACTGGGCATATGTTCAAGTTTCCCCATACTTCCCACTGCTCTCGAACTCTACTCGTGGGTTTGTCATGCGCTTTGACCGATGAAATTGGACATTCGGGCTTCGGGACGATTTTACGACGGTCTCCATCATGGGGAGACTAACAACTGAATTGTACCCAGCCAAGCTCTAAAAATGTCGCCGGCAAGGTACGATATCACGACATATCCCAGTCTGTTTCCCCGCAGTGGAATAGCCACAGCCTCTTCTAAGACACCAGGGCACGCCCCACGCCACGTTGTTCCTACTTTATCAATCTAGCGACAAACTAACTCGGGGTTTTATTGATTCGGTGGGACGTTGGTCAAAACTTAGGTGTATATGGCCTGCTATCCTGATCCTATGCAAACCAAGGTTCAGGACACTACTACTTGGTGGCTCTATGTCTCAGACTTGTGTACTGGAATGGTAACTGGACACTTTCTCACCCAATACAATCTCAAAAACATTGACTAGGACTCTTCCGACGGGTGGGAATAGACAGGCCTCAACTGAAAAGGACTTTGTATATTGTGCATACACCTGACTGGTGCTTCGTTGTTCCCGTGAAGGCCTGATGCGCGCATCATACGAGCTGAAAGCTAATTTGAATCTCGAGAAAGTCGGCAAGGCGGTATCTTACCGTAGCTCGCAATCTCGCTGAGACCCTGTATATAAGCGCCTACCGCCAGCGTCGGGTTTAGGATATGCCTCAAAATCCGCTTCCCGATGTCAAGTGTAGACAGTGTGCATCGTGCGGCGGTATCATCGACAACTATCTTGATGATACCTATGATGAGAGTCAATGTTCTGCCACGTCATCCTGTTTATTCAACACCCTTTTTACCCGCTCGGTCCGTCGCCAGAGAGGTCTAAGCGGTATGCTTGTTGTTCTAGTGTAGGCTGTAGCACAATCACCTTGATTCTAGCTCCCCTATGGGGGTCGGGGCATTTAGCTATCTATATCCTCATTGATCCTACAGTCGTCATCCCTTTCATGAGATGTTCTAGCAAGTTCCAAACGATGCATGGGAACACACGAGGCTCCCAAAACCATCGCTACTTCTCCCGCGAACCGTTCAACGACGGAAAGTGGGTCATCTGATTTGACATACTGATTCCAAATCAATTTAGTCGGTGTGTCTATAGCTTTCTCTCAGACAACTTCACAACTGTCACTCACCTGATATGGAGGACAAGCTCTGTGAAGGGATTCAATACATTCCATGAAATAGTAGAATCATGAGCGCGAAGGTCGGGTTCGCAGCCCTGAGACTCGTAGTGATACGTTTCATCAAACGTGCATGTTCCTTCCTCTCTCATGCGAATTCGAACCATCCATGAGAGACTCGAGGTTTCCGAGGTCAATGGGTTCAAGAGTAGAATGGACCTCCCTCGGGGCTTTGAGATGAGGCTCACAGTACAATTTTGTCGCCATTAAGTCGCCATACTATCGTTTCTTAGTTTGAACTTCGTGAACGTGGCGCCCTTTTGGCCCAAGACTAACTTGTCGTGACAGCCACTGTCTCATGTAATGTCAGTGAAGCTTCAAGATGAGGTACGCCCCCTTGTGGATCTTATTCCGGGTCTTTGATGCAACTTGAGGATTTAAATATCCGGTATTTCCAACTACTTTCTTCTCCGTGTACTACGGACAGGACCTTCTTTTAGAAACTCATAAAAGTCCGAAACCTTCCTCCCGCCCGCTCGACCAACGATCAGACTCTTCGAGGGTCTTTAAATCACAAGACACCGGCTTGTCATCTGAGAGAACACTAATGACATTTAATCCCGATATCGTGATATCTTGTGAGTACCTGTTCTGCTCAGTGTCTTCTCAACATTCATGCTGTTTCAGGGTCGTTCTGATCACTGACCCATCGGCAAGAGAAGAGGAGTCGAGTGCCGCCGCCACATTGAAGTGCGATTCCGAAGGTGTAGTTCATTACCCCAGAAAGCACCCTCCCGGTTCCGCCGCTGCGGTTCTCCTTCCTCGGATGGAAGGCAAGGAAGGGACCCCTTTCACCTGCTCTCAACTGACGTATTCTCGACTCATATTGCTGCGAAATTTTGCTGTGAACAGAGATAGCATCAGAATACCAAGGAATCAGATCACCCGAACCTCCCGACTGACGCCTTTATCGGTAAGTCAGGGCAACAGCACAGCAAGTCCATGGGGAAGAAGTAGGCTTCCGCCTTTGAAGTTGTGAAGTTGATGAACAGTTTTTGATGAAGGGAACTTGCCGTAAGTGATTGCCTGCCCCTTTTGGATAACTCGCCGGATCGCTTTCCTCGAGAACAATGGCGCGGCAAAGCTAAATTGATGGCTTGACTGCGTGCCCTTTGAACTTCCATCACGAAAAAGGTATATAAGGAGCTTAGGGACAGCGGACCCCAGCTGTCTACCCTGTCCTCCCCCGTCCACTTCCGAGTCGAGTCATATTCTCCCTCGACCTTCCCCTCCTCATCATCCTCATGCCGCCAATGACCATGATGAAGCCAGCTCCCCTCCCATACATCTTCGAAGACCGAACCGGTGCTATTAACACCTCTGACTTTGACGACATGTACGACCGCCAATTCTACACAGTGGCTCGAACTGTCCCCCATGTCCCTATAACGAAAATTTACAAGATGGAACGCCGCTCTTCGCGTCACCGAAACCGAATGTCGGGGTACCATAACCCGCTTATAGCTCTCGAGTTTCAGCCAGACGAGGCTTTGGGGAAGATAACGTTCAATATGCCTGACGGAAGGACATATACGTTGCCTATGGGGAGTTATTTGAGGAAGATTTCAATTTGGGGAGGGTGAGTCCGGGTTACTTGTCCTCTTGGGTTCTCGGCCTAACCTAGTATGCTTGCACACAGGTCTCGGTCACGAAAGTTTGTCGCGTGTGATGGTGTGGAGTATCGATGGAACTATCGAACTGTTCCGGGCCATGAGTGGACTGTGAGTTTACACACGATTGTTATCTTGCACGTTTGATATGTCATTCTCACGCTTTCTCTCTCATCTCACAGTGTACAACAGCAGCGGAGAACACGCTCGTCGCCCATTTCAACCTCAAACCACCACAAGATCGCGTATACGACGTGTCCGGGAATACGTTGACGATCTACGAGCAGTTCATACATCTGGCACCTGGTTCGTGATCTTATTGCCCTATTTCGTACACTATTGACTCGAACGTTCTGAAACCTCAGAGATAATCGCTACCCTCACGATCATGCGCCATATCTTACAGTATAATCTGTGATCAGACAATTCACATACGCCGCCCTCGGCCCCTCGCATCCCACATTCCACACATCCACACTGTTTCTTGATCTTCTGATACTTATATATATGTCTATGTATACCGTAGCACTTACGACTATACACCCCTTCTAATTCCCGTACCTCATGACACTCACATTACTGTACAATATCATCCCCGCTACCACGCTGTACTTGTATCTACCGACCAAAAGTTTGTTACTATTTGCAGAGAACACTGGACTTGATGTATTCGATACTTACTGGTACTCACTGCACATGCAATTACTTCGACTCTAAAACTCTAACTCGGCCGGCGGTTTTGACGGATTTGTTTGGGCCAAGGATATTCGAACCACTCGTGCTCCTTTGGGTTGAAAGGAGTACTTGTGGGCAGTTTCGCCAGAGATTCCTCGCTGGGATACGGTCAGACCTATGATTCAACTGGTCGTCCCTGTTCAGAAGCCACGTCTCAGGGACGACTAACGCACAGCTATATACGTAATCCGATCCCCGCACGGTTCTCGCTTCCGATAAGTGGTTTAATAGACTCCTTGATACACTCAGTCCTATTTCGAACTAGAGACTGGTGGATACTTGCAGGGGCATCTCGGAACCGGTATATAGGGAAGAGTGAAGGAAAGGAGGACGTTAGGCCTTTCAATTGGGCACTATGACCGACTGGCACAGCACGCATTCTGAATTCTGTCATTTATCAGCCGTCCAAAAATTACGATCGTGTGCCTTCTTCCGACCCAGAACTAAATAGAGTCGATACATAGCTCTGAGCACTTGTATTCCTTCAATCGGAGACCTACGTCTTCCAAGCATCCGATCGGGCTGCTTCAATGACCAGAGTCTGTAGCGAGTTGTGACAAAGCTTATGATAAATTCGTGCTTAGCATTCGGATAGATACCCTATCTCTCGCTGACTCTATAACCTGCACAAACCCGGCTTTCGGTACTCGGGAGCCACCAAATGTCAGTGAGATAACCCGTTATGGGTAGCTCTCACTCCAAGGGCCCAGGGGTATCCACAGGTAAATACGGGCGCCTGAGTTCCAAAAGTAGAAGAGTTCTTCATTCGGGCACCTGTGCCAGATGCACCGACATAAGTAATAAAACTCGTCACCCTCTTGTCGAAGTAGATTGAATACCGTAAGTCTTATTGTTCCTTCCGGCCCCTCTTCACTATCTGTATTATCCCCGAATGCAGAGTCGGCCGGTAAATTCAGATTTGCACAGTACGTCGGTCAGGGGGAAAGTACGGGTTCCAATCTCAGGTCAAGGAAGTATCCAATGCTGAGATATGAGAGGCGAGGTGTGATTACTCGGGATGAAGATCACATCTTTTATGTATTCCTAAACCGCCAGTTTTGTTGATAGGGGCGCTTTTGTGCCATGGAGGCGGGGGTTCCAGTCCATTCCTTCGGTTAAATACGTAGCTCGATGATGCCTATCATACCTCCTTATCAGATATAGTAGTATTCCCAGAGTCTCTCGAATCCAGCTTAGAACGCTCAGCTGAGAGGTTCCTCTCAACCCGCCGGCTGCCGGGACCGTTGTTTAGCGTAGCTTGACCCCGTAGGCTGTGTTACGTAGCCGACCACTCATTGCAAGCAACCACGACGACGCTTTCCTTCAAACGCGAGGGCTGGGGCAAAATACTGAGCAGGCTTCCTAGTCTTCGACTAATTTCCAGGATTAGACCCTTTCCTTCAATAAACCCTTGCAGCATTGCCTTTCCAATGAAAATCGACCGCAAATTCAAGCCAACTTTTCTTCATGGATGGATGCCGTCGTTCGTAATGCGGATTCAAGATAAGGAACTTGGATCTCGTGTGCTGTCGTGCTCGGAAGGTTCAGCTGTGAAACGCTTTGTCAATTGGCTGCTTTCAGAATTTCAGTGCGCGGGAGGGAATGAATACAGCCCGGAAGCAGATCTTATTCGCTTGTTGGATGCGGCTACTGTCTCAAGTTCGGACATCACGCAGATAAAGGTCCGCGGATTCAAAATTGCTCCCGTTCGGAAGGTATTGAGGCATGGAGGCTCGAGTGATCATTCGTTTCGACCTACTGGATACTGGGTGTATACGTCGAGATGGTACCTCTCGCAACTAAGTCAGAATCCAATGCTTCGTACTTCTCAAAATCGTTTGGAGAATCCCTCTTTTGAAACACACACGGAGTACCGAACTCTGGGATTACGACGCCTCCGCTCCCGGGCCCCGGTGGTAAGTATGTATTGTCATCTGAAGCACCTCTCCACTGATTGTTGATTATGTGTTCAGGCTAGCCCATACTCCTTGTACGTCGTATCCGCTTTCCCGCTCAATTTGTTGGCCAATAGGCCGTCCTGAGTAGACATTAAATGTAAACGAGTAAGTCATTTTCTCGCGGATTACGTTTTGGATATCGGAAGTGCGGCGTGCGCGTCAGAGTGTACCTTTGCGTCCCGAGGAAATTCATGGCTATTTGTCTGCAGCCCAAATCCCCGTATCTGAGGCGAATTTCGATCTGAGTATAAAACCCTACTTGTACCTCGCCAGAAGATCACACCAGCACACACCCGATCCATAATGCCTCGCCTTTTGGTGTTCTTTTTCCCTCTCGCCTGCTTCCTCGCATCGCCCGGCTTTGCCGCGATCGGCCCTGTGGCTGACCTTGTCATCACCAACAAGGACGTTTCCCCCGATGGCTTTACTCGTGGTGCTGTCGTTGCTGGTGGTAGTACCATCGGTCCACTCATTGTCGGAAACAAGGTCTGATTCCTTCTCTTTCGTCCATGGTTTGGAAGGGATTGCTGACCTATAATCCCGCAGAACGACAACTTCAAGCTCAACGTTGTTAATAATCTGAACGATAATACGATGTTGCAGTCGACGAGTATCGTGAGCATCACCCACAAAAGTTCCTTTCTTCGTATTTTAAACTCGTGGCCTTTTACTCTCGGTAGCACTGGCACGGATTTCTCCAAAATGACACTCCCTGGGCTGACGGACCTGCTTTCGTGACCCAATGTCCAATAGCGAAGGGCAAAAGCTTTCTGTACGACTTCCGGGCTCAAGACCAGGCTGGAACGTTCTGGTATCATTCTCATCTTTGTGAGCCAATAAATCCCTTTTTTACGCGACGTACTAATAATGACACTACTCTATAGCGACTCAGTACTGTGATGGCCTTCGTGGGGCGATGGTTGTCTATGACCCTCAAGATCCTCATGCCGGTCTTTATGACGTTGATGATGGTACGGTTTCGTCTTTTCTTGTTGCCTAATCCACAACCAACGAATATGCTTGCGTTGACAGAGTCTACCGTCATCACGCTCGCGGACTGGTATCACACCAAAGCGAAACAGATTACCTTCGGGTAGGTTTTCAACCCATTCACAATGTCAGCACTCCGTGATGATTGCTCTCTGTCGTTATCAGCACTCCACAATCTACCCTCATAAATGGCCTCGGTCGGTGGAGCGACGGTAACGCGACTTCGCCGTTGACAGTTCTCACTGTCGAGGCTGGGAAACGGTACGATTATTGAAAATAATCGAAACCGTTACCAATTTGACTTCTCCAACCATTAGATACCGCTTCCGCGTCGTGAATATCGGTTGTAATCCCAACTACAACTTCTATATCGAGGGTCATACATTGTGGGTATCCTTCAGTGTCTGGCGTCGTTTTTCTTACGAAAGTCACGCATCTAGTAACGCAATTGAGGTGGATTCAGTCAGTCATGAGGCTATAGCGGGAGATTCAGTCAGGATTTATGCTGGCCAAAGGTATTCACTGGTGGTGAGTATTTCTCTGAGCGGAAAATTTGTGCAGACCTCTGATTTTGACTCTCCAGGTAGAAGCCAACCAACCTGTCGGGAACTATTGTGAGTTATATAGCTACCAGTCTTTCATCCTCCATACTCATGTAATACCCCCTGACTTTTAGGGATTCGAGCAAACCCAAACGCAGGAACGACCGGGTTCATCAACGGTATCAACTCTGCTATTTTGCGATATGTCGGAGCTCCAGAAGAGGAACCTGCGGCCTCGACTTACAAGCCGGCAGCTCCGCTGAGTGAAGCCAACCTCAAAGTGAGTGCACGAAGTCTAATTTGGGATTTCGCACCCCCCTCATTAACTGAACCAACTACCTGCTTAGCCTCTTTCCAATCCCGGGGCACCTGGAGGACCCACAATTGGCGGAGTTGACGTTGCGATGCACCTTAACCTCGGATTCGTGAGTCTGTCGTGTCGTCGTCGGAGCTGCGCTGAATATAATTCGTTTTGTGTAGAGCAATGGCCTCTTCACGGTTAACGGACGCAGCTTTGTTCCTCCTCCTGTCCCTGTCTTACTTCAGATCCTTAGTGGTGCTCAAAATCCCAACAATTTGTTACCTGAGGGTATGGTGTTCCCGCTTCCGAAGAATGCTGTGGTAGAGCTGTCTTTTACGGGTGGTTTGCTGGGTATCGAACATCCTATGCATTTGCACGGTGTACGTCGTCCTCCCTTTGTCTTTTCTCTTATTCCCGTGGCTAATATGCTCGATTCAAGCACGCATTCGACGTTGTTCGTGTTGCTGGTAGCAGCACCTACAACTATGCTAACCCTGTAGGTGCTCCTTTGTCGAAAAAAAAATCCCGGTATCTCACTACTATTCCCTCCAGGTCCGCCGTGATGTGATCAACATTGGAGGCGCGAATGATAATGTTACGATTCGTTTCCGTACGGATAACCCTGGCCCTTGGATTCTGCATTGCCATATCGACTGGCATTTGGAAGCGTGAGTATCGCCCATACTTTGAGGAGTCCGGTACTTAGTTACTGACAAATGCTTCGATCAGTGGCTTTTCGGCTGTGTTTGCTGAAAGGCCCGATGAATGGAAGGCTTTACCTGCGCCTCCCAGTGAGTTCATAACCGTTTTCAATTCCATGCATTCATGCTGATGCGCCCATTCAAGCGGCCTGGGATGACCTTTGCCCTATTTATGACGCTCTCGGACCAGGGGATCTTTAGCTAGAGCCGGCTGGACATGGTGTCTCTCGTTTGAATGTGTTGCATCTCACACTCGACCGACCTTTGGGCCTTATTCTACAACTTCGGATGTTCCTCGGGTAAATTTTATGGGTTTCTGGACTATTACTTAAAAAGTCAAAATGATGGTACCTAGTTTGTCAATATATTACCGGTTCTTTAGGCTGAGTCTTTGCTTGCTCTCCTTACAGGGCGCAGTCTATCTCGGAGCTCGGATGTTCACTATATCTCAAGTCTCTCGAGCGGGATTGATACGACCCAAGGTTAGTGATCATTTAGCTGCCCGCCTAGCTCAATCGGATAGAGCGTCAGACTTTTATGGATCTGGTGCCACCAACAAGAAATGAAAATCTGAAGGCTGCGAGTTCGACCCTCGCGGTGGGCTATAAGCAGAAACTGCCCTCAATTTGTCCTTTTTTATGGATGGGTTGAGGCTGGCTCTTCTATTTTTGCGAGTACTCGTATGATGTCTACATTACTTACTTCAAAACGGGATCACAGGATCCTAAGCCCTCAGAGATCAGGAACGCGACAAGATGAATGATAGAGTAGACGGGGCCCCATATTTTCTGAGAAATTGAGCATCCAACTGATCGATTATTTGACGCTGTTCCGGACAAAACACGAGGACCGAGGCGTGGAAAGGACAAGCTCGGGAAGAGTATTGTCGCCAAACTCTCCTTCTCTAGCAATCCCGAGTCAAAACAGGTTCGTTCTCCGTCCGACTTCGACCATATGAGTAAGGGCGGACGACCATCTTCAGGCAGGAAGGCTCCCCATTCTCTCTGGGGGCGATTGGGTGTACAAGAGGGTACACTACGATATCGAAAAGAAAGAAGGTGTATATGAGCGGAAAGAGCCGAAATGAATCCTTGCGCGGAGCGAGGGAAGGAGTTGGCCTGGCTTCGACGAAAAATGCAACACGTTCGACTTTGATTTAGCCCGGTAACAAAGTCTTCGTCGAGGGGAGGAGAAAAAAAAATTGAGTTTTCCAGACGCGACATTCCGACCTGCCTGGTTCGAACAGGCGACCCCAAGATGAAGGCGGATTCGCAGGTCTTTGCAATTACAGTCTTGTGCTCTTCCAACTGAGCTAAGGTCGGCGATGTTGATCTTCATCTGAAAGCCGTGAGATACGTCCCCTTCATTTGGAAAATTACATATGAATTTATCACCAATCTTGAATGAATGATACACCATATATGGTACTTGTAGAATCCATTCGGCTCACGTTGCGCTGTTCGGTACGCTAGCCGGGACTGGGGCCACATGACAAAATGTAGACCGTAGGTTCAGTTTTAGAGCCAATAGGACCATATTTTGACAGAGTAGGTCGGGCTTCAGCGCGCAACAAGTTTTAGAGGCTCAGATGAACGAAAGTTCGAGAGACATTTCAAAGTGGCGGGCCAGGGTATCTGGATGGACATCAGGCTATAACCTTGCCACGACGCATTGTTCACACATCCATTACGGTGTATATCATCGTCTCCCATTAGACATCGAAGAAAGACCAGACGTGGTAGGCTGTAGCTCAGCGTTTAGTTTCCTGCAACGGAATATGAGGCTGGTGCACTATTTTTTCGAGGACTTCTGTCGTGCGCATCAGGATTGACAGGCTCTGTCAAGGCACTACCCGGACGATAGATCCACAGGACAAAAATGTACAATGTCACTACTGGAAGAGAGGAAACTTACCCCCATGCATATGACAAGTTCAATTGACGAAAACGTGTGGAAAGGGGAAAAATGATGATCCCTGCCCGGATTGAACGGACGACCTTCTGGATCCGATAGGCCCAACTCATTCATGTTATACTGGAATCAGATGCTCTACCGCTGAGCTAAGGGATCTTCATGTTGGAATGCGGCATAGAAGTATTAGAAGAGTCGGTGACGGAGACTTGCGGAGATAAGACTGATCACAAGATGTCGGTGTTCGGCTCCGAAGCCGGGGCGCGGTCTTCCTCTCAGTACTTACGACGCAGGTCTCCGGTCGAGGATTTTTTCCTTCTGTGTATATTCCTACCATCTTCGCGACTCTCATTCTTGACAGATTTCCTTGATAGGTTTGCTTTTGACGTCAATAACCTGAATTGGTGCGCCAGCCTAGACGCAAAAAAATCATTGGACACCGATTACCCAGCGATTTCTCCACAAAACGAGGATCCAAAGCTGGAGCACAGGTTGGCTTTTGACTACCATTACGACGCCGTCCTTCGAGTGCTTTGAGCATTCTTTTCTTCTTCTCATTGTGACGCAGGTCTCTCGAATAGATTTCATGGCACTGCTCTGAGGTATTCTGTGCTGCTTGTCTCCTCACCACCGCGTTGATTAACAGACCGCCTTTATAGCTCGTAATCTGGTGTGTTGAGACACCCAAAGCCGCAGGACAAGGATTGCCGCAACATGATCTCACCACGAAACGAGGCTTGACACGAATGACGCTCTCAAAATGAACATTCAAATACTCTTGGATTGCTCTGCCATTCGGGATGGCATCAGGTCGGTGGATCAGAAATTTGGACCGGGTTGGGGTGGATTGGCTGGTATTGGGGTTGAGGTGCGTTCCAGCTCTCGTGTACATTCTCTCTTCGATTATTCAATATTCAATCCGTGTCTTTCTGCATAGAACTCAATCTTTGCGTTCCGATTAGTTCTCTTAGTCGACCCCTACCCCACTGCTGTCAAGAGAGACGAAGTTTAAGACCTGTGGCGATGATGGTTTGTGGCGTTTAAAATTGAAGATAGTACCTAAGACATACCCAGCCATGTCCCCTTGAAGCCTTGCTGTTGGATAGTGATAACATACACCCCGTCGCTTCTACTCTGCCCTCTATATGACCCATCCACATCTCCGTCCCGTATACGTGAGAGGTAATGCTACCAAACGCTTCGTCTGCTTCTACTCCTCGCTCTGATCCACTCGATCGAAAATGGAGATGGAAGTCCAGCAATGATTAGCATATCCTTCGATCTTTTCTCGTTCTCCTTCGAGCGCCTACTTTCAGTCTCCCCATCACGGATACCTGTCTACTCCGCTATTTCCATCGCACTCTTTTCTGCTTTATCCCTCCTATTCCCCGCCTCCTCTCCTGTCTTGCAGTCGATAACGATGAGTTTTCTCGTTTCCTTCTGAAGACGGCATCCACATTACTGTTTCCCGTTCTTGAATTGTTCTCAATGCCATCTTGGATACTTATTGACAGTTCAGGTCGATACGTCCACGTTCTTGTCACGAACTTCGGCGGATGACATAACCCTGACAGATGATTATAGTTGAACCGAACCCTGATTCCATCGGAGGCGTGGTTCTTGTTCTCTGGGATCTGAGTTGGACGTTCTGAAAGATCGCAGCTCAGGTGGATAATGATTCATTTTTAAACAGTATACGAGCTGTGATCTTGCCGAAGGGTACAATACGACTTCGATGTCAGTATTTCAAAAAACCCTATCATCCAGCTAGGATCAAGAAAAGTCCCGCCCTGTCCGATTTTGATGTATTATGGAGAGAACCGCAACGTCCATCTGGTTCGATGGCGTAGTTGGTTATCGCATCTGTCTTACATGCGGATGGTTGCATATAGGAAGCACAGAAGGTCCTCAGTTCGAGCCTGGGTCGAATCAGTCATGCTTTTTGTTCGGAATTTTTTTCTGAACCGTCT
Organism: Marasmius tenuissimus; assembly: GCA_029532415.1. Classification (NCBI taxonomy): domain Eukaryota; kingdom Fungi; phylum Basidiomycota; class Agaricomycetes; order Agaricales; family Marasmiaceae; genus Marasmius; species Marasmius tenuissimus. The sequence goes on along the minus strand of JAQOTA010000050.1, from coordinate 6,425,429 downwards.
CTAACTGTAGTTTTTAGCTCTCTTGCGTTGAGGTAGATCGAAGATCGAACAGTTCTTCTCCTTTGGATTCTCGATCATTCAACGTACGGTGATAACAACGCCGCAGCCATCATTTTCCACACAGCCTGACAGTATAAGTATAAGACCGTGGCCGTACTTCGCAACACATACCCACCTCTCCAACAATGATCTTCAAACAGGTCACCATTATTCTCACTCTTCTCATCACGAACGGCTACAGTGAGTTTCCCCTATTTCTCCTCGTAATTTGAGATTCGGACACACTCATGAGCTGATCATCGTAGCCGCTTTTCCACTGTCGACTCGTAGCCAGTTGAAGCGAGAACCATACGCATACCCAGATGCAGACCCAGGGTGTAACTCATCAAAGGGTGGATGTATTACGACTTAAGAAGGGAGAGTGGAGGAAGGATAGTCTTCGTGATAGAATTGTACCCACGTTCACCCCTAACAGCCCTCTGGAACTGTATCCGAATCAACATAATCCTTAGCTTCGACACCGAGACCTCTACTCGCGAAAACCTTCCACAGGAGACACCTATTGACCCCTCCGTACCGATTCGTATCAGCTTGGATAATGGCGTCTCGAGCAGTCGTAAATGTGGGGTTGCACGGTTGGAGTGCCAGTCCGTCTACGATGAGGTGGAGCCATACGACGTTTCCAGATGAACCAGTAGAGTCGGTGAGAGCGGCCGAGGACCAACCGTGCTTGGTAACAAGCGCTGAGTAGACGTTGTGAAGGATGTTCGCCCTGTTTAAGAGGGGTGAACTTGGGTAAGGTGAGTAGATAGAGAAATATGCTCACCATATCTGACGACAATCGAGAGAATAAAGAGAAAGTGTGTGAGTCCAGTATTTGCAGAGATGACCACGGAGTCTATTTTACCTCTCCCATTTCTACCAGAGGTCAAATCAACAACAGAGAAGCGATGAAGACTTGAAATCGAATAAACTCACCATGTAAAGTCTCCCGAGTCGAGAGGTCCGAATACCTCAACGAATTCGTAGCCACCGAAGTCCAATAGGGACCCGTCCGGAAATACGTAGAATTCCCATTCGTAACCCACGGAACAAAATAGAAGTCGTGAACTTCCGGAGTTGCAGAGTGTGAGAACCAGCTATCAAATGTTGAGGCGTCAACTCCGAGAGCCTGTGATGGGAAACGTACTTGGCTACGGCATCAGCCCAACCTTCGTCTAGCCCACCGGCTTCTCGAGTGTCGAGGCATTGAGCGGTACCCCCTCCAGTCATCCGTGAGGTCATGCCGTGAGTTGATTCGTGAATGACGAGGTCGTTTTCCATGGCACCGTCGCGTTGAGGCTGGGGAAATTGATGTTAGGATGTAAGTAAAGGTTGCAGAGAGAAACATGCTCGCTCGCTCACTCACGTTTGTTAAATCCCACAACGTCAATTCAGTACGCCCAGATCGACCACTTTGAGCATTCCAGATTTTAGCTCGAATCGTGGTACAAGAGAAAGAGAAAAGGGAGACATACTCAGGAGGAGTCGCAGTAAAACCATTATTCATCCCCAACGTACTCTGCACACTCACCAAGAATCTATCCCCTCCGACTCCACCTTTTCCGAAATTATCGTTCTGAAAGTTAAACGCGTTCTCTGTGAACCCATACAAGTATAGCGTATCGTGAAACGTGTTGGCGAGGTAAAACACGTTGGTACGAGCGGCGTCTTGGTTTGATGTGACGGCGGGGTCTTGGGAGGCGTCGTAGGTGTAATTGAATACAAGTCCGGGACTGGACTGGAGTGTGGTGTTGAGGGGGTCTTGGAATTGGTGGCCTATGTAGACGGCGACATTGTTGCCCCTAGGAAGCGGGAGGTGATTGATAGGTGAGTTCCGACTCATCTACCACGAGGAGCATGCTTACTCGGTAGAGTTACCCTCAGGTAGGTGCCATCCAGCGGGTGAAGCGGCTGTAAGCAGTTGTGGGTCAACGATAACTTCGTATCCTTCATCGGGAGTCTGCTTCCAAATTGGAAGAACCTTATACTGAGAGAAGGACACCCGTGTCAACGACATTGAAAACTCGATAACGGGAAAAGGTACTCACGGAAGCATGCGAAACGAAATCATTGATGGAAACCAGTTTGCCGGAATGAGCATCTACATAGGCCTTATACCAAGTCTTGGTTTCCCGTTCTCGCCAATTCTGGATTTCAATGACATGTACGAGAGCTGCCAAGCCGTCTTCAAGGAGTAGATACTCGAGAGCGGGCTCAATGATGTTTTTCTTGCCTTGAAGGACTTCTTCGGCTTTCGCAGTCGCAGAGTTCACGTCGAGAGTGGGATTCGAATTAGCAATCTTATCTACGTGAACCGATCACGCAGAGTGTAACTCCAAACTTAATTGGGACTCACTGATGTTCACAAACGAATGGCCGAATGCAATGACTTTATTGTTCTTGAAAGCAACGTTGGCAACAGCATTGCTGAATGGAATACCGTTCTATGTTGAATAGTGAGTTTACCACGTACCGGAAGTAGGGCAAAGTTGAAAGCAACGCTTACATGAAACTGCCTAGCGTATCCGTGCGTAGTGCCATCCTCGGTAGTGTAACCGGACCTGAACCCCACGTGAATGGGATCGATGCCCAATGCCGAGGCGACGAATGAGATTACTTGGTCTTCTATGTTGGAGTCGCGAGTTTTCAGCGAAGCTGATGATGGCTCGATCCCTTCGCCAAAGGTCTAAAACGATTCAAATTCACGAAGGAGCGAGGGTAACGTATGATCGGACGAACTTGGTATGTGGTTGTTGGATGGTACGATATGACTTGAAGACCGTCATTGAGATTCCTGATATGATGAGTTGAAGCCCTTCTGGTTAGGTCCAATTCTCCGACCGAAGGAAGTGCATTCCCAAGCGATGCGCAGACGAGCGCCAGAGGAACGTGCGGGAAGAGTTTCTTGGGCATGACCATACCTGTGTGTCCGAGTTTCGATTCCATGCTGGTTTTTATTCGTCCTGTTTCTCCAGCTCGGGTATCTCGGTTCTATGTTGTGTGTATCATTGGCACATTCATTCAGCAAACTGAATATCGAAGCATAGCGCCCAGGGAAAGTGTCAACTGCGGATATCCGTAGTTGTTTCATTCAAATAGTATCGGAGTAAAGCCGAATCTCCATCAAAAACGAGCATACTGTACCTTCTCCGCAGTCGGAAGTTGAATGGGATTGATGGCTCCTGTAATAGTAATCAGGTCCACGAGTACGACCACCGAGATTGCAAGACGCGAGAATTCCAAAGACGGCGTGTCGATGCTTGCCGCTTCGACCTCGGCTGAACTTACGAGATCAAGATTTCGAGAACCACTAGACGTAGACGAGCTGTCACAGAAAATCATACTATGGGCTCGGAGGAACTCATTGCTACGAATGAGCGATTATTACTCACCTCTCTGGAAGGAAATGAATCATCAAGTCTACGAAAGTCGAAGTTCGGTCAAGGAGGCACGATGATGGCAGAAGGGATAGAGTTTCATCCTCGTGTCCAACAGAAATGCCATAGGGCTGGGGCTAGCCTCCAGGAGACCCTTTTTGTCCAGAATGACCCTGAATTTAATAGAATGAAGGGGGTGGAAAGCCTGAATGAATTCAAGAATTGTCGAAAATGTTCCCTAGTGGTAAGCTAGTGCACAATTTTATAAGGACGGGCAATCCGCTAAAAACGAAGCGACAATAGGCAAGGAGTGAAAAATGTGAATGACTCACCATCGCCGCCACCATTTATAAAAGAAACATATCCCTCCCACCCTTCGAGTTCACCGACGAATGCTAATCCTCCATATGATCATAGTGCTTTGATACGGAAACAAGAATTCGCACCGAACATGCCTCTGGACGTGTAAATGCTGGCCTTCCGGTCTAGGGAGATCAGTAAGAACGCTCTATGGGTACGCCATCTCATACTGGGCTCCTTGGTGTCCATGGAGTCCACTAATCTAGAATTAGAAGGGGCGGACAGGGATGTTCACGCACTATAGTCTGGAGCGGGGAATGAAGTTACGGTCGTGTGGAGTTTCATTTAAGGGAGGCATATACCGCTAATGTATCTATTGGCTGACGGTGGTCGCCATGACGATCGTTCCTTGTGCTCTGCCAAAATGGTAAAGCAAAGATCGAGATAGAGGTCCTCAAAAAATGTGAGAGTGAGTCAAGCGTGAGGCAGCAAGGACATGAAAGTGGCTATCGAGCATCGAGTAGGTTACTAGTGATCGGCTTAGATCACGCATAGCTTCGGATCGTATCTCATCTCGGCAATGAACATTCGACCCCAAATTGGGACGGACGGGGAAGTCAAGCTGAGTTTTCGCTTCCGGGCGTCTATCAATCATCAAGAGGATCTCGTTAAAAAGCATGTACCCCTTCTCGGAGCCTTTCACTCCCTCCCCCTTGCTACTCCAAACTTGTTGAAGAGGCGGCCAATGTCCGAGTTCACTAACATCGTTCTGTTGGCTGCCTGGGTCGAGGTAAGCCTTTGATTACCTCTTCGAACTTGGGTGTAAACTACTATGTTGACGATCGTTCAGACCCTCATTTACGGTCAGTACTGCTTAGTTTGTACGACAAATTTCACTCATGGTGAACAACGCTCTAACACGCAGGAATCTTGATATCAACCTACGCGCTCACGTTATACATCACCCTCTCACCTGTCAGCTTGGGAGTTGCTCGGAGTGAAGGTTCCAAAAGGGGACATGTAAACGTGAGCGGGGCCTGCCTGTATACCCCTTGTCAGGATGCGTCCTGATGGAAACTTTACTTCTCCAGACAATGCTGGGGATATCAACAGTGATGAACGTCGTCGCGACGGCCCATCTCGGCGTAAACCACTACCGATATCTACTAGCCTTTCAAGGAGATTCTAATAAACACACACCTGACTCAATTGTCATGTCCACAAAGAGTTGGCACTCCATAGCGAAGGAGGTATTGTTTCTGTCGCAGGAGACCTTGGGAAGCTCGGTTGCGGTGCGGGATATCACCACTTTCTCATCTCATGGGAAACCTCGACCCTGATACCACGACAGCTCTACCGGGCATGGGTTGTATGGGACAGGAACTATATGATTGTCTGCTTCCCGTTCGCTCTACTCCTTGCTCAAACTGGTGAGTGGTCCGAGCACAGACGCCTCGGCGAAATCACTGAGATCGGCTGTGTTTCTTGCCACTCCATATTTCGACGTCATCAAATCTTCACCGCCTCTCCTAGTAATCGGGTTCTGGATGGTCGATATTTTAAGGTCTGAAGAGGCCTCAGAACATTACGATATTCACACTTGGATCAAAGTCCATACATTCTCACTCATGATTCTGAACCTGATCACCACCTCACTTGTGGTCTTCCGAATTCAGTCCACCGTACTCTCGACGTCCCGACACTTCGGGTATTCCAGGCTAGCATCACTCCCAAGGATAGTAATTGAATCGGCAATGCTTCAAATGATTGCGGAGGCGTTGTTTGTAGTCTTGCTGACGACAAAGTCGAACGCATGCCTCGTTGTCTCGCAGGCTATTACTCCCCTCATAGTGAGTGCTATTTATATTCCAATCTCCCTAGTTTTTTGCACAGAATACTCGATACTCATGAGGCTGGTTGGTTTTATAATTACCTAGGGCATCACCTTCAACGCCTTGACCATCCGAATCAAACTCCTTAGTTTGGACAAAGAAAATCTTGGCTCATATCCTCTATTCACTGTGAGTGATTCCCGTCCACCAACAGTCGGGACTCGACGTATCCGCCCGTTACGAGTCGAGGGTGATCTTTCCCAGGTAGGTCTTCGATAGAACCGAGAATACTTGGGAGCATTAATAGGCGTCGCAGGACATGGAGCTCCAAACTGTCTCAGGCGTCGTTTTTGCCTCTCAAACTACGAGTTAATGAGAAAGGAGTCCTCGGAGATTGCCACACAGCATCCGCACCCGAGTGCAAATGCTACTTCCCAAAGGCAAAGTGCCTCTCGCGCGCATTAACACACCGTTCGTACACAGTACCGTTGAGCAAGTACGATGAATTCTTACAAAACGGACCCTCTGTAAATATATCTTCCTTATTCTCACATACATTAAACGCTCAAGTTGGCTGCTGAGCACGGTAACCTATGAGACCCTACATTCAATGTGTACCTGCCTTCAGCTTATTAAGTCCCAGTCTACGCTTCTAATGCATACGGATGATTGATCCTCCCTTTCTTTATGAAGCAAATCATAGTTTCAGCGTGACTCGCAAGCCGGACCTGATTTATTGAAAGACGGGCTCATTGCCAGATATCATTTGGATTCTAGGAAAAGGGCGCTGATCGGCAGTTCACCTCTTCATCATCCAAGCGCACGTGTATATCAAGCTTCAATGGAAAGGGACGAAAAAAACACCCCTGTCGTTGTTATCGAGTTACCCGCCTAGTATAGTAAACATTTGCGACACCCTTCACGCAGTTAATAACAAGGCTGCCCGAGATTGGACGAGAATCCATACTAAATGCACGCCTATTGAAAGCACCCGCTGACCATCACTGATTCAGCCTGGAAACAAAGGAGGAGTGCAAAGCCACAATCAGCATTGATATTGGCAAGAACTCGAGCAGTGAGGTTGAAATATACTCGCCGAAGTATACAAAGGTATGCCATCAGCAAAATACCTGGATCGATAGAATGTAATTAGTATCCCCGATATCCGTTAGGTAGGACAAAACCCGCTGTACCTGGTTACGAACAGGAACGGACTATATAACCGTATTAAAACTTTTCTGAAATCCAAAGAAAGAGCGAGAATTCGTGAGCATGATACCAGTAGAAAACAACGAATTTGAGTACCTTTTAACAAGTTTTGAGGATGATACCGGAGACCGAAGGTTGTCACGGCTTGCAAAGATTGTACCGGGTTTTGGAGGGTTTTAACCAGTTTTGGGGGTGATTACCGGATAACGAGGACAGTGGCGAGTAGCAGGGGGTGTAGCATATAGCAGCGAGTAGTGGAGAGACCAACGGATCACGGGAAAGGTGACAGGATATAGGGATTGTGAAACATAGTAGATGTTTCATTGGGTCGAAAGGGTCATAGGGATGAAGAGGTAGCGCTAGCATGCCCAGTACAGGGCTTCTCGTAATTTCACATATTAGGAAAAGAGACAATATTATATTGGGATTGTATGTACGACATCATGGACGTGGCTAGGAACAGAGCTACGTGATATGACGGGTGCAGAGAGGCGATACATATATCATCTTCAACAAAACAACGACAACAAGGTCCTGTGTGTTGACAGCGTCAGTATTTGTACCCTCGGCAAGCTAGGTGAGCGCTGAAAAACGTACCGGAGCTATGACCTCGCACAAGGTGTCAGTTAGTGGAGGTTCTTGACTGCAACATGGCTGACCCATCTGCCTCTGGCCTTCATCTATGTCAGGAATCGCTGAGAATTATGATGTGAGTTTGCATCCCAATGTTATGAGTGAAGGTGCACACACACTGTACTTTATGGTGCATATATGCGCCCCAATAATTGGCAAGCATGTTCACTGTATAACGAACGAGGGAGGTGACGGTGGACTTGTGGGTATGGGTGATGAATGCACGCTGCTGAAAGGACTGGGTCAACTACATATTGATAAAAGCGATAGTGAAAACCCACCTAGCAGGTTCACGGTAAGGTAATGTGCCGTGGTCCTAAGCAGGGTCAGTATCAAGAGTAAGGACAACGAAGGGCCCGACTCACAATAAGGAGAAGAGAGAGGGAGGAGAGAGGGATTGAGAGCAGCGCGGAGAAGCTGAAGAGGAGAGAAGTGGTGGTGGTGGAAGGAGGGAAAGGAGGGGCCGTCGACCAGTTTATCATGTCAGGTTTATATATTCGGTGGGTGGTCCGTGCGGTCATTGTTGAAGCAACCGAAGGCAGTTGAGGGTCTGAGATGATGACGTCGTTAATGATGTATGAAATTCGTCAATGACCACTACAAGAGACCTTGAGCGAGCCCAGATAGCAGCTAACTTTGAAACTGCAACGCAAACCGTCAGTATATGAATGAAAAAGGTGAATTTTCAACGCACCCGAGCCGTAAATCCATCAAATTGTCCCAGTTGATATACTAGACACTCCCCTTGGCTTCATTTAAGAATTATTGAGCATCAGTTACAGGGATGAGGAGAGTTTAACAACGACCGTGGTGGTTGAGAGTCAAAAGGTGGTGACGTGTTCACGTGCGGGACAGCGAGGGACATATTTGAGACTCCGACAATTTTCCAGCGCAAGCGCGCGCTCATATCTGGCGCTGGCAGCTGCTGGCGGCTCGGCGACAGAAACCTGGGTCTGGGTTCTTGATCTCAACGTTCAACAATTGGCGGGCTGAGGGTAAGTTATTATTGTCATAGCAGATAACCTTTTTGACATCTTTTGAGCAATTAGTAGTGTTCAATAGCCCAAAATTGTGCTAAAACTATCAAAAACCAGTCAGAACCTCCTTGCAATGACTCAAAACCGGTTACAAAGCCTTTCACTTGTCGCAACAAGTTTGGTGAGGCACAACCCCGGCTATGATTTGTGGGGGTTTTAATGTGTTTTGGGTGAGTTTTGACTATGTTATGATTGTGTTTTGATAGTATCCTGATGGTGTTACAGGTCTCTGATATCGTGTATACGCATTCTGGGAGTACTACCAAGGCATAACACTATCGAAATATACTGATATCGTATCGTACAATTTCATTAACCCAAATTCGTTGTAACCACATTTTATTCTTTCGGGTATTTTGCTGATGGCCAGTGCAACAATAAGTCGGGCCAGATCCCTCGTAACACACATAAGCAAAGAGGACCTTAGGGGCAAAAAGATTGACTCAGGAACTGAAAAGACACTTCGAATCAACGTAGTTGAAAATGTACCCAGCTAACCTTCCGACACGTATAGATCTCACCGGGACTCTCTTGCTGGGGGTGTTTTTGTTGTAGGCATAGTTGCACGTTGTACGGGCTTCACTAGTTGCTTTCTCGACAAGCTCAACAGAGGCGGGGGCCACTTCTGGCTTGCAAGACTGAGATGGAGCTGTGAAAGCGCTGAGGACGAGAGTAGAGAGGGTAGTCAATATTCTAGGTATGGCAACTTTGGCCTAGCTAACCATTGTGCCTACCTGACCCTACACATTGTATGATATCATTGCCCTTGGATCTACATTACTCATATACTCCCCCATACTCCATAACCCTTTGCCTTACTGATCATACTTACTCCTATGTACATCATGCAAAGTACATTCTACTCCATTCTACCATATTCTAGCTATCTTGTACTCTCATATATAAGCTAGCTAGTAATACCATTATACCTCAGTGGTTTGTCACCACTGCCTGAGGCTTTCTGCCTTCTCTCTTTCTCCTGCTCCCTGCAGTATTGCAACTAGGGTGATGAGGGTGATGAAATTCATTGTGCTCAGAATGAGGAAGAGGTGCTTTGAGACCTGAAGTGAGTAAAGAAAAGAAAGGCTCTGAACATCAACTCTCACTTGAGCAAGGATTTTATGGTGATTCAATCTACCAGTATCATGTGTGCTCATATGAAACTGAAGGCAACATATGATTCCATAACATACACATTAGGCTTCGTAGTAGTGAATATATTGTAAGGATGTGACCAGATGTCGACCTGTACTTTTATTCTCCGCGGCGCCTGTCCTTCCTTCTACTATCTAGCAGTGAATAATCCAGTTTGTACTCGACTCAAGCGTCTGACCGACCAGTTTCTCTACTAAGTAGTTGAAACATCCAATCAGAATAGGATTTGAAGCAACACAACATGCAGTGAACAGCTGATATTGAGAGTTGCAGGCGTTTATGGGTCCCCAATCGCACCATGTTGAATTGAGCCGCTTACCCAGCGGCAAATATTCGTCTTCCGTCGTCCACATTAGGTTTGTCTAGACATGCACTAAGCAGCGTATCCCTTCGACATCAGACATACTGCCCAAGGCTGGGCCTGACTCTCGAGAGCCCAAGTAGGGGATGGTTAACTCGTTTACAATCCGGGCTATACTTTGTCCTCATAGTGTAACTAGTCCTTACAGTAATACTTATCTTTTACCAGGACCTCAAGCTCAATACTCCAGCTGAGCAACAACATCCGCGCTGTTCAAAAATAAACATCTCTCCCTCAATTGCTGCTTCTCCAATTCCGGATTTGCTCCCTTCCCATCCAACGGCGAAAGCCCCGAATGCGGACCACCGATGACATATAAACTCGCATCAAACATCCCCGACTGACCACTCCCATACGCAGACTCCCATCCCTCCAACGTCTCCCGACCATCCAAACTCGGCTTACCCTCATTCGCAAACCCACTCCACGTCCTCGACTGCCTCTTCTGAAGCTCAAAGTCATCAGCCGTCGGATGAAGCCCTCCGCTCTCGTTAAAAGCACTGAAGTTGGCAAAGATGTACGGGAACTCGGACGTATGCACCGCGCCCAGCTCCGGGGGTGTAACATACCCCTCAACGGTCTGGTTGTGGTCGTAGTAGTACACAGCGGGGGTTTCGTCGGCTGCCCAATACTTCTGTGCCATAGCGTATCCAAAGAGGAACGAAGGGCAGGTGAAGAGGATATCTCTAAATATCTCAGCTGCGCGAAAGAACTCTGTTTGCAAGTTGGCGGTGGAGTTGGTGGCTGGGTAGAGAGAAAGGAGCGTCGTGAGGGTGTTGTCTGTTAGACCTGGAAAGAGGAGGTGGATGAAATTTCGGGTGTCGGAGGGTGAGGCGATTTCGGAGTCTGTAAAGGGTGTTGCATCCTGGTCTGTCCAGCCAACCATTACTGGGATTTTGGGGAATCGACCGTTTACTGTGAGCTCCGATGAGGGTGACGGCAAGAAGTCGCCATCCACGGTGGGAAGGTATATGTCCCCGGTGTTCTGAGACTCGGCTTGGGTGATGGTGCTGTTGAGGAGTTTTTGGAAAGAAAGGGAACGAAGACATTCGAGGGAAGCGGCTGATTGGGGGTCCTCATCAACATCGCAGCCGGTCAGCTTCACGACAGAATTATACGCATCGAAGGTGATGTTACTAGTGCTTCCTGGTTCTAGAGCGGTAGACTGGATGATGGCACCGTGGAAGGGAATGGGTTTGCTCCCGCCATATGCGAGGATCTGAACCGTGACACTCAGTCCTGGAGACATAGAAAACTTTAGAACAGATTCAGAGAAAACTTGACTGACTACCCACCCCCGGAGCTCTGCCCATAGATAGTGACCCGATCTGGGTCCCCTCCGAAGTACGCAATATTCTGTTGCACCCATTCGAGAGCTAGCCGTTGATCCTTCAGCCCGACGTTGAGAGAATTTTGGGTTCGCAACGGTTCAGATAGAGCGAAGCCAAAGACTGGTGGATAGTAGGATGAGGTTGACATCAGCTGGAGAGAATGAAGTGCATACTGTTGAGTCGGTAGTTCATGGCGACGTGAACGACCGGTAAGCCATTCTCTACAGACTGGAGAATCAAGCCATCGGGTTCGTTCGTCGGATCGTTTATACTTCCAGTAAACAAACTACCTGTTCGTCAAGTCATATCGTCGAGTCAATATAGCTTTTGAGAAAACGTGAAACGTGGGATGAACAACTCACCGCCATATATGTAGACCATCACAGGCAGCTTATCCCCAGCTTTCACTCCGATCGGTCTCGTGACCTTCAACTTCAGGCAATCCTCGCTCATGCCCTCTGTAGTATTACCAGGCTGAGGGCAAATTGGTCCCGCTACTCTCGCGTCGTAGGTAGACACATTGGCCGCAAACTGGTACGCCTCAGGGCTCGCAAAACGCTTCTCTCCACTCGTATCCTGTCCATATGGAATATTCAAGAACCTTTCGACGCCATAACCCCGTGTTCCGAGGTATGTGATGTTATTGTTCGCGTCGACAGCGGTTGGTTGTTGAAAAAGACTGGTTCCCGCAGAGGAAAGTTGAAGATACTGGACGAGAATCGAGCTGAAGGTTTGGGGCATTGAGAGTGAAGGTAGCGCTTGACTGTCAGCTTTAATAACGAATGCCCATATGTCATCCCGCGCTCGGCATATACTAATGGCCTGTTCGGGTCCCGGGTAGGGCCCCAGCCTGCGTACCGAGCACCCACAGGCCCTATAAATGATAGGACCAAAACGAAGCACAGCACTGTCTCACCCCGCTACAGCAGTACAACTTCGGAGCGTCGGACCAGGACAGCTCGGATTTCAAAAGAGGGTTGGAACCAATTTTCCCTATAATTAAGTATATGCATTTTCTATATCCGACTAAAACTACATCCGGTGCTCGTCTTCGAGCAGGTAAAAAAATATGCAGAACGAAAAATAACGATAGGATACGAATAACCAGGGGGCGAAACAACCGAAAGATGGGGTATACCGATAGAGGTAAACTATTGATACAACGAGATATGTAGAATGTCGAAATTTGTATGGGGTGGGGGTAGGGAGCGACTGAAAGCGCGGGTTGGAATAGTAGTGCGCTTGAGGAAGGGTCGGAAACAGTGGGGGTGAATTGGGGAGGTCTATGACGACCCCACGGAAGGGTAGGAAGGTAGGCAAACGACACCCGCAAACACGGAGCGCCCTCTACCAGGAGAGGTTTTTTCTTGGACGAGGGGTTTCTTCAACTCTTCCTCGTTGTCTTCGGTCGTGGTTAGCACCCGTTTAGATGCATCCGTAACCGGTCCTTGGTCCACATCCTCTCTCGTCGATTTCCTCGGTTTCAGGTGCGGGTGCGGCCTCGGGCTCTCTGGGGAGAATCTGTAGAAGGGAGGGTGAGGAAACGTCTCGGACGCGACGAGGGAGTACTTAAAAACGTACAGCTTTGTGAAGCCTGGTGAACTCGTTGATCTCGCGAGCTTCTAGGGCTTGTGCAACTGCGAGTTCGGGGTTGAGGAATGGGGTGGGGGCAGCAGCGACGAGTGCGGTCACTGAAGAGAAGGAGAGAACCCATTAGAGAGTATTCGGATACAGATAAGACTGGTATAGGACTTACTGCAAGAGATGACGAAAACGGCAATGGATTTGCAGTGCATCTTAAGCTGATTGTATGTATGGGGATGGAGTAGAATGTGGAATGTAGAATGTAGGCTCGAGGACGAAAGAGGCCGTTGGGATGGTAAAAGACAATAAGGACCCCCCTTCCATATATACGGCTGACCTCGAAGAAAGGGAACGCCCGATGGGGAAAGGGAGGGAAAAGAGCAGGGTGGACAAACGAATGTCCGGATTAGGCGAGTCGTTTGTTAGGTGTACAGTGTCGAGATGTCGAGAAACATACAAGGCAGATTTTTGGGCGACGCCAAGTTTTCTAAAACAGGATGTCCAGTTGGGATTGCCTATTTGGGAATAAGGCGGTAGGGAGGAGGACGGCAAGGCTCGGGAAGGGGAAGCAAGCCTCAATGTGTTCGTGTAGGCGAAGTGACATTTCGAGTGTGATTGTCAGATAAGAAACCGAATTGTCGCTGCAGGGTAGTCCCTCGGGAGTAGTAGATAGAACCTCGAGTGATAAACGACAGGCCAAAAACGAGACTTCAGGGAATACAGAAACTTGGAAACACTTGAATCTTGAATTGAGTCGTGAAACACTAGCTGTTGGGACGGAAACGAGGGACATGTCTTCTAGTAGAAACGAGTACACCTGAGGGCTGTTTCTGGGAGGAGACCAGCTGGATTCCAGGCACCACAGTAACGACCGTGCCAGAACCATTCAGTCGAATGAAAAGCTTCTGTGCGGCCCATAGAATTCATGTATAGAGTAATACCATTGCTGTAGGGCTCTGAGCATATCCTAATCGCGAGCTGCCAGGGCCACCGTCGGGGATGGTGGTGGTAGTGGTGAGAGAGAACAAGTGTGGGAACTCCGACGTCATCGATTGAACGATTCGAACCAGAAACGGAACCGACGGCAGTTTCGGTTTTCCCGGCAGGCACAGTTCCTTACACCGGAACCCCCACCATCACCCACAACTCACTGAGTTCAGCGCTCAGCGCCCAGCTCGAGGAATGAACCGCGCCAGGACCATTTCGTCAATTCGTCCTCGAAATGCTCTTGCCATTTTTCCGTTTTCAAGGTTGGTCACTACCATGGTCATATGTCCTGCACCAAAAATTGCTCATGTCAAATGTCTTCCTTCTTCTATTAAGCACGTTCCCAATCATGAGAACGGTTACGATACTATCGTTCAACGTTCAACTCCCATTGTCATCTCACCCCAGAAAATGAATGAACAGGGCTCGCCGTTGTACGCCGTCTCTCCAGAGCAAAAGGCTTTCTTCGAGGAGAATGGTGTAGGTCCAATATTCACACTCTATGGTCATCCCAACTGAAGGAATTCTGTGTATAGTACCTCGTTTTGCCTGCTTTATCAGAGGATATATCGAAGAATATTGTCAAATGGACATACGAAGTCAAGGTACGTCTTTGTCTCCGTTAAATCATGGTTTAGCCCCATGATCCTTTCCCTCAGAGTCTACCGCATCGCTCAAATGCCTGGATGCACTACGATGAAATTATTTCCGAGGCAAATGGCAAGGAAGAACGAGCGCTCTCTCGAACGGAGAACTTTGTCAATTACCATCAAGGTTTCAATGATCTCTTTCGAGGGAAACTAGTACAGGGAGTTTTGAAGCAGTTGAGCGGGGAGGAGATGGTTTTATTCAAGGAGAAGATCAACTACAAGGTGCGTATCTCAATGGTAGTGGTGACCCGCTGACGAGGATGATCTACTACAGGCTCCGTGGGCTGGAGGATATCGCGCACATGTATGTGCCTGACACAAATGTCTCGAGGATCCCGCTCATTATTACATGCACACTTGTCTGTAGCTGGATGCGACATCCTGTTGGTCACTGCATCAGTTCTGATGATCGTTCTCCGGCTGACACCTGTCTTTCAGACACCTATGTTGCGAAAGTCAAACATCTCAGTCGTCAGTATAGCCAGTTCCTCGTTCGTACCTTCCATTACTGACCAACTCCTCCATTATACAGTCCTCATGGCCGTCGAACCCGCAACACTCGAGAACGGTTGTCTAGAGGCAAGCTACCTTTCTTTCCGACTATAGAGAACTTTCCTCACTCCCCTTAGGTCGTCGCAGGTTCACACAACCCATCCGAACCCATACCCGTCGGTGAAGATCAATGTATAACCGAAGGATGGTGTGCGAAACAAACTTGGGTGCGTCTAATCCAACATCCCCGACTCTCCTTTCTGACGCCGGACTGCGAGCAGACACCCGTGCCACTGGAAACAGGTCAAATCTTGATATTCGGATCGTATCTAGCTCATCGGTCGGCGGATAACAAGTCTCCGAATGGACGAGCTGCGATCGTGAGTACTTCAGTACTGTGCGCTTACTTCCGAGTCTGACTCTTTTGCAGTACGTCACGTACAACGCACTTTCGGAGGGTGGAGATAAGCATGATGAGTATTATGAGAGTCGGTGAGCGCAGCTGGGACATCCCCTCCTTCTCCCCCCTTATCTAATCGTTCGGTATGTGTATAGGCGAAAACATTGGCCACCCACTGCGGATAGGATTCCTGGAGAAAAGTATGAGACTGGGGCGAAAATGTATGGGTATGTGATATGTATGTCTATGTGTTTCTCGAATTTTGGGTTAACTCTCTCGCCGTTCGTGTAGGTTTGGAGGTCCCATGTTGACTGTTGATCCTCAGACGTATAAGGAGATGGGGCTTTACTAGTACTTTGGGTCACGACAGCGATCGTGGAAATGAGCTTTGGCATATGTTTCAGGCTGAACTTATAGCGGTCTAAAAACTGCTCTTCACATTCTCAAGGTCATAGTCAGATGTCGCCTCCGGAGTCCGGACCAAAAATATCCGAGTCGTTGCCGTATCCTGTATCATCTATTTAGCTCGAGCTCCATACCATGAGACGCTTACTTCCTTACTACCTACCCCCATGAAGCCGCCGCCGTACATTATCTCTCCAGAACAGAAAGCTTTCTTTGAGGAGAACGGCGTATGTACATACACGGCCCAGTATCTCTCGCTCTGACAGAACCCCTGGCATAGTACCTCGTTCTACCTACAATATCATCGGATTTATCGAAGAACATCGTTGAATGGACGTACGAGGTCAAGGTACGTCTTCGTCTCTGTTAGCTCCCTTCTGGGGCTAATACCTATTCTCCCCTCAGAGCCTCCCACACCGCTCAGACGCCTGGATGCACTACGACGAAGTCATTCCAGGTTCCAAAGGCGAACGAACGCTAAGCCGAACGGAAAATTTTGCGGATTATCATCAAGGGTTTAATGATCTCTTTCGAGGGAAACTCGTGTTGGGGATTTTGAAACAGTTGAGTGGGGAGGAGATGGTTTTGTTCAAGGAGAAGATTAATTATAAGGTGTGTCCCTGGTTCCTGGTGTTGTGTGTGTTGATGGCATGATTGGATGGAATCATTCGTATTTGTAGGCACCGTGGGCTGGTGGATATCGCGCGCATGTATGTGTGTTCTTTTTTTTTTTGACTGAAGGAGTTTGGCTCACAATCGGGGGCAGTTGGACTCGACGTCTTGTTAGTCACTCCTCCCTATCGACGGTCTTCGTTCTTATCGACTAACGTTCTGCCCTGCCTCTTAGATACTCACGTTTCAAAAGTCAAACATCTCAGTCGTCAGTTTCGATGACTTTACCTTCCTCCCTCGCTAACACTCGGTACTTACTAGTTCTAATGGCGGTCGAACCCGCAACATTCGAGAACGGTTGCTTAGAGGTAATCTTTCAGCAACTCCCTTGCTATGATACTCAAAAAAAACCCTCCTACATAGGTCGTAGCAGGCTCACAGAACCCACCCGAGCCCATACCCCTCGGCGAAGATCAGTGTATATCAGATGAATGGTGTGCGAAGCAGACTTGGGTTTGTTCTTGGTTTTGTTCCCCCCACACCGCGCCACTCGTACTAACTATCGACGCTCTTTAGACACCCGTGCCACTTGAAACAGGCCAACTCTTGATATTCGGATCGTACCTCGCCCATCGGTCAGCGGATAACAAGTCCCCGAATGGACGGGCTGCTATTGTGCGTACATGCTCCTGCCCGTCTTATTTTAGTTTCCTTCTAAGTTTTATTTGTGGCTTGCGTAGTACGTGACGTATAACGCACTTTCAGAGGGCGGAGATATGCATGAAGCTTATTATGAGAACCGGTGAACACTAAAAGCTCATCCTCTTTCGCTTCGGAGCTAAACGTTCACGTTCACTTTTAGGAGACAACATTGGCCACCGACAGCAGATAGAGCGCCTGGACAAAAGTATGAAGCTGGGGCGAGGATGTATGCGTACGTGTTTTTCCCTCGGGCTCGTTGACGGAGCTGACTTTCTCCCCAGGTTTGGAAGTCCGATGTTGAGTGTTGATCCTGAGAAGTATAAGGATACGGGGCTTTGAGTTTCGAGTCTGGGGTGACCTGAAACCTGAAACTTGTGACTCGACACAAGACACACGTTTGAACTTTGTTTATTCCTTCTCTTCTCCCGTTGTCGGAAGTATACGCCGTGTAGCTATTATTAGTGGCCCAATCGCCAATCGGGAAATCTGTATCATGCTTACTTATGTCTGTGTTGTCAGACGATCGTTGACGTCTTGTACTTTTCCCTCCTTCCACGATGACGACCAGTGCCAGTACCAGCGCGACGAAGGTCGTAGAAGATCTGTTTGAGATGATGAGACGTGAAGGGTGAGTCGCTTCTGTTGATAGATACTAGGCACAAGACAGCGGACCAAGTTTATGGGGGCTAGACAGAGCGATTACATAGGCGAACCGATATCTCAAATTGAACATGCCTTACAGGCAGCGGAATGTGCGATGGGTGCAGGTTGGTGCCGCAAGGTTCCGATTAGTTTTGTACTCAAACATCTAACATATCTTGGTAGGAGCGAGAGAAGAGGGTTAGCGCTGCACGACGATCTTTTTGCCACCGATCGATAGTAATTTGGATTCACACACAGTTACGATCGCGGCTCTCTTACATGACATAGGGCAGTTGTAAGTAGGTCTAGTTACCCCCTTCGATCTGAATCATTATTGGTAACTTGGAATTTGGTCTAACCATCCAGCCTCCCGACTGACCTTCTCAACTTCTCGTTGGACCCAACTTTCGCGCTCGACGCCAACAACGGCCGCGCCTCCCATGAACACATTGGTTCGACGTACCTCCAGTCTCTCGGATTTTTCCCAACAGTATGCGCGCTTGTGAGAGACCACGTCGTAGCAAAACGGTACTTGACAGCGACGGAAGGAGGGTATTGGGAATCGTTAAGTGAAGCTAGTAAGGCCAGTTTGGTTGGTCAGGGAGGACCATTTACCCAGGACGAATGTAGGAGGTTTGAGCAAGACCCTTTGTTTGAGGAGAAGGTGGCGATGAGGAGGTTTGATGATCGGGCCAAGGTGGTCGGGATGGAGGTTCCGGGGTTGGAGGTGTATAGGGATATGGTGATTGGGGTGCTCGGTTGTTGAGGAGGGAAGTGCGCGAGGGCGGGTGTGTTATCTATTTACAAACTCAGGGTGTGTATGCACGAAAGTATTGGTTATTGGATATGATTGGCAGCTCACATATTCGATGGTATGCGGCCAGGAAAAAGGACACACTAGTCTGTAAGGTCCCGTACTCATGATTAGCTCGTGAGTTCATTCTCTGTTACGAATCTCCAGTTCGTTCAATAATTGAGGTGGCGTAGAAGCCTCAAACAAATGGTTATCCTCAATCGAAGCCTTTGCGTTTCGTTGCTACATTTGGCAATTGACACCGGGAATCTGCAAGGTAACCGGGGGCGAGAGACATAGTATGCTACGGTACGGAGGCAAATTCAGTAGGACGAAACGGCAGATATTTTTAGCTCTAGTTGATCTCCCTCCGTCCAGTGCTGGGTTGAAACGCTTCTCTCGAAGGCCTAGAGCTATAAGAGGAGTCTCATGGTCATGAGATAGTCCATCATCAACTTCACTTCGCTCTTTTCAGTCATGTTCGCCAAATCAACCTTCCTCTCTCTTTTCACCATCGCCATCGCGGCCACCTCCGCATCCGCTAGCTGTGCATACGGGACAACTGCCCATACCCTAATGCGTCGTGCCGGAAAAGAGCTCAACTACAACTATAATGCTGAAGGGGGTCCTCTCACATGGGGATTCATCGACCCAACCTACTCGACTTGCCACACCGGTCGTACCCAGTCACCTATCGTCCTCGATTCGTCCGTCGCTATGGCGGAGGGAGCTCCTACCTTCAATATTTCGAGTGAAGGAGCGCCAATCAATAATCTGGGAACGACGTCGATGAATGTAGGGGCGAAGGGGAAGACGATGTTTGGAGGGAAGGAGTATGAACTTGTGCAGTTCCATTTCCACACCCCGAGTGAGCATAGAATTGAAAACGAGTATTATCCGATGGAGATGCATATGGTGAGTTGTTATTCGAGGGTTTAGGGTGTGTTTATTCGACTGACTCGATGAATTTTTCCTTTCATGCCGTTTGTAGGTTCACCAAGGGACTGGTAAGCGTTCTTCTAATGTGCTCCCTCCTATTCATCTGGCTAATTCGAGACCGTTTACTATTAGACAACTCCCTCGTCGTATTCACTGTTATGTTCGACTTGTCTTCCAACACCAGCACTCCTCTCGTCTCCGCCGTTCTCCCCCAGAACCTACAAAGCGGTACCAATACCACTGGACCCCTCGACTTTACACCCGTCGTGGAGGCATTCCAGGGTTCTCCCGCATACCAATATACAGGCTCCTTGACGACCCCTCCTTGCACGGAGGGTGTCACATTCGTAGTATCGACAAACCCCTTGCCGATCGATGTGGAGACGTATAATGGGTTGAAGAAGATGTTGAAGTTCAACTCGAGGTATACGGAGAATGTGCCCGGGAGGGAGAATTTGTTGAAGATTGTTGGTGAGTTATTTACGAGTCTTCTTCGAGGATTGGATGGAGCTGACTTGAATTGAACGCCACAGCGGATAATATCAACAATTGTACAACTTCGGCGCAAAAGGGGGGACTTAGTATCAGCGGAATTTAGGGTGCCTAACCTCAAGGCGAATCATTATTGAGGATATACCCTGGTTTAATACACATAGATTGAAAAAATCGAGAGTATATATATATCAATGCTTACAGGCCTCATAGAAAATTTTCATCTCTCGGGCTTCCCTGGAGCCTCATGGACCATATGCCGGCTGTTGAGCAACTAGGCTCGAGGTCTATTAGTACTCACCCGAGTGAAGTCAAAATATGACCGCTCGTCGAATCCATTTGCCTGGCCGCGACCTGTGGAATATGGGTACCTGCGGAGGGCTTTGAATACGTCATGGCGGGAATCATACGGCCATGGTACAGAGATCTCAATGAAGGCCACAGCATTTGTACCGGATAGGTGACGCTATTCGGGCGCTATCTCGGTGGAGCGGGAGCTAGTACTGTAGCACTGTATATAAGTAGGCTAAGAGGACAAGGACAAGTCACTTGTCATCTCTCGGCCACATCATGGATCTATCATTCACGAAAAACTCTACCAAAAACACATCGCTCTCTCTCTCCTCTGGCAACTTGAGTTACGAGATATCCACACCGAGCCGAAAACTCCATACTGACACCACGATAATCAGGAAATACCCTCCTGACCGAGGTGATCCTGAGGACATTGGGGTTATCGAGCTCCATATCATCCGCACTGACGTATGCCAAGTACATGGGAAGGATTTCCTACCCAAGAGCCACTCGTTGTACACCATGTAAGCTTGTTCACTCAGTTCCGGCAGATCCATTCGACAAGTCGCATTTTCATCCTCTTAGATCCATGACTTTCACTTCGTCCAACGGACAGGTCTACAAATGGCGTCGCGAGTCGACCAAAGCCTTTGTGCGTGACATTAGTTTGACTTTTTGATGCTTGACTCTTGACTATTGGACAGTTGGACGACAAGGACGGCAAAACCGTAGCCACCTACGAAGAAGGCCACACAGGCCTCTCAGGAGGTCAACCTCGGCAGGCAATGCTATCCATCTCAACGGAAGCGATGCAAATCATTGACGAAGTCGTGTGTACTTTCTTCTACATCGAGCAAAAGGAGCAGGCCCGCAGAAGATTGGCGAGTAACCATGGGACGGCAGCGAATGCGAAGATTGCGGCGGGGATGGGTAATATGGTTTTATCAGGTGCCATTCCTTCCTAGCAAGTCTGGAATCTCTCGAAATATGATAAGCATTCTGCCGGACACACTTGATGGCTCGATGAACTATATGAGGCACGGTTTCTAGATCAGAGAACACAGTCCAATTGACCTCGAAAGAGAGATTCCTGTTCTACAGACTAATACCGAGGTTTGAGCTTGACCTTTAGCGGACCACTCTTCGAAACAAATATATCAAGCTTTGTTTCTCTCCATGCCCTCCAATCGAAACCATCTGCAAACTCAAAGTTGAATCGCTGAAGCAACATTGTCCCAACCGTCATCATCTCGTTCATTGCGAGGCTCTTCCCAATGCAGTTGGCTGGACCGTATGAAAAGGGTACGAATGCCTCGTGTCTGAAAATTCTCGGTCCTCCAGGAAGGGAAACTCCGGCTTCGGAGCCTTGTTCAAGCCAGCGCTCCGGAATAAAAGCTTCTGGGGCGGGCGAGAAGTTTTCCGGATTTGAATGGACAGAATAGGGAGGAACCCAGATTTGTGTGCCTTCGGGTATATAGCTAGACAAAATTGACAAAGGCAAGCATGAGTATGCACCTCAAAGAGATAAAAGCGGCATAAACACGAGGCAAAACTCACTGTCCAGCAATCATCCTCCCTCCACTCCCTTTTGTCACGAAGCGAGATCCACTCGTCGGTACGGGCGGTAGAACTCGGAGGGATTCGTATCTGAGAACGAAAGAAGCAGTTTCAGTTCGTATCTGGAGGCCATCAAGCTCAACCAATTCACGTACATGCATGCCGTCAAGTACTTCATATTTGCATGTCTGGAGGTATCCAACAACGGATCTATACCGTGGGGATACTCCCTGTCCACCTCCTCCTGGAGCCGTTTGTACGTCTCAGGATAAACGAGCAAGCACCAGAACAGATTAGCCAGTGCCGTAGCAGTCGTATCAGAACCGGCCACCATCGCTACGATACTGTCGCTCGAGACAACCGCTGTCGTTGGTTTGACCTTTTCGTTCCCCGCTTCGTCCATCTATCGGTACGGGCAACATGGCACATTTGATGAGTACCGAGACCCAATCACAAAAGTAAAGGAGAGTACAAACCAGGTGATACCAAAGGTCCTTCTTCTCCGCCCCATTTTCCATTCGTCTAGCGCACCAGCCGAAAGCCATATCTTTCAACTCAGACGGGAGATGGGTTGCAATGTGGCTAAGCCATGGAAGCTGACTGAGTACGTTCTGCCCGCTTATAGTTCAGGAAGGGTTAGACCGAGGATAGACACTATGGAGATTATGGACGGGGAAGAATTGTGCTTACTGGATACCGACTGCAAGGATTTCGAAAGCGTTCGTACGATCGTAGCCATCTAATAGCATTTGGGAGCCTCCACCGAACCTGCGTCGATGACGAGAAGAGAGTCAGTCAGAACCACATCATGAGTTGAGGAGGAGGGACATACGCCATCTCCGTCATGAAGTCGAAACTACGGGCAAAACAATGATGAGCTTCCTCAGTGGTCTCAAAGTCTACACGCCATCACTCACGAGAAGAAATTGAGCCATTGCATCAGATCCACTTCTCCCTGTTCCGACTTTGCACGCGCGAGCAGGGCGTCTGCGAGTTGCACCGCCTTCTGAACGATTATCTGTTGGTATTCCCTGAGTGACTCTATCGTGAAACCCTTGCTCCAAACACGACGTCGGTCGATTCGTTCTTGACCTCTTAGTCCCGTAAGACCAGAGGGTTGACCTGTGGGCTTGGCGATGAGGTATGCTAGAGACAAGCCGAACCGATTCCAGGATCAACCACGAGATACTTCGACGAGGAGAGTTATGGGCTCACAGGGTCCTTTCGGTAGACCGTTTGCGCCTAGAATGGGCTGAATGGACTCGGCTTCAATCACAGAAATTTCATTGGGACCTAGAGTGAGTTGTCAGTGCACCTGAGATTGAATGATCACAGGCGAAGTCCAACGTATTCATACCAATTCGAACAATGGGTCCATAACGATCATGTAAAGCTTTCGTGGCGATGTGCATCTTGCCTCTGTAGCAATAGAAAACAGCGTAGAACTTCGTGATCCTTGGAAACAAGGGCCCAGGGACTTGCGCGAGGGGATGAAACGGGGAAACTCGATAGATTACAATGGAGGTCGTCAACGAGGTGAAGAATGTGAAGTATGCGCTCGAGACGGTCGAGAGCGAGACTGGCACATCGACATAGTAATTGAGGGCAATAGTCAGAAGAACGGGCTGGAGGAGAAGGAGCAAGGTGGTGTAAAAGATGAACGATCGGCGTGGTTCGTTCTGGTTGAAATAGAGGTGGTTGGCCTGTGACAATGAGATAGTCAGCCACAGCGGGAGACAACACTCGGAGGACTTACGATGCCTAACGCGGCAGCTGCAGCTATTCTTTCGAGCAGAAGGTTGGGCATCAGTTGAACGCAATAACTCGACCAAATCGAAGGGGAGTGATACGCTTTATACACACGCAGTTTCACAGGTGACCCTGATGTTACCAAGATCGATACCCCGCTTCGGATCTGTTGCAGGCAAAGCGAGGGCGCGTCAGCGTGAAGTTTGAACCGCGTTTAACTCGGTTTACGCTCGGTTTCCGCCAAGTTGACTGCAAAATCACTGCACAGTCCTCTTCACATAACTTCCTGCATGGGGCGAAGGTATGGACAACTTGCAATGAACTTGGTGAAAACCGAGCATAAACCGAGTTTACCTGGGTTTATGGCGACACGAGCCCGCTTTCCCTGTGGTGTAGTTCTCAGGTTGTTTCAGGTACGATGAGTATCAGATGAAGAGTCAAGATAGAGATGGAGAGAGAGGGTCGTTGCGGCGAAGTCGGAGCGCCGGGTGCGGGTGCCGCATGACTCCCCCTAGTCAACAGCGGGTCTGCCTTCCGTACGACTTCCAGACGCGACGCTCCATCGCATCTAAAGGATAAAGATCACTAGTGAGCGTAAGATTGACAATGGGAACAGCTTTGTAGACGACCGAATATTCCATGGGGATCTTGGAAGAAATGCATCGATAGATTGGTAGAAGACGTAAGACCAACGCATAGTGGGAGAGAGGCCTTTGCAAATGTCGAGAGAGAGCTGGTCATTGTTGGAAAGCAAAAAGCGCTGATGTCAACCGACACGTCAAATCAACCTTCGGTCCTTGCCGAAATCCACGTGTCTGGCACGCACTAAGTTCCATAAAATCATCAACTACAGTACCACGACCGCCGAACGTCCAGCCTTGTGCTTAAGAGATATTAGGGAATAGCCCTTGAAGCTAGATTGTTAGTTAAATCAGCTCCTTTCTGCCTTGACAGCACTGGGGGTGGGGCCAATGTTACTCTCAAGTATCACGTTTTGACCACATTAAATTTTCGCCTCATTGAAATTTGAAGGTCAGCCTTTGTTGATAGTAGGTACGTCTTATATAGAAGGGGGTCAGTTTTGCCTCTGGAGAAATAATGCTAAGCGCGATAGTACCAGTATCCGAAGGCGATTGAAATAAAGAGATTGCTCTTCTGGCGACAAGGTGTTGAGAACCTCGCTCACAAGGACCTTCGCTTTCCTATTCGAGCATAGCACAGCTTTAAGCTTGAATAAAGATTTGTCTTGGATATATCAGCGTCATGAAGCTCCCATGAAACTGAACTTGAAGATATGTCCCAAGGTAAGTAGGTGTATATCAAGCACACTAACTGGATTTGGACTTGATAAAGCTTGAGTCCCTGGTTACACAACAAGTAGCGTTTTCGACCATAAGTTACAGCATAAGTATCGTACGACACGGAGAAACCCTAGAGATAAGTTATAGGAATAACTAAATAGATTTTAATAACGTTGATAAAGAGAGGAGGGATAGACCCTGTAGTCCGCGTGTATAATAGATCTATCAAACTGGTGTAGTGAGTGGCCCGGTACCCTAACGCTCTCCCTCGGGAAGCGCAGCATATGTCGGGCATAGGTCTTGCCAAGCGGCTAGATTGAGGAAGTTCACTGTTCAGTATTGAAAGAGGCTATTCCAGAGGAAAATACGTACGAGGCGGGTGAATATCTGCTTGCCACCGTTCGGGTGCCTCAGCGAACACAGCTGCAAATCCACTGCGCGGGGTGAGTAGCGAGAAAAATAGGATCATATTAGAACACGTACGCCTCAAGATGCCAATCGATGTGACAATGCAAAAACCATGGGCCAGGGTTATCGGTGACAAAACGGATCGTAACTTCGTCTCCACCTTTACCGGAGTTTACAACGTCTCGACGAACCTGCGCAGTCTGTCAGAAGGCTCTGGGTATAGATTGAAGGAGGAAGCGTACGGGGTTCTGATAGTTGTAGGTCTTGCTACCGGCTACTCGGACAACGTCGAAAGCGTGCTGCAGAGTGTGTAATCATTAGTAAGTTACGTCTAAAAAACATTTAGAAACGAACGCACCCCGTGCAGATGGATAGGATGCTATCACGTCCCACAAGTAAATATTAAGCATGCATATCGAGAGGATGGAACGAGGAACGAAAACGTACCTCCCATCCCTTCTTCCCAGCACCGGTCATAGTAATCTCAATTGTCTTATTCGGTGGGAGTTGATACACAGATCCTCTCGGGAGGATCTCGTCAGGCTTGACTGCGCCACTCAAGACCTGGAGAAGCACGGGGAGAGAGGGTGATTCGAATTTGACACCGTTGATCATGAACTCGTCTCCGGACTGGGGGAGGCGAAAAAGGGCAAGATTGCAAGGTCAGACAGTGAGATAAGGAGGACCGGGCTGTGTGCTTACAGTGGAGAAGTCGAGGTTAACTTTATGATCAACTCCTCCAGGGACAGGTCGTCCTGGTGCTCCAGGGTTCTCGAGCGGCTATGAGTATAAATCTCCGTGTTTAGCCTTTAGCCCATCCTGACGATTCAGCGACTTTGACTTACGTGCAAATCACGTTCATCAAGCCACTTTGAAGGTTTCCAAGACGACTCTGCTGGCTCCCGTACAGGCGCACCAACATATCTCAGAATGGCGGAGTTGATTCCATCTTTGAAACCTTTAGGTCCTTTCTCGGGCTCGGATCGGATCCCTTGATCGGAAGAGTTCAGCCGCAAGATCGAGAGAAGGTGTGTGTATCACTCACAGTAGTTGTCAACGGGTTGATTTGCGTTTAACTGCGAGCACAAACAAATCGGTGACCGGGGAGCGGTGATATGTGGTCGATACTCACGATGTAGGAGTAACGTTGGCCTTCGTGGGGAAGGGGTACATTAACCAATATACCGAAATAATCGAGGGGGAAACTATCTCTTACCTGCGAAGATTCGGAATCCCTCAGTATCGACAGGCTGATGGGTTATTCCGTCCGCCTCGATGACTTTCCTGTATACGCGTGTTCAGGTTGAGAAAACATCCGTGGTGATCTGTGGCCATAACTCACATAGCATGTTTGTCGATATGGAACCAGAAATCGGGCTGGCAGCCGATGTTAATGACACGCATTCGGTAGCTACGAAGAGGTTCTCGTCAGGCCTTTTACCCCGTGTATGAAGATACGAATCTCACCGTTTGCCTTTCTCGACTTGAACCACAGCGAGGGCTGAGCGTGGTGCGTCTTTGTATCTGTTCAATGATGAGCCCATTGATGGGTTTTGACTGGCAAATAAAATGTATGGAGAGCTTACCTTCCGAGCCCGTTGATCAAGACCGAGTCGTGATCCCTACGAAGCATTGAGCGTGAGATATTGATCCAATGCTGAAGTTAGTAGGAAATAAACATACGGTAGTGCATGGGCCAATTTGAGCGCTTTCTCGTGGTACCAGTCCGCAAGAGTGATGACCGTACCCTCTATTGTCCGAAACCCATGAGCCGCTGAGCATCGCCGTTGTCAGAAGGAGAACTTCACCGTTATCGACATCGTACAGATCAGCGAGCGGATCTTTCGGGTCGTACACAACCAAGGGACCTCTTATCCCATCGCAGTATTGAACAGCTAAAAGCGAGTATTAGTGATGGTCGCAGGCAAAACTACATTGGGCTTTGGACGCACATAAATGAGAATGATACCAGAACGTTCCAGCTTGATTGGCTGTAGGTAGCTCGTAGAGGAAGTTGTGACCCTTGACGATAGGGCATTGGGTGATGAAGGCTGGTCCGTCTGCCCATGCGAAGCCGTTGTTCAGGAGTAGACCGTGCCAGTGCTACACAGGCAATCGCAATTATCAATGACAAACGATAGAATAGGTCCGGACGAGTACGCACGATACTAGTAGACTGAATCATGGTCTTATCGTTGAGGTTGTTGACCACGTTGATCTTCAACACGTCTCCCTGATATGTATGTTAAGAGACTGGCATTCGATGAAGATGGCGACAGTGAACGGACCTTCCGACCCACGATCAGTGGTCCCGAGACAGAGTCACCGGCAATCGAGACTCCACGAGAGAAACCATCGGGGCTCATCACAGCATTCTTAATGACCAGGTCGGCCACTGGTCCAATGGTAGCTGCGAGTACGCGTCCGACGAAAACCGACGCAGTGACGAGTGTGAGTAGAGAACGAAAGAGAGCCATCTTAGACTAGCCGATCCAGTGAAGTGAGTCTGAGGTGGATAGA
This sequence comes from Marasmius tenuissimus, assembly GCA_029532415.1. Lineage (NCBI taxonomy): Eukaryota > Fungi > Basidiomycota > Agaricomycetes > Agaricales > Marasmiaceae > Marasmius > Marasmius tenuissimus. The sequence goes on along the minus strand of JAQOTA010000050.1, from coordinate 6,397,625 downwards.
GAAAGCCTCTGAGAGGAGACCTGTATTTATATGTTGTCGCACAGATGACGAAGGACCTTCAATTAAACAATTCCGCTCCCTGAAAGGAGCAAATTGACAACAATCCTGCAAACCGACTGGCACCCTTCTGAAAAAGCGCGTACAAGCTGTTGTATTGGATATACTCATCTTCCGGATGAAGGGGTTACCGACCAACCATCAGTCCTCCAGGATCAAAACCTCTGGAGATTAACACTAGTATAACAGAAAGGAGGTTCTGTGTACAGTACTGCCGCTAATGTTGTTGCCACCAACAGGGCCAGTGGTTCATAAGTGTGCGGGCCTGTACAAGCCGGTAGGTTCCCGGACAGTACCGGTCAGCTAGCCGACTGAGCGCAAATTCATCGAGGTGGCAACGCGCTGGTTTCATGTACACAGGGGCTCTGCGGGATGACGTTCAATAAAACAACCTCCAGAAATACCCAGTAAGGTCTCTGCGGAGAACGGTTCCGCAACATTCGTACATGTCCGGTGTCATTCGCTAGTACATCCGGGTTGCGGTTGTAACTGCTTGGCAAGCGTTCCTGGTATAGAGATACGAGAGTTTATATGATGTGGGTACGAGAGGGCACGAAGGCGCATCAGGATCGGTGCAGATTGCTCGGTCGAGTCATCGTGGTTCGAAAGCAGGCAGAAGAGGCTTACCTCAGCCGGATTACTACAGCTTTCGGCATCTGCCGCCCAAACAGCCTTAGCTCCAGTTCATCAGGCCATGGCCACGGGTCGTCGGCGCAAATGGTCAACCGGTCACTCTGGCCGTAGCACTGCGCTGATGGTCAACACGAACTTTGACGTTTAAGGATAAGGTCAAGGACCGGGAGTTGATCGGGAGAGCAAACAGTGAGTTTGGCAGGAATTCCCTTCAATGGGAAGGCCAGGGGCCTTGCTTTGTGTGAGGCGGTAGCCTACTTAAGCCTTAGTACTCAAATCTTAATGCGAACTATGAAAGATGGAAAGCTGTGGAAAGCTGCGGAAGGCTTTGATTACGTCATAACAGAGCTTATAGTCAGAACTCAGTGGTGCCCACCAGTGCTCTTTCTATCTCTGCTGTTCACCACGGGTACAGTCAATTCAAGGAACACCACAGTATGCGTCAGCATTCCGATGTAGCGCCAGCCAGTATATAAAGAGGCTGAAAGGACAATAATGAGGCACTCCTTCTCCCTCAACTACATCATGGACCTCTTACTCACACAAGACTCTCCGAAGAACACTACACTCACTCTTTCCTCCGGAAACCCGGTCTACGAGATATCCACCCCGAGCCGAAGATTCCACACCAACACCACGACAATCAGGAAATACCAACCTGACGGAGGCCATCTGAACGACATTGGCGTTATCGAGCTCCACAGCTTTCACTCCGACGTATGCCAAATACGGGAGAGAGATTTCCTGCCCAAGAGCTCTTCGATGTGGACTAGGTACGCTCACTGACGTACCCCAGGCAGAGAGATCATTCGACTGATCTTCTTCTCAGAACGCTGTCTTTCACTTCGTCGAACGGAGAAGTATACAAATGGCGCCACAAGTCTGCCAAAGCTATAGTGCGTCCAAATTCCCTCACGCCATGATTGCCAGGTTCTGAAATTATCGATAGCTGGAAGATAAAAGGAAGAAGACCGTAGCCAGTTATGATAAAAGCCACACAGGCTTCTTCAGTCGGAATCCTCGACCTGCAATGCTGTCTATCTCAGTGGAAGCAATAAATATCATCGATGAGATTGTCTGCACTTTTTCTTACATCGAGCAAAAGGAGCGGAACCGTGGCAGCGGTGGGGGCGATGGCGGGGACGCTGGTGGGGGTGGAGGTGATGGTGGAGGTGATGGTGGAGGTGATGGTGGAGGTGGGGGCGATGGTGGAGGTGGAGGTGATGGTGGGGGCGGGGGCGGGGGCGGGGGCGGAGGTGGAGGTGGAGGTGATTGCGGGGGCGGGGGCGGAGGCGGGGGCGGGGGTGGGGGCGGGGGTGGGGGAGGTTGTTAACGAGTTCAGGATCAAGCTGAAAATATGCCATATAATCTAATGAATCTCACAATCATGCGCAGTTCCTTTGGCAATGAACACGGTCGAGTCGCTCGTGTGAGGTCGGAATGGCTGAAAACATGTTCGCACGCCGAGGTCAAATCTGTCTATGTTCGCACTGGGTATGTTTATTGTTCTCTGAAAGGTGGCTCTGAAGAGAATTCCAACGATGTCTGAGGTAATCTGTATGACCTTCCGACTCCTGAATATTGGTGAGACAACTGTACATTATATAAAACAACTTAAGGTATCTTCTGAATGAAAAAGTTGTTAAACCAGCAGACTTAGATTTTCTCACACTCTCGAGTGTACTTCAACGTGATACAAACAGCGAACAAAATTTGAACGATTAGCGAGTGCTATCATCTTGCCTCGTAGCGGTGGTATTGGTACCAGACTGAAAATACTGTGTAGTAAGGTCCACAGAGTCTTTCCTCGTCAGCTCGGAGTCGGAATGATTTCCAAGGATGGCACCGGGGCGAGTCTGAAGCTGTATGTCCTGATTGGTAAAGGAATGGTAGGTCGACTGCGGTCAAAAATCCCATCTCTTGTATCTTTGTGAGGACACATACCTGAGAAAGACTAACCCCGACTCGCAACCGACGAAGATCAGGTGGGCTCCCGATTGTTGGCGGACAACTAATGCTGAGTCGGGATCGAGGGTATGATTCTGAGTGCTCTCTGAGGTTGTGAAGTCTGATCCGAATGGTTAGGGCGTTGAAGGTTATTCCCTAGCAGGTAGTTAGTACCAATCGTAGATGTTGTGCGGAGTAACACACCACAGTAGCAGTAATAGCGTCCAGGACAATATAATGGCCTTTTGATTTTGCCGTGTACAGAACCAACATCGACGTCTCTGCAATGAGTTGAAGCATTGCTGATTCGACCACTATCCTCGGGATAGGACCCAACTTTGAGGTGAAGTACCGAGATGTTGAGAGGACGGTAGGCCAAATTCGGGTGACCATGAGAGAGGTTGTGATCACGTTCACGACAACGAGTGTCGATGAATGGAGCTTAATCCAGAAGTCGGGATGAGGTAAGGGCTTTCGAGAGATGTAGACGCCGAGTGGAACAAACGCGGCAACTGTGGGGCAGACATCGTTTTCGGCATTCAGAATTCCTCGGGTAGTACTTCATTTATGGAGTATGAAGTGAACGGGAAAGAGATGGAATGGAGAGGTCGGCCCTGATAAGCGGCTCGAGGCGTACTCACCTGCTTCAATTATAATTAGGATGAACGGGAAAAGAACAATTCTGTAATTTTTGTTCCATACAACCCATGTACGGTATAGCTGCAAGGTACGATAGATTGTTTGTAGAGTTCAGTATTCTGTATAGATTGAAAGGCAGAGGTAATACGCACAGCAACGGAGCTTCCGAAGAGCTCCTGCAACACAAACAAGAAATCCTTCGCCAGCCTATGCCAGCTCGGAAACTTTAAGGCAAACTCTGATGTATGCTCGAGAGAATCTCCTCGAAAGGCTAGCAAGTAGCGGTAACAATTGATGGCGAGATGGGCCGTTGCGACAATATTCATCACCGTCGATATCATGAACATCGTCTTGAGTGCCCGAAGTTCCGTCAGAGTGCAATTTGGTGAGGTATATGAAGTCGGGGTCTGCTCACATTTACGTGTCTGGTACCTACGCGAGAGCCCCCATAGGTGCCAGGGGAGAGAGTGATATAAAGCGTGAGAATATAGCTAGATATCAAGAGGCCTGCGCGGGTTACTTGCGGATCAAGTTCGGCTTGCAAAAGACTAAGAAGAAAAGTCGTACCGTATAGAAGGACCTGTATAATCGCCAGAATATTAGCTTACAGTTATGGTGGGAATCCTGATCAACGATCCCAGCGATCGACGCACCTCGACCCAAATTGCCAGCAGGAAGATCTGGGTGAACTCGGACATATCTCCTCTCCGATGAATTTTGGAATTGGAGAGGGGGAAGGGATTGAAAGGTCACCTTGCTAGCTGAGGTCGCGAACCCGCCTAATATACTCACCTTTCAATTGTCGAATGTTCATTGCCTAGCAAAGATAAGATTAAAATCCGGCAGGCAGTACTGACGCATGAGCCGATCATCTTGGCTCGGAGGTTGCACTAGGAAAAAGATACCACGCTGGATGCGTTTTCGAAACTCGAAAATAGAATCAACAGTCTAAATATCTGATTTTGCGGATATTCAGGCAAAATTCAAAATGTGCAATTGATTACGCCAACTTTTTGCTGCATTTTCGCTATAGCAAGTATTTAGAATGTTTTTTGCATTTTCGGGTTGGGCAAAAGGCATATAACGTGGTATTTTTTTCCTAGTGAATTGACTTGTAACTGCCAATGCTATGTCCTTCGAGTAAGTTGCTGCCATTGTTACTCATGTTGTGTACCTCCCATAGTAGTCTTCCATTCTGAGCCCTAATCAATTTGCCACAGAACCAATGGAGCGCTTCCCATCGCGCAGTGGAGAAGCACTGACTCGGTCAATAAAGATATCAACGGTAAGTGGCCTCCTATATATGCTTGCTTGGCTGAATTCCAAAATCGCGACCCCAGACGCTCTTGAGACTTTAACGTATGCCAGGATGCCACTCGTCCCTGTCCCGTTTCGCTTTCGATACTTAGGTCTAGTACGTAGACGCCATCAAATTTTTCCGGATCCTTGCAGGTTGCATTACCTGTATTTCAGTTAGGGAGCTTTGAACCTTCTTGCTGCTTTCCCTGAGATTATAGAGATTTTTAAGGGGGCTGATAAGGATCGTAGGGAGTGGGTACGTGGTTGGTGAAGCAGAAAATCGTCAGAAGAGGTATGAGGTCGGTGGATTAGCACAGGAGAGTTCGTAAGAGGATGGAACATTTTCGGGAACGGTACCGCAGCAGCAAGGATGCCAGTGAGTATTCTGCGCCTACTGGTTTTTATTCGCGAGACGTGATCGTGTTCACTTGAGCTATAATTAGGGAGATTCAAACCTTGCCAGCGGCGCTTCGCCAAAGCTAAGTACATTCCCATTGCCAGGCGAAGTGCCGCCGGAACTCTGAGTTACATATTTGAGAGCTCCTAAACATCTAATTCATGTACTGTTCGGATTATTACCGAACCCGACTCGCGTTCGAATCTCGTTCTTATTTCAATCAGGGGAGGTATTCGCGTCTAGACGAAATTTATTCGTACCCGTGATACAATGGGCGAGTTCATTACATAGATACTGGTCGGAATATAGATCCTGATCCGAATAACTCAAGCTTCGAACGAGCTGGAAGGGTTAACACCAACGGCTGAGGATGTAAATATAGTAGTTAGGTACCGGAGGAACTAGAGAAGTAAGAAAGGACTCACTGATATATCCAACGACACCCTCAGGCCAATCGTCATGAATAGATTCGATGCTAGAAAGGTAAAGGTATCAGGGAAAACCTCCGTCGCCGCTGAAGAAACCAAATACTGACTCAACAATCGCGCTGTATCCCTGTGTATTTGCCGTTGCGAATTTGGGATCTTGGGCGTTCAAAACCCTCGAATGGGTGTTTCCTTGATACGCAGCCGTCGTCGAGATCAACTCCGTCCACCGATCAGTGAAGAAGACCTGTCCAGCGTGAACTGTGCTTGAGGAGAGCGAGCTACCGCTGTGGACGGCCACATTGAGGTGGTTAGCTCCATCCGAGGAAAATCCAGGGAAGACGGTTTGGAACTCGGCAATTCCGGTGGAAGATGTTGGCTGGGAGCCCCGAAGGAAGGTGGAACCGTAGTTGCCAACGGCATTGGCTGGGAGGAGCTAAGTAAATAGAGGTCTGGAATTTGGGGAGCAGAAGCTCGACTTACGTCCCCAGAGTTCGACCATGGTGTTTGCCATGGGCTGACACGTGGTGACATCCATGACACCAACGTCCATTGTAAGAGCGAGTCCGCTGGAGGGAATGACGATGTCAGAGCCTAAAGATGTTGGATGATGGTCGAGAAACTTACGCTTGGCCTTCGGTGATATCGGCACGAACAGGCTAAATGGAAAAAAGATCAGATGTACGGCCAGGAGGGTTGAACAAGACCCAAATCATACAGCGTTAGCGACGTAATTGACTTTTGCAACGTCAGGAGCCAAGACACAGGTCAACTGTGGTAGTAAATAAATTCAATCAGAACTGACTCGCTTTTGGAATGTTGAGACCTACATTCTGGAGACCTTGGTAAATTGATCTTTTGTCGAGGACGAGACCTCTTTTCTCCCTCCTGGCGAGGTTGAACGCAGAGGCCTCAGCGGAGCAATCACGAGCAACGAGCTGAGTCGGAGCGGCTATATTGAAGAGTCTATGAGCTTGCAACCGAATCGAGTTCAGCATTGTACATACCAGAAGCCAAGCCAAAGGCGATGGTAGCGAGAGCGAGTAACTTCATTGTGTTTGAGAGAAGTGTTTGTTTTAGCTCGAGGGGGGTCGAAAGTGTTGTTCGATGATCCTTCATTCCATTCAGGCGGGGGCCTTTATACCCTTGCCAGCGCGTTCAATTCTTGTTACTTCGGCGAAATGGAACAGGTCCTGTTGATTATTGGAGCAACTCCAGCATGGAGTAACTGAATGTCAACTTACGGCTCGATCGTACGTCTTTACGCCAGCAAGGAGGCCCAAACGAGCCAGCCATACCATCTGCTCCAAGTCGGACTGTCGGAGATGTCTTCCTTGCTGGAGTATATTAATTCTCCGCAAGAAGCGGTCGTCATGATCGACCAGAATTAGACGTGTCTGTTTCCTTTCCTTTTTGAGGAACGATGTGTGGGTGCTGGGACACCATTCGAGGAAACTCGGGATTGAGAAGCAGGTATGAGTGGCTACCGCAGGAGGTACAGATCAGGATATCGAAGCTTCTGCGCAGTAGAATGTAGTGAAAAAAATAGATCGTCAACGCCACGTCGGGAAGTCATCCGGTGGAAGCATGGATCTCTCTGGGCCGTCGGCGTTTGGTAGTACGCACAAGGAGCAGAACATCAGTGCCTGCATGTTAGAACTAGACTCAGGATAACCTTTGTGCCGAGCCACGCAGAAGAGTTGACGAAAAGAGCGAGGCTACGTGGACGAGAAGGAACATTAGCGGAGGAAGACGTGGTGAAAGACATCTGGAAGGTTCTGAGGGTTCTCCATAGTAACGAGGAAAGGAAAGAGTCCGGGCGGCGCAAGGCAGGTCACATAGGAATGGGTTCAGCCCCTCGAGCGGGGGCACCGCAGTTTGAAGGGTTATCACTGGTCTGAATTCATGGAGGAGTCTACTAGCTAGACACGAAGGAAAGTATAGGTCAGTCAGTATCAGCGATTATGACGAACCTACTCCATTCCTCCTCCCTAACACCCAACCATTCTAGAATATAAAGGTGATAAATCAGATGTCATCGTTTGGCCACCCAGAGGCAGAGGTCATGGTGGTCCAGGTTCAAAGTGACTGATCATGATGTGGGTACCTAGCTCCGAGTCTCCGCCGGGCCGGTTCAGATCATGAAGCTGCACGAAGTGAGATTAACACATTCATTGGTCTTAAGTGGTTTAGCGTTAGATAGAGTGAAAAGAAAGGTATAGTCCGCGTGTGTATGATATCTATCTATCAATAGTCCGCCCCAAACTGTATGCAATTCAAAGCTCTCCAGGGGGAAGCGAGGCGTAAATCGGGCAAAGTTCCTCCCAAGCCGCTGAAAGTGTATAGTCAATCAATCGCCAATCAGCATCGGACAGTTCACTAGCAGTTCAAGAGAGCCACATACGAGGAGGATCGATTTCTGCTTGCCAGCGCTCTGGGGCCTCAGCAAACACGACGGCGAATCCACTGAAGATAGACAGCAAGTGGTGAGAGGATGACAACAACCGAGGGATCAGAAAGCGGGACGTACGTCTCGAGATGCCAATCGATGTGACAATGCAAGAACCACGGTCCAGGATTGTCGGTGACGAAGCGGATAGTCACTTCGTCCCCACCTTTACCGGAGTTCACGACATCTCGACGAACCTGGTGTAACCTGTCAGACACCAGTCCAGTCAAGCAACGAAACAGAGAAACGTACGGGGTTCTGGTAGTTGTAAGTGTCGCTGCCGGCAACTCTGACGACGTCGAAAGTATGCTATAAAGTTTTCCAGTGAGCCTACCCTTGCCTCGGAGATGACCGTGAGAATTCTGAACGTACCCCGTGCAAATGGATAGGATGCTAATATTGGTGAAAATTTGTTAGATATAGTTACGGAGGAGGAGAAAATGAATGAATGTACCTCCCATCCTTTCTTCCCAGCACCCGTCATAGTGATCTCAATCGTAGCATTCGGCGGAAGCGGATACACTGATCCCTTTGGGAGAATCTCATCAGGTCTGACCGCACCACTCAAGACCTGAAGAAGGACTGGGAGCGAAGGTGGTTCGAATTTAACGTCGTTGATCATAAACTCGTTGGACGACTGAAAAGCGAGGTCTCAGATAAGAGGAAGTGAGTATGGATTTATGTAGCCGTACCGTTGAGAAATCGAGGTTAATAGCGTGGTCGACGCCTCCGGGTATTGGTTCTCCCGGGGCTCCAGGGTTCTCGAGTGGCTACAGTCCAGTCGCCCATATACACGCTTAGCGATTTGACCCGACAAAATTGGTCAATCAATGACTTACATGAAGATCGCGTTCATCGAGCCATTTCGAAGGTTCCCGGTCGGAATCTGCTGGCTCCTGTTCGGGCGCACCAACATATCGTAGAATGGCGGAATTGATCCCATCTTGGAACCCTCCACGTCCGTTTTCGGGTTCAGAACGGATCCCTGAGTGAGATGTCAACGTTTTGAAGCACAATGAAGTGGAAGAGTTACTACTAACAGTAGTTTTCGACCGGTTGGTTGGCCTCTAACTGTGTAAACAAAAAGGTCAAAGTCAATGACCAGGAAATGGATATAGTTGGCACCCACGATGTACGAGTACCGTTGGCCTTTAAGAGGGTAGTTTCAGCTCAGAATATCCGAAAGAAGAAGTCATGGCTCACCTGCAAAGATTCGGAAACCCTCGGTATCGACAGGCTGATGGCTGACACCGTCTGCTTCGATAACTTTCCTGTAAGTATTCACATGTCAGGATCGAGAGGATGTTGAGAACAACTCAAGTCCGATCGACTCACATGGCATGCTTATCTATATAGAACCAGAAGTCGGGCTGGCAGCCAATGTTGAGTACGCGCATTCGGTAGCTTGAATAAAGGAGAATCGTCGAATTTAGAAGCCTGTGATTCGTTTGGAAAGTTAATTCACCGTTTGCCCTGTTCGACTTGCACCACAGCGAGCGATGCGCGAGGACCATCCTTGTATCTAGAGAGGAGGCAGGAGCATCCGAGTAGTGACTAGTGGGGGAGAAAACTTACCTTCCGAGTCCGTTGATGAGAACCGAATCGTGATCTCTGGCGTTGAAGGCGTAAGGAAGCTTCGACAATGTCCTCAGTAAAAACATGGACATACGGCAGTACTTTAGCCAGTCCCGGCGCCTTCTCATGGTACCAGTCCGCAAGGGTGATGACCGTACCCTCTGGAATACGAGAATAACGAAGGCTTAGTGAATTTCTGATTTATGGTGAAAAAGAAACGAACCCTCACCATTATCCACATCGTACAAGTCGGCGAACGGGTCTTTAGGATCGTATATAACCATGGGTCCTCTCAAACCGTCACAGTATTGGACGGCTGAACGAGAATATCAGTGACAACGTGGGGTCAATTCTAGGGACTGCGACGTACACAAATGAGAGTGGTACCAGAAGGTTCCAGCTTGATCGGCGGTAGGTAGCTCGTAGAGGAACTCATTACCCTTCACGATAGGACATTGGGTAACAAACGCTGGTCCGTCCGCCCATGCAAAGCCGTTGTTCAAGAGTAGGCCGTGTCAATGCTACCCATGACAGTACGATTAGCAATATTTTGACACAATCAGTTTGAATACGCACGATACTGGTAGATTGGATCATGGACGGATCGTCAAGGTTATTGACAACGTTGATCTTCATCACATCTCCCTATAGTTCAAGTGACAGATATCAGTTAGGAGTGATGTTATATATGAGGGATGCATTGATAAACCTTCTTAGCCGTAACAAGTGGCCCCGAGACAGAGTCGCCGGCAATGGAGACCGAACGAGTAAAGCCATCAGGACTGAGAAAAGCATTGTGAACGACGAGGTCGGCCACTGGTCCAATGGTAGCTGCGAGCCCATGTCCCATTAGGATTGATGCAGTGACAAAGGGAAGGATCGGGCGAAGAAGAGTCATCCTAGACTTGTTGGGACAAAGAAGTGACTATAAGATGGATGGAGACAGATGCTACGAGGCAAGCTGTATTTGTATTTCATTGAGAAATATGATGAAAGACTCACTTAGACGTTTTCGTGCCCTGTTCAAGGTACTAATCTTCACCAACGCTGACAGCTACCGTGTGAATCAGCCAATAAAATATCTTCGGAAGTCGGGACTTGACTACAGGACGTCGGGTGCGCTTAATACCCGGAGTCAGCAAGGTTCCAGGCACGGCGGGATTTTTGATGTCCACTCGTGCTTTGTGTGGTGATGTCCAGTTAGTTGTCCAGTCAGTTGTCCAGTAGGATGTCCACTCACAGGCTGTGACCAAAATCAAACAAAACTGTTTATCCATACAAGTATTGCTGCATTCCAGCTTTAATTATTCTCATGAAAGGGATCACCACCCGGCGAAACTGGCTTACAGTACCCAAGCCCTGGGTCTGGCCTCTGGTCAATGGTCCTTGCACCTCCCTTTTAAGCCTGGACCTCCCTGGGGCTGATACCTATCTTTCTCTTTGAAGTGACAAGGGGCACCTTTGACAGAACCATGGCTTTTGAGTACCGTGCAGCATTGGCCCTTCTACAAGACCTCTCGTACCTTCGGCACACCCATTTGTCAGTTGCCCAGTATGGTGATCAGTACTTGAAGCGCAAAGAAGCACAATGGTGTGGATAAGCGAATAGAGAATTGACGATAAGCTATATCGGGAAAGTCACGTGATGTGATTATCCTTTTATAGTTTATCAGCCCCTTTCCTTACACTTGGACCCTCGCGTCTTTCCGGCATAACGTCTTCCCATCTGCTCTTTCCACTTCCCTGGACCCGATGTTTCATGGCCTCTACAAACTATTGAACCCTAAATCACAACAACTGTATTACAGTGCAATAAACGTGGTGGCTTCTGAAAGTACATAAGGGGACACAAAGTCCTTACCCATTGCAGGCTGTGTCTGTGTGCCTGATCCAAGCACCAAGCACCAAGACTTTGGATCTGGTATGAGCACAAGTAGCTCGCACTTCGCTCTTCAGCAGTTTAATCATGCTCACTGGGCAAAAAAGGTCAAACCTGTGACAATTTCCTGCCTATTAACAGCTCATCTGTGACTGTATTGTGACTGACAAGCAGTGGACATCCTACTAGACAACTGACTGGACAACTGACTGGACATCACCACACAAAGCACGAGTGGACATCAAAAATCCCGCCGTGAGGCTCATATGGATATATACAACATATCAAAGCGTTAGCACAACCAGAAAGGAGATAGCTGCGCGTAATACAGACCTTGATACCATTTCCACTTGCTGAGCAGCGTTAGTGGGCGCGGGAACGTTTGAGCCGGTGACTTCCCGAGCTCAGGAAGGTTAGCGAGCCGGTTGGTGCCCATACGTGCATGAATTTATCGAGGTGGCGACGTGCTGTGTAGTATGCTGAGGAATGACGAACAAAGGAGATAAAGGGCAAGAAATGCACCAGAACTAGCCGGGAGGTGTGCGAAACATCACTTCGCCGCATTCAGATTTCCAGTGCCACTCAGTCAACTCAGGGACCGGTAGCAGGTTTCAACAACCGTGGCTAGCTGGCAAGTCGGGATACGAGACGCCAGTAGAGGAGGTCCCGCATTGAGCGCGTCAGACTTGGAGCTTAGATCCTGGCGAACTTTTACCCAGTCAGTGAAACGCGAAAAGGGCTGATGTCAACCTGGACGTCAGATCAACTTTCGGTCTTTGCCGAACGGCCACGTGTTTATCTCACTCGCTGTTCGCTCAATACTAATACCAGTACCACCAGCTTCCTCTGCGTTGTTAATCGCTCTCTTGAGCATGTGAGTTTGAACCTCTCCGCAAAAGTAGCTGACGCGATGATAAAGGATGCTAATATCAGTGCCTTGCGTCGGCCTACCTCTAGATAATGAGTACCCCGCTTTTTCCACTTAATGACAACCCGTCGTGGTTCGATTTTTTCCCGCTCTTATCCTCACATGCAAGCCTCGGTGACCTCACGACTTTTCTTTTGCCGGCTAGCGAGCACCTCATCCCCCACACGGTCTCTTGCTTCCCCGCGAGTACTTCAATTGAACATGAGATGGTGTAAACGTTGAGACCCCTATCAGCACATTTACATACGATTATGACGGGAATCTTTTAGTTTGACATCTAGGGTGACTCTTATACTCTACTCTACCTCAATATGGACTGATGCAGTGTGAGAGCCTCTTGGCGAACAGGGGTTACGCAACCTCCACTGGCGGGTGACAGTCAAGGCTGTTTCGCAATTGAAACAATAGTGAAAGTACGCATGCAAAGGACGTCGAGCAGTAGTCGTACCAACAAGTAACAATCATGTTCGACAGGTCCCAGCTCAACTCGGAGTCGTTGCCGTAGCAATTCTCATAATGACATCCACAATAGGCTGCCGTCAGGATAAAAACGACCATCGTCGGACAGTCGCTCTCTTGCACGGATGATATAAGAGCTATTAGTGGACCGAGCAACTTGGGAAGCTCCCGCCTCTTCACGTTGACTGCTTCTCTTCGTCGAACCTACCCAATGAAACTCACCACCCTCCTCACCACTGCACTTGTCCTTAGCGTCAGGGCTGCTCCCTCTCTTAGCCCTGAGGCTGATCCGACTTCGGGTGAGCTCGTCAAAAAAGACACGCCAGAAGCTCGTCCTGCGTGTAACTACGCGTACAACTTGAGGGCTCCCAATCATCGGGGTCCTGGTCTTCTCTATACCTGTCGTGCTGCTCCCTTCGTTGGTGCTATGTCTGTTTTTTAGCGCTCTTGAGCTCACAGCCCTAAAAACAGAGCCTCTCTTCATACGATTGCTATCTCGGATCTGGTCCGACTTATTGTTGCTCTGGAATCCTTCAGGCGGGTGGGGTGAGTGCTAAGATTGATTGATATGGTAAGCTCGAGTGGCTGACTGTACCCTTCATTGTGCCGATAGCCTGGAACCAAGACCGGTGGATGCTTTCCAAGCCCATGAAGCTCCGATGGGTTGGAGGGCTGGGACCGAACGGAGGGTACTTTGTACTCAACAACACTGCTCGCAGAATGAGATGTACTCGTGATTCAGCTTTTATTTGATCAAGATGTTTTCAAGCAGCCCGGAAATATCGAGAAACGTTTCCCCTTCCTCAAGATTATATACAAGACGCGCACACGTCGTGCGCATGGAGCGGGGATGAGCTCTCCAGTAGGGTTGGCGCGGTGAAGACTCTTCCCGCCTGTAAAATCTATATTCTTCGGTTACCTGAACTAGGTAGTGTGCACTCACTTGATTTGTTCATACAACACCTCTCCCTTTCCGCCCTTCCGTGTCACTGATCTGTCTGTGTCGAGATTAAAAACAGAGGGTCGAGATCTCTCGGCACAAAGGTCATAAGTTTGAGCTCTCTCTCATCCATCCAATTAGGTCCCTCCCAGGACCACGGCAATGACCTGAGATTTCTCGCGACAGTCAGTGAAGATCTCTTTCCTTACATGGCCGAACATTATTTGGTCTCCGGTATCGTATTCGAACATGGAGCAGCGTGAGCGCTGATTGATTTGACGCTGAGGCTCTCCAACCGGGACGTATTGAGTATGACTGACTTGGACACATGAAGCGTCTAGACCTCAACAGGCTGAGGTCGGACGGGAGAACCCTTTGACAACTCACGGAGGTTTGTTTAGGCGCCCCTGTCGGATGACAGCCAACACCCATTGAGGGACAAGTCGAGCGGTAAGTTTACCTTGTTTGAGTAACGGAACGATCATGCCTGACAGGTCCTGGGTCAACTCATTGCTGTGGTGCCTTTCAAAATGACATCCGTTATGGGCGGGTGGCTCCTGAAGTACAGTTTTGACGCGCTTGACGCCTGCCACCCAACAGCCACCCGGTAAGTGGGGCGGATCATACAGAGCACTTGGGTAGCTAGGCCATCCTGAGAGAGGTCGAGGAAGGTATAAAAAACCTTCCTAGAGTAGAGGGGGGACTCCAGGAACATCCAGTTCTTACTCTCATCATCTCACCAAGCATTTACCATGAAGTTTATCACCTTTGTCACCGCCGCTGCGCTCGTCCTGAACGCTATTGCAGCACCGTCCCCCAATCCTGAGGCCGCCCCCACTCCGGCCGAGCTCGTCGAGAAGGACACGCTCGAAGCTCGTGCGACGTGTGACTACGCCTACAACGGGAACACTCCCAGTGGCAGGGGTCCTGGTCAAACCTACAACTGTCGAAAAGTCAGCTGGGTACGTGTTGTGTTTGTCGATTGTTCGACGCTTTACAGGACACGGTTCTCAACATTCGGAACAGGTTCAGTCCTCTTACGTCTGCTATGTCGGATCTGGCTCGACTTACTGTTGCTCTGGAACGCCTTCAAGCACTTCGGTAAGTACCAACTTGATTCATCATGATGCCGACCGCGGATAATTGACTACACTCTTTCCCTGATTCAAATTCTTTTATTCCTTTCATCAGGCCGGCACCATGGTTGGTGGCTGCTTCAACTGAATCACCATCTGAGCGGACGCACTCGTACTAAACGGATGACGCTTACTATTCAACGCCGCGTCAACGGTCTCTTTTTTACTTAGTCTGAATTTGTAAAACCTGGAAATAACAATAGCCCCATGCGTCATGGGATGTTTTCATTGGGTGTTGAACGTTAAACAATGAAAATTGAGGATTGACCCCTCGAGGACCCGGACCGTGACTCAGCTGAGTCCCTCTGACCTTGATTTGGCACGGGAAACGAGTCTTTGAAGTTACTGAGCCCGCCGAGATGAATCTGATCTAACTCGACCGTTCGATCCAATTGAGTCGCTCCCGGGACTCCGGCAATGGCCTGAGATTTCTTGCTGCGACCAGTGAAGACCTCTTTCCGTACATGGTTGAACGTCCTTTGCTGTCTAGCTCCGTATTCGAACTTGAAGCAACGTGAGCGCTGATCAATTTGACGTTGAGGCTCTCCAATTGGGACGTATCGAGTATGACTGACTCGCATAAAGCGTCTAGACCTCAACAGGCTGAGACCAGGCGGTACAACCCGTCGAGAACTCACAGTAATTTGAATAGGCGCCACTGGTGGACGACAGCCAACATCTATTGAGGGAGGAGTCGAGCGGTAAGTTTACATCGTTTGAGAATCAATAGATAATCTGACGGGTCCTAGGGCATCTCACTGCTGTGTTACATTTCAAGATGTCATTCGCTATGGGCGGGTGGCACCTGGAGTTCAGTCCTGAGGCGCTCAAGTCTGTCGCCCGACAGCCACCCTGTGAGTAGGGCGGATCATACAGAGCATTTGAGCAGCTAGTCCATCCTGGGATGGAGGTGAAGGGAGGTATAAAAACCCTTTCTAGAGAAGAAGGGAGACTCAAGGAGCACACAGTTCTTACTCTCACCAAATACCCACCATGAAGTTTATCACCTTTGTTACCACCGCTGCGCTCATCTTGAACGCCATCGCGGCACCTTCCCCCAATCCTGAGGCTGCCCCGGCTCTGGCTGAGCTTGTAGAGAAGGACACGCTTGTCGCTCGTGCGACGTGTAACAATGCCTACAACGGCAACACACCTAGTCGCCGAGGCCCTGGTGTGATTTATAACTGCAGCAAGGTTAGCTGGGTGCGTACGATGTTTATCTATTGACCAGCGAGCCCAACCTTACGGTACTCGATTTGAACAGACCGTTTTCTCCTTCGTTTGCTATGTCGGATCTGGCCCCTCTTATTGTTGTTCTGGAATACCTCAGAGAACTTCGGTGCGTGCTACTTGCCTCATAACTTTCTCCGTCCCGCTTGAATGATTGACTATTTTATGCTTCTATTAGGCGGGAACTATGGTCGGTGGCTGCTTCTGATGAAGTTCCGGATGTGCATACTTCTGCCAAACGCACTCCAGTACTTACCAGTATGCCACTCCCCGCTGCGGAGCTACATTTACATTCATTTTCACTTCGTCTGCACTCATGAAACCTGGAAATAACATATATAAATAATGATCAGAATTGCCTCTTTTTCTTCCTGGATGCGGAGTGTACACGTCGACAGCCAGAGCGGGGGCAAGGTGTTGAATTTTGAAAATCGACCCTACGAGCGACCTTCCAGCTGGGGAAATAGTCTCCTTTCCTCCCCTTGATGGCCTCAACCTGGTTTGAACTTGCTTTTGGATCCAACGTAAAGAGTCGCAAGGGTTACTCGCAACACGCGACATCCCAAGACTCAGAGTCCAATCAACCTCCATTCCGTCAAGTCGGCCGCCACGGTAACGAGTTCTTCAGATTTCTTCAGATTATCGAGTCGAGATGATTCTAATTCAAGTCACATTGGACCGTTTTCCCATTCTTCCTGTAGACCCTGTAATCTGCGATTGCGATAGTATGTACGACACCTAATTATAGGTCTGCTATCTTTGACTTCAAAATTCATTTGTCGGAGCTATCGGCATCTAGACAATTTTTATTCTGTCTGCCGGTACGTATACATTGGGGACAAGTTAAATAAAGACACTTTCGCGTTAATCGCTTCCGTATGCAGAGCTCAGGCCTTTGGGTTAACACCGACGGCTAAGTATGAGAATATGGGAGTTAGGCACCGGAATATCCACAGAGCGAAGCAATAACTTACTGATATATCCAACGACACCTTCTGGCCAGTCGTCATGGATCGACTCAATGCTAGAAGGAGAGTTACGGTATCGGAATGTCATTCCACTCCACCTCAGGCACAGAAGACTTACTCAACAATTGCGCTATATCCCCTGGTGTTAGCCGAAGCGAACTTGGAGTCCTGGGCGTTCACGACTCTCGAGTGCGTGTTTCCTTGATACGCAGCCGTCGTCGAGATCAAATCCGTCCATCGGTCGGTGAAAAAGACCTGTCCAGAGTGAACCGTGCTCGTGGAGAGCGAACTGCCGCTGTGGACGGCGATGTTGAGGTGGTTAGCTCCGTCGGAGAATCCGGGGAAGATGGTTTGGAACTCGGCGATTCCCGTCGAGGTCGTTGGTTGAGAGCCTCGCAGGAAGGTGGCGCCATAGTTACCGACAGCGTTGGCTGGGAAAGGGAAGGTGAGTAGGGGGGCCCAAAGGTTGAAGGGGGAGAGTTCGACTTACGTCCCCAGAGTTCAACCATGGTGTTTGCCATAGGCTTGCAGGTCGTGATGTCCATGACACCGATGTCCATTGTAAGAGCGAGACCGCTGGAGGGGAAAACGTAAGAGCCTGAAAGCCTCATGGGATAGTCGAGAAACTTACGCTTGTCCTTCCGTGATGTCGGTACGAACAGGCTAAAGGAAGGGAAGGTCAACTCTATGTCGAAGAGCAAGAACAAACTAAAACCTTACAGCATTAGCGACGTAGTTGACCTTGGCGACCTCGGGAGCTAAAACACAGGTCGTCTGTAATTGCGAACGTCAAAATTCAAGCCTTACTACTCGAGGCGCGAGGATCGACTTACGTTCTGAAGGCCCTGGTAAATGGTTCTTTTGTCGAGGGCGAGGCCTCTTTTCTCCCTCCTTGCGAGGTTGAATGCAGCAACCTCAGCAGAGCAGTCACGAGCAACTAGCTGAGTCGGAACGGCTGTGTTGAAGGCATGAGTTTGTAATGAATAGAGGATAGATTCCAGCGTTGCACGTACCAGAGGCCAAGCCGAAGAAAAGGGTAGCGACAGCAAAGAACTTCATTGTGTATGAGGGAAGTAGCTGCTTTTACTCGAGGGTGGTCGAAAGTCTTGTTCGATGATGACTTAGGCCTTCTGAGAGAAGGATTTTATACCCTTTCCAGCGCTCTCTATTTCGTTACTTCGGCGAAATTCTGCTGATCATTAGAGCGACCCCAGCATGGAGCAAATGAATGATAAGTTACGGCTCAAACGTATGAGTTTACGCCAGCAAGGAGGCCAAACGAGCTAACAAGATCATCTGTTCCAGTCTGAGATGGGCTTCCTGCTGGCGTATATCCGAATTCTCCGAAGGAAGCGGCTGGCCATGATGTAACGGAATTAGACGTGTCTGTTTTGTTTCCTTTCATGGACCAATGCGTGAGTGTTGCGAAACCATTCCAGGAAGTTCGGGTTGAGGGGCTCGGTAGAAATGAGCTTTGAGGAAATGTGCAACAAGATGTCGGACCTTCTGCGCAGCAGAGACTGATTGTCAACGCCACGTCGAGATTCGCTTCGGTGAAACGTACAATTTTAGCTGCATCGCCAACCTTTAGTGATACAGAAAAGGAGCATGACACCGCTGCTTGCCTGTGTTGATGATTAGTTCAGGATGACCTTTCTGCCGGGTCATGCGTGAAACATGTAGATTGGGCGAGTTTACGCGAGCCAGGTGGAACATCTACGGAGAAAAATGTGTTGATGAAAGGCATGTTGAATGTTGATTCGCGCTGGCGACTTCGAGCCAACAGAACAACAAGAGATCTCAAAGTATGAAATTCAACGAGGGGAGCTTAGCCGCCGAGTAGAACAGTAACGGTGTCAGTTGCAGTTTCAGGAGTGAATGTTGATGTTGGACGTCGAACGAGAGGATAGAAGTCAGACGCGAATCATTAGGAGGTCGATAAGACAATACCCAGTCGGTTATCACGCCCTACCTCCGAGTTATTCCAGAACACATAGATGAAGGTAAAGATAGCAAATCAAGGATTGGCCAGCCGGAAGCAAAGGTCGTGATGGTCGAGGTCAAAGCAAGCTGTCCAAGGCCCAGGGCCCTGCGTCATCATGAGGGAATTTGGCTCCACTGAGCCATCGGGCCGGTCCAAGTGATGACAAAGCCGCACAACCAGGCCTGTCTCCCGCCGCCATGGTCCTGACTTTCACAAAACACTGGCTCCTCCGAATACCACCTCCTGATGCTTTGAAAGGCTTCACATGGCAATATCACACGTGTTCACGTCGGTAACTCGAGAGGAACTACGGCTCGGCGCGGTCCTTAGGCTTGTGCATCCATTTTGCTGCCCTGATCTGGTCTGAACGACTTCCTTTTTCTCACCGGGACGCAAGCAAGATATCAATATACCTACTCGTTTCTGCTCTCCTCGAGCGTCAAGAAGTTTGTCGTCGAAGCTGTGAAGACAGTGGAAATGGTGCCCTTTGCAGTTCGAGTCTTTGCAGCTCGAGTCTTTTCGTCGAAGCCACTCGAAAAGACACAGAATCGACATATGTAGATTCAGATTCAATCCCGAATTAAGCTCTACTTGGCCGGTTTCCGGAACACACCACGGACCAACTAGGCTCTGCTTCGGTCGCAGCTTTTCGGGTTCAAATACAGGTGCGTTAGTGTTGTTGTTGTTTCATTCAGAACACGCGTGCTAACCTGAAACCTTTTGGTTCTTGTCTTACAGTTCACTCTAGGCTGCACCCCGGCTCATAGTGCTGATCTGGTTCATAACAGCCGGATTTCACAAGTACAACAGTGGATCATCTACTTCAAGCCAAAGCCGGCATTCGAAAATCAGACCGACTGCATGTGGCGAACGTCACTTCCGCGATAAGTACATCGGTATACGGACCTGAAAGTCGGATATCGTCGCGCGTGCCATGCCTGTCTCCGAACAACATTCTCAGCCAATGCGGCTCCTTGTTTGGAGGCACGAGAACTCAGATTCCAGAAACACTCGGTATTGCCAGTGGTGTCACTGTGAACACTCTCCCAGGTTTCCTGACTCGTGCCCTCTTGTACTTCAGAATCATATCACCGCCACGGAGAGCGAACATAGAGAGGTTGAGGTTGATAGCGGAGGGATTGGTCAAAGCAGTGAAAGCGTGCCAAGTACTTCTGGGTGTTACTGACGGTTGGTGTCTCTGACCTCTTCTGGGTTGTTCCTTGAGGTCGCCATCACAGCACCAATCTCAATTCCAAGGTTTCGACTATGTGAACTCCGACAAATTTGTCTAGATCTCGCTTTCCATTACTCAGGTCATTGGTGCGAGTCGTTATGAAAGGATGAATCAGCCCTCAACCCTAGATGCTTATCTCTTGATTTTACGATTGACATTCTTCGAACACTTCTACTACGTGTCCGACAGCGATCACGATGAACCCGTCCCCTTGAAAAAACCACGATTCACCCAACGTTGCGTTGAATGACGACGTCTTCCACATTATCTACAGCTTCTCTTAGCACCCAACCAGTGTTTCTACCATCAACTATGTATCATTGATGACTACCACTGTTCCCTCGCAAGCAGGAAAGATCAAAGGCGTAAGGTGAATTCATCGGGACAACGAGTGTTGATGGACCTCACCGAATCGCGTTTTTAGTCGTGCCAGCTGCGGTTATGCGGCAGGGTGTTTGCGGAGACTCGCTCTTGACTTCTTTCCTTCATCGTTCTGGAGATTCTGATCAAACGAATGAGGAGGCTTGTCAATATCATCACAGTCACTAATTGCAGGAGTTCGAGTGGCTTATGTAGTACGAGTCCTTGCTAACGTGGTGGACGCAGAAATCGAGGGTCATTTGAGGTCCCCTTTGGGTGTCCCGAATGTTCGGAGTCTGAAACAAGCACTTCGTGATCACCAAGTTGTACCCATGTTCGTTGATAGACCGCCGAATTCTCCATGGCAGATATAGTAGTACCGAAGCGTTCAATCTCTTACGGTCCACGGTCAATGAATCTAGCGTCTCGATTTATTAAAATCACAACTCGCAACTATACTTCCCACACACATTTTCCGAAGAAACCTAACTATATGTCTTAGTCAGTGGCGGCAGGACAACTTGGTAGATGGAAGTAGCGATCCTGAGATCAAAATACATCTCTTTTGAGACTACGGAACCCGACCAGAGGCTGTTACCGAGCAAAGCTAGATTTAGTCGTTCCGACGCGCAATAGTCGATTTGGCGACAAGCGCTACAGCGGGCGTCTAAATTTCCTCAAATGGTAGTTTAACAGCTTGTGCGTCCCAATGCGGGATCAATCCGCAACCTCGTGTCTGTATCTTTCCTCGAGGTACCAAAATAGCAACCAACCCTGCTCAGATTTTAGCAGCCATCTACCTACATGGCATTCTTTGGGAATCCGTCCGATTTTCATGTGAACGGTGGCTCATTCAACGCCATCGAGGGCGACCTCCTCCGCAACCAAAGTGTTCAAAATATTACCAACTACGGCGACATACACCACTACCACTTTCACCATCGCGGAGTTGACGAGAGACAAACTCAGGGAACTAAGGTGCGTAAAGCTAGATCGATTCATTTTATTCACATCTAATGATATGATATCTTGGGCTCAGCGACCGAGAAAACGTACCAGAACCTCCGTCTTACGATGGCTGTCCATCTTCCTCTGCATGAGCTCTCCCGAGACTCCACATCGTTCGGATTCGAATGGCACACAACTTTTCACGGAATACGAATCGGGACTTCGACAACAGAAAAAATCGGGTGGCGGACGAAGATAGACGTCATCTAGACTTTACAAGAGCTCAGGGGCTGCCATTCGGAGGTCCTCCCCTCAGAATTCTCGATGTGCTCACCGCAAAGGGACCTCTGAGATGGGGGGGGGGGGACGAGAATGCTCATAGCGTCCAGGAACGTGATTGGCTCATATTCTATCCAAGTTTTACCACCATACATACAGTACTTGATGTCCTTGAACATTGCTATTTAGGAGATTAGCTGGATTGTAGATCCGTATGGGTCCTCGCCTTGCAGTTGATCACGTGGACGTCATTCTCTCACAACCGTAGTGGCGGTGCAATTCACAATCGGAGACCCATTCAACAACGACAAGATTCCGTCTTGATGTTGTCCTTTCATGGATAAAAATTATATCTGGCCAGGATCCGACGAATACCGCGATCGCTTGTACAACCTTTGTTGGCAGTCCCCCCTTGAGTAGTTGTTACGATTGTTTCGAAAAATCACATATAAATCTAATGTATAGATTCATATATACAGAGACTCTGTATTGTTGCCCTGACGGAATTCAACTAAAGCGCCAAAAAATAGTAGAAACGGGGAAGGTCACCGGCAAGCTCCCTATTTTCTGAGTTACGGCTCACGCAGAACATTCTAGGAAGCTATTCACATTATTTTTTTGAGCTCAATCAAATGGCCCAATTGTGGATATATCTCATATTGTTCGAATATGTCAAGATTACAACGGTAGAGTACATTCAAATCATGGAAGTTTGCCGAATTCGGGAAACATACAGTGAGTCATGATAGAGGCGACGAGGAACGGGTGTTGTAGGTATCGGAGAATGAAGATGATCTTCGGAGTGGGTGAAAAGAGTAAAATACTGGAAATGTCAGTTATACGACGAATGTAGCACAGGGGGACGATCTGTGCACACTACGGCAAAGCCAGGGTTCGCGAGTGGCACAGTCCAGGTCGCACACGTCTGCGACCGCAATGTTGCGAGAGCGATTTACATTATACGGATCCTTAGTGAGAAATCGGTCAGTATGCTTGAACAATCTCTAAGTATACCAGACCGTTCTGTGCTGGGAAGGGAGTCGTCGGTCAAAGCCTAAACGGGACAAAGTAAAACTTAGTGGGTCGTATTTACCTTGTAGTGAACTATCCTGTTGTGAGTGTCCTCGCGTGAATGAAAGTCAAGATCAGTCGAGCCGCTCGAGTGGTTACGGGCATACGGAAGAATCGAGGAGGCTGCGGTGCTTTTAACCAGATGACAGGGAACGACCCGACGTAATTTTGGGTCATGACAGTTTTGCTGAAGCCGTTCAACGGTCAAGGACAGTCGGAAATGTCATAACGAGAAGTGACGCAGATCTGCAGTGTACACATACCTCGAACGTGCCTCAGTGTATCTCCGACGTCCTAACCATCCTGCTCAAATAAAGAAGTTCCGGTAGCCCTGAGTGCTTAGATTATTGACCCGTAGATTCCGTTGCTGTTTCTCTAGCGATTTCGAAAGAACCATTTGCAGAAGCAGGAAGCACAATTTCATTGAGCAAAGCTTACCAGGGTTCTCAATGAGACACAAAGGACTCCGTGAGCTTGACTGTAGATTCTTAGGGTATCTAAAAGTTTTTTGAGAACACCGACACTAGTCGACGAGGGTCGAGGGTGGTGGGGAGCACAACGAGCGGATTTTGCGATTGAATTGGCCGCGGCTCTGAGCTATGTATGCCACTCAGAGCAGGGAGGAGCATGAAAAGCGCTATCGCATCATTTCTGAGCAGTAGGACATAGAGAAGGGGAGCAGCGGCTGGTTTGTTCTGGGGGCTGGGTTTCGAGTCCGATGATGATGGTGGTGAGATCAACAGCGTGGTGACATTAATGATTTGTTCAGTCCGTGCGAAGCCCCGTGAACAGTCGGGCCCATTCCTCACGTACAAAGGACCCCAATTAGGGTTTCGGCACCTGTCACAAGCTGCTTAAGGTGGGTGGCGGTAGTATGTCACAGCTAACAATGAAACCCTAGCATAATTCGCACGACCCCCACCTTCATTGATCTGTTTAGTTCCAAACAACCGCACATGGCCAAAATACAAGTACCTACGCCCCATACATGCCTCTCGCGGTCAGGAGTTCTGAGCTAATGTTGCTCTATAGCTTCAGAATGGATTTGCAGCCTTTTGGTCGCGATGGTTGTGGTTGAATGTCGTTGGGACGTCGTGAGTCCATTGTAAATCGCAGAAGTCATCACGCGATTGCCATTGAGTTGGCCACGCGTCTCTGTTTGGCTATAAACAGATCAGTGAAGGTGGGGGTCGTGCGAATTATGCTAGGGTTTCATTGTTAGCTGCAAGCATTGAGGCTGTGATATCAAAATGAATGGCATCTCACTGTAGGTAATGAACAAAACCTCCGATTCGCGCTGAATAAAGACATTTAAATGATGTAGTTTATGTTTGGTTCTACTAAGGAGTTCGAATATACTACTATCATGTGATGGAGCCTCAGCCTCAACGCTTGAGCAATCCTAAGTATTCGGACTTTTCCTTAGTCCCGCCCATATCCTCCTGTGTCCCCTGGTGGTTCATTACATGTCATTCTTCGGAAACCCATCTGACTTTCTGGTGAATGGCGGCTCATTCAACGCCGTTCAAGGGGACCTCTTCCGCAACCAAAGTGTGCACAACATCACAAATCACGGCGACATACACCACCACCACCACCACCATCATCACCATCACTGCGAAGTCGACGTCGAAGCTGGAGGACAGACTGTTTCGGTTCGTTTTGAGATCAATTTGTGTCATGCGTAACTCACAAAACCACAGGCTAAACCTCGAAAGAAGATCAAATTCCACCTCCTACGTTGGCTATCTGTCCTTTCCTGCGTATCCGGGGAGCCCAAAGGGCTGAGAGTCAATGTAGACCGTGCAGCGGAGGTTACTCCACATCCGTCCGAGGATACCTTTCAACTCTTCACGGAGTACGAGTCCTCTATTCGACAACAGAGAAGGCAGAAACGAGGACAGAGCTCGAGGTTGCGGAGTCTTTGGAAGGGCTTAAAGACTGACAGGAAATACCGTTCAGACTCGGTCCTTGAGGATCCTCATTCGCCCCGATGTCTCCACTGCGGCAGTGGGGTCTTCGATGGAACTTCGAACTGATAGGGATTATGGAAGTATGTATCTATAGGTTACAAGTTGTGGCGTGGTTTACCTGTGGAAAGAATCTGATCGAGTTTTGTTTGCTTGGGCACTGCCATATCGGGAGATGGATGGGTCCATGTGGGTGCTCTCCTGGCTGAATGACCAGTAGCATCACGCTATCGTCACTCTGTCACGTTCGTGACAGTGCATGGCGGTGCTTGCGCCAGTGCCGAAGGCGACGTCAGCGCGCGGCTTTCTGTCATCGACCACCATCACGACGGCGACGGGCAACATGGAATGTAGAAATTGTGAGCTACGACAACGGCAGTTTTTTTGCGGAGATTGTCTACGAGCTCAGTATGTTTTCCTTTCTTTTCTCGAAAGATTCCCTACCTCTAATTATCAACTTCTCAACAGTCAACGAGATTTTCATCTCAAAACACAGCATTTTGCATCTGAAAGAGACGAATATGTTATCAAAGCGAGGAAGAGCCTACAATGGATGGAACCCAACCGAATTCGGAGGGCAGAGGTATCAGGCTTGGAAGGTCGGGTTGACGAAGCGATGAGCGCGCTCGTCAAACTCAGGAAGGACAATGAGAAGAGTTCGTGAGCCTTTCTGATTTCTCTACGTTTGTTGACTAATTCTTATATAAAGAACCATGAATAGAAAGAGCTCGCCTCCAGCAACTAAGGGAGAATCTGGCTACGAGAAGGCGAACGCTATCGGCCGCCAGAGTGCTGGTGACGACCCCCAGTGCTCATTCGAATTCATCCGAGGTGCACATTCAAACTCAGCTCTCGTGTGAGAGGCAAGAGCTGGCGATGCTCCTGTCGAATATAGCTCGTGCTAGGGCTGGGTTGGTGCAGGAACTAGTGGAGGTTTTCAGCGTCGTTGAAGTGGGTGGCAGGCCACCGGTTGGTGGAAGAGCTGGGACAAAGGGAGAATGGACGATTGGAGATCTGATTTTGCCTGTTCCGGGGGATATTCGAAGTACGTTCATACCGCTTTCTCTTTCTGAGCTGAGTGGCTAATCACGGACGAAATCAGGATACCCGCCAGATCATATCAACGCCGTCATAACGAACACGATACACTTTTTATCACTACTGACATTCTACCTGGGTATTAAGTTGCCCTTCGAGGTCACATGGAGCGGCGAAAAACTTGGGGTTGGGATCCCTTTCATACGTGCTGGTTCGGGTGGAGAGAACGGTGGTTGGGCCAAGTACGTTTCCGCCATTCGTTTCAATGATGCTTTTACTGACTCTCGTCTCTACTAGATGGCATGTTAAGCAGCCTTTACACCTCAGCGCGAATCCTCAAGCTCAGGAATCCTTAAATGCCACTTCGCCTACGACGGCGAGCACGAACGCCCGTCTCATATCCGACTCGTACATCTTGCCATCACCGGAACCCCAGCAATCGTTCACTACGGCGTTCGCGATGCTCATATACAACGTTTGCTACCTTGCGTATACGCAGAGCGTCGACATTCCGCTTGCTCAGGCCGGCGATGTCTTGAGTAACCTCTGGAGCGTGTGCTGCAGCGCTGAACTAGGAAGGTGTGTGATTCCGTCCCTTTTTCAAGATACCTATCTCCTCCGTTCGCGCCCTTGCTCTTCGGACCTTCTTTGCCGCTCCTTTCGACGACACCTGACCCTTGTCTCTTTCAGACGCTCACACGAAACCCAACCGCATCTACCAGCACCTACCCCACCGGGTTTCCAGCTGGAGTTTACTCAGCTCATGCAGGCTATGACGGCTTCGAAGGTCAAGGCGCCTAAGACTCGAACCAGGAGAAATGAAAGGGAGGAGCGGATTGACGAGGATGGGTGGGATATCGTAGACGATGAAGGGTTTTGATGTGAACTGATGAGGGTGTATACGACGCTGCCTACGATAACACGTGGCCTGGGTTGCTCGGATGCGATATTTACGACTTGATGAACAGTAGGGCGACGGAGTGGACCGAGGAAGGTGTGTGCGTCTTTCCTCGTTCGCGGCGATCCTTGTTAACGTTTTAGCAGGTGCAGGTACCGTCTTCACATTGGAAGCTGGCTTCGTTCTGCGAAGTGTGCACACCGTAGCCATTACATTACCCGTACGACCGCGAATGAAGAAATTTACACTTATTCAGAATTCCCAATGCCGGCTTTGACTCCTAACGGGCTCAGGCCAAAATGATGCTCGCGAACGAGCCAGTCGCTACGGAGGATCGTCAGGCACTCGGGCATGCCCGGTCCCCAAAGGTCCAGGCCATAGGTAACCCCCCTGTAACCTCGGCAACTAGTTGGCTATGGCCCTCGTTATACCGCTCATCGTGAGCGAAGCCTGGTCCCTGTGGATCATCTCGTACTCAGGAGTCAGCGCCTCTCAGCTCCCGACCTGAATACTGGGATAAACCCTTCAACCGGTTGCAACCACCGTCTGGCCCCTGGATTCAACATGTCGTAAGGGACTCCAACATTCCGAGGGTGAGGGTGAGGGGCGCTTATCCACATGGTACACAAGAATGAAAACGGTCATTTTCTCTTCCCGATGTCTAGGCTATTTTCAAACAGTCGCCTCAAGGCTCAAGCTTCAAGCTTCAAGCCTCGAGTTCATTCGGACTACAAACAATCTTATGTTCCAACGCCACAGAACATATATTCGTTTAGCGGACCGAATAACGATCGCTCGCGAGTTTGGACCTACTTCTGCGGCCGGGTATGATGTCAACGGAGGTTATATTACCGAGTAGTCATGCAGAATATGTCGAGATGTAGGTTCTATACATTTCTTATGTTTTCCACCACAACCATTAAGTAACGGAAGAACAGAACTCCCCTCATTTCGGCGTCTCGGGGTTGCGTTATAATGCAAAAGCCCCAATTTTCGACTCCACATGGTGTAAGGCTGAAGGGTATATAAGTAAGCGCGATGCTCTCTCAAACGAAAATCGCAACTCACCATCCCCCCATTCCCAGATTCATCCCAGACATTCGTTTACTTTCCTTCTATATCGATATATATCCACCGAATAATCACAATCACAATGAAAGGCCTTCAGGCTCTCGTCCTCCTCACCATCTCACTCTCAACTACCTACGCCACCGTCGTCCTGCCTCGTGCACCTCCCGTCCTCAACGACGTGTTAGAGGCACACAACTCATTCAGATCTCAGCACGGAGCGGCTCCCCTTACGTGGAGCGATTCCCTAGCAAGCGCGGCGGAGAAATGGGCGAACAGATGTGTGTTTGAGCATTCGAAGGGGCAGGTCGGGAACTATGGTGGTGAGTACACGCGTCTGTTTCTACACTTCGTGTGTTCGATTGGCTGGTTGACATCATTCTATTCCTTGGGGACCAGAAAACCTCGCTGCGGGTTACGGTAACGGGTATGACGCTGTTCGAGGTGTGAAGGGTTGGACCGATGAGTCTTGTAAGTGTCTCCCCTCCTTGTTTCCCTGTCCTGTTCGCCTGATACCTCCTCTCAGCTGAATACGACCCGAAGAACCCCCAATACTCCCACTTCACGCAGGTCGTGTGGAAGAGTACGAAGCAGCTTGGATGTGCGACAGCTAAATGTGGGAATATCTTTCCGGGGTCTTCGGTATGTTCGACGTCGGATTATCTGCTATTAGGGCTGACCCTTTCGTTGTAGGACGCCGTATACCTCGTTTGTGAATATGATCCACCAGGCAATGTTATTGGCCAGTTCAAGTACGTCCTCATTTTTAATGCACCGTGCATCATGACTTACTCTCGTGTTTGTAGTGACAACGTCCAGCCATGAGGACGATGAATTCGAAGTACATCTTGTTGTATTAGCACGAGTTGAATCAAAGAGGTTCGCCGTCCTCTATAGACGCGTTTCCGCGGAAATGAGTTTGACGGCGTCGTGATATGATGCCAGCCATATGAAGGGAGCGAGAGGTTTATATAGGTTTGGTGACGTACGCCACGCCTGTTCAGAACTGAAAGAGTCTAAAGGATCATTATGATCATGAACTGAAATGATGGAGAGCGGGCGGTTGGGGCGTAAGCTGAACGATTAGCTACTCGGCAAGCACACTAACTGAAACCTGAGTTCCCTCTCTTTCTCGCATTTATTTATTAGAAGGAGCCGATGGAACAGTCGTCTCGACCTCCCATCTCCCATTCGCTTCCAGATTAACTTCAGCTTGTGCATCACTTTCCTCCTTTCTTGTCGAAGGCCGTCAAAGACGAAAGGGATGACGTTCACCGACATCTTTCTGCTATCAACCTGGGTTGAGGTGAGTCAATTGCCCAGCCTTGTGCTCAGGAACCCTACGCAAGCTCTAATATGCCAATTATGTAGACACTTATATACGGTCAGTACTTCACGAACCTATTCTGCAGTCGGAAAGAGAATAGAATTAGCAAAATGCCTCGAATCTGCAGGAATTTTAATAACAAGTTACATGCTCACACTATACATCGCTCTCGCGCCCAACGGCCTTGGAGGTTCTCGTAGTGAAGATCCCAGAAAGGGGCATGTGAAGGTGAGCCAGTCCCACTCCGGTATCCCTTGTGCGGTCAATTCTGACGTTACTCCTCTAGGTAATGCTTGGAATATCGACCTTAATGAACATTGTCGCGACGGCCCATCTCGCTGCAAACCATTACTGCTACTTGCTGGCGTTTCGAGGGGATTCTATCGAGCACACACCTGAGTTCGTCGTCTATGCTAGCCTAACGAGCTGGCACAACATAGCGAAGGCACTATTGCTGTTGTCGCAGGTTGTCTTGGGAAGTTCCGTTGCTGTACGAGTTATCTCCACCTCAGCAACCGAATCTTATTTCGATGGGATTGAATTATGGCAGCTCTACCGTACATGGGTGATATGGAATAGAAATTACAGGGTTATTTGTTTCCCGTTTTTTCTACTGCTCACTCAAACTGGTGAGTGCATATTACTGAGTATGCCTTGGGCAAATCCGAACCAATCTTCTTCTCTTTGTGATCCCGTGAAACCAACTACCTCCTCACAGTCAGCTGGCTCGCGATGGTTGCATTCTTCACGTCCGAGCAAGCTTTGGCCCATGTCGACCTTGTCGCCTGGGTTGGATCCCATGCAACCATACTCATCATCATGAACCTGCCCACCACCTCTCTCATGGTCTACCGAATCTGGTCTACTGTACTGTCGACATCCCGGTACTTCATCTCCAATTTGGCACCGCTTCCAAGGATAGTGATAGAATCGGCGATGCTTCAACTCGTCGCGGAGGTGATGGCGTTAACCTTATTTATGGCGGGATCAAAGGGCTTCTTGATTGCCATGGAGGCTATTACTGATCGTGGTGAGTCGGGCCTATCCCAATTTACACCGGTGCCTGCCGTGTGAGAGGTTCGATGTCTAATACTGCTCCCTAGGGGATTACCTTCAATGCTCTAACCATTCGAATGAAACTCCTCAGTTTGAGAAAAGGAACCCCCGGCTCACGCTCCCTATCCGTCGTCCTCGCAAACGGCACTAGTTGCCCAATGGTTGGGGCATGAACATCTTCGTAAGTAATCAGTCAAGAATAGTTTTTGAGGTTTGTTAATCAGGGAAGATGCCCGGGACTGAAGCATTTCCAACTGTCTACCTTCTAGAACACAAATACCGCGCTCCCCAAGTACCAACGGTACATTAGATCAATAAAATATCCGCCTTCCGTTTGACTTGAAAACATTCCGTGGACATCACCACGGAGAATTCACATTGACACGCCGCGAATGTTGCAAGACAAGATTACGATTTTACCATTTCTTTTCCATAGTTGTATCATACCGAAGTAGCGGCAGGGCTGTGGAAACTCCGGCAGGAACTCGGACCGTTGATTAGCTGAGACGGGCGATGAATCTGAAGTACGAAGTATTGTATCGGTACAACTTGGATCCAAAGAGTATAAACTATTAGACGCGTTTCCCCGAGAAGGATTTTGGCGACGACATGACTTAGCGCCAACCACTCAAGAATCACTCCCCAGTACTCGGAGCAACCAAAGCAAGAAAAGATGTGTCATGGATCTATATAAGATGTTACATTTTTGGTGGCGTATATCATCCTTGTCCAGTCAAAATTTACAGCTGTCCAAAAAATCGTGGAAACTTTTGCGATTTTTCGTGTTCAGAATTCTTGTTTATACGCCAAACAGAGTCTATAAGCTATATTTGGTACAGTTGCGAGACACGCGGTTGCGGATGGACCCAAAGATTGATCCATGGTGAGCCAGGTCGCGTAGTGATGCACCAGCACCGGCCCCCCATAGAACACGCATTGAGTCTTTACTATTGTCATGGAACAAGGCGGGTGCTGGTGTAGCACTGAAGGTTGAGGACACTGATCAAAGAGTGGGGCCTTGGTGGGGCCTGGCAGATTGAGCCTCGACGCGTAAACTCATGACTATACCAAGTTTAGCTAGACTGTATTTGGCACATTAACACGGATTCTGAAGGCGAAAAATCGCAAAAGTTTCTGCGATTTTTTCGACAGCTGTAAAGGGAAAATGAATGGACCAGCATGATCATGAACCGAATCGGTAAAGAGTGGGGAGTCACGGTCTACGTGATGGCGTTGGTAACTTTGCAATAACAATATCACTTAAAAGTTTAGCCAGTCGGCGAGCCCACTAACTGGAAGCTACGTTACTTCCCTTTCCTAGATCTGTTTATAAGAAGTGGCCAATAATTTTCTAGTTCAGTTCCACTTAGACAAGAACCCCCTTTCATAAAGTTTCTCAGCCTTTCTTGTCCAAAGGTGCCGAATTGAACATGACGGAGATGTCATTCGCCGACATTTTACTGCTGTTGCTGTGGGTCGAGGTAAGTTAATTATAGCCTGTGCTCGGGGAGCTTGGTCGTGCTAACCTACCTTTTCAACCGACCAGACACTGCTATACGGTCAGCAGCGTCGACTTTCCACCGTGAATCTGAAGGAAAACTGAGCCAACTATGGCTCTTGAATTATGCAGGAATCCTGATATCAAGCTATGGACTTACATTATACATCACCCTCTCGCCCGGCGGCTTTGGAGGTTCTCAGAGAAGGGGAGAAGTGAAAGTGAGCGAGCCCTATGGCCATGGCCCATGTTTAGTCTCATTCTGACGGAAGTTTGTCCGCTTCATTCGCTCCAGACCATGATCGTCGTATCGTCCGTGATGTGTATCATCGCAACGGCCCATCTCGCTTTGAACCAGTACCGTTGCCTTTTGGCATTTCGAGGGGATTCTATCGAGCACACGCCTGAATTTATCATCACAAGGTCCTTGAATAGTGCGCATAACAAAGCGAGGGAAATTGCGTTTACATCACAAGTGCTCTTGGGAAGCTCCGTTGCGGTGCGTTCTGTCCCCGCCCTTTAATCTCTCTCGACCTTTCAAAACTTACATCCTGGCTTTTACCAGCTCTATCGCACATGGGTTGTATGGAACCAGAGTTACAGAATTATCTGCCTCCCATTCATTCTACTACTCGCTCACACTGGTGAGCACTCCGAGTACCCTTTTACTCATACCACAAACAAAAAATGATCGCTGCCTGTCATAGCCATCGGGTTTACGATGGTCGGTCTCTTCACGTCCGAAGGGGCCTTAGCCCATTACGATGTCGAAACTTGGTTCAAGGCTCATTTCACCCTACTCGTTATTTTGAACCTAACTACCACTTCTCTCATCGTCTTCCGAATCCGCTCTACCGTTCACTCAACGTCTCGATACTTCGTGACTTCCAAATTGGCACCACTCCCGAGAATATTCATAGAATCAGCGATGCTTCAACTTGTTGCTGAGGCGTTAGCATTGGCGTTGTATACGGCAGGGTCGGATGGGTTTTTGGTTGTCACGGAGGCCATTATTCCCATCATAGTGAGTTGTCCTGAGCTCCCACAACCTATGTCGGATGTGAATACTCAAAGGGCTCAATATCTACATCATATCCCAGGGAATAACCTTTAACGCTCTGACCATCCGAATCAAACTCCTTAGTTTCGGAAAGGAAAACTCCGGCTCGTATCCTCTATACGTTGCGAGTCTTGCTCGTCCGACAGCAGAAGGGAGCCGACGTTCTCGTCAGTTTCAAGTTGATATTAGTCTTTCACAGGTACGCGATCAGAGCGAAACACGAGGCGCGAAATATTGACAGCTCTGTACTTGCGACCCTCATAGGACGTAGAGTGCGAGGTTCCCTCACGTTCCATCTTTGTGGACCGTCCTGATCTCGAGCTGACAACAAAAGAGGTCGTGAATATTACCGCCGTAAAGCATTCGCACGCGCCTACCAGTATCGCGAGGCAAGAAGATCGGGATCGCTGACCCACCGTTGGTGGGGCATTGAGGTACTTAACGTATCTGGACTCAGACTTCGACCGGTGAGACTCTGACTCAACCAGTAAGAATCTGACCCCAGATGATCATGTCTCAGTGTACGGTAGCAACACTCTTGAAGACCATTCAACTTGAAACCCCGGGTCGGTGAGGAAAGACTCCATAATACTCAGAAATCTCAAAAGTCGAAAAGAAAGGACCCATAATAAGGCTAGTGCCATGTTCCGTAGTAACATCTGGTGAGCCGTGAATCAGAACTCTTCTGGGGGACTGTTTGCCAAAATTCCAATGTCATCAAAATAAGAAAACGGCTTGTAGGTTTGGACCCATATGGACCGACATCATCAGCCCCCCCGCTCTTAGATAGGCTTTTCCCTGTTGCTTACGTCTATTTAATTCCAAAAATTACCTCTGGAATCTGCTATCCTCGATATATGGCATCTTTGACGTGGTTCGAGAAGTGTTTCTTGTACCCAGGCTAACGGCTCGAAGAAGACATACAAAGAATGCCATCTCCAAGGACTTCGCGTCTGCTCCGTGTATTCTTCTTTGCCAATTTACCCCAGAGCCTGTACCAGCAACCTCCTCAGTATGGGTTAAGGGCCCAAA
The DNA here is from genome assembly GCA_029532415.1 of Marasmius tenuissimus. Taxonomy (NCBI): domain Eukaryota; kingdom Fungi; phylum Basidiomycota; class Agaricomycetes; order Agaricales; family Marasmiaceae; genus Marasmius; species Marasmius tenuissimus. Next base: position 6,363,841 of record JAQOTA010000050.1, on the reverse strand, counting down.
ATAAGCGACAAGAAGTCTCATCCTAGCAAACATCGCACTTCTTCGAGATTGAGAAGACATTGACAGCTCGAGCGGACCGAAGGCATATTATCATAATCAGGAAGTACATCTATTTTGGACCTTCGTGAGACATTATCATGACCGGTGTGGAGGCCTGAGGGTTGAGGTTCGCGGTTCGCGGCTTGTGAAATTTAGCGATTACTTACCGACCGGGCTCTTCAGGTCAGCTGAAGAGCCGCAGGGTCCGCAATCCTCCAAAACACTCTACTGGTCATAGAACCGGTGGTGTTTAAGGAACCGGTGAACACTGTAATCCTTTTCAGATTTACGACGGAAAGGAATCATGATATATTGAACAATGTCAAAGCCATTATACCCATACTGTCATCACATCGCCGTCTAGTGTTGCACGGGCTCGACGCCGTGACCCGTCAAAAAGCACCCTGTCACCGACCAAGATTCAATTTTCATCGTTGGGAGACGTCCTGCGGAGAATATACTCCAAAAGGTGAGCGAGAACGAGCCTACTTCCAATGTATTTATCTGAATACTCCGCGCCGGGCAGATTTGTCTCCGACGCCAACACTAGCCAGCCCTCAACTTCAAACGTGGCGAAGCTCTATCCCTGACTTCCAGAAATGGCTACGACGTAAAGCTCTCCAATGGGACTATATGGCTACACTGGGTGTCGGAGGAAGTATAAAATCCCCTCGGATCCGCTCATCTTCACCACCAACCCTCGAGCATCCTCATCTCCCTCAACTCACCTTATCTCTACCTCACAATGGGCAACGTTGTCAGTGATGTCGTCAAGACCGTCGACAGAGCCGATGAGAAAGAGGCTCGCGCCAAAGAGCAACTCGAAATGCTCATGAAGCTCGCTGATGCGAGGCTCGACACGTTCCAGGAGCAGCTCAATCGAATGTTCCTCGATGGTGAATGTAAGTTTGAAGCTTTTACCTCGTCCTGAGTGCGCGTTTCTGATGTGATTTGTATCTTCGGACTCCCATAGCTGCCGCAAAGCTCAGCGTTCCCGGAAAGCGAGCCCTTCGTTTCGAGCGATCCCTTCGGGTGGATACTGGAGCTGAGGTATGTAATCAAGCTGGAAATCATTTTCCATTGCTTATAACACATTTCTAGGGAGCTCCTGGGGTCGGTGAAGCCGTCGACGCATTCTTTGGCGCTAGCAAAACTGGAATGGATGGTGTACTAGAGGGATTCAAGGTAAGCCGAGTATCGTCCAATCCGGCTACAGCTCACTCACCCGACTGCTTGATTCAGTCAGTTGTCAAGACCGGTCTCAAAGTCATTCTGGGCGACACATCTGCCGGAGAGAGTTACGACCAAAAGTTCTTTGTTTGTATCAAGCAGTAAGCCGATTTTTTCTTGTAATCTATGTTCGGTTCATTGACCTTTTTTTCTCTACCAGCAACGCCATCATTCGAGTCGACATGATGACCTACCGCTACAACTTCCACAACGAAGGTGTCATTTCGACCCATAAAAATGTCCTCGCCTACATCCTCTGTGTATCCGTCGTGGATCACAGGGACGTTACCGTCGACGAGATCGTTTATCTCGCCAGTGAGTTCGCTGGGGATGAGCCTGAGGAGTACGAGGTGAGTCAAGCATTGGGATCATTTAGTTTCTGAGTGCTGAATTCTGAACAGCCATACCTCAACCGTCTGATCCGAGTATGGGGTAATCTCCGGGACAACGATCCGAGAGGACGAGTGACAGGGACTGAGTTTAAGGCTCTGCCCCAGGCTGCTGCTGTCTAGTCATAGTTACTGTTTTGATTCTTGTTTAGTAATATATGTCTCATGACAGCTGTTGTCACAATCGTAGGCCGCTCTCGAAAATTCACGCCTGACCAATCTGTCCCACCCCACGGTGATATCACAGCGCACCTTCTGACGACTACAACTCCAAGCGACCTCCAATTCACCGCCTTTTGCTCGTGACTGTTTAAAAGAATACAAAATATCGTGGGATGAGAAATGATTGGTCAGCCACGAATTTCTGAGGGAGGCCTACGATTGTGACAACAGCTGGAATGCAAAATTAATTTACCTACGGTATTTGAAAGAGTCGGACTTTGATTGACGGTGTGGGCTTCGGCAAGTTAAACAGGTCCGAGCATCTCCATGCGCGCATCTTGCTTCTCATTCACCATCTGGCACGACTTGAAGCTTCTGGACCCACATAGACCGACATACTGGACCTTCGAAGTCTACTCCTCTCACAGCAGCTAGTCTGTCAGGAACAAGATAGGATGCATTAGCCCACAACCTCCAACAATTCGAAGGAATGTCATTCAAATGACTCTCTGACTTGATCTCAGTGTCTTGTGCACAAGGACTAATCCCATCCGATATGATGGGTCTCCGGGATATCTTATCAAACATTTCGAGACTCAAGTGAGTGTTCCCTTTATGAAGCTTGTGCGATGACGTGAGAGCCTGGAAGACGGTCTCTGCGCGGTGTGATCAGGATGGCCCGTTCAAAGGTTCGCCTTGCGCATCGAAGTTAAAGGACGGCAAGGTTGATATATAAACGCTAGGTATGTTTCGTATTTCGGGGCAACTGAGAAAAGAATTTCGCCAAAGCTCCGGAACTCATGATATATGTGTCACATGCTAGGTGGCGTATGCTACGCCTGCTCAGAGCCAGGTGCGGGAGACGGGTCAATTGGCCAGCATGATCACGAACCGAAACGGTCAAGAGCGGAGGGTCGAGGTATATAAAGTCTAGGGCGCTAGTATGTCACTTACCAAACCAAAGCCGCCGTGGAGGGCCTTTTGCTATCCTTCTGGGCCATATAGGTGAGCAAATGAGGTTTTCCCATTGTGGGGGGGAGATCGGGAGCGAGGGCACTCAGATGGTCTCCACGTTTACACTACATCCTCCATTCTGCCCAGTTGTCTAAAATCCATAACTCGCTAATTTTCCAGGATCCCTTTCCTTCCCGAATTTACACTAACGTGAAACGGTGACAGACACCATCTTGCCAATGGTAACTATAATATATTACGCTGCTTGAACACGCCAATTCTCTCTATTCTCACTTCTCACTTTTTATCCAGCGTTCCAAGGGGATTCCGTCGCGTATACATCTGAATCCATCGTCATTCGGGTTGAACGAGTTGGGACACCATAGCGAAAGCACTGTTACTTTTGATTCAGGTGGTCTTGGGATGCTCAGTTGCGGTACATGCTATCTCCACCTTCGCTGAGCCTTGTTGGAAATTTCGATCTCTATGTCTTGGCAGCTATACCGCACACGGATCGTATGGGAAAAGAATTACTGGATTATTTGCTTCCCGCTTGCTCTACTCCTCGCTCAAACCGGTGAGTGCTTGGCACATACCCCAAATGTAACTTCGGCAGCTGGTTTATTCGGGTCGACCCATTTTTTTCCGTCCCTTTCCACTGCTGGCACCGGCTTCAAAACAATGGTTGTCATTCTCCGCAGCTAACTGGCTCACAATGGTCGCTTCCTTGAGATCGGAAGAAGCCTTCGCCCATATTGACATCGGTGCTCGGGTCAAAATTCATGCATCCGTACTGGTTATTTTGAACGTAATCACGACCTCTCTCATGGTCTTTCGAGTCTGATCTACCGTACGCTCAACATTTCGCTACTTCATGATCAAGTTGATACCACTTCCGAGCAAATTGATAAAGTCTGCGATGCTCCAACTCATTGTGGAGGTGTTGGCGTTGTAGCTGTTTGTCGCGTGTTCCAACTTCCCAGTCGCAACGGGGGCCATCTCTCCCATTGTGGTGAGTTATTCCAATTTCCCCCAGTCCTTGTCCATGTATGGAGACTACTTTCAATGATCTAACCATTCGAATCAGGCTTCTCAGTTGTCGAAGAAACCCCTGACTCAAACCCTTTATCTCTCGCCCTCGCGAATGGTACTGGACCCCCCGACAGACGGGAGTGGAAGGCTTCAATAGTTACAGGTCAAGGTTAGTCATTCCCGTGTCTACGCGAGATGAATGCTGGAACAAGGATGTATTGTCAAGCCTCTGCCTCGTAGAACACGAAGCGCCACGCCAACCCAAGCGCCAACTTCGCGTCAGACTCTCCAGTATTAGATATCGTGGATATCGTCACGCGGTATTCGTATTCGAGGGCCGTGCACTGCTGCCCAACCGTGCTTTTACGGCCGAAATTAACAAGGTAAAAGGCTTCGTAAAACATCTCATTTTGCGGCCAAATTTACTGGCGTCAAAAAGATATTTTCGAGCGCGCAAAAACACACGAAATACACGAGGCAAAAAGAAGACTTTTACGAGCGCAAAACTGTCCCGGATAAATCTCGGAAGCGTTTTTACGGGCGTAAAAAGGCGAAAATCCAGAAAAACGTCACGTTTTTCGCTCGAAAAAAGTAACCTTTTTCTTGACTGTTTTGCGCGCTAAAAAAATTGGCTTTGACGCCCGTGAATTTGGTCGCAAATTCACATCTTTTACGAAGCCTTTTGCCCCAATGATTGCGGGCGTAAAAACCTGGCAGGCCAGCAGTGGTGGATGCTACAAGCAAAGACCTAAACCACATGACACTAAAGTAGAGTCACTCTGATAAGTACTTACGTCAATTTACGAAGCCTGTGTTCAAGTATACGAAAGTGATCTCAAGTGGAGTCGGCCCTCAGAAACGACACCGTGAAACCAATCTCCCGGTCTTTTGTGCCCTGAAGAGCCAATTGGTCGTATTACAACCATGCGGGACCCAGATGCAAAACCGTCAAGGGACAGAATAAGAGAGTCCACAATTAGAAAGCCCATTGACATCATCGGACGAAACGGTTTCGCTCACGAGGTTTGGACCCACATGAACCAATAGACATCACAGATCGTTGCTCTGTCACTTCCTCACCTGTACTGCCCCTTTATTGAGTCTCCGTGCCCATCTAAAGGTGAATTCTCTCCCTAATCCCGGATGAGGTCATATCCGGAATCTCATACCCAGCGGAGTCTGGACACGATATCGAGTATATCTGTATACCTCCCCTCGAAGAACAATCCTAACGAAGCACTGCATGAGATGCGGTTCACTGCTCTACGGACTCTCGCAAATGCTTGTGGTTGCCATCTCAAGCTAGCACAGTCCAGTAGCCCATCCGCGTTTACCATGGAAGCAATCACAGGACTCTCATCCAACTCTCATCGCCCGAGGAAAAACTCAACAAAAGTGAAAACGAAGGGAAAGAGGATGCAGCGCTCCTACACGGTATAGGAGATTCTTTACGTCGACGTCGCCTCTGACGCTGGTGTCCCTTGCACCAAGCCTCTTCACCCTCTGCACAGGATCACCCGCCGCCACCACCACCACTGTACACCTTTCTCTCCAGCTTCCTTGGACACAGCCCATCCTATGCCGGATACGCTTTCTATGTGCCCTGTCAGCCGGATCGAATTCCCTGCACCACCAAAAACGGTGTCTCGTTTTCGTACGATTACCCAACGTCGAAACTCGAGACAGAGACTTGGGCATGGAGGGAAAGAGGAGATTGCGTAAAAGGAGAAAAAAGGAGCGACTCAACTGATCAAATCGAGGGGTAGGCGAAAGTTGGGCAGTTGACGAATTTATCGAACAGAACCAACACTCACATTCAATGAAACTTCAAACAATCCGAGCATTGGCCCGCCAGATACCCCTAACCAGAATGCTCAAATCCCAACGCCGATGCTCAGTTGCAAGTTCAAGCCTTGGTTGCGGCAAAGAAGAGGAACGGAGTTTCGCCGGTTGGGTTGTGACGGGAATCTGTCAGGAAAAATTTTGGTTTCTGGGCCCACGGTTTAGTACAAATGGGTCTGACTTGAGATGGCGACTAGAGAACGTACCAAGAACCGAAAACAGACTACTTCTCCTGCTACTACACGCCTTCATGCAACCACATGACCCCATGCCACCACACCCAAATTCCAGCTATCGGAGGCGCAATACATTATTTTGGTCGGAGGCTATGCCAGAGCGATGCCCATCATGGTTCAGGGTGAGTGAATGGAAGACTTCGAGTGTCGTGGCCTGCGAGAAGATGAAGTGTGTAGTACATATCACGAGATAGGACGAGCAGTCAAATGAACAGCAGTTTCGGATGGTACCATGCGTTAGACTTGCGTTGCGATCTTCATTGCCACTATTTCCGACTCGAAACCCTCCCAATTTTAGTTTTTCTTCGTATCAACAGCACAAATAACGCTTTAACGTCACATATAGTATCATAAGCAAGGACAGGAGAAGTAATGATGACGAGTTCGCACCTAGAAAATTCCTTCCTACGTCGACAATCAGCCCAAGACCTTGCACGACTCCGATTTCCTTGAGGGATTGGCGGTTCGAAGACACTAGCTCGATTTTTGAGGTTTGGAGAAGGAAAGAAAAAGGTGTTTAGGTGAAGGCGTTGGAATGGAGTTGGAGGATCGACATAGACATTGGTGTAAAATTAATGAGAGTCGTAAATTTGAGTCGGCACTTGAAAATGACTATGAGCGCTTGGCGCCCGGCCCGGGCAACTCTTCCTCTTCCTGCAACCATCACGATTTCCCGTTCCTCCGTTCATGATACCTCAAGGCTACCAACCTTATTCTGGCGACTAGTAATCGAATTATCCCCTCTATTGCGGAACTATCTAAGCTTCAGTCTCCGTCACCTCTCGGCTCACCCAAAACCTGCTCTTTCTTCCAATTGTTCTCGCGGGTATCACTCTATCGGTTTGAGAAACGCGCTGACGGGTGGTGGATGCATATCAATACGTATGTTTGCTTTCGCTTCATCAGTCTCTCAATCTTGAACGTATGCCTCTCTTTTGATAACAACGATACTTCGTTGGATGACACAGGCGGCCTGCTGACGCCAGCACTATTTGTGCCAGTCTCGCTTCCGAACTACCGGTTTCTGCCTAGTCGTACATCTTCTGACATGTCTCAGGGTCTTGAACCATTACGCGCACGGCAAAATTTCGCTATCATACGCGCGGTGAATGGGAGCATAGGCGGAGTCAAAACTGGCAAAGAAGGATATTCGCATAGGTATGCATGCGAAGGTGTTGTGTTGTAGTATGCCAATCTCGAACTTCGAGACTGGACCTCTGACTTGATTTTCGGCGTAGGCTCTGGCATGCGAATACATAGGAGCAATCTAGGCCTGAAACCCTCCCGGACGTACCCGGACCCCGTCAACCCTGGACGACCTGCGGAATTGGCTTTTGACGTGAATCCGATTAAGATTGTGATCGGGAAAGAATATAACGGGTGAAGGAGGTTGAAGTGGATGAATGTGAAACTTCCTCCGTCCAATGCAACCTCGGCAATAAGGTCCGTGAAACGAAAACGAGGCTCAAAGGTTACGGCTCAAGGCTATGAAATTATAGATTGACAGCATCGATGTCAGCACCGTCTTCCTAGATAAATACCGCCCCAGTAGGTTCATCAAACTCCAGGTCTTCCTTCTCCTCTTTTTACTTGGGTATTCAGCCAGTAAACTCCACAGACGATGAAAGGACACCTCTCCCTCCTCTCAGTTGCATCCACTATTGCCCTCTCGGCCGCCATGGCCATCCAACCGCGGGCACCCATACTCACCGACGTATTGGATGCTCACAACTCCTTCAGAGCTCAGCATGGGGCGGCTCCCCTTGTGTGGAACGACACCCTAGCGAACGCTGCTGAGACTTTTGCGAACAAGTGTGTTTTCCAGACCTCAGGTGGTCCGTATGGTGGTACGTGTCTGCTTAGGACTATATTCCGCGATGAGAGACTGATCGAAATCATTCGCCTTTATTACACAGAAAACGTCGCGGCAGGTGCTGGTGGTGGCTACAACGCAATGAGAGCTGTTCAGAGCTGGATGGCCGGAGCTTGTGAGTCTTCCCCATATCTGTCCGTTTGCATCTGCTCACGACAGGCTTCTTCTGCGTTGAAGCAAAATATGATCCGAAGAATCCCACGGGAAATCAAGAAGCACTCGCGTTCACGCAGATGGTCTGGAAGAATACCACGATGATTGGATGTGCAGCTGCTCAGTGCGGTGACAAGTTATTTGGGTCGAATTTCCCGGTGTGTTGCCTTCCTTTTGACGCTAGAGAAACATCTGTTCTTACATAGGGTCACCTTTAGTCCTCGATGCTCGTGGTATGTGAATACTACGCACCAGGTAACGTGAACGGACAGTTTTCGTGAGTGATTCCTGCGCTGGTACGAGTCAGAATGTGTACTGATCGACGATTTTGTGTGTAGTCAAAACGTACAGCCTTGAGGTTTGATGGAGGTGGGCTAGCGGAGGTTAAGTGAGGAGGAAACGAAGGCGATTTGCACTCGGCATAAACCGATCGACCGGTGATGCCGTAGCCCTCATGGATGTGTGCGAATGTCAGTCGTAGATCTTCAGCGGGCACCTCTGTATACTGATAAGAGAGTTTCGCTTCTCCCGAGTCCGCTTGAGTCTTCAGTCTGATTACTAGCGCGAAAAGTACCATTCATGCAATCAGGTCCGTTCCAGGTCCCGCTCACACAAACGCACCTGAATATCCAACCATTCATCATCTCCCTGAGCCAACATTCGAAATTAAGTCCTCGCTGAGACTTCTAAGGCATTGGCTTTCTTGCTTGCGGTCGACTAGTGAGGGTCTCTGAAAAAGGTAATCCCGTCCGCATTAGGAAGGTGTTGAGAGCCCAAGGTCTCTTCCATCCGCTCCAATCTACTCAACTACGGATTGAAAAAGTGGAGCTCCTTCATCACAACCATTTGAACGAGGTGCTCGGATTTCGGGAGGGTGACTACACGACACAGGGTCATCTGAGAAACTTGACGCGAGACCCTGCATTTAGCTCAAAATTAGTATCTCCTATTTTGACGTTCCCTTTATCTTGTTACTGAACATTCATTTCGAAGGGGAGGTATATAGATCTTCGAGGGAACGCTGTCGCAGTGTTCAGGCTGTCCTACCCCACATAACAACCTGATACCTCTACTACCTCGCTTTGGACTGCCTTCAACCACTGGAAATGCAGGTCTCACCCATAGTCAAGCTTGTGATGGGTCTGGGGGTTTCTGGTAGGTCGCTTAATCTATATCTTTGGGGACTGAGTAGACTTATCTCACGCTATCAAGTCGTTATTCAACACCAGGCTGTTTCTGCCTCTCCCTTACCCCAGCCTATTCCACAACCGGGAGGCGTCAGTATTGTGCGTCTCGTTCTCTTTTTTACTTCCCAAGCTGGTATTCATGTATCTTCTCTCTCGTAGCCCGAGATAGACGTTCGCGGCTGCAGCCCAACAGGAACGGGGCCAGGGTGCATATAGATACCCTCACAGCCCATTCCACTACCTCAGAGTGATGGCTCCTTCGTTCCTCACACGCGCAAGACTAGCGAGTCTTTTTGTAACTTATACCCCAGATGCGGTCGTATACAATCGAACGCCCATCCGCTAATATTCGTCTCAGTGACTTCACCTATCGCGTTTTTACGGTACTTTTGATCTCCCCTTAGTATTCATATACCACCACCTTTGCTTGGAATTCATATTCGGTATCTTTCTCGGCTTACTGCCTTTTGCATAATTCCGTGAAAATGGGAAAAAAGTTTTTTGCCTTACGTGACCCGGTCCGGTACTTCCAGCCGCAGCGGCAGAGACATTTTGAAGCCCCGCAGCCATGATCAGTCCAGTGAGTGGGTAGCTAGCACGTCGACACGCCCAACACGACTTCTCCTTCAATGTCATCAGTACAGGATGTTGAAGTATTTGATGAGCTTTACAGCCTCATGGCCACCTGGGGCTTTGAAGGCGACCAATACTACCGTAACCGTCCGGATGAACACAACTTACAAGACTCATTCAGTGACTGATTCCTGAAGTATGAATAACACCATTGCTTTATTGCCTCAAACCCTGCGGTTGCGGTCAATTTCTATCACCAGTTAGGGAAAACAGTCGCGGAGTGTGATGTATCAATAAGCTGCAATGTAACTGGGAAGTACAAACGGGCACCCCACATGATTATCTACTACAATGACTCCGGAAATGTTTACAAGTCTCAAGATTATTGTTGCTAATCATCCTATTCAGCATGGGACTTCATAGCCTGTGGCCAATACGCCCTGCGTTGCTCACGCCACTAAGTACCCTCCAGTTCCTCTCGGAAAATCCCGCCTGCCGCTGCGGCTGGAAGTACCGGACCGGGTCACGTAAGGCAAAAACTTTTTTCCCATTTTCACGGAATTATGCAAAAGGCAGTATCCCCCGCTATCAATAATGAATCAGATTGATTAGTGATCACTGATACTTTGACGCGACGCGTATAGCCACGTGGTGTGAGTATGATCAAAACGGCAGATGTCTCACGGGTCAGGTCGGCCCGTCATGAATCTCTTCTTCACACTACCATGACGCCTAAGCTGATATCTAACAACAGATTCGAAGCAACTGCGTTCTGAAAGCCCTAGCTTCCTTCGATCTATGCCTTGATGGCATCCATGGGGAGTTCGAGACTCCGCCACGGCCCATCATGGAAACGAGGAAACGGTAAAGAATGGCGCGTTCCACTTGTCAAGCATCTCGAACTAAGAACCAAGAACATGCTGGTCTTCTGAAGCATCTAATCGCGACAACGTTTGCCTCGGAGTTGCCCGATGGATATGTGGGGAAGCTACGGAATCAGAACGATCAGGCTTGCCCAATGCCAATAAAAGATGAGTACGCATTCAAGTTGGATATCTGAGCCTGACGTTGATGCCAACACTGATTGCGAACCTCGGGAGCTCTAATTCTGTTATTCATCCCTTCGATTCGGGACCTTTCCCAACTGACAAGATATTTAGAGGCCTCGTTCTCGACATGCAGGGTTCTGTGCCCGCAGTGAATGTCTGGGTACGTAGAACGGGATTTCACCATACCGAAGATGTGTCGGGCTGTGCGCGGGGGATAGACGGTACTGAATGAGTAACATAGGCGATCGAGGTTACAGCTCAACTTCACTGGATGCGGAATTATCCTCGCCCATATGGTGAGAATCGAGTCCGTTCCTAGCTTTTGCCTTGCAAAATCATCACAGCCTTATCACTTGTTAACCTCATCTCGGCAGGCTGTGAGTTCAAGCTGTCCCATCTCCCGCGTATTCACGATTAAAGAACATACCGCTCGAACAGTTAGCGTATCGCTACCTCGAATAGCTCACATCACCTCCTATATTCCGCTTAGTCCGGCGTCCCGGTCAACTGACACTTGCACAATCTCAGAAGTCCAGGAAAGAGTTGATTCTGCCCTTCATAAATGGTACCTTCACGGTGGTCCGGATGGTCGTTGTGCATGATACGTTGATGTGAGTTCTCACCGTGTGTGTGACGTCTTTTCAATTGAGCTGAGTCAAAGAAGGTTAATCCATGCGAGTGGGAAGACAGGACGAAATGTCGACTTGTAGTCCAGTTCTCATGCTGCTCCTACCTGGGCTGTGTCGACGGCAGGATGCAACGTGAGCACAAAATCTTACTGCTACTTAGCTTCTGATATCAACTTCAATTCGGATCTTCCATTTGGCGTCCTTGAGATGTATCCTTGATCTCCAATGAACAGGTGGAGGCCGAAGCTTCCCTCATCTGTTCCACTTTCCCCGAGCAGTGGAACGGCGAGTAGGCTGAGATCTTGGGGAGCTTCCTCACCGTTGATGACCCTTATCGACTTTCGGTCTGAGCGTGATTCAAGCATTCAAATTTATCTGAACGGGGAATCCCAGATCACATCAAGATAGGGTATGATGATGTTTTCCAAAACAGCGCCTACGGCGGGGTTTATCACTCAGGTTTACTCTCCGCTTGGGTATAAAGTTAACTTCCACAGACCCTTCACCTTGTCCTTCACCCTATGGCGGAAGATATCGTTAGCTCTGTTGGCTTTTTCGCCAGGAGACTGCGGGAGAGCGTACCTCGAGGTATTCACATGCGTGAGGGCATCGAATATCGGGATTCCTTCACCGGAAGCGACATCATAGTCTGTAGATTCTTTCCTCCTTGCCTATCTTTGCGCTGATTCCCATGTTCAGTCGACCCTCCAGATGGTTCTACGACAACGGTTTCCAACTAGCTCTCAAGAAATCGCCCACAACATCGCGCAATCTCTCTACTCGCAGTTCTTTTTCTGCGAGGTCGCTCGGGACCGTCAATTGAGGCATCACAGAATCTTCAGGGCCTCTGAGGGCGAGGTCTACATGTTCGCGAGTGACTTTACGGGCAGGAGGCTGCCGACAGGTGTGATGGCTGGCCTTACAAGTTGCTACGCACCTACTTGCGAGCGGGAGGAGCCATGCTACGCACCTGATTGCCCGAAACGAGGACAACCTTGATACCCACTCTATGACCACTCAATAAATTCGTGCGTAACTACGAGAAAATTTTGAATCTGAGGTGTCTAAAACATTCCCATCCTCAGTTTCAGCTACACTCCTGGAGGTCAAGCTCAACCCTATGTTCTTGGCTCATCCGAGTCGGGCACGTATTAAAACATCACTTAAAGCTCTACACACTCGTTATATGGGCCCTGTTGATTACTATGTTTGCACAATCAATACTTTCCCGTCCAATCACAACGCGCATGAAGAGGCGTACATGGTCCCGCTATCCATAAGCAGCCAACTCGTCCTGTGCCAGCAAATGGTACGTCCACTGTTGGCACAATGCCATTTAGTAAGATGTATTTGACGGTTAATTTTCACGAGTTCAACCACTCGGCAAATCGACAACTTTCTCATCTTTTTCAGAGTTGACAGAGGCCGCCTTGCTCCTCTTGCTTCTCCTGCCACATTTCAACGTTGAACCCTGACCATTGGCTCATGAAACTCCTCTGGGCTTCACGGTAGCCTCGTTTCAACATGATTTTGATGCCATACCGTATCGTGGTTGTGGCCATGTTTGGATAGCCACCCCATGCGGGACACTATACCACAGTCAATTCACAAGAACAATTCATAATTAGACAGCGATGCTCGCCTACGGGAGCCGGGGGAGGCTGTGTGTGATCCTCTGCGTTTTCCCTGCGATCGGCCCTCTCCGTAATCCCCAAGATCCTTCGGCACACCACTTTCTCCGTTGAGAGATATGAGCAGACACATCTGCTGTAATCAAATTACGATTGATGGTAAGTGATGAAACAAGGTTCGGAGGTTAGCTCAATAGTCTTCATACTTTACCACGAGAGCGTGGACTACAACATAGTCAATTTTTTTCATCGCCGTGCATCCTTCTCGAGTCACTTACCTGGAAAACACTTACCTCGACCCATAAATAGCGTACAGATGAACTTACAGTTGGCGCACGAGTATCACTCGTGAGGGCATGGGATACAGATCTCGAGCCGGGGTGCTTTTCTGTGAAACAGGCTTGATTCGAAGTTGCACGGTCATCATTTGAGCCGACGTCAATAGGTATGGAAGTGATAGGTGTCTTCTGTACAGGGCTTTCGCGAGCAAGGGGCTGAATACCGGTGTTGACGACCACGTTATTCCGAGTGCTGTTGATGAAAATTGCTAGAGGTCGGACTTCAGTCAGTACTTTCTGACTTGTGAGCCTCCATTACGAGGCATTTCCCCTAGTCAAACTATATTGTACCTAGGGCACTCCCACCTCTCTAACTACCTAAATCTTGTCAGATCCCACTCCATGGTATCCTTTTCGGACTCACGGAATGGAAAGAAACATACGCGCTGTAGTTCAATACAACGGCACAGGAGGTCTTTGAAATCCCTTTCGGTACCATTGTACCACGCCAAATCCTCTAGGCCATTCGCTCCAATCCGCAGTCCAAGATAGACCTTCATAAAGACTTTTGCGTATGGTTCTGACGCTAATAGGATATCCAACTCCTTCCAATCCTCTATACGGCTCTCTTGCGCTTGTAGAGCACCCCTGTAGTCCAGAACGAGCGAGACCTTGGCGAGACGAGGAGGGGGTCTCTTCAGCATCTGGATGAACATCCGCACTGGTGAGATTCCGGTGTTGAAATCGTCACGAGCGTGAATTCCTAGCGATCTGAGAGCGGCCAACTTCGAGAGGTCGAAAACATCAACATCTATCTCATGAATTTGGCCGCCTCCAGTGAAGCGACAGGAGCCAACGTAGCAGGAGATATGGCCTACGTGTCGGTTCTGTAGCACGTAAGAACAGTGTCTATAGTGACTTTACGCAGAATTTTACATGTGGGTTGGGAGGGTCAATCTGAGCGGAAGATACGGAGAGTAGGGCGACGTGATTAATTTGCCAAGGAGAATGCAAGGTTATCCAGTTAGTGAAGACCTCGTCTGCCGTACTGTTGGGGTGGAGGTATGTATCGAGATGTATGGTCCGAAGGGATTCTGGAAGGTAGGTCATAACCCTGGTATGAGGGGTACCCACTGTCCGCTCCGTATTCGTTATAGAGGTACACGGTACTGACAAGGTCTCCAACACCGGGAAGGAGCACATGAAACTAATCAGGTCACACACGTCCTCCTTCCTGGACCGTACCACAAGGTCGACTATGTTACAGAAGGAGAAGGATATCGGCGACACTATATTGATGCCCCTGGTCCATATCACTCCTGCAACAAGTCGATTCTGGGATAAAAACTCGACTCCGTTAAGATGAAGGGATAACTTCCTGAGCACAATTGCCCTGTCCATCATCTGAGCCGCGGTTTCCTGTAATTAATCTACCCCAGACCTTCCCGTTTCAACCCTTGACTTCGCTAATGTGTATCCAAAGCCGTCTACCATGGACACCAAGTAGAATCGAAGACGTTCGAGGTTACAAAGAAAGTCCGGAAGATCAGTCGAGGTACTCTCCTCAAGATATCTTTCAAAGCCATCCAAGTCGTTTGTCCGAATCGAGACACATTCGAACAATCGGGACAGGCAAATCAACAGCCAAGCTTTTCAGATCAAGCTACAAGAGAGGAGAGTAAACTTGTCTGCGTAGTTGAGAATGGCATGAATAAGCTCGAGAGGAAGGACCGTCATAATGTCAGGTGGTGGCGGATGAGAAGCAAGGTGTGCACGTGGAGATACTCGGACCTGTTTAGCTTCCCGCACCGTCAATCAAAGTCCGACTCCCCCAGACACCATTGGCCAGTCAATTTTGCATTCGTGAGAAATCAAATACTCAACAAGGATCAAGCCTAAGGATCAAAACAATAAATATCACTAGACAGCAGACTGAGGGAGAGCCTTAAACTCAGTCCCTGTCACTCGTCCTCTCGGATCGTTGTCCCGGAGATTACCCCATACTCGGATCAGACGGTTGAGGTATGGCTGTTCAGAATTCAGCATGCAGAATTTACATGATTCTAATTTTCGACTCACCTCATACTCTTCAGGCTCATCCCCAGCGAACTCACTGGCGAGATAAACGATCTCGTCGACGGTAACGTCCCTGTGATCCACAACGGATACACAGAGGATGTAGGCGAGGACATTTTTATGGGTCGAAATGACACCTTCGTTGTGGAAGTTGTAGCGGTAGGTCATCATGTCGACTCGAATGATGGCGTTGCTGGTACGGAAGAAAAAAGGTCAATGAATCAAACATAGACTACAAGAAGAAATTGACTTACTGCTTGATACAAACAAAGAACTTTTGGTCGTAACTCTCTCCGGCAGATGTGTCGCCCAGAATGACTTTGAGACCGGTCTTGACGACTGACTGAATCAAGCAGTCGGGTGAGTGAGCTGTGGCCGGATTGGTTGGATAGTACTCGGCTTACCTTGAATCCCTCTAGAACACCATCCATTCCAGTTTTACTAGCACCAAAGAACGCGTCGACGGCTTCCCCGACTCCGGGAGCTCCCTAGAAATGTGTTATAAGTAATGGAAAATGATTCCAGCTTGATTACATACCTCAGCTCCAGTATCTACTCGAAGGGATCGCTCGAAACGAAGGGCCCGCTTTCCGGGAACGCTGAGCTTTGCGGCAGCTATGGGAGTCCCGAAATACAAATCAGAATTGTGCATTCAGGACGGGGTACGAGCTTCGAACTTACATTCACCATCGAGGAACATACGATTGAGCTGCTCCTGGAACGTGTCGAGCCTCGCATCAGCGAGCTTCATGAGCATTTCGAGTTGCTCTTTGGCGCGAGCCTCTTTCTCATCGGCTCTGTCGACGGTTTTGACGACATCACTGACAACGTTGCCCATTGTGAGGTAGAATCCAAGTGAGTTGAGGGAGATGAGGATGCTCGAGGGTTGGTGGTGAAGATGAGCGGATCCGAGGGGATTTTATACTTCCTCCGACACCAAGTGTAGCCGTATAGTCTCATTGGAGAGCTTTACGTCGTAGCCATTTCTGGAAGTCAGCGACAACGCTTCAGACTTCGCCACGTTTGATGTTGAGGGCTGGCTAATGTTTGTATCAGAGACAAACCTGCCCGGCCTGGAGTATTCAGACAAAATATATTCGCAGCAGGCTCGTTCTCGCTCGCCGTGTAGAGTATGTTCTCCGCAGGACGTCTCCCAACTATGAGAATCGAATCTTGGTCGGTGACAGGGTGCCCCCTGACGGCGTCGAGCCCGTGCAATACTAGACGGCAATATGATGACAGTATTGGCACAATGGCTTTGACCCTGTTCAGTATATCGTGATACCTTCCCGTCATGGACCTGAAAAGGATTCCAGTATTTCACAAGTCTTTCGAACACCACCGGTTCATGAACAGTAGGGAATTTTGGAGAATTTCGGATCTTGTGGTTCTCCAGGTATTGTTCAGAATAAACTTGGATAGTTGATCTTCAGTGAAAATCCCCAACAAAGTTTCTACTATTTTGCAGAATGTTCAATTGTGGTGCCTCTGAAAGGGGTTTCGGAGCGCGCCCTTTGGAACGTTCTATCTTGGGCAGCATGTGTTTCCCATGCGTTTTGGGCACTGTACACACGATCAATGCAAATCGAATAAATATCCCTTCCTAGTATGGAAGTAGCTCTGACGGCGGAAAAGTAGTCCCTAGAATGTCGACGTCTATGTAGAGTCGATGAATTTTATCCTGAGCTCAGAGAATACGATCAAAATACTGTATGAATGAAAAAATTACAGGACCACCTGCGGACCGCGCGTCGAAGATATTCCCAGTATAGGAAGAGTCATTTATTTTTGCATGGACTATACAACAGCAATCCGTCCATTAAAATGGTTCGAGTATGACTCGGACTCGGACTCTCTCAGGAAGTATGACAAGGCTCCTAATCTAGAAGGGACAATCGGCTCCCAAGTCTCATTCATGGCGCGCGAAGCTTGAAGTTTGAACACTGCATGGCTCGCGTCATCGAGCTCGAAGAGTGGTCATTTCATGAGCCCAATTTGCAGTGACTATAACCTCAGGCCTCCCGGCAAGCCTTCAGCCTCTTTGCGTGCCTTCGCAAGGCTCTTCGCTCATTACTGGCTCAAACTGCTCATTGACATCTTCTATAAATTTTGGATAGCAGTTGGCGTCGGTAGGCCGGTCGTCCGGGAAAACAAGAACTGGGTGGTTCATTGGGTTCACATTTGCCGGCGCAATGAATATAGTGAGCTTGTACTTGCTACTCAACTGGCGTAATTTTGTTCCGCGGTCCCCGTTGCACGTTGTCCAACTTCCACGTCAAAGAAAGAGTAGAACGATTCCGGTTCCCAACAACCCCACTGCCACCCAAAGGACTACAACCCTCCATTCGAGAGTGAGATTGCGACTTTGAAGCTCTAGGTTGTTTTTTTTCAAGCGTGCTATTTCGTTACTTCCGCTCTCGACCTTCATACTGAGAGTACGGATGTGGTCCACCGCGGCAGAGAGGATGGGACCTTGACGTCCGCTTTCGCTCGAACTTGAACCACGTGGAAATTCGAGTAGATCTTCGAGATCCTGTCAGTGTTTCAGGTAAATGGAAGATTCAGTCGGCTGCAATCTGAATTGTATGTCTGCTGAGACTTACTTTCCATGCCGCGCGTTTTGCTTCCATCGGGTAGAGTCAATGGGAGGTATAGGAGTTGGAACGAGTCTAGATGAAGTTTGAACTAGATGAACGAGTGTCGATCAGCGTCAAGAGCGAACGGTCTGGCTATTTTTCTTACCGTCCGGCAGTACGTAGCTCTGGTGAGAGGGAGGTAGCCGTGGTTGGCGCCAGAGTCCTGGTCAACGTGTCCCCCTCCCCCGATTGCCGAGCGTTCCACTGTTCTGGGGCCGCCTCTGAATTTGGAAAGGGCTTCACCGCTAATCGTGAACATTTGGGGGTCCATCACACTGAGATCCTCCAGCCGTAATCTGGAATGTAGAGCCAAACAAACAAAGGTCTTCAGTCTGAAGAATTATCCAAAAGCCAGTACCGAAGATCCGGATCGGGACATTTTGTGGCAGGGGGTATGTTCAATTTGAGTCAAAATTTGGCTTGTTTCGAAATGTCTCCCTCAAGCAAAACCGACTGGAGGTTCAAGCTCAGAAGGACTGAAAACAACGAATTAGATACTGATTTTGTTGAGAGAAGCGTAGTGCCTCATAAGATAGTGCGATGGATTCCTTCCATTCTCGGCTTTTGCCGTCGGGATCACTTCAGTGTGCCTGCATGTGATATTACATAGACTCTTTGTTTGGACCCACCAGGACCTCTCGTCTCCTCACTGAGTACAACGCCGTAGTTCTTATTCAAGCAATCTTCTATGCATTGTTGAACCGCCTCGCTATCGGAAGCCTCTTTTTATTATTCATCAGTGTGATGCTGCCTATGGTCGGAAAATGACGGTAGATGGAGAAATGTGAGTTCTGTACTCGTTTTCACCCGTCTGCGAGGCCTGACTTTTACTTTTCCCTTCCTTTTCCCAAGACCCTAAGCTTGACCTCTTCTGTCCTTCTGTTCTGCCGCTTTCTGGTCGCCATTCTTCGCAACCAAACACATTGAGTAGGATGTCTTCACTCTCCTCTCCCAATCCACACCCTACTTCATGAAGCACAGCTATCGTGTGGTATCCGGTATGCTCCGTACCTGCAAACTTTCTCTACAGTATGGTCGCTCTATCTCTAGTGAATGAATGGATATGGACCAGGATGAGGGATGGAATAAGCCCGTTGGATTAAGGCGTTCGTGCTTATGCAGGAGACCTGTAACGATGGGCTGACGCAGGTACGCTTTACCTCTCCAGTCTGCTATGGAAAGACGAGCTAACTTGCATACCCTATAGTTCAAGGTGAATAAAACTCGCGTCAGAGCTTGACGGATTCTATCCTCCGCACTATTCACTCCCACCTCGCTTATGGCTGCCTCCTTACAAACCCGTAGCTGGCTCATATTTCCAATGACATTATACGAAACTACAAAACCGAATCGTCTGGATGACCCCGCCAACTCTCGTCATTTCGGTACGACGAGGGCGGCAGCCTAACAATGCCCGATGGCTCAGGCTTGAGAAGACTACTTTCCACGTCTTTCTCTTCTGATGGCTCGTATCTTCGCCAAAGGCAGCCGTTTGTGCTCGGAGCAACAAATCTGCTACGGTAAATTTGCGGCAGTCTTCGACTAAGAGCTATAAATCTGGCTTCGGTGCAGTAGGTATCCGTGAAAGCAACATCGGTCCATCCTCTCGAACTCTTGTACTACTTTGATCCGCTCGCCGGCTTGTGTACCCTTCGGAGGTCGGAGGGTTGATCTTGAGCTGCTGGAATGTACAGGGCTCACTTATGGTGGCACGAGAAGCCCGTCGTGCCCTACTAGTGGAGAGTTGTCAATTGACCTCGAGGTACGCCTCGAGTCATCATCGCCTTGGCGGGACCTGTTCTGACTGGACCAATGGGCCGTAGCACTCGCATGCTGCCTCAGAGCCACATCATTTGTTCTCGGCGCAGTGGTCCCAGCTGGATAGTGTTCATCTGCCAAAGCGGCTCTTTTACCGCCTTTGGGAGTCATACGTGCCCTTCTGTCTCGTTGGATGCCCTGACTGGAGTCAGGATACGCTGAGTAGCAAGTCAAAGAATGATTTTCCATTGTTCTCGACCGAACATGTTCTGACTAAAACAACGGGCTCTAGCACACGCACTTTCTACCTCACAGCCACATCGCCCTCTGGTGACCTGGTCCCAGCAAGACAACGTTCACTTGTCAAAGCGGTTGTCTTACCGCCTTTAGAAACTATTCGAGACGTTTTCCTCGCCACGACATAACCAATCTATGAACGCAACCCAACTTCTCAACACTGGGAATACGCCCATCTCCCTGGTCTTTGACATGGCCTCCGGCCAACGTCATAAGAAGCTGGCTGGTTGCCCTCCGGACAGAATCTAGGATTTCTCGTCGGAATATGGCGTTCCACTTGGTGGCGTCGGTAGCGAGCGATGTGTTACCAGTGGGCGTTGTCGCTTAGTATTAACCCTTGAGGTAAGTTTGTCTTTCGTCGTCGTCATCTTGACTGGTACTGACTTTACGGGCCCTTGCGCTCAGATTATCGGTTACAACTTCCAGGCCACATGGTCCGCCTTCCATCGAAGATATCTGGGAAGACGGCCCCCCCAGCCGGACAGTCAAAGCAGATGTTCGACCACCTTCGGAAATCGTTCGCGCCCTTCTCCTGCCACAACATAACTAGCCGGCGAAGCCACATTCCTCTCCTTTGTTACCACCATGGTATAAGCTATTACCATTCGCGAAGACGACTCAGAACCGCTTTGGCGTTGGTTTTCGAGGTCCTATTTTGGGATTATCTGGTAGAGCCAAAGCTCGAGTTTCTCGTGGCATGGCTTGCTTCGTAGGGTATAAGTAGCAGGGCTGGATGCCATGGACTTCCATCACTCAACTGCTGCCCGTCGTTCTCCAAGCTCTCGGACTCCTTCTCCCTCTACAAGCCAACCATCCCAATCGCATCCTCTTCATCCCCTCCCCCTCTCTCACTAACATGGCTTGCCGACCCAAACCCATCCTCCGCACACGTACACGCAAACCCAACACCCCTCATGTCCGCCGCCCTCTCAACGCATTCATGGTCTACCGCTCTGAGAAAAGCAAAACCCTGCGTGAGGAGAACCTCGCTTCGGGCGGTTTTACCAAACATCAAACGACGTTCTCAGGGGAGATTTCTGCGATGTGGCATGCGTTGGACCCCGTTGAGAAGAAGAAGTATGAGAATAAGGCGAGGGAGCTCGATATCGCCCACAAGAGGGCGAATCCCGGGTATCGGTACCAGCCGGGGCTGAAGAAGGGGAAGGGGAAGAAGGGTGTGAGACGTGGAGGAGACTCTTCTATACCCTCATCTTCGATGAGCGATGTCTCGACTCCTCCGATTTCGCCTTCACCGTCACCCTCCCCGCCGCCGATGATGTTTGCTCCTGCTCCTAGTGGGGTGCCTCCAATGAACATTTCGTCTTCGGATTGGAGGTATTACCAGCCTGAAATGGCAGTTGCAGGTTCTCGACGAGAAAGTTCGTGGAGTAGTCAACCGCCTACCCCATCGAGTGAGGATATCGGACTCGCTCTTCCGAATCCCGTTCAGTTCGAGTTTTGTTCCGAAAACCCGATCTTTCAGGTTCCTACACCGGTGGAGGAAACCGAACCCGTACCCGTATCAACGTACTTCGTTGCCGCGGAGGCCCAGGCTTACACTCAACATAACATCATTGAGCCTCCTTCTCAGGTTGTCGTACGTCGTCCTTTTGCCACTGCCGCTTGTATTCTTCGATACTGACATCTTTGCAAAAGGTTACCCCTCAGATTCCTCCCGAGATCGTAGCTCTCAACCCGGGTCTTGAATGGCTTAATTATCTTGATAGGGAGTTGTGGACAGATGATCAGGTGGCGTTGGTGGAGGAGGCGAGACAGGAGTTCCATTTTCGTTCTTTGGGCTTTGGGCAGGGAATGGATTTCTGATCTTAGACCCGCATGACCCCTCGTACAACTGTATCTCACTTTCGACTGGACTTTGACAACCATTATGATCTTATTTTTGACTCTATGCCCCCTCTCTGGCCCTCTCTTATGTATGATTGCGCTCGCTGTATGCCCTATTCGCTATCTATAATTCGCCATGTATTAGGATTTCATCTATATATACATGAACACTACTATTCTAAACATGCGTAGCTTTACAATCCACTACTGTTGTTTTTTCTTACTGGGCGGGAGCCCGAATCTGGTGCTGTTTTCTGGGCAACGGGCATACCCCAATTGGCGTAAAACCTTCAGTCGTTGTTTCGAGAACTTGGGAGCCCAGGAACTACCAAACACTCGTGAGTTATACTCAACGAATTACAGCGGACTCCAAGGTAAATGGTAACACATATGACATATCGGTGAGGTGGTTGCGGAAGACTCGACTCGGAGTATTTGTCCATGTGGGTCCAAAGCTTGAAGCTGTTTCGGCTTGTGACGTCACGGGAAACCTCCAGCAACGTATCCCGGGAAATTCCAATGAATATAGATCTTACTCGACTCAAAGTACTGACAGCTATAAAAAGATGATCGTCGGCAAGAAGGGAGCTCATGAGTAAGCCAGAAAGAGACGATACTAGACATTGGAGATCCTATTCACTGTATTGCTTTGAATAGTATTACAGATACATACACCGTATCTAGACCTTTTGTACCGCGAGAGAAAGTAAATAGCAAGAGAGGGTCCAAATTCAGCGAGGGAGCGTAATTTTAGGAGCGTAATTTTAAGTGAGCGAATGTCCGAATGTCCAAGTCACAGAGCAAAGGAGGGTGGTTCAAGAGAGAACAAGGGAAGGTGAACGAAAGATCTGATCGGAAATTTAGAGGTCTCCGGGATCGAGAGCGTCGTAAGTGGGGCAGAGGCTATCCCATGCCGCTAAATAGAGAGGTAAGATTATGGGTCCTACTATCAAGGAAAAGCTGTGAACTCACTTGGAGGCGCGGTTAAAGCTGCCCACTCGTCTGTCCTCTCGGCGAACACAACCGCGAAACCGCTGTCAGAAGTAGGAAGGTAAGCTCACCCTCTGATTACTCGATGATGATTAAATTGGTACTCACGCTTCGAGATGCCAGTCGATATGACAATGCATGATCCAAGGGCCGGGGTTATCGGTGCGGAAACGAATCGTTACGTTGTCGCTGGCCGACCCGAGACTGACCACATCGCGGCGAACCTGAAATACCGGGAGAGGTAAGAGAGACGAATCTTGAGAAACGTAACCTTGAGCAAAAGAAGTTGTGGGGGCACATACCGGGTTTGCGTAGTTGTAGGTGCTGCTACCGGCGACACGAACAACATCGAATGCGTGCTAAAATCAAAGCATCGGTCAGCACACGTGTAAGGTGAGCAGGGAAGCGTATAGACGTACACCGTGCAGGTGCATAGGATGTTGGATACCAAGCAAACCACCGTTGAAAGACAATTCGACGGTAGAATTTGCCGGAAGAGGGAACACCATTCCCTCAGGGAGCAAATCGGTGGGACCCTGGGCTCCGCTCAGAATTTGGAGCAGAACGGGGACAGTAGGAGGAGCAAAGCTCTGTCCATTGAGTGTGAACAATCCTCCGCTCTATCAATAACGAAGGGCGAGATATCTGTCAGCTAGTCCAGTAAATGAATGGTAGCCAGACTCACGAATCCAAAGTTGAGGTGCATAGCGACGTCAACTCCGCCGATTGTAGGATCTCCGGGTGCTCCAGGACTGGAGAGAGGCTGATCATAGCAACAACATTGTGAGTGACGATAAACAAAAATAGCAGTCGTGAACTGACTTTGAGGTCGGCTTCGTTCAGGGGAGCTGTGGGCTCGAACTCTGTGGTGCTAACCTCAGGCTCTGCTTCCGAGGCTCCAACATATCGCAATATGGCTGAGTTTATGCCATTCACAAAGCCAGATGGACCCGCGTTAGGGTTAGCCCGAATCCCTGAAAGACGGAGACATGTTTAGACTATTATGCTGTGTGAGGGCAGTTCGTGCCATAGCTTACAGTAATTTCCGACAGGTTGGTTGGCTTCCATCTGAAACCAGAATCAGAATTGTACGAGAAAACGGATACTGTGTCGTCCGAAAATACCTACCACGAGTGAATATCGCTGGCCAGCGAAGATTGTTACCGAATCTGCAGTCACCGGTTCGTGGTTGATGGAATCCGCTTCGATAACGGTACTAGAAACAAATTGCCGGGTAAACTCCACCAAATGTCAAGTATTTCAGGGATACTCACAAAGAATGGTTTGAGATATAGAACTCATAGGCCGGATCGCAAGCAGCATTCACGACACGGAAGCGGTATCTAAGGAGGGAAATCACGTTGATGACCTTTAAAATAGAAGTAGATCGGGAAATCGTACCTTTTCCCAGACTCGACGGTAATGACTGCCAATGATGAAGTCGCGTTGGCGTCGCTCCAACGACCGAGGCCGTTGATGAGAGTAGATTGGGGTGTGCTGTTCGATGGAGGGAACTGAACCTCCGATACTCATGTGGAAAGGGATCGAGAACCTACCCGAAGGTGATCTGCTTTGCCTTCGTGTGATACCAGTCCGCAAGTGTAATGACGGTGGACTCTGTGAGACAACATATTGAGTCAGCTGCTGCCACGACAAAGGAAACAGAGTCTTACCATCATCAACGTCGTAGAGACTAGCATGAGGATCTTCGGGATCGTAAACAACGATCGCTCCCCGAAGACCGTCACAGTACTGGGTTGCTAAAGAAACACATCAGTACATCGTGTAAAAAGGCAAATAAATTCTCAGCTCACAAAGATGAGAGTGATACCAGAACGTTCCAGCCTGATCTTGAGCTTTGAAGTCGTAAAGGAAACTATCGCCTTTTGCAATTGGACACTGTGTCACGGAGGCAACACCATCGGCCCAGGGAGTGTCTCTCTGGAAAAATCCGTGCCAGTGCTACCAAAATTGAGGGTATGAGCGGATTGCATGGGGACTTGGGGAGAGATACTTGCAATGCTCGTAGACTGCAACATTGTGTCATCGTTCAGGTTATTGACAACATTGAGCTTGAATTCGTCGCCCTGAGAATCAAAATCAGTGATCCTTCTCAAAAATTGAACCAAGAGTAGAGAGCGAACCTTGTTCCCAACGATGAGTGGGCCAATGGTGCTGTCACCGGCAACAACAGCGCCACGAGTGAAGCCATCCGGAGAGACGTCCTTGTTAGTGATGACCAGGTCAGCTACAGGACCGATCGAGGCGAAGGCTGGCGATGCCAGAATGAAAGAGAGTGTTACAAAGGAAGGGAAGAGACGAGGCATTCTACTCGTGAGGTGGGTTGGTCTGTCCTGTCAGGGAAACGGAGGTTAACTTTTATACTCGAGTAGGTGTGGGCGGAAATTTGTCTCAGGCACAAAACCGTGAACTACTCGTCAAAGCAGCACACAAATCCCCACTGGTATCAACGGGCGACGGAACAAAACAACACTCATCGCAGTCACGGCTTCAAGCTTCCGACGAAAAGGGGCGCGTTGCCGGTGGGAAGGTGTTGCAGATAACGGGATTACCTACAAACTCGCTTCACTTGGTGCGGTCCAATTGACTGGTAAATCCGAGCAGGGAAACAGATCAAACGTGTCGGGACTATAGGATCGCCTGAGTGCGTTGTCAACCACGACCATTGACGGGTAACCCTTCTAATACTGGAGGCAGAAGTTATAAATCCTCAGAACCCCGCATCTGACGCGCGTTTCTCGTAAAATGGGAGGATAACGAGCCCTAGGGGGACGCAAAACCACCTGTATGATAGGGCCGAGCCATGGACAACGAGAACCAACACAACGGGTATTGTTGCGAGATATCCCTTCGGTAAGTAGAAGCAAACTAAACCCGGTCGAAGAGCATCAGTGCCTTGCAAAACATAAGATTCGGTGGACGCTCGCCTCTGATCTGTGCGACTATCGCAACCCGCAGCAGTGATGCCGTGTCCAATAACAGCTAGAGGAGATAGAAAGACGCTGTCAAATTGTATTCCTTCCCTCGTGGCTGCGTACAGGAACACAGCAAAACAATAGAATCGACGTGTCACTCCTGTGATCCGTCCTTGTAGCGCAGCAGTTTCTAGAATCAAAGCTCAGATAATCAGTAGGGTATCACATTCGAAACGGCTGAAGGATGAAGTTTGAAGTTTGAAATGAATATGTAGAGGGGGAAACTTCCCAGTCCCTGTCTTCCCTGTACAATTCCCTGCGCACATGGGCGGCTTGACGTCCGAGAGCACGGCCTACGGTTAATGGATAAAAACCGTAAAACAAAACATCGTTGAGAGCTTGGACCTCAGATGAACCTCACAGTCTGTCTATCCGAGCCCTTGCTAAACCCTCATGTCAAAATCCGTAAGCGTATTGGTGGAAATTTGGAAATTGGTGGCCACTTACGAGACTCAAGAAGTACAACTGTTGCGATACATCGTGCAACTTGGAAGAAAAGTTGAGTCACCTACCGGCATCAATTCAAAACTATGAGTTGGCACCACACTCGGGCCGAGTAAGTATACTCCCACGAGTATGGGGAAGAGCCTCCGAAGTCCCGGTATCCAAAGGGTTTCTCGTCCAAAAGTGAAGCGTTTGAACCCTTTTACTTCTTACCCTCACTTAGTTCTGGAGTTCCTAAGTGGTCGGTCCTTTACCTGCTCGCAATCATCTTCCGGATTCGGGTCAGTACCAGCTTCGCCTCCCCTACTCAGCCCATGAGTCCTTACACTCTACGACTCTCTCAACCGACTTGTCAGCGTCTCCTTGGCAGATTCTTTCAGACCCTTCCTTGAATTTTTACCATCTCACTATATGGTTCGTTGAGGCTCTGATTGAGAGGTCCCGATGAAGCATAGGCGCGGTCAATTGCGAGGTAGTATCCTTATCTGTATCATTATCGTGTCCGCGGAGGGATTCGTATTGGATGGATGTCTTGTAGCTTCAAGCCAAAAGCAGCTTCAGGAGTTGGTGGAAGGCAGGGGCTCAAGCGCTCACCTTTCGTAGTTTCCATCAAGCTTGATAGCATTAGTAACTCTTCGCTCAAGTTGCTAGACAGCTGCCCCTCCTTAAAGTGAACATCTGATTAGTGGGGAATACTCACCGTCGATATTTGTGAGGTATTCATCCAATGTTTCAGCGGAGGTCGCTGGATCCAAGACGAGTCAACGATTTCAACAAAGGCGCTATGGTCTTCTATAGTGTGGAGAATCGGCAAAATCCGAGTTTCCGTTGGCCCGCGCGGCCAACCATCTGGTTACCGAATTACCGTTCCCATACGGGCCTGGTGCGCGGCAGGCAATTTTTTCTTTGTTTTTGCACACCACCATGCGGTAACGGCTCACGTCTGGCTCACATCCCATACCCTCTTGTAACCAACAGTCCTATTCGTGAGCGAGGTCTATCTCCCATTTGGTGAATGTTTACTCAGAATATATCAGAATTACTATGACTATCTTAGAAAACAATTCCCCGATACCGACGACACCTTTCTCTCATATTCTCGACACGAACCATACGCCTAATACGCAGGAGGCGAAGGAAATACGAGCTCTTTTGCAGGATCCAGAGGCAGAGATGGAGCGCATTCGGCAGGCAATCGAGAAACTCAGTGCCCGAGGCGTTCAACTTCAGGAGTTTACCACGAAGCATCGGGCGCTGTTATCCCCTATCCGAAACGTTCCTCCTGACATACTGGGAGAGATATTCTATTATTGTCTGCCCTCCAGTCTCCATCATTTCCCCCTTCGATCCCTCCGTGAAGCACCCCTCATTCTCACCACTGTCTGTCGTGCTTGGAGAGACGCCGCGTTGCACACGCCGAGGCTTTGGAACATGATACATATACAGTTTCCGACACTACTTGCTGGGCAAGGTGATGAAGCTTATCGTGCACTCGTTCGGAGGAGACTAGATGGTATGAAGGGCTGGCTGTCACATTCTGGCACACTTCCCATCTCGTTCTCGCTTTACATTAGCTTGGATATCGAAGACGACGACGAGCTCTCCCAGGGCCAGATCGACCACGCAACAATGAAAGCACAGACGTTTAAGGAGGTAATGGAGTTCCTCTTGGAGTATTTCCCTCGTTGGGAGAGCGTGGATTTTCAAATTCCTGCGCCCCTTTTGCGGGTGTTGGAAGCCTCGGAGCTGGTCAAGAAAGCTAATTCTTCACAACTTCGCCGATTAATGTTATCACGGACCTGTACAGCTCGTAAAAATCTTGACGATTCCATCTCTTGGGTTGACCTCAACATGATACCCTCGTTTCTCACACTGCCCTCCATTCGACGGATTTCTTTCCACAACGAGCGCATCAATCTGGATGAACTTCCCGAGCGGTGGAACAATTTGACTCATCTTACCATCTCTGCCCGTCGTTATTCCATTTTCACAACTCCTCTCAACGCCGTGCGGGCGATGTCGCGTTGTGCACATAGTCTTCAGTACGTCATGCTTGATCTCCTCGTCGAACGGACTGGGCCTCTGCACCTTCCAGTACCGGTACCGGGGATCATGCTTGCATTACCAAACCAGGCTCCGGAGGAACGATGGCCAGATGAGAAGCTAGAGCTACTGAAGCTCGAAACGCTCGTTGTTCGCTTCGATGTCGAGGGCCGTTCCAATACTTCCGAAATTCACCAAGGGACGCAAAAGTTCTTTGAGTCGATGATAACTCCGGCGCTCAAAAAGCTTTCGATAAAGCTCCATAATAACTTCCGTGGAAGTATGGATTGTACGAAGTTGCCTTTCCTGTTGCTTTTGGAGAGGTCTTCGTGCCAGCTGAGTTCGCTCGAGTTGTGTTGGCCGGCGGCGGACGTGCACATCATCTCTTGTCTCAGGGGCTTCGGCGGGTCACTCAGACATTTGGCGATTACTGGGGATCACTATTATCGTCTTCGAAGCAACGTCCACTTCGCTAGTGCTGCACCACCGGATAGGTTGATCACGAAGAAGTTCCTTGAGCTTCTTTCACCCGGCACTTCGCGTCGAGAGGCGGACGAAGAGGAAGATGGCGACAACCTGGCCGTGGATACAGATACACTTTGCCCGAAACTCGAGTATCTGCAATTCTTGATTGTAGACGACGAGAGCGTACCGGATTTCCTTACACTCGCTCAGTCACGGCAGTCTGTCACAGATATCATTCCGACGAAACTCAAGTATTTCCAGATCAACTTCCGTAGGGCGATTAAGAATCCGAAGCTTGTTTGCGCACGGTTGAAGGAGCTGAGGGAGACTGGGATGAGGGTCCGGTGGAGATCGGTGAGAGGTATGGGAAAGGTCGGAAAAGATCATCCGGCGGATGGGGTGTCTTCCGTTAGCGACGATTTGAGAGACCCTTATGTTTGGGACGGACAGTTTTCGGCTGCTTATTGACACCTATACATGCTCGTTTGTTCACCCATGTGTTGTATACAAATGTTGTACACAAAACTCTATACGTAGTTCAAAACCGCTGATTCGGTGAAGATTCTTGTGCCTTGAGACTGACCGCGATTAACTCCGTGTATGCTGATTGCCTTGACCACTACGAAACCTCAAGTGACGCTCTATGATGCGGTAACAAAAAGCTGGTTTTTTTTCAAATCCATGTCAGCCGAATGAGTTTATTGACTACTAAGTGGACTTACTCTCCATTGGGCCCCCCATTTAGTCTCACTACCACCGTTACATCCGCACATGACGGGCTGTGCCGCGTAACTACAGTCAATAAACCTCTTGCAACGTGAAGCAGCGCAATAAGTTTGGCGGCTGGCGAACGACGTTTCCATTTCGCGAGGCTGACATCGAAATTCAAGGGTGTCAGCCACTCGTGAAGGATGCGTCGTAACGAGGACACACATCATATTCTGAGCCGGACATGGAAAGTTAAAGGGCAACCCAGGTTATCGAGAAGATGACGGCTTCAAGTTTTCAATGACTGATAAGACGCACCACGCTGACTGCAAGAGCAACGATGACTTTGACTCGATTTTTGAGATCTCGAGTCGAAGACTGCTGTTCTTATACCTGTACTACAGTGGCTTTGGTCCCTGGACCGCAATGCGCGTCAGCGGATCTCAAGTCTGGTGGTATTTGGGGGTCTTCGGGGCTTGTGTCCGTCTTGAGTCGACAGGGTGGGGTCGCGTTCTGGGAAGGTATGTACCAGGACTCGAGTCAACGAGTGTAGTGAGTGAGTAAATTGAGAGTTGGTACCTTACGGCGACAGGGTGTCGTTGCATACAGCGGCCCCTTGAAAGAGATAGTCTTGTGTGGTAGATATTGTATAAAATTTCGCGAGGTCCGAGGACACTGTTATGAGGCCCGTTGAAGTCATATCCAGTGTCGACTGAGGCCATGCATCACGAAACGATTTTTCGGAGAAAATGATAACCAAAGTTCAGGTCTTAATTTAGATGCCAAGAATTCTGAGGGATCGCAAGGAGAATCCGACGCGATTCGCCACGTCTCCGTCAAGAGAGTTCAAATCACCTGTTGAAGTCATCAACTGAGACGTCGTCAACGGGTGCTTGCCTTTTGCTTTGAACCACCATCATCCACGACGCTCGCCGAAAATTGTTTTTCACAAAAACTATGTACCGTGATAAAGAGCGGATCTTTCAAATTCAAATTATTGATATGTCTCTCAGAATTTAACACAATGCAGATCATATAAAGCGCGTCTAAGCGTGGGGGGGGGGAACTGGAACTTGAAAGGAATGAAGGAAAACGATTTCGGCGGCCTGAGGGACAATTAGGACAATGACACAGGTAAGTACTATAATTTCAACCGCTCTCTGTCTACTGACCTTCGTTCGAATTAGCGTGTTTATTATCGAGCACCTACTTGAATTGATATAAATACTCCTCAAAAAGGTAGCAAACAGCGTCCGTTCGAGGGAAGTTATGACCTGGGCTTGACATTCACCTTCAGCGGTTCATTCATCGTCACAAAGACGTCGATGTGTTCATTCCCCCATCTTCTCCAATCGAAACCCTCCGCGAATCTGAACTCAAACTTCTGCACGAGCATCGTGATGACCATCATCATCTCAAGCTTAGCCAGATTCTTCCCAATGCAATTGGTAGGCCCATATGAAAAGGGAATAAAGGCGTCCGCTTTCAAAACTCTCTCGCCTCCTGGGATGGAGTCTTTTGTTTCCGATAACCACCGCTCCGGTATGAACGCGTCCGGGCTAGGAGAGAAACTTTCCGGATTACGGTGGACGACGTAAGGCGGAACAAATACTTGAGTGTTTTCGGGGATGTAGCTGGATTAGTCGATTATCTGTGAGGAAAATCTGTAGTCACCGATTTTGAATTACTTACTATCCAGAAATCACTCTCCCTCCACTTCCTTTATGAACAACACGAGGGCCATTAGTTGGTACGGGCGGTAGAAGTCGAAGAGTCTCGTTTCTGCGGGGACACTCGTGAGTTATGATTTATCACGAGTCATTGACTCTCAAAGTCAACTTACAGACACGCTGTCAGGTACTTCATGTTCCCAAATCTAGAGGTATCGAGCAACGGGTCAATACCCGCTGGATATTCCCTATCGACCTCTTCTCGCAGGCGTTCATAGGTGTCCGGATGTGCCATCAAGCACCAAAAGAGGTTTGCCATAGCTGTAGACGTCGTGTCCGAGCCTGCGACGATGGCCAGCACACTGTCACTGGCCACGACAGCTGTGGTTGGCTTGACTTTCTCGTGGCCCGCTTCGTCGGTCTGGAAGGGATGAAAGCGCTCGTAAGTCCGCAATTCTCGTTTCTTGTATTGCAACGGACCAAGTGATACCACAAATCCTTTTTTTCTGCGCCGTTTTGGATCCGTCGAGTGCACCACTCAACACCGAACCCTCTCAACCGATTTCCGTTCTCGGAGATGGCTGGGATAAGCTTGGCGACATAAGAGAACCATGGGATGTGGGTGATGGTTTGAGTGATCCTATGAAAGCGGGTGTCACAGGGTAGCCTCAGAATGATAATCTTCACGTACCCCATTCCCTTACGGATGACCTCCATAGCTCCATTGTCTTTACCGTCTTTCAGCATCTCGGAGCCCCCACCGAACCTGCAGGGCCAAGTCAGAACAATGTTTCAAGACAAGTAAGGTATGTAAGTACTCACATCATCTCCGCCATGAAATCAAATCTACATTGTGTTGTGTCAGTTAGGGGTTTTTTTTCGAATATAATGCGGGACGCATACGCGAAGAAGCCCAACCACTGCCCGAGGTCTACTTCTGACTTGGTCCGCGCGCTCAATCCCTCCGCTAGTTGTGTGGCTTTGTCGACTATAATCTCCTGGTATTCCTTCACAGCCTCCGTTGTAAACCCCCTACTCCAGACTCGACGCCGGTCCGTACGAGCCTCGCTCGCCGGCATCGCAATAAGGGGATATGGTTCGTGTACGCGCTTAAAGTTAAGGTAACCTGGAATTTATGCTTTTCGGTGAGAATTCACCAACTGGAGGAGTTGTACAGGACTACTGACCAGGACCTTTCCCCAAACCGTCTGTTCCCATAACCGATTTCACTGACTCGGAGTCAATCACGGAAATGTCATTCGGCCCTAGATAGATGATGCGCTCAAGATGATGATTCCGATGTGGACTTGCTCTTCTACGACGTACCTGTACGAACAATAGGGCCGTATTGATCATGCAGTGCTTTCAACGCGATGTGCTGACGGCCTGTCCAAGCCAAGTATAGATTCCAAAGCTTCGAGATCCTGAAAATTAGAGGTCCTGGGACTTTTGCAAGGGGATGAAACGGCGAGAGCCGATAAGCGACAATTGAAGTCGTCAACGAGGTAAAGAAGACGAGAGTCGCTAAGGTTAATCGAGAAGGTGAGATCTCGAACGAAGCGTATTGACGGAAAATAAGAAGAAGGAGGGTGGGTTCTAGGAGGAGAATAACCGCGGTCTGTGTGATTGCCGTTCGTACTGGCTCATATTTCCTGAGATACAGGTGGTTTACCTGCAAGAGCAATCGCGAAGTTGTGGGTACTATTGTATGAGCGGGAGCCAAGTTGATGTCAGTAGGGGAACACGCACCACGCCCAGCGCAGCAGCTGCAGTGAGAACACGCAAAAAGTAGGACATCTTGAGAGGGACCCAGGGCGTCAGACAGTGCTTATGCTTATATATCCCAGAACCAACCAAGGGTCGCCTGCGGGCAGCACGGTCACACAATACTTGAGTGGAGGACACTACTCTGAGCTCGGGTTTGCCGAGTCGGGCTGACGAATACAATCTTATAAGAGTCGCGTTTCTTAGGGTTCACAACCCGAAAATCGCAGAAAAGAAGAGTTTGAAACTCGGGGGGCAGAGTAGAGCAGCGCTGGCCCCTGCATTTAAATAGTTTGGCGGCGCGACGCTGAACCCAAGGCAGTTCCTGTCCGAACCGGCGTTTTCCGACTAACTCAATGGGCATATGGCTTGGGCTCTTGATTCCGTGTCTTCAATGAGGGCGTGGAAAGATAAATCCTCAACAAACCTCGGAGGGTAAGTAACCGAGGCGCCCATGTTGGTAAGAGGGGTTGGCCAAGCACAGGGTCGTGTGGTTACGTCGAGATAATCCGTCTTCTACTTCAAGCTTCCCGCGAGATCGGAGCCTCTGAGGTCACCACGGTGGAGACCAAGTGAGATCTTGGTGGGCTTGGTGCATCAAAGTGGCGTCACGCGTATGCTAGTTAACCCCAGAGCTCAGTTACCCTCGTGAGCCCCATTCAGCCAGTTCTGTTTACATTCTGCCATTGGCATCTAGATAATCAGTGTTTTGAGAAGGCGAATATTTTTCCATATGGCGTACATCTATTAATTGACACAATTCTAGACCTCCGTCTATTGCTAAAGGTTATCAACATTTCAAGAAGCGCTGCTTGGTGCCGGCCCGAGACTCGAAGTCAAGTCAAAGTCAAGTAATGGCACAGTATACACAGCAATGAGTACGAGATTCCACGATGGCTAAAATTACTATCTATTAGGGCCGAAGGGCTTCGATTTATGGTAAATACATAGTCCAAGTACGTACTCCTGTCGTGAGACTCCTGGTCGAGGCCATTGGTAGGCTGGCCGCAGGACCTGGAAATCGGCTGGATTCCGTCAAAAAATCAATCAAGTACTCCCTCGCAGGTCCTGCGTCTGCATCGTCTTCGAAGTTCGTGTCAAGATAATTCTGGATGTAACGAACGAGGTTGACTGCTTTGGCCGACTTTCGTTGAATCTCGAGACCCTGCAAACCGTCAATCAATCCTGAATGGACCCAACGTCTGAGCTCTGCCGCATCATGACTGAGGCTCGGATTAGAAACCAGAAATTCCTTCGCGTGCTTCTCGCCCTGTTCGACGAACCAAGGGGGGAACCAACTTTGGTTCCTAGCACGCAGGGTCTGCTGTATTTTGACGACCTCCTCGAGGATCGCCCGAATATCGATGATATCGGTGGTCGTCTTCCCTTGGAGTGTGGACTCGTGGGAGATATTGTTATTGTGCCAGCCTTGCAGCTTCGTGAGGAGCAGGGCGAGAGGAGGCATGATGAAGAATCCTCGGTAGCGGGTAGGAGGTTGGAAGGTCCACATGAGCTTACTCCAAGGGACTAGGGGCAGCTTCAGGTCGTCGCTTCCAGCCGGCACGACGTCGACTCTGATCGACGTTGTAAAGGCGGGACCCTGGGGGTCATTTGAGAACGAGAACCAGAATGCTGTATGTGTCGCACCTGGTTCTGCAGCAACGACCCGGTAGAAGTGCGGATCCTGTCGTTGTATGTCGACTTTGACCTGCTCAGCATCGATGACTGCGCGGGTAGGCCGACCTGTAGCTGAGAGACGAAAAATGGCGAGATCGATGTCTTCGGGAGTTCGATGATTGGGACAGGTAAAGTAAGCTGCTGCGCTACCGAAGAGATAGCAACCGTAGCCTGCCTTCTGAGCAGCGATAGATGCGGCACAAACGACGTCAAAGATTTCGGCATAAGTGAAAGGAGTGTCTGAGCGGGGACGTTCGTTGAATGGTGGTACTGGTCCAGCAGCACAGCAAGCACGAAGAAGAGAAGGCATAATGGGGAAACGTGGAAGGCGAAATGAAGGGGGGTTATATATCACTGCCGTGAATGGACACGAGTGTCTGCCTCATGTTAAGATTATGAACGTTTTCATTTCGTAGGGACTACGAAAGAAATCGAGAGAAAGATCTCGTCGATAGGCTCGCTTTCGTTTGACATTCCTCCGAATCGTACGAGCGGAACTTCATTCTGTGAAAACTAGGGAGATGGGAGTCAGCAATACACCATACGAGCGGTGGCAAAAATCGAAGGTGTGAAGCACTATACCCGCGGTCAAACCTCGGTAAACGTTCCCGCAAAGAAGCCTTGCTCACGATGTTTCGGTTATCTCCCATTCTGTCTGTATGTCTCTCTCAGAAATCAGGACCTACTAGCAAGCATAAGCGGAAACATCAGTGTAGCAAGGCTCTCGAGGGTAGGCTCGCTGTACCTCGTTCTTTCCCTTCAGTCAGCATACTGGCATTATCTGACCTTGATGATAGATAGATGTGTCATGTAAGAAACCCAGGCCCTTCGCACGCACAGACAGTCAAATCGAGTGAGCCGAGTCAGGGCTGGTCTGCGTGTCGTGGAGCTTGAATCGTTTAGGCCGTTATGTAGCCACCTAATCTCGTACGATGTGATCGGATTGAGTAGAAGTCGAGTTGACTGGCGGTTCGAGAGCTCTGGGCAAGAGCGGTGAGAACGGATGAACCACCATATCAACCCAAACAAGACGGTGGTGGTATGAGAACAAGAGTGGCATGTCACCAATCGTGACTACCAGATGTCACCAGCGTCGATGGGCGCTTACAGGCGCTTACCTGTTGCTTTCCACCACCATGACCATAACCTTGGTTGCCGCCTTACGCGGCACGGCCCGCTACTGAAATGTCAATGACTGTACTGTAGCAAGGCCTCAAATAACGGTTTACAACCCTATGGAAGACTCAAATTGGGATACAGATCATGGATTTACCATATAGCTTATAGTACAAGGCCCAGGCCTGACTCCTGAGGGCTTTGGAAGCAACTCCATTGACATTGTGCCTGTTTTTTGGTACTGCGATGAGTCGGATACACTCATGAACATGCTAGTCAGATGTTGAGTACGAATGCTAACAGAGAGCATTACTCGTCGCCCGGCCTTTGGCCGGCTCCTCGTAATTACCCAAAGTTAAAATTGGAGTCTCTAATGGCTCTCGAAGACGCTGTGCTTGAGAGGTGCATGATGGTAATCATCATGCTGAATCTTGGTCTGAGTAGCAGCTTCTGAGTGCTTAAGAAGACCCAACAGAAAGCTGCGCTGTGGCAGAGTCGTCCAGGACAGCGAGGGACAGCGCTTATAAACGGCTTGAGCGGCGCTTAAAAGATTGACATGGCGCTTAACGGGCTGACATGGCGCCAATTTTTGTCGCGCCAAGCCTCACCGACTGAATGGGCGACATGTCATTCTTCCCCCCTTGCATCGAGAGAAAATTCAGTACGGAGTAGCGCTTAAATTTGTATGGATGGCGCTTGGACGGCGCTTCCGAGGATGAACGGCGTCTGTTGGTCACGTTTTGGGCGCCAAAAGGCAGAATTCTCACGAAGCGAGCTTTTTTTTTTCGCCATGGTAATAACCTTGGTCGCCGCCTTACGCGGCACGGCCCGCTACTGAAATGTCAATGACTGTACTGTAGCAAGGCCTCAAATAACGGTTTACAATCCTATGGAAGACTCAAATTGGGATACAGATCATGGATTTACCATACAGCTTATAGTACAGGGCCCAGGCCTGACTCCTGAGGGTTTTGGAAGCAACTCCATTGATATTGTGCCTGTTTTTTGGTACTGTGATGAGTCGGATACACTCATGAACATGCTAGTCAGATGTTGAGTACGAATGCTAACAGAGAGCATTACTCGTCGCCCGGCCTTTGGCCGGCTCCTCGTAATTACCCAAAGTTAAAATTGGAGTCTCTAACGGCTCTCGAAGACGCTGTGCTTGAGAGGTGCATGATGGTTATCATCATGCTGAATCTTGGTCCGAGTAGCAGCTTCTGAGTGCTTAAGAAGACCCAACAGAAAGCTGCGCTGTGGCAGAGTCGTCCAGGACAGCGAGGGACAGCGCTTATAAACAGCATGAGCGGCGCTTAAAAGATTGACATGGCGCTTAACGGGCTGACATGGCGCCAATTTTTGTCGCGCCAAGCCTCACCGACTGAATGGGCGAGCTGTCATTCTTCCCCCCTTGCATCGAGAGAAATTCAGTACGGAGTAGCGCTTAAATTTGTATGGATGGCGCTAGATTTGAGTGTTATGGCGCTTGGACGGCGCTTTCGAGGATGAACGGCGTCTGTTGGTCACGTTTTGGGCGCCAAAAGGCAGAATTCTCACGAAGCGAGCTTTTTTTTTTCACCATGGTAAATACCCTTCTACTTCCTTACGTCAGTAGCGGGAATTTACTAGACGCCGACTTTCGCGGCATGGCCCGCTACTGAGTACTGAGTACTGAGTACTAAGGGCAGTCCCAGGATTACCCACTTTGTTTGCAGTTCTGGTCGGTCTTAAATTGACTTGGAACTCAATGTCAGATACTCTGAATCCCAGGTAGAGTATCCAGCATAGCCAATCAATTTACACTTATCACCTCTCTGAACCAGGAATTCAATTTTCTGTTGCATAACACGCGAGTTCGGCCACAAAATCGAGGCTCCTCGCCCCTATTCGTCACTCGGCCTGTGGCCAGCTCCTCGTAGGGGGACTCCCGCCGGACCAGTCATCATTGAGTCGGAGAAGGTTCAAATTTGAAACCATATATCTACTTGAGTCACTGTAAACCACTCCGACACTCGTCAGACCCACTCCCTTAGCATGATAGCTTACGGCCTGCATTGGCACCACCCAAACTGGTTCAATTTGGGCTCGAGTCACTAACCAGGTATTGACTCAGGCTGGAGTCAAGACGTAGAAATCTTTATAGAGCTCCTCGCCTGGGAGATTTGAGAGGAGCTTTTTTAATTGCCTTTGATGAAGAATTCTCCTCTTCGTCAACTGAGTGAGCTGAGCCATGAACTAGATGGATAGATGTCTTCCTTGCGGGACTGAGCTCGTAATATATCCGACTTGCGCGAAACCAAACAACTTCCCCAAAACTTCCCACGACATCGATGTGACTCGGACAGGTTACAGTGAGAAAGAGTAAAAGACGAAAGATTCATAGCGGGCGACTTGACTCAGTGTCCAGATCACACGCGGATCAAATCGGTCATATAGAGACTGTATGCTGTGTGTCATTCTTCGACTCTCAGTGCACTTTCCGTTGGACAAAAATGGCGGTTGGAAAAAGTCACGACGTTTTCACGTGTTGAGCGCCTGTTGGGCGCCTATGGGTCACGTTTTCGGTTTTGTTTGCGGTTTTGAGGTTCGGATAAAACCCTTCTACTGATTACATCAGTAGCGGGAAATACCCTTCTACTTCCTTACGTCAGTAGCGGGAATCATCGATAAACGCTGACCAAGGCCATCTCTCTCGGAAAGACTCATCGTCCGACTCACCAAAGGGTCAATTTTACCTCAAGATGAGACCTAGATCAGTTTTCTTTCATCGAAACTGGCCTTGCAAGGGTAGTTCTTCAATATCCTTAAAGGGGCGTGAAGGGGCCGACTCGGAGGAAGATGAATAACTATGGAAGGCCTGGAGGCGATGTCAAGCAAGAAATTCCGATGTTTTCATTATAAAGATGGAAACGAGTACGTCAGGAGAATATCTAGCGGTCAGTATGTCCATGATATATGGCTATCCTCGCATATTGATTCGTATATCGATCATCTTGGTTGTTGGATGCAGTAATCGTTGCAATTCTACGCTCGAGCCTTTAAATTCACCTTCAAAGGCTCGCTCAAAATTATAAGGACGTCAGTCTGCTTATTCGGCCACTCCTTCCAATCGAAAGCTTTTGCGAATTCAAACTGGAACTTTTGCACCAACATGGTGACGACCATGAGTATTTCGAGCCTGGCTAGGTTCTTTCCTACACAGTTTGTCGGACCATATGAGAACGGAATGAAAGGATCCGCTCTCTGAATCCTTTCCCGGGCGTCTCGTGTATCTGACACCCATCGATCTGGTACGAAGGCATCTGGGCTAGGGGAAAAGTTCTCTGGGCTGCGATGAACAACGTATGGTGGAACGAGAACTTGAGTGCCTTCGGGGATGAAGCTAGAGATGTATAAGGAATAGCGACGGGGGATGATTTTGTAGAAGACACTCACTGTCCGGAAATAACCCTCCCTCCACTCCCTTCGGTGACTACACGGGGGCCATTGGTGGGTACTGGGGGAAATAGTCGAAGGGATTCATTCCTGCAAAGAGGCTGGTGAGTCTCAAGCTTTTTTATGCGTCATCAAGATCGTGACTTACAGACAGGCATTCAGGAACTTCATGTTCCCGAACCTCGAAGTGTCTACCAATGGGTCAATACCCGCCGGATACTCTCTGTCGACCTCTTCTTGAAGCTGTTTGTACACGGTAGGATGTGCCATCAGACACCAGAATAGGTTTGTCATGACTCATGGCTGTTGACGTCGTATCCGAGCCTGCGACGATTGCCAATGCACTATCACTGGCTACGACAGCTGAAGTTGGTTTGACTTTC
This sequence comes from Marasmius tenuissimus, assembly GCA_029532415.1. Lineage (NCBI taxonomy): Eukaryota > Fungi > Basidiomycota > Agaricomycetes > Agaricales > Marasmiaceae > Marasmius > Marasmius tenuissimus. The sequence goes on along the minus strand of JAQOTA010000050.1, from coordinate 6,324,281 downwards.
TCATGGCCCGCTTCGTCGGTCTGAGTTAGCCAAAATCCATGTGAGTCTACGCTCTGTGTACATGCGTAACGTTGAAATTTACGAACCAGGTGATACCACAAATCCTTCTTTTCCGCGCCATTTTGGATCCTGCGAGTACACCAATTGACACTGAAATCTCTCAAACGAATTTCGTTCCGGGATATGGCAGGTATGAACCTGACAAAGTGGGAAAGCCACGGGACCTGGGTCATGATCTGACTGATTCTAAGCACGAAGAGGTGTTAGAAGAGAACAGCGTCAAGTGGGTTACCACGTACCCCACTCCCTTTCGGAGGACCTCCAGAGCTCCATCAGTATCTTTGCCGTCTTTCAATGGTCCAGAGCCTCCACCGAACCTATTAGTCAAGAATGAGGAAAATTACAGAGCGAAAGAAGCAGGTACTCACATCATTTCCGCCATAAAATCAAAACTACATCATCAAATCCAGTGAGTGAGGGATGCGCTGGGGTGTAATTGGAGACACGTACGCGAAAAAACCCAACCACTGCCCGAGGTCTACCTCAGAGTTAATCCGTCCGTTCAATCCGTCCGCCAGCTGGGTTGCTTTATCGACGATGATGTGTTAGTATTCCTTTATGGACTCCGATGTGAACCCTCTACTCCAAACTCGACGACGGTCGATTCGAGCATCCCCCGTAGGCATTGCGATAAGGGGATACGGTTGATGTGAAATCTTGAAGTTGAGGTATCCTGCAGGCCGCAGAAAGTTTTGGGTTAGGAGTTCTGGTCTCTGGAAAAGATTCGACTTACCAGGGCCTTTCCCCAAGCCTTCTGATCCGAGAACAGATTTCACTGACTCGGAGTCAATCACAGAAATATCATTTGGTCCTGCGTGGATGACGAGGTTTAGGTTTGGGTCGCACTCCTCTACGACATACTTACCTGTACGAACGATAGGACCATATTGGTCGTGCAGTGATTTCAACATAACGTGGTGGTCGCCTCTCCAAGCTAGGTATAAATTCCAAATCTTCGAGATTCGGAATAGCAAAGGCCCTGGAACTTTGGCAAGGGGATGAAACGGAGAGAGGCGATAGAAGACGATCGATGTTGCCAATGACGCGAAGAAGACCGAGGTTGCTGAAAGTATTCCTGAAAACGAGATATCCAGAGACGTGTAATGACGAAAAAGAAAGAGAAGGAGAGTAGGCTGTAGGAGGAGGCAAGCCACGGTCTGCGGCAGTGCCGTCCGACGTGGTTTGTATCGTTTGAGATAGAGGTGATTAGCCTGGAAGTTACGGGGTCAGCCACCTTAATTCATGAATTCATCGACGAAAATAACGTACAACGCCTAGCGCAGCGGCTGCAGTGAAAACTGGATGGGAGCTCAGCATATTTGTTTGTTTTTTACCTTCAGGACACACCCACTTATATATCTCAACCCCGGATGTCCTTTGCCTACGGGAACCAACCGAAAATCGGTCCACCCTAACTCAACCTCAATTCTTCCCGGCGACACAGTAATTCGGATTTTGCGAAGGTGTATTGTTCGTCAGAAGGTTTGACCTCAATACGACCGACTTTGAATCTCGCCCGCCGAGGGGTAAGGTAAATCACGAAGGCGTGGTGTAGAAGCAATATACTTCAGAGTTGAGATTCTCACGCTTGATAACCAGAATATCACAGGACACCACAAACCATGGTTCGGATTTGGAGTGGAAGAGGTAGAGCAGTGCTAGAATCCCCGCATCTAAATGGATGAGCCGAGCCACGATGAACTCGAGGCAGCCCCGTTTTCGCTGACTAACTATTGAATAGGTTTTGTCTGGGCGTGCGCATGAATTCACGATGTCTCTGATAGTTCGAAAGTAGCAAAAAAGTGGTGGTTTCGAAGTTTTCGAAGGGTTTTAGTAGAGCTATAGTGGGACATGGAGGCCGCAACCGCGGTATTTGCCGGAATGTGGGTCCATGTGGGTCTAAACTTCAAGGCTGTTTCATACAATGACGTCATCGAAGCGTCTAGTGTCAAGATAATTTGAATCATTCACAATACCTCGAGTCATCTTAACCAATATTAAAACTAAATTGGTCGACCATCCAAGGCCAACTGAAGTTTCACTGCAACAGCTGGAACGAGAGACATAGCCATCACGAACGATGTGCTACCACGCACAAAAGGATCGGCCACTCACGAAAAAAGGTTCCACTGTTTTGACTTACATAAGGCTTTGAATAAATACAAATTCTACACGTCCAAATCGTAAGGCCCACCATTCACTCGAGATCGAGAGGAGGCTTGCATGTTATACATCTGGATATCACTGAGGCTCGACCGGTCCTGCCAGGAATCGAGCCAAATACTTCTTCGCATCCCGACCATCCGACTCGTTCTCGAAACCGGATTGAATGAGACTCTGGGCCTCACGAGCGAGCCTGACTGTCTTGAGCGACTTTCGCCGAATCTCCTGACCCTGTGAAGCGTTGATCAGTCCGAGGTGAATCCAACGATCGAGTTCCGCTGTGAGATGACTGAGATCCGGATTCTCTGCCAAGAACTCCCAGCATGTCCTCTTCCACGGGCAACGAACCAAGCCGGGAACCATTGATGCCGTGGGGCTGTTAAGGTTTCGTTCTTCTTCGCGACTATGTTCAAAAGGGCCTTAACGTCGATGATGTCGGTGGCTGTTTTCCTTCGGAGCCAAGGTTTCGGAGATATATAATTGTCGTGCCAACCGTTGAGCTTCATGAGAAGTAAAGCAAAGAACGGCATAACGTGTAAGGTGAGTGTTTCCGCGCCATTTATGGTATGGGTGCCGCGAATGAGTCTGTTCAAGGGAGCCGTTGGGATTTTGAGGTCTTCACTATCGACTGGTATGATGTCGACTTTGATGGACTGGGTAAAATCGGGACAGTCACTTTCATAGGAAAACCAGAATGGTGCATACTTCGCGCTTGGATCCTTCGCTTTGACGCGGTAAAACCGGTGATCGTGCCTCTGAATCTCTACTTTCACTCGTTCTGCATCGAGGGTGGGTGTAGGCCGGCCTGTTGGCGTCCGTGCGAGGGGGTAGACGACCAAGTCTATATCTCCGGGCGCTCGTGCGCCGGGGCATAGCAGATGAATCGCTGCACTACCAAAAAGGTAGCATCCATAACCTGCTTTCTCTGCGGCGCTTGATGCAGCAGAAATCACTTCCCAAATTTGGCGGTAATTAAGGGAATGGTATGTCCGTACTGGGACGCTCGTTATATTACGGGGGAGCTGGGGCTGGTTGAGATCTTCTCTGTACCGAGGGCATTATGGAGGAGTAATTCTGGAGGGAGAAAAGCGATTGTTGAAGAGGAGCCTTTTATACTGGCGCTTGGCGATTGCTACTGGGTACTATGCTGAGCCATTCACTGCCTTTTCTAGGCATAAAAGTCAGACTCCGACTCCAGTTCGGGCTTGCGCAGGATATATCCCGAGGAATATCCGGGAAATACCCTCACCCCCTCGAGGCCCATCACCAAGAATTCAAGCAGAAGCTTGAGAGAGTCAACAGAGCTTACTTGCTTTGGGTGGTCGAAGTAGAAGTCGAAGAAAATATTCAAGGGAGCACGCGCGTGTGACAAAGCGTGACAGAGTGACTTTCCCTTTCTTGAACACGAACCATCACGATCTAATCGACTTGATTTGCTCTTCGTCAGACTCATTACAGGTCAATGGCGAAAAAGAAGGAAAAATCCACAGCCAAGGCAGCAAAGGCAGCGAAAAAGGCGAAAGCAGCTCTGAAAACAGAGAAGAAAGCCACGAAAAAGGCTAAAAGTAATAACAAAGAAGAAGATTCTGATGATGATTTGGAGGCCATTCTGGATAATGTACGTATCGTTAGTACCAAAATTCTGCGAAGTTACTGACCTGATGTGCTAGTTCCGTCGAGAATGGGAATCGGCACATGCGGTGACCGAAGAACTGGTCGAAGGACCACCATCGAGAAGGGCGAATGCGACATTAACCGCGTGCCCGAATGGGAACCATCTGTGGTGTATTGGAGGAGAATGGTTCAGTGAGGATGGTAGAGCAGTATGTGGCATCTTGTTTTGAATTCATAGCCTTTCTGAAGTCTTTTGCCCTCAGCACTTTGTATGTTTTTCCGCGATTTTCTCCTCGAAGTTGCTGGAGCTTCTGCTTTTAGTACAACGATACCTTTAGATATAACCCGGAAAAGGTATGTACTTTGACATTTGCCTACACGAACAACAGCTGAAATGGAAATCCAGGACGAATGGCGCAAATTTGTGTCACGCACATGTCCTGGACCAAGGTCAGCGCATGCAGTAGCCGCGACTGCTGCTGGAGGTGGGAAACTGTTCCTTTTCGGTGAGCGCAAACCTATGAATTTCCTGTCGTTTCTTGTTTTTGTTGACCTAATCACAGGCGGCGAATTCTCCTCTTTGCATCAAACTACCTTTCACCATTACCGCGATTTTTGGTGTTTCGACATCTCTACCCATAGCTGGGACCGAATAGACACCAAGATTGTACCGAGCGCGAGAAGCGGGTGTCGGTAAGTAGGTGAATGAGTCCCCCCATTGCGAGATCCTGCAAGGCTGATAGTGGTGTCGAAGGATGGCCGTTTGGAAACACTACATCGTCCTATTTGGCGGGTTTTACGACCCCGGTATTACTAGTAAGCCCGCTGTTAACTTTACCAATGCGGCATACTACCCGTTCTGAACTAGATCTCGTTTTTTAGCCCGGTACCTAAACGATTTATGGATTTTCGATACCCAAGAGTACAAATGGAGGCAGGTTGAGTTCCGAGAGAACGATCCGAGACCTTCGTGAGTGCCCTCTCGTCAGAACCGCTGCTCCAAACACACCGCGGCTTCGTTCTATCCGTATTGCGATACTGGTGCTAACTTTCTGTCCGAAGGCCGAGGAGTGGGTTTTCATTCCTCTCCACCCCAGAGGGTATTATTCTCCACGGTAATTATCTCATCAACTGTTGTACCCCAAGTTCGGGCTGACGAACCCTCCGTCTCCGAAGGCGGCTATTGCAAAGAATACGTCAAGGGCCAGAGACCGGTCGGCGTCATGTTGGAGGATACGTGGTTACTCAAGTATGTGTCAACATCTGCGGACTCTTATTTGAACGCCTCCAGCTAATCGCCGTCCTCTTTCTGCTCCAACCCCTCCGTTCTTTATTCTCTTTTTGCGCTCTCCGACATGTCACGTACATATGGCGGATCTATCTCCCTCTCCCACACGATCCTCCGTTTCTGTCCTTGAACTCCCTATCCACCACCGGAACGTGAAACTACGGAAAATAATGGAAAGGTTAACGCTGGCAGACTCCGACGCCCCCGAGTCTCCCGTTGCTCCCACCTCCCCGCTTCTGACTAAATCTACTAAATCCAAGGGAGGTGGAGGCAAAGGCGCTACACCCAAGGAAAAAGATCCACTCCAGATTAAATGGGAAAAAAGAAAGCGACCCTCTACTGCGTACGCGCCGGCGTTAAGGACGGGGTGCACGATGACATCGTGGGCTGCGAAGGGGGTGGGGGTAATGTTCGGGGGCGTGACGGACGAGGATAAGGGAGAGGAGGGGATGGACAGTGTATTCTGGAACGATTTGTGAGTTAACGTGTTCCTCTCGGGAAATTGTGGATAGGTTTGCTCATTAATTTCTCTCAATAGAAATGCGTACCAGTGGACTGGTAAGGGAAGGTGGATGTCGTTAACATTGAAGAAACCGAAGAAGAAAGGCGGAGGCGGGAAAAAGAAGAAACAGGCACAGCAGGCAGCGGTTGCGGCGCAGCGAAAGAGAGAGGAGGAAGAGCAAGAAAGGCTACAAGAACAAGAGCAAGCACAGGCGGCTAGTGACGAGGAGAACGACGACGGAAATGAGGACGACGACGACGAGGTGGGTATCCTTCACCCCATCCCTCCCCAACTATCAACCTCTCTGCCTTTTCCATCTCGCTGATGTTACTAACAACTGTGTAAAACTCTCAGGGTTATGAATCCTCGGGCAAGCCAGCCCAGCCATTCGCGCCACAGAATGTCAAGACCCGGGTGAAGCCTGCGCTTACGCCCGCTGGCGCTACCGCAAGCGCAGCGACAGGAACAAATCGCCCCTCTACGTCCCAAAATCCAGATGGAGGCGACGAAGTTGATTCAGAAGATCCGAGCCTGACGGTGCCTTTGCCACGGTACAACGCAATGTTGGCTGTGTTGAGGAATGCGTTGTACATGTAAGTTCTAGTTCCGTCTTTGCCTTCGAGTTCTAGTTCCATTCCTACCTTGTATTTGTATCCCGAGCCTCCCTTCGTGCCGCCATACGCTTACCTGATCCCCTTGATAACCTAGATATGGCGGGATCTTCGAACGCGGCTCGCGCGAATACACGCTGGACGATTTTTATTCAATTCAATTAGATAAGATGGATAGGTTCACGTGTTTGAAGGAGAGTGGTATCGTTATCGGGGAGGGTGATGATGAGAGCAGTGACGACGACGGTGACGACGACGACGACGACGACGACGAGGAAGACGGAAGTGAAGATGAAGATGAAGATAGATATGAGGATGATGGGGACGACGATGGGAATGACGGAGACGAGGAGGAGGCTCAGGGTAAGAGGAGGAAAGATAGAGGAAAGAAAAAAGAGAAAGTGCAAGCTGAGAGACTGGAGGTCGAGGAGGAAGAAGAGCAACAGGAGGAGGAACCCGAGGTGAGGGTGTCATCACCTGTAGTGAACGATCTTCTGATCGAGAGCTTTGTCTTAGCAGACTGATACGTTGAGATCGCAAGCTACAGCGTTCATGGGCGTCTCCAAAGATGCAGCGCGTTCACCGGAGGATGTCATCAGCACACCGTTACCTGGAGAGACCCTGGCGATGTTCTACGCTCGATCAAGTGGGTTAAGACATTGTTGGCCCCTCATCCGCATTGGCGTCTGACTACGGTTTCGCAGGGGAATACTGGTCGCAAAAGGCTCATGGATCGAGTGAACATCGAGGCAAGATGCTTAGGCGAGACGGCTTCGCACTTGCTGAGGAACGTTATGGTACGTGCTACCCCTTCTTTCCCTTGTTTCCCTTGCTCTCATTTCTCTTCACCCTTCGTAACCCTCGCAAACTCCGTCCTCTATTGCACCTTGCCTTTCACAATGCACACCTTCCAAGTTCTCATTTTGTTTTCATTCATTCTCCTTCGTTCCACCGTCTTTCTCACGATGACTGACCGCCGCTACCACAGCTGAATACAAACCTATCCTTAAAGAAGTAGAGAAAATTTTGGCAGAGGCCGGCCTGGACGAGGAAGAGATGAGACGGAGTGCTGCTGCCGGAGGAACAGGTGGCGGAGCGGCGGGTGGTCAAAGTCGTAATCGTCGTTAGGCTGCTTCTGTGTCTACGGTATGTATCAGCCGCGATTTCGACCTCCCTTTCATTTTTTGATTAATGATCACCTATGTAACAGGCACCACGTCCCCTCGATGAAAACGGCCGTTTTTCTCGCCGATGGACGGTCCGGAGGACGAAAGGGGCCGGGTGTTAGCGCCCACAAACCTTTCTGGTCAAACCTCGCACCCGACGGCGGCAGCGAGAACACGCATGCGGTCCGGCGTGCACGAGACCCTCGAAAATGGCCTATTATTGTCAGAAATTGTATTACCAGCGAGTGTCCCTTTACATCTATCTCTCATACCTATCTCTATCATCCCCATCTGCGAAATGACTGAATGACAGGCAAGTCATAGAGACTACCTACTATGTATTCGACTTCCCTTGCCACCTGTGATTCCTGACTCCAGACTCTGGGCGAATTCCGAAATGAAAATGATGGCGGGGAGCAACGGATGCAAACGTGAAGAACCAGACACGAGCCAAACGTATTTTTTTCCATCGTCCGAATCTTATGCGCTACCCCGGGATGCCCGGATTTGGGCGTTTTGACTTGGCGCAGTGTATGATAAGTATCATAGATACTCCCAGCATTCTTTCATAACAACAGACGGTACGATCTTGACCGCTCATTATGAACCTGTCCCTTGAGCCACAGCTGACCTAGTCTACCACAGCTTTTGTAGTTATCACACGCCGCTCAAACAGATAAACTTAGATCGCCGGATATCTACCCTCTGGGTCTTTTGGCACTCGTCATTTTCAACGAAATGGCGAAGACGGCGATATTTCAGACGGTTCAACGGTTGACATCCCCCGACTGGAAGGTTCCCCGAAATTCAGGGAGGACATATGATTTTGGTATTGAAGTGAAAACGATCTACATTTGGAAAACGGGACTCGACGCCCGTGGCTATACGTCGGTTATTTGAGACTAAAAATTGTGCGGCTGGCTGGGAACAACATCATTCTGCTTCTACAGGAAATTCGGAATCGCGGTTCGTTTCAGGGTGCAGCCCGAGTCATCAAATATTTTCAATCCATTCTCTGGTTCACTATGCGCGGGAGTCGTCAGTATATATAGGTGGGGGGATGTAGGTCCCCGATCTTTTTGCCCATGGCTTTCTTTCTGACGATTCTGACTCTACTTTTGCTCGTAGTCACCGCCATACGGTGGCGAAGAGGGAGGTCGTCGTGTTTACCGTTACCTCCCGGCCCAAAAGGACGATTTTTTACTGGAGTGAGGGATCAAATTCCTTCTTCTCCGTGGCGGAAGTATGCCCAATGGGCGGCAGAGTTTCGAAGTAAGACCTGGAAGCTTTCTTTCGTGTAGTTCTTTTGCTAATAATTTCATCAGCAAACGTCCTCTATTTCCGGGTATACAACAAGGATTATGTTGTGTTGAACGACTATCAATCTGTTCACGATCTACTGGACAAGCGCGCCGCGATGTATTCCGATCGTCCTAAGGCATGGATGTTCTTCGAGCTCTGTGCTCGAGAGAAGGCGGTCTTCAACATCTCGGCTACCAACCCACGACATGCACAGTATCGAAGGCTACTTCAGACGCGTCTAGGTAGCCAGGCGATACCACAGACACACCGTGTTTTGCTGGACGAATCTGAAAAGATGGTCGACGCAATAACGTCAAACCCGTCAGACTTTATCTCCCACATACGAAGGTAAAAATAACTCATCATGCCATAATACAGCTACTAAACGCCACCCTGATTAGAAACTCTGTGGCCGTGATCATGAAAATAGCATATGGCTATGAGGTGACCTCTGGGAAAGACCACTTTATCGATGTCGCAGAGGAATGCGCCAAGATCTCCGGGTTGGCTATGGCTCCTGGACGGTGGCTAGTTGACTATTATCCCAGCTGTGAGTACAGCACGCTATGTCCCTCCAACAAGCTATAGTTGCTGACAACTTTGGCGTGTGGGTAGTGCGGTATCTTCCATCTTGGTTTCCCTTTGCTGGTTTCCGACGTCAGGCAGAGAAATGGAAGCGTCGCCTGGAATCGCTTTCCGATGAACCACACCAGTGGGTTAAAGCTCAAATGGTGGGTAACCTTGCCAGTGCTCCTCTGCTATTCCTGTTGATACAACTCGACCCCTGTTTCTAGAGGTCCAGTGACTTTACCGAATCCTTCACTTCCAAGCTCCTTCAGCCCGAAGGGGAAAAACCGGTCACCGAGGCTGAAGATGATCTGATCAAATGGTGCGCTGGGGCTCTTTACGTCGGTGCAACGGATACGGTCAGTCTGTCAATCTTACATCTTGTGAAATAAACTCTGAACTCCTCTACTTCAAGACAATATCCGCGATGATCTCATTCATCCTTCTCATGGCATTGTATCCCGATGCTCAAAAGAGAGCACAGGTTGAGATAGACGAAGTAGTGGCATCCAATGGAGCACGCCTTCCCGAAATTTCGGAGTTAAAGCGGCTTCCTTACCTCCACGCCATCTTGAAGGAGGTATTGCGATACGCGCCTGTGGCAAACATCGGTAAGAGCGCCTTAGGCCGTCGTACCCCTGGGCCACGTTTTGATACCTTTGTTTTTTCTCGCACAGCACTACCGCACAAGGTGATCCGTGAGGACGAGTACCAAGGTTTTAGGATACCGAAAGATGCGACCGTGATCGCCAATGTGTGGTAAGTGTCATGCTGTCCGTGTCACTTTCCCGTGTCTTTCGACTTAGGGGGTACCCGTAAATAAGTACCAGGTGGCTGACTGACGTCTTGATCTCCAGGGCAATTATGCACGATCCAGCGTTATATCCGAACCCAACCGAATTCGATCCAGACCGTTTCATGCGGGGCAACGGTACCCAGCCTCAATCGTCCTCGAGGCGGAAACGAGTAGACACCATCAATCCAGATCCCACCATATTCGCATTTGGCTTTGGGAGGCGTTCCTGCCCAGGTTAGCGCTCCCCCAGTGGGGTATAGTAGCCGTACCATCTTTATTATTGTACTGACTCGTTCTATGATTCCAGGCATTCAGTTTGCCGAGACCTCACTCTTGCTGTGCATGGCCCGAATCCTAGCCAGTGCTGAGATTCGACTACCTCCCGCCACACCCATGAAGCCGGTAGTTGAATTCACGCCCGGGATTACAAGGTTAGTTGCCGTGTTTGATGCGTGCTTGATAGCGGTAAAAAGCTAACATCTCCGTCTTCAATTTACCATAGTCACATCAAGCCCTTTGATATTCGAATACAGCGTCGCAGTTGATAACATACTGCCCCACTCGTGCGGTCTCTTGGCCGTAACAGCTTCACTACGACAGCGGGAAAGACTCGAGAGGAATTGACCCCGCGCTGCATCTTGCTCCACGTTCCGAAATATCCAAAATTCAAACCTACCTAATAGCTTACCGTACTAATTTACTTTACTCCCCTTTCCTAGTATCGCAGAGACAATTAAAGTATTGATGACATGTATCCGACAAGAATTTACATATATGTAGCATCAAATGGTAATTACGGTCTATCAAGGAGACCGCCTTCCCTATCCTCGTACCAAGACCAAAAACAGGCGCATGTCGGCCCAGTGACTAGAACCAGCGCTTATTGAGCGTTAACACTGTGAGTCTTTGGCTGGTCTCGCTGAGCGGTTGCCTGGTTGATGAGACGATTGAGTAGGGGGAAAGCATAAGAGCATAGATACATTGTACTTACAATACGTACAGAGACACTGCCAGTTTTATGTACCAATGAGCATAGGTATAGATGAATAGGTATATATGTCGGTCCGTAGGAGAACAAGTGGCACCTGTCATTCCGAATCCAAGCGCTGCAGCCTGTGATGTCCATATCCATTTACTACATGACGAGAATTCAAACCTTAACCCTCCTGACCTCCCACTTAACATCTCTGCCCTCTTTCACGAGCACCACAACCTTTCCAATACCCGGAGAATCGTCCCAATAATCCAGCCTCCTCAACTTAGGACACTTCCACGCCAACACACTAGCATTCTCGTCGTTCTTCCGAACTTTGGACCTATCCGCCGGACTCGTACTTGTAATCGAGGCTTCGTAGAAGAACTTGACACCATGGAATGTCGTCAATTCGGGCAGCCCACAAAGAACGGTCGCCCAGTCGAGGGCGTGTGCGGTGGTGGAGGGAACGGATGCGTACGTGCCCGTAACTGAGCAGGCACCGGGATTCTTCCTCTTCCCGACGTCGAGCCAAACAAGCTTCGGAGCGCTATCAACCAGACGCTTGATATCCTCCATCTCGTTCCACCCAACGAGCTCAATACGTTTGACCGTATCGCTCCCGAACCTTTTGAGTCGGTCGAGGAAATGAACGTTGGCATTGAAGGTAGCCGTGGTACGAGAGAGGCATACGCCTTTGATGACCTCGATTGGTCTTTTCTCGGCATCCTCGTCACCATCAAGAGGACACTCCAAGATTGCGCCAACGACCTCTTTGCAGGCTTTGATTTCTTTGAGCCTCGGCAACGAGTTCGGAGGGAAGACCGCCCTAGTACGAGGAACCATGTCCAGGTGCAGTACCTCCAGGTTGAGGTGTGCGAGGATGAAGAGGTCAAAAGAACCAATGAGAGATGCGCAACGAAGGTTGGTAAGCGACAATGATCGAAGTTGTGGCCAGCGTCCGACAAGGAGGAAGTCGTCAGCTGGTAGAACGGCACCAACTAGTCCGAGATGGGTAGATTGAGAACGCGTGGGGGTGTAGCTGATCTCGAGCGCCTGGAAGATTACAACGAAATGCTTCAGTAAGGAGTAGTAGAAGGGTTAACATAGTGTGACCTACCTCTAGGTTGGGACAGCTGTTCAAGAGACCTTTGGCTCTGGTCAGCTCGGGATGCTTGCTGGAGCCGTACGTATGCCTCGTTGAGCGGAGAGCGACGGTCTTGACGGCTGGAAGCTACTCAAGAAGCCGAGTTAGAGTCTGGAACCAACTACAACAGGTTGCACGTACCACTTTGCCCTGTTTCCCCGTCTTCAACTTTTCGCCAGAACTTTCTTCGTCTGAATCCTCCTCCTCGTCTTTCAGCGGCGAGAACACCAGGTTATCGTTGATCTCGACATCCCTCAAACTCGGTCGGTTCAACAGCGCAGGCCATATCCTGTCGACCGAGATGGGCGAATGATTAGAGTTCCAAACGAACTGAGCCAAATGCGTCATTCGGTTCAAAGCGCCCACTAAGAATTTCTCCTGTTTCGAATGTATCCCTCCAATCCCAATCTCGTCGTCCGTCGATTCCAGGTCCGTATCGCTGACTGTGATCCCACTGGGCACAATCTCGCATTCAGCCGACCTCTCGTCCATGACTTCGAGCCTCCTGACGTTCTTCGCCAGGGAACGGTTGACGATGAGGTGGTTCCATAAGGATATAGAACTGACTTTGGAACGAATGACGCGGTACTCGATGTGACGGGGAGCGACAATGCTGTGCATACGATGGCACGATAAGGCAAGATTCCGCAAGTCATCGCGCGATTCGACGTGAAAGACGATAGAATCAAGGATTTCGGTGGGTTGACGTGTAATTAAGGTGCGACGAGAGGGTGCCGATGACCCAATGAAGGGCTCGACAATTCCCAGGAGGTGAAGGGAAAGTTTGTGTTCTTCTGGGGAGAGTTTGTACTGGCAGCCACCAATGCGTGAAGACAACGACCCAATGAGCTTCAATAGGACGTTGAAGGCCTGAAATGGGTCCTTTCTGTCATACGAAGAGAGATTGGTGTTGACAGAGAGTTGGGTCTTCCGCTGCGCACGTTTAGAGGTGTTACTGGCCGAGAGTAAGCCAGGTTGAAAAACTCCGCCTGGGAGAGGTTTGCCTTTAGCTCCCGTATTTAAAGCCGCTCCTCCACGCCGTTTGCCTGGAGGAGCGACGACGGCAATGCTGTTGGACATCGTCGACGATGAGCAAATAGCGGTGGTGACCGTGACCCTGAGATCTCTCTCACCTGAATTCAAAAGTCCATGGACCCGATCAGGACATGGGCGCTGCCAAAAGAAAAGGTCTTCTAAGAAACTTCAAGGTTAGCCTGTAGATATGTTGGGCCATAAGAGCGAAGTATAGAGAAAGAATAATGTCGATATGAGGATGCCAAAGTACTGCAGGGATGGCGGTGGTAGCGGACCAAGAAACGTTTTCAAAGTTATCACGCGTTCTCAAGCCGTGATCATCTCGGAGATACCCGAGCTGCCGCAGACGGCGCCGCTTTGGTCATGGCCAAAGCGAAGTCGGACATTGAATTTCGGAGCGACAACCATTTATCTGCATAATTCTGAGCCAGTGCGCCTTTCTAATTCCCCCCATCATCATGCCTTCTATGTCAAGAATTCCTTTAGCTGCTGGTTTAGCACCCCCATTCAATAAGCGTCCCCGCTCAGATACTCCTTTTACTCGCTATGAGCTCCTCCAAGTCAGTTATGCCACTTCATGCGCTGTAGAGGAAGCAGGGTACCAATGCTACCTCTTTGGCAGCGCAGCAGTGTACTTCACCTGTCCTGACCATCGGAAACCAAGAGATATCGACCTTGTGGTTTTCTCAACTTCACCGACTGCCCAAAAGATCAATGCAGAGCAGGTGAAGATTGCCATTCAGAGGGAGGATTCACGGTTTTACCGTGTTAGAGCCAAGAGCCCAGGTGCGAAGTATACACCGTTCTGGTTCTCGTTTTCAGACGACCCTCAGGCACCCGACTTTACGCACTCGATCAAGGTCGACGTTGTTCCGTTCGATATCAAGGACTTCAGGGTACCACAGGTACCCGTGCAGTCCCTCGTGCGGCGAACTGTGTTTAGATGGAGAGGCCACGAGCATGGGTTCTGGCTTGTGCCTCCTCTTGCCTTACTCATCATGAAACTCAAAGGATGGCACGACCATCGCCTGTCTTCGAAACACTGGATTCGGGAGAAAACGCCAACAGATATTGTCGATATTCAGGCCCTACTAACCGTAGTAGAGAACGGACAACATACTTTGACCTCTCATCAGCAAAGCTGGTTCCCCGTCTGGCTGATTAGACAGGGCAGAGAACGCGCACGAGAGTTCTTGGACAATAACCCCGATATCAGTCATAGTCATTTCCAGGCGCAACGTTGGATCAACGTGGGACTCATTGATGCTTCATACCATCAAACGGTCGAAGCAAACCGACACGAGGCTGCGGTGCTTGCTCGGTGGGTTCGCCAATGGATCACGGAGGACGATTAGGGCGATGCGGATACTAAAGCTGCGAAGGAGTTCTCAGTCATGGCTATGTGTCACGGTCCTACCTAGCGGTACGTATAGTGTTTTCGGAAGACTATATTCGTGGTTCTTGCGCGCAACCTGGTGTTCAGTGCAAGGCTCGAGTACGCAGCAGAAGATTCTGTATTTAATATTTAATTTGGCCCTGGGGGCCAGACGTATGTATGTATAATGATTTATTCCGCGAGTGAAGAAACTCAGTCACCATTTCATATTAGTGAGTCTGGAGCCCTCTCCCATATGGCATTCCATGCATGAACGTTTCCTTCAGACATCAACATGATGCGTGATGTAGCCTGTAGCACCGGCTTCCTGATGACATCTTGTTCGTGCTGTTGATACACCTTGGTATACACGTTTTACACAAGGGATATATGTGTTGGCACGATCCAAACTTAGAGTGGCGGTTCTCATACAGCTGGAATCCACCACCCTCGCCCTTGCCCCCGCCTCATCAACCATTGCAATCCCGATCAACGATATAACTCGAAATTGCGTTGAGCATTCATATGGACAGTGGTTATCTATTATACACCGAGCCGTCGTTCTACATACATTCTTTACTTGTCCTGCCAGTCATAAGTATTAAGTACGTACTTGGTCCGAGATAAAATCCCTCCTCCAACCGACAGTAATAACTTGCATTCATAGCATTTTAACAATCATCGGGAATAGCAGTCGAGTCACGGAATCCCGCAGCACCGACACCAAGACCCCTGCTCGCGAAGGTCCTCCACAACAAACATCTGTGAGCGCCAGCGTACTGGTTCTGGTCAGCCTGGATGATGGCATCACGAGCAGTGGGGAGAGTGGGGTTGCAGGGCTGGAGAGCGAGGGCCTTGACGAGGAGGTTGAGGAATACGACGTTTCCAGCCGTGCCGGAGGCGTCGGTACGGGCGGTGCTGGAGGCGCCATTGGCGGAGACGAGCTCAGCGAGGACGTTGTGAAGCATGTTGGCCCTGGTATGGAGGATGAGCGAATGGAGTCATTGGGAGGAGGACATGAGGTACTCACCAGACCTATCATAAAGAGAAGGAAAACGAGAGGAGAATTTAGCATTCAGTATGAGACTTCTTATTGGGTAGACAATCATCGTACCTCTCCGATAGCTATACAGAAAGCGAGTCAGAACTTGTTGGAACACTGGAACAAGAGCGATCCTCACCATGAACCTCGTTTAATGTAGCAATCGTCGAGTACCTCTGAGGGTTCGTAGTGGCGGACGTCGAATAAGGCTTCGAGCGAACTCCAGCAGTGTTGTTGAGCACCCAGCTACCCGTAACGAAATCGACAATCTGATCCTGGTCTGATTGGGCGAACCAACTGGTTTAACCATTAGTAAAGCGGGAAGAACGAGACGAAGGGTGATATCACTTACTCTGCGACCGAATCAGACCAGCCTTCGCCCATACCACCAGCCTCAGTGGTCTGCAAGCAACGAGCAGTACCGCCTCCGGTCATTCGGTTGGTCAGACCGTGGGTGAGCTCGTGAATCGGGATGTCGTTTTGCATAACACCGTCACGGGTCGGCTAACAATTTGTAGTTATAAGCGGTCGATGGTTGGAGCGAGATAATGTACCACTCACGTTGGTGATCGTGAAAATGTACATCCTACACCTTCCGTTCTGGCCACTATAAAGAAGAAAGAGGTCAGTGAGAGGAGCAAGATGGATAAGAAGAGAACACGACATACTCGGGAGGAGTGGCAAAGTTGGCGTTGTTGGTTCCCGAGGCATCTTGAACACTCATCGTGACCCGGTCGTTACCCAAACCACCCTTTCCAAAGTTGTCGTTTTGGAAGTTGAACGCTGCTTCAGTGAAGCCGTAGAGGTAAAGAACGTCATGGACAGTGTTGGCGATATGAAAGCCGTTCACGCGAGCAGCATTGACATTGTTGGCGTCGGTAGCTGGCTTCGTAGCATCGTAGGTGTAGTCGAAGGTCGGGCCATCGCCGGTTGCGGCGGAAGTGGCGGTTTGGTTCCCCTTGAAAGAAACGACGTTGTTACCTCTGTAATATTATGGTTAGAGAAGTTGCATTGCAAAACCAAAAATATGGACGTACTCGGTCGTCGTTCCAGTAAGCCATCCGTTGGGAGAAGCGTTGGGGTCCTCGGGGTTAACGAGGAGCTCTAGTCCCTCCCTGATGTCCTGCTTCCAAGCGGGAAGAACCCGGTACTATCCCGGTGGACGAGGTTATTTAAACCATGTGCCTGTGAACGAACAGCCCAAAATGTACTCACGGAAGCTTCGGCAACAAAATCGGTAACTGAGACGAGTTCACCGGTGTGGGCATCGACGTAAGCCTCATACCAGCTGTTCACCTCCTCGTTCTGAACCTGGAAGACGTGCACGAGGGCAACCGATTCGTCTTGCTGCACGAGGTACTCGAGAGTGGGCTCGATCTCGTTCTTCTTTCCCTGAAGTGCCTCTTCAACTTTCGGGATAACGGTGTTGACATCGACGGTGGGAGTGGAGTCGGCAATCTTGTCTGGTAATTCACGGAATGACAGGTTCAATCACCGGGGTTAATATGAGCATATGAGCGAAGACTCCATGACGTACTGGTGGGAACGAACGACGATCCAAAAGCCACGACCTTGTTGTCCTTGAAGGCAACGTTTGCCACGGCGTTGTTGAAGGGAATGCCGTTCTAATTCCAGATTAGCTACCGGTATCATGCTTGATCTAATAAACCCGAGCACGCACCTGGAATTGCTTAGCGTATCCGAACGATTCACCGTTTTCAGCCGTGTAACCAGACTTGAACTCGATGTTCTTGGAGTCGATGTTCAACTCCGACGAGACGAAGGTGACGGTCTTGTCTTCGATGCTAGGCTCACTGAACGAGGGTGGGAGGTCGAGGCCCTGTCCGTAGGTCTGATATGATGTGTAAGCTCCTGAACATAGATCTCATCAGTGATCTTAGCGGACGAACCTTGTAGTTGGAGCTCGGGTGGAACGACTCGACCTTCAAACCGTTACCGAGGCTCCGTACACGGTGAGTAGAGTGCTTGGAGCTGGTGGGCCAAGGTGCAGCATTGCCGCATGTCGCGCACAGAACAGCGAGGAGAACAGAGGAGAAGAACTTGTTGAACGCGACCATTCTTGAACCTCAGTTGACGTCGAACTTCTGTAGCGGTGGAGGGGACGGGAGGGCAATTAGGGCAATGAAGTCCTGGGGAACTGTGGGCACAATGTGTCAGCCTTTTATGCTTTTGCCTCGTTTCCTCGAGAGAAGCTCCGCGTGGTAAGTTTAAACCGTCGTGTGCACGAGTAGCGAAGACCGACCTATCCGAATAGCGTGCTCTGTGGTTTTACACATGGAAGCGATAGTACCGATACGTGATGTGTGGTAAACGTTTCATCCCCACAGGCTTTCTCATTAATCATCCTCACCACCAGGGCCGTCGTGGTAGATCATCAATTCGTCTTGCACCCGCGATATAACGCGAGTTCCATTTCATCACGGAAAGATGATTCTGGTGAGAAGTAACACTAGAAGTTCAGCTGGCCCTATAATTATAACCGGCCATATGGCTCGTGAGCTGTGGTCATCTGAGCGATGTAACTGCTTCCATCATGGGATTGAAGGCCATACCTTATCATGATGTTCCTTGATATCTTCACTCTGTACCTTGATCGGATTGCAATGTTTTGCGTGGTCGAGGACAAAGTTCGTCCCCCGAGTCGAGTATCCTTCACTGTCTCAAAAGTGTAAATATCACCTGTTCACCTTTTACCCCACACTTACGTTGACATCGATGACCGTGTGGAGGTGACAACCTATGACTGTTAACAATCAGCAGCTCATACGAGCAGCGGTCTTAGCACAACAACAATCAGTCCAAAACGTCCGGTAGCCTCGTTCCTGTTCGCGTGGGCGAGATAACACGAAATCAATAGACTTCGTATGAGGTGCTTGACTTACTCGGTGAGAGCTTTCACATCATTCCACTTTATTTTCGATCGAACAGTACCACTGTACAATCGGAGCTATGACAGTCGCATTGAGAGTTGAGGTCATCAGGACTTACCTTTCATATGTGCTGTAGACGGGCTGACACCTCCTAATTGGAGTTTGACGGCCTTTTCACGCCGACATGGTCCGCTTTAACCCACTCCGAGTGTTTCTTTGGGGTGAGATCAGGTGGTCCTTGTAGGCTGTATCGAGGAATTCACTATTCGAGTAAATTCCAAGCTTGCTTCGGGTGGGAGTACATCAATCTTCCCAGCACACGCGAAGCAGCTAATCACACCTCGACCGTGTGGCAACCCCGTCCCGAGAAGAGCTCGCGCCGCCTAGCGGCGGAAGGGGGCGTGGAGGATGAAACGTGATCTATGATGCTGAAGGAGGAGAGGAGACCCAAACACAGTCAGCAATGTCATTGGAGTTGTACAGGGGCTAACCGGCCGCAGTTCAGGAGTTTGAATGTTTGCCTGTTGAGGAAAGTTCAAGCGTTCAAGACTGCACTGAGAAGACCTTGTTAGTGAGGTGAAGATACGCACTCAGCGGTGGTGTTTATCGACTCCGAGCGGCAATTGGGGGTTACCAAATGGCAAGAGGCTCCTGGCTAGTCATCTTCCGAATTATCCTGAAAACAGCTTGGATCCGGCATCAGAACAAAGTGACGGATATAAGAGTCTGTATACAGCTTACCTCCGCTTGAGCTTTACTCAATTCATCTCTACCCCTCCGAGAGATCCGGGGGATGAGTATTTCGCCTTCACAGGCAGAGGGGAATTGACGGCTTTAAGGCTAATTTCTCCGATGAAAATCCTATATCGCCAGAAACGGCACACTGACATGTACTAGCCTAAGCCATGAAATGGACCTAACCTAGAGGGGCTGCAGTTGGAACGGCGAGACCTACTAAAAGGCTTCAGTGCTTTCGAAATATCGTAACTTGATGTAATCTGGAAATGGTGGTCAACAGATTGAGAGTTGGGTCCAGCCTCCGTCATCTTCCGTCATCGCACTTGGAATTGCTCCCCCAGTTCAAGAAGTTTGCTTGGGCTTTGACCCTGCTGTGCGCAGCATGAGCACGCTAGAGTCCACGGACCTATGACAAATCGTGAACCCTGGTCCATCGAGAGCATAAAATTCCCCTTCTCTCCGTCGAATAAATGAGTGGGGTCACCAGCTGGCAGTGGACGAGTCGCTATTATAGCGCAGTGGAGGACAACTGTCAAGGGAGATGAATAGTCTATGGATCATCCATCAGTTTTCGCGTAGCAAGCCCGATATGGTGATAGCATGAATCAGGATTGAACCAACCAATCGTCGCCATCTCCGCTCCTCATTGGCTAACGCGTCGACGCGTCGCGTTTATAATGGATCTGAAGCGAAATGTCATATGGCAGAGACGCGTTGTAAGGATTGATTGACCCAGAGGTAGAAATGCGTTACTGTAGCGATTTGTGGTATAATACAACGATTCTTGATAAATAAGCTGGAACTACAAAACTGCACGGCAGTGAACGGGATAATGAGTACAAGCCAAAACGAACTTGCGTTTGCGTACCATCGAGATAATAAAACAAGAGGAAAGCAAGCAACGTCTATAAATTCATTCATCATCTCGTTCGTTGTTCCCCCTCCCACCACTACTCGTGGCCGAATTCCCAGTCTGATGCTGCAAGAAACGTTAAATTCCCGTGGAATATATCTTGTGAGAATACCTACCGCTCTCAGCTTCGCTAGATGAATCTTCAGAGTCTCTGCATAGTTTTCGAATCCCAGACTTGACATTGCATAGATTATGTCCTCGCCGCCTATCGTTTTCCTCTTCTCTGTCATGCACTTTTCTGCAGCTTCAGAGGTGATGAACGATATAAATTCCGAAACGCATTCTTGAACGCATTCTTTGGCATCTTTGGCAATCTTCGCGGTTGGAGGAACGGCAGATTTCATCAGACGTGATACATTGGCTATCTTTTAGCGATGAAATGAGCAAAACGAAACAAAAAAAGGCGAGAACAACGCACTGGTAAGAACCGATCTTGTTCTCGATACTCTCCAACCTCCTGGTCTGTTATAGGTGCTGGTTCTGGCGGTTCTTGTTGCTGCTGCTCAACGTTCTCCCCATTCTCTGGTTGCGCGGCAAGAATGGGCTGTAGCGCTTGTTCTGACATTGCAAGGGATTCCAGTTCGTAATGCCTTGTCCTATATCGCTTCCTGTGCGTTACGATCCTTCTTATAGATCGATTTGTCGAGGGACTTTGGGAATGCTCGGTAGAATGGAGTAGCAGGAGAAAAAGAGGGCGCTGCCCAGCAGGATTTGCTCGTCGTGGGTAGTAGTAGAGGGAGAGAACTGAAAGGGCTGCAAACAGGACAGCGCGGGTAAATTGATCTTGGGAAAAAGTCTAGACCAAGGGCGGCCGGGAGTATTACGATTAGATTAGATTACAATATATACGGATCTATCAATCGGATCACCGAGGTCTCGGCCCTGACAAGCCCAAAGCGGCTTCATCCCCGACCACGACGAGCTCAAGCTGAGATTTCGTCTGTTCACGCCGTCGCTTTGGCCTGTAAATTTTCTTCGACCTGGTGAGTTAAATTGTGAGTCCAACAAGTCCTCCAGTCACAGGCCCTATTGGTAGTCTTTGGTCAATGAATGCTCGGGCGCTCAATTTGGGATGAAACGTTCCTATCAGCCTCGCCCCAGAGGCCAGGCAGGACGGGTAGCGATGGAGTGCACTAAACTGGCTATGTCATTGACATCACACTAAATCTAAATCTGATGTCTTCGACTGTGTGAGTGGCTTTACTAGGCCTTACCTCGCTCCCTCTATTTGAGGAATTCAATGTAGCCACCCTACTGGCATCCCTGAAAGTTTGCAATTGGCAGAGTATCGAGGGTAATAAGTCATAGAAGGACTTGGTGAACTCGTCGGACTCGATCAGTGGGTCCTGCCACGAGAACGGGAGCTCGAAGGACAGCTTGGGCACACCGGGTACATACCGATCGACGGTTTCAATGACCGGTGACTTCGGGCGATCGAGTCCTTCTTGAACGTTAAACGACGAGTTGTTCATTTCAGGCTATGCTTCTTTGGATAGTGGACGTAGCAGAAAGGAGGGGGCGGCCGATGCGGACCTCGAATTAGGCATAATAACCAATATGCAAGCTGTCGTCGACGGCTTTACGGCTGGAACTCAAAACCACACCGCTCAACTCCGGCTCTAGGTTATCCAATAGTACACTAGTGGTTTGATAGTATGCCACCGGTGACCGTCTCTACAATAGGCTCACTACCTCCAACGTCGCGCCGGTTTAGATTTTTCCCACAGGCTACTGAGAGTGGGAATTACTCGGACCAGGCCAAAGAATTTCACCTTCATTACTGTAATAATGTAGGGTGCTGTTCAGCGGCGATGCCAATTCCCTTACATGGAAATGAATTGTAGAAGCGTATAAAACGAACGGGGGGCGAGCGCTGAATGTTTCTTTCCCCTTTCCTATTACCCAACCGCACTGAGGGTTGATAAGGTTCTGTCGAGTCACCGCCGCAGCATCCTCGCAAGCGCCTTGCATAAGTTCAACCCTCCGCGTGTTTCATTGCCAAAGAGGCGAGTTCCTAATTATAACAATCTTTCCTGAACTTACAATTTCCACCCGAAATCATACAGGTTTTGGTTCGGACTCAGCTCTCTGCCGATTGCTTGATGAGAGCTCCCTTGAGCTTTCTGGATATTGACGAGGTTCTAGTAGCCTCTGCTCAAGCCCTCGATCAGTGCGGCTACAGTCATTGCGTTTTCGGAAGCGCAGCCTGCTATCTTTACTTGCGACTTGTCGGACAGCCTCAAGTTCGAGTTCCGAATGTAGATTGCATCCCCCCCTCTCAATAACTCCGTAAATCTGACTCGCATAATAGGATGTCGATATTGTCGTCTTTCCTCGCGCTCAATTCTGTAGCCCCGACGCGGAGCAGATCAAACGGGACATCGTGAAGCAGGATTCCCGGTTTTACCTACTCGACGCAAAAGACCCCAACGCAACGTACAAGGTGCTCTATTTCCAAAATCCGGACTCGCAAAACTCCGGCATAGCACTCTGGAAACCGTGTAAAGTCGACATTTTGGTAGACGAGAACGCGTGGGCGCCCAGTGAACTGAAGATCCCCTTCATTCCCAGCGACTTGATCAACACCTGCTACATCAAGTTGAACCAGACCGACAGCTCTATCTCCACTAGCCTCTTGGACGGAGATTGGAAACCCGTGTATCTCATCCCCTCGTTGGTCCTCCTTTTCTTGAAGCTTAAAGGATGGGAAGACCATCGAGATTCTCCGAGGGATGATTTCCGTGCAAAGGTCCCATACGACGCACGGGAGGTCATCCAACTCACGCAGAATGTCGTCTTCACGTCGGTTTATGGTCCTGGAATTCAGGACCTTTCCAAGCTCGAGTTGAAAACCGAGTTTTGGAACGAAACGACGAGACGTGCACGCGATTTTGTTGCGGGGTACGTTCGGGAACTTGATGATGCTGTATGGTCTCACTGGGCAGATTACGCCTTGATTGACCAGGGATACCCTCAGGAAGTTCGAATGCAGCACGTCACGTACCACGAGCAGACGTGGGATTACACCAACGCCACCGCGACGAACGGTTATTGGCCTACGACAAACTATTATCCCTGGCAGTATTACTATCCGTACGGATTCTGGTGATCCAGTGGACCCAATGGCTGATAGATCTGAAAGCCGCTGTCAGGAACCCAACTCCTGTGGCATAAAACGTGGTCTTACCCATCTCCATCCTTCCTGGTCCATCTCACGAATAACTCCCTCATCTCATGCGGGAGTTGGCTTCTCGTCCGATTATTCTAGACACGAGCCATCCTCTCTTTTTTGCTCGTGGGTCCTCGGGCCTCGACGTAACGCGCACGCTTGGCACTTATGTCTTACCAGTGGAGACACTCAACTATCAAACCCCGGCTCGTCTTTCTTTTCCCAAGACAGCGCCTGCGTAGTTCTTGTGGTGGTGTCCTGATTTTTCTCAGGCGAGCTGACCGTCACTGCTTCGTAGCTAGCGTAGTGCTACCTGTACTAATTCTTTCATTCTCTCATTCCTTTTGTGTTTTCATATCCAACTTGTATCAATGCTATCGTCGGCGGTATGTATGACTATGTAGCTTATAGATATCTCAACATGGTCTGCCCAAATGTACTTGTATATGTAGCCAATATATGAAACAGCACGCGTGGCTGCTATGGGGACTCGCGATGTGAATGTATACATACTTTCTGACACCCAAGACGCATCCTGACGCGTCGCGTCGCGTCCTCACGAGCCATCACGCGCAAATCACATGCTATCAGAACGTTTTGAATCTCCTTTTTTTGCAATTCGCATCTTGCTCTGATACGTCCAGCACACCGAGCCCTTCACTCTTTTTTTTCTTACGGGCTAAGGTGCTCCACTAATGCCCTACCTACAGAGACACGGTATAGACGAAGCTATCGTGGCAGCGGCTGGAACTCTTCGTAGATGTGGATACAGACATTGTCTCTTCGGAAGCGCAGCGTGCTATCTTTACTTTAGGCTCGCCAAGCAGCCCATCCCTCGGACTCCGAATGTGAGTTTGTGATTATGTTTTATTTGGCTCTCGTAGATCAATCATTCTTAACGCGCCTTTCTTTTGTCCGCCAGGATGTCGATATCGTCGTCTTTCCAGAAAGAGACGCATCGATTGATGCAGAGGATATAAAACGTACCATGACAACCCAGGACCCTCGGTTCTTCTTGACTGAATCCAAGAAGCCTGGCGCTACTTACAAGGTTCTATGGTTTCGACCTCAAGGACGTCCACGCGTAGGAGTGAATTACTTCGAAGCATGCAAGATCGACATATTGGTTGACGAGGACGCGAAAAACCCGAGTTCTCTGGAGATTCCGTACGTGTCCTCCGATATGCTGGAGATATGCCACGTGAAGTTGAACCGGAATGGGAGTACAATTGTCCAGGCGAAAGAGCGTAGTCCGGCGCCCGAAGGAGTTCGTGTGTGTATAATGCCCTCCCTGATGCTTTTGTTTCTCAAGATCAAAGGGTGGGAGGATCACGGGAATTCTGAAGAAGAACGCTTCCGGAAGAAGGTGCCAAACGATGTGCTAGAGATATCGTTGCTCACGCAGCACGTCGTCTTCACTTCGAGTTTCAGAAGTGAGCTCGATCAACTGGAGCTCAAGCGACAATTTTGCGACGATACCAAGAGACGCGCCAGGGCTTTCCTTTTCAAGTACTTCCAGGACATGGGATATTCGTCGTGGTATAACTGGATCGACCTTCAGTTGATCACTTTGTTCGATCTCCTAGCCGCTACCACTCAATACATAGCTCGCAGGCAAGTCGTACCAGTCCAGCCTACAATGATAGACGGTACCGAGCGATATCCCTTACCCGATCCAAGCTCCCGCATACCTCGCGACATTACGGAGCTGTGGACGGCTATCGATGACCTTTCCAGCTGTCTCAAAGGGATGAATTATCTCTACGGCCTTTCAGGAGACATTGCTAAGGATTATCATCATGGACGTTTCTTGAAAGCCATATCCAGCGCCGAAATTCCCAAGGTGATCGATCAATGCTCCATAATTTGTAGGAAACTAACAGTGGCATGCTGTCTTGAGTCATCGAAGTAACTGTGTTCCCCATGGACGAGAACCTTGACGAGCAGAGAATTCAATGTGAACTCATCGAGCGAAACCCTCACTTCTATCGTTCTCTAATCCAAGACCACGAGGATCCACGCTCTGATCTCTGGTATTCCTTTGAGGAACCACCGTACATTGATCGTTCAGTCAAAATCCACATCGTCATATGTAATCGCGACTCGAAGATTCCTCACATCCCAAGGAACCAGCTGGTGGTTTTAGTATTCAAAAACAGCCCTCTCATCGTACCTAGCGTGCCCCCGCTCGTTCTACTTCTATTGATGCTTTGGGATTGGGCAGACTGTCGTAAACTCCCAGATTGGCAGGCACCCCAGGAGGATGCAATCACGATCGCAAAGGACATTATCGACCTGACGGCTGATTTGGCAGAAGACCCGAAGCGCTTGCCAAACATCGAAGATGCGCAGTGGCTTCCTTTGTGGTTCCGAAACCAAGGGATACGACATACACTCGACACTGCAGGCAATGCGGGATCGTATCGCTGTGAACCGAGTTCAACTCTGTTTACGCTCGGTTTCCGCCAAGTTTACCACGAATTGGCTGTATGTCCTACTTCACGTGACTTTCTCCTGCATGAGGCGAAGGCATGGACAACTTGCGGTGAACTTGGTGGAAACCGAGCGTAAACAGAGTTTACCTCGGTTCATGGTGACAAGAGCCCACTTTGCCTGCAGTGCGAGTTTTTCAAGGAGAATGTCAGCTTTGGTGCGATGAACTCGAGTCACTACATATATTGGAATAGAATGAGCTTACTTGACCCGCTTACGATGATGGACGTCCGTGATGGGTTTGGAGGATGGCCGGATAAGTATAGACGAGTGGATGCTATCTTAGAGGATGTAGCATGGGCTTTTGGGTACTCGGGAGGCGAGGACATGGAGAGGGATCTAAGGTCCCGGTAGCCATATCCCGTGGTGACTTCTCATTCGCCGCATGGGTATACCTGGTATTGTATAGACAGTGAGTTTGTATACATCGGGTGTTTAACAGACCTTGAGAAATCCGAAGAGCTAGCGTTCAATTTGCACCCGAAGAAGTCAAGAATGCTCCTCTCCTGTTCCAGCGTCGTTCATACGCTCATCGCTCAGCCTCCATATGGTTATTTTGGTCATGCGCCGTCTCAAATGTACCAAGTCGAATACAATTGATCTCGTTCTAACTAACAAAACCGAGTACACCCTATGTTTTACACACCGAGTGTTCCGAAAACTAAGGCACAAACACGAGAAGGAAAAGGTATAGCGTACTTTTCAGCTGACTGTGTATACCGAATCAGCCGACGCCCCTGTTTCTGGGGACCGGGTGAACGCCACTGATTAGAATCACGGATAGAAGTCTGTCGATGGTGAGAGAGGGGAGAAGGACTTCATCAGTTGCTGTGAGTCGCAAGGAACGATCTAAGAACATACCTTTACTAGACTTCTCCTGATGCTTCTGTAGTCGCCTTGAGCAATGGGCTCACAATCTTGATCACAGATCCTAATCAGACAAACCATTCATTACGCCTTCGAGCTAACAGAAAATTACAGCTTCGACGAGCCGGAGACTAGGGCTTGTACAGGATGGATAATGACCGCACACGTGGGAGGACGACAAAAGGAAGGATGAGTTGGAATACCTGGAGTACCTATGCTACTTTCGCCGAGGTCACTTTCGCCAGATCAATCACACGTCCCTCACTGCCGCCAATCTTCTCTTCTGAATCTGTGTCACCTACACGATCTCCACCGAGAGCGCTGATTTGGTATTGAGAACGAATATCCAAGGTAGTCTGTAATGTACTTGGGCCCTGCCTCGTTCCTTGTGAGGACGAGTGTTCAGCGAAGTGGATCGACATCATTTGTTCTACGCTGTCCACTGATTTTCTGTACGCAACACGCACGATGATCAAGGTAGGTGCCAGGCCCTAGGAGGAATTTCGTAAACATTTGCGGGGGCAATATATGCAGAAAGCTGAGGTACGTACCGCCATTAGATTTGCGAGTGGTTGGAAGTCGACCTGAACGGTACCATGGAACTCTGGATCTTGTGTACGAGTTACCACTATCGTGGCGATCAGGGCGGTGGGGTATAGCAATCCCGATTCAAGGCTACGAGAGGATGATGAGCCCCAGCGGCGGTGGTTATTTTCGGAAGAAAAGAAAACACACATGATGGCCACAATGGCATTGTACTTGTCGCGAATAGAGCTTCCCATCTGTTGTCGTACTTTCCGACTGATCCACCAAATTCTTCCCGCTGAGGCACGAAAGTTTTATGGATCGATTGGTCACCCGAGCTTGTGAGGAGTCAGGCTTACCCGTCAACAGCGACAACAAGCCATTAAAGACGGCGATTGCGAGCGATGTTCCATCACTGATACGTACCCCTTCCCGATACACGTAGAATTTCAGGGGATCGGCCGCGCCGATGAAGCGCGCAATCACAGTTCCAAGGGATACTCCTAGTTCAAAGCATGATGGTCAGTATTTACTTGTTGTAAGAAGGGGTGTTCGACATACCGTTGAGGATAAAAGCCCCGACACCGAGGGTGTATAGCATAGTCTTCTTATTATCCCAAAGCACGTAGCACCGGTGAATCTGGAATGAAAACTGTCAAAAAGGAATGCGGTCCTGGATACTCCAAACTCACGACCATGAGATCAGCAAGAGAACTTCAAATAATCGTGTTAGAGGCTGCGTAAACTCTCAACCAAAAGTGGGTCCGGCGCACTTCATCAAGGTGGGTATGAGAAATGTGATAAATCTAAGCGGATCGGTGAACAAGCTGAAACCATGGACTAACCCGAAGAGCAAAAAGTACGTACAACCAAGCATTTTTCCTGGCGTCACCCCGGATTAGGTACCACAGCATAGGGTCAAGTTCCTTTGTTTTCACGGCACGAAACATGACAGTGGCCTCTCGTGTCATACCGAATGCCTGCATTCCAACGTATAAACTTGCGAGAGCGAACAGGGAAACGGTGCACCATAAGTATAGTCCTAGTTGAGACCTTTGCCGGTGAAGAAGTACGTGCATGCAGAGGCCGAAGACGATCGTATACATCCCTGCCCAGGTGACATGTTAAGAGCTATTGAAATAAGGTTCCAATCGATAGCTCACCGTAGACGACGAACATGGGCTAGTGGAGCAAGCATGTTCAGAAATGAGAGGGGAAGTAGATTTGGCGATCACTTACCGAGAGCGTCGCAACAGGCGCCACAACAACACTCTGAACTGTAAGGTAGGGTTCTATAAGTTCTTCCAGAGTAGGTGGTTGGGAGGCCATTGAGAGTCTCAGGGAATTCGTTATACGAGATCCTTTGCCTTAGTACCAGGTGCGCCAGGATCTTTTATACTTTGTCTTTGCCTCACATTAGGACGGCGGTAAGATCCGCTCGATAAATGAAAATCACCTCATGACGCGTAGTTCCGAGTCCTAATGTACAAACAAGAAAAAAGCTATTCTACCGATATATACCCTTCAATTGACTTTCCACAGCATCAGCCGACATTTTGATATCTGGTAGATGAAACGACTGTTAGAGTGGCTCTGGTTGACACGGTAACAGCACGACACGTACACTTCTGGGGATCTAACGACACCAACCAAATGGATAACGCCGACGGGGGGAAACCTCATTAGTGATGTGGCGTATCTCAAGGAACAAACGAACCACTTACTCTTGCTAAACTCTTTCTCGCGATGCTTTTGCGTAAACGCCTTGAGCGACGGAATCACAAACTTGATCACATCGCTCCCGACAGCGTCCCGCTCCTCCGGATCATCCTCCAATACAGGAGCAATCTTGTGTCGTTCCAGAACTTCCTCCAACAGGTCGTAAAAACGCGTGAATTTCTCTTTGGTGGCACCCCTCCCGGCTTTCTCTTTCGGATCGTCAGTCAAGGCCTGCATGAGCGGGGAGAAGTTAGCATCGAAGTAAGCGGATTTGGCGGTACGGAAGTTGGAGTTAAGGACGTCTTGGGTAGGTTTGGAGAGGTAGTCGAGGAGTCGGTCGTCTTTGGGATCTATGCAGATGTTCCTACGTAGGTAGGCGATGTTGTTGAGGAGGAAGACAGCGTTGAAAGGCGGCCTTCGTTGGCTTTTGGCAACCATGTTGAGTGTGCTTATAGACGTGTTGACGATATCGTCTACGAGGGTGAATTTGTGCATGAGAAATCAAGAAGAGTCCTACGTGGATCGGCACTTACAGATGTAATGTTCCAACAACACTTGCTCGTCTGTACCCCCCGCCCTTGCCTTCGACACCTGCATTCCTTCGCCCATCTTCCAGTTGCCATCTCCGAGGGCAGTAAGGATATCGCCGGCTGCAACGAGGGTTTCTGGAAGCCTGCTCAAGAACTGAACGGCCTAATTATCACGAGAATCATCAGCAAATGATTCTACGATGACCAAAGGACAACTTACAGATATGCTGGAATCCATCAACTCGACGCTTGTATCCGAAGTCCTGCTCATGGCCCCTAGCTTGATATCCGCAAGGACTTCGGGAAAGAGACGCTGACAGAGGCTCCGGAAACTTGAGAGTGTCTCCTTGTATTCGTCGCCGCTTTTCCGGTCGTCCGAAGCTTTCCAGGACGCAATGTCGTCCCAGCTGTCCTGAAGGCTGACCAACGCTTCGTATGCAACCAGTGCAATGAACCCATTCTTTTGCAAGGACCGTTTGGCGAGGGCGACGAGCGAAGTCGCGGTGTTGTTCAGGAGTAGCAACACAGGCTTCAAGAGCGTATTGTAAGATGAAGCTATGACCGAGGAACTGCTCAGTGGGCTGAGCTCGGTCAACAGACGATATTCATCCTATGTGAAAATTTTAGAAGAAGGCGAAGTGGAAGTTTGCAGTAGACGTACCTGCGCAACGCTTAGAACCGAACGAACCCAAGAGCCAAAGTCTCTTCCAGTTTGACCGGGATCTATAGTGTCTGCTCGATCCAGTAGCCGCTTTCCTTGTGTCTCGAGGCACTTCTTGATCCAGTTTCCCCTCATATCAGCGTAGCCACGTTGCGCTTCTTTCAGAATGGAGAGGATAGGGGGGGCTGCAGGATGCGATGGGTGAGTCGATGGTACTGGCAGAGTGCGCAAAAAATTGACAAGGGAGGTCAGGGTCGCGATGAGGGAGTCAGGGAAAGGTGCTTGAACGATATCAGAGCCTGGCGGAGGCGCAGTTCCAGACGATCCTTCCGCTACGAGCTTGGTGTATAGTTGCGTAAGCTTTTTCGCGCCCGTTTCCACCAATCTTGCCTGGGTAAACGATCAGTTAGAAAATGAGAGAGCACCCATAATCTGAACTCATACTGTGTCCATAGAGTCTCTATCGGCACCTTTGAACGCGATGCTAGCGTTCAAACGCTCTAGTGCATCCTGGTAGGCTTCAAGCTGGCCTGTTTGCGGACTTCAAGGAACGGTAGGATAACGGTAGGATGAGTATTAAAGCTACAGGCTGTGATTTGTTACTCACCCGCGCAGAATTAGAGCTTCTTCTGCTGCAACTCCTTCTTGGTTGCTCGCAACTTCATCGATCTTCAACAGGGCCTTCTCGATATCTGTGAACCAGGTCCCAGTCAGGCAGAGTGATATCAGAGATTGATTGGCCAACGTACTGCTCGCTCTTCTGTTCAGTATCTGCGTCGAGTTGTACAGAGGCAATATGGACTTTTCCAACTTCGCCAGTCTTGTATCGAAGCTGTTCAATATTGCTGTCTGGTTAAGTTGAAGGCAACCAGATCGTCCTGGCGAGCTTACAGGTCATTCTCTGCGAGATTTGCCTAGTTTTGTTGAGATTCTGCTCTAGCTGGAGTACCGTTTGAGATCAACGTCGTATCGACGAGGGCCAACACTCACCAGCTCGATCTCGGCAGATTCATCGTCCATGGCGTGCAGATAGGCTTGTTCCAGGGATATAAGCAGGGCTGAGTGGAAGAAAACTAGAATTGCAGCCACAAAAGAATTGGATCGCGGTGTTGGTGTGTTTGGGCGATGTCAAGGCCCTCGTGGTCGTCGCGAGCGACAGCAAGCTCGTGTTTGCGTATGTTTGGCAGGAGCATCCATCAGCGGTTGCGACGGTCCGTTATACCCGTTGCCTCCTAACCACCACCATCATAACATTCCCAAATCTGCAACAGTGCCCAGGCCAGAACAACATCCTCCAAGACAATCCAAGCCTTTACTTCATATGGTTGCTCTACGGATTTCTCCAACTGTAGCACGCCGTCACTTGCCTTTCCAGTAATCCTCACCAATCTTCTTGTAGAATTCCTTATCACGGACCCTTGAAGGCGCAATAGTTCTGGAACGTAGTTGTTATCAGAGCTCATTATGAGCTGAATGGCGGGACCGCAGTCAGTTTATGCGCAATCCTTCCAAAAGAACTTCACATACTCACAACATGGATAGTGACATTCGTGATATCCGCTGGAATAGCGTCGATTTGCCCCCACAGTGCGCTTTGAGTCTTCTAACGGCAACCTTGAAGACAACTTCAAGAACAGTATTTCGACGGGGGAAATTACGGGACCATGCAGACGACTAATCAGCAAAGCTCTGGTGAGACTTGCGGGCCACTGGATTGTTAATCATGGCTAAAGAAAGGTTATCACGCAGGAGAGGCCAAGGAAAACCAAGACCTGTCGAGTTACTATGGAACCTCGTGAACTATAGAAGGCTTACTATCCGTCTATACGAAGCTGCATGGTACCACAGGAACACCCCGCGCCGGCCTTCCCAAATATCTAACAGTACTCACCTCGAAAGACACAGTAAACTGGCGTATTAGGTGGCCACGTTCGGTTCGACTCGCTCGGTCCGACCCACTTACTTAGCAGTACCCACGTACAAGGATTCAGCAGCACCTCTGGACGTTTGATCACGGTATCAACACAGTAGAACACCGTCGGCATGGTCAGAATTCTTGGCGCTATCCACGTTTTCCCGGAGGAGACGTGCAACTTCCGTGCCTCTTTTGCATCTAATTCACGATGGGCACGCGACATTCAGGCTCAGGGCAGTTGTTGTGTACAACAAGGACCGGAAACTAGAGAAACGTGCGTTCATTTCGTTCCTTAACTGGTTATGGTCGACATACTGATACTCTGTGATTTGGTAGCTCACGCAGAGGCCTTGGACTTTACGATAGCTCCAAGTCCATTACCCCATACTGAATCTCACACTCTTCGACGTCATCACGAACTGACCAGCGTGGAACAGGTTGGTCCGTTGCTCGAAACTCGAGAATCTGAGGCTACCTTTACAAAATGGCGACTTCACGACGCATCAATACATTAGCCCGACAAAGTGCCACACGCTTCGTGTTCTAATCGCCGTTCACGCCATAACACGGCGCTCTGTGTCTACGTGGCCCACACGATACGCCTCTGCTCATGATCCAAAGTTCCTTAACCATGCTTTCGATATCTACTATCGTTGAGTTGGGCTCTTGGCCCTTCGCGGAACACTGAAGCGGTTGTTGAGCCCTATTCAATCCCAATCAACCCCAAACTTCTAGCGGCAAGATTGAGCCCTGGACCCCAACAGGTTGTGGTATCACGAGATGTCTTCGGTGCTATACGAATTTCAGTCGCACCGCTTGATCTGCGAAATCTCATGGTCCTGCTACCACTTCACGACATATCTCGACCATGTGCAATATGCCATTCTAAGCATACGATTCGGATAAGTCGGCGTCCTTTACTCGTGCACGGCTACAGCCTCTGAGGGTATCGGTCGGAAAATACCATGCGGTACGTTTTGTGGAACTAGAGCTAGGAAAGGGATAAAAGGCCAGTACGTTTCGTTCTCTACTCTCCAGGATCTCATCGTCCTTAACTGCCCAGTCGCTTGCTACAGAAGTTCGACTTCAACGAGGTTCAAGAATGGTCGCGTTCAACAAGTTCTTCTCCTCTGTTCTCCTTGCTGTTCTGTATGCATCCTACGGCAATGCTGCACCTTCGACCACCGGCGCCAACCACTCTACTCACCGTGTAAGGAACCTTGGTCGCGGTCTTCAGGTTGAGGCCTTCCACCCCGCCTCCAACTACCAGGTTCGTGAGATCGAGCTTTCTATGTCGCATTTGGCCTGACCTACGCGTCTCCTAGACCTTCGGAGAGGGACTCGACCTTCCAGCCTCGTTCGGAGAGTCCAGCATTGAGGACAAGACTGTCGAGTTTGTCGCGTCACAGTTGAAAGTTGACTCCGAGAACATCTCGTTCAAATCTGGTTTCACTTCCGAGGACGGCGCTACATACGGATACGCCAAGCAATTCCATGTTAGTCACACTCAACACACACTCGTCGACAAACGCCTGATTAATCTTTTTTAGAATGGTATCCCCTTCAACAACGCCGTTGCCAACGTGGCCTTCAAGAACAATAAGGCTGTCGCTTTTGGTTCATCCTTCGTGACTGACGGTATGTGCTTTTGAGTCGTGGAATCCCCGTCATCTGATCGAAATTTGCTATTCTCCAGCCAAGTTTGCCGACTCTACCCCGACCGTCGATGTCAACGAAGTCATTCCCAAGGTTGAGGAGGCTCTTCAAGGCAAGAAGAACGACATCGAACCCACTCTCGAGTACCTCGCCCTCCAAGACGGTACCGCTGCTCTTGTCCACGTCTTCCAGGTCCAGAACGAGGAGGAGTTCACCTTCTACGAGGCCTACGTTGACGCGCACAGCGGTGAACTCGTCTCGGTCACCGACTTCGTCGCTGATGCCAGCGTGAGTCAGATCCCCTTTTCGCCCAGTGTTCTCGTCTCCAACCAACGTGTTATTCTATAGTACAAGGTTCTCCCCATCTGGAAGCAGGACCCTCGGGAGGGTCTTGAGACCCTCACTAACCCTCAAATCACCACCGCATCCCCTAACGGATGGCACTTGACCTCTGGCACGACCACCGAGTATGTTTGCTCCAACTCCCAACGTGTTCATTTCGCTTAATTTCATTGAACAGGGGTAACAACGTCGTCGCCTACAAGGGAGCGTTGACTGCCACGACCACTCAATCCAGCAGCGGACAAAACTTTATCTACACGTACGACCCCGCTCAGGCACCCGCCGCCGGCCAAAACGTCGACGCTGCCCGTACCAACGCGTTCTACATCGTCAACGCCTACCACGACACTCTCTACCTCTACGGGTTCACTGAGAGAGCCTACAACTTCCAAAACGACAACTTTGGAAAGGGCGGTGCTGGCAATGACCGTGTTCGCATCAGCGTTCAGGATGCTTCCGGTACTAACAACGCCAACTTTGCTACTCCCCCTGAGTACGTGCTATTGCTTTACGTGATGATGCATTCTAAGATTTGACTTTTACGCTTGATAGTGGCCAGCCTGGTCAATGCAGGATGTACATTTGGACTCGCACAACTGTGAGTATTGGTACCTATTTCGCAATGCGCAACTGACCGCCATATTCTTTCTTCCTTTCAGCCCAACCGTGACGGTGTTGTCCAGAACGACATTCCTATCCACGAGGTTACCCACGGTTTGACCAACAGGATGACTGGAGGTGGTACCGGTCGCTGCCTCCAGACCACCGAGGCTGGTGGCATGGGTGAAGGATGGTCTGATGCTCTTGCTGAGTACGTGATCGGCGGTCTTGGTCGGAAAGGTCGATATTGATCTTCCCTCGCAACAGCTGGTTCTCTCACTCCGACACCGCAACTGTCTCTGACTTCACCTTGGGTGACTGGGTTTACAACACTGACGCTGGTATTCGTTCCCGCCCCTACTCGACGTCGACTACCACCAACCCCTACTTGTACTCGCGGGTTGGCACTTTGACTGCCGTCCACTGTAAGTTTCCGCTACCCGTGGTCATTTTCCGGGATGCTGACCTACTCTTCCTTAGCGATTGGAGAGGTGAAGTTTCTGACATTAACGCGCGTCGAAAGGATACTGATGATTTCTTTTTTATTTTACCATTATCCAACCACATAGGTCTGGTGAGTAACCTCCCTATCCTCCTGCCTCGTAAATTTGACTCATCTTATCTCTCTCTCAGGGCTAACATTCTCCACAACGTCTACGCTCAGCTCGTTGCTGCCAACGGCTGGTCGAGCACTGCCCGCACCAACGCCTCTGGTACCTCCGGAAACGTTGTCTGGCTCAGACTCGTCGTCAACGCTCTCTCCCTCCAGCCTTGCAACCCCACCTTCGTCTCTGCACGTGATGCCATTATCCAGGCTGACCAGAACCTGTTCGCTGGTGCCCACAGATGTCTCTTGTGGAGGGTCTTCGCCAGCAGGGGTCTCGGCCAGGGCGCTGCCAACTTCCGTGACTCCACTACCGTTCCTTCTGGCTGCTAGATTATTTTCTAAGGTCGAAGAGATGGACTTTCGTCATCACATTTATTGATCATTATTCAAAGGAAGTATTCAAAGAGATGTATTATGAATGTAGTTGTAGATGTATGTTACGATTATATTCACGATACCCAAAAATCAATTGTCTTGATACGCATTTCCTCCTTTCGAGTTCTCGTACCAATCGCAATCGCAACTTTCCTCGAGGCGAAAAGTTGGTTCAATCGGAATTGACGGTAACACCGAGCAAACCCCGAGGCTATCTCTAACTCAGAGATAAGAAGTATATGTCTGTCAACATTATCGTGGGATTTTGTCGAGGTAGAGGCAAGGTAAAGCATCTAATGGACTTGAAATTGACGGGAAAGATGTCAAACCTTGGACCAAGGTGGAACTTCCGGCCCGAGTACTCTGGCGGCCGGCATTTGCCGACTACCAACACTCGTGACAGGTCACAGATGGTGACCTCAGCCCTCTTGTCCTAGACCTACTCGGACACCCTCCGGTTCTTGTCTCCTCGATGTTCTATTGTCCAACTCTCGGTCTGCATTGATCAGAACCCCACAAAATACGAGAGTCAGTATTAAAGAAGACTGCCAGCTCCGCCTCTCTCCCACTCTCTAACAATGCTGTGGACTTCGGAATCACGACTCATTGTCTGTTGCCGGTACATACCGTTTCATGCATAAGCCTGAGATGTGGACTGCTTGTACTCATTTTTTGCTTTCTGAACTGTCGTTAGCTCGTGGTGCTAACGATGGGCACGCCTTCAAGCCTCCAAGCTTCGAACCAACTCTTCTTCGTAAATGGATCTC
Organism: Marasmius tenuissimus; assembly: GCA_029532415.1. Lineage (NCBI taxonomy): Eukaryota > Fungi > Basidiomycota > Agaricomycetes > Agaricales > Marasmiaceae > Marasmius > Marasmius tenuissimus. Next base: position 6,287,872 of record JAQOTA010000050.1, on the reverse strand, counting down.
GGTGATTTGCATTTTGTGTTCCCTCAAATGGATACGTCAACTGGCACTCGGAGAATCTGCTTCTTTAATACATGTTTGGCCTGTCGTCTTGATATGAGCATCTCAAACGAGGCGTAGATGCTGCTCTGAAAATCGGAGATGAGATTCACGGCGGACCACGAGAAACGCCCAGGTACGTTGTGATCACCTTTTCCCGAATCTAGGTTAACAATGGACATCCAGATACCTCCCAAGAAGGGCCGTTTCCGATACGTTAGCTCGGACCTTCGCTCTTGCCCGCCGAGTCGGTTTAATTGGAAAAGGCTCTAAAATTAGGCAAACGACTGGAAAGTCCGGAATCCTCGATCATGAGGAAGGTTGCGCCACCGTTGTCCAGTCGGAGCTAGAGATGCATACGTAGGTGTGCTCTGAAAACCTTTACTTTAGCTTGCGCAGAAGAACTAACATGTTCTGCCCCTTGGGTACCGTAGCCTGGATCCTTCCGAGATCTCGCATCAGCTGACCGACAAGGGCTACCAATGCATTGAATTTACAAGTGACGATTCTGGAATCATCTCGCCTCGCGCTTACATCGGAAACAACCGCGGAGCACCTCAGGCTCGGCTTTTTTCACCTAACAATCCCGCGTCGCCATTCGCTCAGTGATATACATCTTTACCTCCGCAACCACTTCGTTCTCGAGCTTATGAGTATCGGAGACATTCTTCGCTTCGTCACATCAGCCTCAGGCAAGAAAGGATAGGCTGGGACCTGATTTCATAACCCATATGAAGGCAAGGCTCAACGTTCAAATGAGACCCACACGGGTGTAGGCGAGGTGTAGGTGGTGGGTGTTTTTTTAAGCTTGTAGTCGCGGATGGACATGCATTCTCATGAGAAATCCTCGTTTTCAATTTATTCGCTCGAAGAATCCCGTAAAGACGGGATGCTATAATGATCCTTGTTCAGTTGAAAATGATTCCCCCGCACTCACCCGCGGCCTCAATCAAGTTTAAGCTGGTCTTGCGTGCGATCTCGACACCTTCACAGTTGGGACAGGTGAACGCCCCTAACGGTTCTCTTCTTGTTCGCGGATATGATGAAAGCCAAGTGTTTCCCCCATTTGAGCTGGCGTCGAGTCGCGGAAAGCTTTCGTCAGTCGGCTCAAGCGTTCACGGATGATGCTCCGTGGCTACGTCGCCCTCACGATCCGACATTCCCGTAGCTTCTATGATTCTAGTTCCTTCCTTACCCATGCTTTCGCTTTCCTGTCATCGTCTTTGTCAGAGATCTTGGCGGTCCGCGAAAGATTAAATCCTAGAGTAAGCCTCATTCTGTCATAACTAATCCATAGGTTCCTAGAAACTGAATTGAACCTGGACTTTTTTAGATCATGAAGTCGCAGGGAAGCTCTAAGGGGTGCAAGAAGCCCGCAACGCATCAACCCATGTGCATCATGCTATTCTGAGGATAACTTGTTCAGGATGAATCCCCGCCATTTACTCCTACACGAGTATCGCGATTCGCCTCTGGAGTGCCCGGTTATATTAGACCATGCGGTTCCACCGTCTTCTTTGGAAGCAGGTCAAGGAAGATAAAAAGGAGGTAGGGTTCCGTCTGAAATCTTTGGGATTCTACCGGCCATCACACTCGAACACTTGTAACAGAAGTCCGACTCTAAACGTTAGGCATGGGCGCGTTCTACAAGGTTCTCTCCTCTGTTCTTCTCTCCATTTGCTACGTATCCTGCGTCAATGCTGCACCCTGGCCGGTTAGCTCTAAACACTCAACTCATCGTGTAAGGAGCCTCGGAGATGGGGTCCAGGTAGAGGTCTATCACCCCTCTACCAATTACCAGGTGGGTAAGATTTTGTACTTTCCGTGATATTCGAAGTGACTCATGACTCACACAGACCTTTGGAGAGGGTGTCGAACTTCCGGCATCTTTCGGAAAGCCCAGCATCAAAGACAGGACCGTTGAGTTCATCTCATCGCAGCTGAAGGTTGGGCACGAGGACGTCTCGTTCAAGTCCGGTTACACAGCGGAAGACGGCGCTACCTATGGATACGCCAAGCAATTCCATGCAGGTCCCTCTCGGCGAGTACTACTTCGATGTGAAGCTGACTGGATTCCTGCAGAACGGTATTCCTTTCAAAAACGCTGTAGCTAATGTCGCCTTCAAAGATGACAAGGCGGTCGCCTTCGGTTCATCCTTCGTCCCTAACGGTAACATTTAAACCTTTTCGACTGTGACTAGTTAATCGAGTTTTTCTATCATCAGCTAAGGTTGCTGACTCTACACCGACTGTTGATGTCAACTCTGTCGTTTCCAAGGTCGAGGAGGCCCTCAAAGGCAAGAAAAATGATATCGAGCCCACTCTCGAGTACCTCGCCCTCCAGGATGGTACCGCCGCTCTGGTTCACGTCTTTCAAGTCCAGAATGACGAAGACTTCACCTTCTACGAGGCCTACGTTGACGCGCACAGCGGTGAACTTATCTCAGTCACCGACTTCGTCGCGGATGCTGATGTGGGTGTATCCGGTCTTTGATTGCGGTCTTTTTGTTCACTTACACCGGATCCCAGTACAAGGTCGTCCCCATCTGGAAGCAAGATATTACACAGGGGGTCGAGATGCTCTCCAACCCTGGGATGAATTTCGCATCTCCCAATGGATGGCATCTCAGCTCCGGTACAACCACCGAGTATGTTTATCTGATTTTCATCGCCAAACTTGTCCTTATCTTTTTCAGGGGCAACAACGTTATTGCCTACAAGAAGAACACGACCTCTGTGACCAGCCAATCCGGCAGCGGGCAAGTCTTTGATTACACGTACGACTCCTCTCTGGCACCGGCCGAAGGCTCCAACGTCGATGCTGCCCGAACCAACGCGTTCTACCTCGCCAACACCTTCCATGACACTCTCTACCTCTATGGTTTTACCGAGACCGCGTTCAACTTCCAAAACGATAACTTTGGCAAAGGTGGTTCGGGTAATGACCGTGTTCAAATGAGTGTTCAGGACAACACCGGCTTCCTTCCTTTCAACAATGCGAATTTTGCAACTCCCCCAGAGTACGTACGACCTCCTTCATGTCGAAGCATCTAGGTTAAACGATCAAAACTGATAGTGGTCAACCGGGAGTGTGCAAGATGTACATCTGGATCTACACGACTGTGAGTGATGCAGAGGCTGTCCCTCGGGTATGCAATTGACCGCCGTTCAACCTTTTCTTTCAACAGCCCTTCCGTGACGGTGCCGTTCAAAACGATATACCAGTCCACGAAATCACCCACGGTTTGACCAACAGGATGACCGGAGGTGGTACTGGTACTTGTTTGCAGACCCTCGAGGCGAACGGTATGGGCGAAGGATGGTCTGATGCTGTCGCAGAGTACGTACCGTCTTGCCCACAGGAGATTTTCCAGGCTCATCTTTCATTTTCGCTGACACAATAGCTGGTTCGCCCACTCCAATTCTGCAGCCGTCACTGACTTCGTTATGGCCGAGTGGGTTCTCAACAGCGGCGTTGGCATCCGGTCCTACCCGTACTCGACATCCAAGTCTGTCAACCCCTACATGTACTCGAAGGTTGCCGAACTGTCCATCACCCATTGTAAGTTTCCGATACGTCCTCGATCGACTTCTTCTTACAAGCTGAATTGTGAATCTTAGCTATTGGAGAGGTAAAGTTATCAGAGTTAACGATTCTTCAGCGGATGCTAACATCTTTCTTTGTTTGCCTCTTCCTCCTCGTTTCTCATAGGTTTGGTGAGCACCCTCCCCTCGTGTGTTGAGGCATTCAGAACTGACTAATCCCCCTTTCCGTTCAGGGCTAACATGCTCCACAACGTCTACGCTGAACTAGTTGCTGCCCATGGATGGTCAGAGACGGCGCGCACTGGCGCCACTGGTACCTCTGGAAATGTCGTCTGGCTCAGGATCATCGTTCGGGCCCTCGCCCTCCAACCCTGTAACCCCACCTTCGTTTCGGCTCGCGATGCCATCATTCAGGCGGACCTGAACCTATACGATGGTGCCCACATATGTCTATTGTGGAGAACTTTCGCGAGCAGAGGTCTAGGTCAGGGTGCCGCCGACTACAAGGATTCTACTGTCGTTCCTCCTGCGTGCCAGAAGTAGAATGGTGACTGGCCAAAGAGACGGACTTTCGTTTATTATTCATTAAACGGTATTCACGAATTAGTGTTTTACGATTTGCTTGTAGATGTACTGTATCTTACGATTGCCCTAAATCAATTCTTTCCAGCCTGATTGACTTCGGCTTTGCAACAGACCGTTGAAGACTATATCTGGAAAAGTATTACGTACCGTGTGACTTCGCCGCAAGTGGAATCTTGGCGCGCTACTCTCATTGCTTCGTTTCTAATTACTACCACCACCCCAACAAGTGGGTAAAAAGTCAGTTTCCTCTCATGAAGTCCGCTTTACTTATCTATTTAATCATATTTTGCTGCAGGACATGTCTACATCCACGCCACATTCCTTTGAAGACTTGCTCCGTGCTGGGCGAACACTATCCTCAAGTGACGCAGCACTCATTGAAACTCAAATACAGAATCTGAATGGGAGAATAAAGGAGAGACATGAAAGTCTGAACGCGCTTCAACGACAGGTTTCGGTCTTGCAAAGGCAAATCCTCGGGCTCGAAGCAGAGCGAACGCGACACAAATCCCTGTTTGCGCCCATTCGGAAATGTCCCCCAGAAATCCTCTCCCTTATATTCGCTCAAACCGTTGACATGAACGTGTTTACCAACGAAATCACGGACGATCCTACCTATCTCAGGTCCAGCACAACTTTTGAACCGTCGACGTTGGTCGAAGTATGCTCCCACTGGCGACACGTCGCCCTGTCCACACCGGCAATATGGGCCTTGATTACCATCGACTTCAATCTCTCCTCCGAAATAATGTACGTCGACCCTGAACGGCTCAGACACGCGATCAAGCGATGTACCGAGCGGGCTCGAGAGCTTCCGCTTACGGTCGAAGTGGCGATCGAGTCGCGTCCATTCACAACGCTGCCTCAACATTCCAACCACCCCCTCGTTCCCCGAATACTGGAGCCACTTCTCGACGCTCCTAATTATTGGAGGTCTTTCCACCTTAAGGTCTCATCGCCGATTACGGAACGTGTCAGGGTTGACTTTCTCCGTCTATTTCTCCCGAAATTCCAAACACTTGAGCGCCTTGTGCTCCAAGGACCAGAGTCAAGTAGGGAGTTTGAATTGATTCGACAGCAGAACCTGCAGAGGATTCGCTCGCTGGAGTTGCGAACCCCCTACTCTATTCCGACAGGGAGACTAATCTCTCCATCAGGATCTCCATTCCCTTTCTCCCAACTCACCTATCTCTACCTCCGAGACCGCTCCGTTGATGAGGTCGCTACGATTCTCCATCTCTGTGCGAACCTCGTCTCCGTTCATTTGGAGTTGCTCCCGGCGGTGGGATCTCTGGATGATCCGAACACGCCTCAATCTTTGGACGAGGAAAATTCCGGAGCTCCCGAGACCGGGAACAGAGCAAATACCCAGGATCGCGCTGAAAGCACCCTTGTCATGAAGAGCCTTCGTTGCCTTACCATCGAACTTCCTGAACTCCCCCTCCGACGGGATCTCTTGACTACCCTTTTCGGCCACTCAAACACCTTTCCATTCACGCCCGTCACCCGCGTATTGACTGGCCTCACATGCCCCAATCTGAAGACCCTTGCTCTCCTGACAAGTGAACATCACAAACGCCAGTACCCCATCTCGTTCGCGGCTCTGAAGGATTTGGAGTCGTTCCTTCAACGTTCCAAGCTTTCGAGGGACGGTGGTCTGCACAAGTTCGTTGTGTCAGGGTTCCGGTTGAAGGATGTGAAACTCTTGAAGGTGTTGCAGTCGATGCCCGGGTTGACGGAGCTCGTTGTCGAAGAGCACCGAAGTTGCCATAGCCTTCTCACACCCAAATTTCTCAAGGGGCTGACGGTTCATTATCCTGATCTTCCTCTGTGGAACATCGACGAGCGCACTATTGCCAATGATATCCTCCAGGAGGATATAAGGGCGTTCTTCGACGGAACACTCGATGAACATGCCCTACTGGGCTTCAATTTCCTGGGGTCCGATAACCCATTCGGGGTGGGGAACGAGGAAGATCCTGCTAGTAGTGACGCACGGTCAGAGTCGGGGATCCCTAGTTCAGCATCGGAAGCCAGTGACAACGAAGACGAAGGAGATGAAACGACCTCTGTTCATTCGGTAGCTCTTCTTCGGACGTCGTGTTCATATACACACTCTCCCCTCCTTCCAAACCTCAGAAGTATCCACCTCACCGCTCGATCTGATTGGAAGAACGATGTATTTGAGAAGATGGTCGAATCACGTACTCTCTATTTGCACCCGAACATCCCTCGGTTTGTTCCCCCTAAGGAACCTATCGTTCCCCTCACCTCGCCTCTTCTATCAGTTCATGTCAAGATTCTCGATCCTCTTGCGGGCCGTGGTGGCTGGGAGCATGGCGTTCCACGCTTGAAGAGAATACAGAAGGCAGGATTAGCGGTGCGCGTTATGGACGGGTCATCGAAAAACGGAAAACCGTTACTGGGCTACCCTACCCCAAAGCTGAGGCCACTCTCGAGTACCTGAGTCATGCGTTATCAGGGGCGGGACGCCCTAACTCACGCCGACTCCCTCGTTCTCAATTGTTCCTTTTCCCTCGTACTTTATTTCTTCGCCTGCAGTTCTTCGGTGGATCTCACGAACCGTGTCTGCGACTTCTATTCATTGGCCCGCATACCCTACACTCAGCTCACGCCTTAATTTACTTAGTTCATCACCTTTGTTCTGCATGTTTGCTCTGCTTTTTTGGTTATTTGGGACTCTGCAGTCTACCATATAATGTACGGGACTAGATCTTGGATAATTCTTTAGTGATTTATGGGCAATCAAATGTAGATATAGGGAACGGTGCGTGACTATGAAGGTCACTTTGCAAGGCAACTCACAAGACGAAGTCAACAAATGAAGGAATGGCACCGAGGGGGCGGGAAGAAGGTGCGGGCGAATGTTAATAATGCTTCAGAGGAAGTTACACCGACGAAGGTTGAAGGAAAAAGTCGCCGAATTGTGGAACCCTAACGGGACATCTCGTAGCATCACCACGAAAAACGGAGTTCATCGAGATGTCCCATCCTAGGATTGAGTAACCAAGGTAAGCAGCGACGAAACCCTACTGAAGTTGAGGTTCGATGATCTTGATCAGGAGTGTCCATACCTGCATCTCCCCGAGTTCTGTTAATATATCGACTCTGTAACGTAACAAGACGTATCTATCGTTGGGTTTAATCAAAGGATATTGCTACTGTACATAAGAAAGTAGGATTAGATATCTAGGGGGAGAACTTTCCCTTGATAATATCTGACGCTGTATAGAACGATTTAGTCCCGGGTAGTCTTTGTAGTGGTCATCTCTCACCTAGCTCTGCGATTGTGTAGACGGTGGCTAAGATTTCAAGAAACTATCAGTCGGGATTCACTATCTACATTCCAAGTTGGTTTACCTTGTGTATGAGCCGCAATATTTAGGGGGACAACGGAAAGATCAATCACTCGTATGTTCTTCGTTCCATATACCTGAAACCCTCTTTGTGAGCGGTCATTAGGTTCCCGCTACTGTTAAGTAGAGGGTTTTACCGGTCCATGAAAAACCGATTCTGCGCACCCCTCCTTTGGGCACTTCCCACGACTCACGTGTACTTTCACACAGTTACGGCCATCTGAAGTATCTGAATTTCAATATATTTCCGGCAGTGTCTGCATTCTCTTCCGTCTCCCGTCGTGCCAATTTCCAAATGCCAATCCAAGCAAAGAAGAAGCGGCCGTGAAATATCTCAGAAGTGCAAGGATGTCTTGCTAACTCACTCACAAAGTATTCAGAGCTTGCAATTGGCAGATTTTAGGTTCAAGATCTGCACTTTTGAGTGCGACGCGTTTCTCGCACAGAAGAGGTGAGCATTCGTGTCTTTGCTCTTGTTTTTGTGTGTGTGCTCAATACTTGAATGTATGTTCCGGGCAGAGCTCTCTCGAAGATCGTGTCAAGATGATCTTGAACCACGGTCCACAACCCACCCTCACTCCGACCTTCAAACGACTCAATCAGGTTCCGTCCCCTGGTGAATCTTCGAGATGATAAGCCAGATATTCAAGTCGGCTTCACGTTATTGTTATTAGAGACTGGCGACTATCAATTTCTCAACACAGAAAGCATTCTTGAGCTCGAAAAACTCTTGGCTTATCTGGATGGGGTGAGGCAGGGGGCCACCGCCGGAAACATTCCGTGATATCAACCCCTCGAGGGGTGTCGTGGGAAGACCCAAGCGGCAGGTCAGCGGCAAGGCGTGGGCATCATAGCGGCATAGCGTCAGACTCACCGCCATAAGCCGGTATAACCCATCTCTCAATCCAACGCTCAACTTCCTCCCTTGCTCTGCTGTCCTCCCAATCACTGTTTCAATTCCGATTCTGCTCATGTTTGATCTGGAGCAAATATTGGCTCCGTTGGCAGTGGTTTTGCCATGACGGGCAAAAAGAAAAGAAGAGACTCGCAAAATCATTTGAGAAATTGGCTGCATAATGTCAAACACTGCGCTACGTGTGGGCGTATCCGACGTTATTCATGACGAGTGGAGAATTGAAATCATACCAGAGCCACACCGTCGCGTTCCTCTAAGTATTGACCTGTAATTGTATAATGTATTGACCTTGACGCTTTGCCGCGCTGGCATCATGTTCCGCTAGCCTCAAGTCGGTCTGCCGCATCAGACTTCCCACGACACCCCTCAAGGGGTCGATATTGCGGAAAGTCCCGGTAGTGGCCCCTCGGGGTGAGGGGGAACCTCCCTCCCTGCAGTGGGAGGAGCTGGCCGAAGGCCGAGCGACGACTAGCAGGGAGGCCCCTTCATCCGTCCTCACTGATGCTATTCTCTGACTTCATTGTTTTACCACCCGTTTACCACATCTTTCCCCTTAAATTAGCCGGGTATGTTTCCTGTCTGCGACTTCATTATGATCATATTGTCCCCAAATTGTGTGTGGGAATGCAATATGAGTTGTACACTACCCATGTCCAAAAATTGTTCTTGTTTTATTCTGTTGAGGAATCCAAGGCTCCCTAAGAGTTCATATTACACACTTCAGACTCGGCCTCGCCGTGAGGACTGACTGAAGGCAGTAGCGGGCCCTGCCGCTTGCCGGCCTCGTATAAATTGAAGAGGTTTATCCAGCCTTACCTTTAGATGCGTGTCAACGACCCCATTTTTCTCACGCGGGAGCATAGAGCAGGATCCCCCCGTGTCTAAGAGTACGAGACGAAACTCATCAACCATCATCAGTCTGCAAAGAGAAGCGGTAGTGCTTCACGAAATGTGTGACCCAACGCATCTTTTCCCCATTCTGGTACTCATGTCAGTACTGGGTAACGTCTCAAGGAGAAACCCAGCGAGAGCTCGCTCAACCTACCTGCCAACTTCTCATCGGTATCGATCCCAGGTCCAGGTATGTATTCGCAGGCTGTGGAAAATGCTCGTGAGTATTGTCAACTGCGAGCCGAACGGGGTGGGACTTGCCAATCTCATCCCGCAGCGGCGATGCCTGTGCGATTTTCCTGGCGTACTTGACACCTTCCAGTAGAATATCCCGGTCTAGATTATCACCATCATTAACGGAATCACATCGGTAAGAAAGGAATGAGTCAGACCGATTTGATGTTCCCAGTAATGAGGATCAATCTCTGGATCATCGAGCGGGTCGTTGGACGCCGAATGAATTGTTCCCCTCGAAAAGGCGTGGTTGTAGAATACCACAATCGAGACATACTTCTTTCCCTCGATGGGCGGCACTAAGGTCTCGCATCAGACCGTCTGGGCATATCCGAAAGAGACCTCACTCACTACCCGCTCCGAGGAATGTCGCTGTAACGGCAAACTCACAGTCAAGGCCGCCATTTGAGATTCTTTCCAGCTGGATGTTGTATTGCTCGAATAAACCTGGCAGGTATGTGCTATTGTTTTTTACGTCTTCTTCAACCCACTTCTTCTCTTGCTCATAGAGCGCTTGCGAGCGAGGTGTAACATCGGCAAGCGGCACCCATGCGATGTTGGTAAACCCTGAAGTGAAGGCACCTTCTCCTTTTGCTCTAAGTTATCGATTAAGTCCAGGACAGATCAGAAATCAAGTAGACCCAAACTCTCACAAGAGCTCAATGTGCTTCGCAGCTATCTTCTCGTCCCTGAGCATGTCCAAAGTCTCGGTCGTGGTATCTTCCTTAAGCTCTGCATAGGTGTCATTACTGCCGAGTGAGGGGAACGGGGGGAAACGAACCATAAATGGTGCCCATGTAGGTGTGCTCCTGAACGTTCTCCCCCACACCTGAGAGAGAGATTTTTACTGGCACCCCAATCCTGGACAGGACATCTTCACGACCAATACCAGACAGTTCCAGGATCTGGGGAGACTTCAGCGCGCTAAAAACGAAGTTTTGGTCGTTTAATGAAGCAGTGTAGTAACCCGTCTACTAAATCATACCCTGCTGAGATGATGACCTCCCGTTTGGCATGCGCGACGTGGACCTTTTTTTCATCTCCGTAGTTGAACTCGACCCCAGTTGCGACAATATTCCCGTCTCCTTGTCCTGTAGTCACGAGCCTATGAGCATATGCTGTCGTGAGAACGTTTAAATTTGTCCGCGTCGATACTGGCATAAAGTATGCCTTTTGAGGCAAGGTAAGTAGTCTAATGCAACAGAACGTCATGAGCACCAACCGTGGCTGCGTAGCTTCTCGTATGCGTTCTTGGTTCGATCGAGCTTAGACCTATATGGACACCTGTTGTCTGAATGATAATAATGAGGGCTGGTTCCCATCAATGATCATAGACGCGTAAATTGGCTCATACCTCTCCGTGGTACTGAGTTCAAGTGATCGGAGTTAAGTTTCTCAACCTCTGCTGGAACTGAAAACCACACTTACAGGCGCCCGAGCTTCCGGTATTCCCATCCCAAGTAAAGTCTGTGAGAATTCGGGATTCGGATCAGTGCCGACAAAATAGCGTGGCGCTATGCGTCCTCACATCATGCGCCTTGTAGTCGATCTCGAATTTTAGTTTGGGGTGAGTGACAAACAGGGGGCCTTTCACGCGTGTAAGTCTCCCTTTGAAACGTTATTCACGACGGAAAACATCATACCTGCACCGTTGGAGCGTTTTTCAAGATCCCAAGTGGCCTTCAGGGACTTTGCGTCGGTACGAGTCGTGTGGTCGATCGGTACATATCTGAAAGAAACGAATGGAACACAAAATGTTAACTGGAATACCTCGAGTGGAGAACGCAACTTACGTGGCGGCCTTGTTGTGATACTTCTCATAAGTTGTCCAATTCCATCCTTTATTGCCAAGTTTTTCCCAGTCTTGAAAGCAAAAGTTGAGTACTAAGTCTTTCGAGCGAATGGCCGCAAAGAACGAACTATCGATGTCTCCTTTGGGAGGGAGGGACCAAAGTTGAAAGTTCATTGCAGAGCTGCCTCCTAAGCTTTTTCCGCTGTCGGTTTTGGTCTCGTAAGGACGGTTATATGTTGTTGGAAGTAAGAAATGGCTTACCGGGACCACATAAACTCCTTCCCGTTCATATGTTTCTGGGGCGCCTATATTTTAAGCCGAGCATAGTTAGTTCGCATATATCAATCGAGGTCCCACCAGAGTGGCAGCGGCGAGTCGACTGTCGGCCCCATGAGAAGTGTAAGTGGTGAACACAGACTAACCGTTTTGAACGCCCAGTCGTACCGTGGATTACCGTACTGTAAGGCCCACTGATGTCCTCGGGCTGTGAAGGCAGGTTATCGAAGGTGAGATTGTGTCAATAAGTCGAGGAAGTGAACCAAAGCGACGCACTGATGAGGGGATCATTCAGGTTCGGGTTTCCGGCGTCGAGCACGAGTACAGATACTTCAGGGTCCTCGGAGAGTCGATTGGCTACCACAAGCCCCGCTGTCTACGCAAAGTAAGCCAGGGTCAAAACACGTTTGTTCCGAAAATCCGTGTAGGATGTTGAGACTGACCCCTCCGCCTGGGTAAAGTGAACAACTGTCAGATCGAGGGGGGTCTGTAACTTGGACATGGTCACTCACCAATAATGATGTAGTCAAAGGGTTGCGAGAGAGCTTGGTCGAGGGTAACAAGAGGCATTGTTATGAGGGATAGTGTGAACTAGTTGATGGAGTATTCACGATCGTCCCTTCCCGATTTTATAGCCCTCGACTACGCTCCAAGCACGCCTCCACTGGCAAGCACGGTTTCGGGCTCCGCGGCAAATATGGAGTCCCGTTCTCCCCAGCGCAAACTATGATGCTCATGCGATTTCGGGCACTAAAACGTCGGGCTAAAACTCTATTAAAACCAGTTACTATAGAGTAGAACAAAAGGCCTGTGAGCTCGTGAAAACGTACGTCAAGAGGATTCGAAAGTGGGACCGATAAAGCTAAACAATTGTAACAGATCACAAAAAGAATCAGATGGCGGGCAGAATGTACTTGATCATAGTCATAATTAGCTCCTATCTGCGTTGTCTCACCAGAACAACGATCTTGTACCTAATGTAGGTCGCCACTGTGGCTCAACGTCAAACCCCTCGATAACGGGTCGACGTGAGCACCGTACACCTGTGTATTCGGAGGAGTTATAGCCTCGCCAAACTTCTCGAGGCCTTGTGCAACGCACCGCGGGGGATTGGGGTAGGTTCTGAAGCTCACCCATCAGTCGGAGCCTAAGGCCTAGGTCCAGAGTGGATCGATGAATGGAGAGAGATATTCTCCGCAGGGCTGCCAAGCTGAATCGGATAGCATGGCGTACTCAGGACGTCACCTTGCTTGCCAGCGTCTTTTGCACAAAGCCAAACAGGAAATGTGAGGGATCTTATCTTATAATGTCTACCCGAACCAACGCGTACCTGACACTACCGGGTCGCCCTCACTAGCACTCCTCGGTTTGTTCCCCCTACTTAAGGAACCTATCATTCCCCTCATCCCGCCTCTTCAATCAGTTCATGTCAAGATCCCCGACTCTCTCGCTGGCCGCATTGGCTGAGAGCATGGCGTTCCACGTTTAAAGAGAATACAGAAGGCAGGATTAGCGGTGCGCGTTACGAATGGGTCGTCGAAGAACGGAAAACCGCTGGTGGGGTACCCTACCCCAAGGCCGAGCTAACCCTCGAGTAAATGAATTATGCATTGCAGGGGGCGGGACACCCTACGCTGAAGCCTTCGTTCTCGAACGTCCCTTCCCTCCCCCTCATAGTCTATCTCCTTGCCTGTAGCTCTACGGTCCATCCCACGAGTTGTGTCTGCGGCTTCCATTCATTGGTTCGTATCCCCTACACTCAGTTCACGCCTTAATTTGCTTGGTTCCTCGCCTTTGCACTGCACGTTTACTCTGGGTTTTCGGTCATTTGGGACTCTGCAACCTACTACATAATGTACGGGACTATATAAATTGTATAATTCTCTAGTAATTTGTGGGTAATTAGATGTAGATATACAGAGAACGGTGCACAATTATGAAGGCCACTTCGCAAGGCAGCTCACGAGACGAAGTCAACAAATAAAATATTGGCCCCGGCGGAACCACCTGGAAGCCTGAAAGAAGGTGAGGTTGGTTATGGTGTAATTGGTTATGGAGGAAGTTACACCGACAAAGGTTAGACGGCTAGACGGTTGCGTTTTTCGGGTATCACTTCTCCATCACGCCCATCAGCTCTTCCATATTATACAGGGCACAGTCCAAGACTCGAAGCACAGCTATACCAGCGCAGAGTTCATATTTCGAGGCAGGTTATCGACATCAGCCCCCGAGCAAGAACAAACGTTGTCATTACCATGTCCTTGGCACTGACAAAGCAAAGGGCAGCCTATAGGAAGTTTGTCAGCATAGGGTATAAGAGGAGGAGCGAGCAACTCTATTCTCAGCCCAACACCATCAGTCTTTCCACTTTCGTCGACGAAAACTCAAGACATGTCCCATCTAAAATACTTCTCCTACCCAGGCTTTGGCGAAATAGCGCGGGAAAGCACCTGGTACAGCCAGGCAGTTCGTATCGGCGACCGTATCGAGGTGTCAGGTCAAGGTTCGTGAACTATTTCTCAATCCTAAAGAACCACTCCGCATGTTTATAACTCACCTTCGCCACAGGTGGTTGGGATCCCAAAACCGGTAAAATGACATCAGGGATCTCCTACCTGGAAGAAATTGATCAGGCCTTTGCAAACGTCGACCTCGCCCTCCGACATGCAGGCGGAAAAGGCTGGTCTCAAGTATACCGCGTCAACCTATATACGACGGATATGGGAGAAGAAGCCATGGGGGCGATGGTCGGGAATCTGAAGAGTTGGATGCCAGATCATCAGCCAGTCTTGACAGGGGTTGGTGTAGCGCAGTTGGCGTTCCCGGGTATGAGAATTGAAATTGAGGTGTGCGCACATCTAGGAGGTGAAGATGCGGTCTAGGCGGGTGACTAGGGGAAGCGAGAGGGCGATCTTTGGAAAGAATATCAGAAAAAGCTAGAGAAATCCTCGACTGGAGTACGGTGAATTTTAGTGCCAGATAGGAAGCACCAAGGATAACTCATCAGCAGCTTTGGAATCCATTTGTCTCGACTAGGCACTCTTTATTGTTCAGCGCATACTCGTCCATCTATAGCATTGGAACCTTCGAACCTTCAATAGACAGGGATGTTCCTTCGATTGACGACGCCGTTTCACCAAGAATCAGGACCTTCGAGGTAGCTTGAGAAAGTAGATAGATGAGGATGTGGTGGTCGGAAAAGAGAAAAGAAGCATTGTGATCAGGCAGATCAACCGTGGGCTTGAAGATCACATGCCCGATCTCCGAGGACATCTCCGGCTCGGATCATTGCGGCATCAAACGTCGTATTCGGACCCACGGTGATCTATAAGTCTCAAATTCAGACTTCGAGCCTCAGATCCCTTTGACGGTACTATTTGGACTTTTTGACAATCCCAAATCCACTTCTAGGTGCTAACTGTGCCGTCCTATAAGCTCAAAACCTGATAATTGGCGGCGATGAAATATGCTCAAGGTTCGAGCGCCACTACAAACAATCTATCCCCGATCCTGGATCCACAGCGATCTATAGTACAAATCTGTATTGAGCGCCAGCTCTCTACTTGTTATGCTATTCGAAGTACCTTTGGCAGATACAATATGCGAGAGCCGTCTTGCTCCTCTGGGCAAGTTGGTTTCTTATGCAACGTGAATATGTTCGAAACTTCGAATTATAAGATTCGTTCGTAACGAGTGGTATGAAAAACAGGGAGCGAGCGTAAGTAAGAGATCAACGAGATAATCAAAACCCGGGTCACAAAATGATCATTCGCGAGATAGAAAGAGAGTGAGATATGAATCGGGAGATTGGGAATCGGGATATGCAACGAAGACAGACCACTACCACTATAGTAGATCTCGTCGTAGCTTACACGATGGAGCTCTTACAGTCATTAGGAATAGTAGTAGAGTCGCGATAGTTCTTGGCGCCGACACCAAGACCCCTACTCGCGAAGGTCTTCCACAGCAAGCATCTGTGTGCACCACCGTACAGGTTCCGCTCGGCTTGGATGATGGCATCGCGAGCAGTGAGGAAGCTGGGCTCGCATGGCTGTAGAGCAAGACCGTGGACGAGGATATTCATGAATACGACGTTTCCGGCTGTACCAGAGGCATTATTACGAGCGGTACTTGAGTGGCCGTTGGCGGAGACGAGGGCGGCGAGAACGTTGTGAAGCATATTGGCCCTGGCATGAAGGGTCAGGGAATAGACTAGGTGAAGTCGCGGATGGATCAGACTCACTAGACCTACGAGAAAAAATGAGAAGGAAAAGAAACGGGAACAGTTTCTGAGTATTCAGCGCGAGCTCCTCGCTGGAGAAAAGGACCGTCATACCTCTCCGATATCTGTACGAAGAATTAAGCCAAAACATTGTGGAACGATTATAGAGAAAGCGGTTCCCACCATGCACCTCGTCTAACCCAGCAAGCGTTGAGTATCTCTTGTCGTTAACAGCGGTAGACGTCGAATAAGGCTTCGAGCGAACTCCAGCGGTATTGTTGAGTACCCAGTTGCCTGTGGTGAAGTCAACGATAGACTTGTTGTCAGATTGTGCAAACCAGCTATTTGGGCGTCATGAGGTTGTCGCAGAAGGCAAGAAAGGTGGTACATACTCAGCGACAGCATCAGACCATCCTTCGCCCAAACCTCCAGCCTCAGGAGTTCGCAAGCATCGAGCAGTACCGCCTCCAGTCATGCGGCCGGTCAAACCATGAGTGAATTCGTGAATCACAATGTCGTTTTGCATCACACCATCACGGTTAGGCTGCGAGTGTAAATTTAATAGACGATTAACTGTTAGAGTCGAATCTTTAGGGACATATTACGCTCACGTTTGTGCGATCGAAGGCAAACATCAAACAAATTCCGAACTGGCCGCTGTACAAAGAGACAGATGTTAGCGAGGGCCCTCGCTAATAGGAGAGGTCATACTCGGGGCGAGTGGTAAATTGAGCGTTGTTCTTGCCGAAATCGTTCCGAACGTCCATCAAAACTGCGTCGCCGTCAGAACCTCCCTTGCCAAAGTTGTCTTCTTGGAAGTTGAACGCTTTTTCGGTCAAGCCATAGAGGTACAGAACGTCATGGAAAGTATTGCCGACGTAGAAGCCGTTCACACGAGCAGCATTTACGTTGGGGTCTACAGTGGGCTCCTTCGTGGGATCGTAGGTATAGTCGAAGGTGGGACCGTCGCCATTCGCGGGAGCAGTCGAAGTGCTCGGATCACTGAAAGAAATGACATTGTTACCTCTACACAACGATTAGGAAGTACACATCAAAGAATATAAGAGATTGCCGTACTCGGTCCTATTGCCAGAGAGCCACCCTTTACGGGAAGAAATGGGATTTTCGGGGTTAGCGAGGAGCTCAAGTCCCTCCCTTATGTCCTGCTTCCAGGCGGGAAGAGCACGGTACTACTCCCAAAGTTTGAGCTTCAGTTGATTCTATACCCAAAAATGAAAAGGCCCGATTGTTACTCACAGAAGCTTTGGAAACAAAGTCGGTGATTGAAACGAGTTCACCGGTGTGGGCATCGACATAAGCCTCATACCAGCTATTTAGTTCCTCGTTCCGAACTTGAAAGACGTGTACGAGTGCGACCGATTCGTCTTGCTGCACGAGGTACTCGAGAGCGGGCTCGATCTCGTTCTTCTTTCCCTGAAGGGCCTCTTCAACTTTCGGAATAATAGCGTTAACATCCACGGTGGGAGTAGAATCGGCGACCTTGTCTGTTGATTCAATAATTCTTATTCAGTCACGGGGAAAGATGCGGCGGGCGAAGACGGTCACATACTTGTGGAAACGAACGATGAACCAAAGGCCACGACCTTGTTGTTCTTGAACGCAACATTCGCCACGGCGTTAATGAAGGGAATACCGTTCTGAGATTTTGACGGAATGTCAACTTCGGGAAAAGTCAGCTTCGAAACCTACAAGTACGAACCTGAGATTGTTTGGCATATCCAAATGTTACGCCATCTTTGGACGTGTAACCGGACTTGAAAGCGATGTCCTTGAGGCCAATGTTCATATGGGACGAGGCAAAGGAGACAGTCTTGTCCGGGATGCCCAGGTCAAGGAACGAGGGTGGGAGGTCCATGCCCTCTCCGAAGGTCTGGAATAATTCGTGAATCTCAAGTCGGAAGGTATTGACGATTCTAGGATCTAAGAATACGAACCTGATAGTTGGAGCTCGGGTAGAACGACTCAACATTGACGCCGTTACCAAGGCTCCGCACCCAGTGAGCAGGATTCTCTGAGCTGACGGTCCACGGTGCAGCATCGCCGTGTGATGTCCACAGGATTACGAGGAAAACAGAAGACAAAAGCTTGCGGAACATGGCCATTCTCGAGCCTCGACGCTGAAATTTGAAGCAGGGGGGTAGGTCAATGAAGTCCTGGGGATCTGTGGGGAGGAATGTACTGACCTTATAAGCTTTTTCTTAATTCCCTACTGAGGCTTTCGCGTGACAGGGCGTTTATCATCGTGCTATTCAAGTCGCTTTGCTTCCGAGATTAACGCCACCCATGCTTCGCGAACATGATGGTGAGGAAACGGGAGATGTACGGCTGAAGAGACAAATCATGCTATCATGATTCTGCCTTACCCTGTAATTTACCGCAATTCGTCTGCTTTCACGGTGCCTAGCTTCAATCACCCTCACAATTTTCCTGTTACTCTTGCTTTCGAATATGTTCAAGGTGATCAGTGCTCGGATAAAGCGAAATCTCAAAGGGAGTTTTACAATTCGAGGGAGAGCGGAAGAAGCACCGGCTCCACAAGACTGGTCTGAAGTTTGAGGCTTCTACTTCAAACGAGGCTCGACTTCGATTCTTTAAGTCGATTCTGGCAGCCGAAAACTCGAATTCTGACCAGAACCAACACTCTGAGTCTGGCTACCTCGATGTTTGTGTGTAGGTTGAGTATCAGCACATGATAAATTTCAACTAAGAGTCTGACCTAGTAGCTGTAGAGAGAATCGGGGTCGTAGCCCCAGCTTCTCGTGATTCTGACAGAATCAACCTCAAAATCAATCCTCTCCTTGTCCAATCGTGGAATCGCCTCATAGTCCGTAAGCGCTTAAGCTGTCGTATTTGGGCCGCAACTGCGTAAGCTTACCATGGGGGGACAGATCACGTCTGTCAATAATGTTTCACAAGCATGACAAGAGTCCGTACAGACCAGACCTTGATCCGTAACATGGGGCTTCGGACGTATGCAAGGTGACAGTGGTGGTTGGAGAGAAACATGAATATAGAAAAAGAAAACAGGCGTTGCCCGCGTGATCGTGCTGGAGTCGGTCCGCTGCAGCCGTTTCCCACGACTTTTCGGACAGACTCTGCGACTGGATGGTCGGTGGACACCGACCATGCCAGCTTGATCGATTCCGCTAGAGCTTATTCAAATTGCTGTGCGTTCCTCGATTTCCATTGAACTCTCGAAGCTAACTATCGCAGCAGGCCCATACTCCAGTAATTAAATCCCTTCAAGAAAAAGGATCAGCATTGATATTGAACCCCCCTGAGACTGCTTTGAGGACGAGAACGTCAAACGGCGCCAAAATAGGAGGTTGAAAAGAGTCGAAGCAGCCTGAACTTAAGTCAAAGAAACAGAGCCTTTCGTAAATCACAACAACTTGTTGTCGACGGGTTAGTGGTTCACAGTTCCAGGCAAATTCACACATGGACCCACATTCGAGGCACGGCCACTCTGCCATGGCTCCCGTGATCCCCTCAGTTGCCTCGCAGCCTGACACTGAAAGGTAATACCCTGAGTCTCTGGAGGCTTTTCGGCTTTTCGGCCCTTTTTTTGTCTCTATGTCATTGTCAGAGTCGATGTGGCCACCTCACGTGAGTGGAGAGCCGCCTCAAGTCCAGCGATATGCACCCGATCTATTCGACTACGTGGAGCCTGCGCCGTTCTACTCAGCGCTACACCCACTCGAGGTCCGAATGTTAATGTAGGTACTAATCTCCACTTTCCTGTGATTTCGTGGTTACAAAGGCTGAGAACCCCGGTTCTGAAGTCTATTCAAATTGATTGTTGGCCCAAGGTATGACTTACAACCGTGCTACCGTGTTACCACGGTAAACGGAAAGGCAAGTCACCGGTGCTGAGGTCAAAACGCCTGACGCCAATTATTCCGCTGTGGATCCCCTATGATCAGCACACAGGTATTGATGCATCGTCGAAGTAAAACTTTAATTAAAACCCGTGAGCAAAAGGGGGAGCTAGGATATATAAGTTAGGGATGTTCTGAGAGGGCTGACGCAGAAACCTCGAAGATGTCAAGCTCCCATCCAGTTCTTACTACAGCCGCTGCGCTGGGCGTCGTGCGTTATCATTGAAGATTAATTCAAGAACCCACGATACTGACCTACGTCAATTCCAGGTTAACCACCTCTATTTCAAACGATACGAGCCAGCTCGGACAGCAATCATACAGACCGCGATTATCGTCCTCCTACAACCCACTCTCCTTCTCCTTTTGTTTCGCCAATACACATCTTTTGAGATCTCATTCTCAGGGATAGTGTCCGCAACACTCGTCTTCCTCGCATCGTTGACAACATCAATCATTTTCTATCGCCTTTCTCCGTTTCATCCTCTTGCAAAAGTCCCGGGACCTCTACTTTTCAGGATCTCCAAGTTTTGGAATTTATACCTGGCCTGGAAAGGCCAACAGCACGTTGCATTCAAGGAATTGCACGATCGGTATGGTCCTATCGTTCGTACAGGTGCGTCGTAGAAACTCTATTATTCATATACAATTCCGAAACTCGTACATGTAGGGCCAAATGATATCTCTGTGAGTGACTCCGAGTCGGTAAAATCTGTTCTCGGAGCAGATGGATTGGGGAAAGGCCCCGGTAAGTCAGATCAAGTTTTCGCAGCCAACAATCTTCAACTTAACAATCTGGACCTCCAGGATATCTCAATTTCAAACGTGTACATGAACCATATCCTCTTATCGCAATGCCAAAGGGGGAGGCTCGACACGACAGGCGTCGAGTTTGGAGTCGAGGGTTCACATCCGAATCTATCAAGGAATATCAGCCCATTATAGTCGAGAAAGCAGCTCAGCTAGCGGAGGGTTTGAACGCACGGACAAAGTCTGAAGTGGACCTCGGGCAGTGGTTGAGTTTCTTTGCGTGCGTGTCTCTGATTGTATTTGAATTCAATCCTTCACTTGCTGAATTCGATAATGTAGATTTGATTTCATGGCGGATATGATGTGAGTCCGTACTACGTTCGCTCTGGAATATTCACTAACACTCAGCACTAAAGGTTCGGTGGAGGTTCCGGGTTATTGTTAGATGGCAAAGACACTCACGGAGCTATGGAGGTCATCCGGAAAGGAATGGGGTAAGTACTAACGAAACCTTCATCGCTCCAAAGTTGTAACGCCTCTTCGTAGGATCACCCAAACTATGTCCCACCTCCCGTGGTTTTCCCACCTCGCTAGAAATATACCAGCAATATCCGAGAACGTAAATCGATTGAGAGCGTTCGGCATCGATTGGTGCACTCGTCGCATTCAAAATGGCGCAGAGAAGAAGGATTTGTGGTACCACTTGGTTCGTACTCTTCAACGTTACACATGGACACAGAGCGCGAACTCACGAGTATTTTCGCTCATTCAGACCGACGAAGCGGGCCACGAGGAAGTTAAACCAACCCCTTCTGTTGTGGCTAGTGATAGCGTGCTAGCCATTATCGCGGGTTCGGATACAACCTCGACAGCCATGACGAACCTCTTCTGGTGTCTGATGGCACATCCTACTACGTACAAACAACTCCGGGAAGAGGTCGATAGGGAATACCCGGCGGGTGTTGACCCGTTGGTGGACACTTCGAGGTTTGGTAACATGAAATACTTGAATGCCTGTTTGTGAGTCCGAAAGTGACGACCTCATATGCAGAGGTTCAAAAACTCATCGACATCTCCATAGGAACGAGTCCCTTCGACTCATACCCCCCGTACCTTCCAGCGGTCCTCGTGTGGTCACCAAGGGAAGTGGAGGAAAGGTTATCTCCGGACAGTGAGTTTTCCTACGCGATCAGTTTCTACCGCTTTCGCTTATACAACGCGACTAGCTTCATTCCCGAGGGTACTCAAGTTTTCGCCGCGCCATATGTCAGCCACCGTAACCCAGAAAGCTTCTCCCCGAGTCCAGATGCCTTCCTACCAGAAAGGTGGTTGCCAGAGGCACGAGATGCCCTCCCAGGAGAACACATCTTGAAAGCCGACGCTTTCATTCCCTTCTCATACGGTCCTACCAACTGCATCGGAAAGAACTTGGCAAAGCTCGAAATGCTGATGGTCATCACGATGCTGGTGCAAAGGTTTGAGTTTGAGTTTGCGGAAGGTTTCGATTGGAAAGAGTGGCCGAACCAACAGATTGACGTCCTCGTGACTTTGACCGAGCCCTTGAGGGTGAATGTCAAGGCTAGGTCGTAATTTCGCCTCAAACAGGCTGTAGCCAATCTTCAAGAACCTTCATACCGATTTGTATAACAATCAGTATGCGACTAGACTGTACATCATGGATGTACTTACCAGTATACTCTACCCCTTGTCAATATAGTAATTTCGGAGAGGAATTAGCAGCTGAATCTGAAACTCTTCCGCTCGCTAAGCGCCCGAATACCCGTTTGAAAAAATGGTCTCGGTCGCCCTTCGTCGGTGATGGCGGTTTGAGAACGAGAGACAAGTGCTCGTTTGACGCTCGTGACATTCGAGAGTCCGAACAATGTGACAAGTCACTCTTAGTCTTGTTCCCGCAGTACTAGTTGCTACTAGTTGGCCCACGGTTAGCGGCAATCCCCAGTTGGCGACTTTCCGCCCTTTGCACGCGACCTGGTGTTAAAATTTGAGTACTAGCTCTTTGATTGGTGTCTGACTAGAAACAAGATGGAAGTCAAGTTCACTTGCTGTACTATCACAGGGAAAGCTTTCACTTGAGATGAGAGTGAGTTCGGAGTAGTATTATGCGAAGTACTCGAGAGTTTGGATATCAAAGGTAGTTCGAAATACAGGTTGTACAAAGAGCGTTGGTTTGAAGTTGAAAGGTAATAAGTGAGCGTAAGTAAAGGAGCGACTAGATTATTAGAGCACTTGAGAGACAAAAAGAGAGTGAGAGGTCGGAATATCGGGAATCGGGGTATCGGGGGATGGACACATTGCTACCACCACATAGTCTCGGTTCAACTTACACAACATCGTCCTGGCACTCCTTAGGTACGTCGGAAGAGTCGCGGTAGTCCTTAGCACCGACGCCAAGACCCCTGCTTGCGAAGGTCTTCCACAACAAGCATTTGTTCGCCCCGCCGTACAGGTTCTGGTCAGCCTGAATGATAGCGTCGCGAGCATCCAGAAAAGTGGGATTACAAGGTTGGATGGCAAGGCCCTTGACAAGGAGGTTGAGGAATACGACGTTTCCAGTTGTGCCAGAGGCATCGGTAAGGGCGTTCTTCGATACGCCCCTGGCGAGGACGAGCTCCGCGAGAACGTTGTGGAGCGTATTGGCCCTGGAATGGAGAGTTAGCGAGTGGACTTGGTGAGCTGGCAAATGTGACAGACTTACCAGACCTACGAGGGGGAACAACGAGAAGAAGGAAAGACCAAAAATGAGGATTGAGTTTCTAGCGTGGGCTTCTCGTTGGGGAAAAGATTCGGCATACCTCTCCGATATCTGAAAAGAAAGTAAATCAGACTTTTGCGAAACTATCAAAAAAGAGCAATCCCCACAATGTTCCTCGTTCAACCCAGCAATCGTCGAGTATTTCTTGTCGTTGACAGCGGTGGACGTCGAATAAGGTTTTGAACGAACTCCCCCTGCGTTGTTGAGCACCCAGTTACCCGTGGTGAAGTCAACGATCGACACATTGTCAGATTGCGCGAACCAGCTAGTTTGATCATCAGCGAGCGACAGCCAAGCGGTGGTAGTGCATACTCAGCGACGGCGTCAGACCATCCCTCACCCAAACCACGAGCCTCAAGGGTCTGCAAGCACCGAGCAGTACCGCCTCCGGTCATTCGATTGGTCAAACCATGAGTGAATTCGTGAATTAAGATATCGTTTTGCATCACGCCATCGCGGGCGGGCTAGGGTTCGTGATTTCAGTAGGTGGTCGAGAGTTAGACTCAGATTCTCTTGGACAATCTATCGGACTTACCCTTGTCGCTGTGAAAATGAACATCAAGCACCTTCCAGGCTGCCCACTGCAGAAGGAGATGATTCTCAGTGAAGCTTCAAAATGACAGAGGATGACATACTCGGGAGTGTGGAAAAATTTAGCGTCGTTCGTGCCGGAGGCATCTTGGACACTCAAGAGGACCGGGTCTCCACCCTTACCCTTTCCAAAGCTGTCGGTCTGGTAGTTAAACGCTTCCTCGGTAAACCCATAGCGATACAAAACGTCATGATAAGTATTGGCAATGTAAAAGGCGTTTACGCGAGCAGCATCCAGGTTGTCGCCTTCGGTAGGTGCCTTCGCAGGATCGTAGGTGTAGTCGAAGACGAGTCCTAGTTGTCGGCGATTCGCGACGGAAGTGGCGTCTTGGTTGCCTTTGAAGGAGACGACATTGTTACCTCTGTAATAGAACAATCAGAAAGGAATATCGAAGGATCAAGGGGGATGCCATACTCGGTCCTATTCCCAGAAAGCCATCCCTTGGGGGAAACTTCTTCATCTTCGGGGTTTAAGAGGTACTGGAGTCCTTCCCTTATGTCCTGCTTCCAGGCTGGAAGAGCCCGGTACTGTTCGTGATGGTTGGGGCTGGGTAAATTCTGTGCCTGTGGATGAAAAGCCCATAATGTACTCACCGAAGCTTTGGCAACAAAGTCTGTAACTGAGACGAGTTCACCGGTGTGGGCATCGGCGTAAGCCTCATACCAGCTGTTCATCTCGTCTTGAACTTGGAAGACGTGTACGAGGGCGACAGACCCATCTTCTTGCACGAGGTACTCGAGACTGGGCTCGATCTCGTTCTTCTTTCCCTGAAGCACTTCCTCGACCTTCGGTATGACAGTGTTGACATCGACGGTGGGATTAGAATCCGCGATCTTGTCTGAGAATTCAAGGGCGAAGGAATCAGCCCCCGGGGAAACTCCGCTGGACACAGCGCTGACATACTTATGGGAACAAACGATGAGCCAAAGGCGACAACCTTGTTGTCCTTGAAGGCAACATTTGCCACGGCGTTAATGAAAGAGATCCCATTCTGATTTCGACGCCGAAAGTCAACTCCAAAAGGCAAAGTAAGGGTTGAGAAAACGAGGACGTACATGGGATTGCTTGGCGTATCCGAACGTTACGCCATCATTGGATGTGTAACCGGACTTGAAAGCAATGTTCTTGGAATCCATCTGCAGCTGCGATGAGACGAAGGAGACAGTCTGGTCCGCGTTGTCGAGGCCAATAAGTGAGGATGGAAGGTCGAGGCCCTGCCCAAAAGTCTGGTGTAACTCGTGAGCTTTGAGTCAAATGAAATCAGTGGTTCTACACGAACTTGGTAGCTAGAGCTAGGGTGGAACAACTCCACCGTCAGCCCGTTATCGAGGCTCCTTACACGGTGAGTAGAGTGCTTGGAGCCGGTGGGAGAAGGTGCAGCATTGCCGTACGTTGCGCACAGGACAGCGAGGAAAACAGCGGAGAAGAACTTGTTGAACGCGATCATTCTTGAAGCTCTGTGGATGTCAAGCGGAGAAGACGAGAAGGCAGTTAGGGCAATGAAGTCCTGAGGATCTCTGGGTAGAATCTACTTGCCTTTTAACCAAGCTTTTCACTCCTTCTCTCGCAGAAATCTCGGGCAATCATTCATCATTTTGGTAGCCTCGACGGGATAGATGGTCCATTCGCCTTGCATCCGAAATTCAACGCCACTCTTTGATTCTCGAGAAAACCATGCTGGTAAGAGATCGGGAGATAGGACCAGAAGTCCCACTCTGAGTCCTGAAAATACGAGTCCAGCACACGATTCACGAGCCACCGTATTCGGGACAACGTAAATGTGTGAATTCATTATGGGATCGAAGCTTCTTTCACCTGATTTCGGTTTCATGGCCGTGTAAAGGTGACAGGCTACGACTGTCAATGATCAATGTTTCCTGATACAAGCACGACAAGAGTCCGAACGAAGCGTACCATGAGCTCACTCCGAATCGGATGTGTGGTAAACGAACCGGATGTCTGTTTGAAAGAAAGATTGTTGGAGCCTTTTGACACGCTTGGACACCCGCCGAGAGCTTTCACACCAACACCGGTCTTTACTGTTCGACATCATATCGGTCTTTACTGTCCGGAGAGCTAATATGTGGCGTCGAGCAGAACTGGATGGAACAGCAATCGCCCATTTCGTATGGCGTCCATCCAATGATACCAGTCATAGCGCCAAGCAATCTTTTGGAATAAGTTTGAAGCGTCTTCTACGTGAGGCCGAATTGCACTATTCAGACCACTGAGTGGACTTTGAATTTGGTAAAGAGCTGGAAATCAGAGTATTATCCAAGAGATCGAAGTTGTGATTCGATGGGCTAGAGACTACCGGAAAAACGGTGTTGATTTCATAACCCCAATTCTTGAGAACACCCTTCACGCAAAATTAAAGAGTTTCTCGAGATTTGACTCACCTGAAAAGTCGGCTTCGAGACACGCCATTTGGCTTCATCTAGCCCTGATACTGTATTTTCTGCCAGCAGCGCTCCTTTGCGAACGCCAGGCCCACCCAAGCGAGTTCCTTTGCCTGTTAAGCGATGACCAACCTCGATGGATGAAGATGCGAAGGCCCGATAGAAGAGGGAATCGCGGTCGAGCCCCAAGCAAAGTTCTGGAGCGACCTTCAATTGGTTTCGAGTCTTTCGACACACGCAAGACAGTGGTGGTAGAACAACAAGTTGCACAACAATCGCAAATTCACCACTGGCTAGGAGCTATCGGTCCGGCCCACCCGTTTCCTACGGTCATGCACCCTCGGAAGTTCCTTCCGTGTTTCTTCCTCCGCTACCACCACCACGTACATCTTCAACGGAGAAACCTTCGGGATTGCGGATTTACCAACGTGGTTATTGGATTTCTGGGAAACCTGGCGCGGACGACTCGCCCTCTTTGCCAGCATTCGATAGCCCGAAGGGAAAAGAAACGAATCAGAATTACTATATTCCTCCTCGACGTTGTACGCTCTAAACCAATCCTCTCGCTCTCCAGGCACAAGCGAGATATATCCAGCTGAATAATTAGAATTTTATCGAAGATACATCTAAGACACAGCTTCAACCAAATCCGCATTCGAGTCCAGCCCTGATGAAAGACGCGCTATCAGGATCCCAGTCTCTCTCACCTCCCATGTCACCACGACACGCAACAATCACATCTCGTCCCCTTCGATATCACATACGGCTCCATCAGCTGTTCCTCGAGCACCACAAGCTCCAGACTGGGACAATAACACCCAAACACCTGCGCAACACTCGAATCGTTTTCACGGACATTATCTTCCTCGCCTCAGTACAACTCATAATCGGATCTCTCAACTAGCGCCAAGGACTCGAGAACGTCCAACGTAGCAGGACTATACCGAACCCCTCGGAGGAAAAGTTCCAGCCAAAGTATCTTAGCCTGCGAAACCCCTGGAATCTCAAAGCGTAATCTCTGCATTGGTGAGGCCAGACAACCACACGGGTCCTCGTCGTCAGCTTTTCTCGTCGCATCCACGTATCCTTCCGGGTAAGAGTAAGTCTATTTTGTGCCATACATCTGTGCTCTCGAACATCACTGACATTCAATATTCAACACCAGGTGTCGGTTCCAGGTTATCGCGCGCAAACTGGGTATGGAAATAATGTCCTACGTCCATCACGACTCGCGGGTAAAGCTATCAGTTAGTCCGCTTTGAATACTCGTTTCTATGGGTGAGAACCAATCTTACCAGGAAGTCATCCTGAATAGGCTCAAAAACTTCCTGTTGAGAAACACCTCATTTCGGGAAGTGCGGCGAGTATAGAGTCTAAATGGTATTATGGTATTATGCACGCACCAACCAACTAATTTTCGCTCGAGTGGACTACTAGTAGTATATACCAGTGCAGAGTCGAGTATTGTGTCAATCAACTGCAGTTTTGATGATTCGTGATCCCTCTACTCAAGCCTCTATACAAAACCAATCTACGCCTTGTGGTCGCTGCCAGTTTCTCTACCGCTTTTGAATGATACTGTTTGACCTTCTAGGCTGGTTTTGCTGGTAAATATCTCACATTCGGGATGGCATATACATATAGGAATACTCTGCGTCGTCCTGGCGTACCTTAAAAGCACGAAAAATGTAGATACCAAAGCTCCAGGCCACAAAATGGCCTTCCATCTGTCTCTCATCTCTGCCTCCGTGCTAGGCGTCGCACTGGTCGCTTTTGCTGCCCCGTTCCAATGTACAGTCGGGGAACGGGTTACGTGCACTGCGATTGTAGTTCCATCAGCCCCGCTTCCGACTGCGAGTTTTAATCTCGACATTGAGGTCAACTATGGTGATTGCTTTTCTGTTTCTCTTTGTCAGATCTAGAGCGTTGAACTTATGATCCGTTCTCTACGTAGCCTTCACCCAGCAGCTTGTTCGTGATAGCCCTGGCCAGGAGGTTCAGGTGAGTTCCCCCTCTCCCTCTCTCTCTTATTTGTGGACTCATGTGTTGTGTTAGGCTTCCTTCCAACAAGTATGGCCTGGCAACGGACCCTCGTACCTCATCGGAGGATTAGTCTCGACGAGCGGACGTACGGGAGAAGCGTTGGGAGATTTAGTTTATACGTGGCGTGGGAAGGATATACCCGGGGATCTTGTACCGTTTTGGCATGTGAATAGTTCGTCGTGTAGTCGGCCTGATTTTGCGAGGAAGAAGAAGAGGGTGGGGGAAGAGTTGGTATAGTTGAAGGATACCTTTAATGCAGATGTATTGCTCTCTTTATTGACAGACAATGGATGCCACTCTGGAAGACTTTTTATCGAAAAAATCCCGTGTGCTTTTGAAATAATACCATCGTTGGCTTTCCGAATCGGAGGCCTGGGCAGATACAGACTCGCCGGCCCGATGGCCGTGCTCACAACGCCGTTGTTTGACGGGCCCACAAGGACCCACGTCGGGTGGTAGCTGTGGCGCTCATTCTCGCCAAGAGAATAATTGTCTACCACTCCACTCGTACGAGTCAATGCATCTAGAATTCAAGAAGAAGTTTTTTTCAATCGTCAGTCGGCGATACATCGTACTACGAAAAACTGAGTACCGTATGGCTTTCCTCCCAAGAGAAATCTTACATTCGTTGTCTACGATCACCCGCTAGGTAGTAGGCAAACTACACCCCGAATCATTAACGTGCCAAAACGGCACAAGGTCCCCCGGAACGTCTATTCCACGCCATGCAACAATCAAATCCCCAAGCTCCTCTCCTGTGCGATTGCTAGTTGAGACGGATCCCCCGACGAGGTAGGTAGGACCGGTATTTGGGAAACCGGGGAAAGGGTCGTAGAAGGAAGCCTAGATAATAATTGTAGGTAGTAGGTCATTCGCAGTGTACAAACTCACCTGAACTTCCTGGTCAGGACTGTCACGGATGAGTTGTTGTGTGAAAGCTATGTACGGTCTTCTGAGTTTTGAAAGCTCCGGTGAAGGGGAGATGCTTACCGTAATTGACCTCTATGTCAAAACTGAAGCTACTGACTGGAAGAGGGCCCGATGGAACGACGATTAGGGCGCAGGACGTGCGTTCTCCAACTGTTGGGCTGCTGCTTTGAGACGGGGCAGCGGCTGTGAGGCCTAGTGTGGAAGTGGTGATGAGGATCTGGGTGAGAGATCGAAGCATGTTTGTTTTCTTTTTTCTGTGCGAGCCTGGGAATTTCTGACTCGCATCGAGGCTTTTATAGGTTTGACGAAGGGGGATCGGCATATAGACCTTCCCGAACGCAAAGCTTCACCGGCTACCAGCAGAATGTCGGAGTTGAATAGGTACATTCAAATGCGGCGGAAAATCAGTTGAGAGTGACCATATGGCTTGAACAGAGAGTTGTGTAGGCTGTAGAGAGATCATGAAATACAGTGCTTGACAGGGTACTCGTTTCTACACAGGAGATTCATACAGGCTTAATCATATCGGGAGGAAGGATTTAATACATGGCATGACCCACAAACGCTTCGCTGATTGAGCCCAAGCCTCATTGATTCTGGGAATCGAGAGGTCGTCCGAATTCTATATATAGCTAACATATCGTCCCAATTCCCTTCGAGCGTCTGATAACATTCCCGGGTCTTCAACTATTACTACCGCCATATAGGTAGGCTCGAGCCAGAATCCGATCGCGAGCGCGAACGCTGAAGCTGCTTGCACGAACTTGAAACCGTAGGTGCTGACAAATTCCGCGTAAGAGCGACTTTTCTTCGTACAGGATCTCGGGAGGTGTCGCGTTCTTGAGTGAAAGTGTAGAGGATCTCGTTGAGGAACTTCTGAGAGGGGATACTCTCTGATTCTGCTTGGGGGGAGGCTCGCCATGGGGAGGAAGAGAATCCGGCGAGTCCAAAGCTGTCTAGAGGGGTTCCGTCTTTGCGTGTCAGACCAGACAGGCGTAGCCCGATGCCTGTTGGCGTGAGAGGTCCGGTGATTGAGCTGCTGTTCGAGTGATAGATAGAATTGGAGGAAGATGTAGGGAAGAACGAATAGGAATCTGAGAAGGTTCCATCGGGAGTGGGCATATCAGAGAGAGACGTTGAGTTTGAGGCTGGGAAGAGTGGGGTGTACTGGAGGTACGGCGTGGGTGGCATTTCTAGATGAAAGTCTTGCTGCTCAATGGGTTGTTCTTCTGGTATTTCTGGTACTTGAAAAGTGATTTGAGTGTCTGCTGTGGTCTACAAACGCGAGGTGAGCGACTAAGAAATGGTTAGCTATGATATTGGCGTACCTTCATATCCCTCGTTACAGTTTCATCGCTTCTACTCACCCTTGTGAATACCATCTTTGACGTTGAAGAGTCCCATCTCCAGTACCTGCCGTTGGATCGTTCCAGTCTGCTCCGCGTACGCGTCTCTTCACCCTCAACAGACTTGTCCTGAAGATTTTGATTTCTGGGTAAAGGCGATGTAGAGTGTGAGAGGCTGAGGCCAGGATTGGAGGTAGGCATGATCAATTTGCGGTAGTATGGCTTGTAGAGAGAAAGACTTTGAGCTTGAGCGTAGAATGCTGGTCGTAGTCGATTGCTGACCTTGATTCGCTTCCCACGCCCCTCACCGACGCGCTCTGAGCGCGATCAAATCACATGATGAGGATCGGGGGTAGGCCCGGGTTAGGGTTAGCGTGGCCAACGTGTCATCGACGCCCACAAATTTCGAGGACACATATTCCCTTTTCCTTCCACCCACCATCATCCATGAAATTAAAAGAGATCCACAGGACCTCTACATTCGCGTGGTCTCCTTATACCTCGTTACCTTTAATCGCGACTGGAACGGTTGCAGGCGCTCTTGACGAGTCGTTCAGCAACGAGAGTCAACTCGAGATATGGGGACCGGACTTTTTGGACAAGAATGAGTTCGATTTGGGAGGTCAAGGTCACAGTGGACCCAAGGGTGTTGTAAAAGATTCATCGAGGTATGTGAATTGTTATAATTGTACGACAATCGCACGTCAATTCAAGAATATCTGCAGGTTCAATCGCTTGACTTGGGGTTACGTCGAACCCAGTAAACCGCGCGGCGTGATTGCTGCTGGTATGGAGAATGGCGAGCTCGCGTTGTGGGATCCATCCAAAATTCTGGCGGGTGAAAGGTGCGCATCTATCAGACTTCATGTGTCAAATTCGCGCTGACTTACTTACGTTCTTTCTAGCGCAACCGATTCGGTTATCCTCAGAAACACGCAGCACACGGGTCCTGTTCGCGCTCTCGACTTTAACCCGATTCAAACAAGTTTACTCTCGTCCGGTGGTGTTGGTGGAGAGGTGCGTCAAGGAGGTCTTGTCTCTCTCTCACAATGGGTGCTGATTCTACCATAGGTTTACATCTGGGATCTGAAAGACCCTAGCAAGCCATATACGCCAACTCCCGGTTCTCGCTCAGCCAAACTTGATGAAATCACCTCCGTAGCGTGGAACCGACAGGTGCAATACGTTCTCGCTGGCGCCAGTAGCACTGGATATACTGTCGTCTGGGATCTGCGAGGGAAGCGAGAAGTGGTCGCGTTGGCCTATGGTGGAGGCGCTGGAACGCTGGCCGGTCAAATGAGCGTTGCAGGAAATGGTATGGCAGCTGGAGGAAGGCGAGGAATGAGCGCCATTGCGTGGCATCCAGATAACGTGCGTTTACACGCTTTTTCTGCTTTCGAATGTGCTCTAACTCTTCGATAGGCTACGCGACTCGTAACTGCCTCGGAAGACGACTCGTCACCTATCATCATGGTTTGGGACCTTCGTAACGCTCGTGCCCCGGAGAAGGTAAGGCTATAACGCAGTCTGTATTGTCCAGTCGCTTATCGTCCTGCTTTCAGATCCTCACAGGCCACGAAAAAGGTGTCCTATCCCTCTCCTGGTGTAAACAGGACGCCGACCTCCTTCTCTCCTGCGGAAAGGACAACCGTGCTCTCTGCTGGAACCCCCAAACGTCCGAAATTATAGGCGAACTCCCTTCCGCTGACAACTGGGCCTTCCAAGTCGAATGGTGCCCACGCAACCCCGATCTCCTCGCTACAGCCTTCTTCGATGGTACCATCGGCATCCATTCGATTCAATCTACCAACGAATCCGCACCCGCCGCTTCCTCTGCACCTACTCAACCTCAAGCTGACGGTTCAGACATTTTCGATGCACCCGGATTCACTCGGTCTTCCGCTGGTGGAACGCTTTCGCTCAAGCAACCTCCCAAATGGCTCCGTCGTCCATCTGCAGCGTCCTTTGGATTTGGAGGCAAGCTCGTCAGTGTGTCCAATCTCCCCTCTGCACAGGGGAAGAACCAGAGCAGTGTGGTGCATATCAGGAAGGTGGTCACCGAGAACGACCTCGTTGAACGTGCCAAGAAGTTGCAAGCTGCGATTGATGGGGATGCTGAGGCGCTCAAGGAGTTTGCAAAGGATAAGAGTGGGAGTAGTGGAGATGAGGGGTGGAAGGCTTTGTTGAGTTTGTATCAGGCTGATTCGAGGGACGAGTTGGTTAGTTTGCTTGGGTTTTCGAAGGCGGAGGTTGCTAGTAGGGTTGCGGAAGCTGTAGAGAAGTTGAAGAAGAGGGTTGAGGAGAGTACTGTTACGACTGAGACGCAGGGGGAGCAGGATCTTGCGGATATGAGGCCTCCTGTTGTGTCCTTTGCGGAGCCTGAGCCTGAGAAGAGAGGAGAGGGCGAGCAGGAGGAGGAGCAGGAGGAGGAGGAGGGAGATGCTGAGGCGACGCCTGAACCGGATTCTGCGACGCTGGAGAAGACCCCTTCGGAGACGAGTTTGGGAGCTACTTCCAATGCGACCAGTACGGCTACTCATCTCGCCGAGACCGAGTCTAATACTACTGTTCCCTCACTCTTCGGAGACGACAACGCGCCGGGACAGGTCGAGGCTCACGATGACTTTTTCAACAACATTGCTTCGGTCGACGAGAATGCTCCCGCACGAGTTCTCGTTCCTCACCATAGCTATGGTTTGGACTCGTCTGTTGCTGCGACAATTGGGTCTCGACCTTCGTCTGTCGCTTCAGAGACCTTGAAGAGCAACACTTTCAGGATTTACCCCTCCGACGAATCCGAGACGGAACGTCTCGTTACCAAAGCCCTCGTTCTCGGCGATTTCAACTCTGCCGTCGAACTGTGTCTCTCGTCAGATCGTTTCGCCGATGCTCTTCTCCTCGCCGTACGTGGTGGGCCCGAACTCCTCCAAAAGACCCAACAAGCGTACTTTGAGAGGCAGACGATCTCATCTCCTTACCTCCGGTTATTCCAGAGTATCGTGACGAACGACCTCGCGGATATCGTTCAAAACGCCGACCTCGCAGAGTGGCAAGAAATTTTCGTCGTCCTGTGTACGTTCGCTTCCAAGGAAGAGTTTGGTAGTCTCGCGGAACAGTTGGGTAGGAGACTCGAGTTCCAGTATACGATCGCACGTGGATCTGAGGGCGCTCAGACTGAGCAACAGACGAAGGATTGGAGCGAGTATAGGAAGAACGCTACGTTGACGTATCTTGCTGCTGCGAGGTTGGAGAGGCTTGTTAATATTTGGGCTGAGGAGATGACGGAGGAGGAAGGGAGGCTTTTGGAGAAGGGGGAGGTGGAGTCGCAGTATGCTGCTCATGCGCATGCGTTGCAGACGTTTGTTGAGAAGGTTACCGTGTTCCGGTCGGCGACGAAGTATGTGGATGGGGATCTTGGGTTGGCGGGGGTGAAGGCGTATAAGCTGGGGGCGTTGTATGATCGCTACTTTGAGTATGCGAGTGCGTTGGCGAGTCAGGGGTTGGTGAAGGAGGCGGTTAGTTTCCTCAGGTTGACACCGGAGGATTATAAGGGATCTGGGAGTGGTGGAGAGGATTTGAGTGTGGAGAAGGAGAGGGTTCTGGTGGTTACTGGTGCCAAGGCTGGTGTGAGGGCGGCTGCGGCTGCTCCTGCTGCTGCACCGGTTGCGAGCACGTCGCGTGTTCCGTATCAGGGATATACTCAGCCTGTTCAGCCTCCTGTACAGGCACAAACTGGGCCGTATGCCAACTTTAGCGGTGGCGTTACGACCGGAGCTGGTCTGTTCACTCCAGCTGGCCCTACTGTGTCTGATGGTGGCTACGCTCCTGTTAATACGGGTGGTTATGCTCCCCCCGCTAACACCGGTGGGTATGCTCCTCCCCCTGCCAGTACTGCTTCAGGTCCATATGCTCCTCCTCCATCCACCACCGCTCAGCCGCCTCCTGCACCCGTCTCTTCAGTGTATGCTCCTCCCTCGACGACGACGACAAACCCTTACAGCAACAACTCGTTTGCCGCTCCTAACAACCTCGCGCAACCACCTCATCTCCGTCAGCAGCAGCAACAGCCTGGGCAACCTTTGCAACCTCCTCCTCGAGCAGTCGGTGCGAGCCTCCCTCCTCCTCCAATCAAGCGCGACAATGGAGGATGGAATGACGCTCCCGTCGTTGCATCACGTACGCGTACACCAAACCCCCCGACAAACACTGCCAACAAACCTGCTGCGATCATGTCTCCATTCCCGAATGCTTCAGGAATGTCTTCCCCCTCCACGTCGACTTTCGGACTTCCTGGACAACCTCAAGGGAACTTGCCTCCTCCTCCTCGACCTGGGAGTGTGACCGGTCGTGGTCCCCCTGGACCACCACAAAGAGGTCCATCGACAGGAATGTTCTCGCCGCCACCACCGAGACCTGCTTCCGGTGCTGGACAACTTCCACCTGGGCCTCCACCGCCTGGAAGGATGATTTCGCCAGGTGGAATGCAGCCACCACCACCGCCTCAACAACAGCAACAACCTCCGCCTGGACCTTATGGACCTCCACCTACATCCCGAGGGCCTGTACCTGGACAAACACCCCCACCTGGCCAAGGACAATACGCAAGACCGCCGCTTCCAGGCCAACCACAACAAGGACCACCTCCATCGGGACCGTACGCGAGGCCTCCGAGCGTAGGTATGGGAGGAGGGGCTCCTGGTCCTTATAATGCGCCGCCACCAGCTGGACCTGGAGGACAGATGCAGCCGCCTCCTCCTTCGGGACCGTATGCTCCCCCTCCTGGTGCGGGTAATTCCCAGAGACCTCCTCCTGGGGTTGGAGCTGGAGGGCCACCACCGCCGCCACCTGGTGCGGGAGGTCCACCGCCTGCTTCGAGGGCACCACCACAAAAGGCGGGGCCGCCGCCGCCCAAGTATCGTATGTCATTTGTTCTTTTCGCTCTGTGTGTGTGTTCATTGATTCGCGCCGCTTGGTGTCTTGTAGCTCCTGGAGACCGAAGTCATATTCCTGAACATGCGCAACCTGCGTTTGTTGTGATTTCGCAGCAGTTGGAACGGCTGAAGCAGGTCACGCCGGTGAGTGCCTTTGAGGGTCATAGGTGAAACCTATACACTGACGCCGTCTCTCCT
The DNA here is from genome assembly GCA_029532415.1 of Marasmius tenuissimus. Classification (NCBI taxonomy): domain Eukaryota; kingdom Fungi; phylum Basidiomycota; class Agaricomycetes; order Agaricales; family Marasmiaceae; genus Marasmius; species Marasmius tenuissimus. The sequence continues at coordinate 6,252,136 of JAQOTA010000050.1, read as the reverse complement.
CGCTCGCTAGGCAAACCAAAAACGACAAGTTGAAGACTTGGAACGTCGTATCAACCCGTTATTCGACGCTTTGAACTGTGAAACGCTTTCGAAACCTGTTGTCGATCAGTTGTTGGTTTTGACGAAAGGTATGTTTTCCTATTCCTTTCTTCTAGTTGGTTCCTCTCGTTGACCCACCTCACCCCCTACAGCTATGGAAGCACACGACCGAGCAGCTGCGTTGGCGATACATGTTGATCTGTTGACGAGAGGATCGCAGACGGATGATATTGGGTTGTGGATGTCGGGGATCAAGCAGTTGATTATGCGGTTGTAGGAAAATGGATTCGAGTGGTTGTTTCTTATCAGTGTCTAGTGTCTAGATTATTGCCGCAATTTTCAACAGGAATTTTCTTTCTTTTATTCTCTTTGTTTTTGGGTGTAGGCTAGTCGTACATCTAGTCCAACTCGGTACTGATACTGACGGTAAGCTCAGTGTCGCTGCGCTGACATAGACTTAAGATTGTACACGCCCCGAAGTACGAGGGTTAGGCGAAGCAGCGAGCGCGGCGATGTGATGTCTCACTCTAGCGCTGACACAAAATCGCGATGCCGCAGACAGCCTGAGTACGTTTGCAGCTTGTTTCACTTCCTCCATTATCTCCGCAACATCAGCCCTCTCATCAGCCCTCTCTCCCCTTACACACACACACACTATCATGGAAGTCGAATCTTGACGCCATTTCACTAGCTTTCGAAAGCCGTATTTGCGATTATACGAAAGACAAGAAGGGTTGTTCATGGTCAAGCAACGCTATCGACTACAAGTAGAACTGGGACTGAAGAGTATTTTCTGAAACACACAATATATTGAGGTCACCCTACACGAACCGGAAGACGGGTCGCAGAATGCGTGGGATGACTTGGACGCATATCGATTTTATCAAGTGTTACGATGTCTTTGGAAGGGTTTTACGAGGTACGTTCGTGATACTTGTCGATTGAGAATGAATGAACTGGAGGGAATGTTAGGGTAAATTGGACTTGACTGGGCGACATCTTCAAGTGAGACATCGTACAGTGTACTCCCGTATATTCTAAAGAAGATTTTACAGAGACCCGTGGATCTGAAGTCCACCTATGATCGCCGCATGGAAGGTTTGGACCAAGTTCGCAAAACCGCCAGGAAAGAGGAATATAAAATTGAAGGAGGGATGGTAAAACGGTCACGGATGTTGAATACACGATGACCGACGAATTGCTCCGGAGGCAATGTCGATCGAAGTGGAAGCTGCCTCGTGTGGTTGATTTTGGTATGCCGGAGGAGTTGATAGGTTTGCCCAAAGACTTTCAGTCGTAATTTTTGACTCGCCCCACATTCTTGTTGCTAGAACAGCTATCCCGGGTCATACGAGAGGCAGACGAGCTGCCAAAGATTCAGAAGACACGGGTCGTAGACCTCCCGCCGGAGCCCATCTATCACGTCTTCGACGTTGCCGAGTTGCAGGAAGCGAGGTACTTGGCGTCTACTTGCAAAGCCTTGAAGAGGATTGGCACCTCGCCTTGCCTTTACCGGGTCAGCTCATCCTACTCTTCGCTCAATGAACCATGTACTAACTCTCAGATCCCAGACACATCCTTTGATCCTACGTTTTGTCGACCGCTATCGACCGCAAGTGGGTCAGGGAGAGCTGGAACTGGAAGTTTTGGACAAGATCGCTCGAGAGACATCTCAAACATTGATTTCTCTCACTGAATTTCTCGTCTCACGCCCCGAAATCACTCATCTCATACAGACTCTTCGTATGACCGACTGGCAGTCGGAAGGAAGCTCTCTGATTCCCTCTTTCCTTCCTTATGTCTACGGGAAAGCGTTTTACGACTCAATTCATCCCTCGATCAGCTCTTTCTTGTCTTCTTGTCTAGGGTTGACAGACCTCACTGTCTGTCGTTTTGTCATCTCGGACGAATGATTCGGGGCGATATCTCAACTTACGAACCTCCACACGATCCACTTCTTATACGCCTGTATCGAGGATGGGTATGTAGAGGACGATATCGTCAATGGCGTCATTCCTTTGTGCCCGCATGTACTCAACAGTGACTGGATGAAGTTGAGGCAATTGAAAGGCGACCCTCCATCTCGAGAGTCGACTGGAGATGATCTTTGGTACACCTTGCTTCTCTTCCCCAATCTCAAAACGTTTAATCGCACGACTTACCTATACAATCAACTCGGCGCTACCTGGTTACCCTTTCCCGATGTCCAACAAATGTGCGATATCTTCTGCAAAAGCCTTCGTAGAATCTGCTTTAGCACCTTTTTGCACGACGTTCCTGCTTTTCAACCGAATGGATCACTTCCTCCCGTTTCCGCACATCTGCTGCTTGTACATTGACGTATCTCAAGCTTCGCACGTATCATCCTCTTCCAGATCATTTGGGTCCATGTACTCGACGCTCTCGGTTCTGCACCTTTGAAAGTTCTCGTGTTGGAAGGGATTCAACAGGGCTCACTAACGCTACTCGAACGAATCGTGCAATTGTTCCCTGACCTCGTAGGGCTTACTCTTACCCGCGTGGTTGTCTGGCCTCACCAATGCGGAGAGTACGCTTTGAGATTCCAGGGGTTCCGTAGGCTGAGATACTTCGGCTGGAACTTTTCCTCCGAGGGGTACGATTACCGGTATAGTCCTGCTACGTTGGATCTTTTCGAGTCCTCGGCGCTGGTTGAGAGAGCCGAATACGAGATATGCCGAGGCGAGGGAGATGATGTGCGTGGGGACGACTCGAGTGTTACAAGGGTGTTTGGGTGTTATTGCCCCAGTCTGGAGCTTGTGATGCTCGAGGGACAACCGATGGAGCCGTATGTGATATCGCGGGGGACGAGATGTGACGGTAATGTTATTGCGTACCGTGATGACATGGGAGGTGGGAAAGACTGGAATCCTGATAGCGTGTTTCATCAGGGCTGGAAGATTGTAGACTCGAATGAGGGTTTGGTCAAAGCCGTTTCCTAGTTACGGCCATATTGTGTACCATGTGTCTTCGATGAGATTCTGATTGTTCGGCTGGACAATTATTGTTTGTGCCTGAAGAGCGAGAGGATCGGTTTAGAGCGTACCTCGAGGAGGAATATGGTAAATCTGATTCGTTTCTTTTCCCCTCGTGCTATTGAAGGCTGGCACTGATATTGAGGGCGACTCATCCGCGCCAGGTTTCCCAGAACTCCAAATACTTATAGCCACGTTATTAGATCCACAATCCCGAAGGTTTCTCTGTTGAAGATGTACATGGTGGTGGTAGCGGAGGAAGAAACAAGGAAGGAGCTTTCAAGAACGCATTACCGTGAGAAACGGGGTAGGCCGGACCGATAGCCTGGCCAGTGGTGAATTTGCGATTGTTGTGCAACTTGTTCTACCACCACTGTCTTGCGTGTGTCGAAAGACTCGACACCGACTGAAGTTCGCTCTAGAGCTCTGCTTAGGGCTCGACCCGAATTCTACTCTTCTATCGGGAAGAGGTCATCGCTCAGGCAAAGGAACTCGCTTGGGTGGGCCTGGTGTTCGCAAAGGAGCGCTGCTGGCAGTAATAACAGTATCAGGGCTAGATGAAGCCGAATGGCGTATCTTGGAGCCCACTTTTCAGGTGAGTGAAATCTCGAGTAACCCTATAATTTTGCGTGAAGGGTGTTTTCAAGAACTGGGGTTATGAAATCAACATCCTTTTTCCGGTAGTCTTCTAGCCTACTATCAAATCACAACTTCGATATCTTGGCTAATACTCTGATTTCTAGCTCCTGACCAAGCTCAAAGCCCACTCATCGCTCTGGATAGTGGAATTCGGCCCCACGTAGAAGACGGTTCAAAATTGTTCCAAGAGATGTATCCGCTACGACTGGCCGCATTGGATGGCCACGATACGAAATGGACGATTGTTGTTCCATCCCGTTCTGCTCGACGCCACATATTAGCTGTCCGGACAGGGGACCGATATGATGGTGTGAAAGCTCTCATCGAGTGTCCAAGTGTGTCAAAAGGCTCCAACAATCTTTCTTTCAAACAGACATCCGGTCCGTTTACCACACATCCGATTCGGAGTGAGCTCACGGTACGCCTCGTTCGGACTCTTGTCGCGCTTGTATCATGGAACATTGATCATTAACAGTTGTGGCCTTTCGCCTCTACACGGCCATTAAACTGAAAATAGGCGAAATAAGCTTCGATACCGTAATGAATTCACAATGTTACGTCGTCCCGAATATGATGGCTCGTGAATCGTGTGGCGGACTCGTATTTTCAGGACTCAGAGTAGGACTTCTAGTCTTATCTCCCGATGATTCACCGGCATGGTTTTCTCGAGAAGCAAAGAGTGGCGTTGAATTTCGGATGCAAGGCGAATGGACTGTCTATCCCATCGAGACTGCAAAAATGATGAATGATTGCCTCAAATTTTTGCGAGAGAAGGAGTGAAAAGCTTGGTTAAAAGGCAAGCAGATTCTCTTCACAGATCCTCAGGACTTCATTGCCCTAACTTCTCTCCCGTCTCCTCCGCTTGACATCAACAGAGCTTCAAGAATGGTCGCGTTCAACAAGTTCTTCTCCTCTGTTTTCCTCGCTGTCCTGTGCGCAACGTACGGCAATGCTGCACCTTCGCTCGCCGGCTTCAAGCACTCCACTCACCGAGTACGGAGCCTTGACAACGGTTTGAAGGTCGAGTTATTCCACCCCAGCTCCAGCTACCAAGTTCGTGCAGGACCACCGATATCATTTGACTCAAAGCTCATGAATTACGCCAGACCTTTGGACAGGGCCTCGGCCTGCTATCCTCGCTTGTTGGCCTCGACAGCGCGGACCAGACTGTCTCCTTCGTCTCATCGCAGCTGCAGATGGATTCCAAGAACATTGCTTTCAAGTCCGGTTATACGTCCAATGATGGCGTAACGTTCGGATACGCCAAGCAATCCCATGTACGTCCTCGTTTTCTCAACCCTTACTTTGCCTTTTGGAGTTGACTTTCGGCGTCGAAATCAGAATGGGATCTCTTTCATTAACGCCGTGGCAAATGTTGCCTTCAAGGACAACAAGGTTGTCGCCTTTGGCTCATCGTTTGTTCCCATAAGTATGTCAGCGTTGTGTCCAGCGGAGTTTCCCTGGGGGCTGATTCCTTCGCCCTTGAATTCTCAGACAAGATCGCGGATTCTAATCCCACCGTCGATGTCAACACTGTCATACCGAAGGTCGAGGAAGTGCTTCAGGGAAAGAAGAACGAGATCGAGCCCAGTCTCGAGTACCTCGTGCAAGAAGACGGGTCTGTCGCCCTCGTACACGTCTTCCAAGTTCAAGACGAGATGAACAGCTGGTATGAGGCTTACGCCGATGCTCACACCGGTGAACTCGTCTCAGTTACAGACTTTGTTGCCAAAGCTTCGGTGAGTACATTATGGGCTTTTCATCCACAGGCACAGAATTTACCCAGCCCCAACCATCACGAACAGTACCGGGCTCTTCCAGCCTGGAAGCAGGACATAAGGGAAGGACTCCAGTACCTCTTAAACCCCGAAGATGAAGAAGTTTCCCCCAAGGGATGGCTTTCTGGGAACAGGACCGAGTATGACATCCCCCTTCATCCTTCGATATTCCTTTTCTGATTGCTTTATTACAGAGGTAACAATGTCGTCTCCTTCAAAGGCAACCAAGACGCCACTTCTGTCGCAAACCGCCGACAACTAGGACTCGTCTTCGACTACACCTACGATCCTGCGAAGGCACCTACCGAAGGCGACAACCTGGATGCTGCTCGCGTAAACGCCTTTTACATTGCCAATACTTATCATGACGTTTTGTATCGCTATGGGTTTACCGAGGAAGCGTTTAACTACCAGACCGACAGCTTTGGAAAGGGTAAGGGTGGAGACCCGGTCCTCTTGAGTGTCCAAGATGCCTCCGGCACGAACGACGCTAAATTTTTCCACACTCCCGAGTATGTCATCCTCTGTCATTTCGAACCTTCACTGAGAATCATCTCCTTCTGCAGTGGGCAGCCTGGAAGGTGCTTGATGTTCATTTTCACAGCAACAAGGGTAAGTCCGATAGATTGTCCAAGAGAATCTGAGTCTAACTCTCGACCACCTACTGAAATCACGAACCCTAGCCCGCCCGCGATGGCGTGATGCAAAACGATATCTTAATTCACGAACTCACTCATGGTTTGACCAATCGAATGACCGGAGGCGGTACTGCTCGGTGCTTGCAGACCCTTGAGGCTCGTGGTTTGGGTGAGGGATGGTCTGACGCCGTCGCTGAGTATGCACTACCACCGCTTGGCTGTCGCTCGCTGATGATCAAACTAGCTGGTTCGCGCAATCTGACAATGTGTCGATCGTTGACTTCACCACGGGTAACTGGGTGCTCAACAACGCAGGGGGAGTTCGTTCAAAACCTTATTCGACGTCCACCGCTGTCAACGACAAGAAATACTCGACGATTGCTGGCTTAAACGAGGAACATTGTGAGGATTGTTCCTTTTGATAGTTTGGCAAAACCCTGATTGACTTTCGTTTCAGATATCGGAGAGGTACGATGAATCTTTTCCCTAACGAGAAGCCCACGCTAGAAACTCAAACCTCGTTTTTGGTTTTTTTTTTTTTCTTTTTCCTCTCGTTTCCCCCCGTAGGTCTGGTAAGTCTGTCACATCTGCCAGTTCACCAAGTCTGCTCGCTAACTCTCCATTCCAGGGCCAATATGCTCCACAACGTTCTCGCGGAGCTCGTCCTCGCCAGGGGCGTATCGAAGAACGCCCTTACCGATGCCTCTGGCACAACTGGAAACGTCGTATTCCTCAACCTCCTTGTCAAAGGCCTTGCTCTCCAACCTTGCAACCCTACTCTTCCGGCTGCTCGCGATGCTATTATTCAGGCCGACCAGAACCTGTACGCCGGTGGGAACAAATGCTTGTTGTGGAAAACCTTCGCAAGCAGGGGTCTTGGCGTCGGTGCTAAGGACTACCGCGACTCTTCTGACGTTCCTAAGGAGTGTCAGGACGACGTTGTGTAAGCTGAACCGAGACGTATGTGGTGGTAGCAATGTACCCATCCCCCGATACCCCGATTCCCGATATTCCGACATCTCACTTTCTTTTTGTCTCACAAACGCCCGTGCCACGATATGGGCTCCAATTATCTAGTCGCTCTCTTACTTACACTCGCTACTTGCTCCCTTCAATCTCAAACCAACACTCGTTGTAAACACTGTAATTCGAACTTCATTTGGTATCCAAACTCGTAACTCTGGAGTACTTCACATAATACTCGCTATCATTTCCCAGCTCAGGTGAAGCTTTCCCTGTGTTACGGCAAGTGAACACTCACACCTTGCTTCTCTTAAGCAGACGTCAATCAAATAGCTGATGTTCAAATGTCAATACTGCAGCTTTTGCAGGACGCTGTGGACCCAAGATCAAAAATTCAGGATCGCACGTGACGTCAGGAAAGACTCCGATTGAAATTCAGCTGACGACCCTGAGTGTAATAATTGACAGACGCGAGTTGCTAATCACTTTCGGCCTTCTAAGTTCATTGGCTGCGTTCATTCGGCTAGCATGCGAGCAGCCGGCTTTCTCCTTTTTTTTTCGGTGGGGTATTCGTCCTTCAGCTTCAGGTGTCATGTCGCATGCCGTCTTGGGACTGCCGTTGTATGTAGAGTGTGCTCTACTGCCGGCTTCCTCTTTCCTCTCAACCGAACAATCACATTCGCTCTCAGAAATCTTACACACTTTGATGTCATTCAAATTGCTCTGGAGCAGCTTGGCACTGATTTACCTGGCCGAAAGTGACTCTCGGGCAACACCAATTTGGGCTCACAATGCAACTGAGATGTATGCAATGAATTGCCATGGGATAGATACTACTCCAGTCGCATATCCCGATTCCGACTTCGACACGGGAGAAATCACATTGCTGGTTGAGTTGCAATGCATCGGGCATCTTTCTCTTCACAGGAGTTTGGATCTATCAATGGAGATCACTCGTGCTCGAAGCCAATTGAGTCGGGACAGCAGGAAGCTCGTGTTAAGACTGTCCTTCAATTGGTCGTTGGGGCGCGTACATCAAGTACTGGAGAACTACTTCTCTGCTTCGGAATAATGTGGGTGCATGGTTAGTCCTGTGAGTAAGGCTACGGTTGATCCATGCTTTGTGTCTGTTCCTTACTCTCTTGTAATGCCAATCACGAAGCTGACACGACGATCCAGATGTTGGAACTTACCTCTACATGAAAAAGACACTTTTTCCAAATTCCCTGACATACATGCCATTCGCTTAGACTGTCTTCAATTAAATGAACACGCTGCGAATGTGTCCCAAGGGAACTCAATCAGCTCCGGACAGGGATCCGACATTACAGCTTGAGAATTCTCACCGAGTGTCCGGGTATGTCAGAAGGCTCCAGCAATATTTCTTTACATTTGCTCCGTGTACCACGCATCCGAATAGGACGCAGCTTTTAGTACGCTTCATTCAAAGTTTCTATCACGAAGCATTGATCATTGACAATCGTAGACCTTCATCTTCACACGGCTACTGCCTTTTGCATAATTCTTCAGAGGTCGCGCTCTGAAGACCTTTGTTTGTTTGGCTCAGAAATCTATTGGGACTCTATTGAACCACTGAGCGCCCATTGTTGCCAGGAGCATCTAATAGAATTTCAATAGAATTCCAAGCCAAACAAACAAAAGTTTCGGAAGCTCGACCTCTGAAGAATTATGCAAAAGGCAGTATAGTTTTTAACTCAACAAAGGTGTGATAGGCTTCAATTCCATAGTGAATTTACGCAATTGTGTCGTCCCGAATACGACGGCTCACTATGTGATGGATCTATTATTGTATGACCCGAAGCCGGACTTCCATCAACCTCGTCTCTTTGCGAAACGCAGGTGGCGTTACATTTCGGGTGCAAGGCGGAACGACCGTCTATCCTGTCAAAGTGATGAGAACGATGAATGAATTATAAGGCGAGCAGGTTTCCCCCCACAGATCCCCAAGACTTCATTGCCCTTACTGCCCTCCTGTCTCCCCTCCACTTCAGAAGCTGGACGTTGACAGAGGTTCAAGAATGGTCGCGTTCAACAAGTTCTTTTCCTCTGTTCTCTTCGCTGTCTTGTGCGCGTCGTCTGGCAATACTGCGCCCTGGCCCGTCAGCTCGAAGCACTCTACTCACCGAGTGCGAAGTCTCGGTAACGGTGTCAAGGTTGAGTTGTTCCACCCTAGTTCTGACTACCAGGTTTGTATCCTATAATCATCCGTAACCCTTGACTTGGGACTAACAGACTGGCATGCCAGACCTTTGGGCAGGGCCTCAATCTCCCACCCTCGCTTCTTGGTCTCAACATCGCGGACCAAACCATCTCCTTCGTTTCGTCGCAGATGAACATTGGTCCGAAGAACATTGCTTTCAAGTCCGGTTACACGTCCAATGATGGCATAATGTTCGGATACGCCAAGCAATTCCAGGTTTGTCCTCTTTCTTCGGAGCTTACTTTGCCTTTAGGAATTGACTTTTGCGTTGAAACCAGAATGGCATCCCCTTCATTAACGCCGTGGCAAACGTTGCATTCAAGAACAACAAGGTCGTGGCCTTTGGTTCATCGTTCGTGCCCGCAAGTATGTCAGCGTTTTGTCCAGTGCGATCGCCCTGGTGGCTGAATAGATTGTTTTCGAATCAGCCAGGATCGCCAATCCCACCCCCACCGTTGATATCAACACCGTTATCCCGAGAATCGAGGAAGTGCTTCAAGGAAAGAAAAACGAGGTTGAGCCCACTCTCGGGTACCTCGTGCAGCAAGACGAGTCCATCGCCCTTGTACACGTCTTCCAGGTTCAGAATGAGGAGGCCAACAGCTGGTTTGAGGTCTATGCTGATGCCCACACCGGAGAACTCGTCTCAGTCACCGACTTCGTTGCCGAAGCTTCCGTGAGTACATCCAGGGTCGTTTCTCCTGAATACAGAATTTACCTAGCCTCAACGACCACGAACAGTACCGTGCTCTTCCAGCCTGGAAGCAGGACATAAGGGAGGGACTTGAGCTCCTCGCTAACCCCGAAAATCCCACTTCTTCCCCCAAAGGGTGGCTCTCTGGCAATAGGACCGAGTATGGCAATCTCTTCTTTTCTTTGATGTGTACTTTCTAATTGTTGTGCAGAGGCAACAATGTCATCTCCTTCAAAGACGACCTAGACTCCACTTCCCCTGCGAATAGCCAAGGACTACTAGGACCCTCTTTCGACTATACCTACGATCCTGCAAAGGCGCCTATCGACAGCGACAATGTGGATGCTGCGCGCGTAAACGGCTTTTATGTCGCGAATACTTTCCACGACGTTTCGTATCTCTACGGCTTCACCGAAGAAGCGTTCAACTTTCAAAACAACACTTTTGGAAAGGGTAAGGGTGAAGACCCAGTCTTATTGAGTGTCCAGGATGCCTCCGGTATTAATAACGCTAAATTTGGCACCCCGCCCGAGTATGTCCTCTTCTATCATTTTAAGTCCTCGCTGAGAATCGTTTCTTTACAGCGGCCAGCCCTTGATGTTCATTTTCAATCAGACAATGGTGAGTCTGATGCATCGTCCCAGTGAATTTGATTGCAACCGCTGATCACCTACTATGTACATTGAACTGTAGCCCAACCGCGACGGTGCGATGCAAAACGACATCCTTATCCATGAACTCACCCATGGATTGACCAACCGAATGACCGGAGGCGGTACTGCTACATGCTTGCAGACTACCGAGGCTCGTGGTATGGGTGAAGGATGGTCTGACGCCGTCGCGGAGTATGTGCTCTCATCCCTCACCTCAACCTTCCCTATGCGCTGTAGCTTACGGACAAAAATAGTTGGTTTGCACAGTCTGACAGCCAGTTTGGCATCGAGGACTTCACCACGGGTAACTGGGTGCTCAACAATACCGCCGGAGCTCGCTCGAAACCGTATTCGACGGACCCCGAAGTCAACGATAAGAGATACTCGACGATTGCTACGTTAAACGAGGAACACGGTGAGGATCGCTTTTCTCTCAATAGTTCCGCATAAATCTGACTAACTTCCATACAGATATCGGAGAGGTATGACGATTTCTTTTCCCCGACACAAAATTAATGCTGGGTACTCAAAACTTGTCTTCATCTCTTTCCTTCCGAACAGGTCTGGTAAGCATATAATGTCCGCTACCTAAACGAGTCCATTCCCTAACCCTAGATTCAAGGGCCAATATGCTTCACAATGTTCTCGCTGGGCTCGTCAACGAATACGGCCTCTCGAACACCGCCCTTACCGACCCCACTGGTGAAGAGGGAAACGTCGTATTCCTGAATCTCCTCGTCAAAGGCCTTGCTCTCCAACCTTGCAACCCTACTCTTCCCAGTGCCCGTGACGCCATCATCCAGGCTGACGTGAACATGTACGAAGGTATCCACAGATGCTTGTTGTGGGTGGCTTTTGCGAGTAGGGGTCTCGGTGTTGGTGCCAAGGACTTCCGTGACTCTACCGATATTCCTGAGGGCTGCTAAGACCTTGATGCATAAGCTCTAACAATGCCCATTACAGCGGCAGTGATATACCCATATCCCATATACCCAGATTCCCGATACCCTGATATCTCACACTCCTTTTGTCCCACAAACACCCGCCGTGTCACGATCCGGGCCAATCATCTAGTCCACTCTTTTACTTACACTCGCTTCTTGAATTTTGTCTCGTTCAGGCTAACAACACTCGTTGAAAATATTGTATCTCGAATCATATAGTTCAAGCCCAGGAATACTGTCATGATACTCGCTCTCATGAGTCTCATCTCGCAGCTCGCGTGAAGGCTTTCCCGTGTTACGGCAAGTCGACTCTCACATCTTGCATTTGAACGGAGTAGTTCCACTCACAGACCAACAAAAGAGGTAGTGCTTGAATGAATGTCAACACTGTGGCTTTTGTAGGTCACTGTGGACCCAGGATCGGGAATTCGGTATTTCACGTGATGCCAAGGGGAGACTCCGATAATCGATTGAACTTCAGCTGAAGGTCCTGGGGAGTTGCAAGGCTTCCTCACCAATAACTCGGTATCACTGCTAGTGTAACCTCCTTCTCTTCTGGAGATGGACGAAAATTCAACGACTGTAGGAGCGAACGTAAGAAAAGATAATGCAAATATAAGTGAATAGTAACGAAAATATACTGAGAAGTCGGGAATTGGAAAGATACCCTATTTGCCGTTCGGAAAGCCCCGCAGTAGCAAAACAAATAACGGCTGGAACAGCTTCGCGGCCTTCACCATTTGCTCTTGACCTTTTACGCTCGTGACCCAGTTCTTGATTCTACTGAAACACGCGATCATTACCATGCGAGCAGCCGACTTTCTCGTTCCTCTTGACCAACCAAATATTCACGTTCGCCCTCAGAAATCTTCATATGCGCGCGCTCTGATAACGTTCAGACTCGCCTTGAAGAGCTTTGACCATCCAAATTCAAAGACCCTCACATTTACAGCTGCCCTCCTCTCTGACACATATTTCCGTGGAAGAATATGAGTGGAGTGTGGAGGCACAATTGTCAAAATGTGACCCTCAGAAGATGTTGAATGATCTCATATAGAACACAGATAACATATTCGGTGCCGTTCGCCTTGAATACATCCATGGTCCCAGCCCTATCATCTCAAATGAGACGTACGTATCTTCACCACTGCTGGTCCTCATAGTACAAGATTGTGGAGCTCCTTTCTGACAGACACTCAGCAAGTCCTTCCGGAGCACTGCTTCAAGGATGAGGGCTTACGTGTGCTGAGTCCTGCATGCACCCATATAAGTACATGAGTGATCCTCCTCGAGGCATAGCACGTCTCTCCAATTTAATCGCCACCTCGCCGCTACCCCTCTCCATCGGCTGCTCATGTCGACGCCACTCGAGCATTTTCAGCTATACCTAGAAGGTACAATGGCGCTTGCAAATTTATGTGTGAACCTTTCAAAAAAAGGCTCGAAAGGTGATATCGAAGGGACCAAATGACTGAGGACCGAATTGACGGTTCTATAGGTCACTGTGGGTCCATGTGAATACGGCGTTGTATGTACTCAATGGTCCGAGTCGGAGCAGAATTCGGATGTCCGAGGTCGGACACGTGATCAGGAAATCCGAATTCAATCATCAATAATGCTAATCATACGACTTGTCTTCTGAATCTCACCACCACGGCAACGCTCTTTTCTCTTTTCCCACCACATCCTCATCTTTAACGCCCTCGCGATGAGCTGCCCAGACTGTTTCAAAGGTTCCATCTTGGCTGGGGAACCCGTCGGTGCAATTTCCTCAATTGAAGGAGCGTACCTATCTCCTGCGCCGGAGGATTCAGAAGACTCAGAGAAGGCAGTCGTTTTGCTTACTGATATCTTCGGTCTCCCGTTGAACAATCCGAAAGTGATTGCTGATAGTTTGGCAAAGAGACTGGGCTGTGATGTATGGGTGCCTGATTTGTTCGCTGGTGAGTTATCTGCCTTGCTCCTTCTCGCTCTCTACCTGCATTTGCTTCGCGTTCTTGCATCTCCAGGCGTGTCTTTTAGATAAAGCTAACAATCAAAGTATAGGAAAACCTCCGTTTGAAGTCGAGAAGATGAGCTATCAACCACCTGAACGCGCCGGAGAGAAATTTTCGCAGTTCAAGTTTATCATGTCGGTTTTGCCCAGCTTGCCCAAATTATTGAAAAATAGGGCGTCAGTCGTGGATAAGAGATTGACTAAAGTGCGTAATCATGCCTCTCTTCATTGCCCACAGTTGCGAATGCGACTTTGATGACGTAGTTCTTTGAGAAACTCAGGCAAGAGAGGCCCCATTATAAGAAAATAGGCGCTGTTGGGTCAGTATGAAGACGTCTGGGATTCAGTGCGGTGACTGATGCTCGTTACTATAGGTATTGCTTCGGTGGAGCGACCGCGGTGCGATTTGGAAAGACAGACTATGTTCACAGTATCGTCGTTTGCCATCCTGGGCCGTTCTCGGACAAAGACCTGAAGGCCGTCAAGGTTCCGTGCTCGTGGGTGTGTGCTGAAGGTATGTTACCGGAATGTTCTGTACACGTGCTTTACAGAGACTTACGAATTCTCAGACGATTTTACCTTCCCAAAGGCCAAACGAGAGAAAGCAGAGGCTGAATTCGCGAAGAGGAAGGATCCGAGTCATCAGTACCAGTTTGAGGTCTACAAAGGTGTGTTTCCCGAGTTCTTCCTTCTTTCTTCAGCTTACCTACTTGGACAGGAACCACTCACGGATTCGCTTGTCGACCAAATATGGAATATCCGGAAGTCAAAGAAGGCTTCGAAGGTGCTATGGACCAAACCGTTGAATGGTTCAAAAAGACACTGGATACGGAGACGATTTCGCCGGAATCACAGCCTGCTAGGGCTTCGTCTATGCTTGCACCCGCGACGGAGCGTGCGACTGAAGATTCACCAGCACAAGAAACTGCTGAGGCCACTCAGAACGTCGCCGCTGTTCCGGTCACCGTAGCGGCTTAGGCCTCGGATTCAGCTTCTTTTCCATTTCTCTTGTTCGGCCTGACCCTTGTCTTTCCTTTTCATCTTAGTTCATCTGATTTCCCTTGACTTCCTCTCTCCAAATCTGGAACAACGCACACTCCTTTAATAGTCTCTTCACTCTCTCGACAATTCCTTGGAACTCATATTTCGCAGATATGGTGGCTGCAACGGTACATGTACATACATTTGGAACAATATTCACTGTGTTAGTTTGAATTTGGACGATTTGGTAGAATAAGTATTGGATAGTAGTCGATTCATAAAAATCCTAGAGCATGATACCCATGGTCCATTTGTTACGGGTATACAGATATTTACAATACAAAATCCTCGCCTGAAGGTTTTGAACGAGAATACAGAGCGCAGATATCTTGCTAATCTTCGAGTAGCACCACCTGAACATCTTTATCCTTCGGCATCATCAGCAACTCCGCATCGAACTGAACCTGCGATCGTGGTGTAGAATTTAGATGGGGGTAAAGATCTTCATTACGCGGACGCGCACCTTCTTCTGCTTCTTCGCTGCTCTTAACGTTCCATTCAAGGCCTCAACTATCAGAGAAAGGAAGATTCAGTTCGTCAGATCGTATAGGAGCAATCAGACAACGCACGGGTGTTAGCAGTCCTGTCGAACAAAATCCCATACGCAACACTGTGTTTTCCCTCCGCGTTGGGCGAGCCGTATTCCTTGATAGCATCTTACAATGTCGTAATTTCAATTTGAAAGTTTGTTTGAAGAGTACCGGTTCGACGGGGTTGGAGATGAGGCAGAGAGGGAAATCGAAAGATCAGGTTCGATACAACGGAATTAAAGAGAGAAAGCGATCAACCCTTGAGGATCTGGATTTCGTCTGTCGTGTTGAGAACCACTGTAGATGTGTTAGTGGTTTAGTTCGAGATGCGGGAGGAACAGAGGAAGGACGGCTACGAACTGTTTATCGTCGACGGTGATGGTGAGAGGGAAGCCGGAGGAAATTGGCGCCCATGTGCGCCCACAAACGCAGCACGAGGGATAGGGCGTGGGAACCCCGCATTTTCACACCGGCAGCCACCAGCAATTGTTTTCCTCACCACTGCCATGACCACTTAGTTTCAATGTATGCGGATCGAGCCCTTGTGAACCAGGAAAATTTTCATGGTATCTACGGATTGCTCAATAAATCGCTGTGCTGAGGGACTCGGAAGTTTTGCTATCGACCGTTCCCTATTAGAAGCTGCAAGCCACCCTAGAACCGATGTCCACACCCAAATTCACATAGTCGAGGCTAAAGTCGTAACATATATAAGGGTGAAGACGAGGGACTTGTTAGTACGGGAGCTCCCGCGTGGGTACTACAAATCAATCCAATGCCACTTAAGTCTACATATATTTGGGATATATACCCTTGCAGCCCAAGATCCACCCCAGTAAAACTGCTGCCCAAAGTACGAATCTTGTCGCCCAGCTATGGACCCAAGGAGGCCATTGACTCTTCAGAACTACCGGCCAGTTATCAGCCCTCCAAAATAGATTCATAAGCTCGAGCTCCAACGTTCTCATCCTCCAACTTCCTTCTCCGTCTCGTATGGCATCTAAAACCAGTCCGTTTACAGAGCGGAAGAAGACCTCCTTCATTCCGTCTTTTGGATCGGTCCACTCCCTGACCACTAAATCATCTTCGAGTCCGTCTAAGTTGCTACGCTTCCACTCATGGACGGCGTATCGGGGAACGGTGATCACACCATCCTTCGGACCCACGCTTTGAAGGGTTGTATCGCCCAGTCTGATCTCGGCGTGTCCACACAAAACTTGGAGGTACTCCGTGTGCGTCTCATGCCAATGGGCACCAGATGTCCACGTTGATTGGGGAGGGAGTGTGATGGTTGCCTGATCCGGGATTGACAGGTCGTAGGTTACAGCCTGTGGGAGAGGGCGGGTAAATATGGATTTCCTGGCCGCAGTACTGCCGGGCGTTGGGGGTGTCATGATCTTGATCTGCTAGTATTTGAGGACCGCCGTACTTTATACGAGCGGGTTCGGGAAGTTCTTTGTAAGCCTCAAAACTCGATTCAGGGCCGCAACGTCTGAGAGCTGTGCATTACCCCATTAATCGACCCATAGTCAAGCTTCAATCATTCGGTCTTAACCTCATAAGGCGGATAGGAAGGAACACGCGAATTGTCGTCTCCTGAAGCTGTGGGGCGGAGCGTCCGTGGGGGTTGCGAAATACAGTGAACCGGGCATATAACCTTAACGTTCAATCAAGCTCAGTTACATGGTGAGATACGCAACTTCAAGGAGAGAATCCAAGCGCCTGCCAATTCCCCGTGTGTCTGGGTACATGTCAACAAACTTCTTCGCCCCAGCTTTCGTCGACTTGATTCGGAATAGCTTCGGAAGCTAATCTTCGTCGCAGCCCAGAGTTACATTCCCCCTATGATGCAAAACATCGAAGTTCAGCTCCTTATCCTGGACGTCGTGTTACTTCTCGAACTCCTCGTGATCCTCTCAGCTAGGAACAGGAAGGGGAGGCATAAACATCATTGAATAGACCCAGTCCGAGGCAGTCCTCTGCCACATTCGATCCCTGGGGACTGTCGGGATGTGCATGGGGATCTAGTAGTTCCCGGAAGGAGGAGGTCGATCTTGCACTTGTGCGTAGCCGAGTAGAGCTCCCCGGGCTCATGCGTGAATGCCGGGAATCGATAGAATAGAACGCGGGCGCCAACGGTCATGAAAGCGTAATTCGATCGAAAGAAGCGCCGCTTCAGTTCTTTATCTGACGTCCTGTTTAAAACCCTCCCTTAGCGTCAGCAGACTCCACTTCATGATTCCCGTCTTTGGACTTACGTGGGGCGTTCGTTTCGTGCCGTAGGAAGAACCGGCCACACCTTCGACGAGAGACAGCATTGCAGGCCGAGCCCTCTGAGGACTATAATAGTCGCTTTAGTGGCAATATCTTGAGTTTGATCTCGACTGGGTTCAAAGGGCATCTGAAGAAAACGATTGAATCCAATGATTGCTCTGAGGCCCACGGGACCCTTTATGAGGACCCCGTATCTTGACAGAACCTAATGTTCGACTCATCCCACGGGTTATGAGTTGGAAGGTTTGGGATAAAATTCTCACGGTGATCACGACATGGGTTCTGGGGCACGTTCAAAATCCGAGTCTCCTCCAATGTTCCCTCGTATACGAATGCTTCCTGATGAACAATCTCACCCTCGCTCTCGCCGCCTCCACAAAAGATTCCGGAAGCCACTCTTTATCCTTGTCCAACTTCACCCTGGGATACTTCGTGGCCGCCAAGTTCAACATCTCCGTGATATCGGCGACGTCGACAGGTTGCTTTCTTCGCATGTAATCTTTGGGGGATTCTCCGTGATCCTGCCATGCCTGCAACTTGAGAAGGAGGAGAGGAAGGAATGGCATCAATGGTTGTGAACGACGGTCGAAAGGAATGCGGTCCTTGGGAACGAATGGGATGTTCATGATGCCAGGGAGTAGAAGATCGACTTTGCAGCGCTTGTACGAGCGGCTATAAGATGAATAGTTTCGGGTGGTGGAAGATCTACTCGACGTATAGAGGTGCGACAAAGTTGAGTCGGGAAGTCGATAGAAAAGAACCCGGTAGGTTGCATATGGATCCTTCGAAGCGACAGTGAAGAAGTTGGGATCGGTGGCGACGACTTGGCGTTTGAGCTCCTCTTGAGTCCAAACGCAGTCCAGAACGACCATATCGACGTCCTACAACACGTTAATGATGACAATTCTACAATTGAGAGGACTCCGTAGTACTCACGTTTGGTGTCCTGCTGTTACCGTACGAGGAGCACGCTACGCCTCCGACGAGACAGCAACGGAGTTTGAGTGCTCCCAATGCCTTGGTAAGAGCTGCGGTGGTTGTTCTTACTTCTTCGGTGGTAGGAGAGTAATGCATGGCGTTGCACTGACGAGCGGTGGGATGTAGTTGATTGTGCACTGAGAGTGTTGGCTGTACATCTCAAGGAAGTTAATAGGTGGGATTAGGTATGACACGAGGCGAGTAGAGTGTGATTGGAGGATAAAAATGACCTTGGGATAGCTTTTTGACGCCCGTCTGCGGC
This sequence comes from Marasmius tenuissimus, assembly GCA_029532415.1. NCBI lineage: Eukaryota > Fungi > Basidiomycota > Agaricomycetes > Agaricales > Marasmiaceae > Marasmius > Marasmius tenuissimus. The sequence continues at coordinate 6,233,493 of JAQOTA010000050.1, read as the reverse complement.
ACAGTCCAGTTTACACGGTCGTGATGACCGCCAGAGCTTATTGTGACAAAACTCTGGATGAATTCCTTCCAAGGGATAACAATAATTACAGTTTGATAAGTCAATAAATAAGGATTTGGCACGGGAGACAATGAGAGGAGGGGCGTGCTAAACCTCGAAACCTATCTTCTTCCAGTTCATTTTCGAACGGGGGTGCTCTTCAACAAACTCTTCGACTCGCCATTCCGCCTCTTCAACATAGAAAGAGGGCATCCAATCGTCCACGTCCGAGATGTGAGCCTTATAACCTTTCACCGCGATCCGGAGAAGGGCGAAGAGGTCTTTCACGTCCTGTGGTTCTTTGGCCCGCTTGTAGGGTTCTGAGGCATCGCGATTGTCTGTCCACCCTTGCAGCTTCATCAAGAGAAGTGGCACGATAGGCATCACAGGAATGTCGTCGTAAGGATTTACGTACTCCAATTCGCTGGATGGGATGACGGGAATGTTTAAGTTGGTGGCTCGTCCGGGCGGAAGAATATCGACCTTGCATGCGCGTCCACGACGAAGTTTGAAGTAGAGCTTTTTGTAGGTAGCTCTTGGGTTCCTCGAGGGAACAAGGTAGAAACGTTCGTCATGGTCGACAACGAGTGATTTGATGTATTCAATGTCCTCGTCATCTGTGAGAAGCACGATATCAACGTCCTGGGAGACAAGGGGTTAGCGAGGCTCAGCACCGGACAAAGACATGGCACTCACGTTCGGTACACGATCAGACATTCCATAGATTTGGCAAGCAGCACTTCCGAATACGCAGCTTTCGATGTTGTACTCAGCAAGAGCCGCTATAGTCGCTCGCGCAGCTCTCCTGACTTCTCGGCTGTCGTTGGGAACTCGTCTGGTCATGATGGGGGTTAATTTTAAGGAGGGTTGATAGCTGTGTAACCTTTTAAGCAGGCATCACGAGTCACATTGCTTCTGGGACCGTGGCTCTCCGTGGCTTTTGAATTTCGATGAAGTCCTTGGCTCCTTTATGCCTTTGTCATTTCCCACCAGCGAGTGACGTAAAGTTTGAGGCCAGGACGCATGTTTCATCTCATAAGATTGAAAAGAGAGAGAAGGCAGGGCAGGCCAAAGCACGGGAGCTGATGGGAGGAGAGGTGAAAGTCGGGTGAAAGAAAAAGAACAGGACCTCGACCCCTTGCCGAGAAGCAGGCTCTTTCCGGCCCGGTCACTGGCACGTGCTCCTGACTAGACGCGTTTCAATCTGCTGACAGTGACAAAATGAAGCTCTCTACTCTCAACCGCCACGACGCGTCCCCGTCGCGTTCCAGAACTCTCCAGAATGGCAGTGTACGACGAGTTTGACGGATTCATGTCGGATGGGTCAGACGTGAGTGCTGGAGTGGCTCATTCTAGACTGTAACTGACTCATCGAAGACGTTAGAAATAGAGGAACTCCCTAGGGAGCAGTTCGAAGCGTCAAGTTCAGGGCCGAGCACGAATGGAAATATGTCAAACTTGAGGAATAGTACTCCAGGAACGCCAGGGGCAAGCTATGCTGAGCAGCAACGGCTAACTGCAGAAGTCGCGGACGTGGACGGCAAGATTCGTAAATTAGACGAAGAGATACGGCAACTCCAGGACAATAGACAACTCTTGTTAGAAGACCGAGCGACTCTGAACCAGAAGCTCCAGGACATCAAATACGTGTCATACGGAAATCAGAAAGGGAAAGGACGGGCGACAGGGAGGAATTATTTCGAGGACAAATTCGTCTGGAAGGGTGTGCTGGAAGAATCGAGTTTGAGGGTATTTGGAATTGCTTCGTTCAGACTTTGTCAAGAAGGGTGCGTGGCTTTCTCTTTTGGATGATCTAATCTCCCTCAACGGATACTTGTAGGGTTTGCAATGCTAATATGGATGGTCGAGATATTGTCTGTGTAATGCCGACAGGTAAGCGTTTGGCGTACATCTTGGTAGCCATGCTTACACGTTATTTTGCAGGAGGAGGAAAGTCTTTGACCTACCAGCTCCCTGCTATCATCTCTAGCGGAGTCACCCTTGTCATATCACCCCTCCTATCACTCATTTCGGACCAGATCATGCACCTCACGGAAGCTGGAGGTAACGAGGTTGTCTTCTCCTCAAACCGTAGCTCACCAGCTTCTATTTCAGTGGCAGCAGTCAAGCTGACAGGATCGACAAGCAAGGAGGCCGCGGAAAGCATTACCAAACGATTGCAAAATATGGCTCGAGGGCAAATATCGGAGAACGGCGATGACATCAAACTATTTTACGCTACGGTCAGTTGGCGTTCACTGCTCTTTTACAAAGGCTAATATGGCCAAAGCCAGAAAAAGTAGTCCAAAGCAAACGGTTCCAGAATCTACTTCAAAAGCTCGCGGACGCTTCAAAACTAGGTTTGGGTTTCCGAATCGCACTTAGTGAGGCTGTTGACGTTTAATAACGTTCTTCTAGATCGAATCGTTATAGACGAGGCACATTGCGTTTCGCAGCTGGGCCATGACTTCAGACCGGACTACGCAAAACTGCGAGTCCTCCGGCAGCTATTTCCTCACGTACCTATCATGGCCCTATCCGCAACTTGCCCCCCGCAGGTGCTGAAAGATCTCCTGAAGATTCTTGGTCTTGCCGGCGTAGTCGACGGCAGAAGTCAGTGCCTCCCCTCCCGATGATCATCGTGTAATGAAATTCTCTTTTCATTCACAGGTGCGCCCCCAGAAGGGACGGTCTACTTCTCTTCGCCCCTGTACAGGAAGAACTTGCACTATTCGCTTGTAATGAAACATCACGAATCCAATCGAGTCATGGACGATATGGTGGCCTGGATTAAGGAACATCACCCTAATGACAGTGGCATCGTCTACTGCTTGAGCAAGAAGGTATTTCCGTGTCGGCTTTACCTCCTCGGTGTCGCTTATCCATGTTATATTGCAGGACGCGGAGAAGGTGGCCGAGGAGCTGAGTCAACGAGGGGGATTCGAACAGGTGTTTACCATGCCGACCGAACGGACTCGCAGAAGGAGCATCTTCATGCGCAGTGGCGAAAGGGAGACATCAAGGTGGTCTGTGCCACAATAGGTATGTGCTATGAGCTTGAATGATGAATTGTGGATGTTAAGAGCTGATTGGTTATAGCTTTCGGTCTCGGGATAGACAAGGGCGACGTGCGGTTTGTGTTGCACCATTCAGTATGTTCCCATCCGCTCTACGACCGGGCCATATACTGAAGCCGCTTCTCCCAGATATCCGTAAGTAGGTTAATGCCGATCAGGGTTCGCTCTAACACCCAAAACTTAGAAATCGCTGGATGGGTTCTACCAAGAGTCCGGACGAGCAGGGCGAGACGGGAAAGACTCGGACTGCGCGCTGTTTTACCGTCCGCAGGACGCTGCAACTCTCAGTTCCATGACGTACCATGAGAAAGAGGGCACATCGAAACGTACGTCGTATTCCACACTGAAGTAACGAAGGTGTCCAGCTCAATCGCGAAACATAGTTCATGGCATGCTCCAATTTGCTCAAGATTTGAGGACATGTCGAAAGCTCCAGTTTGCCAAGTAAGTTGGAGGGCGTCTGCATTGTAACTCCCCCCACACTGACGGCTTTGCTCTCCACAGCTACTTCTCGCATTCGTCACAGCTCAGTATAAACTCGTGGTCGACCGAGGAGGAGAGTGCGCACCAGAAATGCGGTCATTGTGATAACTGCACGAGGCCTCCAGACGACATTGAAGAGAGGGATGTGACGTTACAAACGTGGCAGATCCTCAAGATTCTCCGTGATGTACTTGAGTCTGGCGGGTCCGTGACTGCGACTATGTTGGCTGGGTTGGTGAGAGGGACCGGCGGTGCTGCGTTTAACGTGGCTGGAGGGGGTAAGGGAAAGAGGAAGGCTACACCAACGAAGGCTTCGGTCGATTTGGGGAAGGTTTGTGGTGGGAAGGTTGATATGAAGAAAGACGTGAGTTCGGCTTGTCTCATCACTTTTGTGAGGAGCATGGTTGACCTTTAGATGTTGACATCTAGGAGATAGAATTTCTGTTGGTTGAGCTCATTCTTCAACAGTTCCTGGCCGAGAGCCCGCAGGTCACGCCTTATCATACTGTCATGTACATGAAGCTGGGAAGGCGAGCACCTCAGGTCGATCGGCTCAGTAGAGCTGACGTTGAAAACGGCAACGTCACTCCTGTGAAGGTCTGGTTCAAGACGACGAAAAAGGCGTCGAAGGCTAAAGCGAAGGAGAAAGAGAAAGAGTCGGGCAAGCCTCGGCGGTCCTCTAGCGGAACCGGGAAGCGGGGAAGACCAAGGAAGAATGTGGCGGCGGAGGATGACACGATCGTCGATGGCGATGATGAGGGGAAGTCTATCGAAGACTTGAGTTGTGAGGTTGAAGTCCGCCTCGACTCTGATATCGACGATCAAGATGAAGACGACGAATATGACCAGACCGTCTTAGCTACGGCTTCTAGGAGAGCCTCCGTTCGTCGTAGTATGTCATCCAGGGACGATAACAACGATATCGAGGAAGAAGATAGCGATGGGCCGGAAGGAAATGGTGACGGCTGGATGTCGAGCTTTAGGCAGGGTCCGCCGCGAAAACGGCTCAAGCAAGCTCTCGCTACTACGTCGAATAGTATTGCAACCCGAAGCCGTAGCAAAGCGCCTCCGAGCCGTCGCGCATCCTTGTCGCCATCTCCCGATATCATCGAAATATCGTCCGATTAGAATACGTGTCTGACAACCTAATTCAACAATGTAGTTTGTATTTGTAATACATAGCAAGTATGTAGAGTAGAATACAACACGAGTATATCATGTATCGTATTTTTTTCGAGATGTAGCGCATAATAATACTTAAGGGGGTGTAAAAAGACGATACCAGCTAGTTATACATGTGCAGACAATGCGAATAAGTTATATGGATGACTGTCCGATAAATAGTCGTGTCGTGTGCGTGCTGAACATAAAGCTAAACCCATAGTAATAAGCGGTAAATGCGAACGTGAACTGAAACCTTCATGCATAACTCGATGCCCGTGTCTGCTTCAGGGCAGATCTTAAAGGCACTTTGGGTACAAGGCGATGCATCATGTCGATCTTGGTGCCTTCCTCGTTCATCCAGCCATCGCCGCACTCCGGATACGACTCGAGGTCTGGAGGGTACTCCTGACCGGCCGCGCAGGGTCTATACGATCCGCTGTTCGTCCATAGTTGGTCGCTGTGATAGAGAAAAAAAACGTGAGTTGAGATTGGGGAAGCACGAGGGACATGAGACGTACCCTCTACGATTGAACCACCCTTTCCTCCTGTGACAAGCAAGGATCGGGGAGGGACAGATGAGGTCCTTGTTCCACCGAACTGTACGAGCCGCCATCGTGTTGATGGGAGGAAGAAGCGAACTCGAGATCGGAGCACGAGAAAATGCCTGTGGTTCATCCGAATACCTCCTTCGTGGTTCGGGTGGGGGTGGTGGCATTGAGTTTGAGGAGGGCGTTTTGGTTACGTTTGGAGCGAACTCGGTTCTGAAGGGCGTCGAACTTCGATGGGTGGCTGCAGAGTACATGGGGTTGTCACCATCCGAGTGGCTACGTTTTGGACCTGGGGTTCGTGTTCGCGTATACGGCTCCTCGACGTGAGAGGTGTAAGACATGGGGTCAGAGGCGGACATCGTGTGTGGCGGTGACGGCGTTCGTGAAGAGTGCTGTTCTATGGGCATGACTGGTGGGTGTACCTGTGAAATAGAATTCGAAGAAAGACGAGTTGGCACAGGAGGTACCGTATTAAAGACGGGAGGGGCTATACTTGAAAGACTCGTGGTTCGTGTACGACTGGAAAGACCATTTGGAGCATTAGGACCATAACCAGGCGCAGACGTAATAATGTTGCTATTTCGTTGCCTAGCATCCGAAATGTATACAGGAGGCGGAGAGTCATCGAAAGTACGTTCGGATGCAGAGGAGGACGAGACGCTTTCAATGGTAGTGGCCTGAGGACGAGAACGTGGTGGATGGATGGCATTGGCTGGGATATTTACATCGGCACCTGGCGCTGCGGTGTGTCCATGTGTCAGGGCATGAGGTGGTGGGTAAGACGATTGGACTTGCGCCGCTGGCGTGTTGATCGAGTTGTTAGATGATGCACCCGAAGGCTGTTGGGTATTAGTATGGGGCAGGGGTGGCGAGTGATGATACTGCGCTGTGCCAGAAACGCCGTGAGTTTCGACACGAGGACGAGCAGATGAGCCTTCGCCAGTATTACTCAGGGTCACAGGGCTGGTGGAGACACCACCGCCTGTATATGAATAACGATTAACTCCAGAATCTGTTCTTGGTCGTGTGTAGCTCTGTGGTGGAGATCGACGCGAGGACTCCAAGGTGGTGACAGACCCATCAGAGTCTGACCTGGGGACCTCAAACATACCGGGCATTGATTCCTGCGGTGGCGGTACAAGGAGGGGATGGTGAGGATCCAACGTGCTGGTCGTCGACTGGGATATGGAAGGCTCCATCTGAGGCGCCGGTATGATTGGCGGTGTAACGTATGAATACGAGCGCCGTCGCTCTCGGTGGGTGTCAGGAGGCGACTGCTTGAATGGGTTCGAAAAAGTAGGACTGGATTCTCGAACGTGTCCGGCACCAGTATTCGGAGGATATACAGGCGCGTCATATGCTTCGGGGCTATTTCTGAGAGGCATATCACGATATATCTGGGTCGGAATGTCGCGTGGCTCTACTGCCATGGGATTGGGGCTGCCTCTTCTCTCGCCATAACGTTGCGCTGAGCTGTAGTCACCGCTCATTCTAGACACATGCTCGAGGTCTGGTGAGGGCTCGGATGGCATGAATGGGACGTAAGACTGTTGTGACTGCGTTTGTGATGTCGGGAAGGAAGCTAGTTGGCTGGATCGTGTTGAAGTGGTCGCGAGATCGTGGGGTTGAGAAGGATCACGGAGGATGTCCCTCAAGCTGGACTGCGCCTGCGCAAGACCATGAGTTCCATTAGGAGCTGGAGGTGTGGTGGCTGAACGGCTTGGAGGTCTATTTTGAGAGGGATGTGGCGGATCGATGGGTGACTCTGGACCTAAGACCGTATCAGTGCTGTCCGAGGACAGAGCAGGAGAGAATGGAAGCGGTGTGAGTGATGTCGTTGATGAAGAGAATTCGGAATTAGATGCTTCATAAATAAACCTGTCTTTCGACAAGCCGGGGATAATGGAGAAGGAAGAAGATTTGGGCTGATGATGTGTCTCTGGTGATCGTCGAGAGGCGCTGGTGTTATGACCGGGGAAGTGGAAATGTTTTGCTTGCTCGGGAATCATATTAAACCAGCTATTTCTCCTCGACTGGTGTGATGCATCCATGGGGTGATAATCGACATCAAAATGAGCGGACGCAGTGTATGGATAGGAAGAGTGTGAGGGTTGCTTGAAGATGCGAACCGATACACCTTTTGGACCATGTCCTGCAAAATTCTGTTCACAGCACGTCAGTATACAGATACCGGATGGAGTTTATTTGATGGAGCAGGATTTGACTCACCTTTTGCTGACCCGCATCTGTAGGATTCCTGGCATTGGCGAAATTGGAAGAGCTTCGCGAGGAGAACATCGTGGGGAATCCTCACTTGACCCCTCGGGTCAGAGCCTACATATGTAGTGAAAGGGAAGGCACGTCACGCTCTTCGCACGAGCGCAACTTGCAGGCAGCCATGCGGCGGCAATTCGATCAGGCCATATTGGCAGTCAATGGGCCGCACGAAACGGAATGAACGAATGACCATTTTTTCCCTTCGAGCACTTAATGTGCCTATACAGCAAGTCGGAAACTAGGTTCACTTCCGATAATGGAGACCTTTGGAATCTGTACACCGCATCAGTATCGAGAGCTGTTACATGGGAAAGCATGAGATGGTCACAGAGTACTGACACAGAACACATGTCGTCTGAGAATTTGCAGTAAGATCACTTTGAATTGCCTAGATCAGCTTGAAGCCTCGGGTTAGCAAGGAGTTCTGATCGTCTCCCGAGTCCGACGCTCGACCCCAAAACACAAGCAATCGAAGGATTAGGCTTGTTACCCGCGACTGGTGTAGATCGTAAGGTATCTGGACGATAAATACCGGTGAAACGAGTCGCCAGTGGAGTTAATAAAGCAAGTATTTGACCGCTAGAACGCTCGAATAGCACGACCAAGGCCTCTACCTGGCCATGAGCTTCTCACACGACGCCTGCGAGATTCAATTATGGACGTCAGAGCATTGCGCGGTTCTCTTCTGAACAGGAAGAAGGTTATCACTGGGTACCGAGTTGCGACAGGGTCGTAGTTGGTGCTTTTGAACTGCCCGTATGGAGCTACGGCTGGAATGAGAGAGTAAATGAGCCTCATGGATGACAATATCAGTCGAGAGCAAACCTCAAACCTGTTGACGGTGAACTGACAGTGAACGATTGAAACACGACACAATTGCGCTTGGACCAATTCATTACCGCGCTCACGGGCGCTAAACCACTTGACGCCCCTGCATTTTGACACTCCGCTTCAACCTGTGTTCTGACCACCACCACGACACCCTACTACCCATCAACCAAAGTTTCTTTCTCTAGGTTTGCTGTGGGCAAACCAATATTCACGCATTGAACTCGACTACATGAACTCATAAAACCTTGTTCCTTCATCATGCATGCCCTTCATCAAGAGGTTCTACCACCAAGCGGGGTCGAGTTCGCTACTAGCCTAAAGCTAATTCCAGGGTCCCACGAGCTGTTGCCTAGTACCTCAGCACGCCATGAAATTGCTGCTAGAGTGATCTGCAACGTGGTAGTCGCGCGTTCCAACCTGCTGCGTATCTTTGAAGTTCGTGAAGAACCGGCACCGGCTACTTCTGTTGAGGGAGAGAAGAAAACAGGGAAGGGAAAGGACGGAAAGGGTGATGAAACGGATAATGTGAATGGAGACGTCGAGATGAGCGAGGCAGGCAACGAAAAGGTGATTAATTGCTCAACTTTTGCCTACAGTTCATGTACTCGTACTGTTGGTTTGAATGAATGCCAATACCCTTTTCTAGCCTGCAACTGTTACAAAGATCTATCATGTTCGCGAGCACCGACTTCATGGAATAGTAACTGGAATGGAAGGCGTGAAGACTGTCGCCTCAATTGAAGACAAACTGGACCGTCTGCTGGTCTCGTTCAAGGATGCAAAGGCACGTAATTGAAACATGTTGTATCTCTAATATAACTCAAAGGATGTCTAGATCGCACTTTTGGAATGGTCAGACGCCGTCAACGACCTCATAACCGTCTCAATTCATACTTACGAACGAGCACCTCAACTGGTGGGAGTTCATTCGGGCTGCTTTCACCTTTACCAGTCATTAACGATCGAATAGGTCGCCCTAGATTCGTCTCTACATCGCGCGGAACTTCGTGTGGATCCTTTGTCGCGTTGTGTTGCCCTTTCCTTGCCCAAGGATTCGCTTGCAATTCTGCCTTTCTACCAGTCACAGGCAGAGCTAGATGCCATGGACCAGGATCACATCCGTGACGTCCCGTACTCCCCTAGTTTCATCCTCGACTTGCCTATGTCCGTGGACAACAACATGCACCATATCATTGACTTTGCCTTCCTCCCCGGATTTAATAATCCGACCATGGCAGTGCTCTTCCAGCCGCAGCCTACTTGGATGGGTCGCTTGAAGGAGTTCAAAGATACAGTTCGGCTTGTGATCTTCACCCTTGACATCCAGGCTCAGAAATTCCCCTCAATTACGTCCATAGAGGGTTTGCCCCATGATTGCTTCTCTCTGCTCCCCTGCTCGACTGCAGTTAGTGGAGTTGTTATCCTTACCCCGAACTCACTTATCTACGTCGATCAAGCTTCGCGTCGAGTAGTTCTCCCGGTCAATGGATGGGCCTCTCGGATCACCGACCTTTCAATGCCGCCGCCCGATCGAAACCTTCTCCTTGAAGGGAGTAGGGCCGCCTTCGTAGACGAGAAAACCATTCTCGTCACTCTCAAGGATGGTACCGTCTACCCTGTCGAACTCGTCGTTGATGGTAAAACAGTTACGAAGTTGACAATCGGCTCTCCGCTAGCACAAACGACCATTCCTTCTCTGGCAAGAACGATATCAGCTCCAGATGGCCTATGGTTCTTAGGGAGCACAGTGGGGCCGTCTGTACTTTTGAAAACTGTAAAAGTTGAGGTGGAGGTCGAGGAAGATGCTAGTGCTGCGACAACGTTCCAAGATATTGTCATGGATGACGAAGACGGTTAGTAACGTTGGTTTTCTCTTTCGATCGTCTACTGGCTAATGTCCCTCTCCAATCGCAGATATCTACGGCCCTTCTAACCCAACGGAGCCGACGAAGAACACTCTAAAGAACACCCGATCTGTGATACACCTAGCGCTGTGTGATAGCATCCCCGCCCATGGTCCGATTGCCGATATCACCATGTCCATAGCTAAGAACGGGGTACGTTCGGGCCTGCCTGGACTACGGACTAATTTCATACGTAGACTGACCTTGCTTCCCCAGGATCGACTTGTCCCTGAACTTGTGGCGACCACGGGCGCAGGTGTTTTGGGGGGCTTCACCTTATTCCAGGTCCGTCACTGTTCGCATGGCTACATTCAGACTGTGGCTGACTTCTTCCGTTGACATCACCAGCGCGATTTACCTACGCGAACAAAACGAAAACTTCATGCTGTCGGAGGAGTTCGGGGGATGTGGTCGCTGCCCGTTCGAGGGAAAGGGCTACCTCGTCCAGAGTATGATACTCTTATCGTCAGTACCGACGTCAATCCTTCTCCCGGCCTGTCCAGGGTGAGTGAGCATCAGTTCTATGGATAGATAACAACTCACTCGTGTGTCTTTTCTCTGTCGTCACAGATAGGATCCCGAACAGCAAAGGCCGATATTAACATCACGACGCGTATCCCTGGCACGACTGTGGGGGTATCAGCCTTCTTCCAATGCACGGCGATATTGCAAGTTATGACGAATGCCATTCGTGTGCTCGAACCAGGTATGTCGCCCTGCGTCTGCTCGCTTCTGCCTCTAGGGTGTCATGTCCACGGACTAATTTACACGTTGAAGACGGCACTGAACGACAGATCATCAAGGATATGGACGGGCACACTCCGCGGGCGAAAATCAAGGCGTGCAGCATCCTCGATCCCTATGTCTTGATTTTTAGAGAGGATGACTCAATCGGGATGTTCATTGGGGAACCTGAACGGGGAAAGATACGAAGGAAGGATATGTCACCCATGGGAGAAAAGGTTATTTTTGTCCTAAACTCCGGTCGCGGCAGTTGTACTAACCTATATTCAGAGTTCCCGTTACCTCACAGGAAGCTTCTTCTCAGATACAACCGGCTTGTTGGATTCAAATTATCATACACCGGCTGCCGTACCACCAAGTGCTACGAGCGAAAAGACCGGACAAGGCTCTACCTCTTCAACCGCCGGCAATCCTACGCAGTGGCTGTTGCTAGTCAGGCCTCAAGGCACTGTAGAGGTGATGTTTTTCATGAAGTGCTCTATCTACGCTGTTTACTGACATCATGGATAGATATGGACACTCCCGAAGCTGGCTCTGGCCTTCTCGACCTCCTTGTTATCGACTTTGCAAACCGTGGTGACAGACTCCCATGACCCACCTGCCCTGTCTCTGCCTCAGGATTCTCCTCGTAAGCTGCAAGATCCAGATATTGAACAGGTGGTTGTGGCACCGCTGGGGGAATCACGGCCTAAACCTCATCTCTTCGTACGCATATTTCCCTCTGCGTACTATTTTTGGGGCTTGGCTAATATCACACGTCTCTTTTATGAAGGTGTTACTGCGTTCCGGCCATTCGGCCATCTATCAAATTCTGCCATCGGATTCCTCTATCATAGACCCTTCTATCACACCCCGTACAACCTACGTCAACGTCAAATTCGTAAAGGCCCTGGCGAAGAAATTTGACATCTCGCGTCCCGAGGAGGGCGCGCAGGGTATCATCGCCGAACAAAAGAGGATAATCAGACAGTTCATTCCGTTCACTACGAGTCCAGTTCATAGCTCCAAGACGTACTCCGGTGTCTTCTTCACCGGAGAGAATCCTAGTTGGATCTTGAACACGGATAAGGGAGGATTGAGGTTATTCCCCTCGGGACATTCGGTTGTCCATTCGTTCACGCAGTGCTCAGTATGGGAGTCCAAAGGCGATTTCATGGTGTATTCCGATGAGGTATGCTGTTGTTCTCGTTGCGCTTCTGTGACTGCATTCTTACGATTCACTTCAGGGTCCGAGTCTTATTGAATGGGTTCCAGATTTCGAGCTCGATGGGCCTTTACCATACAAGTCCATCCCTCGAGGGCGAGCGTACTCGAACGTCGTGTTCGATCCATCGACTTCTTTAATCGTTGCGTCGGCGACGTTAGAAGCCCCGTTCACTTCTTATGACGAGGATGGCAACAGGATATGGGAACCCGACGGTGCGTATTGCCTATCGATGTGTGAGGCCTTTATGCTTTATTAACGTGGTATCGTAGATCCAAATATCTCCGACCCGAATGTCGAGTGCTCAACTCTCGAACTGATTTCTCCCGATTTATGGGTCACCATGGATGGGTAGAGGGTTTCTTTCCCGCTGTCCTCATGTTCATTGCTGATAGCGTCACGTGATAGATACGAATTTGCCAACAACGAGGTGGTCAATGCGGTGGCTTGCGTCACGCTAGAAACATCCAGCACGGAGTCGGGAAGCAAAGAATTCATTGCTGTCGGGACCACCATCAACAGGGGCGAAGACTTGGCCGTCAAAGGAGCAGTGAGTCACTCATTAATAGCTTCCCGCGGTGCAATTATTGATGGGCCGACGTTTTTAGACCTATATCTTCGAGATAGTTGAAGTCGTTCCGGACCCGTCTCTTGTACCCAAGCGTTGGTACAAGCTTCGTCTACGATGTCGCGATGATGCGAAGGGGCCAGTGACGGCCCTTTGTGGCATGAACGGATATTTAGTGTCCTCAATGGGCCAGAAGGTTGGTGTTACGCCTAGTTCAATGGATAAGAACATGATCTCAATTTCCGCGCAGATCTTCGTGCGTGCATTCGATCTCGATGAGAGACTAGTAGGGGTTGCCTTCATGGACGTGGGGCTGTATGTCACGTCCCTCCGGACAATCAAAAATTTGCTCCTTATCAGCGACGCCGTGAAGAGCGTATCTTTCGTCGCATTCCAGGTGCGTTTAGTCTCGCTCTGCCCAAGGAATGAGGTTAACGTGGTGATTCGTCTGCAGGAAGATCCCTACAAGCTCGTGTTGCTTGGGAAGGACGTCGAACATCGCTCTATCAACAGAGTCGACTTTTTCTTCACAGAAGACGAGATGTCGTTGGTATCGAGTGATGAAGATGGTATCATCAGGTTGTATGACCACAATCCACATGGTGAGTTTGAATGAAGCTGCACTCCCGTTCATACTTATGTTATGATCTCAGATCCTAATTCTCGAGACGGCCGTCATCTAATTTTGCGCACGGAGTATAACGCGCAGGCAGAGTACAAATCGACAATCTTGGTAGCACGGCGACCGGTTCCCGACGCCGTCATTCCTGACTCGAGGATAATCTGCAGTAAGCATGCGCCTACTTGTACTACGATCGAACAGGTACTGACATCGGATTGCTCATAGGTGCTACGAATGGTTCTTTAGTCTGTCTTACTCCCATTGATGAAGAGGCTTCGAAGCGGTTGCAACTCTTGCAAGGCCAGATCACGAGGAATATTCAACACATAGCTGGTCTTAACCCCAGGGCATTCCGGTGAGTAGTATCAACACAATCTTAGAGCACAGCCCTTCAACCAGTTTTCTCAGCATTGTGAAGAACGATCATGAATCGAGGCCGTTGTCAAAGGGGATTCTAGATGGCAACCTGCTGTGTCATTTTGGAGCACTGCCCACGACAGGGCAGGCGGAGATGACGAAACAAATTGGTGCAGAGGTTTCTGTCGTGCTGAAGGACTTGCTTCCTCTTCAGGAGGCATGGTAATTCTCAAGGACCATGGATTGGTCCTTCTCACTCTCGAACCCCAAGTTCCCTGTGTATCATTCCCTCCATCCAAAAGCAGTCCTTGTGTCGTCATACGCTACAAATAGATTACGGGTACTGCGAGATCGTCGAACGAATACAAATCGGTATGTAAGCCATCGTGAACGGGGCGGGGGTCACTTGGTTATCAAGTTAGCTGTTGAGTCCTGGGTCATCGTGCTGGAGGTACTCGTTGTACGCTGAAGTCCAGCTTCCAGGGAGGCCGGAGTCGGGCTGACAGATCTCATGGTTTGCAACCTGGCCTGTCGCTCGCGATTGTACGAATCCGCAGTGTCGCTCCTCTCCAACGTGAATGGAGTGACACCTGTCTTGCCGAACACAACGTCGAGCAACTTGTTTCGCGGGGTGTTAAACTCAGGGAGAGCACCCAGATCTGGGAAAACGCGACGAGTGACGACGATAAGGACGACGTTGACGAAGCCTACCGGAACAACTCAGCGGTGAGTAAGATATCGACCAGCGAGTGATTAATATCGGCTTGCCTGTTAGATTGAAAACCACCGCCGCGAAGATGGTAGCCCCGAAGGGCACTCTTCGTCCGGAGAACTCAGTAAGTCGGGTGATAGTTATCGGTATAAGGAGAAGTGTGTAAGCAACCTAGAACGATGATATTCAAGAGCTGGATCGATTCAACATTCAACCGAAACTCACTGGTAGCCAAACCATCCTCTGAGCCAGTTTGAGCATAGCAGAGTCAATCAGATCTCGTGCGAAACCCAACCTCCAGCTCTCCGTCTTCGAGATAAACTTGAGTTGCCATTTGCCCATGTTGTGAACGAGGTTTCCTCGAACACGCAGGAGGATGACACAGTACAAGAGGAACGAGAGAGAAGCGGCAACGAATTCCTGTATCAAAATGTAGGGACCATGCGAGAAGGCTCTGAGGAAATACAACACGCACGAAGAAATACTCCAGGAATACCTGTTCTTCCGGGTACTCGTTCGTAATCCAGCACCTAGGAGGGAGGGGAGATCAGTCAGTCAAGGCAAATGTATATGTATATCGAGTGCACGTACCATGCCCCTGATACTCCAAAGTATGGCCCTTTGGAGGACTTCTGGATTGCAAGAGGTCCGAGAAGTACAAGCAACAGGATGAGAAGCCATCCCCCGACTAATGTACACCAAAGTCCGACTTTGGTGACTGCTGAGCGCAGGAAAAGAATATTGAATAGATGAAGTGCCAGAACGAACGTCCATAGCGCCGTGGCTACATTTCCCGCTTGTTTGATTCCACCTGGTGATGAGGAATGTTCAGATAACTCCCCCACGCTGCGAGTCAGATTCCCCACCTTGTGCCACGCAGAAAGCTCCATTTGTCACTCCGTTCTTCGAAACCCATCGCAGATTCATCGCGGTTCCGACAGATTGGATCATGTTGGCGATCAGCAAGCATGTTAGATATTCGAAGATGTGGGTCTTCTGTGTCTTCTGCGCCGAGAATATGCTGGGCTAAATAGCACATGAACATGAATGTTCGCCTCATGTAAAATATCCACGCATACCACAGCAACGAAGGTAATTGCAATAATAGATAAGAGGGCAGCTACAGAAAGAACCTAGAGATGTTGATAGTCAGTCTGGCAGCTCCTGGCGAGAATATGTTCACGTACAATGACCCCCGCCCGTTCATAAGACTCATACCAAGTATCATTTCCAGAAAGCGCAGCGGCAAACACCCTCCAATACTGAGTTTCTGAAGACATTTTCGAAGATTATCCGACCGGCGGATTGAAGGAATGACAGGAAGAAAAGAACGAAACGTTAGAGTGCGTTGGACGCGAGGCCAGGGAGTGTGGGGAACCCAGCTCAACCATCATGAGCAGGGAGAGCCTTGCATATATACTGGCATCACTCGAGCGTAATCAGGGCAGGGACACAACATATCAATCTCGATCACAACAATGGTCGCATCATGGTTACCGTGTCTGTACATTGCCCGTACAGGCACTTGGCGCCAGGGGAACTAGTGAGGATCTTGTGGCAAT
The DNA here is from genome assembly GCA_029532415.1 of Marasmius tenuissimus. Classification (NCBI taxonomy): domain Eukaryota; kingdom Fungi; phylum Basidiomycota; class Agaricomycetes; order Agaricales; family Marasmiaceae; genus Marasmius; species Marasmius tenuissimus. The sequence goes on along the minus strand of JAQOTA010000050.1, from coordinate 6,217,401 downwards.
GCCTATCAATACCTCCAGACCTCGGATGATGTGTCGTTCGAAGATACTTATCAAGGCCAGCTTATTGGGAGCCTCAGTTTATCTGAGCTTCGGAGGTGCTAAGATGAGTCGAGAGGTCACATACCGAGTAGAAATACAAACTACCCTGAACATATAGATAGGAAGATGGTAAGCGGCTTTGATTTCCCTTCTAATGCCATGGAACCGGCCGCTCCCACTTCGGGAGGTCGTTGAGTAGGAAACAGTACAGTTCACAATTCTGGATTCAATTGATGAGTCGAGAGACATCGAACCCTTCTTTGAATCCAGTGCCAACGGCCAGCGAAAACACCAAGCGCTTCACAATGCCACCGAGTTGGAACTTTGAAAATGGTGGCAGTAAATCTTCACCATTTCTCGACGCTCCCCCAGTTCTCCCAGTCCGCAGCTCTTATCCTCTCTTATCAAGACCGGATGATCCTTTTTTGACGTGATCAGATTCAATCCAGCCGCACGCACTGCCAATGCTACAATGTCAGCATGAGTCACTGATTGATTGCCATTTGAAGACTATGAGGTTGGTTATCGAGTTCTCGGCGAGTGCACATTCGCGAGTAGACTGGGACCTGAGAGAGGTAGGTGACTGCAGAGGTGGAGATTAGAAATGAGGTCGAACTTTCGAATCACATTCGACAGCAGGCTAAGTGCTGTCGGTGTTAGCCGCGGCAATTTGATTGGTCGCAAGCCGACCCTACACCGTAACGTAAACTCAAGTTTACACAAGGACCAACAACTCAATGCCGCTAGCTACGCGGGTGGGAAGCTTGATCCCACGTATCCGATGCTCGCTATAGCTCAAGATTCAGCCTGAGTTTGGAACCATTAGAGCCAAGGCGATATCCCTCCTCGTATACCATCTACATGTCCTAGTCGACTGATGAATGAGTACTCGAAAGGTTGGTGACCGCTTGGTGGCCTCGGGGAGGTCTTGAAGGCAAAGTCTGGGGCAGGTTCTGACAGGGCCTCTCAGGGAAGTTACATAGCACAATTACAACTAGTTACGCCTGAATAAGTGCGTCACCAGTGCTTACAAGCCACGGCTCGCTCCCGCGTTTCGTATTGACGGTGAATAATGTATATGTTGTGTCCGTCCCTTGGATGATCCAAGAGGGCGGAATCAACAGGGCTCTATTGAACAGAACGTGGCTTGAAACTCAAGCCCTGAGCTATAATTACACCGATACTGCCCGGATATGTATTGAGATTTGAGAGCAGGGACAGCTTCTCATGTTTGAGGTCAATCCGGAGTCCAAGCGAGGGAATCTGACAGAGTCCGTTATTCTGCTCTGGGAGTTGACAAAGAATAGGATGGAAATAAGTATGAGTAGATGCTCACCCTAGTCTGATACTTCCCGGCAGGTGACGCGATGTACGGGTATTGCATCAGCAAAATACCTGTACCGGTAGAACCTAGATACAACGAGTTCTGGGTTGTTAGAATGGCTCAAAACGGTACTGGAGGATTGCGAGGGGGTTATACCCGATTAGTATTCACAGAACAAGTAAACACAATCTTGGGGATTTGTCAATGTATTAGAACACGAGAACAACCCCCCTGAAACTCGTTAAAACCCTCAAAACAAGTTGCGGGCGTGAGGACTCACCGAATCCGTGGCGAGAGACGAAAGGGGTTGTAACCGGTTTTGGGGTGTGTTAAGGGTATTTCAACGGGTTTTGGACCGTTCTACCGTGTTTTGGGAGTCCACAGACCTATCAGATGAATCAACGGGTTGATTAGTCCACGAGGCATAGCTATGCGTTCTCAAATACTTACCCGATTCTCTTGTTACTGACGTGTTTCCCGCGCGTTAGCAGATTCTATGAATGGGAATGCCTTTTCACAGCCTTCCGCAATCTTACAGTTTCCATCACACCATGGCTGTAGAAGTAAACGCTTCTCTATTGTGTAGTGAAAGTTACAATTACAGCTCCGCATGCTCCATGTCCTCGTCGTCTTCACCCAAGTCACCATTGACTTCGTCTTTGTCGCTGCATTCTGAAGGTGCAGGCGACAGTACCCACTCCTCCGATCCGGAAGACTCGGCCTCCTCTTCCTCTACTTCAGCTTCCTCTGCCTCCTCCTCTTCAGCACCCGAGTCGACCTCGTTATTGACGGGGGAAGTAGTCTCCTCTCTGCCGGCGTCATAACGAGGTAAAATCTGAGCATCAACCCCTGCATCCGTCTCGAAGAATCGAAGGAATTCATGGAATTGAGGATGTCCAACGCCACCCCCACGAAATCGCATCACTGTGTCATGATCGGCGAACCTGAGGAGATAAGGAGGTAAGCTTTGGCCTGAGATTAAAGAGAGCCATGCCTTACATTCAACGTAGTAAAACTGCCAGTCGTCTTCTTCAAGCTCCCTCTTTCCACTCGAGTTCAACGAAACGAGCTGGCGTGCCAACGAGTTCGCTGGGAGCCTCATACCAGTCTCAGATGGGCCATGAGCGAAGCCAGGAACGATATGAATACCCCGGACAACGTCAGCGGGATCGAGGAAGCCAAAGGCATTGACATCCTCTGGAGGGGGGAAGAATAGACGGTAAAGGCGCTTGGCACAAAAGCCAGCTCTGTACTTCTTGTCAACTTGGTACCAATGTACCCAAAGGAACTCCACGCGCTGGCATATGGGTACCTTCTTGGTAAGGAGTGAAGGCTCTACGCGGACGTAGGCATGGAAGCTGCCTATGACCTGCGCATATTGGTAAGGGTGCTTGTTTTCATTGCCGACAGTGTCTGGGGAGAGCGTGTAGACATCAGGGTGGAGGCGTGTGTTGACAGAATCCTGGTCGCGTTGCCGGTCGTAAGTATTGAAGTTGAACCGTATAGTCTTGTGGGCAAACACGGTGTCATTTGTGAAGTTGAGCTTCGCACGTTCGTCGGTAGTGTACTCCATTTTGGAGTCCGGTCCCAGAAGTCAGTGGAGAAGGTGGTCCTTGAGCTTGGGGATGAAATCCTGCAACCCTCGATAAGGCAACGTAGAAGGCAGGTGAGCTAGTAGGACTTACCCTTGTTGCAATATCCTCTTCAACCTCTCCGTTGTCTCCCTCGTCGACCCAGTTAATATCGGACAGCAGAACGCGGTGTTCTGTGCCTGAAGAGGTATGAAAGTGTATGTTAGGGTCTGTCTTTGGCAGCAATTCTTGGCTGCCAGCAAGTAATTTCTTCTTCCCCCACCGCTTCTGCCTGACCATGGTCGGAATATGAGCCTTTATACTTGATAGCAGGCGCTTGCGGCCCTCGTGCCGTACGATTTGAGAACCATGGTTTTGCTTGTTCGTTCGCCGATAGAAACTCTTGACCTGCTGATGTTGGCATTCGCTCTGTACGACGAGTAGTTAGTCTAGTCATCCTCTGAACAATGAAAGACAACGTACATTGCGAGTCGTATAAGAGTCAGTCGTACTGTACTCTTTGATTGCACTGGGATAATCTCCGAGAAAGTGGAGCTTGGCGGTGGAGAGACTGAACTTCTTCACTTGAGCACCAGACTTCTTGGTCGTTGTCGATTTCCCAGTATCAGGTTTGCGCTTGGCTGTTGCTACTGCTCGTCGTCCATGGGCTTCGACCTCTCAAGGAGTCTCCTTGGTGTTGAAGTTTTCGGAGTCCTTTGCAAATTTCCTCAAGCTCTTCCCAAGCTGGACTGTGGTATCCTCAAAAGACGCCACAGTAGAGTCGGTATGGAGCCATAGTTTGGAGTAGGCATGCCAGGCCGCGAGGTCGAATAATAGGTTCTGCACCATCTTATCAATCTTCTTATCATTGAACAGCCCTTCAAAACAAGGCATTGCACACTGTAAAGACCGTCAATGGGCAGAAACCCCACGAATACGAGGAGATTGCCATACCTGGAGTATGTCCTCAAAGTCCCTCGCTGCCAACTTTTTCATTTGTGAAACATTGTTATGAAAACGACGGATGGTGCTACGACCAAACATTGGGACTCGGCGAAAGCTAAGGCCAAACCGTAAGAGGGAGTAAAGGATGAAGAATACGCAAATTGCTTACCGCTTGTCCAGAACCTCGACGGCGTCATCTTTCTTCTTTTTCCCTGGCTTCTGCACGTAAAGCATCCTTATGAGGTGCGTCAACACGGCTTTCCAGACCCCCAACTCGAACTCGTGAAGGAGATCGATCACGAGAAGGAGATATAGGTCGAATCCAAAAGGCAGCAACTTGGTTGATAATACATTCTACAACATTGTCAGTATGTAAAGGTGGTAAGATATTCTGTTACTTACCCGCGTTGGGACCAGGGAGTGGTCATCTAGGAGATGCTTGACTGGATCGGACTCGACACCCCGCCCATCCGTGAAGATGTGCCACCTTGCATCCTCAACTGCTCGCTGGCGTTGCTCGTCATCTACACGCTTCAACTTGACTCGTCGTTTCATGTCTAGTTTGGTACCCATCATGTTCACTTGACTCTTCTCGATGAGACACCGAACGCAGAGACAAGTTCCCAGGTACTTCACACACACAACAGCAATTCTGAGAACGCGTCAGTAATTGAAAGAGATCGTACTTGAAACGAACTCACTTTTCGGGATAATCGGCAGAGTAAGAGAAAAATTCTGGGAGGAATCTTCTCTTAACCTTGTCCGAGCACTTGATTACCACAGACTTGTCGTACGCCTCCACGAACTCTTCGTCCATGATGAGGTTCCAGACCGCCTGCATAACCTCCCACTTGAGATGTTTGATGACCTCGTCCGAAGGAGGCACATTGTAGGCTTCACGGTATACGTCCCGTACTGTGTTGGGAATCTAAAAATGTTGCTTTAGCAACGGAGCCTGAAAATACAACCGAGAATTTAACCTGAGGAATATACGCCAGATGATGGGCAGTGAAGAACTTTGGATGCCCCCGCTCGTACTTGGTGCGGTTTCCCAAGTACATGTAGATAGGCCAAGAGGATGCGGTACCAAAGTTTGCGAGGTGAGTGGAATCTGAGGCCATCATCATCCAAATGATGATGGTCTCCAGGTCATCAGCGATCCCCTGTGAGGTTAGACGTTCTAGCTTGTCGCGCTCGATTCAAATAGCTCAATTCAATGTGAAAGCTTCTCCGTAAATTTGCTGAGGCTGAGATGTGCCTGGACAAAGCCAAAACTCCTTGTACGGCCGAAGGTGCAGCTTCGTGAACTCATCATCTTGTACTAATGAGCGTATTATGCTCATTGGTTTTCGATACCAGACGTTGTCAATGACGAGCTGAGGTGCGTCAGACTCGGAGGCGTACTTGTGACCCACACAAGGCATAGGGATGGATATCGTACCGCAACGCCATACGGAATCGTCAAAAGCAAAAGGAGGAGTCTTCGACGGCTTGGGAGTGGGGTTGGCCTTCTTCGGCCTGAACAGACTGGGCTTGGTTGGATTATCAGAGGATTTGCAATGCTCAGAAGGGAGGGGAGCGTCGAGCTTGCGTAGCTCGCGCTTCGCACTGAAATTCCTGAAATGGATCGGGTCGAAATCTGGCTGGAGTATCACGTTGTGAACCAAACTGTCCAGCGATGCCTCAGTGATGGAGGTAACCTCGTACGCCCAATCAAATAGCCTGAAATTTGAAACGTTTGGCAGCGGTGCGTACGGGGGAGGTTTTGGTGGTTCCTTCTGATGACCGGGTTGAGTGTTTTGACTCAAAGCCATAGTCTTTTGGATTAGACTGGCCGCGTCTGGAGGTTTATCCGACAAGAGATTGGGAGAGGCAATCAACTGAGGATCCTCGGGATATCTAGATGGCTCTTTCGAGTCGTAGACCCGAAAGATACCCAGCTCGTTGGGCTGTGTTTTGTGGTAAACTCGCACAACAACCAGTATGGGCGGCAGTTCTGCTGCTGCTGGTGGGGCAGGAGGAAGCGACCCTGCAGAAGGCTGTTCATCACCTGCTGACGGATGCTGAGGTTCTGGTGGTGGTGAAGGGACTCGTGGAGGAGAGGGCACACGTAGTGGTGTAGCCAGAGTCGAGAGAGGTGCTACAGAGTCTCCTCGACTTCTCCGAATCACCGCAGATACGCTAGAGATTTCAAAATCCTCGAAACGAAGAGGCTTCATGTGTGACCTTCCACTACGCCGCAAGTTTGGGATATTGTCAGGAGCTGGAGCATTCAAAGGCCCTGCTCTGGGAGTCTGCATGTCCCAGTCATCAGAAGGCCCTGCTCTGGGAGTCTGAAGCTCCTCGTCGTCCACTGGTACCTGTTTCTTCGTCTGTTTTCCGAGTTTCTGCTGCTTTGCGGCTTGAGCGAGGGACATGACCTCGTCATTCTGTGCGGTGGTCCTCTTTCGCTTCGAGCACTTTCCGAGGTGGATTCTATATCCCTGGACATTGTTGGAAGCTTTGCTGCAGCTCTCGCAGATCACTGTAAGTAGGTCAGTAGATACCCAATAGACCCAATGGAATTTCTGACTGACTTGTTACTATGAGTGTTCTCGAGAGCCCAAGTGGCGATTGTGACGTGATTTTGACTGTAGTGGAGCGATACCCTATATTAGAAGAACAAACCGTCAGCACTTATACTGCGGTTTTCAATTTTTTAGATATGAAAAACGATCTGAACGGGCTTTCTACCCTTCTTGAGACTCAGGAAGTATTTAAAAAGCTTAATTTCATTATACTATATAGGCTACATATAATAGAGAAACGAAAACTTACTGTGTTGAGGGACGTTCAACCACGATGGTGGTGGTTGAGGGTCAAGAGAGGCAGACTGGTTCCATGTGCCAAGCGGCACGGGATGTATCCGGCATCCGGCAAAAAATCCTGCGCAAGCGCCTTGGGCGTTTGCCTGACCCTAGCCCTAGGTCAAGCGCCCAAGGCGCTTGCGCAGGATTCTTTGTTTGGCTCGTCAAACGAGAGACCCGCATGCATGTTTGGGCGCCTCATGCCCGGCTTGACCCTCAACCACCACCATCGTGGTTGAACGTCCCTCAACACAGTAAGTTTTCGTTTTCTTTGTTGTAGATACTGTACATACAAATTATATAGAGCTATAATTCATCTTTAATAACCAATCTCTCACTGTCTAAGAGGGCAAAAAGCCGAAATAAATTCTCTTTCATCATGTCTAAACAGAAAACCGCAGCATCGTTGCTGATGATTTGATTTTCTACCCCAGGCCAGGTGTCACCTGCTCGGTTTAGAGCTCTTCAAGCGTTTCTACACCAAACTATTGATATGGTGAGTACACGGACACTGTAAATCGGCTCTTACTTACTCTTTTACTACAGCCAAAACTACCGCACGAATACGAGGAAGGAACCTCGAGACTAGCACTGTATTGCAGAGATGATGAAGACTGGGAAGATGAGAATGAAGCAGCAGTCGAGCGTGAACGAGAGCTGGCAGAAGAACGAAAAAGAGATTTCCAATCAGACGTTATCGACGAGATTCGAGCATCTGATCACTTCCGAAGGATCAACTGGGACGCTGCCAGAGTCATCGCCAACGTGGTCACTGCCAGTTTGCTTGCTGGAGGTGCATGCAGCTCTCCTCGAACTCATGGATCTACGCCCGAACCAGCTACCGATTCAGCTACGAACACAACTACTGAACCCACTACCGAATCAACTCCACATGCAAACGAACCCGTTGAAGAAGTTATGGGACCTGATCTGAGACCTGAAGAGACCAGGACTCGTCCGATGTACACTGGTCGTCGAGATCCCTGGGTCGGCACCGCCGTTTTGGTTATTGGCTCCCAACGCAAAGGTCTCACAGGCACCCTCCGAAGTGTACATATTGACTGGTCTTTGCTGGACACGGTCATCGATATGTCGCTGGAGGCCGACTACAGCAACATCAAGTCTGGCTTGCTGCTCGATATCGAGCTTGATGTCGTTCTGGCAGGTCGAGCAGCCCCAATCAAGAGAATTGACTATCGTGATGTAGTTGAACTCAAAACCTTCCAGCGTTTGAACGTCTGGAGGCCGATGGACCATACCCACCAAGTCTGGTATCTTCGCCCTGATCTCCCTCACCCAGCCGTTGATCCAGCCTCTTTTCTCTCGAGGTTCGATAGGCTTCCGGTTGACATTCCTCGTACTCCGCGACCTCGCACTCCTACACCCCCTCCTTGTTCTCCACGATTCGCTCATCACTCGTCCGACCCCTGGAACCCTTTGGGCGAGCTGGCCCCCACAGAACGCGACCACTGGATTTTACATCCAAAGCTGGTCAGTCTGCGAATCGAGGTGTCAATCACTGGCAGTCCTCATGCGTCAGGAGAAAAACCCATCCATGTCAAGCCTGTATCAAAAGCTCAGGGTGTTGTCGTCGAATACACTTCAGGGCAAGGATTGACTGCAGTCAAGCACACCATTTCGCACACGTTCATTGGTCGTTCGAAAGATCCCATTAAACCCAGCACCAAAAACTCCTTGATGGTCGTAACATCCGGCAACATTGAACACATTGGTAAACTCGTCCGCAGGATTCGTACTTTCTACCTGAACGAAAAGAAAGAAGAAAATCACTGGATCGTTGCGGGGGTCATCGAGAGAGGTGCAGGAGGGGAGACACTCACCAACGAGCTGCTGGATCTGCTTCCCGGCATGCATGTCACAAGGGTGAAGGAGTCGGCTGAGCAACGAGCAGCGGGAAACAAGTACATGGACCAACCGAGGAAAGAAGCGCACAAATACTGGTCCCATCGTGTAGAGGTTCGTTGCATAGAGGTTCAACCCTTTATTACAGAGCCTTGATCTCACATTGTACCTACTTTTTCTTGACATAGCTACATGTTCTACGTAGCGGGATCTGCAGGAAATCCATCGTCGTGACCCTCTTGCATGACCTGTGTGACAAGAGTGACGTACGCGCCCCAGCCAAATATGGGATGACGCGACAGGACGCGTTTTCAAACTCCGCCAGCCAGCCCTATAAGGGCCTCCTCCCCTTCCTCCCTTCTTTCCCCAACGCTTCTTGTTCTTCTACCACCATCATCTCCTCCATGCCTGTCACCCGCTCCTCCCCCCCTCGCTCCTCCCGCCCTAGTGGTCCCAGCAGCCTGTTCAATGTCTCCTCCTGCCCATCCAAGGCCACCAGCAAACCCAAGCCACGAGCTCGACCGCAATGTGCTCCGTCATCTTCGCCTGAGCCTGAGCCTGAGCCCGAGCCAGAACCAAGAAAGTTGACCAAAGCTGAGGCCAAGATCCAAGAGGCGTTCAAGAAGTGGTCGAACAAAATCCTGACTGGTACTACTCTGTGAGTTCTCACTTTCGCGTCAAGCATGAGCATCCATTGACTATTTTACAGATCAAGCGGCCCTCGTCATCCCTTCTACAATATCGGCACACACTGGATGAGGTTCATAGACGCTTGGACAGACAAGATCGAGCTTGTGATGCGGTTCGGTTTCTCAGAAGACCTCAAAGCTCAACAGGAAGAAGATGACGACGACATCGACATCGACATCGACCGCAACGACAACGAGGAACCTCTGAGCAAAGAGGAAAGAGAAGAACAACTCAAGGTGCTCGACCTGTTTGTCCTACCGGATGAAATGTACGCATATACCTACTTTTTTCGTTTTCATCAATTCACTTACTCTATGCGCTACCTACAGGAAGGAAAGCGACAAGGACAACTACCGGAGGATGTTCAATGCATTCAAGGCCAAGCACCCAATGCAATATAAACAGATGCTTGGATGCTACGAGTTCCAGGCCATGGATACTATTCGTGTCTTGTACTCGTCGGTATGTACTCGGCTCCTGTGCTGTTCGACATCCTAATCACAATCACATAGATTGAGCACGGCTACAGGGATGCCAGGCGTATGGATACACGCAACATGAAGCAGAGGATTCTGACCTTCATCCCCCACAACAACCAACAGCTGCAGCTCAAGGATGGGGCCTTGGACCCCTTCGTGGACCCCAATACTAAGAGTGGCCGTGGTCTATCACACGACATGATCATACCGCTGCTCGCTCCCATCAGCCGTGTCAAGGAAACTATTGACAAGGCATCCGACGACCCGATTCGTTTGAAGTACGTGGTTCGCCATCTTCTCGTCGAACCTACTGACCGTGAGTTTCAGGCTCATCGAGGAGGCAAAGGCCGGCAAGATCGTGCTCACGCACGAAGAAGCCCCGGGTTTCCTTTACAACCTCTCTCGATTCTTCAATGACCCAGACAAGTCTGGGAAGGCTGGCCTCTTTCGTGGCTATATCATCCCTCGTGTGAGCCCGCTCTTCTCTCTTTCTCTCGAACACATCTTGACTCGTTCTCTAGGCATCTCGCACCATTCTCATGTCGCCAAGCTCAGCACTGGGCCAAAAGCAGGCGACCCGTGCTGGTAACGCCAAGATCGCCGGAGTCACCAGTGTGACGAAGGAGTTTCTCATGTATATTATCATTCAGGTGAGGTATTACTACTGCGTCTTTCACTTAAGAAGGCTAACGGTCCCATAGATCTGGTTCGCGTTGTCCAGCGGGCAGGAATGGGACGAGACCATCAGCTCGTTCAACCTCAAAGCTTTCTATTATGCCATGATCGCCACCCACGACAACCTCAACCACCTCCGCATCGAGCGGATGACCAAATGGCTTAACAAGTGAGCGTTGCCTTTGCCATCGTCAGCTCTTTCTAATTGTTTTTGGCAGCCAAATCTGGGGCGAGAATCATGTCGTACAAGGCGTAGCACCAGATAGCTGCCTTGGGAAGGATATGGCACTTTGGGCGATGGAGGCGGACGAGGACGTGGAACCAGAGGATGACGAGCCATCAAGTGGTCCTCCCAGCAGCGACGACTCTTCCTCGCCTGGCGTTGGCTCTGGCTCCGGCACTGCTGGCCCCGATAGCGCTGGCCCTGGTAATGCTGGCGCCGGTACTGGAGGTGATGCTTGATAGCATTCGTTCGCTCTCATTTCGCTTGTATTCGTATTGCTCTGCTTGTATTCGTTATTGCTCTACCTACTCTTGTAACTGCTCTGCTTGTATCTCTATGTACGTGCTTGCCAATGGATCACCGTGCTTTCCTCCCTCTTCATTGTCCCTCCCCCTTGAGCTGTCTGATTGATGAACACCCTGGCATTTCCAGGGATTCGTAAGTCGACTCATAATCCATCGATTCTTCTACAAGTTGTTGAGCCTCTGAGAATTTGCTAGAATATACATTCTTCGTTGATCTACCTGTAAACAGGTCAAAGGTACGCTATCCGTTTCACTCCACGAAATAGAAAGACACTCACGAAACCGATGGCAAGCTCTAGATTTTGTTGGAAGGTCTGGTACGGCGAGGATTCGACGCAATGAATTGCAACCCTCGACGAACACCGTTATCCGGCGCCGCACTCGAAATCAGAACGACCTTTGCGTTACTCTTTCCGAACCTCGGCATGCGTTACTCTCCCCCACAACCCATTAAAACCCTCCAAACCCGTGACAACTCTTCAACATCCTCGCTATGCGTTACTCTTCCCTACAACCCGTTAAAACTCTCCAGATCCGGTACAATCCTCGCGACGCAGAACAAACTCTGCTCTTCCGGACAATCACCAATACCCGTGCTAAAGTACGAAAACCCGTTGAATCTTACTACTATCATGCTCACGCATTCTTAGGTTTGTCACGAATTCTCAGTTCATTCTAATACCCTTACAAACGCTGATCCCCCTGACAACCAGGTATAGCGGGTTCCAGCTATGGTACAGGATAGTGGAGATAGTAACGACGTTCTACAGGTACAGGTATTTTGCTGATGTGAACGCAGAAGGTGAAAGAATTTTCCGGACAGGCTATAATACAGAGTTTTCACTAATCTCTTTCAGGATTTGCCTTCCCCTGATTCAAAATGTAAGTGACTTTTGACTGCTGATAAGTACTTATGTGTCAGGTTAGAGCTCGCTGAGGACACAAAATTAAGACGATTCCATCATCGAGCCCGCCACGTGGACCTTCGGATAAATCCGAGTCGAGTCCTCGATCCGGCCGGTCCGGCTTGGTTCCTGTTCATTCTCCCCCACCAGGACACGCCTTTGTACGACTGCGGAGAAACACTCAGGCCAGTCGAGCACCCAAAAAAGCTCAATATTTACTTTCACTTCGATCTTTACTCAAACGGCGCACCAGAACCCCTCAGTCACTCTCATCCCAACCGTACTCATGAAGCTGGTAAAGTTCGTAGTTCTGGAAATAACACCAGGACCTTCTGACGCATGGCAAGGTTCAAAAAGGGTCTCCTGACCTGTAGGCTTGCTATATAAAGGACGAGGACGAAGGTCCTGCCAAAACTTCCGCCCGTATGTTCAAGAAAGTGGCGTTATGCACTCTCCTTCTGGGTGCTGTTGCCAGGATCTCCTGCGCTTCTCAACCTTGGCACCAGTACATTTATGCGCCAAAATCTAGAATGCCAAGGTCAATGATTTCTCTCTAATGAGGATCAATTCGCATTCAACTTGGATCACGATTCACAGGCCGACAGCTGTTCATTCTACCCGTGGACTGGTCGAAGTCCACGGTCTCGATATCATTCTTACGCCAGATAGCCAGGTCACATACGACTTTGGACGCGAAGTCGCAGGACACCTCAGCTTCTTAGTGATGTCGCCGAATCACACCTCCCCAGTAGCTCTATCTTTCACAGAATCTCCTCAATTTATCGGAGAATGGTCGGATGACACCGGTGCAAGTCCTTTCAGTGACTGGGATCGTTCCCTTAGCATATCAATTCCCGAATCATCCTTAGGAACAGCTTTCAACTATACCACTCCGGCAGAAAAATTCAGAGGAGGATTCCGGTACCTCACCATAACCTCGTCTCCCGATCTGTCAGATCCCGTTCACATCTCCAACGTTACTTGTCTGCTCGGATTCCACCCCGGCGTATCAAACCCTCAAGACGCGTACCGAGGATACTTCTGGACTCCAGATGACGACCTCCTCGTTCGAACGTGGTACGCTGGCGCTTACACCGTCCAAACCAACATCGCACCACCCGACACCGGTCGTTTTCTCCCCCAAGTACGTCCCGGATGGGCGTACAACTCCAGCTTAGGTGTCTACGGTCCCATTTTACTCGACGGTGCTAAACGAGATCGAGCGGTTTGGCCTGGGGACCTGGGAATTTCGGCCCCATCGTCGTATATGGCGTTTGGTCCGTCGTATGGGTATGAATGCGTGTTGAACGCGTTGGAGACGTTGTTTTATTTCCAGAATGAGACAACTGGGATGTTCCCGTTTGCTGGACCTGATACGGCGAGCTTTAGGGCGGGGAGTAAGAGTGATACGTATCACTCTTGGTCGTTGATTGCGATTGAGGAGTATGCGTTTTATACAGGCGATATGGATTGGGTGGATCTGGTAGGTTTTTCGACTTTTCGAGTTAGTTCGTTGATTCATATTGAATTTTGTCTAATTTATAGCATTGGAACAACATAACTCGCGCTGTAGAGTATGTAGTACGAGGGATCACTGAAACCGGGCTACAAAACCAAACATACCCGAATGATTGGGCCAGAGAAGGTGGAGGTGGTCTTAATTCCGCTCTGAACGCTCTATCTTACGGGGTAACCGTCCAATACCTTCTCACTCAAACATCAGCGTGCTAAAATCATCCCGACATAGATGCTAACCCGACTCTCAAAACTGGCTCGCTTGCACGGAGACGCAACTCACGCGAATTCGTGGGAAGCTAGAGCCGAAGGTCTGAAGCAGGCATTCAACGCCCTCCTGTGGGACGAAGACGCTGGTTTGTACCGAGACAATACTACGACGGCTTTACACCCTCAGGATGGCAATAGCTTCGCGGTTGTTTATAACATTACGACCTCCGATGAACAGAAGAGAAGGATATCCGAGGGCTTAACAAAGGATTGGAATGATATTGGACCTGTTACCCCGGAGTTGAAAGATACAATCAGTCTCTTTGTTTCTTCGTGGGAGGTGAGTCGTTGTAGGTCCTACAATGATGAGGCGTTGCTGAGTCGGTTTCGACGTAGCTCAACGCTCACTTCGAAGCCGGAGAACCCGATCGCGCGTTGGATCTTATTCGCCGACTCTGGGGATACTCGCTTGATGGACCGAATATGGGTGGAACGACAATTGTCGAAGGGTTGTCGGCGAATGGATCACTGTAGTAAGCCGCTCTTCAATCCTTCATTGTGTCTAAGGACTCTTATCAAACACGGTTACTGTTACAGCTATCGAAGCCAAGCGGGTTACAACTACGATCCGGCGTATACTTCCCTCACGCATTCTTGGTCGACGGGTCCTACTCACCTGCTACTGAACCAGCTTCTAGGTTTGAGAATTGTCTCGAGTCAAGGGCGAGAGTGGGAGATGTCCCCGAGCGTTCCTACAGATTCGCGGGAGCGTTTGACAGAGGTGAAAGGCGGGTTCGAGACCAAGTTAGGAATGTTTGAAGGGGAATGGAAGGTAACGGCGGAAGACGTTGTTCAAATCAGGGTCAAAGCTCCGGTGGGTACGAAAGGAAAGATCGGACTGGGAAAGAGTCATGGTGGAGACAGGATTGTGGAAGTGAGTGGGAACGGGAAATGGATGAAGATAGCATTGGAGCGGGGATAAACGCGGATTGGAACTGGAACCTCCCTTAACTTCACCCTGCTCAAATCAGACGTAGAGTGTCAAGAGATAAGTTTCAAAAAATTAAATAAAAACATTACCGAGTGATCACTCCTATTTAAATGCCTTCCTCCGAGTCCATGCCACTGATCCTCCATCGCGGGCTTGAAGTGCCAGCTTAACTGACGCCTTGAGGGGCGCTCAGTCGCTGTAGGCTGTCATTACGATTGTCCTGTACATTTATCGGGGCAAATTGACGTATAATAGAACAAAGGAAAAGGAAGGAAGGTCGTTGCCGTTTGATTTAGATGATTATGAAGTCCAAACAAGGGCCAGGCCCAGGTCCCGCGCCGCGCACGTGGACAACACCCACAAACGCCCCTTTTCTCATTCCATGAGGACGAGCTCCTTTTGAACCCAAACAACCATCATCGTCCCTGCCCTCAAGCTCGTGACCGGATCTCTCAGTCTATATATGCTCGAAGGTCGTCAAAATTCTTACAATTAGGCCATCTGCAGAACCGATCTCGACTTGGGCTTACCTTCATCCTCCCTGATTGGAACTTGCGGTCCAGGCAGGGCCGAATTCGACTCAACTTCGAAGGCGAGTCGAACTTGTGAGGGATAGACTTGGCTTGTTGGTGACAGTGAATCCAAGGTGAGTGCTCAAGAAACTTGAACCAGAAACTGGAGTTTGAAGTTTGAACTACGCAGCCTATTATCCGGGTATACACACTGTACATCCATTTCAACTGTGTACAGCCCGCACCGATTCAAAGTCCCCTATTCAGACAACGCGCGGCTCAAACTGGTCCCTATCCAAATCTCTTGTCTCAAATCCTGCTCAAGAGTCAAATCCCTCAATGAAATAAACGCCCGTTTGAATCATTCAATTCAATTTAAATGCCTCGTTCGAACAGCTCATCCCATATCCTCCATTTGCCTGCACTGATTTAAAAGTCCTGTAGCAGTATGTAGTACTCAATGACGCGACTGCGCTGCCTTGATTCTAGTTGGCGGGATTACTGACCCAGCAAGCATTGCGAAGCGGCCATCTGTGAAGGGAATTGAATTCGAATGCTCCTTTTTGCGAAGCATTTGAATCGGAGTGATCACTTGGGAGTGTTGTTATTTAATTATTTTATATTAGTTTCCTGAGAGTGTGGGAACAACACAACTTCAATAAATTTCTAAATAAAAAGTAACAAACGATGTCCGTGCCAAATAGTTCGTCGCCAATCATGCTAATTAATTGCTGTAAGGTCCGTAAACACTGCTCCTCCACTGTCATTGATCATAAATTGGAAGACCACCCGTTTACTCAGTCCTCTTGTCAACGGAGTAGCGGTGGAACGCATCAGCGCGGTTGCAGTCGCTGAAAGTGAAGTCGCTCGCGTCCAGGCAGAGGCCGGACGCCTTTGACTTGACCATACAACCGCTCGCGACTGAGAGGCTGAAGCCGTTCGCGTCACAGATGTTGCAGTCAACTTCAAAGAGTTGGTCGCTGAGAAAGATGCAACATGAGTTAGTACTTATGCATATAAAGGAAGAGTTAAGATCACATACTCATTGGCTCCGGAGGAGGACACGGATCCAAATTCGAGTTTGTCGTCGACGATGGTGGCGGTCTGGCTCCAGTCGGTGGGACTCCTGAAGTTGAGGGATGCAGTTAATATGAGTACCAGATCAAAGAATGATGGGCGTTGGGACTCGCTTCAACAGGAAGTTGGAGGGAAAGTTTCCGTCTTGTTCAAGACGGTAAATGTGGGTCTCTCCGATGGTGATCTTCCTTCCGTCAAAGTCCGAAGCAAACTGGACGGTGTCTCCCCTGGCATTGGGAGTGCAGGTCTCGTCACGTTTCATTGGAATTGCTGAGGCGGAGACGGTGAGGAGGATGGAGGCGACGAAGAAGAGCATGGAGAACATCGTGAGAAAATAGGAATAGGAAGTAACGGCTCTGGTGCGATAATGAAACGTGAAAGTGAGAATGATCAGATCTCGGTGAAGAGAGAAAAAGTGATCAAATGAGACACTGAGTGGAAGGAGAAGTGAGGAAAGGCAAAAGAAATTCGAGTCCTTATATGGGGACTCGACTCGAGTTCAGCCACCTATAGCCTCGCAGGGCTGTTTGCCGCTCGTCTCGGGACCTTGAATTCTGAGACGCCGAGATACCAGTTTTTGAACTACTGTGTATAGCCCTTATTTCGCTTGTCTGAACTCAAATCGTACCAGAGTGCCTTGGGGCTGCACAGTATAACGCGGTGAACCTGCGGCCAATCGCCGGGACCCCCTTCGAAAGCTCGGATCTGAGAGGCCAAGAAAGCATGCACACCGCAATACTGCCTCAAAAAAGCTCAGGTTTCGACACCAGGTTGACTCTGATTCAATGGCTCGGGCTGGACGGTTCATTTATGTCGGAAATTACTGGCCGTTCATAGCTTCCCAGCGCTCATAATGCATACCTCAGTATCTCAATTGTAAAGAGCAAATTTGTCTCGAAGAAATGTGCTTTGAACTTTGAAGGTTAGAGATGATCTCCCCTGGCCTGGAGGAGTGTTCCTACTCTCACCTTTCCCGACATGTCCCACATTCATTCTGCGTCAATCAATCCGATGTGGTGTAGTGGCTAACATTGCTGTCTTTCAACTCGAGTCAGGGTGTCAGAGCACAGCAGCCCGGGGTTCGATTCCCCGCATCGGAATATGATAGTGAATGACAGTCTTTTTTCCATGATGTTTCTCTCCCTCATAATCAACCTACAGACTTACTGACTTTCAAGATCTGTTTATTATAAAGACCATGAATGAGAGCTGACGCTATGATTCGACTCAGTGTGATGCTGGTCTGAGTATTCGCGACGCCGCGGTCAGGTCTGATAATATTAACTCAAACTTTGAACACCACCATCGATGAAGGATCAACTCAAACTGCGCACATTCCAGCAGCACTCCATATGACGGCTACCGCAGCAAGATGAAGCAGTACTGCGGCGAAGTAATAGGTCATTGAAATCAAATTTCCAAGGTCGGGCTTTGAGCGTGAGTTCATAACTCTATCATCTTTATCGTCTGACTGGTTTCGTTTTCTATAAAAGCATGAGAATGAGGGCTAGAAGAAACTCGAAAAATGTCTAGAGAACATATTCTACGTTCACCTCTCAGTCTTGAAGACGACTCTTGGAGATTTCAAGTACCTGCAGCGTTGTTACAGTCACCAAATCCCAAAAGAAATCGAGCCGGAGAGGTCACTATATCCGGGAAATGCATTCGTTTTACCGTCGACAAGCTCGTCATCCAAGTTGCCAAATTTCCTTACAATCGGATTCTGCACACGGATGACTCTTCAAAGTTCATTCTATGCTCGTTTGGCGACCTACGGTTCCCAGAAACGCCGTTGAGGGTGACCGGAGAGTACATTATGAAGGTTATGAGGGAGGGTTTGTGGTTGAATGGAATGCAGTACAGGTTCTACGGCCATAGCAATAGCCAATTGGTGAGTCCTTTTGATTCGAGGTGAATTATTAGCTTCTTACGTTCTCTTGTAGAGAAGTCGAAGCTGCTTTCTACGCCAAGCTAATAACGATCAAGAGCTCGACACCAGAATCTATGTTATGGGCGACTTTGAGAGGATAATGAACGTCGCGAAACGTACGTGTCATTTTCTGGAGTTATTAACCCTCCTATTGACTAGGATGCGTTGCCTAGGTGCCAAACGAATAGGACTGCTGTTCTCTGAAGCACAAGTTGACTTCCAACTGGATCCTCAACGCATTGCCGACATTCCAGACATCAAAATGGGAGATGAGCTGTTCTCAGACGGTTGCGGGCTAATGTCCAAAAGGCTCGCCGTTTTGGTCGCAAAGAACAAGAGGATAATATTTCGTGAAGTTCGCTATACACCTTGCGTATTCCAAATCAGGTATTTCTGTCTTCACTGTTGACCGTATACTTTCTTTACTGAGGGAAGGACAGGTACCTCGGTTACAAAGGCGTTCTGATGCTTCACCCACCTCTCGACGCTCCCAATCAGCCCCTCGCCCAATTCCGGAAGAGCATGAAGAAGTTCAACACGACCACGAACACGACCTTCTCTGTCGTCGACTACTCTCGTCCCTATGCATTCGGAAGGCTTAACAACGACGTTATCGTTCTCCTGTCCAGCCTCGGGATTACCAACGAAAAGCTCATCGCCAAACAACAAGAATACCATACCTGGATCACCGAAGCGTCTTCTGACCCTGTCAAAGCGTTCACCTTCCTTTCTTCGATGGAAGAGTACGGTCTCGCAGAGAAGGTGCTGCTCAACGGACTTGACGATCCGGAAGTCCAGAGGGGGGTTAGAAGCAAGCAGGCGAAAGAAGTAGCGAGCTTCAAGGGAGAGAAGAACGGAAAGAATCGGGCAAGGATGATCGTACACAAGTCGAGGTTGTTGTTTGGGGTATGCGATCCGTTTGGTGTATTGAAGGAAGGGGAGGTACATATACGGATTACGGCTGCGAGGAAAGGAGCTTCGACGCCGATACATGGGGATGTCTTGGTGGTTAGAAATCCGTGTTTGCATCCTGGTCAGTGCGAATATGAGTTCGTATCATTTGGTTTGACGCTGACGCACCGTAGGTGACTGTCTGAAACTTCGAGCGGCAAGCTACGACAAGTTGTCGCACCTGGTTGACTGTATCGTATTCGCCTCCGTTGCTAAGCCAGAGAAACATGCTGCCCCTTCAATGAGTAGCGGAGGAGACTTAGACGGTACGTCTGCCTACAGAGTATCTCTTGTATGCCTTGCTGATGTACTTCCCCAGGTGACAAGTATTTTGTGTGCTGGGATCCGGATCTCGTACCCTCCGTCGTCGCTGAGGTGACTCCTTTTCCTTTTTCTAAGTCTCTAGCCGGCTGACGTTCACCTCTAGTCCTATGACTACCCTCCCAATAGAGAGCGTGCCAGCAGGGGAGTCTCCCGTCAAGATATGGCAAATCACTTTGCTTCTTATAACAAGTACGTCCCCCCATTCCAAAGAGATACTATATCATCTCTGACCTTAACTCACCTCAGTGCCGGATTAGCTCGAGTTGCTGCCCTACACACGCGATGGGTTCCTGCTACTCCGAAAGGGGCACTATCCTCACAATGCCAAGAGCTCAACGCTTTACACTCTCAAGCCGTTGACGGCGCCTCTGTCAAGATTCCAGACCATCTAGCATCCCCGCCTCCCCGTCCCGAGGGCTCTGAACCTTTCGTCCTCGATGCCCTCGCAGAGCACGCCAAAGCATTCGCCGAACAATACGCTCAATCAGAGCCAGTACGAAACGATCTCATCACGACCCGTGATCGCAACCACACAAACACCGCCGATCTGACACAAGAAGACAGAGAACGTCTACTCCTCAATCTGTTGCAAAGCCACCAAAACAGCGTCTCGGAATACGAACTCTTCACCCTCGCATGGTCGTTCACCCGCAAATACCGCATCCCCCTCGACCCTTTCCTCGCTCATTTCGATTTCAGCGCGTTCACGGCACAGCAGAAACACGCGATTCTCAGTGTCCTCGGTACGGATCTGAGCATCAAAGTGGACGAGAGGGTCGTATGGAATTCGTTGTTCAGGTCGGATATTTTGAGTCAGAGGGAGCTGTATCAGAGGTGTTTGGATCATCCGTTTAAGATGCAGAGGTTGTATTCGTCCAAGGCGAATGGGATGACGACGTTTTTTGAGTATTTGAGGATGGCCACGCAGGATTATACAAGGAAGGTTTTGATTTTGAAGGTGTGTTTTTTTCTTTTCACTTGCTCACTTTAAGATGCTGAACGATGGGTGTCCTTGTGTAGACAGACGATCGGTTCTCGGTGGGCATTTTCATGCGTGGGGATATACCTTGGGACGAGGATCCGGTTGTGGGGCCCAATGTTGTTGTGTGTTCGTTCCTGCCGCAGACGACGGATGCACTGTCAACGTATCGTCCGTGTACAGTGGACTATAGGCTTCATTGTGGGGATAATGTATTGCAGCTATATGACAAGCTGCGAGCGAATACGTTTGTTTTTTTGACGAAACCGCCCAAGGCGTCCGGTGCCGAGCTGACTACAAGTATTGCGTTGCAGAAGTTTTCGGCTAGGGTTCAGAAGGTGCGATTCCCTGTTAAACCTCTCGGTTGTTGCGTTGCTAAGGTTTTATGCAGCAACTGGGTCGGTTGAATCGTCAACCAGTAGTAGGGATTGAGATACATGTCGTGTCGAATCGCGATAGGGTATCTCACCAGCTCTTCGATCTGTGGTTTGAACAGTACGTCACGCTGCATTCAGCGGTCATCACCAAGCTGAGCCTCTTTCACCATCAGTGTTCCTACCGAAACCTACGTACGAAGGTTCGAGCGCGAACGAACATCTTACACTCTGAACGACATCTCACAAGTCAAATGGGCTCGGTATCCTCCGTGGATGAGAAATGTATTCGTCCCCAAACGTAACGAAGAAAGAATAAGAGCTTTTCTCACCGACAAGCCCTTCACCGATCTCGACAAGTGCATGGAGCTCAGCCTCACCTACCATGCCGAAGACGAACTGTTCTGGATCTTCAGCTTCGTTGTATCACGGGACGACCCTCTCCCTCGAGAATGGATATCCAACTGGATGGATGCTCATCCACCCCTCGCGTTCGTCTTACTCAAAATACATCCCCCATACGAAGAGACAAAACGTCTTCCATCCATCACCCGCCCTTTCCGTTTCCACATCCTCCAAAACGTTATTCGCTCCGCCAACCTTCTTGGCATCGCTTCGTTGGTCGCTCTCGAAAAACTGGCAGGGAGTATCGCCGAGATGCCCGTCGAAGAGTATTTCAACCTCTTATGGTTGGCTGCTCAATCTGTACGGGCACCACAGCTCGTTCAAGAAATTCTTTTCGTACTCAACGACTGCCGAGCTTTCTCTCCTCCCAACATCGACACCAGTTCCACTGCAGGTGGTCATTCTCCGGCGTTACGATATGGCCACTTGCACGCTTTGGGGATTGTTATAGATAGAGCAGAAGAAGCAGCGGATGAATGCCCTTGTGACGATACAGGGAAACCGCGGAAGCAAAGGACACCGCCCACTCAGACGAGGTTGCAAAGGGTTGAAGGACACCCTAATCAAGTCAAGGCTACGATTCGGGTGGATGCAAGGACGAGTGTCAGGCTTCATTCACATGTAAGATTGCAGGCTGCTTCGAAGCCTGAGAGAGGGTGGGTTGCTCCGATTGTGTTGGATGGGGTGGTGATTATGTCGCTGAAGGGGGAGCTGAAGGTTGATTTGATGCATCCACCGCCGCCAGAAATGGATCCGGTGCCGTTGCCGCCATTGCCAGAAGGGGCGGAGGATGATGAGGTGCAGGAAGAGGAACCGAAATCGTTGTTGGATTGGAATCTGTATGATGCTGGTAGCACTGGTACGCCCACCACTGTTGAGTGTTATTGTTTTTACCTGTGCTGAGGACCTTACTCGTCATCTACAGCGACCTCGCGGGCTATGCTTGATGCTCTCACGCGCCTCATGAGAGAGAAGGACGAGTGTTGTGGCTTCTACGATATCATCACGGGTGATCATTCGGATTCTGACGACGCCCCTCGCTCTTTTCCTCTTATTCTTGGAGATGAGGAACATATCGAAGGCCTGAATCCCAGTCAAGAGGCAGCTATTCGTTCTTGTAGTGGTCCTTTGTCTCTGATTTGGGGTCCCCCTGGTAAGACGACTCGTGAATTGCAGGCGATGTGCTTATCGCATGCAAAACAGGAACTGGCAAAACCACTGTGATTGTTCAGATCCTTCGTGGCCTGATAGCAACAAAGGACGAAGACGCGAGGATTTTGATGACAGCTTCCACTCACAATGGTACGTCCCTTGCTCTACTTCTACGTTCCGACTCGCATCTGATGTATCGGCCATCTGGGATAGCGGTCGATAATGTTCTAGAGCGCTTCGTTGAGGTGAACAGGCGTCATCAAATTCTCCGCGAAGAGCAGATCCTTCGGGTCGCTACCGACATCTCCAAAGTCAACAAAGACCTTCAGAGCTTCACGATTGACGCGAGAGTTGGCGGTGACATGAACGAAAACAATAGACTATACAAGAAGGCGAAGGAGAGGCTGGATGCTGCAGTCGTGGTGTTTACCACTTGCGCTGGTAAGCAGTCAGATGTGTGTGCCGTATCACGTCTGACAATCTGTATCTTACTGTAGGTGCTGGTTTGGGGATCTTGAGGAAGGCCGACTTTGAGATTGCCTTGATAGATGAAGCGTCTCAGATCAACGAGCCGTGCGCGCTGATACCTCTTGTCAAGGGTGTCCAGCGCGCGATCCTAGTCGGGGATCAGTTGAGTGTCGTGCATATTTTATACTCTGACCTTCGCTCACGTTAATGACAGCGTTCAGCTTAGGCCGACGGTCAAGAAGATTGGGAAAGTCCTGGAGTTCGACGTGTCGTTACTCGAGCGACTATACACGATGGAACGTGAGATCCCTGGGTTGAACAAGGCGATGTTGGACGTGAGTTGCTATGCTCCTCCTCATTCACGCACTCAACCCGACCTTCGTACTCTGACATCCAGATACAGTACCGCTTTCCACAGGAGCTAGCTCTCTTCCCTTCGAACGAGTTCTACCAAGGCCGATTACGATCGGGGATACAGGACAGTCAAAGCGTACTGGGAATACTGGCGAGGTCGGCATTTCCTTGGCCAAAGGACGATAAAGGAAAGGTCGCGCCAACGGTATTCTTGCACTGTTCGATTGAGGAAGACATGGGCGGCCGGTCAAAGAGCAACATCGGGCAGGCGGATCTCATCGAGAAGGCTGTCAAGTTGTTGACTACTGAGAGGGAGAACGGCGATCGGGGTGAAGGTGGTGATGGTGAAGCTCGAGCTTCGAACCTCAAAATCACGATTTTATCCCCTTACACGAAACAAGTAACAGAGCTGCGACATCGTTTCCCTAGCTCGAATACGATCTCGTCCTCCACGATCGACTCATTCCAAGGTCGCGAAAGTGATATCATCGTATTCTCTTCTGTCAGGAGCAACGCCGAGGGAGATATTGGGTTTGTAGATGACGCTCGGCGATTGAACGTTATGTGGACCAGGGCGAAGAAGGGTTTGATTCTTGTGGGTGATAGGAAGACGATGGAGACCAACGAGATGTGGAAAAGAGCTATTGGAGCCTGTGAAGAGGTAGTACTTCCTTTGGAGTGAGTCGATCTCACGATGGAAGAAAGGGGACAATAATTGTTCACGAACACGAATACGTATGTAGCTCAACGTCCTCAAGTTGGTCCTTTTCTTTCACTTTGAAACGGACCTCTTTCTACGGCATACCAATATGTGATCAATCATCTTTTCTGTTACATACCATCAATGACTTTCCGTAGTTCGAGGCTAATTTCCTAGGAAGCAGCATTTTCCCCGGGCGGCCCGCCCTGTGTACTAGCGTCATTCATAAACATCGAGTTTCTACTGGTCAGCGTTCCGTCACGGCTTCCCTAATGCCATTGACGGCTCGACGTCTAACATCGCACCAGTTCACCGCAACGACCAGACACATCAAACCGACACCGCCCATCTCCCAAAAACCCTTTCCTCGTAGAACCTCGCTGTGGACCATTTCGCGTAATCAACCCACCCATCCGTTTAGTGGCATGCATGACCATTTTTAGGTCACTCTCCGTCTCCCTCGCTTTAAGTAGATGAGCTACGCTAAAGCCCCTCTAGTTCGCTTAAACGCCACCTACCAGTGCGAGCATTTAAAACTGATGTTTCGTCGTCCACCTCACTCTCTTACGCCTTTCACAGATGCCTCTCAGAGAAATTCTGGCCTCCCCTCCTGGGTCTGCTCCCTTTGGAGGTCCGGCAGTGGTGCACCCTCACACAATTCTCGTCTCACTTCCGGCGTGGCAGGACTTGATTGACTTCGCTCTCAGGACTCCAGCACACATCGCCAAGGTTAAAGTTGGGTATCCACGTTTTTTCGTTCACAAGAGCGTTCGGCGGGTGAGGTTAACGCTCAAGTACTTTGAACGGAGTCGATTGATTACTTATTCGCATGAAGCTTGTTGATGTCTGCCTGCAAGTTGTGGCGAAAAACGAGGTCAGAATGTGTCTGGACCCTGAGGCGATGGCTTTCCCGACAGCTCGGGTTTTGAACGAATGTGTTTCTTTCCTGGCCAGGAGGAGCCCGGCGGAGTTTCACTCAGATATACAAGCTGTTCATTTCAACATCTCCGGGCCTAATGGCTCTCTCCCTGACTCACTCCACGTTCTCATCTACCCGAAGGAACTTGAGAAGGAGGTCTTCTTCTTCTGGCTGAACGCAGGAATGGGAATCTCGGGACGCCACGCAGAGTATATCCTACGACGTTTAGAGTCGGGTGGGAACTTGGATATCACCCAGGCTCCCTGCGAAAGTCTCTTGGTACGTGAGCTCTGGAAATGTTGACTTTACAACTTCATTTTTGACCTCAGAAAGCAGAGCGTATCCCCTGGTGCTCTCGAAGAAAAGTGGACCTTGAAGACTAGGATCGCCGATCTCCTTAATGGGGGTATTGGTGATGGGTCTAGCATTTCGCATACAGACCGATCAGCAGTGAAACTCGGGGTTCAACCAAATCATGTATTCCTCTACACAACGGGCATGGCTGCGATCTGGCATGCTCATCAGCTGACCACCTGCCTCTTTCCGGGGCTTAAGGCGGCTTCTTTTGGGTTACTTTCCGTTTCTATCGTACCCTCCTTTTTTTGCTCACATTACCTCGCACCTCGTAGATATCTGTACCTCGACTCGCTGCAGGTGTACCGCAGCTGGGGAGAAGGGATTATTCCGTACTTCAAGGACCATGGCACAAACCTTAGAGAATTCGAGCAGAATACTCCCAACATTTCAGCTCTACTCACAGAGCTCCCATCTAACCCAACATTGACCTCACCGAACTTGGCTCGAATTCGGAAATTAGCAGATGAACACGGCTTCCTCGTTGTTGTAGACGAGACGGTCGGCAACTTCGTTAATACGGATATTCTACAGTACGCGGACATAGTTTGTACGAGCCTCAGTAAACTGTTCAGTGGGAGCGCAAATGTTCTGGGAGGCAGGTGGGTTCAACGTACCTTATCCTCGCTGTCACCTTGACTCACGATTCCTTCGTCAGTCTCGCTATAAACCCAAACTCCAGACATTACACTTCCATTCAGTCCCATCTCGATAGTACGTTCGTTGATGATCTCTACTCCGGAGATGCTGTGGTACTCGAGTTCAACTCGCGCGATTTCTATTCGCGTGTCCGTACCATCAACGCCAACGCCGTAGCTGTGGCAAACTTCCTCCGTTCACGGTCTCGTTCCTTCCGATCAGAGTCCTCCGAAGTCAACAGGCTAGCAATCACGAATGTGCTCTTCCCTGAATGGGTGTCGCGGGAGAACTACGACATATGCAGGCGGCCTTGCGCGGACTCCAATAACTTCGGTTATCTAGTTTCAATAACGTTCGTGTCCGTTGAGGCGTCCAAGGCGTTCTACGATGCCTTGGAATGCGTCAAAGCACCAACGATAGGCACTAATTTCACTCTGGCTGTACCATATGCTGTCTTAGCTCATTACAATGAGCTGAGCGAGGTGAAGAACTATGGAATCGACGAAACGTTGGTACGATTAAGCGTGGGGACGGAGGAGTTGGATGTCATCATGGGGTATATACAGAGAGCATTGGAAGTAGCCGAGAAGACCGTGACTTATCACGAAAACCCGTAGCGCAGTGCAAATATTGGTGTCGCTACCCATGTATGGCCAAAACGGGGCCACCTCATAGAAATATTTGCTGATCAGCCTGTCTCATTTGGGTGACGCCCAGCTATCCAGCTTCAGTGAGGCGATCGAATCTCTTGTTTATGACGTGACATGGTCCACAATGGTGCCACGGACCTTTTTTATTATGTGAATTCTCTTCTGCTTGAGGTTAAGTATGAATAACACGCAATGATCCTGACCTGGAGTAGCGCATCAAGTCCCGTGTTCCGCAAGCAGAGGGGATCCTGTTGAGTCTGCCATAATCGACTTTCAGCGATATCCTTGAACTTGGATCCGGGAGTCTCAAATAGATTTGGAAGGAAGACATGACTGAGGACTCAATGTCAGCACTTGGCGCTGCAAAGGGGAAATGTGTTCCTCGGTTTTTCGGAGCGCAACAAGCTTTGCCTAACCATTTCGCGTGGGCGAAAGACTATTATCGTCTCATGTCTGTAGGATTAGGGACTCGGAGGGCGTTGTCGTCGGGCGAAGAACAACTTCCAACTTGATTCCGCGGGCCGACATTGAAATTTCTGAGAAGTCTGATCGATCATTTTCCCACGGGCGACTGAACCGCACTGAGTCCTCCAGTGACGGCGTTGCGTGACTCTCAAGCCCACGCCTCATACCTATTGTTGACTCGGTGTCTGTATTCACTTAATCTAATTTATGCACCAGATTCAGATCTTGCTCTCCACAGTCTGGGCTATGACAAGTTATGTTTCTTATATGCCTGAGTCGTCGGAAAAGTCCTGGACCTCCAGCGTCCCTTCGGGTGACTTCACTCAAGGTATACTCGCTTTCACGACGATGTACTAAGTAACTGTACTACTTGGTAGCATCAGCCCTCAAATATCGCCGTTAATTCGTGGGTTCTAGTCTGAATTTGGG
Organism: Marasmius tenuissimus; assembly: GCA_029532415.1. Classification (NCBI taxonomy): domain Eukaryota; kingdom Fungi; phylum Basidiomycota; class Agaricomycetes; order Agaricales; family Marasmiaceae; genus Marasmius; species Marasmius tenuissimus. Next base: position 6,190,138 of record JAQOTA010000050.1, on the reverse strand, counting down.
CCGGAGGCGTCTGGACGTCTATGCCGAGTCTTCTCCCATTTCGGAGTCCCGTCCCCGACTCTTTGTTCAAAGAGATAACTTGCTGAGGCTGTTGTACACCTCTGACAGCCCTGCATCTCTGTTCTCGCTATTTCTGTAAAGGCGGGCCCCCGCCAACGTGAACCTTTCCAAGAGGACTTTCCTACTAAGCCTATCTTGTAGTACTGGCACCAGTAGTCGACAATCCCCGGGTACAGTGCCTCTTGTCTATGAGGGCTAGATTCTCCCAAGCTATTGCTACGTATGTCTGAGGAAGAAGGCTATCTTACCTTCCTACGGCCGTGTATATTAGCATACACCTCCCAACCCGATACGACGATAGTATGTTCTGCGTAACGTATGTCCGAGATACTAGCCACGGTTCGGCGACCTACTGTTGCTCATGGGTAATTTCTGTCTCCGAAACGAGGCAGATTTCAATCACTCAAAAAACGATGAGGGGACTCGCGGGATCCAGATAAAATCAGAATTTCCAGAATCACCGTCCCTAACGTTCATGGTGCGCATGAGCTCCGGCTTTCATCCAATGGTCTACACCTCCAAGCATACAAAGCTCTCGCATAGTTATACCGATTGACCAGCACCAAGTCCATATACTCACTCACCCCACCAGTGAGACGACTCCGACTCGGACTATCTACCGAGCGAATTTCCCAGCCCCAACTCTCACTCACCAAACTCAACGAGCGATCTACCACTTCCAAAGCTTCTTCCCGTCTCAATTCATTTCAACAGGACTCATAAATCATATCGACAGGCACGAAAGGCCAACCGCAGCTTCTCCCGGCTCACTTCCCGTTGGAAACTGAGGGAAGTTGTAGAGGAGAAGGACCCTGGACACTCCCGTTTGGGGATGTCGTTTTTCACCAAAACTTGGTCAAAACATAAACCTTTCCTCCCGGTTTGATGACGTCTGTCCGTACGTGGATTCTCATGGGTTGGGTAGAGACATCTTCGGACGGTACTTGTGGTACGTTATATGTAGCCACTGTAGCCACTTACGCTGATCGCGTTGAGCCACATACTCCCCAACTCCAGATCAATCTACCGAAGAAGTGCATTCGCACAGCAGCTAATCCACCAGAGGCCTGACAATTCCCACGTTGTTTCATCCCTGGGCCCTAGTCATCGTTTTGTTCCCAGCTAATTGTTCCCCTCATCCGCCCCCCTTGAGTAGGTAGGGCATTCCATCAGAACCTTTCCCCGCGCTGTACAAGCCTTCCGGAGCCCTTCAATACATCGGCCTTCGACGGATTTTAGCGCCTGTCAGGTCCGGTTCGGCGACCGCCGAGTCGTCGTGAGTAGAATAAAGAATTCAGGAGATATGTTTAAGGCGGGCTGAGAGGTTCGCGAACTGCGACTGGTGCCAAGAATTCGGCCCCGTTTTGATATTGTCGAAGTAATACGATGTATGTGTGCAACATCGCCGACTCCGGGCCATAGATTTGCTTCAGATTGAATTTATTATCATGCATTTGTCTGCTGTTGTAGGCTGTTGCATCGTCGACTGTTAGGACTCAGGGCCTCAAGGATACCAATTACCAATGGAAGGAGATGTAAAGAAGCCCGTCAGGATGTTCATCTACCCGCGCATGTTGAGAGATTAGATACCTGGAACCAATACCGATTTAAACGTGCATCATTCGCTGTCCTCAGTCCAATAATGGTATTCAACATGACAATCAATATCTCAAATGCGTATCTGCGGACCCCCGACCGTCGCAGTTTTTCCGGTTTTTCCGACCAGCATCACGGATTCATGATTCCACTCGGTCCACTCACCTATTTTCAGGTCAGTGAAGGTATCACCCTGCCACGGGTGTACTTGCATAGATCCGTCGCCAACGTTGGTGATTGGACTGCAAAGATCGTGCACATGCCCACTAGTACCAGGTCAATTAAGCCACTGAACCTTCAAAATTCGGAGCCGACGCGAAGCTACGCATGGCACACAGAACACCATTCATTCTTGTTACTTGTAGAAATACACTGATGGACATCAACTTGGCTTTTACATAGGAGAATGAAAGGAAAGGAGAACAAGAGGATAAAATGAACAAAAGAGAATGGATAGTAGCGGTGGGACGTAAGGTAAGTACGGGGTTGTACTTTTGTCGTCGTGGGCACGAAGGTCGGGAATCACTGGGTGGTATCATGTCGTTGACATGGCGAAAAGGGTTGCGAGAATAGGAGGCAGGGGCGTAAGAACGGGCAGGGAGGCATAAGGCACCGTGATATGTCGTGAGCGAATAGTTCTCGACCAACTGAGTGCCCTGGTGGTGCAAGGCGTTGGAAGGATAGGGAATCAAAAAGGGGCTGAGGGTAAACTGCAAATAACGTTCAATGTGGTATGGCGGACCAGAGAGTAGAATGAGGAGGCATATCAAAGCAAGTGAAGAAACGAGAAACGGGAAAACGATATAGTCACCCAATAGCAGCAACGACAACGAACGAGGGCAGCGAAAGACAACGGGTTGATGGGGACTGAGGGTGCAGGTGCGAGATTGTTAGTCCCCCGCTCACACCTCCATCGCCTCACCTTCATCGTCGCTCCCGCCCATGTCCACATCATCCCCTGCATTCTTCTTTGACCTCCTTGCCCTCGTCCCCGCTTCAGCAGCCTTCCTCCCCCGTGTCGTCCTCTTCGTCGCAGGAACACTGCCCTTCTTGAGACTAGCAGGGGGTTGTACATCAGGATCGTTGGGATCATCGTCGTCGCCGTGGTCATCGTCAGAAAGCGGGGTGCTGTCTCTGGACTTCTTGCCGCCGTTGTTGCCCACCCCGGGTCTGTGCTCCGTCTCATCTTCGGGCATGCTATGGAGCATACGGAAAGATCCAGCGTAGCCTGCCCCGTGATATGCACCTAGACAGAGTACGTGTTCAGTAAAAGCGAATAGCATAAGTAGAACGGAGTTTTGCATACCACTGTTCCCGTTGCCGTTCCCAAGTGACGCGCCGTTTGACTGGAAATCGAACGCAGGCGGAGGTAGTATAGGTGACAGACTCTCCCCATTACGTTCTCGATAGCCTCTGAGCTCCATCTCAAGCTGACGGTTCCTCGAATCCTGCTCTTGAACGAGCTGCTGCAAGTACCTAGGAACGTACGTAGAAACGTCAACGAGAGGAGCAGGGCGGAGACAGCACAACGAACGTACCGAATATACTCGACACTCTTCCTAAGAATCATGCCCTTATTCGCCTTTACCACGCCGTTAGCGTTCGCGTTAGCGTTCGCGTTAGCGTTAGCGGACCCGTTCCCGGCCCCGTTCCCGTTCGTGGGGGCAGTGGTGTTCGGGCCTCCAATGCCACCTGGAGGTAAGATAGGACTATCCAATCCGCCCAAAGTGGAATCAGGACCGTCTTCCTTCTTCATGGAGATCAACCCGCTATTCCATATATCGTTATCGACAGCCGGGGAGATGGGTGATAGCAGGTCCGTGGTAGCAGACGGCGAGTCTCCTCCTGCACTTCCCCCGTTGCTCCCGCTAGGAAGGATAGCTTGAGGGCCTATACGGAAACGGTCAGTCATTCATCAACTAATTACGACCGCCAAGAACAGCCTACCAGAAGCCCCAGCAGCTGGTAACGTACCGCCTTCGAGTAGACTTTCCGGTATCAGTGTCGCAAGCTCGCTAATCTTTTCATTGATATTATCTCTTCTCCTTCTCTCGACTGCGTTGTGACTCTCCCTCCTTCTCCTCCTCTTCTCATTCGCCGCCATCACTTGCTTCTCAGCTGGCGATAACGATGCCGAACCAGGCGCGCCACCAGCACCGGCTGCGGCGGCAGCTGCACTACCTGCGGTCGTGGAAGCAGATGCAGAGCTCGTCCTGTGATGCCCGCTGCCACCACCGCTCCCGCCCAGATGAGAGTGAATGGATCCACCGATAGTGGGTAATGAAGTGCTAGGGGTATGACCACCGTTGTGTTGACTTCCGTGGCCACCATACCCACCGAAATCAGCGGATCCGAAGTAGCCGCCAAAGCCGACGGATGAAGAGAGGTGAGGCGTATGGAGAGAATGAGAAAGGGAGTTTGAGTGGTGGTGATGATGGAGGGAATCGGGTGTCGGTAGCGTGAAATCGCTTGCAGACGTGGGTGATGAGGACGTGAAGCCCCACGGGTTGGTGACGGATGTGGCGGACGAGGAAAGCGGGGAAGCCATACTGCCGTTGGTGTGCTAAAGGACGGAAAGCAGTCAGAAAGGGGCGATCGATCAGCCGAGAGGATAAGGAAGATATTGAGTGCGGAAAAACAGAGTAAATTGCAATAGTGTCCGAGTTGAAGAAGGAAGCAGTGCGGCGGAAAGAAATGAAAGACGTAACACGACTACCTTGCACGCTGAAGGCGCAGGAAGCGATGCCAATGGATGTTCCAGGTCGAATGGAAGAACGACTTACCCTGACACCAGGTATAACGATGGCCTGCGCCGCCGGTCGGATATGAGGTGGCGGGCTGCTGGTGCTGGAGATACTATTGGTCCTGCGAGTTCTCGTCGTTCTCGTAGGTCCAACACCGCCCGTGCTAGCACCACTACTAGTAGGTGGCCGCGATCTCGATCTCGATTGTTCCCTACCGTTGCCGACACCTAAGGGTGGACTGGGGGTGTTCGCCGAGTGCTGGTAATCATGCTGGGAGTGCGAAGGAGGCTCGTATCTCATCGAAGAGTTCAACGGAGGAACAGTCGAGTTGAAGTGGCTCGTTCCCGTCGTGGTCGTAGTCGGTGAAACGCCAACAGGCGCGCCCACCCCCATATCGAAGATGTTGTGAGTCCTGTACGAACCCGATACATCTTCGGAAGGCGAGTGGGTGGACCGTTCGTGAGATTGATTGTGTTGGTGATGCCCATGATGGAGTCCGTGTAACTGACTTTCATGATGACTTCCAGGATGCCCGCCGTGCAAATGATTGTCGTGGTGACTCTGCGAGAGACCGCCGTCATGCCCATGATGCGATTGCCCGTGCCCGGGATGGGGGCTGGCAGCACCCATGAGACTGGCCAGGTCATCCGTCGTGAAATCCATCACATTTCCCCTCCCGAAATCGAACGGTGGTGGTGTGTTCCCGCCTGCGCCGCTGGCTGAATACAAGAGGAATATGAAGCGCACTGAATTGTTATTCTGGACCATTCACACACACCTTCGTGATGTTCTCCAGTCGCCTGCAACCCGCTCGCACTACCACTCTCGTTATCAAGGTGAAATCCTTCCTGTCGAATATGGGGCTGGGGCTTGAACGATCCGGAAAAGAACGTGCTCATCGTATTTCAATTGCTGATTGTTTGGTGGGGTGCTGAAGGGTTTCGAAAAAGATGGGGTGGGTCGATTGTAAGCCGTTTGTTGTTGGGCTTGTCGATGAGCAAATTGTTCTCGTCTTCGTCGTCCACGATGGCAAAAACGGGTTTCAAGACGATCAAAACGTCACTAGAGTGGAAAGAGAGAGAGAAGGGGGAGGACGTGTTAAAAAAGCGGACCGGCAAGGTGGGTGTGGGGCAAGTTGCTATTCCCATTTCCTGTAACGTTATTTGTGTTTCTAAGCAGGCGAGCCAAACAAATGATCGATCAAAAATTTGATGGTGGGGGTCTGCTCCGCATGGGCATCTGGGGAAATAACAAAATAAATTGGGGGAATGAATTGAGAATCAGATTTAGGTAAGCCGGCGGCCGATTTTCGGAGGAAAGCGTTAAGAACGGTGCTCACCGTGAAACGGCCCATTCAGCAATCTCTCTCCACCGTCAATTGCTTTGACCTCTCATGAACGTATCTTGGGAAAATACTGTGAGGGAAGTTGTCAGAATTCGCAAGAAACGAAGGCTTTCCGGTCAGAAACCTTTTCTTGGAAGGAAGCAAGGGGAGCCGCTTCTTCGGCTTATCTATTTTCCATCTCCAAGGTACTATCACTCAACTGGTTGACATAAAACAAAAAGTAGGAAGGAAGAATTCTGCGGAAAGGAAAATACATGCGTAAGAGTCAATTATGCATACCCAGGATGGATCCGACCTTCAAAGTTCAGATTTGCTCGATGTCGCAGCTTGAGATCGCGACCGAGGCCCCAAAGCCCGAACTTGCCGACAGCGATAAATTCTTGACGAATGGGCGCGTTTTTTGAGATTTGACGGCGATATTATATCCGACTGAGACACCCGCAAATTCCACAAGGTCGATGGGTTAAATTCGCGGAATATTCACCACAAAGGTGTCGAGAGGTTGGAGCCTGCGGCGCACCGAAATGGATGCTGCACAGTGCCACCAGTGGGAAGACGACGGCAACGCGCGTTATCAGATCCCGCTACCCCCTTCTGGCCTGTCCCACATTCCCGAAATCGAACCCATAATGTCCCAGACCAGCCGCGCTTCCTCCATGCATCAGCGCCTCCGAGATCCCCGGAACGCATACCAAATTCCTTCGTCTCATCCTCAATATCCTCCAGAGTCCACATCCGCAGTGAGAGAAAAGACCCGACAACCGCTTCGGATTTGTCGCAAAACCGAGTTAAAACCGAGTCATACGAGCGAAAACGATGTGGGGTGTGGGGTAATTGTTGCGAGAGGTTTCAGGGGTCCCGGTTTGATATATGGAGAAAAGGTCCGGAAGAGAATTTCGAATGGAAGTACACCGGCTATGACATTTCCGGCGACCGGTTGAAGGCCAGGGCTTGTGGAAGGTCGGAATCCGGAACGACGGAGGACGGTGACTACGAGGGCCAGGGGAGGATGAATCGATGAAGAACGACAAGGGACAGGATGGTAGCACGTTCGAGAGCGAATATTGCCGTGGCGTCGGGAGAACACCGTCCAATTTAGGACAGATGGAATCTTGTATTTTCAGTGTCGTATTCATTGAATCCCTTTAATAGTTGGTTGATGGATAGTAAGGTGACCTCGAGAGAGCAGAATTGGGTGGGCCCGGGACCTAAAAACCAAGGGATCGGCTATCGGATACCGAACAAACAAAAAAAGGAGACGTACCTCCAATATAGTGAACCTTTGCCGAGCTCTGGAACCAACAATCAAACTTTGTAACCTCGAGGCCATGAAAGATCAGCGCAATACAGCTTGAAGTGGAACCAAGACCACCAATAGCGGGTACGATGCCACCGAGAAACTCATTTCCAGAGTGCAAGTTTGCATGCAATTGACCCAGCTGAATGTCCAGATGTGAGCTCCACAGTGCTGAAGAGAACAACGTCGCAGGACTGTGGTCGAGATGTGATAAAGATAGCGGTATCGTGTAGTGCACTGGGGGAGTGGAAGTGATTGGTGCGAATGTGGCGCTGGAATAGTAATCCAGGGCCGCGATGTGGGCGTTTAACGAGCGTCAAGGTGCCTGAGCGCGGCTTGTCTAGTGTAAGGGTGTAGGATGGGTGCAGATGGGTGGGGAAGTAGCAGGGAAGGTAGAACGTGTTCTGGCGTCAGAGGATCCTTCTTATACTCTCGTGCCACCTCCGAGTACAGGTCACCAGACACGCGGCGACTGTATACGCGGTCACCTGGGTATCGAACCCATCGTCTGACATCGACTGATAAGTAGACCCGAGAGAGCAAGCTTGATGGTGAGATTTAGGATGGATGCGCTTCGCAGGACGGTTCTAGACTAACCGGAGTCAGCAGGCAAGTCACCAGGAGGTTGGTAAGTAAGACTGACGCGAGCGAATGGTCTGCAGGAGAATTCGTAGTAGAGGGGGGCGTGCCTGTATACAGCTCCGTGTCATCAGGACGCAAGTGACCCACTAGCTCGGTCATATGGGAGCATCGCTTGTCCGGCTGATATGAAAAAACGAGGGCTAGCTTCATAAAGAAACGTAAGTTGAATGCGCTCGAAATGGAGCACAAATAACAATACCAGCTTCACTGACTCTTGGCAGAGCTGTGGTCATCAACGCATATACGCGTAAGTCAGAGCAACGAAACGCACATTTGTCACTAAATCCGGCAAAGACTAAATTTGCTCGCGCAGAAGAGCATATATGCGGTCGAAGTTGGGATAATTCTGGATGCGCCCCTCTGAGCCAATGTCCGCATATACTCTGGGATTTCCGCATGGTTTTGCAGAGTCATTGGACGACAGGTCGCATGAGCATCGTGGACCGTCTTCTCACCGGAGCTTTTGTTGCTTGATGGGCCTGCTTTTTCAAGTATTTCAGCTTGTATTTGAAATTTGAACGAGGAAGAAGCGATACGACGCACCATTCTACCCTCTACAACACAGCTCGAGTTCCGTGCTCCTCAAGTGACTCCTGGAATGCAGTCAACCAACACAATCCTCCTTCCGTACACCATCGAGAGATAAAAAAGACCGAGAGCGTTGAGAAAAGAAGGCCACGTATGAGAACACGAGGAGGCAGAGAAAATTTCCATCACTACTGGGCCCTCATTTTATACTCCGAGCAACACAGACTCAGATGACACGATAGAACTCTCCACCTGACTTTTGACCATGATCACGCTGGGGACCAGCCGGATCACCTGGGCGAGACGGATGATATGTATATTGTTGAGCTCGGCGAATTGGAGGAGTATGAGAAAGGCCGAATATCGACCAGGACGATAGGGAAGATGGTGGTCGAAGAGTAAGGCGCAAGACTTGCGAGGACCCGTCTGAATGTCGGGGAAACGTCCTGATCATTGACATGTGAAAACCTTATTTTTGAGGTCATATCGAGAAGGTCGCTCCCACGCTTGTGCGCCGACGGTCCGTCATTTGCCGCCTACACTGCTTGACCTGACCATTGACCTTTGTTACACAAGTTTTCGGTAGACGGCTGCTCTCGACGAGAACTCATGGAGGTTTTGTATCGCAGCCGCTCTGGAAAGATTGCTCCGGACTAGGAGCGGCCTCGGAACCTGATCTGAGTATCGGGGAGTTGTCGGTGACTCGTGAGTGTATGATTTCCAACAAGTTCAAATGTGCTGCAGATAACTACACTTCCAAGTTGACCTCCATCCTGAATCAATCCAGCGGGATGTAGGGGTGTATCTGTAGCGTATGAGAGAAAAAATGTTTTCTGTAGCTAGAGGATTTGTCGTTCTCAACCTTCGGAGTCTATTATCTAAAAAACCGAGCAGATGAGTTTTCATGCTACGCCGACGAACGATAAAAATTCCTTCCGATTTATGAATACTAATCTCAATTTCCCGTTTTTCTCTATCTTTGCCGCCCTGACACTTCCTCCGAATTTCCCCCCGAGCCCAAAACGAACCTCACCCTCTCCTCCAGATCCAACATGTCCCTTCCAATCAATCTATACGGTATTCCAAGCTCACCCAAAAGCCGTTTGAATATGACAAAAGACTCCGCTTGGTCGCCTGTATGTCGGAACCCATCGTCCTCCAACCAGCTGTCCACCGGCTCAAGCAGATAGAAGTGTGATGCCGCCTCAAGATACGTCGGAAGGATCGCTTGGAAGGACGAGGAATTTACTAGGGCGTCTCGACGACTCCTCTCGAGCTCGTCAACAGAAGAATGGGGTTCAAGAATGCTCCTGCTGGTGAGGACTGCGTATACGACTGGATCGATGGCTGATCTATCACAAAGGAGTTGGATACCTCCGCTATTGTCGTCAACATCGTTAAGCAACCCTTGGCGTTCGATGACTTCCCTCTCCTTTTCAGCATGTGCGTCTAGGATCTTCTGCTGCATCTCGAGTAGCCCAATGTCTTGTCGGGACCAACCTCCAGCTCTGATCACGTTTCGCGCCACTTCGGCTACGTGAACCGACGGTGGGAGGGAGAGGTGCTTCGTTATCGCGTTGCAAAGTGTTGTTTTTCCGGTAGACTATGTATGATCGTCAGAAGGAATGGTAGCAACGAAGGGTCGTGAGCACTCCTACAGATGGACCAATGAGGTAGATCCGTCTTGTGCTCATGGTTCCCCAAGGCTTGAGGAAATCGAACGGTTTTTGCCCTCATTATATGGGGGCTATCACTGCGTTGTTCCTCCCCTCCAGATAACTGCTATACTCCGCAGTATGCTGCGGTGACCGGGGAGGATACCGAATAACAGTTTTGTTTTGTGAACTCACGCCGCAGTCTCTGCGGAACTCTCATGTCATTTAGAGTTTATGACTTGCGATTCCACTTCGAAGGTGATACTCTCCATCCACGTGCCATAATTGGTTAGGCAGAGGTTGCGTCAAAGCAGTTATTGTGTCACATGCAACTCGAGCTTGACATCCACGCCGTAGCCTGCTGTAGCCCGCGGTAAACACGCGCTGAACCTGATTGAGTCAACCGTCAGATGAGCTCTCTCGTACTGATACCGACCCCGCTCAATTGCCCTTCCCTCGCGACCTTAAAGATCTATTGCTGCGATAGTGAGTCTTCATCTTCTCGAGCTTTGCGTCGATCATTAATTGCTACTCTACAGCACGGCTCTTATGGAGACCCAAATTCACCGAACCATTTGCGACAAATGTGCACAGGAATTGACCCAAGAACCATATTGTCCCTCAATCGATCCTTCACTCCTTCACTCACGCAGTGTACCCTCGGACGAGGAACGAATTTCTCAATCGGCCGCTTTGAAGAGGAACGAGATCTGTTTGAGCCGCTATAATGAAGAGATCCGCAAGGTTTCAGAGCTCTTGCAATCTCTCAAGAAAGAAAGGAATTCTCTGGAACGCCGGATTTTTGAGCGTCGGGCAGCCATTTCCTCGCTTCGCAGGGTTCCCACCGAAGTCTGGTCGAACATATTTTCCCTCATATGTTTCACAAAGCGGAACGGTCATGAATTCAGCGAATATTCGGTTAACCTCGACACGGCCGATGAAGATTCGGATCGCTCTTCTTCAGAGTCGGAGGATCATAAACTAGAATCGCCGCACAACGTCCCTCCCCATTTCTTGTCGGCAGTCTGTTTGCATTGGCGAAACATGGTCCATGGCATGCCTTATCTCTGGTCCTGCATTTCGGTCGTGGGGGAGTTTGCCTTCGACATCATACCTTTACTGAAGCATTGTTTGAGGAGGTCTCAACCGCACCCTTTGTCCGTTCGGCTATCCGCTGGAGTCTGGAACCTTCCGCGCAACGAAACGGCCCATGAGTGCATCGCACTGGTGGCAGAGCACGCTCATAGGATAAAAAAGCTTCATGTAGGCGGGACCTACTTCTCGAGAGTCTTACAGCTACTAAACGTCACTCTGCCCCTACCGGCTCTCGAGTCCTTTCAAACGAGTGGCCATTACAGCGGACTAGGCCACAACAGTCTAATGTGGCAAGGCCTTCTTCACGCGCCCCTCCTTCGCGACGTCTCTCTTTATGAGGACCCATGGAGGGTAGTGCGGACGGACAATCTTTGTCTACCATATCATCAGCTTACATCTTTAGCTTTGATGGGATATGGCAACGACGAGGACATCACTCGTGTCGTTCTCCAGGTTTTGCCACTATGCACCAAGCTGACATCGTTGAAAACTCCCTTTTTGGCGAGTATCTTCAGCCTGCGAAATCATACGACACCAATCCCGCAACCCCAAGGGGTGACAGTATTACCTTCGCTACAACGCTTGACAATTGCGGTTTCCTGGGCCCCCATTGATATTGATACATTCTTCACTCATTTCGACTTCCCAAACCTATCTGCTCTCGAAATCGAGTTCACAGGCAGTCTCTCTCCTCAGTTCGTCCAAGAGGCCTTCAGCGGAACACTCGCAATCTCATCTCGCCCTCCCGCCTTCCAGAGAGCCCTGTCCTCTCTCTCGTCGTTGAACCTTCGTTGTCCCATGACCTTCAGCGATGGCTGGCCGGTCACTCCGATTCTTCGAGCCACCCCAGCATTACAATCTTTTGAGCTTGGCATACCAGGGTTGAATGCCGTTGGAACGCCGTCCGACGTCCTCGTCAACTGCCTAGACACATTAATCATCTCCCGAAACAAGGAGACCGTTGTGCCTGAGCTATCCTCTCTTGTGGTCTGGGACGCTTGCCTCACTATTTGCGACCTGAACGCGGTCGCGTGCGAGGGAGTCGTGGCTCGCTTGGTCCAGATGGCTCGCAGCCGTGTGGACGCAAACCTCCGCCACTTTCAGTTGGAGTACTCCAACTACAAGTTCACCCCGGAGGATTGGCCAGGTTCTGCGAAAGCCGGAAATCATGAATCGAACAGTACCTCAGACGTTTGTTGGTGTCACTGTGCCGGTCAAGAAGGGCGTATTCCCTCGCCATGGAGGGGTATTCGTGGTCAGCTACAGCCTCTGAGGGAATCCGGATTACAAGTGGAGGTCAAGTATCGTGATTGTTCCTTTTGATCCTGGCGGTCCTCGATCTTCACCTGCTAGTAGAAACCATACTTCTCTATGAATATGATAGTACTCAATCGCTATTTATTCGTGAAAACTCTTGGCGTCTCTGGACCCCTGGAAGTAACCGTACGAAAATTTAGGTATATCCAATCGTAACTAAACATGGAGTTGAACCAACTTGAACTCACTGAAACACCTTTGGCCGGTTTCTTCTAACGATCACCGCTCTTTCCTCGATTCTTCATCAACTCCATGTTTCACCACCTCAGTAATCACAGTGATCGGTGGACCAGTCACGAGAGCAACATCCAACTCTTTCGACCCGTCCACATTCGAAAACGTCCAAGTCGCTTGAATCATTGCATCGGTAAACGAGGGCAACTCCCGACTAACCACCTCGTATGAGCTGACAATCACGTTCGTCGGGTCCAACGTCTTCGAGTTCAGATCAAGCTCGAGGTTGCCGGAAGTGTTATGGAGCGCATCGTCGACATGGCTCGTGAGACGCTGTCGTTGTACGAGCAACTCACGCTGGACCACCCGCGCTACTTCAGTAGCGTGTATCCAGGCCTTCAAATGGTCAGAGGAGCGATGGCCATCCTTAAGGAAGATGTGCAAACGTGGTGTGCTGGATATAATGGAGCCAGTGGCCGAAAGCGAGGACAGGCACTCTGGATCAAACCAGAGAATATACCGTTCATCCTTGAGGGCGTCAAGAACGGTAGAAGGTACAGGAGAGGTGGAGGACCTCGACAGGACCGCGCCTATGGAGGACCCAATCGCACAATGGCCAAGAAGACTACCGGAATCGTCCCGTAGAGTACTTGGTTTATGGAAAATACTTTCAATGCCGGCTATCTCGCTTGGACTCGGCGCTTGAGCATTCCTGTTGTCAACAGAACCTCGGTAGCCACACCATGCGAGCGAAGTGCGTTGGCGGTTCAAGGCACGCAGCTTTACGCCCCTCACGGCAGCAAAATTAAACCCTAGATGAAGCCCAACGAGAAGGAATAGGGTGGAGTAGGTTGAGAATGGCGTAGTCAGGTAAGGAACCACAACAGTTCCAAGCTAGATTTTGCATTCAGTCCCACGAATCAAAATGAGGCGACGAATGTAACTTACCAACATTCCTACGAGTCCCAAGACTGTTTCTTTACTAGAATCTTTGGCATTGAGGTCACCAATATTGCCTGTACCTTGAAGAGGCGTCGCGAAGTGGAGCGAAATCGCCGTTTTGGAGCCTCCGGCCGAGATTCCGCACAAGGCTCGCAGTGACGAGCTCAAGCAGAGGGTATATACACGAAACGGTATCGGAATCACTTCAGGAAGTGATATGAGAAGGGGAAGGGAAGCTAAGAAAGGCGAAAGCGTGTCGAGAACGATAGCAGTATCGTTTAATATGTCGGCCATAAATCTATATGTTTTAGCCTCGGGCATGAGAGACGATCCATAGTAGTACGCTGCAAGTATTGCTTGGGCGAAGTCTCAGAAGGTCGCCACACGGTATGTAAGGAGAGCACAGACATACTTGTTAGGCGGCCAAAAGCATCTTGGAGTACGGACAAAAGAAGAGCATCTGTCGCGGAAGCCGACGCTTTGCCCACACCATATCCTACATGAAGCCCGGGTTGGTAACGTGTTTGACTTGACGGAATTTGATGAACGACTGACCCTCTAAAGTAGCCCTCGAGGACAGCATACCCGCCAGAGAGCTACAGAACGCTTGAAGAGCGTTAAAAACCTGATATCTATCCAATTTCTAGGTTACGGAAGCTGGGTGAGCGGATGCGCGAAGAGGTACCTCACATAATCTGAGTTGATAGTTGTATCGAGTTAGTCGGCCTACTAAGGCTTGGTTGAGGTGAGAAGCCTACCTGGGGAGACTGTTGCGGGATATCCTTCCGGTAGAAAAACTTTTGATAGGAATTCGAGAGCCAACTCCATATATCCTTGTACGTCTCCGTTTGCTCTGATATTCTCTACCTCCACCTGACAGAAATTGAGAGTCGTGTCAGGTTCAGATGTCAGATTCAGATACATGATGGAACACGTACCCTAAGCTCTTTTTTCTTCCTCCGAGGGTGTGACTCGTCTGAGTAAGTCGACGATGTCGTACCGTTCGCAGCCCTTTCGACAAATTTCATCTCCTCAATCACTTGCCTTGACACTTGGCCTTTAATTCAGCCAATGGACGTGGTTGTCCAAAGCCAACCTTGCAACGAATGACAGTGAGGGCGCCTTGTGGGTGCTTTTCCTAATCAAGCAGTTGTGACGTCACTGGTCAGCCCTTGGGCCTTCTTAAATTTTCTCAGGGTTGCGCACAATTCACCATTTTAACCATCCGCTCTAAGGTCCTCCAATTTGGCCTACTTCTCCATCTGGAGCTGCTCAAGGTATGAGAATAACGACTCATCTCGCGTTCTCACTCAAAGAACCGCGATTGAAGGCAAAGGCCCTGTTTTCCTCCAAAGATCGATCACGACGGGAATTATAACGCGTTTCAACATCTCCAGCTCTGAGGTAACTGCATGTTGTCTGAATATGCGAGACGAAGGTTGATGAAAGTTTCTAGCTCGACATGTCATCTTTCAGCCTGGCGAAGCATGAGGCCCAGATGGCGATTCCCTCCACTTCCTTGGACGAAGATGAGAGGGAACTTGCGCGTCAAGAGGACATCCTCGAAAAGTTACAAAGACAGATCAAAAAACAGGAGAATAAAAGGGATCAAGTTCTGGGCAGAGTAGTAAAACGTCGTCGAGCGGCTGCTTCTTTGCGGAAGATTCCCGTCGAAGTTTGGGAGGAAATCTTCACATTTGTGTGCCTGACAGAGGATACCTCCTCGTTTTATTGCTATATCGACGCTGGCATACCGGACGCGAAACACGAGATCGATTACTCTCCTTGTGTTGTCTCCTCGGTCTGTTCATATTGGCGGGCAGTCGCACTTTCGTATCCTCGGTTATGGTCGTTCATCGAAGTTCATCTCCACAATTTGCAATGGGACATTCGAAGACCACTCGACTTGTTTATCAAGAACGCCCAGAATCATCCGCTTTCTGTTTTCATTTCTTGTTCTCCCGACCAAAAAGGTCATACCGACACCTCTCGGTCGGCCTTGGAGCTTCTCGCAAAACATCTGGGTAGATGCGAAACCATCTCCCTGTACATTCGCGGCAATTTCTCCGTAATCGATTTCCCACAGCCTCCGACACAGTCCTTTCCCCTGCTGAAGGCCTTCTACACGGATCTTACCTCTGCCCGGAACTTGATCGACGTTCAGACTTCTGGTTGGTTCTGGGAAGCCATTCGTGTTGCGCCGTTGCTCGACCATCTCGATATGGACCAGTTTCCCATAGTATCCGGAGCATTTCCATATCGTCAAGTTACTCATCTCACCCTCAGGAAACCTCCCAATACGAGTCCCCCATCCCTGAAGGATCTGCCACTCTGTCGAAATCTCCGCACCTTGACGTTGTTTCACTATTGTCGGGTCAAGCAAGCAGAGAACCCACGGATGCGATTCGTCCACCGCGAACCACCTAACGATGTAGAGATACCGTCCCTTCGGCGACTCGTCATCCAGAATGGCCACACTACATTTCCGACTTACCTCATCTCCCTTTTCACTTGGTTCATACTCCCCTCGTTGGAGGAACTCAAGATTGAGCTGGAGGATCCTATTTTCCCACCTGTATCCCAGTTCCCTACTTCCTTTCTTCCCACCTTCACTCGTTCCACCGATTCACTCCGTAAACTGACTTTGCAGTTCAGCGGATTCCCAGAAGCAGCCGACCCGTCGGCGCTGTTCGATGTTCTCAAGGGCACACCGAATCTAATTCATCTTGAATTATTCACTCAGGCAAAGAACGGGATTATAAGGGCTAGCCCTGTCACTCGTCTCTTCAATGCCCTCACTATTCAACCCAACTCATCGCCAGAATCGTACCTCCTTCCCAAACTGGAGGTTCTTCGCATCCACGATCCAGAATTCCTTTCGGTCGATCCTCAGGTTCTCACGCTCATGCTCAGCATGCTCCAATCACGATTCCGACCCGTAGGTGCTGAAGGAACGCGGACGCGTTTGACCATTCCCAAGAACGCTCCGCGAGCCACCCCGCTCTCCAAATTCTCCTTGACGTTCTGCCATGCAAGCTATTGTGCTTGTGGTCCAGAACCCGATCAGGGCTTGTACGGGAAGATCGACTTCATCAAAAAGGCTCGCACCATGGAGAGCAAGGGCGTAAGAGTCAGTGTCAAGCACATCGAGAGAGATTCGACCAACCTGTTAGAGGTTCAGCCGAAACTGGATGGTCTTGATTGGAACAAATTGGTGGAGGAGATGATGGCGAAGACAGCCTAGTAGGAGGACAGTCTAATCGATCTTGTGGTTCATTCGTTCGACTCGACGTCTGTTTCATGTCGTGCTTCAATATTGCTCCTGGCATCCATGTGTATATACATGTTTTGCTACAACATCTCTTGACAATCTACTGTCCTCTCGGCAACTTCCAGTGCTTTTTGTATATACCCCATGATTACATCCAACTCCTCCATCCCCACACTCAATCGTACCAACGTTTCGTCAATTCCGTAGTTCTTCACCTCACTCAGCTCATTGTAGTGAGCCAAGACGGTATAAGGTATGGCTAGCGTGAAGTTGGTGCCCATTGTCGGTGCCTTTACGCACTCTAGAGCATCATAGAATGCTCTCGATGCTTCAATGGACACAAACTCTATCGAAAGCAAATAACCGAAGTTGTTGGAATCCACGCAAGGCCGCCTACATAAATCGTAGTTCTCTCTCGTCACCCATTTGGGGAATAGCACGTTTGTGATAACCAGCCTATTAATTTCGGCGGGCTCCACATGGAAGGAGCGAGATCGCGAACGGAGGAAGTCTGCCACAGCTACGGCGTTGCCGTTGATGGAACGGACGCGCGAAACAAAATCGCGCGAGTTGAACTCGAGTACCGCAGCGTCTTCTGAATAGAGATCATCGACAAAGGTTTCGTCGAGATGGGTCCGCATGGAGGAGTAATGTCTAGAGTTTGGGTTTATGACGAGGCTGACAAAGAAGTCGTGAGTTGAGTTGACACCCACTCGGACAGGACACGAACGACACACCTGCCTCCTAACACGTTCCCACTACCACTGAAGAGTTTACTGAGGCTGGTACAAATAATATCTGCGTAATGTAGGGTATCCGTGTTCACAAAGTTGCCAACCGTCTCGTCTACGACAACAAGGAACCCGTGTTTATCCGCTAATTTCCGAATTCGAGCCAGGTTGGGTGATTTTAGAGTTGGGTTGGAAGGGAGCTCTGTGATCAAAGCTGAAATGCTGGGGATATTCTGCTCAAATTCTCTGAGATTTATATCATGATCCGAGCTGAAATATGAAATGACTCCTTCTCCCCAGTTGCGGTACACATACAGCGAATCGAGGTATGGGTATCTGCAAAGAATCTGAGCCATAGAAGAGGGGCGTGAGAGGAATGGAACCCAACCCAAACGAAGCTATTTTGAGCCCCGGGAAGAGACGAGAAGTGAGTTGACGTGCGTGCCAGATCGCGGCCATCCCTGTCGTATAGAGAAAGACATCGTGAGGTTGGACCTTGCGTT
This sequence comes from Marasmius tenuissimus, assembly GCA_029532415.1. Taxonomy (NCBI): domain Eukaryota; kingdom Fungi; phylum Basidiomycota; class Agaricomycetes; order Agaricales; family Marasmiaceae; genus Marasmius; species Marasmius tenuissimus. The sequence goes on along the minus strand of JAQOTA010000050.1, from coordinate 6,172,238 downwards.
CCGTCCCCGATTGGTCTGCAAACGAGGAGATCCTTAACCCGTTCCCATCACCTCCGTTAAGGAGATCAGCAATCCTATTCTTTATGATCCACTTTTCTTCGTGAGCACCGGGAGATAGGTTCTGCTTTCTGAGGTCATCAAGAAGCGCAAGATCAAGGCTCCTTATTGCTTCACGTACCAAAAGACTTTCCCTGGGGGCTTGCGTAATTTCCAAGGTCCCGCCTAACTCCAAACGTCGTAGAATGCACTCTGCGTGTCGTCCGGAGATTCCAGTTCCCGCGTTCACCCAAAAGGACTTTACCTCTTTCTCGGATACTTTCGAACATATGACGAGGTGGAGGGAGTCAGGACGAGAGTCATTAGGGCCGGAAACGTTAAAATGAATGGCCTGGATCTGTGAGCAAACGTCCGCCGGTCGCTTCCTAGCTAGGAACGAAACACACTCGTTCAAAACACGAGCCGTCGGGAAGACCATTGCCACAGGGTCCGGGCATGTTTTGACCTTGCTTTTTGCCACATCTTGCAGGCATAACTCGACGAGCTGCATTGAAGTAGGTGATGAATTTTAGTTCAAGTCAAGTAGTTTGATGTGATTCATACCCGGCGAATGCTCTTATGGACGAAAGCACGTGGATAACCAACTGTAACCTTAGCCATATGTTCTGGAGTCCTGAGGGCGTAGTCGATCAAGTCTTGCCATGTCGGAAGTGAGACGAGAATCGTGTGGGGGTGTACGACAGCCGGGGTCCCGAAGGGCGCAGAGCCAGGAGGAGAAGCTAGGATTTCCCTGAGAGTCATTGTGAATAGGGCGTGTAGTAGACTCGGACGACGACCTGCCATTTTAAATACTCGCAAATCTGGGTGTGAGAATGGGGAGTAAGCCAATCAGACTTTGGCGAGACTCGACTATCCAGTGTCAGTGTTTCATGGAGCGAGGGAAACGGAGAGTGACCTAAAGATGTCGACTGTCATTTAGATACTGACAGACGTGTGGGGTACGTTCATTATACGGAGCAATCTAAAGGGAGGCTCTGCGAAAGGGGCTACGTTGAGACGGGAAGTGTTCTATTCAATGGATTTGAATGTCTCCTTGTATGTGAATAAATGGGGGGAGAGAAGGTATTTTCGATTGTCGACGACGGAATGTCTGGAAGACGTCAACAGGCGTGCCAATGAAATCGTGAGTTGGTAGGAAAGAGCAAACGATGACGAGAATGGTGTTTTTTTTTTCTGGATAAGTCACGGTACAACTGATTTTTCAGTACTCCGACATCGGTGATAAAAGTTCAATTGTTAAACGTTGAAGGGTTGAAGTCTAGTTGGTGGTCGTAAGAAGGTATGTGTAGCGTGTGAAAGTTACGGGAGTTCTTGTCTCTCTGACACGGTGAATCGTGGTAAAACTTGTTCTGTGAGTCGAGCAACTTGAGCTCTGTGCAACATAATTCCCATCTAGAAATGATCTTGAAGACTCAAGCTTGAAGTCCAGCTCGTCTGAGTTCGGAGCCCGAACAGGAATTAGGTACGCCGTCGGCGTCGATAACCGAATTAAACGTGCTATCTCTACCACAAATTCTCAGTCTGTATGGTTTTGGAGGGCTTCGACGCATCCCCTGTTAGTTCCCGAGCCGCGATTAGCTTGAAGCCTCCTTTAGTCGGGCTGTCTTCCCTCTGGAGTTTCATCGGATCATTCATTCGCTCATGTTCAGCGTTGGTGTAGATGTAAATATAGGTGTGTGGGTACAACTAGTATGATGGTTATGTACACTGTATGCTCATTACCAAGAGATAGATAGGAGCTCTTCTGATTCTCCCCCCAATGCCAGACAGAGCTAGCAACAATTCCTCACGACCGAAACGACTGCCTTGTTCAAAGACCCATGAAGCTGGGAGCCGCACAGAGCGTAGCAGATCATAAGCCAGACCATCACAAAGATAAGCTCGTATCGCTTGAAACGCTCCCTTCGTCTCCAATCTTCGAGAGAAAGACGGTATTTCCGTCGCCGATATATCCTCTTCAGTTCGTATAACTCACGTTGAAGGTCGTTGTCGAGCCGCTCCGGGTAACTTGCCAAGCAATCGATATCGAGAACGTTCAGACCGGCGACTTCGGCGGTTTCGCTCTCCCTGGCCCTCGCCAGCTGGATAATAGCATCAGCTTCTTCCCTCGTACATATTCCCAACCTGAGCGTCTTGAGCTTTGGACACAGTGGGACGGGCGTTTGTGAAGTCGGAGTAAGGGCAGTCAACAGATTGGGTACTGACATGTACACTCGTGCGTAGGTCCTCGGTACTTCCCGATAGAGCCACAAGTCGAGTTCAATGAGGTCTGGACACAAACCAAGCGCATCTACGAGGGATACATCGTCTATCTTCATCTGGAGTGTGCGGAGGTAGACGAGGTCGCACTTGGAATTTCGAAGAAAGTGTAGAAAAGGGGCTTCGGGAGCAGTCTGAGGGATGTACCGGAGGACATGGAGGCGCGAAACTATGAGTCGACGGAGTGGGGAGCCGAAACTCGGTCGAAGAACAGCTGCATGAGTGTGAACCAAGAAATTCCTTGGGGATAGCATCCAAAAGTAATGTTAAGGGTGTGGAGTCGTCGAAATAAGATCATCCGGGGGATGCTACCCTTGGCTTCCGAGTCATATTCGACGGTGGCGAGGTTGCAGACCTCAAAAGTATGGCAGCAACAAGCGAGGATCTGTAGTGCAACGACCAAGTTGAGAACGAAGTACCGGGGTGTTGCTTAGAAATAAGGTTGTTGAATGGTCAACTCAACGAGTCGTGAGGAAAGAGCTAGGCGAGGAATGAAGGACGACGCAAGGACGTATGAGCCCTTGATGGACAGGTGTCGAAGGGATGAGGCAACGAGTGTGTTAATTTCTGGGACCGCTTGTGTCTGCGAGGAGTGGTCTGAGCTTGATAGATAGTCAGATTCGATATATAGGTTCCGCAGGAATGGCATATCCTTCGACCGAAGCTCCCGAAGTACATCCGCCCCCTCTTGCTGAGGTATCAAGAGAACAACATCATCCCAGCGATGAAACTCCTCCGAGGGCACCGCTTCAGTAGTTCGAGATGTTGTGGGCCACAGAAAGAGGGCTCCAGCGCCAGGTGAATTGAAAGAGGAAGATCGCCCGACCTGGTCAACCAGGTTTTCAGGGGGTGGAATTCGGAAGTAGTGTAGGAATGCGTGTGTTGGGTACATCGATATGTAGTTGGATGTTGAGTTTAGCCCAGAGAGAGCCTGTTTTTACGACAATTTCCCGCCATTGACGACAAACCGACGAAATGAGAAACTGGAGTAGAGCGAGTCGACGAGGAGGAGGAATACGATTAGAGAAACCCCCAGGAGCTATCGAGACACATCTACTGTCGGTGACGTGAAGTACAGGAAACGATTTCGGCGAGTATTCACTCCAATAATGAATGAAGATTTTTCGCAAGACTTCAGTAATCTATGAATGAAATTCTGCGGATTCGGGGGCGGAATCTTATAGTCGGAGTGTTTGAGAGTCGAGAGGTCTTCGAGAGAGTAAATGTACTCGCCTGCTGTACCTCTATCCAATCCCCTAGCAGCACTGCAACAACAACATTTTTGATTGAACTTGAAGGGTCGCAGTCCAGTTGGTGTGGTTTCAGGGAAAGGAGCGCAGAACTCCGATAGAGGTTTGCATGAGCCCCAACGTTCGAGCGTGGGATAACGGCAGGCCGGCACAGCACGACGGTCCGGAGACCAGGTCTGTGTAGCTTGAGCCTGTGCCTGGTGCCAGGTCGATTGCTGTTTTCTCTCCAACCATCATCACCTTGCATTGGTCGACGCTGATTCAAGTTAACCGCACAGCACATAGTCCCTGTCCTCACACAGGCCACCATCCTAATATGCGCTTTCAGTCGAGTTCAATCGAATAGATTTTTTCCCACTTGATCGGTCCCTTTGAAGGGACAGCAAATCTCCGCAGGATGGATATTGCAGAGCTAGGCAAGGAGTTAAGGTGCGTTTTCACGCGAAAAATCGGATTGGGATATTCTCTTGACCAAGTTTTAATTTTCAAGATACGCATAGATTCTTGTCTTCAAGCGTTGCGACGAGCATGCCGGATAAATCGACCATCTGTAGAGGTCTGATAAACCCGAATGGCGTTCTTTTTTTGGGATATCCAGAAATCCAACTTCTTCCGCGAAGATGCTCCCAAGGATAGCTTGTCGTCCAGTTAGTTGGCATTAGAACCCTATTTATAACAGATCTCTCATCCAGAACCAAGCCTTCGACTTGGTTCAATGTGACCTCAACTCCCCACAACAGCCCAATGCTGCGATCTGAATGTTGAACCAGACGTACGTGCCGCTCTACGAAGAGAAGACGTGCCGTTACAAATTGGGGAGCCGGTGAGCTCATGCAATGTTTGCGTACTCCTCGTGTTAATACACGGCCTTCCAGAATGTTAGAATCACTCCTGAATGAGCATGACACGACAGGTCAAATAAACAACACGCCCTAGATAGTCCGGCTCTCTATCCACCGAATGTGGGCTTTGTGTTCGACTGTCGATTCACGTTGAGGCCTCGAGGTTCCACTGACCGTTAACGAACCTCAATCTTGGCGGTCTATATCCGTCCCAGGTTCCTTGCGCGACTCGATGGCATCACGGATATCATCGCTAGTGAGGCTGCAGAGCTTTGCGTGTTGACTGGTTCACACTGGACTACGTGGACTCTCGGTAAGTCAATTGTTTTTTTTTGAGGCTAGCCTCGAGGGCTGACATGCCACTGCGCAGGCGATGAACGTACCTCCAATAGGAAGGATCACGTTTCGGAACACAATAAACGATTGATATTCGACCTTTACTCCTTCATACACGCAGTCCGTCTCAATCACCACCTCCTCTCCGTTCGCTCGATTTGGGACCCGATAATCATGTATTCAACTCCTCAACAGCCATTCATTTGCGAATACTAGGGCTCTCGCAAGCTCTCGTCCCTGCCATTGATGACCACAACGATTCTTATCTCCGTCGAATACGAGTACGCTCGGGAGATGCGATAGAACAATGAGGCCATCTAAAATGAAAGGATAAAGGGAAACGCGTTTTTGGGACAATAGCCGCTTTGTTTGGCTTCCTCGGGCCGGTCTAACCATTATTTGTACACCGGCAGTCGGTGCCTTACCTGACTCCGCTCCTGCCATATATGGTATTACGGCACCTCGGACCTTCCCGTTTTGGATCCTCCTTTCGCTGCGTGAACAATGACTCTTGGAGGGTGCATTGTACTTTGCCGCATTGACCAAACGAGAACAATAAACGCGTGGACCTCTGATACTATTGTTCTTCTCAGGATCTTATTCTTCTCTCTCATTATAATGGCGAGAACAAAATTAGGTGGGTGCTTGTTCCCTCTTTCTCCTCCACTTCCATCTTGACGACTTTACCTCTAGACACCACTTCGATACATTCGACACGAACAGTACGACCATGAACGCTTCATCATGTGAGTAGACTCTTAGTCTCTTCGTCCTTATCTCCGGGCTAACGGCCGCCTTTAGTTTTGAAGAGACAGCAAAGAACAAGCAATAAACGAAAGCCATCATCTTCATCTTCATCTGCATCCATCGCATCCACCTCATCAACAACATCTTCACTCTTGAGCGCATGCCCGCTGCTTGCCTCAAAAGTTGCGCCCAAGAGGCCACATCTCCAAATCATCATTGAGGACTCAGAGGATTTGTCTGATTCACCCAGGCCCTCGTTTTCATCGGGAAGGAGTACACCTGATAAGAGGAGACCCAAGCTGTAAGTATACGCTGCTGTATTATACCCGCCCGTTTATAGCTCACGTACCCTTTTCCAGGAACGAGATTCGACTAGCCAAACAGCGATCCGAGGAAGACATATTGTCCAGTACCAGTCTCCTCTCAGCTCCACGGCCAGCACCGAGGCCACCCACACCGGCATCATGCTCCTCAATTCATCTCTCCCCCCGTTCTGCCTCGCCATCATCGTTCACCCGCGCTACATCACCGCTACCGCAATCAGTGACAGCAAGATCAGCAACGCCCTCACCCACTGCCTCTCCCGATGCTCTCCACCTTTCGTTCCAATTCCCCCGTCCTCCGCAACCAACAGTCTCCAGGGGACAATATGCCAACCCCTCGCCATTTTCCTCTCCGAGCTCGGTATCATCTGGCCTACCTATCACCCCAGATCAATCTCCACTCCCCTCGCCAAAATTTGCCGCCCATGAACGATCAGAATCGTCGTCAACGTCATCGCAACTGAGGAGACTGAGATCCATAAAACCACTTACCATTGTCAAGAAGCACGAACTTGCTTTTGATACCTTTTTCTCGACCTCCATCAGTCCCTCGACCGCTTCCTACTCCTCAGAAGACCAGGATAACGAACCCTTAATGTCCCTTGAGCCGATTTCATTCGCACACCCCGTTTCTCCGATCGTCTCTAAACCATCCTGCGATCCTTTCGTCGTTGTCCCTTCGCTCCGTGCACCTTCACCCTCACTGGATGAGCAGGACGCGGATGAAGAGGAGTTTTACTCGTCCGAGATCAGCTCGATGTTGACCCTCCACTCTGCAATGCCACAACGCCACGACCTCTTACGACCACGACCTGAATCGCTCGCACCTCAGCCGCGCCCCCGTATCCGGGTGTCGAAGCCACTGCCTGACATCCCGTACAGTCCCAGCCCAATCTCCGCCACCGACGAATCTGGTGCGAGGAAGGGTTGTTTCCCGAGTGCGCAGCTGGATCCGGCTTGGGGCAGAAGAAGCTTCCTTATTCCCTCGAGGCCTCCACCTCCACCCCCCGGACCTCTTCCATCACTTCCTTCCTCATCTCGGCCCGCTTCACCACCATCGAAGAAGTCTCGCCCTCCATCTCTTGCTCTTGCTAAACCATTGCCCCGATCAAGCATTGTACCGGACGATGAGATTGACGGTTCCTCGATTTTCAGCTTCTACGGCATTTCATCGTTTGCTGACAGCGACTACCTCTCGGCCGGTCATTCTGGATCATCCTCGTCAGTATCGAGCGGGTCCCGTTCTGGATCATCCTCAGGTCACTCAGAGGCTAGCTCGTTGCCCACTTCGCCCAGTTCTGACGAGTTCGATGCTGAGGTAGAGGATGAAGGCTTTGAGGGAGATGTTCTTGAAGTCGAGCTCGACGCTTTTGACGTTCAATTTGGTGTGGATCCATTGGGACAGTTCGACATGGAGAGTGACTTGATGTTGCCCGTTTCTTTGCCTGGTTCGCCTGTTCCATACACTCCTGTGGAGGCCGACCTTGACGTTGAAGAGGCAAACGGAAGTGATGCTGAAGACTACGACAGAAAGCCCGTCCTCCGATCCCGATGGTCGTCTTCGACTCTCTCGTCGGTTCGAATCAAGTCGCCCCAAACACCTTCCAGCTCGGCGGTCAGCAAGTTCAAGCTTTACTTCCGTGGAAACCATACCCGTCACCAATCGGCTTCGACCTCAACGTCGAAGAAGAGGAGAAGTGTTGTTGTCGTTGGACCTTCCGCTACCACCGAATCGAAACGGATGTCTGAAGCCGCTGCTTTGACTTCTGCACGATTCTCTGTGCCGCGTTCCCCTAAATCCCCGAGCACTGTGAGGTCAAGGTCGACTATGTCCTCGTTCTCGTTCGATACCCCGCTTTCCCCGACTTTCTCGCTGTCTCCTACCACTACATCGACTGCACCTTTGGCTAAGCTTTCTCCGGCTGCTTTGCGTCGACTTGGTGCGGAGGCGGCGTTGAGCACGACTTCGCCTGCTGCACTCAAGAGGCTCGGGGTCGGTGCTGATGGTGTCGATGAGAAGAAGCTCTCTGGCAAGAAGTTGAACAGACGCGCGAGCTCGTCGTCTGTTGCTTCAAAAGCAAGTGTTGGATCGAGCGGGAGCGAGAAGAAGAGGAAGCCGATTCCGATCGAGATGTTCTTGAGGGTGTAAATGGGCGTGATGATGTTTCCTCTCGATCTATCTATCTATTTTTCTCTTTTGCCCGACACGAGATTCACGTTCTTTGTCTATTGTTTTCTTTTTCTGACTTCGCAATTCTGCAGCCGCTGTATCCCTACATCACTCCCTCTGCCTCTGCCTCTCCCTGTTTCTATATTTGCGACTACCTTACAGATACTTACCCTATACCCGGACTAATCAGGACTTTAGTCCTGCGTGCACATTCTTTCGCTTTACACTTGTAGCATACCCTTAGGACAACCCAACTCGAATATCCACACTGTATCTTTATTTATTTATTGCCTTGGCTCGTATTGTATCCAAATGATAAATCGAAGTGGTCGTCATTCTTAACACCCAGCCACTGAGCCAGCGAATCTGATGATTCTGATAACCGTTCGCACGCTTACATAAAGAAAGCTCGTTTCTTCAGACTTCCGCGACCACAAAGATTGAACGAACGAAATGCATCAAATGGTTGGCGTCTCGAACGAATGTGGACAATCTATAGAGCATCAAATGATTCTGTAGGTGAGTAATCAAAGCCCTGCAAAACTCATCGCATGGAAGCTCGTGAAACTTGACTTAACATTCCGTAGTGAACTCACCTGGGCTGTTTGGAATTTTATGCAGGACAGATCTCATGTTGTGCCTTCCCCATCAACGATAATCGAAATGTTCCCATCGTTTCCGGTAGTCTCTCGGCCTCGGGTCGCCACAGCAAGCTATGGGGCTTGCGGGATCACTATGTCATCCCAACCTGTCGTCAATGGAGAGAAATTGCTGTAAACACAGGCTTGTCGTTGGCTTTCCGTACATCAATATTACGCAGCAAGGATTGAAAGCGATTCCCGCCGGGTCTTGCCTAACTACATCACGGAATTTTGGGCCAAATTCCAATTCCGTTTCATCTCACACTGCACGGGCAGTGGGGCAACCACTCGACATTTCCAAGTAGCAGTGTATCGACCTCTGATTGCGGTCTCATTTCTAGTCGTCCCTAGAGGAATGTGACCCTCTCCTGGCTCTGCAGATAAGGTTGACGGTCATATGTGAACCTTAAACTTTCTCGTCATTCAGAATCTGGTACTAGTAGTTCTCATGAACTCAAAAACTCCCCTCAATCTCTTTCAATACAACCACCATGTTCACTCGCCTCGATTTTGTGGTTTCTACTCTTTCTATCCTCCTTTTCGCGTACTTCTACCTCAGGGAACGACAGAATGCGTTCAAAGGCCTCAGAGGTCCTCCCTCACCCTCGTTTTTACTTGGTGAGCGACTGGTCTGACTTTGAGTCTGTCTCCGTCGTCCAAAACAAGCCTGACACATTTCTCAGGAGTGGAACATTACTTGAGATTAGGCAGAATGACGAAGATAATGCACGATTGGGCGACGGAATATGGCACGGCCTACAAAATCAAAGGCTGCTTCGGGGTGCGTTGACGGTTTCACTCGTTCTGAATCTCAAGCGTCTCCAACTCATCGTCACAGCAACCGATGCTCGTCATTTCCGACCCACGAGCTATACGCCAGGTTTATCACGACGCGGTGCAGGATTATCCAGAGGTGAGAGAAATCCGAAGGATTACTGAGATGATGTTCGGGAAGGGAGTGCTCTGGGCTGTTGGTAAGTCCATCCCGTCTTGATACGTCTGCTGTGTCTATTGGTTGGAAACTAAACAGCTTGAGAATAGGAGAAGATCACAAAAGGCAACGAAGAGTACTAAGCCCCGCGTTCTCCATCAGTCATATGAGGAAGTTCTGGTCTTTATTCCAAACCCATGCTGCTCATGTACGTTACTTTTCTCATCGAAATATGTTGACCAGACATATGACCATGACGATGAATAGCTCGCCGAGAAATGGAACCACGAACTCCAAGGAAAAGATGCAACTATCGATGTCATCCCGTGGCTTCACAAAGCTGCGCTCGATATAATTGGAGAAAGTGGGTTGCGTCAATATCGATTCAAATGAACCCGAGGCTGAACTTGCCCCAGGTGCCTTCAATTATCAATTCCACGCACTCGACAGTAAGCCGAATGAACTTACTCAGACGTTGTATCAACTCGAGTACGTAAACTCCGTACGATGAAGATTCGTTTTCTCTTCGACTCACGATTGGCGCTATCTGGAACCCAGGAACCAAGGCCTGGATAACACCCCACTGACAACATTACTAGTGGCGCTACCACGTCACTTTACGTCTTTCTTTGCCTCCCTTCAAGGAAAATACTTCCCGACAACCATGGATAAGTTATGCCAGCGGTACCGCCAGCTCTCGAACGAGAAAGCCCAAGAGATGATGAAGGAAGCGGATCTGGAGTCTGAGGATGCCATCGACTTTGGAAAATCGGAGCGGGATGTTTTGAGCATTCTTGGTAAGAGTCATGGCTGGGCATAACAAACAGACAGCGGTTCAACTGAAAATAACCGTAGTGCGTGCGAACAGCCAAGAGGACCCAAAGAAAAGGTTGAGTGATTCGGAGATCTTCGCTCAGATGTCGTGAGTGCTTCCTGTTTAACAAGCTTTTCTCTTCTCCGTGTTTCAACTTGAATGTCAGAGTCCTCATCCAAGCCGGTCATCACACCACGGGATACACTTTATCCTGGATTCTCTACGAACTCAGCACTCATCCCGAAGATCAAGCCAAGGTGTACCAGGAGATTAAGCAGGCTCGCGAGAAGAATCGTGGCGAGTTCGCCAGCTCCGATTATGACTCCATGTCACATCTAACGCTCGTACTGAAGGTCATTTCATTCGCTGCCACGAGACCGTCTGCTAATCGTGAACGCTGCTGTAGGAAGTACTGCGCCTGCACCCTGTCGTACCCACTCTCGATCGCGAGGCGAAGAAGAACGATGTCCTCCTGCTGGACTTCCCAGTGACTTCTGTACATGGGAAGACCGTAAGTGAAGTACCTGTGGACAGAGGACAGAGAATTCGGGTAGACATGTCTACCTATAACCGGTGGGTAGTGACTCTGTCTAGCTCTATTCCACGTAGTCTCTTGTTTATGGTTTCTTACGCTTCTTTGTCCCATCAGCTTGAACAGCGTATGGGGAGCAGACGCCAATGAATGGAATCCTGCTCGACACCAGCGTACTATGGAACCTACCTCTGAGAAGAACCCAACACAGGTTGGTTTGTTCGCGAATATCTTGACATTCAGTACGTCCGGTTCTCGTCTCATGGCTTAGTACTCGTTTTGCTTACCCTGCGACTCATGAAGGCGGTGGGCCAAAAGGATGTATTGGGTAAGTTCATTACACGAATATCCACTTGTCGTTGTCGCATACTCAGGGGCGAGACGCTCCGATTAGATGGCGTTTTGCGTGAGTGACCGAGTGTGTCCGTCCAATCTGCCGCCGATGAACTGACAAATCTCGCATCAGATTCATGGAAATCCAAGCAATCGTCGTCGGTCTACTCGAACGATTCGAGTTTTCAATCCCGCCTGGCCTGGAAATCGAGCCAGTGTGCCCAGCGGCCATAACATTGGTCGCTCCCTCAGTGAAAGGGAAAGAAAAGGAGGGCCCGCAGCTTCCGTTGAAAATTACTCCGAGACGTGTGTTGGGATAAGTTACGGGAGAAGAACCCCGTAGCCAGATTGAATAGCTGTTTGTACCAGTGCTTGTTTTTTTTCGAATGGCTTCATTGCTATGTATTCATTTATGCGCGTCGAATCAACCTTTTCAGCATTCCAAAGAAAACTGATAATTCAAACTTTGAACTCTATGGCGTAATGATCCTGCGGGCTCAACAACGTCCCCAACCTCGGAATGACTTCGACCTGGAACTCCTCGAGTGGGAACTCTTCCCCGTCTATGGCGAGCCTTGTTTGAGTGTCAGCCGGCAAAGGTTTGATTCGGAAGGCGCGCGCTTTGATGTAAGTTACCTGACCCAGTCGGATTGTGAGCCGGAGGAAGATCGTCAAAGCGAAAATTCAGAGACTCACATTCTCGTTCCAAAACTCCTGTCCATTCGCCCAACCGTCCAAGGTTGACGATAAGAGGTTTCCTCTCGCAGAAACGCCTCGTGCAACGATATCTATGACACCATCGTCAGGTAATGAGACGGGGAAGGCCATGTAGTCCCTGGAAGCGATCATCAGCCTCATTTATGGATGGCCCAACAATACAGTACTAGCCTTGCAACGTATGGCCCTTGCCCAGCGTAGACATACATCAAAGGCTTCTTATGAACAGTCCACCCATCTGCATCATGATTCGAGTACTTCAGCGACGGGAGTCTGTCGTCTTTGTCTTCGGTAGGTTGAAGAGGAGGCTTAGCCTTGCCAGGATAATCTCGACGCTCCTTTAGGCCCTCCACCATCATCTTCTTGTCTAAAGTGTCGGCTTTGTACGATAACTCCACAGGGCAGGGTTTCATTTTGACGACTGTGATAGAATAGAAAGTCAGTTTTCGACTTATATATCTCCATGGTGGGTTGACTCACGTTCTCGAAGAAAACCATACGTAAACCGAGCATCGCCCATCCAGCGCAGGTGGTCAGTTCCGACATCTATGTTTGCAACCATACCGATGCTTTGAGTCATGAAGCTGATGGTGCGTTTGCCGTTTTGGGTGAAAGAGAAGAGGTCGACGTTCATACGTTTTCCTGTAGCGCCGGTTAGCTTCGCGGAGAATGAGACAAACACCCTCTCTCTACAAACCTTTCAGTATGTTCATTGTCGCCGCCACGCAGTCAAATCCATCCTGTGGTGAAAGAAGGTGAGTGAGTGACAACCCCAGGTATAACCTGTATATCCCTGACCTTGAGACCGAGAAGGTTCAGCGATAGAGCGTTTCCACTACCGGCGGGGATAGGTGCAAGGGGAATAGCGAAGGCTTTCCGAGGTTTTGAGTGATCTGCAAACCCGTTGAACACTTCGTGTATCAAGCCGTCGCCCGAAACGATGACAACTGCATCATATGTGTCGAGGGGGATTTGGCTTGCTATTTCGTGTGCATGTCCGCTACGAGTCGTGTCTATTCAAGGTAGTGAGCCTCAAGACCGGGCACAAAGGAGGAAAACGCACGAACGACATCCAACAAACATCCGGCGGTTCGTAGGATAGGCTCTATGACTGCTGTGAATGTTTTTACGGCTTTCCCCTGGATGAATGAGGCGTCGGATAAGGTTCTTGAATCGATATCGATAAGGAAGGGGACGAACGACTCCGCTTTTGGGGTTTACAAGTACCTTGAGCCGCGGGTTTCGTCGTGCACCTGATAAAGAAGAGCAAAAGTCAGGGTATGCGGATTCGCCTGCATTCGAAGATGGCGGACCCTCATACGCCCTTTCTGTCAAGGCCCGACTCCATTCGCCCGCGACATCTCGGTCTGATTCCTTCACTTGTCCCTGCAGTTTATTGATAACATACGGACTATTTTTCGCTTTCCTCGACACATATGAAATCTCGAGGTGATGGTGGTCCTCACGGAATGTACTTGCGACCACGTTCCTGTATGGTACGTCAACCACTGGGGACTTGGGAGCTGTCGCGCGGAACACCATCCATCAGTGAAGCTTTCGAATGACTAGAGGCCCTTTGACTCACCAAGGAACCACCTCAGAACTCGGGTCGTGTCTTCAAAAGTCAGGGATGTGTCCTCTTTCTTCCCCGCGAGAACAACGTGGATAGGGCGATCTACTGCCATGGCGGTGAGCGTTATAGCGTCCCAACTGGTAATGAAGACTAACCATCTATGCTGGCGTCAAAATTTTCGTTCGGGTATCACGTTAGAGAACGGGCCACTGTAACTGAATGGCGATATCAGAAGGGTCAAAACCGGGAGCAATTGCTGCTATTGACCAAAGGCTTGGCTTGTCATCGCTGGCTGGCTGGAAGAGAAAGTTTACGGGTATCTGATGAGAAGAGAAGGCGAATATGACTCGTAAGTCAAAGTCTGAACGCAAGCGCACGGGGAGCCCAAAGCGAACATGGTTGTAGCATTGAAAGCTGCATCAGGGTGCAATTCTTTGGGTGATCCCAAGAGGGGCCGAGATATCCGACGGTCCGGTAACACCGGGAGTGCTTAAGCTTTGCCTAGTCTCTCGTCGACTGATCCATTCACCCACAACAACCCACAGACCCAAACAAGCCTTTGTGTGATCATCAGAAGGCAACACGTGGACCGCGACAGATCGCGTTGAGGTCATGGTCATGGTCACGTGTCTAGGATCTAACTCTTCTCCTCTCATCATCGTACCCTTCGTCCTTGACTACAAACTTCTACCACCACCTTGACCCAGCACGGAGCGGCTCAGAATAGTATGAGGGTGGCTGTAGTTGGCTCTGGGGTCTCTGGGCTCGCGGCTACATGGGTAAGGTTCTTTCTGACTCGTTCTGCGTATTTGAATTCCAACCTTTCCTCAGGCTTTGAATGAACATAGCGACCATGAGGTCCACTTGTATGAAGCCGATGACCGTCCTGGAGGGCATGCGAATACTCAGAGGTTCAAAAAGTCCGGAAGTGTAGCAACAGAAGAGGGAGTCGACGTCGATACGTATGTTGAACAAAGGCATGCGGTCTATACCTCGAACTAATCTTTATTTTAGAGGATTTGTGAGTTAACTCACGCGTCAGCGAGACTTCTGAAGCTCAGTATGCTTCAATAGATCGTTTTTAATCCTTGCACATACCCAAACTTCCTGAGGTTTTTGGATCGCTACCCAAAGATACCCATCGCAAAGACCGAGATGACTTTTAGCGTCTCGCGAGACCATGGAGCGTTTGAATGGGCTGGGGACAACATTTTCACCATTTTTTGTCAGCCACGGAGACTGCTCGACCCAAATATGTGGAGGATGATATACGACGTGTTGAGGTTCAACGCATCTACAAGACGGTTAATAGGCCGATGGGGAAGCGGGCAAGATTGGGAAGACATCAGTATCGGAGAGTACTTGAAGAGGAACGGGTATTCTGAGGCTTTCAGTGACAACTATCTCATCGTGCGTTACCTTTCCCTCCTCGTACGAAAGGCCTTCTAAACAGTAAAATGTGTATAGCCCATGACAGCAGCCATCTGGAGTACACCTCCTGACAAGTGTGCTCTTGATTTCCCTGCGCGAACACTCATTCAATTCATGCACAATCATCACCTACTTCAGATTACCGGGAAACCGTCATGGTTGACTATACCGGGAGGAAGGCAAGTCTATAGAGAATCGTCGCCTTGCCAAGAAATGTAACATCTTGTCGACAGCCATCAATACGTCAACACCATACTCTCGAGCCTCTCACCCTCACAACTTCATCTGTCAACACCCGTCGCCTCTTTATCATCACATGGGTACGAAACACTTCTCGCGACGATTATCTTTTGACAGTGATGCTGAAGGACTTTACTAGCACGGTAGGAGACGGTGCGGCTCACCCAAAGGTCACTCTCACCACCGCCTCCGGGGAAACGGAAGAGTTTGACCATGTCATTCTTGCTTGCCATTCCGACACGGCTTTGAAGATCCTTAGGGCTGGCCAAGGGGTGACTGAAGAAGAGGAACGGATCCTGGGTCTATTTCAATGGAATAAGAACGAAAGTGTTTTACACCACGACGAGGAGGTTTGTGCTGGCGATTGTTACTTCGATCCATACTCACAACGTTCTCATTCTGGGGATCGTAGCTAATGCCACGGAGCCGGTTGGCATGGTCTTGTTGGAACTACCTTACATACTCGGAAGTCGACGTGAAAGGGAAGAGGAAGGCGAACTGTGATCGCGTTGCGTTGTAAGCCTTCCTACTTCGTTTGCCTGCTCATCTTACTCACTCCGCCCTCTCAGGTCCTGTAAGTTGCTTTTCGGCTCGAGGCCGGCTTTCATTGAACCTAAACTATCGTCCCAGATGGCATGAACGCCCTTCAGCATATTTCGGAGAAGAAATACGGTCCAGTGCTCGTAACATTAAATCCGCCCTTCCAGCCCGCGCCCGAAAAGACCATTGGGCGCTATCAATACGACCATCCGGTGCTCGACGCCAACGTGAGCTCCCTATCCAACCGCATATCTACTGAGTACTCATGGGGTCGCTTTCTCTTTAGGCTGTTCGTGCCCAATCCCTCATCACCTCCATACAGGGCAGGCGTTCCATCAGCTACGCGGGCGCCTATCTAAAGTACGGCTTCCACGAAGACGGGTTCACCTCAGGACTTTTGGCCGCAACGAAATACGCTCCTGCTCTCCAAGCGTCCGGTCAGGGCCCTAGACTGCCATTTCAGATCATGTACCCGGAAGGTGAAGAGCGAGGGATGGATGGACCTGACGGGCAGACCTATGTATCGATACGCGGGAGTTGTGGGACGTATCATGGTTCAGGGCCGGGGGGAGTTGGCGTTCTGATCCTTGCGCTATTGTTCGATCTTTTCGAGGTTTCTGGTGCGAGAGACCTCGTGGGCTTCGGGTTCCGGGTGTTGCTCATGGTATTGCGGATTTCCCTCCGTATCGTGGGGATAGCCGTTAATCTGGATGGATAGATCACTGGGTTCGTGCTCTTTTGCTAGCTTGAGATTGCCTTCTGTTCCAGACTGATGGGCTTGTTGCAGAGAAAACGAAATGGCCGTCACCTATTATCGTTCCGTGGGTGGTAGTCAAAGTGACGGTAAGGTATAAGATAGGTGAGTAGTGGTTGATTAGATTCCGTTCTTGCTTGGCGTTGACGTTGGCTACAGGACAGAATCCATGCACAATATACACATAGGGCATGAGTTCGGGCATCGGCTGCGTTGTCCTACCCTCAGTCAACTACAAATAAAGCCTTCTCGTGAATCCTTGGAATCGAGTGTGCACTATCAAAGATCCCATCTTGTATTCCTGATGCCATTGTTTGCGAGAGCGAATCACGAGTCCTCCCCTTTCTCTCAAGTATCGTCGTTGAAATTGTATGCTTCTCATGGATACGAGTTCCTGATACCCATCTGGAGTTTCTCAGCTGTCTCGGGAAGAAGTCCAACTACCCAGGCAGGCATTCTCTATAATGTCACCGCCAGCGTCGCAGTAACCAGGCTCCTGGGTTTCCTCGCAATCACTTCAGATCACTTTGATCCACGGTCGACGTTGGATCCTCGGATGACTTATCAATGTTCCGACAGAGAGTTTACATAGTCTCGCACATAACAGGAGATAGAGCATCGCTTTGATCCTACCTGCTCCTTTTGAGGTTCTCCGACTCTCAAATATCGCCACCAACGCCCCACCCGGTGGTAAGTACTCAGCGATTCTTGGAAAAAGGGTTTTATTCTGATTCAGTTCTGGCCTCCCAGGTACCGCCACTACTCCTTCAAGTCTCCCATGGAGATGGCAAGCACCGGATTCCTCTCCCTGTCACTTGGTCATCAACCTCCACTCTATTCAACTTCACAGACCATGCCGAGCCGCGCTCACAATCAATATCCCAGCGGGAGAAGAAATCATCATCATCATGCTCCAGAGAAGATTGAGTAAGTACCCGTTGCCGTCGATATACAAAGTACGCCGCTCGGTCTGCCCTTCGGGAATTGGTATGTTTAGCCACATATATACACTGGTCTCCTGTCGGAGGCTTGAGAAATCCCCCAAATCTATGCTATTGGCGTCTTGAACTCGAACTCTCGTCCACTCTTTTTCGAACAGCCTACACGAGTATAATGGTGTCCAATGCGACTGACGAGAGTCCGATCCTTGACAATATCCCAGCGATGTGGGTTTAGTTTTCTTATGGTATACTCTCGAGGACTGATAGAGTGTAGCAGCGCCTCGCCTTTGGTACGCAGGTCTCCAGGCCGAAATCCAGAAACATGCACAAAGTAATTGACTCTCGGTAGCTCATGGGATATCTGGTCAACTGGGGGTTATGTGGAGTTCTTACTGTCCAGCTATGTGAATATCTTTCCATCTTCCATCTCTAGACAAATTGTTGGTATCGACGACCTCCCGACGACAGATATGTACTACACAGCGTTCCCAAAGGACAAGCCCTGGATCAAACTCCTCGTCTACTCCGTATACCTCCTCGACATGCTCCAAACCATCATGGTCACTTGGGACTGTTTTCATACCTTCGTGTTCGGTTTCAATGACCCGCAACGTCTAGACAATATCGGGCTACTTTGGCTTGACTTGTGTTTTATCGATGGGATAGGTTAGTACATCTTAATGTTATACACAACCCACTTCAACTCATGTGTTTCCTAATGCTCAGTGGCTTGGCTGGTCGAAGGGTTTTTCGCGTACCGCTTATGGGTGATGTCAAAGTCGAAAGTTTTGGTCGGATTGATTGTGTTGGTGAGTGGCCAAAGCTCGCCTCCATTCTGTCTATCCCTCGAACTCAGGCATACTCTTCCTCCATGGTGGGAATAGACCGGAACTGCTCAGTTAGCGGGGTCAATAGGTGCAGGCATCCTCGGGCGCCAGGCTGGGCTGTTTTCGAAACTGCGAGATACATGTTTTGTGGCCAGTTGTGTAAGTGGACTCCGTCGTCGTATCAGTTTTACCGCTCTAACTATCCTCACCCAGTTCTGGCTCGGGGGAAGTGCAGTATGCGATATCATTATCGCAGGGTCCATGACATACGTGGTCAGTCGGTATCCCGGTCTGTATACCCTGTCAACAACTCAACGGGTCTATTTCGTCGATAGCTGTCTCGAACTAAATCGTCGTACAGGGAGACGAAGAACCTTATCCGGCGTGTTATCATACTCACAATGGAGACCGGTTCGTTCACAGGTAAGCATTCTATAGCATTTCCTCTGTGTCCCCAATGCGACCCACTGATCCCTCGCACAGCACTCGTAGCAACACTCGACCTCATTATATTCCTCATCTACCCAAATAGCGACTACCATGTCACCTTGACCCTCGCTCTCGCCAAACTCTACGCAAATTCACTACTCGTCGCTTTGAACATCAGAATGAAGATTCCTGGATCGCGGGGATATAAGGAACCCAACGTGGTTCTGTTTGAGGATCGTACGGTGCCGATACAGTTCAATAGTCAAGCGTTCAGGACGGATCATGGACACGGATTGGATTCGCGGCTTGAGAGGAGGTTTGGTCAGAGGAGTGCGACTCCGACCGAGACGCAGATCATGGTGACGGAGGAGGTTTGGAGTGACAGAATTACGAACGCGGATTTGGGGATTGACGATGTGAGATTGTCTGAACTTGTGTGACGATGCCTTTCGCTGACCAGATCGATAAATCACAGGACACGAAGATAGCGGGAGTAAATTGACATGCCTCTTGCTGTAGACGTCGACAAATAGGTGTTGAAGACGGGGATGATTCTTGTTGTATCTTTATCCTTATCGTAGTATGTATTTCCGTAATGGTTACCTACAGCTCAATGGACCATGGAGTTTGTGAGCATCCGAATCACACAAGCTTTCGTGTGCTGTGTTTAAACAAAGCAATCTGGTATTGACGCCGATTCCCTGGTTGACATAGGTACTGTACATGAGCGCGATTGTTTTTGTCACTGCATCTCGACATCCTCTCCGCGACCCCCTTGGTCGGTGTCAGGACTCTGTTCCACACTGATGGTACCAGCGGGTCGCCACATGCCACCACCTGCAGTGGCCTTCCATAATCTTATCCGCCCATCGTTTCCGGCGGATGACAACACAGTCCTACGGGCTAATCAGGAGGATACTCAGGACATGAATAGAGATGTGACTCACCCTGTAATATTCCAATCTACCCTCCCCACCGACGACCTAATAGTATCACTACGTCAACCCCCGCGCCCAAATATGAGGACATGGCACTTACTTGTGGTCATCATGGTCAGCAACTAGAGTGGCATTCCACCTGCTCTCGTCTTGCGCATCCACTTCCTCCATTTCATCAACATCGTCTTGCTCAACCGCCGGCTTGACTTTCCATATCCTTACTCGGCCATCTCGACTACCCGTGGCGATGAGGTGATATGAACGACCGCACGAAGGTGCCCATGAGACAGAGACGACGGAATGTGGTGTCGGTTGCTCCGAGTCCTGACCCTGTGATGGGGAACCCGATGGGCTACCACCACCTTCTCTCGAGGGCAGAGCGGGTACGTTGAGCGCCGCCGGGGGTGTGTTAGGGTCCAATACTAAGAGCGTCGTTGGTCGGCGAGAAGGGAACATTTGTATGACCTGTTCCAGAAAAGAGAGGGAAGATCTATTTTAGTGAGAGGTTTCATGAAAAGCGGTATATAGGTAATTTGACCTTGATCAAGCCGTTAATACCACAACCGGCAGCTATGATTTCTCCCCAGTATCGGTCTTTGCACCATGATATACACCACCCACCGTCGGCTTCTCGATTACCCAGACCGGGCCGTGATGGAGTGGCGGTCTGTTGCTGCAATAGCGCTTGCGCTACGAGAGAGGCAGAGGCACCGTCGAGAGAAGCGTGTGTCTGAGTGGGTGTCGCGAGCGCTACGGTATGTGCACGTGAATTGAGGGCGCTGGGGCTCGAAGGGATCGAGAGCACGTCGACCTCCTCCGAGAGCTGCCAGGTAGCTAGAGACGGTTGTTCTAAACATTCGTAGATGCGAAGGAAATTGTCTGTCGAGATTGTTGCCTAACAAGGTCGAATCATCAGAGATGCAAGGTCACCACCAGCTTTGAAACGTACCAATTTCAAGCCAAAATGATGAGGAGCAAATTCTACCGCTCTGACAGTCCCTCGTGCATCCAAAAGTACCGCTCTCTCTACCCATCTTGAGGACGACGGCTGAGTGGACGCAGTCCCATTTACTTCTTGGTGTTCATTTGCCACGGTCGTTTGCTCCCATATCTTCACGGTCCGGTCAAACGAAGACGACGCTATTATGGGTCCAAATTCCGGGTGAGCCCAGCTGACTTTCGATACTGCTGCGTCGTGAGCCTGTTTCAGCAAACAAGCTGTTAATACAGCATAGTAAAGTAGAAATATTGCTCGTAACGCACCTTCCAGTCGTCCTCCACGTTCCATGTCCCATTTTCTACGTCCAATTGCCACACCTTGATTCTACCCAAAATTCAATGACCAACTCAGGTTTCTTGTGAAAAGAAAATTCGACCTTTGATCAAGACCGCACGTCGCCAGACGAGTGCCATAGTAGTCATAGGACGCGTCTGTTACAAGGTCGCTGTGGGCATTTTGGATCAACCCAGTTTGTATCATATCGAGTTGGAGGGCGTCAAGGTTTGCTTCCAAACTTGGTTTTCTGAACTATTTCAGCTAAACCAAAATAAGACTCTAAAGCTAATCAAGAGTAACCAACACGAACCTTCAACCAAAGAATGACAGCGTTTAAGAACCTTGTTGATGAAGGTGGTTGAGATCGCGTATGTCACACTCGTCACGAATGCGTCACGGACTCTAATCACCAGCGCTTGGAAGTTAGCGCCCATTGTCGGAACAGGGGTAACTTAGTTGCACAAAACCTTCGCATCTTGGTTCCGTGTGGAGCTCAGACTTCGTTCTAGTCGAATTACTGTAGTCCGTGCTATTTACTCATCAGGAAATACGGCAGGCGTGTACTTTCTTGCTGTGTTGTAGCAGGTATACAGTGCCTATTTATGCTCTGCGGGACTCGGTCCTCGGATATTCAAGTTGTTGGATGTAAACTTCACCTCGCCACCTCTCTCTCGTTGTCTTTCTTGTCATCGAATGCCCGAGCCTGTATGTTATACATCTTGTAGTATTCCCCTTGCATCCCCATTAGTTCCGCGTGAGTCCCATGTTCAAATAGTTTTCCCTTCTTCATACAGCTGGGGCAACGGTGTCAGTCAAGCGCATTCCGGGAAGGGAGAGACTCTACTATACATTATACGGTCCGCGTACTTGGTTATTGGTCCGAAACGATGGGTCACAAATAGCATCGTTTTCCCTTCCCTCGCTTCCCGGAGGTGATCGAACAGGTCCTCTTCCCCTCGAGGGTCGAGCGCAGAACTAGGTTCGTCCACCGCCACGAATTTGACTTTCTTCGAGTTGAATCGCATGAACGTACGAGCCCTACGAGCAAAAAAATCAGCCTTTCGGATCCTTGGTACGATTTTTATATTATCACGTACGCCACCAACCGTTGTCGCTCGCCGCCTGGGACCGGAATTCAGTAAGTTTAAGCGCGAACATAGGGTATTATGTCTCACCGGAAACATTGCTTGACTTGTCCAGTTTCTTCGCTTCCTTTGCCAGTGGACTGTCCTTCTTCGACTTGTCCACCAGAGCATGATACTGCGTCCCTGCGGGGTCCAGAACAGTGTCCAAACCAGAATCAAGTTTCTTCAGGACTCCCTCGCATCCTCCCTTCCTCGCCGCCTCCAAGATTTTCTCTTTGTCCCTGATGTGCTCCGGACACCCAAGACCTATGTTCTCCGCTAACGTGAGTGGGAGAAGGTGATGGTCCTGAGTGAGCGTAGCCACAGCCTGCCGAAAGTCGGATTGTTTGAGGCTGCGAATGTCGTCTCCGTCGATTAGGATCTCCCCGGAAAAGACGTCGTACATTCGTGTGAGAAGGTTGACGAAGGTTGACTTTCCACTACCGTTCTCGCCGACAACTACAACGAGCTCGCCAGCCTCGATACGGAAGGAAACGTCATCAAGAGCCTTCTTGTCATTCGTAGAGTCAGCGTCAGCGGGGTATGAAAATATGACGTTCCTGGAGAGTCAGTCAGTCACCGCTCAAGTAGAGGCGTCTAAACGTGCATCGTACTTCAACTCGATCGCCATACCCTTAGGGCTCTCCCGTTCAGTCGGGTACGGTTTCTCTCCATTCTTAATTGACGCCGTGAGACTCTGGAGCTCGATGAGTTGCTCCATATTGCTGATGTTTTGCTGCAGGCCCCGGATCTCGAGGTAGAAAGTCTGGAATGACCACCGAAGTTCAGTAGCACTTTTCTGCAGGATTGCTAAGAGAGTCAGGCTCATCTGTGCGGAGCGCAAGAGCATGATGAGGGCGTTGTATATCTTGAAATGACGTTGTATGCAGTGAGAGAAGGATGAAACAAAGTCAAAAGTCAAGACTCACGATAGGGAGATCCTCTGCCAGGTCCAGCAAGACGTTCTTACTGAAGACGTTACTATTTCTGTAAAACTGCATCTCTGGTCTTTCTGTAGGAGTGTTTCCCAAAGCCGTTTGCGCCTTCTTAAATTCTGCAATAATCCGCCTATGAGTTCCCGGAGTGTATACACAGTGCGAGAAAAACTGTACCTGACGTTATGAACCCAACAAGGTTCCCGCTGATCACTTCGTGTCTGTACTGCTTATTGGCAAGACTCCCGAGAGCCGTCATCCTCTTGTAATCTTCGTTGGTAGTTCGAACGACTCGCGCTATAGGCCATGATCAGCTACAAAACACAGGGTGTAAGTGCCACGTACGACTAAACCAGAGGGTATCGTTGAGAAACAGCAGCTTTATCGCTGGACGGACCAAGCAAACAATGGCGAATATCCACCCATGATTGCTCAACCGGACGGTGCTCAAGAGAAGGGTCATATGTCCTATTAGACCAGCAAACCACCCACAGAGCTCGAGAATGGATTCGACTATCCTTCTGGGTGCTTGAGAGTCGATCTGATCGTACTTGATGTTCTCTGCCGGTAAACCGTCAACGGGGCGAAACCAAACTGTAGGCTGCACATGCCTTGTAACGCCGAAAGGTCCATACTCAATTTAGCTGTACGTGCGTTCGAGTAAACGTCAGAGATGGAGAGACGGGGAAAAGAGGAGACAGACCCAGATTGACGAACCTTTCAGGATCACATCTTCATAATGGCGGTCGATTGCAGCGTCAAAGGCAGGTTCAAAGTTGCGACTACGTCGGAGCGTCACTTAAGAGTGGGACCCATAGATGTGGGACATCCTCACCGCCTATCCGTGATATACGACCCTAAGACCACACATGCTAAACGCATTCCAAGAGCACTCAATATGGCACGAACGTCCACAGAGCCATGCTTGAGGCCGTGTTCAATCTGGGATTAAATTGACATCAGACATACCTCTCGTGCAAAAGATAACGACGACTTACAGCAGTCAACATCCTGGTTTCCAGACTCAGTACCAACACACCCTGCATGTCCTTCCAGATCTTCAGCCCAATGAGGGCCACTATGAAGGACGGCTGAAGCGATAAGACTTCGCTCAGGATGTTCCTGACTACTAAAAACGTCTTGGTCCAGCGTTTCTTTAGCTCCCGAGCTCGTCCTCGCGTGAACGATTGTAGGAATGGAGTCCGCTTTTCGACTGTTACTTCATAAACTCCAAGCTTGAGTACTTCCGTTAGTCTGTCGCCCTTCGCATTAGCGTTTGTGAATGGGAAATTCTCCTGTGTTGGCTGGCCCATCAGAGAGATTGATTGTAAAAAGGAAGGACGATAAGAGGTGAGTTACTTGCCGCGTTCGTGATACACACCTTTATACTGAGTGCTAAACCAGTCATTGGGATGTAGTTGGGTTACAATCGACTGAATTTTCCTAACTGGACTCGCAAGAGCCAGTGCTGAACAAGACAACCACAAAATTGAATATCGGTATCGAAATTGCACATTGATTCGAATCTGCGTTCAAACCGACGCGCGCACCGTGAGGTTGTTACAGAATGATGGGCGTGACGATATTCACTGCCAAAGCTACGACTCACATCACGATCTAGTCTCCACGACCCGCATATACAACCTGGCTGTGAGGCTGGGCTATATTATTCTTTTGAAAAGATGTATTTGCGATAGACATTGAAGGTATTGGTGTGGCTTCCACGGGCCACCGCTGTAGGTCCCTGGTAGGTCCACCTGAGAACTGTTGGCGTTCTGGTAGATTGTGAGACTGAGCATGTCAGATGTATTCATACAGCGATATTGGGTGCGATTCTTACCCTCTGGAAACGAGAACCAATCCAAGAAAGGACTAATGGTGGTTGGAGTTGAAGGATGAGGTTGAATTGCCACCCGTCACAATTATCCACACGGGTTACAGGGCGATTGTCATTATTTCCCACGCACGTAGAACGTTTTCCAGTGGAAAACGTTGTACAAGTCAACATCCACATTGACCAGTCCTCATCATCGTTGATGCTCACCTTCTATCTATCAGTACGCATTACCGATGACGACGATGGCCAAAGGCAATTCTTGAGCGAGTAGCAGAGCTATTCGCAAAAACTCTCTCCGATTAGCCGAGACTCAACGACGCCGCGACTTACCTATCTGGGTGTGTTTCCCAGTGCGTGTTCCTGAAAGTTGAGCTTTGGCGTGTCGTTACCGGTATGCTATTTGCCTCTCTGTAGCATATGCCCAGCGTGAGCGTCACTTTCTTCCCTCCTCTTCCCTACCGTCAAATGCTCTTGCTCGAGCGCTATACATCTTATAGCACTCTCCTTGCTTCTCCATTAAATCTGTGTGGGACCCGTGTTCAAGGAGTTTCCCGCTCCCCATGCAGCTGTAATAGTCATAGTCAGTGTTCTCAGATTGCATCCCGAAAAGATAGCAAATACGCCAGACTTGCATTAGACGGCCCGCGTGCTTGGTTATTGGTCCGAAACGATGAGTAACGAACAGCATCGTTTTCCCTTCCCTCGCTTCCCGAAGATGATTGAACGAGCCTTATTCCCCCCAAAAATCGAGCGCAGAACTGGGTTCATCCACCGCCACGATTTTGACCTTTTTCAAGTTGAAGCGCGTGAATGTGCGAGCTCTATGAATAAAAACATCAGCGCTTCAGGTCCTGGACACGATTCTAGCATTATTACGCACGCCACTAGCCGCTGTCGCTCACCGCCTAGATTCGGAATCCAGCCAGAGTAGGAGGGGGCAAGATGGTGCAATGTGCCTTAGCGGAAACATTGTTCGACTTGTCCAATTCCTTCGACTCGTCAACCACAGCATGGTACTGCGTCCCAGCGGGGTCCAGAACGGTGTCCAACCCAGAATTCAACTTCTTCAAGACACCCTCCACCCTCCCTTCCTCGCCGCCTCCAAGATCTTCTCCTTGTCGGAGACGTAATCCGGGCACCCAAAGCCTATGTTCTCCGCCAACGTGAGTGGGAGGAGGTGATGGTCCTGAGTCAGCGTGGCCACGGCGTTTCAGAAGTCGGATTGCTTGAGGCTCTGAATGTCATCTCCGTCTACGAGATACTCTCCGGAGACATCGTACATTCGTGTGAGAAGGTTGATGAAGGTCGAATTGCCACTACCATTCTCGCCGACGACTACAACGAATTCGCCGGCGTCGATGCGGCCTTCTTGTCGTTCGTAGAGTCGGTGTCGACCGGGTATGAGAAGACGTTCTTCATAGCGAGAGTCCGAATATTGTGGAGACATCCCTCAACTCCAATGTCATGCGCCCTTGGTTTCATTCGGGTTCGGGTATGAATTCTTCCCGTCCTCGACCACTTTCTTGAGACTCTGAAGCTGATATAAATGCTGCATATCGTGAATACTTTGCTGTGATTCATGAACATTGTCTTGAATCATGTAGAACGACCATCGGAGAGACGTCGTCCACAGGTTCACGCGGAGGACGTGCCAGATACACTGATTGAGAGGGTGAGAATTTGGTCCGGGATTGTAACTTATTTCGTACTTTCCACTGAGCGCCGTTGGCATTAGGTTTCCGCGCCTTGTTCCTGAGTTTTACCGAGATTGCGAAAGTCAGATTATGTTGGTTTTGGACAGAACACTCGACCGATTTTGCGGTTCCGGACATAAGCCAGGGAGAGCATGTTCAAGCTGCCCAGTGAGGCATCAAGTTGAGCATCATATTGCTAACCAGTCAGGTCGAACTCTTGACTAGAGAACTGTAGTTTCAAGACTTTGACGAATGGACCGTGGTGGTGGCGGAAGGAAGAGCGGCGAAGCCGGCAGGCACGATGAGTCAGTCGCATATGTCATTATTTCTCACGCATGAAGATCGCGCTCGTCATCATCGAGAACGTTATCCGAGTCATCATCGACATTGACCAGCCCCTCATCGTTGTCGATGCTCACCCTCTACTCTGTCACTGAACATTAACGACGACAACGATGGCCAAAGGCAAATCCTCAGCGAGCTCAGCTACTCGCAAAAAACACGCTCAAAAGCAGGCAAAGAAAAATGCCGATCCTAATGCACCACCAGAACCTCCTCCTTCACAAAAACCAAAGGAGAAGGGAAAGGGAAAGAAGCCGACAAGGAAGGAGAAGGAAATGAGACCGAAGATGTACATTGCACCCGTCAAACCAAAACCAGTTCAACCTGATCCTCTCGAAACGACTGGGCTTGCGTACCAACTTCCACCGGAATTGTTAATTTCGTTGAAGAGTCTTGGGAAGAAGGCTGTTGACACCAAATGTAAAGGCCTGGAGGACCTGCAATACTTGTGGGTGGACAAAGTGCTAAAGGGCGAAAATCCGGAGAACGAATACGTCCTGGTTGACATGTTACCTGTCTGGGTGAGCTTTTCGGTTTTACACTCTTTCTTTCTGGTCTGACTGAATTTGGAGGCTCTCAGCTTCACCATTTACCAGCTCTTTTCATCTATCCGTCGCGAAGAATTCGTCTCCTTACAGCAACATTGCACGACGCGTTCCTTCAAGTACCTGCGGTAAATGAGAAGATCGTATCCTCTCTCACGGAATTATTGGATGAAGACCAAGTCTCCAGCATTATTGGCGCATGGTGTATTGCTGTGCATGATGTAGACAGGGCGGTTTCAAATGCTGCAGGAGAATCTTGGAAAAAGCTCCTGCGAGCACTGTCGAACGACGAGAAGCTCAGCGGAATCATTG
This sequence comes from Marasmius tenuissimus, assembly GCA_029532415.1. NCBI lineage: Eukaryota > Fungi > Basidiomycota > Agaricomycetes > Agaricales > Marasmiaceae > Marasmius > Marasmius tenuissimus. Next base: position 6,144,548 of record JAQOTA010000050.1, on the reverse strand, counting down.
CATCGCTGCAATCGTTCATCCAACGTGCTTCACTGGACCCTAATGGGACATACACATACCTGAATCCGCCAGCACCCGCCGCACCGCCACCTCCGCCTTCCAAGAAGAATGCTGGGGTCGCGAGTCGACAGTACGTGTCGAGAACCGATACCCCGGATGGAGAGTCGAGATCAAAGGCAGAAGCAGTCGAGGAGACTGAGCAGGATCGGATGGCAAGGATACGCGTCGGAGCTCTGGGGGCTCTTCGATGGCTATTAGGTGAGCGTCTCTCGTCGTACTGTGCTTGCCTATCGATTTGTCTAACATATATCCGTTCGAAGAGAACCGCACCCCGTCCTCGTTCTTATTCTTCAGCAATCCAGCTCTCTGGTCAAGTCTGCATCATGGAGAACAGTGTCCCTTCTGGGACGGTGGAATCAGTTTTGGTTCAGGACAGCCTTACGTTCGGAGGAGCGGGTGGATGCTGCTGCAGTCGCTGTTGCGGGCGTTGAAAGGAGCTTCGGAGCAGCAGGAATCTCTTGTACCGGTTCTCAGCCAGGCTGTACTTCGTTCGGCTTGGGTTGAGCCTGATACAGGGGTCCAACAAACGATGTGGCAGCCAGTGCTGCTGTTTCTGAAAGGTGAGTTGCCCCCTTCCTGAGGGAGCCATCCGGCGCTAATATTCACGTCCTTCGAAGAGTTTCCCCAAGCATGGAAGATAGAAGCACAAGCTCATGACGATGCGGACGCCGAATCGGAATCAGACGAAGAAGGAGACAACGAAGAACAAGAAGCGGGCGAAGATGACACCAAACCAGCCACCAAAGACAAGCCCACCGAACAACGCCCCTCTGTCGCTTACACCGAATTCCTTCAATTCTTGCAACTCGGATGTGGGGGCTCACCGATACAGGGATATCCGACCATTGTCATCGTGCTTTCAACAATTCCCTCCGAGGTCAGGCTAGCGCTCTCCTTTAGTTTTCGCTTGCTCAAATATACTTTTATAGATCTTAAACTCAACTGCGACTCCTCCATCCACATCAAATCATACTCTGGACGACTTCTTCACATCGTTCTGGGGCGCGATCGACGGCCGCGCGTTGAGCGGATTACAACGGTCAACCGCCTCCGCCAAGTTCCTAGGGGCGTTGTTAGAGTGTTTTATCTTCCTGGTCCGTCGGTTCTGGAAGGCATCCGAACCAGAGTCCGAATTCATTCGTACGCTAGTGAAAACCCAACTCGGACGACTTTGGACGGAGCTTGTCGGAGGGACGCTCAAGGTTGAACCGAAGGTGGTTGGTGAGAGGGTTTGTAGGACGCTGGAGGATCTGGAGAAGGTTGATGAGGGTGTGTTGGCTTGCTTTCCTTCGTTTTTCGAGTAGTACCTGACTGACTGACTGGTTTTGTTAGGTTTATGGCAAACTGCGTGGGAGCTTCAGTCTGCCGCCGTCAAGGATACCTCGGTGCGGGCACCCTCCTTGGTATGCAACGTTCTGTCTTCGTTTTTAAGCGGAAGCGGAAGAACCAAGGAAGTAGGCCGAGAGCTTATGCGGGACGTCGTCAATGTCACATTGGACGGATATCAAGCCGCCCTGAATACCCCCGAAGAGTCGAAAGAGAAAGTCAAATCATACACAGAGTTTTTCGTCTCTGCCTTTGAAATCCTAGGAAAGGACTTACTCGCCGATCCTGCTTTTGCTGAGGTGTGTACCGTGATACACAATCTGAATTCTGCGCGCATAGCTGACCGTCCACTCTACAGCGCATAAATAATCTGGTCACTCAAAACGCGTATATCCTTCTCACATCGCAACCCTCGTTCCTTCTGACACACCTCTCGTCACCCATTGTCGAGGCAGCCAACCAACAGCGGTGTTGGCAACATCTCCTTTCTGAAATCGCGACACATCAAGATCCTGGTGCGCTATCAAGTAATATGTCGAAGCTTCTCGACATGTTGGAAAAGGATGAAAGACTACGAACCTTACGACCCAAAGCGGACGAGCTTGACTCTTTGGTGGGGAAGATGCTCGTTGATGGTTTGGGTGGTACTGGTGGGAATGCGGCATTGGTAAAAAGGGTGTTTAAGAGTCCTGGTCAGTGGATCTCATTCGTTTATGTTTTTTCTTTCTTTCTGACTCTTCTCTCTCCTCTTCCCTCCCACTTTACAGAACCCATCCTTTCAGAGCAAGGCGCTCAGAGTCTCAGAGCTAGTCTGTCTTCTTCGTTTGCGCTGGAGCTTGACGGTGCTCTCCGTGACGACAAGGTTTCCATCGCCAGCTTTGAGGTTATGTTGGATCTACTTGCCACTGTGCTGCAGCGTGGGGCGGGGAGCGTTCTGCCGGACATCTTTATCTTCGCTCATCTGCTGCCTAAGGACTCTTCTTCTTCTCCGGCAATCGCGGTCGCTCGGCGGATATGGGAAGAATGGAGAAAGGACGCGAGTGATGACGAGAAGGAGGTGGTTGAGCTCCATGTCAAGGAAAAGTTGAGAAGCATATTGGGGGATGTGAGATGTCGGGTGTTGTGAGTGATCTTTTCGGCGATAGATGGTGGCTTTCCTAACGATGATTCTGCTCCTTCCCCTTAGGCCCGAGCATATCATTCAAGCATCCAAACACCTTGATCCGTCTCTCCATGGTTCACTCGTCGACTTTATCCCACCGGAAAACGAGCTCAACGAATTGTTGGAATCGCTGCCCTCCGATCCGATCCATGCGTCTTTGGCCGTCCTCGAACCACTCATCCCTCCCGCGTCGATGTTCTTGGAGGAGTCACATTCCGCGCAAACTACATTTGATTCGCAGGGACACTCGCTATATGCCCGTCTCGTCACGGCGCTGATCCATCTGGTCATCGAAGACCGGCAAATAGCCAAGCGGAATCTATGGATTATGAGGCATCTCCTCGCGTTCTCCGTCTATGCGGAGGACTTGATCAACGTTCCCTCCGGGAAAAGCCCCATATTTGAGAGACGGGCGATTGACTATGGGGTAGGGCTGGGGGAGTTGGTGGTCAAGGTCCATCAGGTCGTTGCGTATGTGCTTGTTACGAGTGGGGATGAGACTGCGTGTGCGCTTGGGGTTTTGTCTGGGCAAGCCAAGGCGGAGGAGGATGGCGTGGGGCTGGCTAGGTTCATTGTGGATACGGTGGAAGCTTCGAAACGGACTGGGACGATTCGGGAGTTTAGAGTGCTGTGCAGGGTGCTGCAGCATGTGTTTGATGATGTAGAGAAGGAAGAGGCGGAGAGATGGATTACGTTCGCGAGAGGGGTTGAGAGAGATGGTGTGTCGTGTTCCTCTCTTCCGAATCACTGCTGCCCCTACTGACTTGATTTCGTCTCCAGCACCGAATACCGCGCTGGCGATTCTATCGAGCATCAACGCCTTTGGTTCCGAACCACCCCGACTCGAAAGGTACAGGAACGAGCTCGCCGCTAACGTTACGGGTGTTCGTCCGTCGAACGCTGAGACGGAGGGATTGGTGCTTTTGCGCAAATTGGCTGCGGTCGCTCCTCCGGTCGATTCGGACGTGACGTTTTTACCGCAACAGAGGGCCGTCAATCTTATCAAGACGTGTCAGCAATGGGTGTCTTCCGACGATGGAGATGTTGGAGAAGAGGTGGAGTGCGAAATGACGTTGATTTTTGCGTATGTTGCACCGATACTCCAGCATGTTACGGGGAGTCATTGGGCGTTTGTGTTTGATGTTATTGACAACAATCTGGAGGTAAGCGTGGATTGTGCTGACTCGGCACCCTGTTTCTGACCGGGTTTGGGCAGAACTGTGCAATCTCGGAGGAACACACACTTGTTACGCTTGTACGCACTTTGCGGTTGATTATTCTAATCCGGGATTTGGCTGCTACCAACAAAGCGTTGAGGGCGGAATGGCAGGAAAGAGAGGGAGGCGTGCTGAAGGCCGTGAGGGATCTGGCTATGTCGCAGCTAGGTGTGTATTTGGTGTTGGTGTTAGGATGATTTGCTGATTCGAAGCTTCGTGTACGTTTATACAGATTCCGAAATACCCTCAGCTCCAGCGTCCGCATGCAGAGAACTTGTACTGTCGATTGTTCAGGACCTCCCAGAGAATCTGGTTGATCACAAGAGTCTTCCAAAGGCAAGTAAACATCCATAAACCTTCCAACTCGAGCTTCATGGACCTCCCGCAGATGTGTCATCTTCTTCTGGATCCCTCAGCTGATGTGCAGAAGATGGCGTATAATCTCCTTCGACAGGCAGCGAGGAAACATACGGAACATCTCGTGGTTGAGGCTGGGGTTGATACGGAGGATAAATTCAAGGCTGAACTCCCTCAAGAGCTGTTGGTTGCGCTCCAACAACAAAACGGCGACTTTGTTCTCGGGGAGGTCGAGCAGGAGCAGGTAACGCATTTTTTTCTTCTTTCGTATGCCCGGACCGACCTTTTTTCACTTCCAAGAACATATTCGGATACCTCCTTGGATGGATGCTGCTGTTTGATTTATTCGAGGATACGGTCAGTCGACTTCATGGATGATTTGAGTGTCGTATTGATGACTTGTCACACATAGTCCTTGAAAGTCCGTTCTGGGTACATTGAACAGCTTCGGGCTCTCAATGTTATCTCGCTGAGTTTCATACCAACCATCTTTGGTATCCTTGGGCTCGATAGAGGGGGCATCGCCAAAGCGTTCAAGCTGGGCGTATGGGAGGTGCAAGAGTTTTACGTCTCACGTGAGTGATCTCACCCTCTTTCGCATTTCTTTTCTAACGAGGGTTTGCAGACTACGAAACAGGAGAATCATTCAGCCTTCCTGTCTTCGCTGCACACCTGTATTATCGATCGCTGCTAACAGTGCCCTCCATCATCTACGGTTGGGTTCTTGACTGTAAAGACGTTCAGCTTTCGGACGCAGTTGGCTCGTATACCTCCACTCACTTCTCCCCGGCTCTCATCGAGGCTGAGCTTGAGAACGTCAAAGGTGCTTCCGAGCTTTCTGGGGATGAAAACCTCTCTGTCAAAGTGGCAAAGTCCGTCACCGAAGTCGCTGCGGCGTACTCCGTGGACGAACACCAGCTCGAGATCAGGGTTCGGATACCGAGTGATTGGCCCTTGCACCGCATCGAAGTCAAGGAGGTGAAGCGAGTGGGGGTTGACGAGAACAGGTGGAGAGCATGGATCCTAGCAGTCCAGCAGACGATGTGGGCGCAAAATGGAGGGAGAATTGTAGACGGGTTGGCGCTATTCAAGAAGAACGTTACACTACATTTCGAGGGACAGGTGGAATGTGCGATTTGCTACTCGTGCGTTCATCTATTATCCGGGTATGGAGCAAAGCTGACATCGTTTTTTACAGGATAATCGGTGTTATGGATGGGACTCTACCGAAGAAGGCATGTAAGACCTGCAAGAACCGGTTTCATGCAGGATGTTTGTATAGGGTGAGGCTATTGCCGTTCTCTTTTGATTTTATCACGTACTGACTACCCTTTGTCGGCTCTAGTGGTTTAGCACGAGTCATTCGTCAAGTTGCCCCCTTTGTCGTTCGGACATTCTCCATTGATGGCCTTGTTATAGTTTGTATACACTAAGTATAGATCTTTGTTCAAGTGCTATGGTCTAAATATACTTACAATATGTATCGATAGTGGACTTCAGATATATCGTGTAATGTTAACTCCCTTCCAGTTCCGACAATATTTCAAATCAGCATCCTCGGCAATTAAGTAAGTAAACACGATGCGCGCGGACGCGTGTGACTAAAAGTTGTGGCGCAGTCTCGTCCTCTTACTCGAACCACAACTAGCACTATTGGACCTCCAATGAAGTCTCGCTCACCCGCTCAACAAAACAAGCCCCTCACGGTCCACGGGCACTTCTACCAATGAGCTACTCCACAGGGACTCCTTCTCTATCATAAATCTTCTAGGAGTTCAAAGATTCAACAGGAATATAACGACTCGGCCTCGAGGCCTTATTTCGCTCGCGCCCACCACTCTGAAACGTCTCTTTGGCGCCTCGGAGGCGCAGCACTGCTGTAGGATAGCTGGCGCCCAGCATCTAATGAAATTGTAACACTGAGGGCACGAGGCATGCAGGCGTTAAACGTCAAAGAATTGACTCGACTTTTGAGTCACCAAGTAGATCCAGTTTTCACCGCCCAGTAACCGAACCGTGTGGCTTGCTGCCGAGGTATAAGAAAGGTGTGTCGCAAGGACATGCGGGTGGCAGGTAGATCGCCTTCCGTTGTCCTCTTCCCCTTTTTTAACCGGTAACCTCCCCAATGGGCCAGTCGACACTGGAATCTCCTCTCTCCCTGGCAGATACTGATGCGAAGAATAACAAACATAGTCTTCAAGAGACGGAAGTCCTCAAGCTTGGAGTCTATGAGGTCACAATAAAAAAGCGGACCCCATTCCTGCAGTCATTCACCCCGAGACGGCTTTTGGAGCTGAAGGAAGACTGGGTCAAGACCTTCTTGATAGTGAAGGGCATTCTAGGAGAAGTCATAACGCTTCAGCCGGTCCTGCTTATGGCCCTCGTTGGATTGAGGATCTGGGAAGACTTGCAGGATGTGGTGACGTTGAGTCAGGAAACGAGGATGTTGACTGTTGTGTGTGATCGTAATTTCTTCCGTGAAATGAACGAAGCTGACCACGATTTGGCTACAGATTGAACACGGTTTTAAACACGGTTCCGTGGATACTAGTGCTGTGTTGAGTGCTCTGGGGATACGTTTTGCGTGTGCGGTGTTGGGATCGTATGTCACGGATAGGTGGTAAGAAAATTCCTATCACACCTCGAATCTTTGTTCTAAGTTGATACTGCGGTGGCATAGCCGTGATTTTGGACCTGCATTCAACGCTGTGATCGATCGTCACTACGAAGATATGATCATGAAAGGTTCGCTCATCCTGGTTTCGCCCTCTCTCAGGCTTCTCAATTCTGATGTCTTTACCTTCACGCATGCGCAGCTAAATTGAACATGGATCTCCCTGCTTTACAAGGCATGCTAGGTAATTTCTGGTCAGAATACTATTCCCTAATGTCTCACCGGCAGAAAACATCAAGTACGATCGGGTCAACTCCGAAGTACCAAGAAAGATAGTTGAATCTACTCTTGAACTCTGTGGTCTATTCGCCGGTCTGATAGGCCACGTCAGTCTTGTCCTGAGCTTAGTTTGGTCGAGCAATCATGGGTGGATGTTCGCTCTCGCTTGCTTTGTCCGCCCGCTGGTGAGGGCAACCTTCTTCAATAACAACCTCTGGAATCGTCGTACGTGCTGTTATCATGATGATCAAATGCCGTGTTTCGTAGCTGATTGGCGGTCGGGCTATCAGCTCGAGTGGTTCGGGCTACAAATGAGGATTACAAAAGGATGTCCGCTCTAGGGGGTCTCACCGATAAGCAATATAGGCACGAAGTAATTAGTGGAAACCTTGTCGAGTTTATAACCTCGGGTGAGGTCCTCTCTCAAGCTTTGGAATATCACACTCAGAGCGCTGCAGAGTTCAAAAAGGCGCAAACGGCTTTAGGAAATATCTCAACGGCACCCGCGGAGGAGCAATTCTACAGAGGCAACAATGTATTCAAGAATATGGTTCTGCTAGATATTGCAAATGATCTTCCGATGGTCAGTCTCATTCCTTCGAACACGTGAATATCTCAACAACGTCTTGTTAAGTTATACAACGCACTCATCGTGCTCTTGCGCCCTGCACAAACGAGCTTGTCTCTCCTAGCAACCCTACAGCAGAGTACCAGTTCATTTCGGATCTCGTTCTACTTCATAAACTACGAAATCGAAGAGCTCCAGAAAAAGATCAGCGATATGCAACAGCTCATCGAACTGCAGAAGCTGACGAGGTCAATCAAGGATGGAGAGAAGTCGTACCCGAACGAGCGGGAGAGTCCCAAGGGCATGGCAATCGAGTTGAAGTAATATACTATTACATCAATTTCTCACAAGCGACCACTAACACACTTCCCAGGAACGTCGTATTCTCATACCCGGCCGACGCTGACTCTACGAACGACAAGAAAGCTTTAGACGACGTTTCCTTCTGTATCGACGCCGGCGAACTCGTTGTAGTCGTCGGCGAGAACGGTAGCGGAAAGTCAACCTTCATCAACCTCCTCACGCGAATGTACGATGTCTCCTCCGGAGGGATTCTAATCGACGGAGACGACATTCGTAGCCTCAAACAATCCGACTTTCGACAGACCGTAGCTACGCTTACTCAGGACCATCACCTTCTCCCACTCACGCTGGCGGAGAACATAGGTCTTGGGTGCCCGGAATACATCTCAGACAAGGAGAAGATATTGGAGGCGGCGAGGAAGGGAGGGTGCGAGGGAATCCTGAAGAAGTTGGATTCTGGGTTGGACACCATTCTGGACCCCGCGGGGAGGCAGTATCATGCTCTGGTAGACGAGTCAAAGAAGGATAGCGCGTTGGCGAAGGAGGCTAAGAAACTCGAGAAGTCGAGTAATGTTTCCGGTAAGGCATACAATTCCATGCATGCACTTAAACTCACTGCATTTCAACCCTAGGCGGCGAGCGTCAACGACTGGTGGCGTGCGTAATCATGTCAGAATCGCGTCCAGGACACGTAGAACTGATGTTCCTGTTCATAGAGCTCGCACTTTCATGCGATTCAACTCGAAAAAGATCAAATTCGTGGCGGTGGACGAACCCAGTTCCGCACTCGACCCTCGAGGAGAAGAAGACCTGTTCAATCATCTTCGGGAAGCGAGGGAGGGAAAAACGATGTTATTCGTGACCCATCGTTTTGGACCGATAACCAAGTACGCGGACCGTATAATGTATGTTATTTCCTCTGAGGACGCCTGACCTGATTGACTGACACTGTTCTAGCTGCATGAAGGACGGAAAACTCTTCGAACATGGGTCCCACGCGGAATTGATGGAGAAGCAAGGAGAATACTACAAGATGTATAACATACAGGCAAAAGCATTTGATGATAAGAAAGAGGACGAGGAGAAAGGAAGAAAGTGAAGCTCACACCGGACATTGTTTGCTACAGAGAGAAGCCCAACGAGACTCGAGTACTTACACCTGGGAACAATACTACTTGAAAATTAGAGAAACCCGTAGATATAAACTTCAATAATTGGATATCTGACTAGACTCTGAGAAACGTTCTCGACTACAAACCGAATCCCGTCAAGAACCACTACGATGGAGTTCCGTGCTTCATACGGAGGTCAAGGTGCCCACCTCAAGTGTTGATTTCCCCGGGGTTTGTCGATTCTTCAGTAGAGCCGCAAAGCTCCAGCTCATCTCGTGAGCCCTCGGGGCGCCCTCATTTACGCGAATGCGCCCATTTGAACCTTGATAGAAGATTGAGCTTCGACCGAGGAGAGGCGTTTCGGAGTTTGCCGATAGTTTCCCGCGGTTGATAACGATATTCTAAGTTTGAACTCTGACCTTCTCTTGACCTTTGCTTGACCTTCTCTACCGTCTGGCCTACCAGATTTCCTCGCCCAGCTCGAAATACAGCCCGCAAACCTTATCTGTCTCTTCATCTCTTCAAAGGTCATGGTGGACCATTGATCACTAGTGTCCTGTCCTCTTCTCAACCTCATGCTGCCACCTTTCGGTGCTCTGCGGCGCTGTCACCGAGGCCGTCATTCGGAGTGACGCACCAGTCCGTGAATCTGCTATAGGGAGTTGGTTCGAGGAATGGTGAACGGTAAGTTTGTATTCTGTTAAACAGGTGTTCCGTCCTCCTGATCCACCCATGGAGTCCGTACAGACTTCTAGCGTGTCGACGTGGCATTGCCTGAGAATGCTATCAACGCTTGCCTCCCAGCTATTCACACTCGAAGCTGTTTGAATCACTCACGGCCGACTTTAGACGGCCTCTCAAGCTCTATGGAGGATAGAACATTGGACAATGCCAATTTCAATTCGCCACATCGTCGTGTGGGGATGATTCTTACCACGAACAGTCAAGCTCATAGACTCCTCTAGAACGCTATGCTGCTTCTGGATTCCTCAGGACTTGTGAGCACGAATAGACTGGACCCCAGAATCATCAACAGGTCAGGCCCTCGCAATGCAGCATTCTATCCCGGTTCGTTTCCCGACTTCAATCAATATTCCCTTACCCATTTCCTTCGCGATGTCCACACCCATTCATTTCCGTTCCGCACTGTCTCCAGCTCTGATAACCCTTGCCGCTTGATCTACTCTCCAAATGGTGAACGGCCGGAGTCCAGACTCCAGTGTCCACAACAAATCCTTATCTTCCTTCCCCGGCCCGGCCCAACCGTCCTCCAAGCCATACGCCTCCTACTCAGAAATTATTCCTTCCCCCGACGTGATAATCACTCTAGCTGGCTTGGGAGCTCGAAAACATTGGCTCTCTGCCAAATCCAGTCGAAATTTGAGTACCAAGGCAGGGATTATCGATGGATAACGACTTATCAGTGTCTCTGTCGGAAGTTTTTGGAGGGAGATAAGGAATGTCGGAGAAACGCGCGTCGTCGAGATACGAGATAAGGAATGTCCTCTGTGGCGCAGTTTGTAAAGATAAGGTGTGAAATCCGTTCCCGAACTTTGAAACCATGTCTGCGCGTCTTTTCATCTTATCCTTGCGCTATCTTATCGTTCTTTCATACAGGAAATGTTAATCCTTGTTTGCTTGACCGGATATCCAGCTTTGACCAGCTTTGACCGGAAAACGCGTCGCGAGACGCGACTTTCGGCAAACTCCGGTATCAAATTCGGGGGACAGGACCGATCGGCCGAATGTCAGCAGGGGCCCTCCGGTCATGCCGCTGAGCATGGTACCCACCAGTTCCAGGTTAGTTTCGCGGCGGATTTACGGGAATTCTGTACTCCGTGGTAATGAAATTTGTCTCGTTCTGCAGGGTATAAGAGCTCACCTTGAGCCAGGATGGCTCCTCGTCCTCCTGAGTCACCTTCACACTTCTCAACAAATCCCTTCACAAACACACAATGGTCCTTCCTCACGAGCCCGAATTCGAGCAAGCACTCGCTGAGCTCACCACCAGTCTTCAGCCGTTCTTGAAGTCTAACCCTCAATACCAAAAGGCTTTCGATATCGTTCAGATCCCCGAGCGCGTCATCCAATTCCGAGTTATTTGGGAAGATGACCAGGGTCGCACTCAAGTTAACCGTGGGTTCAGAGTTCAGGTATGTCGGCATTCTTCAATTCGTTCATTCGTTCATAGAGTCGTGTGACTAAAAAAATTTTCATAGTACAACTCCGCTCTCGGCCCCTACAAGGGTGGTCTTCGACTTCACCCTTCCGTTAACCTCTCTATTCTCAAGTTCCTTGGTTTCGAGCAAACTTTCAAGAATGCGTTGACCGGTTTGAACATGGGTGGTGGAAAGGGCGGATCAGACTTTGATCCCAAGGGCAAATCGGACTCGGAGATCAGACGGTTCTGCGTTTCGTTCATGACAGAGTTGTCAAAACACATTGGACAGGATACCGATGTTCCTGGTGAGTGAACATCTATATGAAAATTAGTATCGTCTTTCTGATAGTCTTTCTTCAAGCTGGTGATATCGGAACTGGTGGACGGGAGATTGGTTTCTTGTTCGGTGCCTACAAAAAGCTGAGGAACGAGTTCACTGGTGTTCTCACCGGCAAGGGTCTTCACTGGGGAGGAAGCCACATCCGTCCTGAGGCGACTGGCTACGGTGTCATCTACTATGTTGAGCACGTACGTTGTCCTTCATCTCATCCTTCCCTCATCCTCGAGCTAACTCTCGTTCTCATAGATGATCGCAAAAGCCTGCCCCGAATACAGCCTCAACAACCCATCCACCCTCGTTGCTATCTCTGGATCCGGCAACGTCTCCCAGTTCACCGCTCTCAAAGTCATCGAGCTCGGCGCTACCGTTGTGTCCCTCTCCGACTCCAAAGGTTCCCTGATCGCCACCACCGACAAAGGTTTCTCGAAGGAAGTCGTCCTCAAGATCGCCGACCTCAAGTTGAAGGGTGGTTCCCTCGAGTCTTTCAAAGACTTTGCATCTGAATCGGAGTACTCTTACCACGCTGGTACGCTAATTCATCTTCCGTTCCCCCCCACCTCATGTTCGACAACGCTAACACGACTCTCATCCAGGGCAACGCCCATGGAAACTCCTCCCCAAAATCCACATCGCCCTCCCAGGTGCCACCCAAAACGAAGTCTCCGGTGACGAAGCCGAGGCACTCATCGCCGCCGGTACGAGAATCGTCGCCGAAGGCTCCAACATGGGATGCACACTCGAAGCCGTCGAAGCCTTCGAAAAGTCGAGGAAGGAGGGTAAAGGCAAGGGTCTCTGGTACGCACCGGGTAAAGCATCCAACTGTGGTGGTGTCGCTGTTTCTGGGTTGGAGATGGCGCAGAACAGCTCGAGGCTCAACTGGACGCACGAGGAGGTTGATGCCAAGTTGAAGGGTATCATGACGGAGTGCTACAACGTACGTGATCTATTCGATCTATTGGCGAGGAAGTGGTATTGACTCTCGTTCGCCGGCTCTAGATCTGCTACAGTGTTGGAAGCAAGTGGTCGGGTGAAGAGCTCGTTGAGGGCACGCTGCCCAGTTTGCTCAGCGGGGCGAACGTGGCTGGTTTCATCAAGGTTGCCGATGCTATGAAGGAGCAGGGTGACTGGTGGTAAATCAGGACATCCCCTCACATTCACGTTCTCATTATGTTAGGCTCGACTTTCGTATGTTGTATAATAGGATATATGTACTTGTATACCCGGGTATAGTAGGATGTCATTTTGATCTACACTATGCATACCTTTTACTCTCTTTTCGAGTGGTGCCTGCAAATTTGCGTGACTTTTCACTCAGCATCATCATGGCTCTGAGAACGAGGACGATGAGGCTGCAAAAAAAAGGTATGCCGGTTGGCTGGATTGAACAACCGACCTTTGCATTGCATCATAACACACTGTCTTGATTATACAAGTGCAACGCTCTACCACTAAGCTAAACCGGCTTGTAAGCTGTGAGGTTTGATGTTATATCACTGCTGCAATGACAGTCCATCCACATCGCTACTGTGCTGATCCGCCCTTCCCCCCTAGATTCTAGATTCCCGGCCTTGACAAGGCAGCAGTACAGAGCTCCAGAGACAGGCCGTCTGGCCGAAGATAGTCCGCATTCATCCGTGAGTAGCGGAGGCACGATCCGAGCACAAAGCGATTAGAGAGGCTCTGTAGACCGTTGCCACTCCTTGTACTCGAAGCTACACCAAGTCCGAGTGTAGATCGGAGTAGCAAGCCTACTGAAAGGTCGAGAGCAAAATTCCGCCCACCGACGCGTCGGGTTCCTCCAGTTAGGAACTCGATGGGTCCCGAGTACTGAGTCCGAGTCGGTGACTTCAAGTTTCTTCCTGTGTAACCTTCGAACCTAAATGCAAGTAGTAAAGGTGTCGGATCTCCCTTCTGAGACCGCTCAATCTGTACCTTACAGTTGACTAATTGCTGGCTGACGTCGTTTGGCACTGACATGCCGGGAGTGTTGATCCACTACATACCATAGTAACTCGTTCGGCCACTAGACCGTCTGCACATACGAAGAATATATTGGGTATAAATGAATCATTCCTTAGTTTTGCGCGCGGGCCGCTCGGGAAGGAATCAGAGAGGCGGACGCATGAGGCATGAGGATTCCCGCCTCATTTGTTGCTATCAAGTACGACCTCCAGCTGACTGTCATTTCAATCGCGCTTCGTTTCACCTGTCATAAAACATGAGAGATTCAACCGGATCAACATAGTACTTAGCTTTCATGACCGCGCAGGCCACGAACAACTCACTAGTCTTAATGCGTTCAAGCATATCACCGATAGAGGCATGCATCTGCAGGAACAGCATTTGGGACCTATATAAACCCACTGTATGTTACCACGAGGCTCACAACGCACCGTAGAATCACCTCCCTCCTTCTCCGGTTGGAATGTTCTCGAGGAAGTTGATCCCTCTCGCCCTTCTCGCCTGCATCGGACTCGTCCACGCCGTCCCTCTGGAGAGTCGCGATCTTCCCGACGACTACGATGGAAAATTCATAATCACGGTCGAAGCCATCGCGAAAGATGGCAAGGCGGACGAATTACAGAAATTAGTGTCTACCGTTCGGGCACACAGTACCAATCCACAGCTGGAGCCTGAGACTTTGACGTGAAGTGTTCATTGCGATACGTTCCTCTCATGCTTGATGTGCTGACGCTTTGGTTCCAGCTACCGAGTGGCCCGTGGATTCGGCGATGAGAGTAACAAGTTCACACTCATCGAGGAGTACGTAAGGGTTTGTTTTCGTCAGACAATCTCTCACCATCTTGGTTGATTTGCAGGTATGCCAATAAGAAAGCTTGGGAGTACCATATGACTACACAGGTAAGCTGGCAATTGAGTTGCGGGTGTCGGGAATCGAGACTCACTTACTCGGCGCTTCCTTCTCACAGGAGTATCAGAACCTGATCAACTCTGGAACTTTCGAATCGGTGACTCAGTCATTCTCGAAGGAGTTCTTCTAGCCATTTTTCGTATGCGTACCTAGTATCGGCACAATATTTCTGGTTCAGTGAATATGCGAGATTTTGAAGACCTTTCGGAAACCATTTGATTTCACCTTTGATTTCATAGCGTTCAATATCGATCGAAAAAGACAGAGAAACACTTGAGACGACGATGCAGAGAGATGCGTGATGGTGGTACGGAAAAGAACTCAGAACGTGAAACTGCCGGTGTAGCACAAAGGCGGCAAGTTCGGCGGCAATTCAGCGGGCCGGCTTGCTTGCGGCTTTTCTCATTTTCCAACGTTGCTTTTTATCACTCACCACTGCTACAAATCACGATGAATCACGGCTATGGACGATCGCTCGAAGACACATACGATTCTGGAATTTATACAACCAATCCTTACCTCAATTCAACACTTGGTAACACCTATGGGGTTCCAGACTATTCGACTTTACCAGTGGCATCGCTGACCTACGGTGCCATGATGGGTAGTTCTCTGCCGCAAGCGCCGCCAGTCAAACGCAAGGCGAAGGCACCGAAGGAAAAGAGACAGGCTCGCTTCAGAGGGTTTTGCCCAAACGCGGTTTCTGATAGGTTGGAAAGAGCGATGCAACAAAGGTGAGTGGCTCTGACACCCTAAATGTCGCGTTTCACTCATTCATTTTCGCTCATAATGCGGTATTTTTTGCGCAGACTATACTTATTTGATCGAAAACGCGAAAATGGCGCATTCAGAGAGGTTTTTACAGTATCTGGATCGACGGGGAACGTGGGTCAAATCCTCGCCCACATTGTCCAAACTTGATCTTAAAGAGGTTCTATCGCAGGTCTACACTGTCACCATTGATCATACTCCTCGCTGCAACTGCCCCGACAACCTCAAAGGAAACCATTGTAAACATGTCGTGCGTAACGTCGAGCCACATCCACATTCAGTCAATTCACCGTTCTATCACCTTGCACAGCTTTTCGTTTTCATGAGAATCCTTCAAGTCGATAGATCGTTGGGACACTGGTACCAGAAGTACGTGATTGTTACCTTAGATGAGCCGGTTTTACTCGTGGAACATCTGTTCATGGCTGACGCCTTATCGAACATTAATAATGGCCGTTCACGACTCCCGCACAGTGGCTCCATCCCCTCACCTGCGTCCAGGTCGTTTAAAACCGATGGGGTGTCTCTCAGTTTCCCATCTTTATACCCATGTCTTGCCTTATCTGCTTCTCGTTTATGTTCTGGTCACCACCGACTTCCGCTCTAATCTTGAATTCCCCTACCAACAGGGCCTTATTGACCTCCGAACTTGAGGAGGTTTTTGACAATGCGCCACCTTCGCCACAGGCAGCCCTGGCGAACCAAAAAGCCGTCGAAGCATGGAAGGAAGCCACGGGTCAGTCAAGTGAGTCGCTTTCACTAATTTCTTATCCCGTCTTATGCATCCCTTCACCCTAGAACAACGAGTTCCCACGCCCGAGGACAACTGTCCCATCTGCCACGAAACTATGCATGACCCAAGCAAGCCGACCGTACAGGCTCTCGCTGATTGCTTGGAATGGTGCAAGCAATGTGGGAATGCGGTACATATCGAGTGCTGGGATGGGTGTGAGATGAGCATACGTCGCGCACCAAGTTTGCCACTAACCATACGAACCTATCCCAGATACCTTATACCTTGGAGAACAACCCGATTCTCAACTCACCTGTGCATGGTGTCGGGCATCCTGGGATGGTAAGAGCTCTTCTCTTCTCAGTTGCCTATCCATCCTAAACGTTGATTGCTCCACATCCAGCTGCGCCTGAGCGTAGTGCACGACCAGCCCCAAGCCGGACACAGGAAGGTTACGTCAATTTGGCTGGTACAGCTGGGCTGGAAGGCGTCAGTCCTGTGCGGGACACGTCTAGCTGTAAGTTCGAACTCGCTTTAATGACTCAGACTGCGGACCTGACGTTCGATACTTCAGATCATGACGGCCCCACACGGAGGACTGGATATGGTTATGGGTATGGCCACCGGCGCTATTATTGAAGGGACTGTTGCAGCCTGAGCCCGAGAGCTGCTTGAATGTCGTGGTTCCTTCCTTCGTATTTCTTGAAGTCGATCCCCCGTTATCTTATTTCGCTCATAATGATAGTTCGAAGGCTACATACGATACAGGGTCACATTCATACACTATTAAAACCTGAGGAATACAGTCCGAAACTTAGACAAATCCATCCATCATGCCAAATCGACTATGGATCCTTTCTTCGTATTCTACTCAGAAGAGTCGGTCAATCATGTCATTTGAACACACGAGGGAGATGGTTCGTCATACCTCCACATGATCCCCAGTACCACTGGGCGAGTCGTCCCAAGTTATCGACTGTTGGGTGATTACAATAGTCGCGGGCCTGTCTTCACCACCACGAGCTCCCTCGCCGGTCCTCGCATCCCATCGACTCCGGCCCATACTGTTCAAACCGATTGAGTTGAAGTTCCCATCACCACTCCCATTGGAGACAAACGCCGAGTTTGGTTTGTATCCTCGAGATCCGGGAATTCTGACTCGCGTATTTAGGGCGACGAGTAGAGAGTTGGAGTACAGCTTAGCAAGACTGAGAGTGAACGTGACGTGAACGTCCAGCTGCGGAAACCCCAGGAAAATGATGAGATCGGCGGTGGCTGCTAGAGCTGTGCACATCAAGGAAAACACCAAAAAAAGATCCGTTGAGTGCTCGATAAACAAACGGAATGTGGAGCTCGGCGGTGATTACCTGTCAGTGTTCCAGTCTCCATAGTCAAAATGATGATGCGCCGAATCAGATCTTGAGTCTCCTTGTAGGTGGAGTTCGCCCGAGAAAGCTACGTGGGTTGAGCACGAACGGGTGAGATGCGGTGAATAGTGTAGAGCCTCGAGGGCTACTTACCACCCAAGCCATAGATACCGCGATGAGGATGTCACAAAATGCACTCCCTGCTAACCACATCTGAAAAAGTGAGACGTCGATTGAGGCTACTGCTTTGGTTCTAGACTCGGACGCGGCAAGAAACTTACGGTGCTTCCTACGAAACAACGGTCTCGGAGCTCGGAGAGGTACGTTATGCCTAATGCAAGACCTCCTGCAGTGATTGCTCCGGTCATTTGAACGAACGCGGCCTGGAGGGTACCTCGCGTGAGCTGGGACTCATTCATTTCAACAGCAGATGCCACTCACAATGAATATTGCCCCAGGGAGTAGGATCTTTGAATCGGAGAGAAGTCGGATCCGGTAAGCGTAAAACGTTTGGACCAGGAAAGCAACTGTGGAAAATAAGTGAGCAGGACTTCCAATCATCGGAGAGCACAGATCATCGCACTTATCCCATCACAAAAACATAGATCGAACCAGAACAATCCGATTCGACCGAGTTTGTCCAGGTCCCCATACCCGTATGCAAACGCCTGAAACACATCATATGTAATCATGACAGTCTGAATGGTGTCAATGATAAAGACGGTGTAGACAAGGGCCCGAAAGCTGAGTCTGTCGTTTGGAAAGGCCGTGTAGTAGATATCTGAGTGGAGTTACAGCGGGTGAGACCAAGAGCTCAGCAATCGACCGGGAGAAATTTGGGAGGCAAGCACAACTTACAGGTCTGAACGCAAAGTACGCCGTATAGACCATAGTTGAGCAGGTATCCCATAAGCTGTGTCGGTTGTCAGCTGCTTGGTAATCCGTCCAGAGGATATCAAGACGTACCAGGGGGCCTGTACTGGAACGATACTGTCAATCGGAAGGCAACGTTCACGAACAAATGTCGAGCTCACATTTCGGCGATGTTGTTTGGAACTCCTTGGGTCGCGCCGCTTCCAGACATGTTGAGACCGCGTGGACAAGTATGACAGCTTCAAAAGGTTGAATAATGGAGGTCTTGTTGTCGAGGAAAGAGAATGGTTGCCAGCCTGAGACGTATGTACCTTCGACCTGTCACTATATATTGACAATTCCGCTGATTCCCATGGTCCGAATAAATATAAGTGGGAGTCATGGCTGTGTCGGGAGCGTTTTGGACGGCTCAGAACTTGCATTTCATCAAACTACTTTAGATGAACTCAATGTCTGGCAGAAAGCCCGGGAAACCGGGAGTCTGAGCCACCGTCCGGGCCGTCTGGGCGTCTGTGCCGTCTGAGTCCCTCCTCCAAGTCCGCGATGTTGAAGCTGTTGCAGACGTCCTGGCTCACGCTTTTTAAGAGCTTAGTCTGTTGTACTCAAATCTGTATACTCTATTCTCACTATAATTATCATTTGAAAACATCAAGTACAAATCTGCACAATATTCCTGCAATTTACCCTCTAGGCTCCAACAGACCCTCCACCAAGCCCACCTTGCAACAACCTTAAGTCTGACTACCACGCTGCGTTCAGCATACCATCGTACAGATTTGTTGTTGGGCGATTGACACGTTTGTAGCATTTCGAGAGTCGTACCACCCGTGATCCTGGAAACAAAGCTCGGTGAACCATGGATTGCGGGGATATTGGTCGTACATACCAAAGCACTGTTATAGCCTTATAGGCCACCGTGCCATCTATCAGACTCGAAACAACGCTGCCCGTATCCCGCCTCTTATTGTTCCAGAAATCCGCCGTGAACCTGATACCGTTCTTTGAGGAAGGGCGGGAGGTGAGTATCTGAGTCGTGACTCAATTGAATGGAATTGAGCGACTGTAGTCTGTCGGACAGTCGGAGGGACATACAGGTGGAGGCAAGATTCATTTAGTACTCGGTCTGGTTTTGGATCTGACAGAACTGATTACACACCTAGCACTCTGATTCTCAACAGTTCTCGAAGGAACAAGGGTACCGGCAACAAGCCAATATAAGATCGTTATGTTCCTCTGTCATTGCTCTGCCCTCTTCTACAGCTCCTCAACCTTCTCCAAACCAACAATTCCACTGAGCACCCAGTCACCTAACATCTTGAATCCGAACGCCTGAACGACATGATTTCATCCAACAATAATTGTCGATTGGACGAGTATATTCCGATGGATAGTAGGTGTAGCTAGATCTCGATATGGAGAATGAGCAAGTAGTGAGGGTAGTATTCAGCTGTGCATCGCGGTGTTTTTACTGGAGACTGATTGAGTAGCGAAGAGGTGTTGAGGGCAGCATTGAGGTCCTGTCGGTGTGAGTGAACTTTGAAGGAAGCAATTGTTGAACATGATGGAAATCATGTGATACACTGTTGACGTGTTGTTTACGCGTCACACTATTTATAGAGCTACGCCTCTAGAACACTTGCGTCCTCATGCAAGTACTACGTCTCTGTCTACGTACCTAGTAGTTTCATCATAAATGACACTATAGACAGTTGCTATCCAATAGCATAAGTAGAGCCTCCAATACATGAGGCAAACACGACTATGCTCACCAAGCATACTACCATCCATGGTAGAAGTACTTACACAGTACTAATGTCTTTTACGCCTTTAGGGCCGAATACCTACTTCTAGTAGTAGTTTCAGTTAGTGTAATACTCATTACATGTACCAGAAACTTATATATAAAAGACTGGATTAAAGGCCTTAAGCCTAAGGACAATCTACTCGATTATCACCTCTTCACAAGCATCTCAAGACTACAAGAACACTCTGTGTATTACCCATGTGAGGTTTACTTCGTTATACCCACTGTGCACTTTAACTATGCTGGCTCATCAGGTTATGGGCCCCGCAAGCGGTGGTCAGGTCGATGTTATGATCAGAGTAGCCTAGCTCCCGTGTGTCGCCACCATCCTAGCGGACGACCTGTAACCTACATGGGTTATGGAAGTCTCTAGCGATGTCGGGCTTGTCATCGTCTGGTGTCAAGGTCAAAGGGTTGTTAGTTCCCTTTACACCTATCCACTATGTCCCTGTACTGTTGCATGTTGCACGAACGCATGTACATACTGTCTTGGCTTCATCTTCTTCGGCATAGACCTATCCGCGCAAGCGGCTCTGTCTCCCTGCTGATAACCCGGATTGGGCTTTGATCTTATATTATCACTGCCTAATGCCGATGAAAACCAATGGTTGGCGATGATCCTCACCATGAGGCATCGTTTAGGGGTCTATGGGGTTGTGCTTATAAACCAACTCGCCATGATTCCTGACGGTCGAAAGACCGGGCATGATATACATGCTGGGAGATTTGATCTCCTTACAACTAGGTTTTGATACTATACAATTTTACGGTATCACATGGCCACTTTAGTATGTACAGGGACTCCCCTCCCGATGACCCCTCTCTTCCACGTTATTGTTAAACTCTAACTCACCTATGATTGCTTTCTGGTCACCGACATGCCTAAGGCAGAGGGTGCATGAACTCAATTCATATGGATGACTAGGTTTAATAATAACTTTCTATGGGTCATTCGGACAGTATGAGCTGATCACTCATACTTTTGCTAGTCTGGGGTTGAGACCAGATAGCACGATGGGACACCAGACACCGATACACACTGGGAACGTTGTAAGACCCTAGCAATTGGGCAGGGCTTCGTAACCAGATTAACTCCCCTGCACTACCTGCACGCGGTACACCCCATGATCTGCTTGACGCATACAGCCTGTTAAAAGTCCTAGACCTTTGGAGCATTTCTCGGTGTACATCGAACCCTATTTATTTATGGGTGCTTCTTAGAAGCCTTCGTCGATTGACACTCTCTTGGCTCCACCCTTCTATATTTGAAGAGTATGCTCACGGGACTTTTGGCAGACCTCAATATGTCTCAATCAGGATCTAGGTCTGCTTCTCATTCTCCAAGTGGTAATCCCCCAACGACGTTTGTTCGCAATACGCCGGGATATACTCTGGGAACGGAAGTAGAAAATTCTGTAGAAGTTTATAACTACAATACGGAACCGTTGTACTCTCAGGTTGCGGACAGCAACTTTCCTGCTGGGTCAGGAGGAATCAGTATCATTCCAGTTTTGCTAGATGATGGTTCGAATTTCGAAGATTGGTACCGATTACTTGAAGGTTACCTCTTTACCCAAGGCATACCTCAAGCCTTGGATGAAGAAGCGCCTGAAACATCCTCTCCTGCTACTTCAGGGGAAGCTACCGCTCTAATTGAGTGGACTTCTAGGCGTAACAAAGTAATTGGTATTATCAAAATGCGCACTCGTCGTGCTCACGACGCGCATGTTGATAAAACTTCAGTAATTTCAACCTTATCTAAACTCAAATCTACGTTTGGAGTTCAATCTTCTTCAAAGATGATGAATCTATATACGGACCTGCATAACGTCCAACTTCCTGAACACCTTAATCCAGTCCCTGGGATCAGTTACATGTTGACTGTTCGGGACCAACTTAAGGATCATGGAGTAGAAATTTCGGACGATTTACTGTGCTTGATGATCACAGCCAAGCTTAATGAAAAGCGCTGGCAACTCTTCAAGCAGCAAGTGTCCCGTATGAAGAAGGAAGAACTTAAACCTACCGATTTGATTGCTGCAATTACGAATGAATGGAATAGAAGGAATGGAATTCATTCTGGTCCTGCTGCCTACACTGCCCATAACGCCAAAATTTCTGGTGTTAATAGATTTAACTCTCCTCCCAAATGGTCTGATCAGTCTCGTTCTGGTGCTTCTGCGAATCAAAAGAAGAACAATAATAAAAACAATAACCAGAACCAGAACAATCAGAACCAAGGTGGATCTTCTTCCAAGAAAGGAAAGAAGAAAGGAGGAAAGGGCAAAGGAAAAGGCAAAGGAAAGAAGAAGGATACTCAAAAAGGGGGGCAACAATCGCATACTGCGGTACTTGAACCTTCTGAGAAACCTTCTGAATACCAGAAACGAATTAATGCAGTAAACGAGCAAATCAGCTCAGTTTTTGAACGGGAAATGGCTGGGCCAGTTAACGTTCATATGTCCTACCACTACCCCACTGGTAGCACATCTGCACCAAATCCATTCCAAAACACGTATGATCTTCAACAAGCACGCCTAGAAGAGAGAATCGCTGCTGACAGAGAAGGTCGTCCTGAACGACACATTTCTGTTCAAGAATGGAACAATAGACGAACTGTTCAACTAGATGAACAGGTTTGACAAGTAGAAGAAGCTATTGCTTCGACTACTATTTCCAATTCAAACATAGACAGCGATGGAGATGAGATACCATCTTTGGTGTACATCTCTGATACTCCAACAGAACCTGATAGTGACTCTTCATCTGATAATTCATCAAATGATAGTCATACATGTTCTGCATATTCTTATGGCGCGCATAGTAATGAAGAAATAATCTTCACAATGCCACGACGAGAGGCGACACCTAATCATACTTCGCCTGCGGACGAAGTTGACCAAGGTGAGAATCTCGAAGTAGCATCACCCACACAACAAGACATACGTGTAACTGTTTCTACACCTCCTGACGATTATGGACCATGGGCAAATTCTATGTTTCCTAGGAATCACGCCGATCTTGTTCATTTGTTCAGACCAGAAAACTATTCTCAAGATGGAGATGACATAAAAGAACCACCTCTCATCAATAGAAAAGTTGAATGGCGATTCTTACAAGAATACAAAGAACAACATGACAACATGATGTGACGAGTTAACCTTAGGAATAATAGACCACATATAATAAATGGGATTAGACTCCCAATTCCTGTTGTCGAAGAATTCCGAGACTTCGGAGATCAGACAACTAACGACATGGCATTAAAGGAATCCATGATCAGAATGCGTTATAAATCAATACGCAGTATACCAGACCACAATCTTTGGATCTGGATTCTGATCAGGACCAGAGAATATGTCGTTATGTACGCTATCAGAAGAGATGCAGTCCACAACATGACACCTCGTCAAGCTCTTCATGAATTACGCATACAACAAAGGATATTACATGTGGAAACAGTAGAAGATACCAAGTTCACGCTTCATTACGAATACCAAACCTGGAACCTTCAACACCTATCGACGGTTATAGCTGAAATCAATAATAAAAATTGGATCAGTACCGTTGAAGATTTTGTTCAATGAGTAAAAAACCCTCGTTCAACTTCGGTGGATGAAGCCTTCCGAGTCAACAAGAAGAACTTCACACTTCCTGTACAAGTGATGAATCCTATCTTCTGGCATTCGTTAGTCAAGCTTGGTCTTGAAGGGAAATGGTTATTCGGAACGACAGACATAAGAGCGAGTCAATTTAGAACATCTCAATGGAGACAACCAGGGTTTAATAGGCGCTGGGTTCGCTTTATCCCTCACCTTACTCTTCAGGATGTTCATAATTGGCATATGCACTTGTACAAATGGATGAACAACATTAGAATGTCTGTTCCCATGACTCAGGCTGATATTCCTCGAAGAGAACTTGAGGGTAGTCGTTTCAATGAACGACCAAGAACATACCCTGGAGATTTCATGGAATTAGCCGAGTCACTTAATCGTTCCAAATCTCCAGTCCTTACTACCCATGAATACATAAATCGCCCCGCAACTACACCACCTAGAGTACGACAATGGCAGGACCAAATCGTCCACACACCTCCAAGCTCTCCCGAATCTTTTTATGGCGTACAATCCTTAGAGGATGATTACATTGATGTCCCTTCTCGTCCAACCACTGCTCCACCAGATCAACCGGAAAGACTTAGTCCGGTAGATGAACAACCTGAGGTTGACCCCTGGGTTACATCTCCAAGTGATCCCCGAAACTCTCAATTCGAGAATTACGGACCTGCAGTAATTGGACTAAGGACCAATGGACCGCCCTTACATGTCGCTGATGGCACGAGTATTGGCAATATCACTTTGGTTGTCAATAACAATCAGCCATATCAAGCCACAAGATTCGTTCAATGGCAGAACTATAGACGCCAATTGGAAGCTTGGATAGAAGTTGAAGAAGCAGCTAATCAACGTTATCAAGAAGAACTCAGAACAAGACGAGAGCATCTTGTTCGCCAAACATTCCAAAGTCAGGATCAAGAACCGCTTCAATGGCATGAACGGTACTTTGATGATAGTGACTATGGAGATGGCCTTGAAGGAGTTGATAACGATTGGGCTGAAAGCAACGATCGTGGAGACTGGCAAGTGTTTCAAAGTTCTAATAGTCAAACTTTCACTAAATCCTCGATGCAGAACTATCATATCCTAAGGAACTCAGTACCAAGGAAATGTAGTATTACTTCTGTATATGCAACGACGAAATACAAGTCGTTTTCTGCTGCATTTTCGAGTGATTGTGAAGTGAGAAATACGCAAAATGCTTGGCTACTTGATAGTGGAGCATCTGCGCATATGACTCCGTATAAAACGGATTTCTCAGACTATCAGACTTTAGAAATGCCAATAGGTCTTACTACATCAGCGGGTGATAAAGCAAATGTGCAAATAGTAGGCTATGGTACTGTCCTCATCCGACACACCAATAGCGCAGGAGTGACACAAGTCACAAAGTTATACCCAGTGATGTATAATCCCGACAGCCCACATCGTTTAATCTCTAGTGGGAAGTTCCGGAGTATAGGTTACTATACTTTACTGGACTCTCCAGAGACTTCGATCCGGAGCAAGAAAGATGATTCTCTTTTAATGAGCTTTTACCCAAGCCATAAAGATGATCCTTTACGATGGATGAACGCGAAGGTTCTTGTGGGAGAAACTTCCTTCACATCTGTTGTATCTTTCAATACTTCTGAATTATGGCACAGACGTATGGGACACTGTGATCCCAGAGTCTTAGGAAAATTAATGGATAATGTTAAAGGGCTTCCAACGAAGTTGGTTACTTCGAAGGGAGAAACGAAACCATGCCGAGGCTGTGCCAAAGGCAAAATGGTTGCCAAATCGTACCCTTTATCCTCTAAACGAGCTAAGGAACCTCTTGAGCTCGTGCACGGTGATTTGATAGAATATCCAACTCGCTCTTACTATCAAAACGAATATGCTTTAACCTTATTCGATGATGCAACATCATACGGATGGGTATATCCAATTCGTAAAAAGAGCGACACAGATCAGAAATTGCGCAATTGGCTAGCTCTTGTAGAGCGCCAGACTGATAAAAAGGTCAAAAATGTGCATTTCAATCGAGGGGGAGAATTCTTTTCAAATGAACAATGGGACTGGTATAACTCTCCAGGAATATTTCCACAAAGAGGTTCTCCCAACGTGCATGAACAGAATGGACGAGCAGAAAGATTTAATCGTACACTACGAGAAAAATCTGAAGCTATGCGCTTTCAGGCTTGTGCGCCTGAAAACTGGTGGGAATTTGCAATTCTCACAGCCGTCCATATCTACAATAGAACTCCTATTCGTTCGAGGAAATACAGAACTCCAGTTGAGTTGTTTGAGAATAAGAAGCCTGATGTTTCATACTTCAGGACGTTCGGATGTGGCGCATATGCATACATACCGAAACGTAAAAATAAGCTTGCTCCACACTCTGAAGCAATGATCTTCATTGGTTACGAGAGCGGATCAAAAGCTTATCGATTCTTTCGAACAACCAACAATTCTGTATACATTACTCCACAAGCAGTTTTCGATGAGAACTGGTTTCCTAAATGTCAGAAAGAAGTGCCCGGATCCATAGAGTTTGATAAAACCGACAAACCTGTCCGGTCTATACCCTTTCCAACGTACCCATATGATGGCCATGAAGATCATCACAATGATGATGTTTTCTTCAATCCTCCACCTCCACCAGGATCAGATGATGACGATCATCAGCCTGGGGGAGATCCTCCCTTGGATCCTATCCCGGATGATAAAAGCGATGATGTGCACAACGGCAATCATCCAAATACTGATGGATTCGGATCACCGAAAGGCTCCGATCACAATCCTAATCAGTATGGTCCGGATCCACGGTCTGCTGGTTCTTCTGGATCAAGAAATCCTTTTGGATTTCGTCAAGCTGACTATGATGAGTGGGAGAACTTACGAGCTCCTCCACCAGCAGCTGTCAGAAGAAACCCTCCAAGAAATAGAGTAACTCCCAACCGTCCGTTTAATGTTTACGGAAATCGACATCCTGTTGAGATCGAACGCGATATCGATTCTCAAGCACGCTGGCAAAGTCAGATTAATCCGACAAATGAACCTGAAACAATACCAAATAGGGTTCCTGATCCAGCCGCTCCTATGGATACAGATGACGATATGAGCGATCTTGCTCAGCAAGGGGGAGAAAATTACTTGGTTTACTTGCTGAATAACGGTCATCAACTATATGGTCTTCAAGCCAGTAGTTATGATAACGTTCGTGAATGGACATACAAACAAGTCCAGAAGCGTCCTAAAGATGAACGACCATCTTGGGAAGCAGCATGCAGACTGGAATTACAATCACTCAAAGATAGAAACGTCTTTGATGTGGTCACACTACCCAAAGGCCGAAAAGCGGTGAAATCCCGCTGGGTATTTGATATCAAGTCTGATGGCCGTAAAAAGGCAAGACTTGTTGCGAAAGGATTTTCGCAGAAACAAGGAATAGACTATAACGAGTTGTTCTCTCCTGTAGTACGATTCGAAACCGTACGACTTCTATTGGCACTAGCAGCGCTTGAAGATTGGGAGATCTCTGCGCTAGACGTTAAAACAGCATTTCTTTATGGTGCCTTAGATGAGGAGATCTACATGGAACAACCTGAAGGCTTCGTTACGGACTCCAGCAAGGTTTGGAGGTTACGCAAAGCATTGTACGGATTAAAACAGGCTTCTCGTGCCTGGTGGCGTCAATGTACTGAATCCATGAAACGTCTGGGATTCAAACGATGCTTATCCGATGCTGGCGTATATGTCTTCAACAAGAATGGCAATATGGTCATTGCCGTCGTCTATGTCGACGATGCTTTATTCATGGGTCCTGATCGCAACCTTGTCAACAGACTAAAAAGCGAATTCATGAAAATCTGGGAATGCCGAGATCTAGGCGAGCCAACAGAATTTCTGCGAATGTGAATTACTCGAGATCGGAAGAATCGCAGACTGATCCTTGATCAGCGAGACTATCTTGAAAAGATAATTCGTAAATTCGGAGTTCTGAACGCCAAGACGGCATATACGCCTTTGCCAGAAGGCTATAACCCAACCCAAAACCAGGGGGAGGTTAATCCCGAGATTAGGCATAGATTCCAATCGGTTATCGGATCATTACTTTACTTGGCTCTCGGAACGAGACCAGACATATCTTTTGCTGTAATCAAAATGTCACAGTATGGAGCTAATCCTAATCAGGAACACCTCCAGAAGGCACTTTACATCGTAAAATACCTTGTTCACACTGCAAAGTATGAACTCATTTACGATGGTAGATCCAACCAAGGACTACTTGCCTTTGCTGACTCTGATTGGGCAACTGATAAAGATGATCGTCGATCACAGACTGGATATATCGTAAAGCTTGCCAATGCACCAGTTTGCTGGGTCTCTCAGAAACAGAAAACGGTTGCATTATCATCCACAGAAGCAGAGTATATGTCTCTATCTGACTGTACACGTCAGGCTTGCTGGATGAAGTCGTTAATGAACGAATTGAACTTCCCTATTCGATCAGTTCCATGTGTTAGCGATAACCAAGGCGCTATCTTTCTCAGCAGCAATGAAGCTACTGATAAAAGAACAAAACACATCGATAATCGATACCACTTTATTAGGGAAGCAGTGGAACACGGAAAGACTAAAATCTATTTCGTTGAAACTGCTAAACAACCTGCTGATCTTCTTACGAAGAATCTTGGCAGAACAAAGTTCGAATTGTTCAGGCAATCTTTAGGATTAACATTTCACTAGTTCCATGATCGCATGATGAACTTAGTGAGGGGGAGTGTTGAACATGATGGAAATCATGTGATACACTGTTGACGTGTTGTTTACGCGTCACACTATTTATAGAGCTACGCCTCTAGAACACTTGCGTCCTCATGCAAGTACTACGTCTCTGTCTACGTACCTAGTAGTTTCATCATAAATGACACTATAGACAGTTGCTATCCAATAGCATAAGTAGAGCCTCCAATACATGAGGCAAACACGACTATGCTCACCAAGCATACTACCATCCATGGTAGAAGTACTTACACAGTACTAATGTCTTTTACGCCTTTAGGGCCGAATACCTACTTCTAGTAGTAGTTTCAGTTAGTGTAATACTCATTACATGTACCAGAAACTTATATATAAAAGACTGGATTAAAGGCCTTAAGCCTAAGGACAATCTACTCGATTATCACCTCTTCACAAGCATCTCAAGACTACAAGAACACTCTGTGTATTACCCATGTGAGGTTTACTTCGTTATACCCACTGTGCACTTTAACTATGCTGGCTCATCAGCAATCGCTGACGAAAAGGGAATTTCAATATCGGTATATCACGTGAAAGTGAACGGCCCAGACGCAGGGCTCAGACTCAGACTGATCGGCTCAGACTACAAGACTCAGACTCCTGGATTCCTGGTCGCTCTCATGTCTGGTGCTCATCCCGGCGTTCTTCCTCTCACGTACGGAAGCGCACCGTTTTACAATCGGTATCCTTGAGCCTTGACCGTGTTAACGGGAATACGAGGGATCAAGAGATCATAGAAAGGATGATGGTTCCACTCTTTTTGATCACAGCCTGTCCTGGTCAAAGCAACGGTCCGAGGGTCTGTAGCTGCCATCAGTACGTTATCCCATATCCCCACAGTCTTTGACTTTTCGCCCCCCGCACGTGATGTCCCAAAATGGATGTAGCTTACATCAGACTCAAAAAATGTTATTTCCATAGGATATTGTTATTTTTCCACGACAATGAAATATTATATGTCACGTTTTTTATTATTGGTGGCAGCGAAAGTCAACCAAATGTGCGCTTTGGCCTATGAGAACCTCCTCCTCACGATCCAGCACCGTCTGTACATGTCTTTCTTCGAGTTTCAATCGAGCTCCCAGTCTTTTTCCGTATCTGACTCTCCCGCCTCCTCAGCCACCACTTTCCCAGCCTATACAGCCGAACTGCCGAATGACATCAACATTGATCAACCCACTCAGGAATGTCTGACATCGGAGAAACTTCAGTCAGACCGTGAGGCCGCCTATACATTGGAGGACGAAGAAGCAGATAATATGGTGGAGTTTGTGCTGAAGGACAACTGAAAGGTCCAGGATGGCAAGGATGAATGGCACACAACGACCAAATTTGCCTGCGGCAGGGGAAATACTGGCGGGAAGAAGCACTACGAGAAGAAAAAGCAGTGGTCCCGCAAAGTCGAGAGCAAGAAATGCGATTGTAAAGCCCGTTTATTGATCAGAACCTACTCCTCGACATCAACAGTGCTCGGAAACTATAACAACACACACAACCATCCAACCGGAGATTTGAATGCGAAATTCACGCGGCTGTCAAAGAATACCCGGGTGGAGATTGAGCGGTTACTTCGTCTCGGTGTTGAACCAACCAAGGTTCTGGAGCAAATTCAGGGTGGAAGGGTTACAGAGGAGAATTTGGAGGAACTCAAAGATGGGAAGGCACGGCGGAATGAATTTGCCACACGGGCAGATATCCGGAGGATCCAGAAGATGATTGAAGAGGAAACTATTCGGTTGGCTTCTCAGGATGGGGCCTCTGTTCTGCAGTGGGTGAAGAATTTGCGTGAGCAAGGGCATTATGTGGAGCTCAAGACAAGCTCAGACAAGCCCCCTCCTGCATCAGGCTTGCAACCCAACGCTTTCGTGCTCGTGGTCTAGACCAGGTACCAATCCGAGTGTTGGAAACAACACGGCGGTCGCTATGCGGGGATTGATGCCACGCATAACACTACTCACTACGAGAATATGAGCTTGTTCTCACTACTTGTAAGGGACCATTGGGGACATGGTGAGTCAACTGCTTTGCGTCGTACTCTACTTTGAGCTCGACTAATTGTTACTGATGTAGGGATGCCATCTGCATTCATGATCTCATCTAATGCTCAGCAAGAAACTATTGATTTCTTCCTGAAATTGATTTGCACCAGGCACCCGGATGTTATCCCGAAGTATTTCATGTCGGACAAGGACACGGGTCAGCTGAATGCGATAGCAGCCCGATACCCGGAATCTCGTCGACTTCTCTGCTGGTGGCATGTCCTTCACGCTTGGCAACAACACTTTGTCACTCAACACTACGAGGAGCTGTGGAAGCTACTACAGGGCTGGATCAGGATAACCGATCAGTCCAAGTTCTGGTTGACATGGGAGCAGATCCAGAAGCTAGCACCGCCGAGCCTCATCAATTACTTCAAGCTTAATTGGCTGACAGCATCAGATACTCCCATGTGGTCAGCTGTCTACCGGCAGGACCGTACTATATTCGAGCTTTCAGATACAAACATGCTGGTTGAGGCGTGAGTACCATGAATTTGAATCAATCTATCATATTTCTAACGATATTCTTAGGTGGCATCATCTCCTTAAGGGTGATTTTCTACAGGGGAAGCGCAATAGACGATTGGATCATCTTATCTATATATTGATCCAAGTCGCATTGCCATACTTCATCCGGAGACACCGGCGGCAGGAGTTTGGCTTTGAGGGACCAAACCTGGAGTTAAAGAGGCGAAAAGAGATTGAAAATCGTAGCCGAAGTATTCAAAAGACAAGTATCAGCTGCAATGAGGGGAATTCTGATAAGTTTGCAGTTCAGTCCCAATCCGACGGGTCAGTCGCTTATCAGGTTGATATTGAATCCTATACCTGCACCTGCCTTGCATTT
The DNA here is from genome assembly GCA_029532415.1 of Marasmius tenuissimus. Taxonomy (NCBI): domain Eukaryota; kingdom Fungi; phylum Basidiomycota; class Agaricomycetes; order Agaricales; family Marasmiaceae; genus Marasmius; species Marasmius tenuissimus. The sequence continues at coordinate 6,113,335 of JAQOTA010000050.1, read as the reverse complement.
CTGGTCATTCGGTACTGCAAGCATATTGCAGCGGTCCAACTTCATTTCCCTGAATCTTTTGCGCTGGTCTCTCCATCACTCCTGTCTGACAGGGTTAACCCTCATGAAGAACCCTTTGAGGATCATGACAACCTTCCTACCACACCCAATACTCTCTCTGGCTCATCTGATCCCTCCGATAGCCAAATCATTGCTCATATTATCAGCAAATTGTCATCACTTGACCTTCAACTGCGAACCCAACCCCCCGCGGTCATCACCGACAAACTCCGGGAGTTCTATGATCACCTCTCATCGGTGACCCACGAAATCACGAACTCAAATTCCCTTCTGCCTCGTGAGAAGAAGGTTGCGCCCAATCAACACTCCTGGCCTGAGACCCAGGCAGTCATGAACGCACCCGTCAAATCAAAACGGAAGACTCTGCATACCGATCCATATGCCGGTGGCGAAAAGTCGGGGAAAAAGGCCAAGAAAGATGCCAGAAGCGCACTATCCACCGTTTCGGATCCCCTGACAGTACCCGCACCAATACCGCCCCCTATACATCCCCCTCATATTCAATTCAACTCACTCGCGGCGCAGATTCCAATGCCGGTGTTCAGGTTATTCAACCCTGAAACGTTCGACCTCCGTGATCGTGTGGCCTTAGCGGCACTAAAACGACAAGACCTCAACATCTTGTGCCGAAAATACAGTGTTGTCATCAAGGGAACTAATGAATCATTAATAGAGCAACTTCAATTGAAAGACACGCCAATTTCAGGCGTCTCTTCTTAGCTGTAGACATAGAATTGTTGTAATGTACATGACCTGTGAACACCTCCACTATTTCGAACATGTCGCTTAGGCCTTCAAAGTCCAACATACTGATCACGAGTTGAACAACTTGATCACAATGAGGAAGAAAAAATCGAAATCAATGTGTGACAAGAAACATATATACATGCGTGACACTTGACCGACACCGAGCATCCATTTTGGGACGAGATGCTCACGTGCCGGGGGGCGAAAAGTCGGCAACTTATCCCCACATGGACGTGGGATGCCCTCGACCTTCATGGTTGCCGGCGTGAGCAGCGCTTCAAAAACAGGTTGGTGCCCACAGCGTTCCATTTTTCCGAGTGTGAAACTTCCTACGACAGTCAATTCGTCTGAGTTAACAGCTTCATCAAGTCCAGTCGAGTCAGCCACTGCGGAAGGTAAGGGCACATACTGAGAACTTTGATTGGTAGGTAGTCATCAGATTCCGAATATGATTGCCAGCTGCGATTACATCTCTGCAAACTGTACGGTCAGTATCGATACATCATAACAAGAATTGAGCCTGACGACTGGAGAGGGGCTGGTTGAGAGAGCACTCGCTAGTGTGCAAGATGCAGGGCGAGCATTAGTGGAGCGACAATCGGACTGAATGTTCGTCTCTGCTATCATTTACAGCTTTCAGGCTACCGGATAAGGATCGATTAGTTCTTTGGTGCCAGTGAGTTCGATCTGTCAGCAGTTCGACAGCATCAGAAATATTGAAAGCGCAAATCAACCATGAACCAAAATGGAACGAGCTAAGTATATTGCGAGGGATGGTCCTCCCAAAAACCGGGATCCCACACTTCAAGTTCGCAACCTTCATCATGATGAGGCGAACACGTTCTTCATCAGAGCAACATTTGTTGCCCTGTTCTCGAGGGTGAATACTGAAATAGTAGCGGAAACGCCCACGCACATGGCCATAGATTTAGAGTATTCCTGCAAGATTAAGGTGCCGATGCTCGAGCTTTGCCTACTGGAGTTTAAAGACCCCGAAGCTGCCCCGTTTTACCGTGTTATCGATACTCTCACCTATGGCTCTCGGTCCGGCGGAGATGTACGTGTTTACAGATGATTCCCGACGACCTTTCGATCGAGAAATCTCTCAGGTTGACGAGAGCACTGATAGTTCATTTCATCAGTCCATTCAATATGCTCCACGAGAAGAGTTTACTCACCCGTGTCCGTGCAAATGAATCACGAATGCCCTCATTTAAGACTCTGTTGCGGATGAATCGCATAACCTTCCAGCATACACGTATCCGGGAATTTGGAGTTCCAGACGTGAGGCGGCGATGAAGCGATTGGTTGGGGCGCTCGGGGGAGAAAACAAACAAGGGCGAAGCTGAGATAATCATTAGCCAACGATCCTTGTCAGTCAAAGTCTCACGGGTCCAACCATCACCGTAATGGCCATCTGCAACCAAATATCTAACAAATAGCAGTGCCATGTGCGATGTGCATCAGCAAGCAAGATTTCGATAAAGCCTCTCCGCTGCTTTCATATCACTTCGACTCCCATCCCTACTTGCTTTTGTGCAGAAAGAGCTTGAAGCTATTCCATTGGCGAGTCATCTGGATAGTATCTCTTCCACATTGATTCCACGGGTGACGGTCGAGTACACGATGGGTAGGATAGGAGAGCCGAGAGCAGGTGTCCCAGTTCATCTTACTGCAGCTCGGCCGCGTTCAGCTTCTATGAAGGCCAATACCCACTCTGGTCTCAATCTAACTCAGAGGAATGGTCTATGAACGGCAGTGGAGCTCCTTCTTCGCATACGCCACACCGTGCCCGTCTTGAGTCCATGAACTTAAAAGATCCAGAAGCTCTTCAATTTGTTCTATATCCCTTTTCCCCCTTTCCCTTTCCCCCCATAACAACCTCCAAAGTAGCCTGCTGCTGTGTAATGAATCTCACACTCCTCGCGGCCATCCTTCTCGCAGTCTCGTCTCTTTCTGTAGCTCAAAATTGTGTCTGCGGTACATATGGTCAGCCCGAGTTCTTTCCCCCCCACTCCTCCCCACTCAAAAAATGACTTTGCCTCTATGTTGCAGGCAGGAACTACACCGAAGATGACATCGTCAATGCAGAAAAAAAAGCCCAAGAGCTAGGGGGCGCTAAAAAAACCTTACAGTAAGGCTTTACAATGATTCGACTTTCGAGCTTGTCGAGCTCACTGCCATATCATTACGATAGTGGCTATCCGAAACCAATCATCGGGACCAAGGTTCGTGGCTCCCTGTACCATCATCGCAGATTTCAGAACGCAGTATTGACTGCCGGGCTCGTAGAATACTGAATTAAGGGACCGCTGCGGACCAACCGATCCGCTATACGAGTTCCCTTTGCGCCATAACAATCAAACATACGACGGCAATGGGTACACATCGGACAGGATCATTATAAGTGGCGTGACGAAAGACGACCAGCCGGGAGTTGGCACTTACTGCGGTAGGCCTACTCTAAACACTCGTCTCGAACTCGAGCTTACACCGAGTCCTCGCAGGCTGTATCACAACCGGGAAAAGCACCTTTGGCGATGCCTATCGTGAATGTAAATATGAGTAGTAGACGAGGGAGTGTTGCTCGGAGGGTACCAATATCGAGAGAACTCAGTAACGATAGGCCGCGAATCGAAATATATGTATACATAGGGATAAAAACGAACTGATTACCACTCCTCACCCAAGTAGGTGGGGGAGAAAAGGTTATCACGATCGGCATGCTCGACTTTACAGCGAGCTCCCGTCGCTCGCGAGTGGTTTCCCAACCTCTCCAATAGCTGGAGCACAGAGGGGTCGGAACCGCCCACGCTGACGCACTGATGGGAGTCAAAAGGTGCGTTATCCCGGTTGTAATGCCCTCCTTGATGCGCTAAAAGGCAGTATAAGAAGGCAACTTCCAAAAGCGAAGTCGTTGGAGCTCGGGATTCCACCATGTCGACGAGGGCGCCGGTGAGTTCGGGTGTGAGTTCAGTGATATGTCCGTCATATATCTGAACGAATTGTAACCGCGGAAGGAGGAACGCTTTGGTACCTTCTGTCGGGAGTCCGAGTGCCGAGATGACTTCTATGGTAGGGCTGGGAGCGCGGGACAGGACCGGAAGTAGCCCTGCTTCCATAGAGATCGTCAGCTCTCGTATATTGGGCGTATGTCGGAAGAGCGGTGATAGCCAACTTAGACAGTCTTGGGAATGGAGGCCTCGAAACCAGACGGATAGATATGAAATGTGAGATGCACATTGGCGAAACACGGGTGGAAAGTCCTCGGACTGGACCTCCAATTTCTCTTCGAGGATGAGGTCGAGGGTGATAAGATTAGGAAATTGGAAGTCCCCAAATAACACGCTCATATCGTGAGCAAGGTAGCGAGGTTCCAAGGCGAAAAACTTCAGGGAGGGGATGTTGACCACTGTGGTGTGGGGAGATGGCATGGGGAGCTCGGTGGAGCAGGACACCATCAGTTTTGCAAGTGTTTGGCTATTTGCCATGAGCAAGTCCTTGAAAGAGCGGATGTGATCAACATGGGGTTGTACGTGGACGATGAGAGTGGTTAGACGATTGGGCAGGGCCCCAGCCTGAGAAGGTGCCGAGAAGAAGTTGATATTCAACTCTTGAAGCAGCGGGGCCCGCTTCAAAGTGTCCCACAGCTTTGCCCCGTCGTCTCTATCTTCATGGTAAGGCGTTCTCCATACGGAGAGGCTGCGAAGACTTGGGAATTGAAGATCCGGTTGCTGTTTTGACAACATGGCCGCGACTAAGGGACCAAATGCCTCGAAGCGGCGGAGAGCAAGCTCTTTGCACGATGAAAGTCGCTCGAACAGCAGTTCCAAGACGCGTAAGCGGGTTTGCGAGGACGGGTTCTCGTTTGAATGTATCTCTGCAAACGCTATGGACAATCTGAGCGGAGAAACGCCCGAGTTTCGAAGGAAGAGTTCGATAAGGGAGACTACGCCGGGCGGGGGCTTTTGCGCGTGAAGGTCGACAAATATCGACGACCACAGGCGCGGGCAGGACTTGATGGTAGACCTCCAATGGGATGATACATGGGTGAACGGAAGAGGACCTGTGAGGCGATGGGTGGACTTGATTGTAAGCGAATGTTGATCCTCAATGCAAACGTATAGCAGGATGTCCTCCCATAGCTCCAACGGTAGTCGTTCCATCTTCATGTAATTGCCCTCCAATAAGGACAGTCAGCCGAAGAGCTCCTCTGGAAGTCGGGGTACGTGCGTTCGTGCTGGCCGAAATTGGGTCTGTCCACCACCGGATATTAATTGTCAGAACCACTCTCAAGCCTCCATCATTAACCATCACGCACCTCGTTACAACTGCCACTTTGTCACCGACTTGCGGAAAACGGTTTGAACTCGTCCTACAGCCAGTAACTATATTGATGAGTTAGTACGAGGACACGATGCGCAGGCGGGAACATACTTCTGGACCTTGCTAGTCAAAGACCCTGGCGTCAAAAGACACGAAAGGAAAACCAAGGTCGTCTAGAGGCGATGTGTTGGGGGAAAACGCACGGACCATCATGGTGCCTGACAAAAATTGTCAACATCCGAAAATTCTCACGGAGCGAGCGGGGTTATGTTTCGTGCAAATATGATGCAAGGTTGGATGAAGGACTGCATCGTTCATTACAATCGGGGTCTAGACCACTATATCTGCTTCAGTATCTCTGGTTCCGAGGGTGTATCGCGCCCTGCACGTTTCTCACTATCCCTCAAAAACTCGCCCAATTCGACATCTTCCCACGGACAACACTCTTTCGTGTGCGCCGGCTGCGGCTTGGGGATCCCTCTATCTGCTATGGTCTCGACGCTTTCAAGATAGCTCTCCGACGAAGCATAGCTCTTGAAGCGTACTGTGCTGGTCATCATCCGTTCGTCCAAGATAGGGGGTGATTGGCGGGGTAAAAACCATTGGCGGAGTTCACCCAGAGCTCGTAGCATAGACTGATAGTGAAGGGTGAGCAATGCGCTCCAAACATTCAATATTCAATAGTTGCTTACTGGGTCAAAAATGGCTAGGATAGCATATACTATCGGTCTGGAACAAACTGATACAATGTCCTAGTGAGTGCGACGACGTTCGATGAGGAGTTACAGCACGTACCAATGGTCGCAGAAACAAAGAACGCCATCGGGTTGGATTTGCCAGTGTGGACCAAGAAAACGTTAAAAACCAGGACTGATAGTGTGAATGCAGCCAGAAGTGGATAGAGAGCAATACGGAAGATAATCATTCGGTTTTTTGAAGGTGTGAATAAGGACCCGACACTGGGCAAAGGTTGGGAGCTACACGGACTTGTCGAGTACGATTGGGACTCGACGTATCTCTTTCGGAATGTTAGGTCGAACACCTGAAACGGACGGCAATGAGCTTGTAGTCAGAATGCTACAGGTGGATCACACCTTGTTCCGAATCATGAAAACCATGATACAAACGAAGGTGGCTACTTCGCCCAGAATGCAAAAAATAGGCCAGAAGACTTGAGTGCCAATCTGTTGTGGCGAATCTCTCGTGTCATCCCATTGTAGTATCAACATACGATATAACACTCACCCGTTCAACCCTCTCCGGTGTATTGGCCGTATAAGCACACATTCGGTGGACCGAATCCCAGCTGGATTCCGGCAAAATCGACACTGATGAGATGGTTGTATCCCTGGTGCAGACATTGCAACTCACCGGTACTGATCAAAGTCACAAAACAGTGGTATACTCGACACCATTGCGAGTAAGAAGGCACTGGGATAGTAAACCCTCTCCATCTTGTTCCCATTCACACCGTGGATCATCACAAGTCTACTCGCAGGGGTAAGTAAGCCGCTCGGCGCGCAGAAATGGGGGGAAACTCACTGAAGGTTCAATCCGATGAAAAGCAGCAATGTTGAAGAGAAGTTGCCGGTGAACTGACAGGCTCGCGGGTTAGGAGGCGTTCATACGAAGAAGAATAGATGGTAAGACTCACGACCTTGGACCAAACCAATGCCTGGCAACTAGGCGGATCCTTCAGCTGTACGTTTCCCGAGATGTATAGATCCACGATGGTATTTGCGAGACTGTTACAAGAGGTTAGAAGACGATCCAAATAAGCGTAAGCTTTGAGTCGTACTTGATAGCAATCGTTGCGACCAATAGCCTGAAGCTGACCCTATCAATGAGCTTTCTTGCTTTGGGATGTATCGTCGCCACGAGTGTAAGGAGTAGTACCAGCGACGATAGGGAGATAGAGAGACTAGTAACAACGAGAGATCCTTCTCTACGAGGGAATTCATCAGCGGTGGGTCGAGTCTTCACAGTTGATAGCTCACCGAATGTGGGCGGACAACACATTGAGTAGCGAAGGTCCACCCATTTTCGAGTTGAAGGCTCGAAAGATACGGGGGAAAAGGGTCAACCAGCAATTTTCCTCCTTCCTCTCGATTTATCTATTTATCGAGTGCGGCGGTTGAGACAGGGATTTTCTGTCTAAGTCATAACTCGTGGCAGGGTAGACTTGATCACAAAGTTGAGCTTGCTGCCCTCGAAGCTGGTCACTTTTTGGAGGGTTAGCAGGTAAGTAATCGGTGATCATGTTGGCGTATTGGAACGAGGATTATCCGAAGGGGAGACAGCTTGTGCTTTCGCGCTTTCAGTATTTGACATGGAGGTCGAGGGCAAAGCAACGTGAACAAGCGCCCGGATGATCGCGTTGAGCCCAGTGGCACCAAAAGGACCCCTGCCACTCCTAACCTACTCAAGCTCAACTGACTTCCAAGTCTCAGTGCCATTTATCGCCCATCGTTGTCTATTATCCGACAAGCCTGATATATATGATACATCTATCCATGGAAGGTCCTAATGTACTACCAAAGTCCCAACTCATACTTGTACATCTACTTTTACCCAGAAATTTCGTCAGCGGGATCGTAAATATATGACATTTTTTCTCGATCTGGATTCATCGCCCGCGCATATTCTAGAAAGAGCCTGAAGATCGATGCCTGGTAAGCCGAAGCTCGACTGGAACGATTGACGAACCACAAACCTGAAGTTGTACGCGGCCATATCTTCCTTTCTCCAGAATGAGCGACTCCAATTCCACCCGTTGTTCCCTATTTCCCGGGCAAGAGCATCACGCCCATCGCCTTGGAAAAACAAGAATGTGTCCCTTAGGTCCGATAGATCGACTTGGAGTGGGACATAATGTACCCAGGGTTGAATACGGTCCGTAAACCTGAAGGTACAGTGAGACGACGAGAAGAAGGTGTACGGGGGTTAACGCACCACTCGGGATAGACAGTTGCTTTGAGTACAACCGAGCCTGTGCTAATGAGCCGCTTGAAGCGACTGGACCAAGCGTTTCCGTCGACCTTGTAGATGTTAGAACCCTCGGAAGATCTATAGGAGGGAAGGCACATACATCTAGTAAATACTTCCGATGCCGACCCACAGCTTCCCGCGACACGCCGTTTCCCCAGGCATACCGACGACTCAGCTCCTCGCATACTCCCCCCGGTACTGAGCATGCCGTAGGGTGGCCTGATAAAACGTAAGGCCGAGTAGTATCAAGTTGGTAAAGGAACACACCTGCGAATGAGACGTCCATCGAGGAGTTAATCCATTGTGCGCGGTCGATCTGCGACAGGAATTAATGAGATGTTCAAAGAATTAGTTCCGGTTATGACGAACCGTGACCATGCTTCGGCCACTGTCCATGGACAGCGCGGGCAGCTTTTCCGGATATCGATTAGGCTCCGGAAAACCCTCAGGTGTGGGTGAGTGATCTAACACTTGGTGAGAATGGAGCTAACTCATTTGGCACATAGTCACTCACCAATGACCTGCAGCATATCCATCATCCTCAAGCGATGTGCAAGATTCCAGTCCATACCCTCCCCATGCCACATTCCAGTGTTACTTCCTCGCCAATGCAAGCGTTCATCGACCCCTTTAAGAGCCCAACGGAGCGGTTCACCCGAGGGTCTGGTGTTGATAATGTTCTGTGCTTCGTCACCGTCTGCGGTGAGCTTAGCCGCACTATTGTCTACCTGATCCTCCTTATGCCCCTCCCCATCCGAACCTTCGGACTTGGATGTATCCCCCTCCTCCCACGACCATTCCCATCCATCGCCCAAGTCTAGGTCCTCGGCATCTTCCTCCCAATCGTAAGGGATGGCGGCTGTAATATCGGCATGAAGCTTGGTCGGCGAATAGCTGACCTGTCGCAAGGGTATAAATCCCGCATTCGGTACGGAAGACAAACGAATAACGTACCATGCCGACCCAGCCGAGCTCTTCCTCTGCTCCCAGAAACACACTATCATACTGTGGCAGATTCGGTCCTCTTCCGCCGTCGTATGAAAGGAACTGACCATGCGTGCGAAAAAGGTGAGGATGCGCGCAAGGATCCATTGCTGGACTGTGGTCGTGAATGAATGTTTTCGGCATGCCGCGTGTTGGAGGACGTTTCTTGTAATCGATTGGAGTATACCATGCCGCAGAATCGTGTGGATTACAAGAGGATAGCCAACCTTGTCCGAACATAGGGGCTTCGGCCATTGCCCTCGGGAGAACTACGGAAAGAACAGGTGTCAGGGTCAGGGGGGAAAGAAGACCAGTCGTTCGACCTATGAATGAATGGAGATATGCACTCACCACTGCCGATTCTCGCGCTCCTTACAGCTCTATCCCATAAGGCCCAGTCCCGTTGTATTATTGGCCTATCATCAGGATTCATAATGATCCGAAATGGTGGGATGTGTTCCTCGACGCCGGCATCTCTAAGTAACTTGAGGAGTGTCGTTCCACCGTATGTTGAAGTGGACAGCTCGTGGGTGTTGTTGGGCTCCGTCGAGTTGGATGTCAAAGTGAAAATGTCGATGGTCTCCTCCCAGTTATCCTTCCCGATGACATATATTCCCGACTCCTCGAGAAACGACTTCTGGAGGTATTCGTCCTGAGAAACACTCAACGCCGTCGTGTCGAACCCCCAAAATACCTCCACGTCTCTCCATATCTGATCGTACTCGTCCAAGAGCTGCACGTTGTTCTCTTTGGCATACTTCCACCACTTCTCGAATCCCAATGGCGGAGCACGGCCGGAATGTCGCCGTTGGTACTCAGCAACGGCCTCCTTGAGGGATTTTGATTGTTTGGCGACCTTCTGTTCCCAAAGAATTCGAGAGCGTTCAATGAGGATATGTATAGGATGTTCGAGGGTAGCATTCAGATTGACTTCGAGTAAACCAGAAGCGTGGTAAGTGTCGGAATTGAGGGATGTGGTGTATTCTGACCATGTTGTTGATGAATAGGCGCGATGACGAGGGGTTACTGGCGTTTCTTTTCGAGGTTTGATTGGAGATTTGGGTGACTGCTTGGGGTCCACATAATTGAAACTGGGAGTGCCAATGTGAGGTAGTTGTATAGATGTCTCGCGAAGAAGAGCTGCTCCTATTAGAAAGCAGGAGAGGAGAAAGAAAATGGCATATGCGGGACGAGAAAGGCGACGACGAGGAAGCGTGAATTTTGTCCACATCCGTTATAGTGGGGAGAAAGAAAGCATGAAGACTCGTTCCTGTTGCGAGTAGTTATAATTAAACCCCAGAGGTTTCGTTAAATAAATACGGCATAGCCCCGAATCGATATAGTGCGGCCTGAATAAGGGAACACACCGATGCCTCGAGGACATAACAGATGACAGGCAGTGTAGCCTGATGAATTGCAGCGCTGGTGTTCCTGAGTGCCTCGCAGATTTCACGACTCCCAACAATTCTCGACGGCACATGTGGGCCGGAAGTTATAGAAGAGAGCAAAGCACACCATCTCCTGCGAGGGATATGAATTGAGTGTTCTTTTCCGTAGAACTGCGTGTTCATACCCAATCAATGGACCCGGAGGGTGCGAATCATGTCATTGATAGTTTCGATGGCAAGAACATGATAACTGTCATATCGGCTATTATTGCATTGATTGCGTTTCAAGGACTGTAGGCCGGTCGTGGGACGGCAGCCGAGAGTCTGTACAGAAATAATTCGGAAGCCAGAAAAAGTTTGTAGGGTCCAGATGGAAACTCGTTCCGCGGGCATCAGTGATGAACGTAGATCCAAAACAAGAGGAGATGCCAGCAAGCCCTGCAGACCCTTCCGATCGGGGTTTGAAAGACGGTCCGTGCCAGCTCCGGCAGGCGAGCGATTTTGCGCCCACAGTCTACAGACAACGTGCGCATTACATGCCTTTTCTTGTTACCGCTACATTCCTCAATCCAGTTCTAGTTATAATATCTACGTCATCTACCGAGTATTTGATGAAATTATATTCATCTCTCAGCGCATCCGACTAAGAACCCAAGGCATCAACGACACCCGCCAACCCAACAATAGCCGGGCCCAATAAAACCACTGACCAGACATCGGACCTATTCTCTCTTCCGATACGGTGGAAGCGGAGGTGCAACCTCCTGGGGCTGTTCCGACTCTGTACCAGTAACAAAGCCCACTGAGCTGGACTGGTTGACGACGTGCCGGCTAGGAATTTGGGGTTTTCGGTATTCGTCTGGAGGGTTCGTCGATACCGGATGTGGCTGAAAATATCCTGTCAAGTAGTCAGTTTTTCTGACGGAAATCGTTGGACAGGTGACTTACCCAGACTCGATTCACTTTGAACGGGGCTGGTGGGGTGGCTCGAGTGCGTGTAGTATGAAATACATTGGGTCGCCTCCGAGTCTTGCTTCATACGTTTCCTTCTCAAGAACCACCACACAAGCCCGAGGACAGTCAATGCCGTCAAGATGGCAGCCAAAATAGATATTCCCGCCACGAGCCCCTTCGAAACGCCACCACTAGTATCGGCATCATTCTGGGACTGGTTTGTGGCAGTCGCTCCACCTGTTGTCGTACTTGAAGCCGGAGTCACAGGCAATGGTGTATAGTCAATATAATCAAGCCATAGGAGGTTGTCGGGGTCAACAAGGGTCATAGTCAGGGAATGCTCCCCAGCCGATAGAGGGGAGCAGGAGTAGAATCGCTGACTATAGACGGTGTCGTTGGAGGGATTTCCTTTGAACGTAAATTTAGTGTTGAAGTCGAGAACGAATATCGCGAGTGGTTTTTGGGAGCTGTTACTGCCTTGTATCTGCTCGAGCACGGTTCCTCTTACGTCCACCGAGGACCCTAGATTACAGCGAAGCGCAGGCTGAGTCGATTTCTCCAGCGACTGTAAAGAGGCGACGTACCGTTGAACCGAAATGTTACTGATGATCCCGCTTTCGGGCTCCCATGGCTCGTCGACAAGTACTCTTCTTTGGCGGCTCTCGGACTTCTTCTCCAGCCTTTGCCTCCATTTGCGTAGATGAGCTTGTCCAGCTCGCTGTCGTCCACACGTTGCAAAGCCATGTACGCTGAAGTCGAACTCGACTCAATTAGGCCTCCGGGACAGACAAGTGGAGATACTCACAAATTCGATTTCGAGAAAAAGAACGTAGTAGGGTTGATCAAAGACGTGAGCGATGCCGTATCGCACGTTCGAGTTTTCGCTCCTCTCAAGATGACCGAGGATGCTTATCAGTATACCCAATATTGATGTCGTGACTCGCCCCTCTAACTCCCTTAGTAGCTACATTCTTGGCTGCATCAACGGCTGATATACTGATCAATTATGCAGCAGGGAACCGTACGGTGAGACCATGGAAGTGAATTGAGAAAGTATGCAGAGGGAATTAGTATGCAGCGAGGATCGTTGTGCTTTAGTAGTTGCCAGAACTGAAGTAGTAAGAAAGCGTAAAAGCTTAGCTTTGGCAAGTCAACCAACCTAGCGGAGTTTGAAAGACGGCCCGGTGTGTGCACATCAATTATTTTTTTGGTGATCATCATTTTACATCTGCAGTCACCAGTGCACGCTCCTGTCAGTGTCACCCCCACAGTCCAAATCTGAGCTGAACCACATTGGGCATACTAACACTACTCATCAAGATAATAGCAAACTCGCTCGTTTCTTTTTCAAATCCTAAAACTGTCTCAATTCTCAAGTGATAATCAAGGCATCGAAGGCATCGTAGTATTCAAAACAATCAATATGCTATGGCTTTTATCCCCTCTTTCGATATGGCGGTGCATCCCCCTGAGGCTGTCCTCGATCATGACCAGTACCCAAGCTCGCTGAGCTATACTGGTTGGCAACGTGATATTCAGGGAGTGGGGGTTTCCCCGAACCGCCTGCAGCTGGAGGATTTATAGATGTCGGATATGGCTGAAGGTGACCTATCAAGCGGTCAGATTTTTTCGCGGGAAAAGATTCGAAAAGAAACCTACCCTGACGGAATTCGCTTTGGATGTGACTGGTGGGATCACTCTGGGACGTGTATGAAATGGATTCAGTCTCCTCCGACCCTTGCTTTATACGCTTCCTTCTCTGCAGCATCCACCAGACGAGCCCGAGGACAATTAGAGCTATCAAAATGGCCGCCAATACGGATATGCCCGCCACAAGTCCTTTCGAAATGCCGTTACCATTGTCAGCATTGTTCTGGGACTGCTGTGTGGCGGTTGCTCCATCTGTTGTTGTACTCGAAGCCGAAGGGGCATTTGCGGCTGCCGCTGTCACTGGTGTATAATCGATATAATCGAGCCACAAGAGGCTTTCGGGATCCATAAGGGTCATCGTCAAGGTATGTTCCCCAGCTGATAGAGGGGAATTGAAGTAGAATTGCTTATCGTAGACGGTGTCGTTGGAGAGTTCCCCCTCAAATGTAGATTGGACATTGAAGTCGAGAACAAATATCGCGAGTGGTTTCTCTGAGGTGCTACTGCCTTGTTTTAGCACGGTTCCTTTCACCTCCACTGAGGTCCCTAATCACCATAATGTCGAGATTACGTTGAATTCGTTAGGTAGAAGGCAAAAGTCCACGAACCATTGAAATGAAGCGTTACAGACGACCCCGCCGCTGGGCTCCCATGGCTAGTCGACAAGTACTCTTCTTTGGCGGCTCTTGTGCTTTTTCTCCAGCCTTTGCCCCCGTTTGCATAAATGAGTTTGTCTAGATTGCCGTCGTCCACACGTTGTGTTGCCATATACACTGAAGATGAACTCGTTATCACCAGGCCACCTAGACGGGCAAGATGAGACACTCACAGTTTCAAACTTGATGAAATGAACATCGTAGTGTTGGTCAAATATATAAGATGCCAGTGTATCGCACGTCTTGGCCCCCGTTAGACGACATTTTAGGATGGGTGGGGACGATCAAACGCGCGAACCTGATCAATGCCGGAAGCTGTCCAGTTATCCAAGGACATCTTCTAGCCTCATCAGATGGAGAGATCAGTTGAAGGCGATACCTGGTATACAAGGCGAACTTTGCCGGGCGGCAGTAATGGTGTTACTCAGTTACCACCAACTATAAATAATGGGTGCACGGACGCGTATGGCTTTTTGGAGAATCGAAGGATTTACGCGGAGTCTTATGTGGGAGTCTAGTAACGGGATTTTCGTGACCCATGCGAGTAAATTTCGAGCCAAAGTTGAAAGTTCATGGCCGCGCTGTTGTACATCTGGGAGTCACATAGTAGTTATGTATAATAGGTTCCTGAATTCTCGATCCAAACCCGAAAGACGGTTCACGATCCGGCGGTGTATGGCTGATGAGGATCGTCAGGCTACAAGTCAACCTGGTTTGAGCTGTATGATGTTCACACTACCTTTCGACTCGTCGATAAAAATACCCTTTTTCCCCCCTCGAAGCACAGTCCAGTATCCCAAAAAAGAAAGATATCAAAGATCTTGAATTTATGTTCGACCTATGCTATCTCCCGATAGGGCGGAAGCTCTTGGTTAGTCTCCTGAGGCTGGGCTTGGCCTGTACCGGTGGCTGAACTGTGTTGGTAGGAATAAGGTTTCCCGGGACCGCCTGAAGGGCTCATGAATGTTGGGTATGGCTGAGCATGAACTGTGAACCAGTTGACTTTCCTGATGGTTATCGACTGAAAGCTTGAGAGAAACCCTACCCGGACTGATTTCACGATGGACCATAGAGGTCACGGTGCTAAGTCGATTGCTTGGGTCTGAAAGCGAAATTGCGAGCTCTTCTGAGGCGTGCTTCATACGTCGTCTCCTCCGCAACCACCACAGCCCAATAGCAATCAGAGCTGTCAAGATGGCCGCGGCTACAGATATTCCTACTACGAGTCCCGTCGAAACCCCTTTGTTGTTAACTTCGGTTGCGCTCGATGCTGGAGGAGGCTCTGGTACTGGCGTATAGTCGATACAGTCAAACCATAACAGGGAATCTGGGTCAATAATCGACATAGTCAAAGTATGTCTCCTGTCGGCCTAAAGAGAAGAGTTGAAATAAAATGTCTGTTGATAGAGATTGTTGGAGTTCAATGGTTTCCTTAAAACCTAGATTGGCTGGCTTGGTCGAGAACGAACGTCGCGATTGATATCTTGTCACTTCCTTGCTCGAAGTTTGCTTCTGCTTGAGAACAGTTTCTTTCACCTCTACCGAGGTTCCCAATGGTAGGTTACCGCGTGGCTGAGTTTACATCGCATTGTTCGGGCTGAGATAGAAGTCATAACGTCAAACTGGAGCGTTAGAGTAACATCGCACGGCAGCGAAGTGGAGCCTTACTACCTTAACAATCCGATGTTCAGGTATCACTGTCATGTACTAATATTGACCCACAAAAATAGATTTGTTAATTCTTCGGACAGTGGGGGTGACACACTCGTCTCAGACTGTCCTGGTTCCGACGGACCAAAACTCAAGGTCAGTGGAGCAGGCCCCGAGTTCAAGTTACTCTGTTCGGGAACGTGAGTCCGATTCTGAGAACCGCTACTTGCGTCTCTATTCACGGATATCGAGTGTGGCTGAGCTTCATGAGCTGGGCCTCTGTCAGCCTCTCGCGAATGGAAATGGACAGCCTGAAATAAGAACGTACCCTGAGGAGACTAGTTTTCTATCATCATTGAACACGGCTCCTCCGATCTTCCGTTCATATGTTTTCTCCTTCTCCTCCACCTTCTTTTCCACCACCAACCAAGCGCGACGATCAGGGCTGTCACTGTGACCGCCGATATAGATACTCCCGCAACAACGCCCCATAGAACACCGTCAGTATCAGCAAATTTCCGTGATCGGTTCATTCTAGAAGACGGCCCGGAACCCGCGCTACCTACCCACGCAATGTCGAAACACAATATCCAAAGGTAAAAGACAAATCAAAGCATCAAATTCGCGAAGTACAACAAGTAATCCGCCGATATGCTGTGTTTAGGCTCTCTTTCGATAGGGTGGAAGCTCCGGCTCGGTCTCGCGAGGCTGCTCTTGGCCTGAGCCGGACCCTGAGGTGGCTGAGCCGTATTGGAAGGGAATGTACTGGGTTTTCCCAAGATTGCCTGAAGGGCTCATAGATATTGGATATGGCTGAATATGACCTGTGACTTGTGAGCTGGTTAGCTTTCCTCACGGATGTCAATCGGAACGGCTATCTACCCTGACTAAATTCATGTTGGACTGTTGGGGTCATGGTGGCAGGATCGCCTGGTGCAAGAACGTAGTTGTGGGCCCCTCCGAGGCCTGCTTCGTACGTTTTCTCCTCCGCAACCACCACAGCCCGATAACAATCATGGCCGTCAAGGCTGCCGCCCCTACAGATAATCCCATCACCAGTTCCGTCGAAACCCCCTTATTGTCAGCATCGTTCTGTGGTGGGTTCGTGGCGGTCGCTCTATCTGGCGTCGCGCTTGATATTGGAGGGATATCTGTTGTCAAGCTCGTTGGTGTATAATCAATATAGTCAAACCATAGGCGGGAATCCGGGTCAAAGTTGACCGACATAATCAAAGTATGTTGTCGATCAGCCTGAAGAGAAAAGTTGGAATAGAATGCATGCTGATAGAGGTTGTCGTCTGATGGTTTTCCTTCAAACCTGAATTGGCCAGTCTGGTCGACAACAAATGTCGCGACCGGTACATTGTTACTACCTTGTTTCTGCTTAAGAACAGTTCCTTTCACCTCTATCGAGGTACCTAAAAGGGGATACGGCGTGGCTGAACTTACGACAGACTTTTCAGGTAGGGATAGAGGTTTGCGTACCGTTGAACCGAAATGTTAAGCGCGACCCGCCTCTTAAGCTCCCATGGCTTGTCGACGAGTAATCAGCTTTGTCGTCCCTGTCGCTTGCTGTCCACTCTGTGGCTTCATTCAGATACTCGAGCTTGTCTATCTCGCTGTCATCCACGCGTTGCGACCCCATGTACACTGAACGCAGACTCTTCATCACCAGACCTCCAAGACAGGCGCGATGAGATACTCACAAGCTTGATTTCCAAAGAAATGAACTTCGTAAATTTGGTCAAAGGCGGGAGATACGTTGTTTCGTCTGGCTTGAGCTTTGAAGTAGTTCTCTAGGGATGATGAGTGCGCAAGCCTTATCCGCGCCGGAAGTTATTCACCGTCGCCCTCAGCTCATCAGCGACTGATGAGAAGATCACTTCAAGGTAACTTGACGAGAGATCACAAGGTGAGGCATGTGGGAATGCTGTACCGTCCCTAGCATGAAAAGCGAACAAGGTCAGAAAGCAACTCAGTAGAACTGTAGTCAAAGTAGTAAAAGGTGTCGCTGCCAGATCCAAGCTTTCGCGGCGACGAGATCCCTTGCCAAGAGGTCTCTATATGTCGGCTGTTTTATCCCTAGGTTAAAAATGTAGAGTAACTCTCATGTAGCCACAGCCTTCTGGCATTGCCGCCGCCACATCCATTATTGGGGCATTCACCCTAGTAACTTCCGGATTCAGCGGCGTCGTCAGCGAAAAATGCGAAGTACCGTGAGAACTCTAGCAGGACTACTCCTGCATGTTGTTCAGCATGATCACACTTATCTGGAACATCAGGCTACAATAGGTCGCATCTTTTCGTCCCGCGAAAGATCGGGTTTAGGTCCTTTAGGACGCGCTAGCCATTGCAGTTCGGATGCGCTCTACTGGCATTCTCCTTATGATTGTACCACTGGCCACCCGATGATTCCATTTCTCCTCTGACACTAGAACCTCAGTCTGAAGTCCTGCAATTTGAATTGACTCTGAGTTATATCATACCCCAGAAAGATGATGTAACTAGGGTCGCTACCTGCGTTACCTATCGCCGGAATCTCAGAGCAAGGTATCTCAAAACGAAAAATGAAATCAAGGTATGGACTACAGAGGTATCTCGAACTCAAAGTTCACTAATAATCTGTAGATATGTTGGATCTAGGCTGCCTTTCGATATGGCGGCAGCTCTGGCCCAATCTCTTGAAGCTGCTCTTGATCCGTGCCAGACGCTGAGGTTGCTGAGCTATATTGGGAGGGAACGTACTGAAATTGGGTTGTCGCGAGACCGCCTGAAGGACTCATGGCTGTTGGATATGGTTGAACTCGACCTGTGGTCCGGTTAGTATCTCTCACGAACGTCAATCGGAGAGGAGACTTGCCCTGACTAAACTCGTGTTGGACCATAGGGGCCACGGTGTTGGGATTGCTCGGATACGTAAAGAAAGTCGTGGGCTCCTCCGAGTCCTGCTTCATATGTTTTTTCCTTCGCAGCCACCAAAACCCAATAACAATCAGAGTTGTCAAGATGGCCGCCGCCACAGAGACTCCCGCCACAAGTCCCGTCGAAACCCCTTTATCATCAGTGTTGCTCTGTGGCTCGCTCGTGGCGGTCGCTCCATTTGGCGCCACACTCGACACAGGGGGAATCTCTGATGCCGCACTCGATGCTGCACTCGATGCTGGAGGAACTTCGACTTTGGCGCTCGATACTGGAGAAGCATCCGCAGCGGAGCTCATCGGCGTATATTCGATATAGTCGAGCCACAAGCGGTAGTCCGGGTCATTGAGAGACATGACCAAAGTATGCTCCATATCAGCCTGAAGCGAAGAATTGGAGTATAATGTTTGTTGATAGAGCGTGTTGCTCGATGGTTTTCTTTCGAATTGGAACGGGTTTTGACCATTTTGGTCGAGAACAAATATGGCGGTCGATTTCTTGTTACTGCCCTCCTTATCCTGGAAAACAGTTCCTTTCACTTCGACCGTAGTTCCTGGTGATTTTACCGTGAGGCTGGGTTGACGCCGAACTATTCAGGTAGAGGTAAAAATTCACGTACCATTGAACCGGAGTGTTACAGACGCCCCCGATACTGAGCTCCCGTGGCTCGTCGCCAAGTACTCGGCGGTATCGGCCCTGTCGCTTCTTCTCCAGCCTTGGCCTCCATTCGCATAGCTTAGCGTGGATGTGTCGCTATCATCCACGCGTACCAACGACATGTACACTGAACTGGGCTCGTCACCGCCGAGCCACCAAGACGGGCAGTATTGGATACTTATTACTCACATAAATCAACCTTGTTAAAAGAACGTCGTAGAGTTGGTCAAAAGAGGGACGGATGCTGAATTGCACGTCGTAAATTCCCAAGCAGCTCTTTAGGGATACTTACCCGTGCAAACCTTATCTGCACCGGGAGCTGTCCAATTTCGCCCTAAGTATAGCAAGGTCACCGGCAGATAGAGCGATCGCACGGAGGTGATGAGAGATCATAAGGTGAGCACTGTCACTGTGGGAATGCTGTAAGCTGTAGCGTCCCCGTCCACAAAAGCAAACAACGTCCGACAGCAGCTTAGTAGAACCGTACTAAAACTAGTAAGGCGTGTGGGTGCCAAATCCAAGCTTTCGTGGCGGCGGGTTCCCTTGCCAAGAGGCCCCCATATATTGGCGGTTTGAACGCTCATCAAACTGCAAATGTATGCTTAGACGGGTGGCTGGGAAAACTCCGTTGGGTAGCCATCTATGTCTTCACGTCCTTCTGCCACCCCTACCCTCTCATCTAGAATTGCGGCAGGTAGATTTAAAAGAAGCTACCGATTCCGAGCGGCGGGGTTGATGGTAATAAATTGAGATATATATACTTACACAACCGTCGTGAGAGTCCCAGGAAGACTGTATGGGTATGTGCTGTTAGATTATCGCCCACACATCTGCATCAATGGGGTCGTATCTTTGATCCTGCCAAAAAATAGGTTCAGTGGGTATCGCTATTGAAAGCATTCAGCCTGGACGCTAGCAGTTCGGATTCACCCCGCTACTCCCCGTCATAACTCTCCTATTATCTACTCGATCGCTCCCTTCCTCCCGTGACACTGGAACTTTATCCTGCGTGAGTTGAGAATCGTGACAACGAAATTACAGTACAACTTTAGAACGCCCGAGGATAACACGTTCATCGCGTTCCTGCCATATGAAGCTAGGAACAAGATGGGTCGAGATTTGCAACTTACGACTGCCAGTGCTCATACATTATCACCGCAATCCGATAACAAATTCATTTCTGAGGGGGTGGATGTAATCATCGATCACCAGGAACTGTTTCAACAGTTCGATACGCCCCACGTTCTAAATGTGTTCACAAGTTGAAGTGGTCCGATATAGCTGCGAAGATGTATCAACCAGCACGGTGAAACGGCTTCCCGACAGCAATGTGCGACTTAAATGCTACACCATCCATGTCCTATAACATCGCAAGACGCGCTTTTTCCGAGCCAAAACTAGGACATGGATCGATCAGAAGTCATCAGGCATGATATACACGGAACTCGTGTTGAATCAATACTCTCAAAGCTGACCAGTTGTGGTTCCTTCTCACGAATCCCCACAATGATGGCGCCGCCTGGTTTAACGAAGGTAGCCTAAATCGTCAACTCTTTTGGCACGATCAAGAGCCGGTAACTCACGACCATAATGACCCCACCAAGACCTCCGACCTGGACAGACCCTCAGGCCTCATTCGCCATGCGGAAGAACCCTCGACCACCTGATGCCTATGTGAGTGCCTGAGCGCTGTGATAAGGCCAACGCTACCCGACACTATCCAATGCTCATCCTAGCCTTCTGATCTGACCGATAGGGCGCCGACGTCGTTGGTTCTAGTAGGTAAGGATTGATTTGGTTGCGTGGTCGTAGATTGAGAACATATCGTGTATGGCTTATCGAGAGTTCTTCGTTGGTGAGAGATTTAGAGTGGATTAATGCAACGGGAATGCATGTCTAAGGCTAGTCAGACCAAATCTAGAACTCCAGGTCGACGACCAACACACCCTACCGCACCTTGCTCCGGTTGCCAACATCGGCTGTTTTGCGGGAAAGTTCTTGTTTGATCCCATCGAAATTGTCAGTCATGGGACCAAGCTTCACAGAGCTACTAATGATAGAGAAGATGCGTTCAGTCGGGCCTCAACCTAGATATGTAGTCGTCTGTCATACTCACCCAGGTCCGAGAGTCCGTGACTCCGTCTATTCATACCATCTAGCCTTTTGCGACGCAAAAGATTCTGCGTACTACGTGTCAGCTATAAGACAGACTGAGATGAGTTTAGTAGAGGATTGGTGAGCATGGTGGGGAGGGGAAGAAAAGTGGGTGGAAAAGAAGCCGTCCCTGGGCCATGGAGACTCTGAGAACAGTCGATCATTGCGTAAGCCGCCCAACGGTTGGAGTCAGGTCGGAGTTTGAAAGACGGCGGCCCCGCTCCACTGCGGGGGGTGGGACTTGGGTTGAACATTGAACGTCGATGAATGATTCTCAGCTCGGTCTATTATTATTAGGAGATACATCCCATGTTTGGACCCCGCAGGATACTGGGACCTGTTGTACATTTTCTACTACGTGCCTACTGAATGTACAACAGCGTGTGCAGAACGACACCAGTACGAAGAAGCCGTTTTACGGGCAACAACTCATGGTATGGTCGTAAGCACACGGATCGAGTCTTGTAGCCCCTTCCTATCTGCACGCATTCATCAATTCTTGCTCTTCTGTTACAGGGTATATTCTCGTACCGTTCATGCATAGAGATTTTCTACCTGATCATCCTCCTCAGGGATAATCAATGTATCGCCTGCCTGGTCTACCGTGTCCTCTGGAATGATGCGAGGGGCACGATACGCGGGGGTCGCGTCATATATGACGAGCACGCTGTGTACAAACGATGCCAGGATGGTCCTTAAGTGGGCATCCTCCATTGTTTTGTTCAACACATCCATCCCGCTTGCTATTTCCCAGTTGGTCGTCATTGCCGATTTTGTTTCTCCCATCATACGGTAGAAGCGGGCTCTCCGAGTCACCAATTCTGTGTTTTGGTCGCACTCGAATACGGCATGAATTTCATCTTCTACAGTGCTGCGGCAGAATCGACATAGCCTGTTCTCGCGTACATCTGCCGAAGACCATCTAAGGGTTTCAATCGCGAGGTGATGACACGACGTGACTAGCCTGCATAGGGATTTGCGGTGGGCAGAGGTAGGAACGAGGAGGTAGGGTTGCAGGCGGAAGTATTTGGCCGGTTTTTTGATCAGGGGCGGCTTTGGATACCTCGTTTGGAGGATGGACAGCTTTTTCGAGTTGTGGAGGTTGGTGAGTACTCGATTCCAGGCCCATTTCTCTACGCCGTCAATCAATTCATCCACACCTTGTAGGGATGCCAGTGAATCGTCGGTAGTGGGTAGTTCTGGGGCCGTCAGCTGAACCATATCCATAATGTCCTTCAGCCAGCATTCCTCGTCATCCAGCCATAGGGACTGTGTCTCTCGTAATGCTGCATGAACTAGCCGCGTCTCGGGGAGAGAGAATAGGTATCTGTAATATCTCAGAGCAAGAATCAACCGTCTAGCGTGTATGGGAAGGATGCCAGTCTCGGTGTATAGGAATGATGTTTCTGAGCGTGGGTGGACCCCGAGCATCCGACGGAGGTAGTACTTCTGGACATCTTCCAGAGAGGCGAGGGCTGTCCTGTTGATGTCGACCACTATTTCGCATCCAAACGTTAGATGGGGGTCAACACGAGCTTGATATAACCATCGCGCTGCTGTACAAGGTAGGGATCCCACCATATTCTCTATGCCGAATGTCGCAGCGCTAACGCTCTTTCCTTTACTGGCACGTTTCTGATAGTGAGAAGTGAAGAACGATTTCCGGAGGGGTGTCGCAGAGAAGAGTACCCCAACGTAGCAATATTCTTGGACCCTTTTGAGGGCTACCCCGTTGACGTGGAAGCTGATGGATGGGTTTAGGTTTCGCAGAACCTTTCCTAGAACCATCCATTCAGTTTTCTCTGCGCTGATGACGTGCATATAGATTGATGTCCACTGCGCAAACTGGTCAATCTTTGTTTGCAACCCTTCGGGGGATAGAGAGAAGAGGACAACATCGTCGGCTTGCTCCAGGTGTGATACCCGTTTACCTCCGAGTATAATGTCGTCCTGATGATCTGAGACGAATTTCGGCAGGGACGAGAAGAAGATATTCCATAGGATTGGCGATGCTGTATCACCTGTGAGTAGGCCAATGGTTGACCTAAACACCTCCGAGAAATCATCCCCGTTGCGGACGATATATGACATATCTTTATAGGCTCTTCGCAGCCAGTCAAAGAATTTGCCGCCAACCCCGGTTCGGTACAACGAGGCCCACAGGGCCGAGAGATTTGTCCAGGGATATGCATTCTTTAGGTCGACGAAGCATACGTACAGCGGCTTTCCGAGGGCCTTTGCCTTGTCGCGTGCACAGTGTAGTATGAATGAGTTGTCGTGTGTCCGATGGTTCTCCCTGAACCCATTCTGTGAGTCTGGCATTATATTGTTATCCTCAGCCCACTCCCTAATTCGACCATCCAGGATTAGAGTGAGTGACTTCAGCAGGCAGCTTTCTAGCCCAATGATTCGGTAGCTGTCGGCTGATGTGGGGTCCTTGTTCTTTTTCAGGATACCGATGAGGACAGTCCTTCTCCAGGAACTGGGTGAGTCACATCTGTCCAGGCATGCTTGGAAGAGTTCTGTCAGGATGTCGTTGGGGATACGGGATATTGTCTTGTATGTGACTTTATCCGCTCCTACCGCTGACCGTACTGAGTGGTTCTTTAGTTTCTCTTTCACCGTAGCGACCTCTGCCTCTGAGATGTTGCGACTCCAGACTTGTTTAGCAGAGTGATCTGTGGTACGGAGAGGAATGGCTGCTGACACGTCGTCGTATAATTGCTGGTATGCGGAGTTGAAGTGTGTGGGTGCTGGGACTACGGGGTTAAGACGTGCTTCGAACACCTCCTTCAGTTGTTGGGCGGTAACTTTAGCCGGTCTACTTTTCTCATCGGTCCATTTCCTAATCACCTTCCAGAACTCGGCACCCGTGCGTGTGGAGATTAGTCGCTTTAGGTTGTGAGACTGGTTCGTGCGTTCTTTCTCCCGGTTTCTATGATTTCCACTGTACGTGGGCTCATTCGGGTCTATTACGCTTTCTGGCAGGTCCACCCCTTTCTCTGCAGGTAGTGGTGTCTCTGCGACGCGTGTAGAGCACTTCGGGATTCCCTTCCCATCACGGCTCGGCGTCGGTGCAAGGTCGATCCATTGGGGCAGGATTGGGAGTCGTGGAGGAGATATTAGAACGCAGGTCGTGCATGCGAGGTCCCACGCTCCATAGGAGTGGTTGTTAAAGGTTGCCGTTTTACACTGCCAATCTATGTCCGCCGTTCTCTTCATGATGAATTTTGTACACTCCCAGAGGAGATCGGCGTCTGGTCCCTTCCAACCCTCCTCAGCAATTACACCCATCCGAAAGTTGAATGTTCGAATGATGTCCTCGGATGGAATGTGGATCCGTATTGACTTAGACGGGTCAGATGTCTGAAGGACGTGGAGGATGCCAGACAGCAGGGCCCTTTTGACTGTTTGTCGACCAACCGCAGGGAATGAGCTGTTACGAGCACAATTAGGGCCCCAGTAGGCCCCGAAGCAGGCCCTGTACACCCCGCATGCATCTCTATCTCTTGCTGCTTGGATATGTACAGAGGAAGTGGGCGATTTTGATGTCGCCGAGCCGTATAGGCGAAGGGTTTTCGTTCTATCATTGACCGCTGCATCGATAGCTGCTCTTGCTAGCAGGTCAAGGAAGGATGAGCCATTGGGTTCTGCGGTTGCCCTTGGGCCCACCGATTGGTCATTGACAGGTATGGGCGATGGTATCGAAATCGTGATTGATAGGGTTGCGTGGTCTGACGATTCCTTGAAGCAGTCTCGGATGGTCATTTTCTTCGTGATTGAAGACATCATTCCCACCGACATCATAATGTAATCCACTGTTGCGTGGCCTCCATGGAAGGATGTGAAGCTTCCCGGGGAGTCCACTTCGTACTCTGTTCCATTCAATAGGACCATGTTCATCTCCTTCCCCGTTCTAACCAACCACTGTCCCCTTGAATTACTCAGTCTATCACTCGACAAGCGACTGAAATGGTCGGAGGGCGATAGTTGTGAAGTGCGAGCGTTTGCATCGAAGCAGATCATCACCTCTTTCCCTGCTGCCGTGCATACTTGCAGAACCTCTTCCAGCCTGTCTTTCGGTTGTACGGTCTGTCGCCGAGCCCATGTACTATTTTCGGGCGGAAGATAGGAGCCGATTAGGAAAAGAGAAGGAAAGTCAAGGACGATGAGATCTTCTGTAGTGAGTTCTGAGCGAACTTTGAAAAGTCTCGCTAGTTTGGCTTTATACACCACAGCCACCCCTCCGCCTGATTGCATCCCTTTGCTCGATAGGTTTCTTGGTGCTGAGAGAATGTCATATCCTTGGGGTAGTGGAAGGGCGGTGTGTTCGTCTGGTGTCAACCATGTTTCTTGGAAGATCACAATATCATTCTGTTCAATGAACGACACAATTTCCGGGTACTGGATTTTTAGACGGAAGTTTCCGTTGATATTCCATGATGCAATTGCGAGGTCAATATCAGTAGGGGTCACAGGTCGGAGTCTAGTTTATTGTATATTTAAATGGTAAGTTCATATTATGGTAGGTGTATCATGTAGGGCGATTGTAATTACCGAGTCGAGGGGCCGGGGTTAGAGGGACCGGGGAAGGTGCCCGTGTATGTACCCATTGGATTGTATGTCGTCTCGTCAACAAGCTCAGCACACAGGCCATGCAGTTCTGGTAGGTCCGGGTCCGTGTTGTTGGAATTGAGGACCATCGCGTAGGTGTTAGCGGCCTCGGCGGAGCGGAAGTGCATCTCGATGAATCCACGAGATCCTTTCTTCCAGTTAGCCGTTACCAGCTCCATAGGGGAGAGTCTGAGTGTGCGCATGATCGCCTGTGCAATACTAACTGGGTGTCCCGCAGCTTCGGTGTAGCCAGTCACTACTGTAAACGTCCCGTCCATCTTTGCCTTCTTGGAGCTACCACGTTCCGCTGGTCGCTCAGCCGGCCGCTTTCCTTTCATGGAGCTGCTGAGGGGCGGGTTGAAGGACGTTCCAGTCCTAATTGGTGGACCCTCTGTACTCGAAGGGATGGTTGGGATGACCGTGGCCTGGGACACAATGTGGGGAATAGTAAGTGGTGTCGTGCCCACTGTTGGCTGGCCTTGGCCGCTAAAGCCAGCAGACGAAGGTACAGGTGGCGTGAGGGTAGTGGGGGCACGTTGTTGGATCAAGTGAGCGCCAGCAATATTGGTCGGGGTGGCTGGGTTCTCTTGTACCGACGATGTAGAGACCGGGTGGAGAGGAGGCCGAGCGACTATAGAGCGTAGCTCCTCGATGTTTGCCTGGAGCGACGAGATCATGTCCATGGCTTCCTCTCGGGATTGACACCTGCCAATGAGGGTGGCGAGGTCATTGAAAGCAAGGCGGGTTTCTCTGACGCTCTCACTGACATCCCGGAGGCTCGCTTGTATGGTCCTAGACGTGTTGACAAGGGAGGTGATGATAGGGTCTCTGGCCAGGTCTATGAGGCCGGTATTCCCGGCACCGTTGGCAGGGAGTTGCGAGTCTTGGATTGTGCGCGCAAGGGCCTGTAGGTCCCGACGCGATTCCTCCTCCCGAGCTTTGGCCTCGTCGGCGATAGCCTGTTGCGCACTTTCGAGTTGGTCAAGTCGTTTCGCATTCCCTTTGATACTGGTCACGACCCTGGGGTATGGGTTAGTTAGAGATATTATGTTGAGTGGGTGACATAACGCATACCACTTCCTATTAGCAGTCCACACTGTGCTTCCAGGTTGATCTGCTAGTGAGTTCTCGTCAAGATCATCGTCTTTGTCCTTCG
This sequence comes from Marasmius tenuissimus, assembly GCA_029532415.1. Lineage (NCBI taxonomy): Eukaryota > Fungi > Basidiomycota > Agaricomycetes > Agaricales > Marasmiaceae > Marasmius > Marasmius tenuissimus. Next base: position 6,086,432 of record JAQOTA010000050.1, on the reverse strand, counting down.
GATCTCCAGAGACGGAAGCCATGGACGCCGTCTTTCTCAATCCGCGGCGAGATTTGCGAGGAGAGATGGGCTGTTGGCTCGAGGAAGTAGGCGTGGCAATGTTTGGTCCTTCGTCCCCAGTGGGATGTCTACCGGGGTTAAGTTGTTAGGTCCATGCACATAAACCTGACGGGCGGCGGGACATACTGATTCGTACTGGCAGGTTCAGATACACCAGAGATATCATTCTCCTGTTGTTGGACTGGTCTCGCACTGGGCGTAGTTAGATTTGCCGCAATCGTTGCGACAGGCGTAAGACGTGGTTGGTCGACTTGTCGCTCGTCACTGTTGGCGGCGCCACCGTTGTTATTGTTGGCGGAGTAGGAGTCGCCAGGCCCAGTCGACTGGCTGACTTCAGAGTCGATGGGGATTTGGTTGGTGTTTGGGGACATAGTGACACGATTAGGAACGGAGTAAGAGGTAGCGGGTGAGGAGTATTGGCAGAGAAGCTGATTTTACGGGGCTGTTTCGATAAGGCAGGTATGTCCAGGTCTCTACTTCCTCCGGCTCCTTAAGAGGTCCGCGGAGTTGGCAATTGGGACAAGGTTGAGACTCATAGATCTAGAAACTACGACCAGTTTCAAATCTGAGTCAAGATTTCTTCAAATTTTATGTCTTCCGTGTTGTCCAGAGGCTTGCGAGGTCAGTCTTTGAATAGGCAGCATCTGGCTGTCTGACCGTATTGACCCGGTTTTCACTGACATATTATCCAGTAACCCGCCGATCAAGGGCCGGAACGCGTTTCACGTTTAGGCAGGCCGTGTCATATCCGTCGCCTTTGCAATTGCTGGGTGTAAAGATCAAGCGTCTTCGTTGTTATAGGTACCAGGCAACTCGACATGCGGTGTTCAGAGTATGCGGTAGATGGTGTACAGAGTAGACAGTAGGAAGTAGGAAGTAGGAAGTAGAAGGGGGGATTGGCTGCAGTGTTCTATATCTGACCTCTGAGCTGGATGAGGGGGTCGTGTAACGTATTGTGCGGTGACGCTGGTACTGGGCCAGGATTGACTGGCATCCGAGTCCATTTGAAACCGTTGCAGGCGTCCTAACGACCTTCCACTCCTCCTTGCGAGGGCCGAGAATATATCTCTGATTTTGTTGGGGGATCTAGAGTACGGGCATCGAGTACGGCCGTTACTCTGATAGCCTCCGACAGGCTGTGATGCCCGCTGCTCAGCACTGATAGTCTGATGAGCTTGGGTAGATCTGTGAGCAGGAAGAGCGATGAGGAGTATGCCACGTAGCGTTTGTCTCAGCGAAAACTGCTTCCTCCTTTCTCTGTTATAGCATCCTCGTCTTGCGCCAGCTCTCCTTCATCCCAATCCCTTCCAGGCTCTTTCGGGTTCCTTGGTCTCTACGGCTTCGTCGTCTGTTGCCTACTTGCTGCTGTTTTTTGTCGTTGTCGCCCGTGGGAGTCGTAAGATTGGATAGTACGGTCTATGTTCGAGAAGATCCAAGTACACTATAATGGTATAACCTATCAACTCGCTTCCTACTCAAGTCTCATAGCGTCTCAAAGCGGTCGCCTAAGCCTTGACAATCAGACATTTCAAGTCACCACAATAACTTACGGAGAGCTCGGAATCTGAAAGACGGCGCGGCACCCGTGGATCAATCTTTCTCGATTTTTTTTATCTTTACTATTGCATTTGATGCTACCCACTGTGCACCTTTACCTGCTCCTGCTCTCCTGCAACCCAGTCCGAGTCGCATTCTATTTTGGGGAAAAAGAAGGTGATTATGATACTTGTGCTACCTACCCACGAAATGTTGAAACGCGATATCCCACGATAAAAGAGAAATCAAAGCATCAATTCGCCAAGTACATCAAGTGCTTTGCCAATAAACTGAATTTTAGGCTCTCTTTCGATATGGTGGCAGCTCCGACTCGATGTCCTGAGGCTGCTCTTGATCTGTACCAGAAGCTGAGGTTGCTGAACTGTACTGGGAGGGAATGTACTGAATTTGGGGCCTCCTCGGACCGCCTGAAGGGATCATTGTTGATGGATATGGTTGAACATGACCTGTAGTTAGGTCAGCCTTCCTCAGGAGCCACAAATATTGATTGAAAAGAAAACTTACCGTGGCGAAATCCACGTTGGACCATAGGAGCCACGGTGTTAGGACCGCTGGGGTGCATGAACGAAGCCGCAGGCTCTTCCGAGGCCTGCTTTATACGATCCCTTCTTCGCAACCACCACAGACCAATGACAACCAAAACCGTCAAGATAACGGCCGCTACAGAGACTCCCACCACAAGTCCCGTTGAAATCCCTTCATGATCAACGCTGTTCTGTGGCTCGTTCGTCGACCCTGGGAGGATATCTGATGTCGCGCTCGATTCTGGAGGAGGATCTGTAGCGGAGCTTGTCGGTGTATATTCGATATAGTCGAGCCATAAGCGCTTATCCTCGTCATTGAGCAACATGTTCAAAGTATGTTCTTTATCGGCCCGAAGCGACATATTGGAATATAATGTGTGATTGTAGAGCGTGTCCTTTGACGGGCTTCGATCGAATGTAAACATATTTTGGCCATCATCGTCAAGAGTAAATATTGCGAGTGATGTCTTGTTCCTGTTATCCTTGAGAACAGTTCCTTTCACTTCCACTGTGGTCCCTGGTGGTAGTTTACCGCGAGGCTGAGTTAACGTCGGAGTATCCAGATAGATATAGAAGTTGGCGCACCGTTGAACCGTAGACTCACAGTCGCCCCCACAAAGAAGCTCCCGTGGCTCGTTGTCTTGTACTCGTTTGGATCGGCCCTGCGACTTTTCTCCCATTTTGTGTCTTCGGAATAGCTTAGGATGGTCTTATCGCTGTCATCAACCTTGATTTTTGACATATACACTAAACTAGACTCATCATCACCGGGCTGTCAAGACAAGCAGGATGGGATACTCACAAATTTGAACTCGATAAAACGGACGTTGTAGACTTGGTCAAAAGAGGGACGAATGCTCAATCGCACGTCGTGAGTTCCTAAGTAGCTTCGGGTTTCTAGGGATGTCCGTGTAAATCTTATATACGCCGAGAGCTGTCCGGCTTTGTTGCCCTAAGTAGAATAAGTTCATCAGTAGCTGATGGAACGACCGCTCGGAGATGAAACCATAAGGTAAGCGCTGCGAATGCTGTAGCGTCTCCACCATGAAAAGCCAACATCCGATAGCAGCTAAGTAGCACCGTACTTGAAATATGGTGCACACGGCCTGGTCACCGCTACTTTTGTACAGAAATTTTAGCACATGCAATCCAAACATATTGACTGACTGTCTGACAGTGATAGTTCATTGGAGCAAAACTGACCGAGTTCATCTTTCAATGTCCGGCCAGTTCGGCGTGGCGCCTAAATGCTCTGTCAAACGCCCGTTAAACGCCGGCTGAGGCTGGCCCAACGTTACCGTATTTTCGAGGCGCTGGGATTGCTCATGAGGGGGGTTTTCAGCACCAGAAAAGCCTGGGGTGGTGGAAGATGGTAGTTGTCGGGCCGGTTCTGGCGGGTTCTGAGACCCTGCTCAGTCAGGCGGCCAGGACCATCGCTGCTGGATCGACATGGCGCGTGTCCAAACTAGTGGTGACTAGGCCGTATGCACAACAGCAAAAGGCGTTGCTAGGTTTGGACTTCCGTGGTGACGGGATCCCTTGCCAAGAGGTTCCTTTATATCAGCGGTTCGGACGCGCGCATCAAATTGCAAATGCGTACCCAGGTGGGTGGGTGGTCAAATTCCGTTTAGCCACCTATGTCTTCACGCCCTTGTGCTATGCCTGCCATCTCAGCGTCTAGCATTGTGGCAGTTCGACTCAAAAGAACTTACCGATTCCAGGGCGGTGGGGTTGACGGTAATCAATTGGGATATATACTTACACAGCCGTCGTGAGAGTTCCGGAACACTGTATGTGTATGTGCTGTTAGATGATTGCCCTTGCATCAATGGGGTCGCATCCCGATCCTGTCAAAAATAGGTTCAGTGGGTATTGGTATCGGAGACGTTCAGACTAGACGCCAGTAATACGGACTCACCCTGCTACTCACCGTCATATTGTTCCTGCTGATCACTCGATCACCCGGCTTCCTCCCGCGACTCGGACACTCAGTCTATACGAGTTGAGAATCACGAGAGGGAGATTGCATTTAAACTTCAAACCACTCGAGGATGACATGTCCATCGCATTCCTGCCATATGAGGCCAGAGAAGATATGAGGTCGAAAATTGCGGCTTGCATCCAGTGTTCATACACAATCGCCGCGATTCATTACTGTGTTCATTCCTGGGGCGAAAGATCTAATCATCGCCTACCAGTAGATATTACCCACCAGTGGCCATTACAGCAGTACGACACGTCTCGCGTTCCAAACATGTTGATAGGGCGAACTTGTCTGATATATCTACGTGGTTGTGAAAATGTATCAGCCAGCATGGTGAGACGGCTTGACTCCCTGCCAGCAAAGCGCAAGCCAAACAACATACCATCCATGTCATTGAGCGTGCAATGATAATAACGCTCAGAATAGCGCTTTCTCAGAGCCAAAGCTGGAGCATAGATCAACCAAAAGTCATTAGGCAGATATATGCGGAGCTGGTGAAGAACTCGGTACTCTCCAACCTTGAGAGTACCAGTTGTGTTTCCTTCTCACAAACCCCACGATAACAGCGCCGCCTAGTTTAACGGAAGGAATCTAAATCATTGACTTGTTCTCCGGCACGATCAACAGCCAGTAACTCACGAACATGATGACCCAACTGAGACCCTCGACCCTCATTCGTCACGCAGAGGAACCATTGACCAATGCTACCCAATGCTACCCAACGCTCACCTTAACCTTCTGATCTGACTGATAGCAACGTCGTTGGCTTAGTAGGCAAGGATTAATTCGGATTCGCGGTAGTAGACTGAGGACATATCATATATGGCCTGAGCGGGAGTTCTGTGGTGGTGAGAGATGCGGAGAGCGAAGTAGAGTGCGACGGATATTCGTGTGTAGGGACTAGTTATCACAGATCCCGACCATAGAAAGGCCCAGGACGTACCAGGACCCACCACGCCCCCCTCATGGAGCTGCCAGCGCTTCAGCATCGGCTGTGTTGACAGACATATATTCTTCTTTTGTCCCATCAGAAATTGTCGGCCACGGGACTGGGCTTCACAGACCTACTAATGACAGAGAAAACACGTAAGTCAGGCCTCAATGTAAATGGTTGCTTGTCGTACGCGCCTAGGTCCAAGAGTCCCGAATTCCGTCTGATCGTATCATCCGCCTTTACAACGTGTTTTCATGTTTCGTGCCAACTGAGACGAATTAAGGTAAAATGAGTAGAGAACTGATGAGCATGGTGGGGAGGGGAAGAAGGTAGATGGGAAAAGAGCCGTCTCTGGGCCTGAGCCATGAAAATTCAAATTGAGGTAAGAGGTAAGAGGTTGACCTACGGTGGTCCCATTTAGGAACTGCAGGGTTCCGTAGCCTGTGTGACTGCCAGTTAGTCGCAAGTGTGAGATCATCATGATGCGCCAGTCGCCCAGCGGTCGGAGTTTAGATGATAGCCCCACTCCACTCCGCTTGGGCAGTTGGATGTTGGCCCTCAGAGTCAAAATTCAACGTTCACTAGTACTCTAGCCCGTAGAGAGACCGAGGACGTACCACACCCTACCACACCTTCCTCCAGCTGTCAGCATCGGCTGTTTTGACGGGAATGTTCTTGTTCTATCTTATCGAAATTATCACTCATAGGACTGAACTTCGAAGTTCGTAGGGCTACTAATGGTAGAGGGGATGCGTTAGGTCGAGCCTCACTCTAGGTATGTTGTCTATCATATGCACCTAGGTCCGAGAATCCTAGACTCCATCTATTTATAACATCCAGCCTTTTGCAACACGAAAGGTTCCACGCAATACGTGCCAGCTATGATACAAATTGAGGTGAGTTGAATAGAGGACTGGTGAGCATGGTGGGGAGGGGAAGAAAAGTGGGTGGAAAAGAAGCCGTTCCTGGGCCATGGAGACTCTGAGAACAGTCGAGATCATTGCGTAAGCCGCCCAACGGTCGGAGTCAGGTCGGAGTCTGAAAGATGGGGGCCCCGCTCTGCTGCGGCGGTGGAACTTGAGTTGAACGTTGATTCCCAGCTCAGGCTTTTATCTAGGCTCGAAAAGATGTAAGTACACTATATTCATAGTCTATCGACTCGCTTTCTACTCAGAGCGTCTCAAGGTGGTCGCCTAAGCCTTGACAATTCGACATTTGAGTCACTACATCAATTAGTATCAACTTACGGTGAGCCCGGAATCTGAAACTTAGAAATGGCGCGGAGCCCATGGGTCAATTTTTCTCGATTTTTTTTATCTTTACTATTGCATTTGATGCTACCCACTGTGCACCTTTACCTGCTCCTGCTCTCCTGGAATCCAGTCTGAGTTACATTCTATTTCTGAGAAAGAAGGTGACTAATATATCCACGAAATGTCAAAACACGATATTCCAAGATCGAAGAGAAATCAAAGCATCGAATTCGCAAAGTACGTCAAGCAATTCGCCAATACGCTGGACTTTAGGCTATCTTACGATATGGTGGAAGCTCCGACTCAATGTCCTGAGGCTGCTCTTGATCAGTACCAGAAGCTGAGGTTGCTGAGCTGTACTGGTAGGGAATGTACTGCATTCGGGTCCTCCCCGAACCGCCTGTAGGGCTCATGCTTAATGGATATGGTTGGACTTGACCTATGGTTTGGTTAGTTTTCCTCAGGAGTCACAGATATCAATCGAAAAGAAAACTTACTGTGACGAAATCCCCGTTGGACCATAGGAGCCATGGTGTTGGGACCGCTTAGGTACGTGAACGAAGTCGCAGGCTCCTCCAAGGCCTGTTTCATACGTTTCCTCCTTCGCAACCACCACAACCCGATGACAATCAGAACCGTCAAGGTGGCCGCCGTTACAGAGACTCCCACCACAAGTCCCGTCGAAATCCCTTTATTATCAACGCTGCTGCGTGGTTTGTTTGTGGCAGTTGCTCCATCTGGCGCCACGCTCGACGCTGGCGGGACATTCGATGACGCATTCAATTCTGGAGCGGCATCTGTAGCGGAGTTCGTGGGCGTATATTCAATATAGTCGAACCATAAGCGGTATTGCAGGTCGTTGAGCGACATAGTCAAGGTATGTTCCTTATCAGACTGAAGCGAAAGATTGGAGTATAATGTGTGTTGATAGAGCATGTCGTTTGACGGTTTACGTTCGAATGTGACCGGATTTTGATCATCTTCGTCGAGAATGAATATGGCGAGTGATTTGTTGTTGCTGCCCTCCTTGTCCTGGAAAACAGTTCCTTTCACTTCGACCGTGGTTCCTGGTGATGGTTTGCCGTGAGGCTGAGTCGACGTCAAAGTGTTCAGATAGATATAGGGGTTGCGTACCGTTGAATCGGAATGTTACAAATGCCCCCGGAAATGAGCTCCCGTGGCTTGTCGAAAAGTACTCGTTTTTATCGGTCCTGCCGCTTTTTTTCCAGCCTGTGTTTGCAGAATAGCTTAAGATGGATGTGGCGCTGTCATCCACAATCTCCGACATGTACACTGAACTGGACTCGTCACCACCAGGCTACCAAGACAAGTAGGATGAGATGCTCACAAATTCAAACTCGATGAAGTGAACGTCGTAGAGTTGGTCAAAAGAGAGTTGGATTGTGAATCGCAGGACGCGAGTTCCTGATTAGTTCTGGATCTCTGGATGTTCGTCACCAGTGCAAACCTTATCTACAGCGGGAGCTGTTCAATGTCGCATTGACTGAAACAAGGCCAGCGGCTGATAATACGATCGCACGGAGGTGACGAGAGACCATAAAGTGAGTGCTGTGGGAATGCTGTAACGTCCCGGCATTGAAAGCAACTTGAAACAACGCCGGACAGCAACTCAGTGGCCGTAACTCGAACTAGTAAAAGGCGTATCGCTGCCAAATTCAAGCTTTCGCGGTGACGGGATCCCTTACCAAGAGGCCCCTATACTATGTCGGCGGTTCAAACGCTCATCGAGCTGCAAATCAGTACTTTACTTAGATGGATGGCTGAAAGATTTCGTTGAGTAACCATCTGTGTCGTCAGGGCCCTTCTGCCACCCCTGCTTTCTCATCTGTGATTGCGGCAGATCGTCAAAAGAAACTACCGATTCCAGGGCGGCGGGGACGACAGTAATAGATTGAGATGTATATACTTACACAACCGCCATGAGAGTTCCAGGAATACTGTATGCATATGTGATGTCAGATGATCACCTCCACGCATCCGCATCAATGGGATGTTTTTTAACCCTACCAAAGATAAGATCAGTGGGTATTGGGATCGAAAACGTTCAGCCTGGACGCTAGTCATTCGGACTCATCCTGCTACTCACCGTCATATTGTTCCCACTGATTACTCGATCACCCCCTTCTCCCGTGACACTCAGTCTATGCGAGTCAGTGAGAGTTGCGAGAAGGAGATTACAGCCAAGCTTCAGAACGCTCGAAGATGACATGTCCATCGCGTTCCTGCCATGAGGCGAGAGAGAATATGAGGTCGAAAATTGCGACTTGCGGCCGGTGCTCATACATGATCGCCGCAATTCAATGCTGGGTTCATTCGTGGGGCGGGAGATCGAATCATCACCCGCCAGTGATTATTACAGCAGTGCGATACGTCTCGCGTTCCAGACATGTTGATAGGGCGGACTTGTCTGATTACTTCCGTGGCTGTGAGAATGTATCAGCCAACATAGTGGGACGGCTTCCTGCCGACAAAGCGCGAGTCGAACGACATACCATCCATGTCATTGAGCATGCACTGATAATATTGCTCATAACAGCGCTTTCTCTGAGCCAAAACTGGAGTATATATCAGCCAAAAGTTATCAGGCAGGATATATGCGGGCTGGTGAATAAGTAGTACTCTCCAGTTTTGAGAGCACCAGTTGTCTCCTCACGAGCCCCACGATAACGGCGCCGCCTAGTTTAACGAAAGGAGCCCAGATCATCAACTTGCCTTCTGGGACGGTCAATAGCCAGTAACTCACGAACATGATGACCCGACTAAGACCTTCGACCTGACCTGGGAGGACCTCATTCGTCATGCGGAGGAACCATCGACCCACGCTACCCAATGCTACCTAACGCTCACCTTAGCCTTCTGATCTGACTGACAGCAACAACGTTGGCTTACTAGGCAAGGATTGATTCAGATACGCGGTAGTAGACTGAGGACATTGAGCGGGAGTTCTGCTGTGATGAGAGATGTGGCGAGCGTAGTAGAGTGCTATTCGTGTCTAGGATTAGTCGGTACAGATCCTGACCATAGAAAGACCCAGAACGTACCAGCGTACCACGTCCTCCTCAAGCTGTCACTATCGGCTGTGTTGACGGGCATATTCTTATTTTGTCCCATCGGAAATTGTCGGGCACGGGACTGAGCTTCACAGGGCTACTAATGGTAGAGAAAACGCGTAAGTCATATCAGGCCTCAATGTAAATGGTTGCCTGTCGTACGCACCTAGGTCCAAGAGTCCCCGAATTCCGTCTAATCGTATCATCCGCCTTTACAACGCGTTATACTCGTACTCGTACAGTAAAGTTTCTTCATCTTTCGTGTCAACTGAGACAAATGGAGGTAAAATGAGTAGAGAATTGATGAGCATGGTGGGGAGGGGAAGGTGGATGGGAAAGTAGTTGTCCCTGAGCCATAAAATTCTAATTGAGATCATGATGCGCCAGTCGCCCAACGGTCGGAGTTTGAAAAGATGACCCCGCTTCACTCCCGCTCGGGCGGTTGACCGTTGATATCTGTTGACTCTCAACCCCGACGCCCTGCTACTGCTCAAGCGCCTAGCGTTTGCACCATAGCTCTGGGCTTTAGTATATTCTCGAAAAGATGCAAGTACACTATATGCATTGCCTGCCCGACTCGTTTCTTACTCAGAGCGTCTCAACGTGATCGCACACTGAGCCCTGGCAAATCCACAATTCGCTCTTCCGTCAGACCACTATCATCCAGTGTAGCTTCAGAAAGCAAGGAGATGAACCACACGTTCATTCGAATTTCATGTATAGAACACAAAAACAGTGATACAGGATGGCAGTGTGGATACGGGAGCTCGAGATGGACGAGAAGACTCTTGATCTGTAGCAGTGGGCTGTGGAGAGGTCATTTGGGAACTTCTCGATCCATCTGACCCTACAAGCGGAGATGGTGGGGTGCTGATGGTGTCATACTAGGCTGAGAACTTGGCTAAGCTGAGGTATGTAAAGATCGTTCATGACGCGTAGAGAGAGAGGGTGACGGCGAATCGCATAAGAACTTGGTATACGAGCGGGAGTAAGCGTGACTTGCATACTAGAAGGTGCCTGTTGTCCTTGTATATGATATAGATTGTTTAGCTAGCGTTCTTCCGGAGAGATGTAGGGCTTTGGGGCCCATGAAAGTGCAATTCTACGTGCTGATTCGTCAAGAAGCCATCTCCAAAATTTTCCAGAAGCTTAGAGAAGGTCATTGAAGTAAAGCAGTAAATGGCAGTCCATCACAAGAGGTGTCGCCTGTCTCAGTCATATATAAAGTCTCCCGGCGCCTTTAACATCAAGATATCCACACATTCTGCATTGGCTTGAACTTTCAAGGGTGTCAGGGGGTGCTCTCACTACCTTAATTGGTCGGTACTTCAGGACGACAGGTAATGTTGCAAGATAAAGGGTGGCCAGAAATGGCAAGCCAAGCGTAATTTTTGTAAAATTATGGTAACTCCTCAGGAGGGCTGAATATTTAAATCTACGTTCTATGCTGTTTCTCGGTACGGTGGAGGCGACACATTCATCTGTTGAGCCTGCCCTTGATCCGATGAACCAAAATTCAAGCTCGAGGGATCCGAAATTGAACCCAATGGTCCGGAACCTGAGCTCGACATGAGGATATTCCAATCAGTTTTCTCGCGGAAACGGAATGGTCAACTATGAACACACCCTGAAGAAACTGCACTTCGGTGATTGGCAACGAATCCTCTTCACCCGAGGCCTTCAAATGCCTTCTCCTCCACCACACGAGCGTGACAAGCAGGGCTATCACTACGACCGCCGATATAGATACTCCTGACACAAGACTTTTTGAAACGCTGCCACTATCGTCGTTCTGTGGTTGGCTCGAAACGGTTACTCCGTTCGTTGTCGTGCTCGGGGTGGACGTCATTCCATTGGTCAATAGAGTGCTCGAGGTTGCAGGGGTATTCATCGCTGCCCCTGGCACCGATGTATAATCGATGTAGTCAATCCACCGATACTCGTCGGGATCAAAAAGGGCTATCGTCAAAAAATGTTCCTTCTCAGCTGATAGAGAAGGACTGTTGTAAAATGTCTGCTGATAGAGAACGGAGTCGTTAGATGAATTTCCTATGTCGAACGTAGTTATTATGTTGGAGTCGAGAGCGAATTCCGCATATGGTCGGTTTTTGCTGTCTTGCTTGTGCTGGAGGATAGTTCCTTTCACTTGCACCGAAGTTCCTATTAGGTTACCGTGAGGCCAGCCTCTCAGCTCGAGTCAGAGGCCTCCGTACCGTTGAACCGAAATGTTACAGTGGACCCTGATTTTTGGGTGCCGTGGCTCGTCGACAAGTACTCGGCCTTATCGTCTATTTTTTTATTCCAGCCGTAGCCTCCATTCGAATAAATGAGCCTGGATAAGTCGCTGTCATCCACGCGTTGTCGCTCCATGTGATATGAGCCTGAACCGTCGCTATCAGGTAACCAAAATAGATAGGAAGAGATACTCACAAGTTGCTTGATAAAGCAGACTTCGTAGAATTGGTCGAAGGTGTGGGGTGCATTCAACTGCATGTGTTTATATGTTCCAGTGGCAGGCGGTCCAATGGTGCCATCCGGGTTCATCGGCGACTGACAGAGGGATCAGGTGAAGGCAGGGACAGAAAGACTATCAGCTGCTGAGCACTGTGAGTGTGGTTCGAGAAATGAGATGGTTTGCCAACAGCACGGCCACAGCCACAATCAGAGCCTCCCCATCAAAAAGGCCGACTGGGCATGAGTCCTTGGTCTTCGGACTATCCTGTAGTGCTTCAGGGTAGAAGGTCAGTTTGTGCCAAAGACACAAATCTAAAGGATATCCGAGAGATCCTGTGCGCTGTTGAGGCACGTGTGCAGCGCATAGGTATGGGCAAAGGCCCGAAGGGCCTTCAAGCCCCCGCGAGACTTCGACGCAATGGACACTTGGTCGACTGAGATGGGCGGGAGGGAGAACTCTTGTCCTAGAAGTGCTCAGTTGACCTCAAGTGCTTCGTCGAAGGCATCCCGCAAGGGCAAATGAAAGGACGCACGGGAAAACTTCGGGACTCTCCCGATGACGTCGGAAGGGGTGCATTCTGCTGGACTTGCACCCCGCTTGACGTCATTGCTGGTTTTCCCGTCTGTCATTGGCCGTCTGAGGGTGAGGAGGGTGGGTGAAAAGAGAACGAGCGGGCACGAGCTCAGAGGCTTGAGGGGACGGCCATGATGGAGGTGCAGGAAGAAGTTCCGGCAGCACCACGTGGCCGTCCGAAGACCTCAAGCTGCCTCACGCTCGTTCCTCGCATATGTCAGCTCAACAACCACGGCTCAAAAACTGCAGTGACAATTGCGACCAGGGCGGTTCTGCGCAACAATATATTCAGCCGCAGCCGTTCATGGCTATTGTAATCAAACCTTCTACCGCTCACCCTCTGTCTCTCATCCGAGTCCTGGCCTTTCGTTGCCCGTTTTTCTTTGACTCAACTTGAAGAACCCTCCGAATTCCAGGCGGCGGAGTTGCTGGTAATAACCCGGGATATATATATCGTGCATCCCAGTAAGACTGAATATTCATCAATAAGTACATGTCGTTCGATAGTCACACCTGTCCATCTGTATCAATGGGTCGCATCTTCGAGTCCTGCGAAAAAAACTAGCTCGAGACGCGCTAGCAATTGGGATCTTCTCTACCACTCACCTTCATATCTTTAACGTCACCCACCCGGTCACTCCATGCTTCCCGTGACACTAGAACCTCAGTTCGCGGTATGTGATTTTGATTCCCCGTCACTCTCCCTCCCAGCCCGGTATCTTGCACGCCTGCACTCAAGTTGGAGGTGAAATTCGTTCTGAAGCCAGTGCTCAGCTCGAGCATCAAAGCTGTGTTTTCTTCGTAACCTCGGGCTCCCGGTATCTTGATCCTCGAATTCAAGATGACAAGAAGAGAATTGCAATATAGCTTCGCAAGATTAAGTCCGAGGATGACATGTCCATCCCGATCCGGCCATATGAGGAAAAATATGAGATCGAAAGTTGCGGCTAGTGCTAAGATTATGGCCGCGATTTAATACCTGCAATCCTATTCCTGAGGCGAGAAGAGCCTATGAATACTCACCAGTAACTGTTCCGGTCTCCATAGTTAGTAAGATAATACGTCTCACTATGTTCTGGGTGTGCTTGTAGGTCGACTTTGTCCGGTATAGCTATGATGCGTTGAGACAGCTCCCAGGAGGCGTAATGTGAGTTGGGCGACGTACCACCCATGTCATTGAGCATGCAATGATGATATCGCAAACAGCGCTTCCCCCGAGCCAAAACTAGAACTCATCGGATCAGTGTTCATTGAACACCAGGGATGACCAGAAAGAAATAAGAGTCGTACGGAGCTGGCGATGAAACAGTATTCTTTCAGTTTTGAGAGGACTTGTGCTTCTTTCCCACGAATCCCAGCAGCAATGGCGCCACCTAGTTGAACGAGGGCAGTCTAGCCCGTGTCATTCGCTTGTGCAGACTATGTAGAAACTGGTGACTCACAAGCATGATGACCCCGACTAAGGCCTTTGATCTGGAAAGAATCCATATTCGCCATGCGTAGAAACCTTCGACCAAGAATGCAACTACGAAAGATGTCGTCAAAGAGGGCTCGGCGGCTTAGTAGTCGACATGGACCGGACAGACCTAGTCCGTCAACAAAGCATAGATCTATCCAAAGTAGACCAACTTCGTTCAGACGGTTCATGTTCCCGAAGCCTTTCGCGAAGGTGGTATAATTGTCGTAGGTTACCATGACTGTTTGAGAAGTGTCAAGGAGGACAACCGTATACACGAGGACCTGGAGCCAGCGCACGTCCTTTGGAAAGGCCGTGTAGTACATGTCTAACACAAAGGCTTTGTGAGTATCAAGAAATAAAGGAGTCGGGACGATGTCTTACATGTCTGAACTAGGAGGATTCCGTATAGCAGGTAATTGAACAAGCAAGCTATGAGCTTCCCGCGGATCGGTTTAGCTTGTCTCATCCTATCCTCAATAAGGGAAACGCACCAGGGGCCCTGTACTATCGAATAGTCAGTACTCCTCAAGCGGCGAGTCGGAAAAAAATAGCTCACATGTCTGCAATGTGTGGGGGAATTGTGGTCTGGAGGCCTTCGGTCGAATTGTCCATGACTGCTACGAATGTACGACTGTGAACGGGCCACGGTTCATGTTCGGTGATGAGTCCGGGTATATATACCAGAGGCCTGATATTGTATCATAATCCCGCCTCTTCTTTACAAAGTGACTCTGCGAAGACTGGTCATTGCCGCATTTCAATCGAACCTTAATATGCCTCCCCATTTGCTCGCGAACGATTTCGGTCGATATGAAAAGCCGTGGAAATCACCTTGTGCGCTAGTAGAATCAGGGATCGTACAGTGGCAGCGTTGGTACCAAAAGATCAAGAGAAGTGATAATTTTGTGGCGATACAATTTATTTCTTCGACTCATGACGATCATCCCTCCGCGCAGGCAATTTCAGCCACACCTTCAGGGGTTGCACTGGCAGATACCAGGGCTTTGATGTTGGTGCTATTTGGGTTCCGATCCGTTATTCATGTCTCCTTGAGTGGGCATCTTCTGTCAACGATGGCCGGGTATGCCGGCTTGATTCCCACACGTGAGATCTGAAGATGCCTATGATATGCAAGCCTCTAAATCCTCAGGCGAGTTCATGGTCCAGGTATGATGGGCAGCAAAGGAAACGCGCGAAAGCTCAACTGTGTCCTTGGAGCCAACGAATGCAACGCCTCCTCGCGAAGGTACAAGGTCTCCGAGCCAAGTACGCGAGAGAACCAACGGGTCAAATAGATGGCCGGCTTGATAGATTTCTTTTTGATGCATCAGTGACTCTGAGGGTAGAAAACGGCGGTCAAACCCAGATATCAAGATCGGGGGAGCGAACAACGATACTTACGTCTCGTAACCTGGAGTCCTCAAGATAACTACAATGACCATAGCCATGGTATTCTAGTCCGACGCACCGGCTCCTGGCTTTGCGACTACTTCTCACAATCTCACGCTTTGTGAACGCGTCAAGTCAAGGAATGAAGACGTAGATCTTCGTATGGCCCCACCTACCGAGAGATTTGGTGGCCGCTGAACTGAAGCACGAGCTCGACTGCAAAAATTCAGATAAGTCTTGTCCAAACATCGGTGGAGTGGAGACATTCACAAAATAACAGTCCTGTAGGCGATGCGACAATGGATTACTCCTTGTTCTCCGCCGCTCTGGGCTGATGCGAACCAATCTCGTTCGAATGCATATCCTCGACAGTGGTACACGATGTGACCGTGTATTTCTGGAGGTAGCTTCTCCTACATCTTTGATTGCTACGCTACAGCATCTGATGTCCTCTTTGAGCTCTGGAGAAGTATGAAATAGTCAGTGATCAGGTTGACCTAGTAAAAAGGAAACGAAGGATCATCTCACGTATATATCGCCAGCACCATCAAGACCCATCCGTGACTCTCCCGTGTCCATAGCCCGCGGTATAGAGCCATTGCCGTGGGCTCGTTTGCTTCGATCTTGACTGCTCAGATTCGAAAGGTCGATGGAAGTTAATGTTCCACCCCCACCCCTATGAGAAGAAGTGACGAATGCGGAGGCACCCCTAAAACCTCGAGACCCAGGAATTACGAGCCTGGTATTCAGGACGACAAGAAGAGAGTTGGAATACAGCTTCGCAAGGGTAAGAGTAAAGGTAACGTGTACGGTCTGCTTCGGGAATCCAAGAAGAATAATGATATCGACGGTGGTCGCAAGGGCTGCAGAAGGGGTTTGAGCTCCTGTGTAGTGCCTAAAAAGGGTAGACAAGCTTACCCGTCAATGCACCAGTCTCCATCGTCAGGATGATGAGACGTCGAATGAGATCCCGTGTCTCTTTGTAAGTAGAGTTTGCCTTCGAAAGCTGAATGTGATATCGAGTGAGCCTGAATGCTTCTGATAGGGCATGCGCACATACTACATATGTCATGGACAATGTGATCAGTATGTCGCAGATTGCACTTCCCGCAAGCCATATCTAGGGAAAGATTGTCAATCAAGTTCGTTCTCAGAGTATGTAAATAGGTCTATCAGTAACTCACTGTGCTTTCAACGAGGGTTTCCGCTCGCAACTGAGATAGAGACTCGAGATTACGTGCGCGAACTCCCGAAGCCAGTGCGCCCGACAATTGTGCGAAAGCAGTCTATATGCAAAAGCAATAGGCTAGTGTTCCAGAGCGAGAGAGCCAACACAGAACTATCACTAACGACGGCGATGATTCCAGGGAGAATAACTTTCGAGTTCGAGAAACGCCGGATCCTGTAGGCAAAGAATAGCTGGACAAGACAAGCGACTGTACAACGTCCCGTCAATGAGTGTATGAGAGAGAAGTTGGAGCTGCCTCACCAACACCATCAATAAAACATAGATCGAACCAAAATAACCCTATCCGACCAATCATATCCAGATCGCCAAATCCAAAAACAAAACAACGAAAGGCGTCAACGGTGATCATGACGGTTTGAACGGTATCGAGAAGCAAAACGGTGTAGACAAGAATTTGAAAACCAGGTTTGTCGTTTGGAAAGGCAGTGTAATATATGTCTGTGAAAAAAGAGCAATGAATCGACCTTTCACGCCATATGATAGATCAATTCAGGCGTACATGTCTGAACACAAAGAACCCCATATAAGCCATAGTTGAGCAAATACCCCGTAAGCTGCGGTCTTCTCAGATCCTTCCGACAATACACGTTGTTATGAGTCGTGACATACCAGTGGGCCTGTCCTGAAGACTCGACTATGTCAGATGCACCCAAACCAGCCAATCTGGCAACTCACACTTGAGCAACTTGAGCAGGAAGACTGAGATTATTCGACGCCATTCGCCAGACAGCCTTTGGATAATGAGAAAAGAAGGGAAACTTGTAGATCACCAAGATGTCGTCGCAGTCGTGGGGTGATCGTAACGTATGGTGATGAGTGTGTTGTACTTCAAATCTAGTATGACGAGCAATCTCTGATACCACGCTGTTTTGGACATCCCGTAGTGGTAAAAGAGAGATGGTGAATGTGATCACGGGAAGTATCATCAAGAACTGTCGATGTACTGTTCCGAATGGCTGTGAGAGAGGAATGAACAAGGTTTTCGGCGCACGCTGCATGGATTATGACATTTATATGATCCATTCCCGTCTTTCAATGCAATGGCCATCGCTCCCCGAGTGCTTTTGCATGTTCCAGGCGTTTCGTTGGCTACTGAGGCAAAGGAGCAAGACAGGAACCAGGAGCGTTGCAACGGCTTCGTCGTGAGCGGTGAGAGTAATGAACAAGAAGTTGGTGCTGGTTATGGAAAGTCGTAATCGGCACTCTCCGAGACCGCCACGAGTTCCCACGTGGACTCTCAGCAATCCACTTTCGGCTTGTACTGTAAAGCTCTCCTTATAGTACTCGCTCTGGATTGATTCCCAGCCTACCGTTCCGCAATCTCCTGGCTAGCCTTCAAATACTCAGCATTGTACAGTTTGGTAGATTACAGAATCAGTCCCATAATGTCCGACCAGATGCTTCCGTATGTCCTTCTAAACGACTTTATCATGCACTGGACTGATTGAACTGACTTCAGCGCGGACCACAAGGGTAAATTTATCCTGGTGGTAGACGTTACACCGGTGGAAGGCAAGGAAGACGAGCTACAGAAGGTCATATCTGACCTGCGCGAGAGTAGCAACGATCCGAAGAGAGAGCCACGAACCTTGACGTACGTCAGACCTAATCAATACGCCGAGTCCGCACTCATACGCGAAAAAGGTTCCGGGTGGCAAAAGGGCTAGGAAAAGAGAAGGGAAAATTCAAGGTTATCGAAGAGTTCGTGGAACACCCTCAACGAAATGATTCGCCCGGCTGACTTCCAGTCTTAACTCCCAGGTTTCCCGATCTAGAAGCCTGGCAGTTTCATCAGGCGACCGAGGTTGGTCTCTTCGAAGCACTCAGTCTCACCGCTGAATCCATTACCCCCAGATTTATCAGCGCATGAAAGACTGTGGATTCATTGCAGGGGTGTCGCTATCGTTTTACGAAGAGTTCTTTTAGGCCTAGACAACATTTTATAGCTTTGCACAATATTAATCTGTTATTGTCGGACGGAGACCCGCCGTTGCCCGAGTGTTGTAATAAATTAGAGGGCTGGCAGTGAGAGGCCTCTGAGCATGGCCATAGTCGCAAGAACGGGTGCATTCTTGCATTATTGACCTTTTCCCAGAGCCATCAGCTGGCTTCGTCGCCCTCGGCACACCACGGCCTGAGATCGGGCCTCTCGTTTGTGCCTCTGATAGAAAGAGTTCCCAGAACTAGAAGCCAAAAAACAATCGGCGATGTAACAACGATCATACCTGATAAACGCACAATTCTCACCAACGGTATAGACACATACGGAATCAATTTCTTAGCGGATCAAGGAATACTCAGACCTTTCGCACCGTACTCTGTGCTAGACTCAGTGATCAATAGGCCGCACTTTTGCATCCTACCGCAAGAGCTTCAGTGGTTCTTCACAGATACTAATGCTTAATTCAAACCTACCTCAGAGGCCTTCCGAATATCTCGATCACTCCAAGTCTCCTGAGATTCCACAATCTCAGTCGGACTAGCCACCCACGTATCTACGTTCCTATCCAGTCGTGGGTTTTGCCCGCTGATACGGCCGCCTGAATTCGATCTGAGACTAGTACTGAGTTCGACTGCCAATGCCGTGTTTTCATGATGCCCTCGTGAACTAGGAATCCTGATCCTCGTGTTCAAGACCACGAGCAGCGAGTTGCGATACAGCTTTGCGAGAATGAGACCCGAAATGACACGGCCCACTTTGCGATCTGGCCATATGGGGAAGAAGGTAAGATCGGAACTGGCGGCAAGTTCTGATATGTGAAGAGAATCAGCTGAGACTCTATATCGAACAGGGATGTCGAGGACTCACCGGTCAACGATCCAGTCTCCATGGTTAGAAGAATTCCTGTAAGTGGACTTCTTCCGATATAGCTGTATGTACGGTCGAAGACGGTTACTAGTAGCGATCTGCGAGTCATAACCTGCCACCCATGTCATGGTGCATGCAATTAGAACATCACAGATGGGGCTTCCCAAGTTCTACTCTGCAATATCAAAGTTCGAAGCTAATAGCTTCACATCTATCATTGTGAGGAGTATCACGATGGGGTAACCCATACGACCTGATGCCCGGTGCACTACTTCGTGGGCAAAGTCGTGGAATTTCAGCACCTGAGGATCTGCGGGAAACTATCTCTTGTATCAGGAAGGGCGAAGTGATGGCTGTTGGCCGGCGAAACCGATGAGAATCAGCGTAAGGTGGACTTCCGAGGAGAGCTTTCGAATTCAATCACTCCAGACTACATCCTAGCAGAGAAGAGGCGGAAAAAGATGGAATCAGACTGGGATGGGGTTTTGATTTCAGCTGACTGAGAGACCCTCGAAAATGAGGATTATCGATGGGAGGACAAAGGTTTGCGAGTGCTGTCTGGGCTGTATCCGCATACGTATTTGCGTGTAACGTACGTACCTGGTACCTAGTAGTAAATCGTATTAGGACGAGCTTCATCTCACGAATAAACCCCTCGTGAATTGTTTTAGCGTGGAAGAGGCATACGCACTAGCGATAGCCCTTGCTCGAGCTTTGAATGGTCTAGGATGGTCTTCGGAAAGAGTTACTCGTTGACGTTACTTCGAACGGTCGACTCGACATTTCTTTGCAATGACCCGCAATTTAGGGTTAAGGTTCGGAAAGACAGCCAAACCTGGGAGCTACGAAGACCCGGGGCTGCCGCCGCATTTCCAACAAGACCAGGTCTCCATTCAGGTAAGGTAGTAGAGGTATAACGAACGAAAAGAAAAAGTGAATATAAGTAGAACTACTCGAACCCACATAGAAGTACGGAAAACGAAACGAAACGAAAAAGGTAGTAAAGTAAGCAGGTACGAGAATGAAATCCAACTGAGGGAGGGGGAAAGAAAATCAATTAAAAGTCCCATCCCTCCACTTTGAACGTCTTCCCATACTGCAAATAACTATCCATAATCTTCAATATCGACTCTGGTAAACCCATACTTATCAAAGTATAGTTGATTTTGGCGTGTCCGTGGATCTTCCCCAATTTGAAGAATGCTCTCGCGATGAGGGTCGGATACTAAACATGGAAAACGAAATGGTCAGCGGAATAGAGAGACGCGGTAAGTTGAAGGAGAACGTACGGTCATCTCGGTATAATCGGCCCATTGGTATGCAGCAACACGGATGGCAGTCTGGATACAACGCTGGATGTCGCCTTCTTCTGCGTATACTTCCATCAGCTTCGCCCATGGTTTTTGAGAGTAACGTGTGGTATCCAAACAGCGTTGGAATGCCTGTAGGGACTGTTAGCAAAAGGTGGTACCGAACGGTGGAGGAACGTGGATAGCGGACCTCTTTGGCCTCTTCCTTGTGGTGCAGACGCAGACCGAGATCTCCCAGGATTTCCCATTCGAGCCCAGTTTTACGGTATGCGACGTGCTGCGTCTTGAAATGCGCCACTTCAGCTCGGAAGATTGTCCATACACGGAGGTCCTAAGCGACAGTGAGCGAATGTATGAAGAGAAACGTAGCACCCGACACGCACCTCGTACAACACCATGAACAGGTTATCTAACCACCTTTCACATAACCTCTTCGTGCTAAAGGAGAACGCCTCTTGAGGCTGCTTATGCGTCGCAGAAGCATGATCTCCGGCATCGCCTGTCACATCCTCTTCTTCTCCAGCAGCAGCCTGAGCGGGCTTCTCCAAACCCGGTCCCTCTCCAGCATCAAACTTGAAGCCATTGACCTTCCCAGCAGCGGCATCTCCATTCGCTCCCTGATCTTTTTGCGACTCCTCTGCCTCCGCCTCCGCCTTTTCCCGTTCCAAATCCGATTCCGTGGAAATCCGTATCATAGGTATCGTCGGCTCAGGTATCGAGTTTCCATTAGGCGGTGGAGGACTATTAGGTCCAGAAGAAAGCCCCCTCGTCGACGCATTATCATCGTTCCCATCCGGATCCGCACTAGAGCTCGCCGGATCCCTAACCGTCCCATCCTCATGTATCACACCACTCCCACCACCAGGGACCTTCGACATCTCAGTGTGCGCTTTCTGCATCCGATATTCCTCCTCCATGACGAACACGACACTCCGAGTTTTCAACAACTCGTCCCATCCAACTTTCGAAACTAGCTTCGTCAACAACGCGTATGCTCTCGCCCATGTACCTCGTAGTGCAGGAGCAGGTAACCGCAAGAGCGCAGGATCAGCTTCGTCGTCCTCTGTCTTCACTCGTTCCGGCAGGATCTCTCCTATCGGACGCAGGAAGGGTAAATGCACACGCGCCGGTGTGAGATTTCGATGAACGTCTCGACCGTTGTAGGTGAACATGGGACAGGAGTTGAGAGTGAGGAGGGCAGATTCGTAGTCGCCGAGGGAGATGTAACATTCGGTGAGCTTTTCCCATGTGACGAATTCGGATGGAGCGCAGTTGACGGCTTCGCGGGCGAGTTTGGTGGCCCATTCGTGCTTGTCTTTGGATCGCAGCAAATCGCATTGGGCGTGCAGGAGGGTGTAGGAGTGGGGGGTTTGTTTGATGGATTGGGCCATTATCTGGACGGCTTTGACTTCTTCGTCTAGGGGGGAATATTAGCAGTGAAAGCAAAGCGTGATAGAGAGGGCGATAAGAACGTACTCATTCCGATGTAGCTTCTGGCGAGTAGACTGGCAACTTCGGGCTCCTTCACGGCGAGCTTTTCGAAGAGATTGGCTGCTGGCTGGTAACGCCCGCTATCACCAAAGTACTTCATTATTCCGGCAGTGAGGTGATTTGAGACGACGGTTGCGACTTGAATTTCCGGGTCGGATCCGACTTGCCAACCTTCGACGGAGCCGTCAGCGATGGATTACGAAAGAAAGACAAATGAAGTACCCTTCAGGAATAGTGCTTCAGCAGCCTGCAAGAAACGCAGTTCGGATTCTGGGGAGGAGATGGGGTCGAGTTTGCGATAGGCATCAAGCCAGTAATTGGGATCGTCGGAGTAGAGGATAGCACGAAGCAGAGCGGATACGTAAGTTTCTTGCCACAATTCTGGGGTAGCTTCGTGTCTGGCCAGTCGTTAGAATAGCTCTCGACAACACTCGAAATCATGAGACGTACCTCTCGCCACGTAGATCTATCACATAGGCATGCACACCTCCCGGAATTTTCACGTCTACACGTATATCGACTCTTGAAAAGGCATTGAAACAGCTGCAATCATGACGCGTCAGTCACAGGCATCATCGCGGATAGATTTGATTGACCAGTAACATCCGCTCTTGACCTTCCACGAAGATTTATTGCTGAACCAGGCAGAGTTGTCCTCAATAGCGTAGGTTAAAGAGTTGATGTAGGCCGCTAATGAAGCTGAGGAAGATGCATCTACGCCAGAGATAAAGTGATATGAACCAAGCTATACCACGAAATAGATCAGTTCACCATGAAGTACAGCCAGGAAAAGGTCACATACGTCTCGTTGACCGCTCCTTCCATTACTCTTCACTACATGGCACAGGTCTGGAGGTCCCAATTCGCGAAAAGTGGCTTCATGAACAGGCTTCAATTTCCGAGTTTACGGCGAAATCAATACGATCCTTACAGAGGGATTCAGTTCGCGCTGCCAGCGATTCACCTAGTTCGACCTGCACAGAAGGAAATAAGGACGTATGAAAGACTGAAAAACGACAGAGAGACGTACCTCGAATAGCTCTGGAATGTCCTTGAAGGACGATTCCGCCATCGTGTCGTGGAAGTTAGTGGAAAGAGGTGGTTGTTTGTACTTGCTTGTCTAGACGCTCTCTCTTGTCGTCTACCACCATGAACTCAGAGCTACAGCGCCTTGACCCTCAGATAATCTCAATTGTCTCGCCAGTAATGGTCTAATTCAAAGTAATGAACGTTCATTCTGTTCATATTTACACTTCACCCAATCCAAGACTAGAGATTTCTACAAATTTTCCTGTCTTGAAGCTCTCATTCGCTGCCAATCCGATCGCGAGTGCTCTGGCGCCATCTCTCTCGTCTGCACTCTGCTTGGAGGCGTCCCCGGTATCAGCTATGTCGCCCTCTCTCGGACCAAATAATACGCTCAGCATTCTTCGGTCACCACCTCCATGAGCACCGTGGTCAACTTCTGCCTCCAACGTCTGAGGTTTCTCCCAGAGTGGGTGCAGAGTAACTTTGGTCTCTCCTACATTCGGGAGGGCCCCCGTCCCATGAATCAGGTCACCCATAGCATTCTCCTTGTTGGTCGCCGTCGAGGGTATTCGGTATTCCGATTCGCAAACGTTCAGTTCGAGACGGCCCTTGGATCCATTGAACATGACGTGGTAGCCTTCCCAAGGAGAATAGGCAGTCAAGTGATAGGTCATAGTCGCACCCGTGCGGTATCTAACGAGGAGAGCCATGTCATCTTCAATAGTGATCGGGTTCTTCGAGTCGTTCGAGGCAAAAACCTGTTCAACCATGATTTGTAAGTCCCACTTCCTCCAAAAGGCAGACAAACGCTCACGTTCTGGTCCCTATGGTACCCATCTTCCCTTTCAGCGTTTACATACAAGTCCACCAATGTCGGGTCATCCTCCATCCTCAACGAAAACGGATCACTCTTCGCCGCCTCGCTACCCCTCGCTCTCTCATACGATTCCTTCACCCACCCGTGTTTTCTGCCGTTTTCTTCTCCGTAAAACGCCAGTCTTCCCATTCCTGCAACAGTTACGGGTGAAGAGTCCAGCCACCAGTTGACGAGGTCGAAATGGTGCCCGGATTTGTGTACCATGAGGCCACCAGACGAGGATTTCAGACGGT
Source organism: Marasmius tenuissimus (assembly GCA_029532415.1). NCBI lineage: Eukaryota > Fungi > Basidiomycota > Agaricomycetes > Agaricales > Marasmiaceae > Marasmius > Marasmius tenuissimus. The sequence goes on along the minus strand of JAQOTA010000050.1, from coordinate 6,062,175 downwards.
GCCAGCGGCGGAAGTAGTCGGCACCATGGACTGTGTCCAACAACCACTCAAAGTGAACCGATAGGACTTTATAATGGCATCAGTGAACCCACGTTCACCTCGAAGTTGTACAGGAAATACCTTGTCCTATCTTGCCTTGTGCAATCGTTCTCTTAACCAACTCATGGACCGGGTTATACCTATGGTCGGTAAGTCACCGATACCACCCATTCAGAGGTTGAAGCCCGAGTCTCACCGGTAGTTGAAGGTCACGGTCAAATGACGCCCTGTACGTTCCACAGTATCAAGAATAGCTCTACATTTCTCGGGATCGGTGGTCATGGGTTTCTCCGTCAATACGCGAACTATTGTCAATAGGTAAGCATACCTTCAATTGCCCGCAACAACGACTCACCTCCAGCTTCCAACGCAGGAATAATATACAAATGGTGCAGAGCATCCACACAAGTCACCACGATTGTCTCCACCTTCTCCTTCTTCAACATCTCCTCAAATTGGCCTGGCAAATAAACGGGAACGATTGGCGCTCCAAGGGATACCAACAAGTTGTTGTAATATTTGGCGCGGATCGAATTAGGCTCGAGAATGGCAACAACACTGCTCGAAGGGCGTTCGACAATCCCTCGAATGAACATCGCTGCTCGACTTCCCGTTCCTACTATAGCCACGCGCCCTCCCAAAGGTTTTTCTATCGTCGAGGTCGACATGTTCGAGAATGTGGGGTCAGAAAACAGAGATAGATCCTTCTTTCCTGAACGCTTCTTATCGCCCTCCCAGAAATCAAAAACACCACCTCGCTTCACACGGCCCGGAGAAACCGTCACCGATCGCATCAGGTCGCTGCCCCCATGACCTCTCCGCACTCTACGGACCGTCCTTTTTCAAGGCTTGAATAGACTTGAAACGGATGACCTTCAGGGTCCCTATACATCATGACCTTCGGGTTCGTTTGAATTTTCCGGGATATAAACTCGAAAAATTCATGCATACCACAACGCCCGGTTCCCCATCCCCATAACTACGTCGAGATGCCCCCATCCGAGCCATCCATCGCCGATTCGAACCTTAAAGCCACCGAATCCCATCTCGAAGATAGCTTACCACAACGACCGTATGGTTCTCACGCCGCGAGGAAGGGCAAGGGCGACGCTGCTCTTGCTATCATCGGAGAGAGTAGCGAAACGCGCGAGATCACAGAAGAAGAAGATAGAAGAGTCCTGAGGAAGATCGATAGATGGTTGATGCCCGTCGTGTTGCTGGTGTACTTCTTGCAACAGCTAGACAAGTCGTCGTTGTCGTATACATCGGTTTTTGGGATTGTCGAAGAGACGGGTACGGGTTTCGTTATATCCCTCGTCGTTTGTTTGTTGAGACTGATACGTTGATTTGGGTAGGTCTTAAGGGGACGCAATACAGCTGGCTCTCGAGCGTTGTGTACCTAGCTCAGCTTGTATGGCAACCTATATCCTCGTACCTCCTCGTGCGGCTGCCCATCTCGAAGTACTGTACGTGTCAAACTCTTCGAATATCGGCGCGCCAAGCTGACTTTGTTCTTGTATGAGCTAGTATTCGTGAATGTCCTTATGTGGGGCGCGGTTGTCGCGTGTACGGCGGCCGCTCACGATTTCAAGGGACTATTGACTGCGCGGTTCTTCCTAGGGTTGTTCGAGGCATCGGTTGCTCCCGCTTTTATCACGATTACTCAGATGGTGGGTGCTTTCCGTCATGCTGGCGGTCATTAGCCAGATTGATTTTCTTTGGTTCGCAGTGGTGGAGGCGTAGAGAACAGACAATGCGATTGGCGATGTGGATGGCTATGAATGGAGTGACAGGGATGGTTGGATCTCTTCTTTCTTGGGGGCTTGGGCATATCAGAGGATCGTTACACCCGTATCAGGTACGTAGACTCGATACTTTGCAGGCCCGATGCGTACTTATCAGTGACGGCTATTCCTCGTAGACCATTTTCCTGTTCATTGGGTTGCTGACGGTGGTCTGCTCGCCTGTTGTCGTGTAAGCAGGAATTTTGTTTTATAGGTTACTTTCAGCGGCTGACGCTCATATAGCCTCGTGCTCCCCGACTCTCCGACAAAAGCCCGGTTTCTGACGCCTGATGAGAAGGTCGTTGCTTTGGAAAGACTCCGTGCGAATAACCAGGTAAGCACGAGTTCCTCTCTCTGTATCGCCCAAACCCAGAATTGACGAGTGAACTCTCCAGGGTACCGAAAGCAAGGAATGGAAATGGGAACAAGTTTGGGAACTCCTCCTCGATGTTAAAACATACCTCTGGTTCCTGCTACTCTTCCTCTGCTGTGTTCCCAGTGGTGGTATCGGGGCCTTTGGACCTCTGATCATTCGTGCGTTTTACTTGAGCTCCTCACACATCTGATGCTGACTCCAGACATTAGAGGGCTTTGGCTTCAACCAGTTCCACACCATCCTCTTCAACATCCCGTTCGCCTTCATCCAAGTCGTCGTAACCCTCCTCGGCGCACTGATATCTACGAAAACGAAACTCAAGTGGCCTGTCATTCTCGGACTGAGCATTCCACCTATCGCGGGTGCAGCGGCGCTTTTGAAGCTGGGTCGAGGTCCAGAGTATAGAGGTGCTCTGCTAGGTTGCTATTATGTGGTAAGCTGGCTCTGACTGCCAGATATCCCCGGCATCGATAGCTCATTATAGCCCCCGTAGCTGTCGTTCTTCACCGGTTTGCAACCGATGTTGTACTCTTGGTCGTCTCAAAACACTGCTGGACACACGAAGAAACTTTGCACGACTGGTTTAGTGTTCGTAGCGCAATGTACTGGAAATGTGAGTTCACCTGCGCTCGAAAACTAAGCCGTGCGTAGCTTACCTTACGTAACAGATAGTCGGCCCTCTACTCTACCGCACGGAAGATAAACCATACTACCGTCGGGGCCTTGTTGCCAAGTACGTCGCTCATTCGACCTTGTCTTTCCACGAGCGAACTCTAATCGTCGTTACAGCCTCATTTGCTGGGTATTGCTCGCATTTCTGACTGGCGTCACGGCAGCCTACCTGAAATACCTGAACAAGAAGCATGAGGCCACCAGGATACAGATGGGCAAAGTGGGGAAGGTCGTTGATCGATCCTTAGAGTCATACAAGGCTGCGGATAAAGGAAAGGAGGGTGAAGCCAAGAACGACCAGGCTTTCGATGATTTGACGGACCTACGGAACGAGGATTTCATTTACGTGCTATGAGAGTTTGGTGAAGGAAGCGATGATCTTTTGAATTGGTTTTCTCGACATACACTTTTTATACATTGTATAGTAGCATGACATTAGCACACTACAAGAGTTAGTAGGGATAGCCCCTGCCTTTCGAATTCTCCGATTCTTCAACACCAGCCAGCCTTTGCTCTTCGGCACGCTTATCCAGATACTCCAACAACACACTCTCATAGTTCTTCTTCCCCTTGTACTTCCCAATACCCTCTGGCCAGCTCCTCACCGCGCTCGCTAGTCTCGCGGGTACCCCAGGCTCCTTACCTAACTCCACCAATGGTACCAAATACGTTCGAATCGTAAACACAATCGCTCCGCTCAATGGCAACCTCCTGAGTGTCTGCCTCTCTGTGCGGAACTGTAACGTCTCAGGAGCGACGGCATACTGGCCATTCGGGTTTCCTGCATGTCTATGGGTGAACGTGTCTTCATCTCCATGCGTCGTGATCGACCAAGCGAGCTCGAGAGGATCTAAGAGGTCTTCATCTTCCTTCTGTGGTGGTATGTCGGTGGGAACAGTCCCTTTCCGGCGGAGATCTTCGGGTTTGACTCTTTGCATGAAGTAGTTGTTGCGGATCACGGGCTTGTGAACGGGGAGTCGTTTGAAGTACCGTTCCATGCTCAGCTGGAGTTTTTCTTGGTCTACGAGATGATATAGTTGGAGCGGAGACAGCGAGAAGTAGATGTCGTTCACGTACATTGGGGAACGTTTCCGGTAATGTGTATCTCGTCCAATGGTAGTCCAATTTTGTCGCGCATGCGCCAGAACCCTGAAAGAATACGGCTAGTTAGCCGCCAGATATTCCCGAGTCGATGTCGGGATGACTGACCAGGAACACATATGGCTCCGCCTTGAAAGTAGTATCTCCCGTCTACACCTTCCACCATGAGAGCAAGGTCATCCTGGACGCTACCGGTGGAAGTTCAGTGAGAGTAGCGTACGGAGAAACGAAGGTCGTACAGCAAGGCACACACTCTCATCGCTTGTTCCGCCTCTTCTTGGCCAACTTCTCGAAGCATCAGTTCCTTGGCGCCTTGCTCGACCAAAGGTGGGGGCAACTCCAACTCAACATCGACCGCGTCGATCTGGATCCTTATAGCTGTTATAGCTCCAGAAGAGGATTTAGTAACAGAAAATGCTTCCGGATATCGTTTCGCCACGAAGGCGGATAGTTCGTGAGCTAGTTCCACAGCTACGGAGGGAGCGACTGTCAGGATGACACCGGCACGGGAGAACCCATCACGAGACGCACCAGCATGACGAGCTGAGTTGACAATACCTGGCCTGTCAGGGAGTATCTGGAGAACTCCTTCGCCTCGAGAGTGGATGCGGTGGTTTCGAATCGCAAAATACGACGCAAAGTCATTATCTAGCTGGAATGAGGATAACACCCGTTTCAATAATGCTGCTGCGCATCCCAAGTTTGAGCGAGACGAAGCCCACCTCGACCCAATCGGCCCATGGCATATCACGGATTCCCATTGTTACACTTCAGATGGACAGGTTAGCATGTTCAGGTCTGTCTTGTCATTCGAAAAAGACACTAACTGATACTGCCCCCATCGAAAAGGCCGATACGGAATAGGCTTCACAACTGACAGGTTCTCCGTACATGCAGGGAATTCCGGGTAGGAGAAGTTTACCGGTTTCCATTCTGTATCAAACATGTTCAGTACGACTGATTCCGAAGTGGAAGACTAAGATCCCATGATCAATCGGGGTAAAGGAAGGCACATACCGCCCCATTCCCTGTTCGCGTTTGCATTCGTGGGTATCTCTACTCTGGCTTTCGACTCTCCTTCGGTCTCGTTTGGCGTCGTCGTCGGACTCGTGCGAGACTTCCTTACTCTGGCATAGTAGAACAGGAGGAAGGCCGTGGATGCGACCATTAATGCAACATAAGGATCGTAGCTTCTGGCTGCGAAGTCTTCTTTCCTTGCATGTTTCTCGCCGAACTCGAAAGGAGAGCCCATTGTGGTTTAAGGGAAGATGACAAAGGTTCCCAAGATTGTTGAATGCTTTATATCCCTGCTATTGTTCCGGTGTGAAAGATAAGTGTCATAGCCCACCATAGGGAGGGAATGAGGCTGCGGCATGCCATGTTCTGTGTCATGAGATCAGGTCAGATGAAGGATGAAGGAAAATGGCCCACATTTTCGCTTCCCTGGTTCCGAGGGCCTCCAACTCCCTTCTCCCCGCCGTTCGTCGGCAATGGTGATTGTGGTAAAGATGAAAGTGGCTCGACTCTTTCATATACGTGAATGGCCTAACCCCTCACCTGGATGGCACCTCATGCTGGCGATAGACGTTGAGTTGACGGTTTGGATCAAGAAATGGCAAAAAATAGATAGATTACCTTCACTTGCACTTGCAGGCTATTAAAGTTTGAACATCTCGCTTTGACCTAAGCTCGCTTTTTCAACGTGGTCAATGTGGTAAAGCCTGGGATTGTGAGCGCTTATATGAGCGCCTCCGGTAAGCCGGCTGTACTACGATTTACGTCAGCAGCACCGAGCAAAAATAAGATCATAACACAACTTCAACTTCGCACGAATTACCCGCTCGTCTCACTGCCTCCCTCCATGTCCTCCAGGTCCTGATCATCTTACTCAGAATCTGCCAGCTGTAACAACAAAACGAAGATTTACGACCTAGAATCATGCAAACTGGACGAAGTAATGGTCGAGTAACTTTCGACCTGACGACAGAGTATTCTGAACCCCCTACGAGAGAGGCCTCGCCATCACCGTCAGAAAAGCAAGGGTTGCTCGATGAAAAGGCCCCACTATATCCTGGTATTGACTTCTCACCGGGAAAACAGCCGTCGGACATCTATGAACAGACACTACCATGGTGGCGGGCGGCCATCAGAAGGCAAATTGTGAAGAGGGTGGAGGTGGAATCCAAGACAGTAGCCAGGCTGCAGGTGAGCACTTTCAAAATAAACAGCACTCTGAAGTTGATGGAGGTGGTTTTGCACGAAGAACGCACTGCGAAGTCCGTTCCTAGACAGCTATTTCGTCTATACATCGTCTTTGGGGACCCACACATTCTTTATGGTCATGTTGCCTGTCATGTTCTTCTTTGGGTACCCAGAAATGGGACTTGGGTGAGTCTTGTTGAGCTCTTCTGAAATTTGAACGGTATATTCATCTAGACGTGGTTTCTAGGCTCATTTCAGTCCTGGTTTTGGGTGTTTACTTCAGTTCTTTTCTGAAAGACCTATTTTGCGCACCCAGACCCTATTCGCCGCCCGTAACGAGGCTCAGTAAGTGGGCCATCTGGATTGAACTAGGCATGGGAGGCTGATCCTCACCGGCAGCGATTGGCACACACCATCTCGAGTACGGTTTCCCATCATCACATTCGACGAACAGCGTGTCGATGGCCCTTTTCTTCTTCACCCACGTCTACATGCTCGCTACGCCTATGAATGATGGCACTGCGGCCATCTCCAGCCAGACTTACATTCTCCTGACCATTCTTCTCTTGTGGTACACGTTTTCGATCGTATTTGGACGTTTATACACAGCAATGCACTCCTTTACCGACTGCGCCATGGGAGTGTTCCTAGGAGCAATTCTCTGGTGGGGGCTCACAGATTTCCCTGGCTTCCCCGTCGAAATACCCACAACTCTCTACAAGACGCTCGACCCCCTTTCCTGGTGGTCGTCATCATCGTCCCTGAATCCATCGAACACCGTCATCCATCTGTTCAAAGGTCTTGACTCGTTCACCAGCCTCAAAGCCTGGGTCGACACCTCGGGCTGGCAGGTCCCCCTTGTCATCGTCCCGCTCACTCTCCTTCTGGTAAACCAGCACCCCCAGCCCGTCGACGATTGTCCCTGTTTCGAGGACGCTATCGCGTTCAACAGCGTTTTCGCCAGCGCCCTACTTACCCGGTGGAGTCGTTATTTCTTCCGGACCGATTATTACATCGAATCTCGCCCCATGCCCGGATCGGGTTGGGTCGAAGTGTTCGACGTACCCGGGGTGCGATGGATGCAGGTAGAGCGGGGGTTCACAGACATCGCGCAATGGTGGTGGACCGCCTCAATCAAGATGGTTGTGGGGATATCAATCATCTTCGCCTGGCGTATCCTCGCAAAATCGCTGATGCATGTCATTCTCCCACCGACGTACCGTTTCCTGTCACACTTGTTCACGCTGCCCAGTCGAAGGTTTTACACCCCCGCTACGGATTACAAGAACGTGCCTAGCGAGTTCCATTTCGACCCTGACCATCCGGGTGGCGGGTTGGGTGGGTTGAGGTCTATTCCCTCCGTTATCGACTTGCCGAGTAGCGTCAAGGTTGGAGTCGAGTTAGAGGGAGTGGGGAGCGGGATGGACATTAGTGGTTTGGGGAGTGAGATGAAGTTGAGGGGTCGTAATGGCAATGGGGCAATCGCGAATGGGAATGGGTCCCCGCTCGCGAGGAGCGATGAAACGGAGGAACGACAGGGCAAACCGGATGGGGTGAAGCATTATGATGCTGATGGTACGTTTTTTTACCGCAAGGCTATGCTGGATGAACGCAAACCTAACGTGCTCATTTTTGTAGTCCTGACCAAAGTCGTCGTGTATGCTGGGATTGGTGCTCTCGCCACGGGTATAATCCCGGTATTGTTCGAGGTGTTGGGTTGGGGTGTTAGTTCGATGCCGCCTGCTCTCTAACGGTTTAGATGTGCATTTGAATTAGGTTCTTCCCTAGTTACTCCTGTTCTCTGACTTTATAGTTTGACTTGGCGTATATTTATTGTATCATACAGTCCTCCTCGAATAACTCAGGTACCTCCGACACATTGAACCACAACGATATTTGCGTTTGTGGCAGCCTCACTTGCCCAGAGAAAACTTGACGCCACTCCGAATCAGACGAGAAACTAGGAACACAGGAAGTGGTACCTACCTCGATATCCCGACGAGTCCAGATCACATCGCCGTCTTCCTTCTGCAAAAGGGTGTTAACACCTGGTAGAAAACCACCACACCACGAGCCTTACCTCTTCTTCACGACGACCCCACTCAATACCATCTTCTGATTCGAGGCCATCCCTCTTTTCCCAGCCATGAGTATCTTGATGAACTTCCGATCCAGTGACTGTACTGGCCTGATTTCGAGCCGATGATTATCTCTCTCCGGCACAGATGCGGTTGATTTTCTTACATACCTCTCGACGGTCCCAGTCGTTTGAGTTCTCCAGGTTCACGTCTCTCTTCCGTCCAGTATGAGGGGCATGTACGGCTTTGTAATTCCATCCGGACTCCTTGGCCTACGTTCGATACGACGGCTCACATTCATGGATTAAACGTGGTGTTGTATATGAACGAACCTCGCGACGCGACCACTCGGAATCGCCCTCGTTTATGCACTAAAGAAAAGGTATGGTAAGTATAGGCCGCGGCAGTCAAGGCGACCTACCCCATGGGAGTCCTCAGGCGCTTTGTTGGCGCGCTTGGAAAGTTAAAGCGATGGTCGATGAGGGTTGCTCTTCACTGGACTGATTGATGTTCTAAACCTACCTCCATTGATAGCACGGCGGCAACATGGAGGCATAACATTGCGAAGACAGCAGGGATGGTATTATTAAGCTTCATATTAGTCTGGCTGGAGTAAGCGAGAAGAAAGCGGGGGGTTGGAGAACTCGACAAAACCGTGTTCACGTCTCGGTTTTATGACATTCTTTGTATGTGGGGATCTGATAATTGGACACCGGGGTGAGGTAGGCTAACGGGTAGACTTGAACAATCCTGGGAAGCAATTTGTGGCGTTACTTTCCCTCGAATGACAGCGTCTTCAGACCCAAACTTAACAGCTAAAGCCTATGCAGCTAGTGAGTAGATAAATTAGTAAGTGAAGAAAAGAATAGGCACATAATCAGAAGGCATGAACTTGCGCTCGTGAGTGGCGCACCAGAAAGACTCACTGCACTGTAACTTCCATGGAGTTTCATGTAACATACTTCATGGCGGTTATGTGAACACATGAGAACCCAGCCTTTCGAGTCCAGACATAAGTAGTATCAAGTTCATGAGTCGGCTATGAACGCTTGAACGTTCATGAACCCCGACGAGACTCATCGGATTCACTGTCAGAGGAGCACTTGACCAAAACTCAGAGCGCTCGGCCCGGGACGTAGGCCTGACTTTGAATAAGCGCTTGCCATGAAGTCCCAGGCTTTTCGTTTCTTCTCTTTTTCTTTCCGTCTCTAGATAACCTTTCCCATCTTTTACTCACAGTCTATTCCTTCAAGCGAGCCAATAAAATGGATTTTCGTCAAAGCCGCACAAAATCCACTAACTCATCTCCCAAGTCGACGCGCACACCATTTTGAGGGCTCACCCAAGTTCATTGGCGAGGTTTTCACTGCAAGGTAGTAATCAGATACTACTAGTTCGTCCGAATCCAGGGCAAACCAGATAGCTTGAAAAAGGCGTCCGAATGAAGTGTAGTTAATGGTTCACTGGTGCGTTCCACAAGCCATTCTTTCTGATCTTTCTCCGTTTCTCATGGTCGTGTACTATGTAGCATACTGTATCGCAATCATTGGTTCACCAACTTGTATCTCAAACAGATGGTGGAGCCACTCGTCTCCCATACGGTGCTATACTTTCCGGAAATGGATAGCAGCAAAGACAACCTAAAGGATCATTGGAGTGCCTACAAAGATCGACCGCACGATTCAATTTTTGGTGTCAAGATGCCGCTGTCGCCTTCTAGTACGTTTCCGTCTGGTTGCGCAGGGTTTCAACCTCAATCGACTCGTGTGTTTTAAATTCTACAGGGGCGTTCATCATGGGGTGGTGAATTTTGTTAGACCCTGCTTCAGTGGCAACGTCTGATGACCACACCATGATTTTCTGCACTTTTGAAGATCACCAGTATGGTACTAAGTAATCCCCAGATCCGGAGTGGAACGTGGTCACTGTTCAGAGGCATGCTGAGCGGCAACATCGCCTCTCGGCATCAGACTCTGTGATTGCCCCAATGTCCACCAACTTCGCAAGAGAATATATTCTACTGGGGCTTTGGCCTATTGTTGCGGAAACAGAGCAACGAGTTCTGATGCCTATTCGTGCTCGGCACGACGCAAGTTGAAGGTCGTCTACTTGGGAGTCGAGTTCCAAGTTGGGACTCCGAGATTTTCTGAAGACTGAAGTCCAAACCGAAACCGAAGCTACCTTTGAGCGGATACGTCTTTCGATCACCAAAAATAGGAATTTCCGAGTCGCAGGACCGGGAGTTTGTTTGAACAGGATGGCGATATGAATGGCTCGTAACGGGCTCATTTATAGTGCGTATAATTACTCAATTATACGCTGTACCTTATATTCTTCCCGCAGTCTCAACATGCGTGTATGGTAATCGAAGAGATAAAACAAGACCCGCAAGATAGGCCAGTCGAACTCGTAGGTGAAGGTGTAAGTTAGAATATTACTGGCTTCAATACAGACGGACAGGGTAGGAAACCTCAAGAAAAATACGGCTTGGCCCCGGGCTTTGGTCGGGGGTACGCAGCCCAAACAACTTCGTCAGAACAAAGTAGCCTGGAACCCCACGAAAACAGTGCTGTACCGCTCTGAGACTCATCTACGCACGTCCATCAGCTCACTCTACGTATATTATGTTGTACGCCTATTCAAATTTCCACAGGATGGCCAGGATCCGAATGGACTCTGCTTATTGTGTCGGGGCAGTCCCCCGACCAGGACAGCCCCGTCGTCGTGTTTGTATTGGCGGAAATGCCCAGGTCTGGTAGACTCGGATCCTCGCCAATCTCAGAGTAAGTTTCATACTAATTTCTTACCGTAAAAGGTTGGCAGGGTATTTTTAAAAGGCACCAATACGAGGATACAGCCACTTACCTCGAATCGACCTCGCCGACGTGTACGGACTGGCCCATGGGTCCCCTTCCCTAGTCTTCGACCACGGTCCTTAGTACTCAGGCCTTCCTTTGAAGAGGTTCACAGCAGAAGCTCCGCGAAAAGAAAGCGGATTAGTCATAGACCAGTGATTCTAGACGAACCACCCACTCGATAGGTCAAAACTTGACGTGATAGGACTGTTGGTGAACTGCGCAATAATTTCCGAGCTCAATTCGTATCAGCTGGAATTAGTACGATCTGTGCACAATCTAAGATTCCCGTCGGGGCAGTAATGTGGCCGATGCTTCATCCTAGTAGTGGTACGATCGGAAGCTCTTCACAGGAAATGGGGCGGGGCGCTCGTGTGAAATTACTTCCCTTCGCCAGCTGACAGGAGATTGACTAGCTTCATTGCCGCCGGTAATTACGCCCTGAACAGGGCTCTGGCCCACGACTCAGGTTCAAAACTCTGACCGAGAACTCGAAGCCAAAGCGACAATAAAGCAAACTCCGGACAGCTCGAGGTCGCGAGTAAGTTCAGGTAAGTTGTACGCTGGACTATCAGACACCCATAGGCGTCAATCCAATGTACGACGGGCGAACATCTAATCCCCAGCCAGCAACTTGTGCCCCCAAAGGTAAGCTCAGGACAAGCCCCAAAACCCGCTTCAAACAGCGCGTCCCGAGTGATGATCCCACATGTAGGTAAATAAATCAATAACGCGATGCTATTGGTTGTTAATCGGTACACGTTTCTTGAATACTCGTACAATACCCTTCAGGTCCAACCTTCTGATGGGACTTTTGCCTGACGACGTTACACAGTTAATACATAAAAAAATCTGGAAGGAGACCGTGCCTCCCATGTTCCCGTTGGCCCTTGACCGCTATTTGAAACTGAAAGCGAGCCATCGGGGCCCGGGGGAGAAAGGAGTCCACGAAGGTTGGGGAAGGGTACGTGGTATGTGGAGGAAACTTGGTATATGTAGAGTCATGTTCTCATGATTTCGTGAATGTCATTTAATCGAGAACGTTAACGCGGGGTATGGGGTGGGGACTCGAAACTCGAAAGGGTCGACTCCGGACCGTATGAGACCGTAAGGTCGTTTAACGCCCGCTCGGGAAGCAAGGTAAGATGAGAACAAGGAGAAAACGCGTCATTGAACATTCTGAACCATCACGGAATATCCTCCGTGGCCATTCAGACCTCTCCCGCTCATTGGTACCCCTTGCAGTCGATCGAAAGAGACAGGTATCGAGTTGGGATATTTCTCCAGCTGCTGTTGTTGCATGAAGCCGCTCCCGTACGGGTTCTGGATGTCGTACATTCCCGAGGAGAGATGACTCTCTTCATACGGGGGAGTAATCAAGGGATGAGCCATGCTGTGATGTGAAGCGGGAGAGGGTGGAAGATACGGGGGTCTGCTTGAACCGTGAGGTTGTCCAAGATACGGTGGAGTAGCGCTAGCGTTCATGTTAATCGCTGGCGATGAGTGCCGGTGTATCATGGAGCGGTGTTGATCCAAGTGAGGGCCGCCTGGGTACTCTCCCTCGCTAGACCCATCGTCCCCGAAGTCTTCATCGTCGTATGCGCCGGCCTTGAGGACAGGAATCGCCTCGAGCTCTTGATTGAGAATCATGGAGAACCCTTCCCCACGTATCGGCTCTTCCACGCGGGATATACCAGCCCGGTCTCGCCATTCATTGAGCTCTTTTCTCAGGTGATCTGCCTCCAGCTTCAAAACCCGTAACTCCCGCGAAGCGAGGGCACGGTGTCTCCGTGAAGCATTTAGATGGGCAATCGATGAATTTACGATGGCGCTTTTGGATGGTCGACGGATTTGCGAGAGATTCGGAAGGAGTTTAGCAAGATCCTTAAGGAATATGTATCAAGACTGATTCGAGACTCGAAGAACAAGGAAATGATGTTTACCAGGAACCTTCCATTGAGTGTCTCTCTCCGAGCCCTTTCGACTGCGTTATGGACAGCTCGGTGTTCGGCCGTATTGAGTCGTTTATTAGGTTTGCGTTTCGTAGGACTATTGCCGCCAGGAACGTTCTGGTGAGAAGCTCCGTTCGAATGGGGGTTCGGTAAGTCGGGAGACGGGGATACGTCGGAAAGTCCGGATCCAGTGGGTGGGGAGGGTATGAGAATGGGGAGGCTCATTATTTCTGCGATCGGAGGGGATGGGATGGTGCTGGTTGGGATTGAAGACGATTGGCAGCAAGTAAATTGAGAAGACAATACGGTTATGCCTGCTCCTGGTCAGCATGGCTGTTCAACAACGGTGAGTAGCCAGGACTTACTTCGTGGCCTCGATTCGGGTGCCAGGACAAGTTGCCTCTGTCGAAGAAAATCTGGGAAAACACACAAGCTCAGTCAGTAAAGCGAGTGTTGGGGGTATATATGCAGTTCTGGATTTCCCGGAAAGTGCTTACCGGGCGATCATGATCTACACTGATGTACTCATATAATTTTTGATGGGAAGCACCAAGGAAGCACGAATCAGAAAGTCGAGCAAGGAACGAGCGCCAGGTCCACGATATCCACAATCTTCACAGCTTGATGTCTGATTGTTGATTGTAGACAAAAACTCCCGGAAAATCCGATTTCCGATTCGGGGTAACGGTTTTCTCCTCGGCATGAAGATCACTAAGTAATGCCCCACATTGGCATGGGAATGTCTTTGTAAACGTACCTCTGGAAACCGGAAGCTGACAATACAAATGCGAGCTTCCGGCAATAGTTAAAGTAAGTACGCACCGCAGACAAGTAGAAAATGTATGGGGCTCATTGAGTAAAAAGGGCCTCACTGGGAATTGAACCCAGGACCTCTCGCATTGTAGACCCCAAAGCGAGAATCATACTACTAGACCATAAGGCCGTTGAGTGGCTAGGTAAACAGTAGAGCTATAGTCAGTGTTTATTAGCCGTAAGCACCAGTGAGGCCACCAATCCAATGAAAGTAGGACGGGAGATGGAACCACCTCACAAATTTCGACTGAAGCTGGACGTCGGATACGTCGAGACTCAGTCGGCAGTAACTCGTACGAGGGAAAATCTCGGAAGTTCAACTTCAATGGAGACGAGTTCACGTTTAGTATTCGCGGAAGTATGGGGATTCGCGATGCACTATACCATCTCGGAACGCAAATGACTCAGACGTCTGTTCCGACTTCCCGCTCCTCCTGGAATGAACCTGCCGGCCGGAGACCGGACGGGCTTCATCCAAAATTTGATGACAGTCCTGGCGTGCCTGCCCCGACATCGCTAAGATTCAGATCCACTAATAGTAGAACGAGAAAGTGAGTAAATGAGTGAATACAGTTCCAGGAAGCAGGTCTTTCAGGGTCTATTCCGAGTCTCTAATATTCACATGGAAAGTCGTGGTTCAGGTTGAGATCGTTCGATGTACATGATTTGTCCCGCATAGCACTGAGGAAAGTAAGTAAATATCAGACGGGCGTAAAAGACCAGAGCGAGAGACAAAAGGCACGAATGATATTATCGGTGGGTGCGGCGGAATATTGGGAGGTGATCCCCGAGGCAGAGTTTTGTAAGACCCTGTCATAATAGAGGTGTAAGTTCGTAGTGTAAATGAAGAGGAGATGTGGGGAAAATCTGATACGAGAAAGAAATGAGCTGGCCTCGAGCGAGGACGCGGGCGCCGAATGGGTTGGGTTGTCTGAAACGAATGCTTGGCAGCACACACGATAGCCGCGGCGAAGCCTCGACGGACGGAGAAAGAGCGCTGCGGTACTCTCCAAAACATCAAACAGGGGTAGTAAAGCCAGAGCGGTTCTGATCAGCTTGACTCAGCCAGACCGGCTCAAGATAGCGACAAGAGTCCAAAACCATCCAGTATATAAGGTCCGAGATGAAGCGGAACAGGCTTACAATGGACCAAATTGTGTGGAATAATGAATGTAAGGCACAAACTCTGTTAGCTTTGTCGTCAGACGGGTTTACAACTTGCGTCTGTACTTACATATCAGAACCTTCCGTAGGAGGGCCAAACAACTCGCCCAACTTCGTCATCAGCCCCATTATCGACTGCCTGTGTTTGATTACTCGGTCGAATCTGTGGCGGAGGGGCATGGCGGCGTCGATGTCATTAGTACATCGAGCGGGAAGTCAAGACAAACACCAGGAAGAACGAAATCATAGACGTTGAAAATGGGAAGGGATAGGTGGAGCCAGGTGGATCTTCAATATTCAATTCTTAGCGAACGTATTGACTGGCAATGGCCTCCGACCTGACGATGCATTGCCTACTGCCTTTGCTCATCGAATGCCAGAATGCTTCCAAGTTGCCCCACCGCCGATACCGACACAGGGGTCCTGTTGACCCACTACATTGCCTGCAGTACTGTCGATTCGTGCTCACTCGGAAGAGCCTTTTCGACGATTATCAATCAAATACGGGGAGTAAGTTCGGTAAAAAAAATGCGACAGAGACACGTACGATACCAAACATACCTTTGCAATGTACGTCTACCACAAGGTTCTGGATGAATCAACTTGTTGATGAGGGAATTTTCCATGGCCGTCTAACCTCCAATATATTGTCCTGTCTGGCTATAGTTCTTGTGGCAAGGTATTGATCGCAGCTTTTTTCAGATGCCGCATTCAATCAACCTGGCTTTAATTTTGTCTCGTTGACGGCGGTAGTGGACGCCGTAGTTGCCAGTGAACGGGTCTATCTGATGTGCTCGAACAGATCTATCCGAGTCTATAAATGATTAGATTCCTCATTCAGAGGTTCTAATGGGGCCAACTCACTGCCGACTGTGGTCGTTGTCACTGTCGAAGTTCGCATTCAAGACGTTCAAGCTTGAGTCTCGATTTACAACAGTAATCATGACATCATTGGACGTCTTCATTTAGACCCGAGCATCGAGTTCCTCAACTCTTTCTTCCTTCCTCGAGTCCTTCTCCAACTCACTATTTATACCGCTGCTTGAAGCTGCGGAGCCAAGACTCCAGAAGTAAGTCATTTTCTCAGCACTTACACAAGGTCTATCGCTTGATTGTCATACTTTCTAGAGTACGACATCATCCTTCATGAATTTCCGCCGCTCTCAAGGAATTCAGGCCCGGGTCAATAAAGGACTTGAGTAAGCCTATGTATGAGTCGTACCCCAGCGCGGCACCAGTCGGTATGTTTCCTCCCCCAGTCAGTAGTGGTCAGTGGTCGCCAATCAAACCCATTGATATTAGGGCCCGGGATTCTGCCCGACATCCCGAGCTCATCGTCCCAGTGTAATCGAAGAACTTACGGTCCGGTACAGCTACGGGATCGGACTTGATGTGCCTCTTCCGCCCCAAGTCACCCAACTTGTCCGAGTCGCAAGAAGTTCTGTGCAGAGCTCAGGTTTCCGGGCAACTCCACGATAATACATTGAACACTGTGAAAGTATTATTGATTATCCCAGCGCTCTGATGGTTGATAGGTTCTCACTGATCGATCTCTGAGTCTCGAGACTTCCAGATCAGGGTGTTCTGATCTGTGTGTTGCCAGTGATCAACACGAGAAGATGCCGATGCAGTACACAGTCTATTTCTCGGATTGGCTCATATCTATTGATTACGACGCCGCCAGTACCTTTTCCCAGATTTTTGGCAGGCAAGTCGTTGCTCATACTACAGGCTAGTACTTGAAGCTTGAATCTATGGGTTATCACGATTCGCTTGGGTTCTGGATGCTCAAACTGATTCCTGGTCACCTTGAACTCTCGACATCCTTCAACATCTCGTCTTTACAGTAAAGGCGGTGCTACATGTCTTCTTCTGCGCTTAGCAACCCACAACTACCCTTGATGTATTTTTCTGCCAAGATACGCAGATGGAGTGCTACCTCCATGTTTGTTGTCTTTGTGCTGTTACCCAGTAAGATCCTGTGCACTACGGCGTGTCGCTGGGATAAGATTGAGCCGCCTCCCACACGGCCTCCAAGTCCTTTGTGAGTGAGTCGTTGCACCGGAAGGCGCTCGTTGTGGCACCTGCCAGTGTATGCGGGCCCGCATCAAGGCCTGGGAGGCACCCTTTACATTTTCTTTACTTGTGGTTTCTAATACAGACTTTGTACACTTCCGGTACTACGTGTTTCTGCCAGGTTATCATAACCTAGGATCCCGCCATTCAGACTCTTCACTCGGAAAACACAACCTGCGCATCCTCAAATTCCACCACCAACTCTTTCTCCCCCGCCACTTTATCCTCCTTCGCCGGTCTCGCCGCCATCGCCTTCACATCAATCACCCACCCCTCGTCCTCTTTCGCAAAGAACCAAGCAACTTCACGGAGTGGCTGTCTAACCTCCTCCGTTCCTTTGATGATCTGATACACCCACAACCCAGTCCCTTCCCTCCTCACCTCAATCGTCACTTTCTTCTTCTCATCTTCCTTCGGCACAGGGAAAATACTCCAATCGGCATAGTTATCCGCCCCGACCGTACTGATCCACGCACGCTCCTGGTACCACTCAATTCCGGTTTTCAACCAGTGGTCTACTCCGGCGGCGCTGGTGCGGTCTGGGTTGGAAGGGTTTGTGAGGTGGAGAAGGAGTCCGCCTTGATCGTAGAGAGTGGTCCAGGGGGCTGTGAAGGTTATGCATGCGCTTTGGAAGGACTTTAGGGGTTTGGGGCTCCCTGAGAGAATGGATTTGGTGGGCGCGTTGAAACTGGTGTATCGATGAAGATCGATCGGGCGATCGATTGCAGAGAGGAAGAGTAACTTACATGTTCGTCGACGGAGGTTTACGCCAGGCATCCGTGTCGGGTCCTGCGCTGAGAGTAAACTTTCCGGACATTTGTGAGAACTTGGGTGAGGATGATGGGTGAACCGGTAATAGGTGGGATTTGAGTTAACGTTCATTGAGGACTCTGTTCGTTACTTATATAGTTACACAGTGCTTACAAAAATGAAACACGCTTGGCCTTACGTGTAAATACGTGTTCCCTGTTCTCTGAGACGAATTCGAGGCGATTGAAGGCCGGCGTTGTCTTACTCAGACGACGCTCATCTCGGTGGAGGAGCGGGTAAACCACGGGGAATTCTCGGATTTCTGTGAGGATAGTGTACAGGAATGATGAGAACCAAAAATGTTGAGTTCAAACTGAGTACATACTAGGATTACTGTTTCAATCCGTACTTTTCCCAGTATACCTTCATCTTTTCCAGCTCATCATTCATCCCATTCTTCTCCAGCCAGACCATCAAGTCTCTCATCCTCAATATCGCTTTAACGCGACCCTCTCCGACGATCGCCTCAACCTCCTTGACCGTGCTACTGACCCCATCCTTTCCCACTTCCTCCCGATCCAAGCATTGGACGACACCCACAACTTCTCCACCCTCTCGCTTGACTAGATCGATAGCAGCGCGAACGGCTGTTCCAGCTGTCATCACGTCGTCCAGAATGAGGATTTTCTTGCCTTTGACAGAGGCACCGACCATGTTCCCGCCTTCGCCGTGGTCTTTGACTTCCTTTCGGTCGTAAGCGAGGCCGACAGCAATGTTGTGGTTATCATAGAGGTGCGTGACAGTCATCGCAGCGAAAGGAATGCCTTTATAAGCTGGACCGAAGAGAACGTCGAATTCGGGTAGCGGGCTCGTGGAGGAAGAGGACTTTTGGGCCTCGACGATCGTGGACGCGAAGGCTTTAGCAAGGGCGGAGAGAATAGGTCCGGTACTGAGGAGACCTGCATTAAAGAAGTAGGGAGATATCCTGAGTCATATACGCATGAATTTCGCCGTCAATAGACTCATATACAAAGTTGCTTACCTTCCTGACTTTAAGGTAAACTGCCCGAATTTGAGCGCACCAACAGCCATTGCTTTGTCTATCAAATCGACTTGATACTCTTGCAGCGACATTGCTTGAATGAGGCTCTGATTATATTTTACGGAGGATGTAGTACAAGAGGGTGAACAAAGACAGGGAAAGGCAGAGGCGGATGATCGACGATCATAGAAAAGAGATAAAACGACGCACGGACCAAATGATAAAAAATTGACTGTCGTGCGCACGGACCACCTCGGCTTCTGTATCCCGAAAGTCTGAGTTTCCCACGACGCGTCTCTCAGTCTCTACCACGACGATGTCCAGCGAGAGTTTCCATTGTTGCCCTCGTGGAACTGCTCTCGGCGCTGTGCTTGACGATGAGCACGACCTCAGGCAGCCTATATATCTCTCTTTGTTGCCTCCGAAACATGGAATTTAATTCTCATTGACCACGACAACCTACATGACTTCACATTCGTTTCTCTCATTTGTTCTGGCTGTCTCCTTTCTGATGTTCATTACCTTCAGGCGTCTCTTTTCAGTAGAAATGCTACTAAATGCACTCTCAATCTGCAACTTACATGTCATTTACCATTCAGCAGACCGACGGACCGGAAGCTTTTATCCGAAAGGAGGCAACTGGCAGATCGCTCCATGACACAATCACTCACACTTTGCCTGTTACCACCACCACCCGTCCAACCGATCTCAATGAACAGCATCTATCACTGCCGGCTATAGTGTCGCTTAGTAGTCCTCGACTTTCATTTGAAGTACTGGGATGCTGCTCCCTGTGAGCCTGGGCTTCCAGCTCTTTGCCTCTCGAAATAACGTAGATGAGGAGGATGGTGCAGAACATGGTCATGGGGATTCATCAATCATGGAGAAAGCTCATTACGGACGGTCTCGAGGTGATAACGATCATGTAGAGGGTCTACTTGATGAAGACCACTCAGAGCTGACAGACGAGTTTGAGACGTACGAGGAAGGCGAAGAACCAGAAGGACATCCAGGAAAATCTCGTTGGCGCTGGATGCGATCCTCATTGTCCTTACGCTCTCGCTCACAATCGCTACCATATCGACCTCTCTGGTACACAAAACTCAAATCCTTCCTGTTCCCACCCAGCACCTCCAACTCAGATATCGACTCATTCATACCCAACTATCGCTATACTCCCATTCTCTCCGGTTTAATAATACCTTTTGCCATTCTCCTCGAAATACCTGGCTTGACCGAACATTGGTATATCAGAACCGAAGACAACCTCACCGTCGAAACGAAACCGAACACCCTCATTTTGAACGTTGGACTTGGGTTCAGCATGGTGTGTGCGGTGATCGCGAACGTTGCTTTGGTGGTTAGGTTTCTGGAGATACGAGTGAGGGTGATGACGTTGATTTGTGTGGGGGCGTTGACTATTCACGGTTCGTTTGTTCTTCCCGCACCCTGCAGGAATTTGGAGCTGATATGACCTCTCTTCTGTTGTGGCGTTCTATTCGCTACTTCCTATCTACCCTTCCCTATCTATCTATAGATGTCATCAACATCACAGCCGTCACAATATTCGGTATTGAACACCGATTTGACGACGGCTACACATATGGAACGTCGTTCTGGATGACCCTGTGTTCGACGATAGCATCTACAGCTACGAATTTGACACTCATCATAGACGTTATCAGGACTCCTGATTTCGGCAACAGCGGTGAGCACCCCATTAACCCCGCTCGCTACCCTTTTTTCTTCTTAACGATAATCACGATAGGCAGCGGTCTAACCCGCAAACAACGTTCCCTTCTGATCATCGTCATCATTCTCCTCTGCTACATCGCCCTCGGAGCGCTCATCCACTGTATCCTTCTCAGCATCAAATTCGTAGACGCGCTCTATTTTACCATATGTTCGATAGAGACTATTGGATTTGGGGACGTTCTTCCTGTGACGACGGGTGCGAGGGTTTTTACGTGTACGTATGCGACGTTTGGGATTGTGAATCTGGCGTTGGCTGTTGGGTTGGCGAGGGAGACGGTTATTGAGGCGTTGGAGGTTGCGTATCGGAAGAGGTTGGGGGATGTTAGGGAGAGGAGGAAGAGGGGAAATTGGAGGAGACGGGTTGGGGTTAGGTGGAGGGAGGCGGTGGAGTGGAGATTGAGGGAGATGGAGAGGGAGGTTTGGGTGTTGGATGCAGGGGATAAAGATTCAGGGAAGCGGTGGTGGACTGGGGTTGTGAAGGATTTGGACCGGTTCACGTTTATGTGGGCTCGGGAAGGAGAGAGAGAGCTTTATGATGGCAGGATCCTGTATCGGCACCCGCATGGGATGCATCTCAACCTGGAGGCGCTCACGGACGCGCAGCTTGAGGCGGCTGCTTTGGAGGCTGGGGTACCGTTGCGCGAGCTGCTACCGCCAGAGTTTTGGAAGAGAAGGAGAGAACAACGTTGTGGTGGAGGTCGCTCTGATCCTAATTGGTGGTCCATCCCTATTCTTCAAGCCCAGCGCGACGTCGATATGGAGGAAGTACCGTTGACGCACGCGAGGCTTGGGAGGATGACAGCCATGTTGGGCAGCTTCGCGTTGGCCGTTGGAAGGTCGGGTGTATGGGCTCGGGGGGCAGATGCAAAGAATGATGGCAAGGTCAACAGTCTTTCGGCCAAATCAAGACCAAAACTTCCATCATCACGATCAACGCCTATACAAGCAAGAACACTCCGTCGAGGGATGTCCGAGGATTTTGCTAGGTATAGGGCTACCACGGCTGGGGAGGATGCGGAGAGGAAGGTTTTCTGGACCAGGTTCACAGTCGCTTGGGTTCTGTTCATCGTTTTTTGGATGGTACGTGCGCTTCCTCTACACTGGAGTCCTTGGAGGGCATGATTGATTTCTTTGTCCCTGTAGGTCGGCTCAGGGGTATTCATGGCCACGGAGGGCTGGAGTTTTGGCGTTTCGATGTATTTCTGTGTGTTCGTTTTCCTTGCATTGTCCCGTCCTCGACTTACTCGTTCACGATAGGCTTCATATCATTCACTACAATCGGCTATGGTGAGCTTTCTCTTCCTACTACTCCTCATCCTTTTGCATTCGCTGACCCCGTCTTCTTAGGCGACTTCTCTCCCAAAACTCCTGCTGGAAGATCTGTGTTCGTTGTATGGGCACTGTTTGGTGTCGCTACGATGACCATCCTGATTTCAGGCAGGCCTCTTTATCCTTCAACATGAATGGTCGTACTGATAGTCTCCGGCTCTTCCACAGTCGTCTCAGAAGCCTACACATCGCGATACAAAAACATCTTGAAAGTGGGGGTCTTTACGAGGATGGTGGAGAAGTTTCAAGCAAAGGAGATGCAGGTTATGAGGGCTCGAACGATGGCGAAAAGACGGGAGCGGGAGGGCGAGAGAGGCCCATGGTCACCATTGCTACATCCTCCTTCAACCTCTCCTTCACCGTCTACTCCCACACACTCGTTACCTTCGTCGAGCCATGGCGCTCACCTTGCTTCTGAGCATCCAAATATACCCCCTAACTCTCACAAATCTTTGGAGCACCTTCCGTCGAGGATAATACAACACTGCCAGACGTTTCGGGATCATATCCGGTTTCTTTCACATCGTGACGATGAAGTTTTGAAGCAGGAGAATGTACCCGAAGGGTTGAAGAGGCTATTGGATGATATTATTGGGACCACGGCGATTGAGCGTACCAACGGAGACGGGCCGAGGTCAGGAATCCGGAGGCGAAGGAAGGAGGAGATGCGTGATGAGATTTTGCAGGATCGGGATACAAGGCAGGTGGGTGTTGGGTTGTTGCGGCTCATCTCGAGAGAAGGGTAGACTAACCATTCTTCTTTTCTTCTCTCGGCAGACGTTATTTGCATTGAGTATTGAACGTGCGTATCCTCTACCAAGCCGACAAAGTGGTATTCGCTGACTCTTCATTTCCTTACTTCATAGGCGAGCTACGCAAAATGATTGAGGCTGCGGAAGATGCGATGGTTGCGATGCGGCATCATAATGAGCCTGGCGAACAAAATACACGTTTATCGTGATGTACGGTTCTCTTCTTCGTTGGGTGTTTGTATGTACTTTTGCTGTACGGATAGACGTGTACTTACTAAAAAGACGTGTGGTACTCCTCGTGTGTAGAGCCAAGTGGGGTTCTACGGTCCCTCCCTCAACACCGAGGTACGTATCTACTGGTACCCAGTGCTGGCGAAATACAACTCTCAGTATTTTGCTCGTCTCGAGCTCCTCCAGGCTCAACCTTTGAGTTGTGCTCCCCAGTGTGAGCCGTGCAGTGTAATAGACTCTTTCTCCCTGTCGAGTGTTTGAGGAGTGGGAAGGGCGAGAAATAACAAAGTGCAACGACGTCAATAACTCAAGACCGGGCCGGATAGCCGTCCTTGGCACATGCGACAAATTCAAATTGAAATGTTGCCCTGGCCCAATTCCGTTTCTGCCTTTTACGCCCCTGGTCTCCCGCCCGCACAATGTCAACGTCAACTTCACCTCCAAGACGGCGAGAAAGCTCTGCTAGCAAGGAACAGGAAGATTTGATCAATGCCTACGAAGCCGAGGAGGAGAGAATAATCAACGTTCTGTCGAGAAAGTTGGAACAGGTGAGTCACAAATTTTTCCAAAAGAATTGGGTATCTGATCTCTATTCAAAACAGCTTCGACAGGATAAAATAGAGCTGGAAAATACCCTTGAAGCGGAGTCCGAATGCCATGTGAACAGGTTGGCCAGAGAACTGTCCAAGTTGAAGGCACAACAGAGCAATGGCAACAGCGGCGAACAGCTTGGAGAGTCATCGTCTGCACCTAGCTATGCTAGGTCTCCTGTGGATCCTACTACTGAGGCCATGCTGGAGGCCTTGAGGAGGGAAAATGAGACATTGAGAGCTCGTTTGGCGGAACAGGAAAGGGATTATGTTCGACTGTCAAGGTTGAATGAAGTCTATAGGGAAGAACTTATAGAACATCGAAGTCGAGTGAGTAATAATCTTCCATCTTCTGTACAATTCTCTAACCATAATTTCTTGTCGAAGCTCGGTCGGTCAGTGGACAACCTTGTTGGCCTTTCCTCCAGTGATCCGTATACCCAACCAACACATCAACGGTCATCCTATTCCTCAAGAACTTCATCACCTTCAAGCTCCTACCGATACTCGCCTACGTCGACCCATGTACCGCGAGCAACTCCTTTGCCCGTACCGGTACCCAGTGGCGTCCCAGTACCCATCCCTCGACCTCCCTCTCAAATCCACAGACCAATAAATCACATATCATCAGAAAGCAATACCCCCCTGTCATATAGTCCTACGTCGGTGGCGTCAGAGTCCCCCTACACACTCGGTTTCTCATCACCAGGGGCACTATCAACTAACCCAGCAAGCCTACTCAGCAACGGGACCAATCTGACCACGCCACCCTCTTCAGCTCCCGTTCACAACATTATAAACTCTCCCGTCCTCAATGGAGGTGGTCATGGGGTACATGGCTACGGTGGATTTGGGGCGCCTACGAGAGGCCTGTCGTACCCCTCCGTGCCACCACCCTCGCTGTCATCGTCATTTGGATCACCTAGCTTCTCGTATTACATGGGTCGCGATTGGGACAGGGAGGCCTCTGGGAGAGACGTCTCTTTATCGCCTGTCGAACCGCTTAGTCTTAGCCGGAGGAGCTCAATTGCCAACACGAACCCTGGCGGGCAACGGCGTGGCAGTATTACGACTGACCGACGGGTGGCGGAGACAGGATCGTTGAATAGTAGGAGAGCGAGTGTTGACCGTGGTGCGAGGGTTGCTGAAACTGGTACACTGGTCAGGAGCAGAGCTGGAAGCCAGAGTGTCCTTCCAACCACGAACGAAACAGAGGATTACGACAATGCGGTACTTCCGTAAAATGAAGTCTTTTTTTGTTTCTTGTGCCCTTCCAAGTGTTTTCTCTTACTGATCGATGCTTTCTTGCCACTGTGTACTCACACCGTTTAAATCGTTTACCCTCTACCATACAAAGCCGTGTACTGTTTTCTTTTTGCTCACGCCGAGACTATCTTTGTACTAATTCGGTCGTTAACCTAGCTAAAACGTTGTTCCTTGCGGTTTTCGAAGCCGCGCTACGCCACATTCCCGACTGTCATGCCCCTAAGGCAAAGTTATTCAGAGGAAGATTCGATAGGAAACAAGGTTCAACCACGTTCATATCCACTTAGATGAAGTGGCGCTAGAATGAAGTCTGACACCGCGAGAATTCGAAAGTGCCCCCGAAGCCGACGACCGACACAAGATAAGAATACTTATGGATACTAGAACCTCGGATGGCGAACTTCGGTACTTGCCATTGGGTTGCGGCCCTGTGGGGACTCGCGATCAGGAGAGGCGGGGGAGTTTCAACTTCATGTTCAATGGGTGAGGGACTGAAGAAAGGAGGTCGAGTGGAAGCTGCCGTGAACGGAGGACTTCGTCTAAAGCGACCAGGATCCGTCATATTATCTATTATAACCTATGGGGAGACGGTTACTGTTCATAAGCATAACGCTGAATACGACGCAGTGAGCTACATGAAAACGGTGGCTACTTAAAAAAGTCATCGCCGCTATCATCAAGGACGAAACCGCCATCATAAGAGAAACCATCATACGAGGAACCGTCCGAGTCTGACTCCAACTCGATGAAACCTGAGGTTGAAGAATTCTGTTCAATTCCCACCGACCGAAATATCTTTTCGTCCGGTGTTGCTGTAGGATCCGCCGGCTCAATCGTACAGGTCACTCCACGCTCCCTAATTTCCCTAATTCTCTCATCTTCCGGACTATCGAAATCGGAATGATAAGGTCGGCAAGAGGAAGTTTTCGAGACGGGCTCCGGCGGCGAAGGTCCGTATATCATCTCAAACACCTCCAGTGTCCCACTTCCAACACCTTTCATCCTCGATTCGACCACGTCGAGCATCAACCGAACTTCCGAGTCCCCAGGACCCTGCATCCACTCGTCCCTGATCAACAGCTTCTCCAACTGAGGGACAAGACTCCGCCGCTCGCGGCCTTCCGGCGACTGTGGGTCGAGATCCGTACGCAGGTTGATCATGAAATCTTCGAGCATATTCAGGACCGTAGCTCCGTAACACGAAGGCTTCGAGCCTAACCCCCAAGGGGGCACACGGGATTGAATCCCTGACCGGGGGGTAGGAGGGAGGGGGGTCTGCCAGAGGCTATGAAAAAATTTTTGGAACCACCTACATTGAAGATGTTCATGGCCTCAAGAAGACTCTGGCATACATTTTTTTCAATGCAAAACCCTTGTCAAAGGTCATTAATGGTGTAAAGTGTGCTTCTTGGTAAATGTTTTGGTTATCTATCTGCAATTATTGAACAGCAGCAGTAGACACGTGAAGGTGCAGACATGTATGGATTTATTACCAGAGACATCAAAGCTGATTAAAACATCCCATTAACAAAAGGTGTGTTTAGAAAACACGCTAGAAATAGCAGAATTCAACCAGTGGTTAAAGTCAACTCTCGCTTAAGTTGATTTACTCAGGTGTGAGAAAAGAGTCACGTGGAACTACCATATATGGTGCGTGTGAAGCTTACGTAGGGGAGGGAGGGTCTCTCTAGGCGGTGGCTCAGAAAAAATCGACCCTAGGTCTTTTTTTTTCAAGGGCGCGCCCCCTTGCTAACCCCAGACGAAGATACAGCCTCTTCACACCAGTTGTAACGCGTATAATCGGTAACACCGGCAACACCCCATCTGGAATTCGGGGATTATCCAGATTGAACGAAAGATTCTCGAGTACCCCGACAGACTCCTTCAACTGGTCTAGGAACCTCGGATTCCAGTCGGCCCTCTTTGACACCCAACTGGTTGGCTCAGGCGACACAGTAGAGGCACGTAACGAGACTTTGAGTGCACGGAGGTGAGGGAACGTGAACTCTCTAAAGAGCGGGACAAGCTGGTCAGGAAACTGCATCACTGTTACGTCCAACTCCTGCAGCGTAGGTACCACGAAAGAGAGAAGACCCGTCCCAGGCCCCTCCGGCGGATCGTAATACCCAATTTTAAGCGTCTCGAGGGACGAACACGACGGAAGGAGGTTCCTCAGATTCCGAGACTGGGTTTTGATGAGCCGGTATGATGCCTAGCGCAGAGGACTACAACATAGCTATACTACTACTTACCAGAGAGGAGTTTAGAGAGATAGAGGCGAGACGTAGAAGCTCAAGCACACTGTAGATTCAGGTATAGAACTACGAGCTTATATACATGTAGAGACAATAGTAAATACCATATAAGGACGACAATAGAATTGTACATATGAGCATAGTGAACAATAGACAATAGAACAATAGCGAATGCATTGTCCCGCATAATACAATGACGGGAAGTATGAACCGGGACTTCGGATATACCGGGATTTAATTATAGTCCACGGATTCAACACACCCCCTCGCTAAGTGCAGCTGAAAAGCGCATCTGAGCGAATCAAGTGGACGAATAGAATTCAAGTCCAAGGTGATCTCTGAACCGTAAGAACTTCTCATGTCCGAGATTCTTCGTAAACATGTCTGCGGGATTATAGACTCCTTCAATAAAGAACAACTCGACTTTGCCATCTTCAACACACGATCGAATGTAATGATATCGAATATCGATGTGCTTGGTTCGGCGTTCTTGAACCGGATTAGATGCAATGAAGATCGAGCCCTGATTGTCTCCGCAGATTGGAATAGGACCTAAGTCGATTCCAAGTTCTGTTAGGATCGTGCGGATATGACAGCCCGGACGGAGGTCCGAGCGGAAGAGAGCGGAAGCCGACGTGCCGGAATGGACTAGTCGGAGTTGGAGAGATTCCGACGACCGGAAGGCCGAACGGATGGCTGGACAATAGTCGAAGGTTTCGCCAACGACACCGTTGAGTTGAGTTGTCCTTGACCGGAAGGAAAGGAAGATAAAGATGAAGAGGAGATAGAGATAAAGAGACGGAATGAGACGAATGAGATAAACGGAAACCAAGTTGATTTTAATTCTGAGGAATACAAGTCGTGAAGTATCTAGCTTATATATGTATCGATCTCCGAGACCTCCGAAGGGGTTCCGGCGATCGTAGTACCGAAGGTGAGTCAGAGCGGGAGAGAATGTATGTACAGTACGGAATCCGAGACGGAGGATGAAGTCCCGGAGTCGGAGATGAATTGGAAATGAAGTGTCAAAATGGAATGTACGGGATGAGTCATAATAGAATGGAAAGCGGAATGTCGGAATGTAGAGTAAACGTACTACTCGGAAATGAACGGTGTATATGTATCTCCGATCCGTAAGTACCGGGGACACGACGTCGGAATCCGAAGTCATGTTCCGGAAAGGATCGTGAAGGAAGAGAAAACATAAAGTAGATTCCGAGTATCGGAATCTCCGGAAGGTGGATAGAGGCCTTCGGAAACCCCGGAACCGGCATGGATGTAACAGTATCCCCCTCTTAAGGCTCTCGCCTCGAGAGCCGCGGAGGAAGTAAGAAGAAAATCGTAAGACGTAAAAGTTCGGAAGCATTCGGAAAGAAGACATAAAACAATAGAAACGTGATGAGTCAATAGAACGTTCTGGAACATGAAAGAATATTCTGGAAATCCAAACAAGGAACAAATAGAAAAAAGATATATAAGAAGCGCACCAAGCGAATCCCAACTTCATTTCCCCAATTCCGAAAATGTCACCTACACCCTCTCGTTCACCAACTCCTTCCGCTCTTGAATTCACCACTCCGCGTCCGGACGAAACGATTCCGGAATACATTACGAAGAAACCAAAGGTCCTCGAATACCTTGGTCGATACTCGGAAGACGAGGAAGAGAAGGCAACGGCGGAATTCAAGTCTGATGTGGAGGCTTGGACGACGAAGCGGAACGAGTGGAATGCGGAGCAGCAGGAGGAAATTGACGGGAGGATTGCGGATTGGGAGAAGGAGAGAGCAGATGCGGAACGGAAGTTGGTGGAATGGCGAGCGGAGCGGGATAGTCGAGCGGAAGCAAGGCGGAAGCAAAGGGAGACAGAAGAGGAGGAAATTCGGAGGGAAACAATGGTTCCGGAAGAGGTGAAGTCCGAACCTTTCGAATACCACTTTTCTGACGCCGACAAGCAGTCTATTGACATGGACTGGGATTCGGTGTGTCCGACCGGATCAGATTTTTTTTTATTCTGAATTTTTTAACTTCCCCTTAGTTCTACTTATCGCTGACACAATCTCAACAAATGGTTTTCCAGTCCGGATTCGCTGCAGGGAAGAAAAGCGCGGAGAAACCCACGACCGGAGGCGGAGGTGCAAGGAGGAAAGGAAAGGCGAAGGAAACCGGAAGGGGGATCACAGATCCGGAAGAGGTAGGATTGGGGCCCCTCCTTCCGATAGGTGAGTTCTACTTTTCTTTTCCGTCAATCTTGTCTAAGTTCGTTACAGCTTGCAACAAGTGTTCCGTGCAGGACGCGGAATGTAGGATTAACCTCACCGCCGGTACGAATTTTCGAGGGAAAAACAACGCCTGCTTCCGGTGTCGGAAGAGAAAGTCGAAGTGCGTGTTTCCGGACGGATGTGGTGACGGAGGCCGATCGGATGCCGGATCGATGAAGTTGAAAAGCTCGGAAGGGAAGCGGAAGGCTGCTGGTGGAAAGCCAGTCCACTTGGCGCCGACAGTGGAGAAGGATTTGCGCCAGATCAATCGCGGAATCCAACTCTTGTTGAGTGTCTGGGGAGTGGACTTTCCGGATAGCTCTGATGAAGGCGAAGCAGACGCGGAAGCGGATGAGGAAGAGGAAGAGGATCGGGAGGAAGGACCTTTGTCGAGGCCGAGCAAGAGGCCTGCGTCTCAATCCCCCAAGAACCTTCGGAAGAAAATGAAGAGTGCGGAAACGATCCCGGAGGAGGAAGAAGAGGAAGCAGATAAGGATAGGATGGAAGAGTGAGGGGTGGAACGTCCGGAATCCGGACCATTTCTTGAATTTTGTACTTGTAGAATAGTTTTGAAACGTCGCCCGGCCGGAAGGCCTTTCTCGGAATCATGAGTGATCGTAAGATAGTCGGAATCGGAGTCGGAATGAGGAAATGAACTTAGATAGAATCGATAGGTCCAGGCTTGTGAGGATAACGTTCGTGGAATGCTCGGAGGAGGTCCGGAGCGTTGAAGTTGTCTGCTGTGACCCAAGAAAACTCCTCGTCGGTGCCTTCGTATCCGAGCCATCGGATGCGATATTGTAACTTGCACTTGAAACGACGGTCGATCTTGGAGTCTAGGATCTCGGAAATCTCGTAATGATCTTCTTCTCCGGTGTCAAGTTCGACGGGACCCGGAGGAGGCTGGACACGATTCGGAATGTGGTTCGGAAGGATGGATTCGAGTTGGGAAACGTGGAAAGTTGGATGGATGGTACGGAATTCAGTCGGAAGTCGGAGGGTATAAGCAACTGGGGAGGGTGTAGCAATGATCTCGAAAGGACCTAGGAATTTCTCGGAGAATTTAGCGGTAGGTCTGGTCGTTTTGATGTACTTAGCGGAGACCATAACTTTATCGCCAATCTTCCATTCCGGCTGAGGCTGGAGATGTCGATCCTTCTGTTCCTTCATACGGGTTTGGGCGTGAGTAAGTTCTTCTCGGAGCATGGAATGAAGCTCATCTAGATCAACCACAAACTCTCGTGCACGGGCAGAAGCCATGTCTCGTTCCGGGTGGATGGTGATGCTCGGATGATAACCCTTGTTGGCAAAGAATGGTGAGATTCCGGTGGAAGCGTTCGGAGCATTGTTGTAAGCAAACTCGGCAAGAGGCAGGAGTTCATCCCAGTTGTCCTGCTGGTAAGAACAGTAGACTCGGATATACTGCTCAAGCGTCTGATTCGCCCGTTCAGTCTGTCCGTCGGCGGAAGGGTGATAACCGGAAGTGTAATGAAGATTCATGTCAAGGGCTTTCCCGAGGGAACGCATGAAGTGGGAAACGAATTCGGAACCACGGTCGGAGGTGACGTGCTGAGGAACTC
The DNA here is from genome assembly GCA_029532415.1 of Marasmius tenuissimus. Taxonomy (NCBI): domain Eukaryota; kingdom Fungi; phylum Basidiomycota; class Agaricomycetes; order Agaricales; family Marasmiaceae; genus Marasmius; species Marasmius tenuissimus. The sequence continues at coordinate 6,031,255 of JAQOTA010000050.1, read as the reverse complement.
CATGCTTAGAGAACACATGGATAATGAAGAGTCGAGCGAGTTGTTCGGAAGTGATATGGATGTCTGTAGGAATGAAGATTGCTTGTTTCGAAGCGCGGTCGATGATAACTAGGATGGAATTGAAACCGTTAGAGTTCGGAAGTTCCTCGATGAAGTCCATAGAGATAGAGTCCCATGGTCGTGCAGGAACCGGAAGAGGTCGTAGAAGTCCGTATGGCCGATGTCGTGGAGTCTTGTTCCGTGCACAAGTTACACAGGAGCGAACGTAGTCTCGCACGAACTCTCGGATGAGAGGCCATGTATATTGACGTCGGATGGTTTCTAGAGTCCGGTTCTGTCCAAAGTGACCAGAGATGATATGATCGTGATATTGTTGGAGGATTCTAAGTCGGAGGTTGTTGGCTTCAGGAACGTAGATTCTGTCATCTAAACGGAGGAAACCTGTCTCGTCGACAGTCCATCTAGTCTCGTCGGAAGTGTCGGATGCGGATCGGAAGTGTTGAATGAGGGAGGAATCTTCTGTCTGAGCAGTTCGGATGTCTTCATGGAGCTGCTCAACGTCCATGATAACGCTTGCGCGAAGAACTGGACCTTCAAGGAATGTAGCGCGGAGGGAAGCGGTGAGTTGTTCCTGAGTGAATACAGGTCGGAAGTTGTGTGGATTAAGATGGGCGTAAGGCGTATCCCCCTCTTTAGGATAGACGTCCCATCGTCTAGTCAAAGCGTCCGGTTTTGCACCGAGCTTGCCAGGACGGAAACGGATTACCATGTTAAAGTGAGAGAGGTACTCGGACCAGCGTACTTGTCGTCGGGTGAGAATCTTCGTAGTGGTGAAATATTCAAGATTTTTGTGATCCGTTACCACGTCGACCGGATTCTCGGAACCTTCCAAGTAGTGCCGCCAACGTTTGAACGCCTCGAAGATGGCGAGGAGCTCTTTGTCGTGCACATCGTAGTTAAGTTCCGGAGGAGTGAAGGTCCGGGAGTGGAATGCGATAGGATGGATCTCACCGTCGTCGGTCCGGATAGAGAGGATAGCCGCCAACGCATAGTCAGATGCGTCGGTTTCCACAATAATTTCTCGATCAGGAATCCAGTGCGTGAGGATAGGAGCATGAGTGAATGCCTCTTTCAGAGTATCGAAGGCAGCCTGGCATTCTGGGCTGAAGTTCCAACAAATGTCTTTCCGAGTGAGGCGGGTTAAAGGAACGGTAATGGCGCTATAGTTGAAGATAAAACGCCGATAGAAGTTGCAAAAGCCGAGGAAAGATTGAATATCCTTAACTTTGCGCGGCGTAGGCCACTTGGTAATGATATCCACTTTGGACATATCCATTCGAAGACCATCCGGCGAAAGAATGTAGCCGAGGTATTCGATAGTATCGGTATGGAATTCGCACTTGGAGGCTTTGCAGTACAATCCGTTTGCCCGGAGGCGTTTGAGAACCTCCCGGACATGCTTCTTGTGAGAGGAAATGTCGTCGGAATAGATGAGGATGTCGTCTAGGTAAACTAAAACGTTAACATCAAGCATGTCGGAGAAAATGTTATTGACGAAGCGTTGGAAGACTGCAGGTGTGTTGGATAGTCCTTCCGGCATAACCCGCCACTCGAATGAGCCATAACGGGTCCGGAAAGCGGTCTTGTATTCATCACCATCGGCGATACGCACAAGGTGATAAGCGTGACGGAGGTCAAGCTTGGTATAGATCCAAGCCTTCCGCGGAGCGTCGAGAAGGTCGGAGATGAGAGGGAGCGGATAGCGATCCTTTTTGGTAATCTTGTTGAGACCCCGGAAGTCGACGCAGAGTCTAAGATCACCACTCTTCTTCTTGACGAAGAGAACGGGAGCGCCGAAAGGAGATTTGGATGGAGTGATGAGCCTGGCCTGGAGATTTTCATCGATGAATTCTCGGAGAGCTGTGATCTCCGTTTGAGAAAGGGAATAGATCGGACCGAGAGGTGGTTCCGTTCCTTCCTCTAACTGAATCTTCATGTCGTCTTCTCCCCGATGCGACGGGAGCTGTTTCGACATTTCTGGACTGAAGACGTCAGTGAATTCATGATAATCAGGCGGAATGATTGCCAAATCTTCCTCGGAAAGTTCCGCCGTACGTCCGGAAGCCGTGTCGGAAGGCGTCATCTGGATGGTGAACGCCCGAGCACCGGATTCGGACTTCGCTCGGAGGTAAGCGCCAGCAGATATGAGGGAAACCTTCGGAGCTATAGCAGACGGAGCTGAGAGAAGATCAGCGTAGGAATAGATGGGCTCGAATGGATAAGATGGAGACTTAGCCTTGCGCCGAGGCGTACTAGGCTGAGGAGAAACTTCCGAGAGCTCGGAAGAGCGAGTCGGAAGGGCCGGCTGAGACGGAATAGGCTTTGTCCGGAATTCGATACTGTTGTTCGACCAGTCAACCAACGGGTTGTAGCGGTGAAGCCAGTTATATCCTAAAACTAGGCTGCAAGCCGAATCAAGGTGAGTGACATAAAAGTCAATCGGAAGGATGTCTCCAGAAGAAAAAATGATAGGTAAAGAGGCCATGCGCGAAATAGTGGAACCATGAGAACCATTGAGAAGGCGAAGAGAAATAGGTGGTATTGGAATGGTAGGTACTTGGTTACGTTCCACGTACTTTGTATCTATAAAGCAGTGGGACGAACCGGAATCAACGAGAGCAGAAAAAGACAAGGGGGCGCGCCCTTGAAAAAAAAAGACCTAGGGTCGATTTTTTCTGAGCCACCGCCTAGAGAGACCCTCCCTCCCCTACGTAAGCTTCACACGCACCATATATGGTAGTTCCACGTGACTCTTTTCTCACACCTGAGTAAATCAACTTAAGCGAGAGTTGACTTTAACCACTGGTTGAATTCTGCTATTTCTAGCGTGTTTTCTAAACACACCTTTTGTTAATGGGATGTTTTAATCAGCTTTGATGTCTCTGGTAATAAATCCATACATGTCTGCACCTTCACGTGTCTACTGCTGCTGTTCAATAATTGCAGATAGATAACCAAAACATTTACCAAGAAGCACACTTTACACCATTAATGACCTTTGACAAGGGTTTTGCATTGAAAAAAATGTATGCCAGAGTCTTCTTGAGGCCATGAACATCTTCAATGTAGGTGGTTCCAAAAATTTTTTCATAGCCTCTGGCAGACCCCCCTCCCTCCTACCCCCCGGTCAGGGATTCAATCCCGTGTGCCCCCTTGGAAAAAGATAATGGTACAGTAGTAGATGACTGTTCGTGTGTATCGGAAGAAATAGACATATTTGAAGAAAGAGTAAGAGTAAGAGAATTAGGCGAAGAAAGAGCGGCTGCGTTGAGAGTTACCTCGGTGGAACGATCCGGCTCAACGCAACTCCGAACTCGTTCCGAGGGTTCGGAGTTGCGGACTATTTTTTCGCCTCATCCGGTTTGGATGTGGAGGCGTCCGAAGTAGCCGCAGCACGACCTTTAGCCTGAGAACCGGCCGCAGGTCGCTTCCTACAATCATCTGTCTTGTGCTTTCCGCCACAGAACATGCACAAGTTGTTCTTCTTCCGACGTTCCTTCTCTTCCGGCTTCAACTTTCCGTCCTTACCAAGATACTGGGCAACCGGATTGGTATTGTTGGAAGTCGGATTCGACCCAGTGTTGTTGTTGGCGTTGGACTTGTTGCCAGAAGAGTTGCTGGAAGAGTTGCCGGAACTCTTGTTGGAGCCACCGGAACCTCCGGAAGAGTTGTTCGAACGATTTCCGGAGTTGTTGTTGTTGGATCGGGAGTTGGAATTGGAATTGTTGTTGGCTCGTTTCGCCGCTCAGCCCTCTCGGGATTTCTCCCCTTCGCGTACCCAGTGCGTCCGGTCGTATTCCCGGCACACTACACGCAACTGTTTGAGAGTCGAAGGACGAGCACCAACGTTCGGAAGTAAATCTTTGATACGCTTTGGCATAGCGCGATAATAGGCATGACGGAGAGCGTTCTCGCCGTAACCAATCTTGGCTGCGAGAGTGTTGAAACGAACCTCGAACTTTCCGATTTTCTCCCCTTCTCCCATCCGGAGGTTGTCGAACTTGTCTTCGGCTTCCTCTATCGTATCCACCTGTCCGAAGAACATTTCGAGTTCATCGAGGAATGCTCGGAGGCTGAACATCCAGGCGGGCGGATCGGAATCGGTTTCGTAGGATAGGATTTCGGGTTGGAAATATTCAAGGCACATGCCACGGAGGTAGGAAATGATGTAGTGGATTTTATCGGCATCGGTAGGGAAGTCGGAAGGACGGTGATTGAAAACGATCATACATGAGACGATGAAGCTCGGAAGTTTGTCGGGTTGAGTTCCGTCGAAGGTATCAGGTTCCTTGACGTTCCCCTTCTTTTCCGGCTTCTTCCCAAGGAGCTGGGCGATGATTTTGTTGTGCTCAAGCATGGATTGTACGAGTGCCATCATATTGAATTGGTAGAGATCGTTTCCGGGACCTCTAGGGAATCCAGGTCCCCCACCTCGTCCACCGGAAGGTCCTCCGCCTGGAGGTCCACCACCAGGTGGTCCGGGGGGTCCGGGTGGTCCGGAATCACCGGGTTCATGATCGGATCCGTCGTCACCTTCCGGTTCCGTATCCGTGTCTCCACCCCTTCTACTACCTGCTCGGGATCCGCCCCTACTGCCACCTCGAGAGCCCTTGGGTTCATCGACCTGTTTATGTGGATCGGATCCCTCGGGTAACGCTGTCTCTGTTGGTAGTTCAGTATCCCGGGGCATAACCGGAGCTGTAACTGGATGAGTGGATGGATGTTCTTTGTCAACGGCGGCATCGAAAGTAAAGTCATCAATTAACCCCTCATCGGCCTTGCTTTTCCCTTTAGCTGTTTTCGGAGGAGGTTCGTTATGAGCCTTGTCAAGTGCTAGTGCTAGTTTTGCAGGATCAAGCACTCCTCTAGGATCTTCGATAGTAGCTGGAGAGAAAACTTGACGGGATGCGGGTTTCGGAGGTGGAGGAGGACGACTAGGAGTTTCGGGTACCTTGTCCCCTACATAGACTGTTCTGCCGTCCTCAAGTGTCCTGTATTTCGAAGCCATTGTAGTAGGACGTCGGAGCTTGCTAGGCGGAAGTGGTGCGACGGTATTAAGTGTGCCGATACATGGAGTTGATTGTACGTCGATTTGATATTCGGAAGCACGGACGCTGCTACCGAAAACCGCTTGTCGTTCTTTACGTCGACCGTAACGGTTGGTTGAGATAGATTCGGAAGCGGAGATACTTCCTACGAATTGGTTGGGTGGATCTTCGTCGAAGTGTCCAGGGAATTCAGGATTGACTTGTCTGGACATTCAGTAATTTCAACTCAAGGTTCGAGAATTAAAATACTGTTAGGATCGTGCAGATATGACAGCCCGGACGGAGGTCCGAGCGGAAGAGAGCGGAAGCCGACGTGCCGGAATGGACTAGTCGGAGTTGGAGAGATTCCGACGACCGGAAGGCCGAACGGATGGCTGGACAATAGTCGAAGGTTTCGCCAACGACACCGTTGAGTTGAGTTGTCCTTGACCGGAAGGAAAGGAAGATAAAGATGAAGAGGAGATAGAGATAAAGAGACGGAATGAGACGAATGAGATAAACGGAAACCAAGTTGATTTTAATTCTGAGGAATACAAGTCGTGAAGTATCTAGCTTATATATGTATCGATCTCCGAGACCTCCGAAGGGGTTCCGGCGATCGTAGTACCGAAGGTGAGTCAGAGCGGGAGAGAATGTATGTACAGTACGGAATCCGAGACGGAGGATGAAGTCCCGGAGTCGGAGATGAATTGGAAATGAAGTGTCAAAATGGAATGTACGGGATGAGTCATAATAGAATGGAAGGCGGAATGTCGGAATGTAGAGTAAACGTACTACTCGGAAATGAACGGTGTATATGTATCTCCGATCCGTAAGTACCGGGGACACGACGTCGGAATCCGAAGTCATGTTCCGGATAGGATCGTGAAGGAAGAGAAAACATAAAGTAGATTCCGAGTATCGGAATCTCCGGAAGGTGGATAGAGGCCTTCGGAAACCCCGGAACCGGCATGGATGTAACAAGTTCAGAGAGTAGCGATCTTATCCAGGAAGCTTGACGACTGCAATCCGACAGTGCCATATACTCAGCCTCAGTGGAAGAAAGAGCTACAGTCTTCTGGGCGTGTGATTGCCACGAGAAGATGCTGCCTGCTAACTTGAAGAAGTAGCCAGTGATTGAACGACGTTTGATAGGATCGGCAGCCCAATCTGAGTCTGTGAACGCAAGAAGACCTCCATCAGAGTCACCATCATAGACGAGTGAATAATCTGATGTGCCAGCTAGATAGCGGCAGATATACAGAGCTTTATCTAGGTGTTCCTTCGTTGGATTAGAAGAGAACTGGGAAAGCTTTGTAACTGCATAGGCAATATCAGGACGTGTACCCAGCATAATATACAGAAGCAACCCAATCACAGACTGGAATCTGGAGCGAATGGCAGGATTGACTGGACCATCGTTGGGAGTTGGCACATAGCCAGCAGGTAAGGGCGTAGGAGCACCTTTTGCATTCTGCATCCCGAAACGTTCAAGGACTTTCTTCAGATAATCCTTCTGATCAATCATGATCTTATTGCCTTCGCGACAAATGCTCATGCGGAGAAACTCGCTAGCATCGCCCATATCACGACATTCCCATCGAGCCATGAACTCGGCTTTCTTCTTGTCAACAAAAGCTTTGTTAGGACCCATGAAGAGTGCATCGTCAACGTATATGATCGCATACACAACTTCATCACTCTTCGGATCTTTGCAGATGAAGAGTCCAGCATCAGAAGTCAGGCGTTTGAAGCCTAGTACTTCCATGGACGAGCTGAGGGTTCGCCACCACTCAAGGGCAGCTTGCTTCAGTCCATATAATGCACGACGCAGGCGTAGTACCTTACGTTCTTGGCCCTTGACCTTGAAGCCTTCAGGTTGCTCCATGTAGATCTCCTCAACAAGATCGCCATAAAGGAATGCGTTCTTAACATCAACAGAGGTGATGTACCAGTTTTTGAGAGCTGCGAGAGCAAGCATCATACGAACAGTCTCATAACGAACAACTGGTGAGAAGATCTCATCAAAGTCGACACCTTCGACCTGAGAGAAACCTTTGGCAACAAGCCTTGCTTTCTTGCGACCATTCAACTTGACGTCGAAGACCCATCTATTTCTGATGGCTTTGCGACCTTTAGGTAAGTCACAGAGTTCAAAGACCTTGCGCTTACGAAGTGCCTCAAGTTCTTCGTGGCAAGCAGTCTTCCATTCCTTCTGTTGCTCAACAGGCAACTTTAGAATATCGCGGAGTGTCCACTCTCTGATGTTAGAGAAATCAGGAGTATCGGACGTTGGAAGCGAATCGTGAACTGGAATGGCATTGTTCAACAGGTAAATCACGAATCCTACTCCCCCTTCTTGGGTTAGTCTTTCGACTACGCTTTCTTCCTCATGCGACTCAGTGCTTCCACTGGGTTCTGGAGCAGGCGGAGGCGGAAGTGGACCAGGAATCCCCTTTTTACTACCTTTGCCTTTCCTAGATCGCGAAGAGCTAGGACGATCAACTGGATGTGTAGGTTCTTTATCTCCAGTGACGTTTCTCCAAGTATTCTTATTCTCTAAGTCGCGGACTATATCTGAGGGTCTATTTGGGTTCCGCTGTTCACCAAATATGTTACCAGGTTGCGTTGTACCCTTCCGCTGCCTCGAAGACCGGCGTGGACCATCCGCTGCTGGTGCAGGCGGAGGAACGGCGGGTTCGCCTGGAGGCGTCGGAGGACCAGATTGAGGGAGTGGCAAATCCCCTGGCGCAGGGCCACCTGCAGGTTCGTCAACCTGAGGTTCTGATCTCTTAGAAGGTTCGGAGCGACGTCTGAGATCTGGGAACGGAGTATCGTCCCAATCGTCATCAGAGTCTTCATCTTCCGAAGGAATGTTGGGATTTTCACCCAAAGTAAATGGTTCACTACCGACAGGTGTAAAACCACGAGTTTTGGCATCAGGACACTTATTGTATAGCGTCTCATCGAACAGTGCAGTGCTACCTTTGAATACGGAATTATTACTTCTCATGAACAGGAAGCCTTTCATCCCATCCTGGTAGCCGATGAAAGTCATCAACTCACTGTGAGGAGCAAGCTTGTTCTTCCTACGATCTTCAGGAATGAATACGTAGGCTGCACAACCCATAACTCGGAGATGTGAAACATCAGGTGCCTCGCCGTAAAGCATTTCGAACGGAGTTCGCCAGCTCAATCGTTGTACTGGAGTGCGATTGTAAAGGTGGACGGCGTGCACATGGCAGAATTCCCACCAGGACTGAGGCATGCAAGCTTCAAAACGAAGAGCTTCAGCCTTCTCATGAATAGTCCTGTTGAATCGTTCAGCACGACCGTTTTGTTGTGGTGTGTACGGTATGCTTTGATCCCTTTGGATCCCATACTCTTTCAGTACTGCATCGAACTTATCTCCTTTGTACTCTCCCCCTTCATCGGACATCCAGGTCTTGACAACAGCATTGAACTGCGTCTTGACCATAGTAAGGAAGTCCCTCAAAGCGGGTACTGCCTCGTCTTTCGTCTTGAGCTTGGAAGTCCAAACGTAGGACGTGCAGTCATCGAGAAAAGAGATGTAGTACTTGTACCGGTGATACGATTCAACCGGGTACGACTTCAAATCCGAATGTATGCGTTCAAACGGTTTAGAAGCTCTAGTCATAGAGTTGGGGAACGATTTCTCATGCATCTTGCCTTCTGCACAACCACGACACAGAGGTGTCTTCTTAGTAGGCATCTTAAGGTCAAGTGGGAAACCTTGCGTATGTTTCCGAGCTTTATTTAGGGCTTTATCCGACGGATGCCCAAAGCGTCTGTGCTCAATATCGTAGTCGACGTTGTAAACGACCGACTTGGCCATTAAAGACTCAGCAGATGCTTTCCGCGAGTGTACCCAATAAATGGTTTGACCAGGCATATGAGGGTAGGAAACAAGCGACTGTCGTCGCTGTGATGAGTAGAAGGCCAACTTCTTCGCGTTTCCACGAATTGATAGACCATCTTGAAGGAATTCTCCCATTGATAGTAGACGTATGTCCAATTGAGGTATGTAATAGACAGGATAGAGTCGCGAAACGCGCTCAGTAAGTTTCCTGTCATGTCCTTCAACATTATGCGTAATGAAGACTGTGCCTTTACCCTTGATCTGTATAGGGTTGCCCTTATTCGCAGTATTTACGATAGGACCATCAAGCGATTCATATTCAGCGAAGTCATTCATATCGTTCGTGAAATGAGAGGAGGCACCAGAATCAAGGAGCCAACCCTGTGCGTTGTTCACACTTTTCTTTCCCTTACATTGAGTACATCCCACAAAGTGGGTCGAAATAGCATTGCAAAAATTTACAAGTGATACCAGATCACTACGACTACCGCGCGCACTACTGATACCAACTAGTTGAGAGCAGCGCTGTAGGTTTGCATCAGCTTGGGAAAGCAGGTCAAGGTATGGTACTTGCCTGTCATCGTGGAACGATCCAAGAGAGACGTCATCCGGGACATCCTCAACCCCTGCAGCTTCGGCAATATCGTCGTCAACATCATTACCGAATAGAGAGGTCATATCTTCCATACCGTCGTCAGATCCCCAGTCCATCTCTACATCTTCATCAGGATCAGCGCTACGAGAGCGTTTAGAAGAAGTAGAAGAAGGAGATCCGGCTCCCTCATGTCCCTCATCATCCTCCAAAAGACGCTTGGACGAGGACGCACGTGGTTGTTCAATGCGGTCCTGGAGCGAACGATTGGTGGCAGACGTGACGATCTGTTCGAAGGGTTTGAGATACCGCGCCGTCTTAGGGGCACCAAGTCTGTCAGCAAGGGAACGTGCTCCACGGACATCATCAAATACTGACTGAGATGGCCTGAAGCCAGTGAAGGACTGCATAGCAGCTGGGTTCTTCTTGACAGCTGGTTGAGGGACAGTGCTGTCGCAAGACTTGTCCCAGTGACCGGTGAAGTGAGCTGGGGGCGGTGATCCCATAGCGCGAACAGGAGGGGCGCTGGCAATCTCGGCACGCAAGGAGTTATTTACCGCGTTCAACGCAATACGTTCCCTGCGGTCAGTGATCGAGGAATAAGGACGGATAGGAGCGGGGGAAGCTACGACGGATGCATAGGATGCCAGATGGGAGTGACCATGCGACCGATTGTTACCACCGTTGTTACCGCCGGCGTTGCCGGGACCCTGATGCTGGTTGATGCCACCGCGGGTACCACGCTGCTGCTGCTTCTTCTTCTTACCGTTATTCTGGTTCGAAGAAGGGCGTTGCTGCTGCTGCTGTGGTTGGCGTTGTTGGCCACGCTGCTGCTGTCCACGCTGCTGACGTTGCTGCGGTGGACGCTGCTGTTGACCAAACGATGGCTCGCGGTTACCAGCACGCTTGACCGCAGAGAGGCGGTTGGCAAGCTGAGGGTTCTGGCGCTCATATTCGATCATGATGGCTTCATGAACATCGGCGACGGTGAGGGCGCTGGAGCTCTCAGGATCCCTATCAAAGTCATGAAGGGATTTGGAGGAAGCGGCGTCCCATTCGGGAGGAATAGCTGCGATGAGAAGGAGGGCTTTGATCAACTCAGGGAGTTCAACCCCGACCTCGGCAAGACGTTCAATATAATGTTTATACTTGGCGATGCCAGCCTGGGGATGGCTGGTGGTAAGCCGGTGTAGCGCCTGCTATTAAAAAGCAGCTTCGGAGCCTTGTTTTGTGCGAATTTAGCATAAAACAGAGAAGAAATGACTAGGTAATACGAGTACTAGAGCGAGTCCCGAGCGGCTAGTAAAAGGCTCAGATCCTAGCATAAGGAGAGAATAGCGCCTCGGAGGCGTCTCTCCTTATCTCTGAAAACTGTAGGAGTCATATAACTGACGAAAGTATCACTTCGGAGGCACGACTAGGACCTGTAGTCATAACAAGGGAATATCTCCAGTGGCTCGGAGGCATCGTACTAAGGATTAGAATAACAGAATCAGACTTAACGAAGACCCGTACTAGTAGGGATAGACAGAGGAGGTCACCGCGGAAGCATGGATGGTCGGAAAGCGAGACTAAGTCGAGCCTCAGAAGCTTGGTATAAGGTCGAGGCCTCGCTTTGGAGGCATGATTGATTCAAGTATACTAGGTATACTATAGGTTACGCTAGTCATCCATATTGGCTAGAGCTACCTCATCCCAACCGAAGTAATTATCTACGTTGGAATCTTCAGGATAATAAGAATCAATGAAGGTTTCATGATCTAGATAATCGGTATAGAATGGATCGCATAAAATAGGATTATAGAAAGAAAAGGATCGAGAGAGCCAACGACCCATGACAGGGGAATACTGAAAGAACGAGAGCTTGGTATAGTCAAGCTTCGGAGGTGCTGGGCACTCAGCACAGCTGACGACGGAGTCGATCCAAGCGTTGACGGCTCCAGGAGTACGAGCGGTTTTGAAGTCGAGGAATCCCACTCGAGCAATGGACTCGGCGACCATGTCGATGATAGACCTAGCGTCGTGAGGAATGAAGTGGTCAAAGGTGTCCTCGCAGAGATAGATTTCGTCCTGGATCATGTCGTAACGAATCACGTAGCCCCAGTAGACGGATCTGTGGCGACTGAGGAAGAACTGCTGGAAGATGATTCCAAGGATAGCTTCTCGTTCTGCGTCGAGTGGAATGGGTAGGATGATGCGGCGCTCCCTGATCTTATCAGAGTAATCTTCTGGATACCACCAGAGCTTATACAACTCTGGAGAGGAAGTCAGAAGGCCGCCTCGGAATCTAGAAAGTAGAAAGGCTTACTATAGAGTAAGTTGCAAAAGTGGTCTTCAATGTTATGCAAGCGTGCCATAGTACGCTCGGGGAAAAGTAAGCAAGGAATTGGGACAACCTAGCACTTGCTTTTACTGACCTCTGGACTGGCCGCTGAAATGGAAATTTTACTTCGGAAACTAGGAAATTAGCGCTTCGGAGGCGTGGATCCGAACCAGGCACTGGGCGCTAAACAATGATCGAGAAGTGATCGAAGGAGTTGCACCGTCGAGGTACCTCCCTTATACTCGTACATGGAGATATTGACTGTACTAAGGGCATAGTTGGTGCTGGTGGCAAAACACAGTGCTCAACTGCACTGGGAGGCAAGGGACTGGAAAGAAAGGAATGGTGTACCAAAGAATCGAGTGGGAGTTCTGGCTGAACCATTGAACTATTACCCGGTATCCAAGGCACCAAGATTGGATATAGTGGGGCGGCCATATGGATGGCAGGACCTCAGAATTATCCGAGCTACGGAAAGGACATCGACCTGGCTATGAACGGCTGGGTAACTCCATGAATATAGGCATCTAGTAGCACTTCGGAGGCAGGTACTTTGCTTCAGACGAAGGGAGTATATGCTTCGGAGGCAAACAGAACAGGATGACCTACGACGATTGAAGGGTCTAGAAACGGAGAATCAATGCTGCGGAGGCAGATAGGCAGAACGGAACCATCAATAGGAGAGACCCAGAAGAAAAGAATGCTAGAGAATGTTCGAGGCTGATGATACTTCCGAAGCAAATTATTGGTTTTGACTTTGGGGTTCAAAAGCGTAGATTAAACACAAAACTCTCCAAGTATATTCCAAAGTAGGTAGTTTATGCCTCCGAGGCATGGTTTATTCGATATTTGTACAATTAGGTAGAATTAGAGCCTCCTAGGGTATATAAGCAGTGGGGTTTCCATTAAGAATCCCCAAGCAATCCGTACGATTAGTATTCAGAGGATACGAAGCTATTCCACTTGTTGGGTAGTCAGTTGACTCGGGAACGCTTCTGGAGAGACATTAGAACGGAATAGAACTTTGTTTGCCCAAACCTAGAAAATCCATTGAACACTTGCTTGACCTTGACTTTGCATTGTTTGTCTGCGACGCCGACTTGACTGGCTGAGCTATTGTTGAACCTCTGAAGCTAATTGAGCTGAGGATATTGTTCGCCGTTGACAGTTGGTCTTCGGTCATTGACAGACTTGATTGGAGTCTTATTGCCATTGTTCGATTTGATTGTCTTGTTGCCCCTCGCTGTTCGAGTGGTTCTGAAGCTAGTTGAAGCCTAAGAACGCACTTCCGAAGCACCAAACAACTCTATGCTCCCCGAAGCAACCTATAAACCTCTCTTCCGAACCCCACTTTTGACCTCCGAACTGGTTTCAGAGGCGAAGCTACCTTAGTTGGATAGTTTCTTGAGTCAGATTTCCTTCAGCCTACTATTGCAGTCTGGCTAAGAGCGGAACCTACGATCAACGCCGATCCCCGATTCCCGCACCCTTCAGCTACACTCTTGAGTGTTGGGAGGATTTGACCTACGAGTTAGATTTTATTATACACCGCGAGTGGCGCTTTACACCGGAAGGACACCAATTTGACGAAGTCGCCATAAATGGCAGACAAGGTTGGTTCGCCATAGGTGGTGACGATGGTGGACCAGGCTTTGGCAGCGTCCATGTCTTTGAGAGGTTCAAAGACTTCCTTCATAGAGGTCAACTGAATAATACCCATCAGCTGGAGGTCTTTTTCCTCCCATGATTCTAGTGCGGTATTGTACGCCGTGATCTGAGCATCGGTGGGAGGGTGACGATCAGGTTCGTCGTCACTGTCAGTTCCAGCTGCAGGCTGAGCAGTTCCACCAGGGGGAGTAGTGACCGTAATGGTCGGAACAATAGGTTCCCCCAGCGGGTATGTAGGCTTCTTGGCCGCACCAGTGAGGTGACAATAGAGGCCTTGAGCCTTGGTAACAGCTTCCATTTCGCCGTTATAGGTCTGGCGGAATCCAGTGCCATCGAAGCGACCGGAGAAGAATTTCTTAACGTCGAACATGATAGTAAGATGTTTAGAGGTTTGGTGTTGGATCTAGAAAAGACAGCATCAGCATGCGTCTAATCAACACAGGGAGCAGCCATCAAGGCGCTATGCTCAACGAGGAGCATTGGATCCTTTAGATCCGATGTCGTCGAAGGACGTACATCAATGCCATAGATCGAGCACTCAGTTAAGAGGTCGATGGCAACATGCAGGTCTAGCCTAGCTAGCCGATGACAGCAGCCTAGGGGCGCTCGTCGCTGACAGCAGCCATTAAGGCGCTCGTCATTGTAGTCGGGCTAACCGGGGCCCATAACCTGATGAGCCGGCATGACGCCTAGCGCAGAGGACTACAACATAGCTATACTACTACTTACCAGAGAGGAGTTTAGAGAGATAGAGGCGAGACGTAGAAGCTCAAGCACACTGTAGATTCAGGTATAGAACTACGAGCTTATATACATGTAGAGACAATAGTAAATACCATATAAGGACAACAATAGAATTGTACATATGAGCATAGTGAACAATAGACAATAGAACAATAGCGAATGCATTGTCCCGCATAATACAATGACGGGAAGTATGAACCGGGACTTCGGATATACCGGGATTTAATTATAGTCCACGGATTCAACAGGTTTCTGCCAAACGGAGGACCTCCAACGACGTGAGTTGGGCGTAGGGAAAGATCGTAAACCCGGCTTGTTGGATGTGAAGCTCGTTCGTCGTGACGTGTTTCAGATTCGGAGACCCAGTACAAATAGCTTCCCAGAACCACCGGGTCGTGTTCACGATTTGAGGTCCTGGGTCTGCCAGTCGTAATGCGAGAGTTGTCAAATGGGGTAAGGTTGTCCATCCGGTCGCCGGTGGGGAACTGAGTGCGGCGGATATAAATCGGTGATCAAGTTTGATATCCAAAAGCCGGCATTGGGGGAGGATGTCAAGGATTTTTTCGAATGCCCCTTTAGAAGCTGGGGACATGATTGGCACGGGAGAGGGCCATGAGTCGGCCGCCCCCGAACCAGCGAGCAGACGTATGTCTAGAGGCCGCCCTTGGTCTCGGGCAGTCCGCAAATAAAGTTCCAACAGTGGCTGAAGACGTATCGGGAAATTGTCGAGGTCGACAGCAAACTGAGACCAAAGGCGGGGCATCCCACTGACGAATAGTCTCCAGGAACGACAAACTTGGGAAAGGGACAAGGCTGGGAACTTCCAGACGCACGAGCATTTCGGCTGACCAACGTTGAATGTGGAACAGCCGTTGCTGTTGCATGTCGAGGCCAAGGAGAAGATTTCCTCCCACAGCTCAAATGGGACTCGACGAACAGCCGAGGTGAGGTGTCTGAGCTCTCGGGCGCGCTGCTCGAGTGGTGCTTTGATAGTTTCTAAGGCATCCACCTCCTGCTGAATTTTGTCCAACTCGGAAGGCTCGTTAGGACGCAGTCGTTTTATGCGGTGTGGTTTTGCCGAGATAAGGGGCTCCAGTCTTGACCGCAGGGGCTGCAATTGCTCCTGTAAGGTCGAGACATGGTGCTCCTCGATAGCAATGAGAGAGAGGATGTGAGAGGTTTCATTTGGAGACGGGTAGTGAAATTGACGAATGATGTCGAGGGGGACGAGCTGGGATGGTGAATCATCGAATAGCGACCGAAGTTCTAATGATGGTTCTTGCCAGTCGACGCCATTGACCGTGATAACCATCTTGTTAGTGTAGAGGATAGCTGTAGGAAGGCTCGAGATGCCTAGATAGAGCTCGTCAAAGATATAAATCGTCCAGAAATGGGTGGGAACTTACGTTGTAGAGGGTTGTGAAAACAAGAATAGGGAGTTAGAAGGTCCCTTTTTTTTCTACCGCGCAGGATTATTCATATAAACTCTGAGTGGACGGTCGTGAAGACGTGAAACTTCGGAAGCATGTAATAATATGTTCTTGAATTTTGCCTTCGGGAGCGGGGAGAATGACATTCGGCAGGAGATCTTCTCAAACTCTCAATCACAAACGTCAAAGTCAAATGTCACTCACGTTGTTTTAAAATGCAATATTACAACTGTAACATTCCATACAGCCTAAAAAAGGAATATCAGTTGCCCAGCCATCGGGATGGGGGGCATAGGGTCGGAGGTTGTTTTCAGGGGTGAGAAACGCAAAAACTCGGCAGGTCAAGATTCAAGGCCGTCATGAATGGACTGTCAATTGTGGGATTAAGTACCTCAGTATGTTTAATTTCATTCGGGAGACGATACGTTGAAAAGTACAACGCTACATATTGGGATCTCAATGATACAAGTACAGGTTCACAAACTACAGTCACTACCTCGACTCGCTGATATAGTAAACCTCCCGACTCATGGCCAAATAAGCCCGTATACCATTCCATTGGGATCAGCTCTCTCGATCACACAAGCAGCCCCACGCTCCCGAATATTTCTAATTCTCTGATCTGCCCGACCAACGGTGTCCTCGCGAGCCACATAGTGAAGTTCGTAAGGAGATTGTGATTTCTTTTTGGCCGGTGGCGAAGGCCCGTAGATCATCTCGAACGCCTCCAATCTCCCAAGTCCCACCCCACCTCTCATCCTCGACTCAAGCACATCGAGCATCAGCTGAACGTCGCCATTCGTGGGCTGCTGTAACCACTCGTCCCTGATCGATAGCTTCTCTAACCGAGGAACAAGACTCCGTCGCTCGAGTGCTTCCGGTTCGCCTGGGTCTAAATCCGTACGTAACTTGAATTTTTGGAGCAGGTCTATGACGACGGCATTTCGGTGATGCATAGGCTCTGGGCCAAGTCCCAAACGAAGATCAAGCCACTTCACGGCGGTACAAACCCGTATGATCGGCAGCACCGGTAACGACCCATCCGGAATCTGGGGATTATCCAAATCGAACGAAAGTCTCTCGAGAGACCTGACCGACGCCCTCAGATGGTCCAAGAACCCTGAATCCCAATTGTCCCTTTTCGACACCCAACTGCTGTGCCTGAGCGACGCTTGCGACGAGCGTAGCGAGATTTTGAGCGTCCGGAGGTGAGGGAATGTATGTTCTCGAAACAACGGGACGAGCTGGTCAGGGAACTGCATCACGGTCACGTTCAGCTCGCGCAGCGTAGGTACCTCCACAGCGGGGAGACCCGTCCCAGGTCCCTCCGGCGGGTCGTAATACCCGATTTTGAGCTTCTCTAGGGACGTACACAACGGGAGAAGCTTCCTTAGATTTCGAGACGGGAGTTCCGACAGGCGGTCGACATCCAACGAGGTGAGTTGGTGGTAGGGAAGAACCGTTAATTCGGGCTGGAAATTGTGAAGCTCGGATATCGTAACGTTCCTCAGATTCGGTGCACCTGTACGGATAGCGTCCCAGAGCCATCGGTTCCGGTCGAAGTTTTGGGATCCTGGGTATCCCAGTCGCAAGGCGAAGGTAGTTAGAGCGGGGGAGACAGCTTTCCATCCGCTCGTCGGTGGGGAATTGAGGGCGGAGCGGATGAAGTCGTGAGCGAGGTTCAAATTCAAAAGCCGGCACTGAGAGAAGATGGCTAGCAACGTTTCGATTGCCCGTTTAGCTGGTGGCACGTTTGGTACAGGGAGAATTTGCCCCCACGTCGAGACGCTGCGTGTAGCGACGAGACGCATCTCCAGAGGATGCCCTTGATCCTGAACGGTTCGTTTATAGAATTCCAAAAGTGGCTGGAGACGCGCCGGGAATTCGTCGAGGTTAATAGAGAAGCGAGACCAAAGGCGAGGTATCCCCCCCACGTGCATTCTCCAACGAGTGCAGACTTGGGAGAGGGAGGCACCTGGGAACTTCCAGGCACATGTGCATCGAGGCTGAGGATCGCCTTCATCATCTTCGGGAGCTCGGGCTTTGACAACGCTGAATGTGGGACAGCTATCCCTGTCGCATGCGGAGGCCAGGGAGAAAATTCGCTCCCACAGGTCGAACGGAACCCGACGCACAACCGAGACGATGTGCCGGAGCTCCATGATGCGTTGGTCGTATGAGAACAGCGTATTGAGCTCACGCTGGATTCTTTCCAACTCGAGGAGCTCGTTAGAACCGAATGGTTGGAGGGTAGAGCGTCGTTTGTCTGAGATGAGGGCATCCAGTCTTGATTGTAGCGGCTGTATCTGTTTCCGTACAATCGAGGCATCCTGTTCCTCAATGGCGATGAGCGCGAGGATGTGGGAGGTTTCCCTCGTAGACGGGTCGTGAAATTGGCGGATGATGTCAAGAGGGGTGATTTGCGATGGTAAGGTCATGGACAGAGGACGAAGTTCCAATGAGGGTTCATCCCAGTCAACGCCGTTAACTGTGATTGTCATCCTGCCTGAACATAGGCTGTTAGAATGTCCAAACCGTGCAGGGATTAGATGGAGCTCACTTTGTAGAGGAAGAAACTGCAGAAGAAAGAAGCGGGTGTCGATGTGGGTTGATCCTGACCGTCGTATCGAAGGGGTCAAATATCGAGGCCTATAAGAGCAAGAAATTTTACAAGATCTTGGAAGAATGCAGATGACGATTAACCTTCTTCGGGCGATTCGCATTCGAAAGGAACCCTCCTGACAAGTCTCGATCAAAATTACGGTCATACGACCCTAGTAGTGTTGTTCCAGGATGAAACATTGCAGCTCTACATTCTCGGTTCCTTTTCCAGATGACTGTGCTCGAGGAATATCATGAAGAGGACAAGGGAAAAGAAAAGGGGCCCAAGACGGGGTGTTGGCTGGTGCCGATCAATGTCCAAAATTGGCTCCCTACGTTACATAAGTAAAGAGATCGGGATCGTTACACCAACTGTCACAACACGTGTAAAACGCGTTTTTTTCCATGTCACAAACTCGATGACGCGTCGCTTCAGATTGTTGATGTTGGGGCGACAAAGTGGAGGGAGGGGGGAAATAACGAGGCGAGAATCTGCAGCTCTAATCAACACCATCATCACAATCCCATCCCGACCGTCCAAACGACACCAACCATGCTCTCCCCAACGACACCAATGTCCACAGCAGTCGAACCACCCCAATCTACTGTAGAGACGCCGGGCTCAGCTGGCTCTACTCCCGATGTGCTGCTGCTGCAGGACCAATCTACACCGGTCCTTCCCAGTGGACTACCACGTTATTTGCTGGTCCATCCTTCCTCCCGATCGGCAACGACGACAACTCGTCACGAATCCCCATCTTCAGAACCAGCCGAGGGCGAGTACGACACCGAATCGATAAACCCACAAGTGCCATCCACGCGACCTGTATCGCCTCCAGGTCTAGGGCCATCTACATTTGAGGATCCGGCCTTGGGCATCCCAGTATCGAGGATACTATCCAAACTCTACAACGCGACACTCGGTGTTGATCCCGGTTCGGGGAAGATGACCGTACAGAACTTCGTTCAACTCGTCAAGTCTGTGTATACCAACGATGACGAACTTGCCGGGGATTGGGCAGCTGATACTGTCGTTATCAAGGCGGAAAAGGAGAAGGAGGGTGAGCTTACGCCTGGGCTCGTAGCGCTTGGTGAGCCGCGAGTGCCCAGGGAGGAGTTCATCAAGGGGTGGAGAGATGAGGTGGCTGATGCGGATGAGGACGTCGTGACGGAGGTGGAGGGAGAGAAAGAGGTCGGGAATGGCCAAGATATGGATGTTGATTCTGGAGAGAAAATGCAGACATGATAGAATGGCAGTGTACGGTTAGAGTTGGGTACCGCACGCCGGCTTCGGTTCTGGGTAGAGAGTATGTATGTTGGCTTGCGTTCGTACGAGTTGGTAGGAAGCTGTCCTGTATTCGTCTTCTCAAATCTTGTCTATTCACATTTGAGTGCGTAGTCTATGCACACGGCAATGTAAAGCAACGTGGAATGTCCGAAAATCCAATGTGCCCTATGAAAGCGCCATCAGGGACCAGGTGCTGAACGACATATTGCGAAAACGTACCTCAACTCGATCCCGCAAGGCTGCCATCGTAATAATGCCTTGAGCACCCTTCAGCCGAGTCTTCGGTCCTTCCTAGGAAGGTATGTTGCCTCATCTTCCAGTACCATTATGAGTATGGTATTTTGTTGCCGTCGTCACGGATTTCGTACGGTTGCTCCGAAGTAGTTCTGGCCAAGGCGTTCGTCCTTTCGCTGTCTGGTACGGTGCAGCGCTGAACCAACATCCGCGTGCTGCTGCCCAGGAGACACCGTCAGCAATGGGCAATTGGGATATGTGGGTAAACGTACCTCAATGTCTGTACAGCTGGCAACCCAACGATCTATATCTCCTTTCCGGTCAGGAACTAGACGCGCCAGTTGACCCTGGGCAGGTTTTCGACTACGAGCTGGCGACACTCCGGGCACAATAGTGCTGAGAGAGAGATGTCGACTCATATCCCTCGACCACATCCGACGAACCTCCCCGTCTTGTTAGCCCGTCGACCCTCACCACACCCAAGTCCACCCTGTCGTCTAGTCCGGAACGTCTGAACAGTGAAGGAAGCGAAACATGGTGCACAGAACTTCCGGTCCGTTCCAGCGTCGTCGCTCCGGTGAAAGATGGCGTGGTAAATAGAATAGACGTTGTATGAAATTCCTTGACACCAAATTCATTCGCGGCAGCAGCACATAGATGATAGGTATTAGGCCCCAGGGTAACGAAACGCCGATCAGCGTGTACTAGTAGGTCCCCGTAGGTCGTCGATTATGAATTCATTCATGACGGTGACCTTGGTGGCGCTGAGAACGAATGGCCCTGTACCGGAAAATTTTGAGTGTTGGGCGTCTCATGTTCCTTCCGGTGTGAGAGCAGAGAGTTTGTCTGTGCCGTACGTGCGTTTTGGGCTGCGGATTTATGTTAATGCTGCGAACTCAATCGAGGAGTAGTAAAACCCACCTGTGGTTGAAATGATTGAGTCCCAATGAAAGAGGTGGTGCGAGTAACAAATGTAAAGGACCAGAGACAAGCCAGCGCTCTTCGAGAAGTTTTCTGACTCTCCGCTAGGTGACTTGGACTCCCATGTAATGAGCGGACGAGCAGTTTCTTCGAGTCGGAGACTGTGGGTTTCTTGGCTGATTCATGAGAGCGCGGACGACGAAGTTAGGCTTTCTGAAGCCCTCGGCGGAGTGTTCCAATAGACAACGCGAGTCCTTTTTTGCGTATTCTAGCAATACTGCGAGTTCGGAGTGACCTAGAATCGAGGCGACGTGAGCAGAGATAAAAAAGGAAGAAAAAGCTAAGTAAAGACGGAAGACAAACGCACCTCTAAGGCGGCCATTGGCGTCGACTGTCACCTCGCTCTTCAAGTTCTAACGACCATTCTCCTCAATCCAAACTTTTCAGAGATAGATGAAACTGCGGCTCTCAGGTTGAAGAGGCTGGTAAGGCAGGTGAGACGCGACTACCTGCGAGCGAGCCTGAATGGGACTACCGTCAGAAAAAAAGATATATAGATCTGAAAAAAAAAGGCAAACTGACATCTTCCTGGTCACCTATTTCAGTGCCGTCGGTCGAAGTCGACGAGCAGAAACCCAACGTTCATGTTTTCGCAACCGTCAGGTCTGTCTGTTTCTGCTAGTCTCAGTACAAGGAAAGAAACAAGCTATTTCTCGTGGATGACTGGCGATCTGAATCTGGCGGTGATAATGGCTGAATATATGACGAGCAAGCTGGTGAGAGAATTGTGGAAAGGCCGTCGTGCGCATTGTGGGTTGTGGGTAATGGCGAGAGGGAGACAAAGGATGCAGGTGGCGGTGTCCCCGAACCTTTCCTCCAACCATTTCCATTGAACAATGAGGCGTCCTCAACTCTGTCCATTTTGTTCTGTTGTCCACAACGTGGATGATCTCCCATTCTAATGGATAAAGGCAAGAGAAAGGTAACGTTTCTTTCGTTTTCTTCTCGATGAAGCAAACTGTTGATGGTTTCACGCAGATTTGGGCCTTCAACATAGTCGTTTGGTTTGAAGATGTTCAAGTCTCTCAAAGTGACCTTCGTGCACACAGAAAACCGTCGAATGAGCTTCATAGTCCATCGAAATCGAACACATCGGGCAAACTTGACTGCAGGACGGCTTTTGAGCCGGAGATTGCTGAAGGGTGCAGAACCTGGACTTCTTGGGCACGGTGGACTCACAACTCAGTCGGTACGTTCTTCTTTTCTTCGACAGCGATTCCTCACACAGATTCTTCAGAGCAGGCATAATGGGATCGGAGCGGTCGTTTCTCTCACTCGGACCTCTTGCAGATTCCATTTCGTTTCGAGAAAACTACCAGACCCCACGGAATCCGGATTTTCCGAGCTTCGAGAACTCGGAAGTCAACTGGTATGTTGTCCTTGTCCTTTGTGTTGGGTGTCTCTCACGGCGTTCTCGATGTAGTCTTGAAGATCGCAGCAGAGGGACACTAGAGCTGTCGTTTTCTTTGGTATCAGATCGCTTGTAGACCTTCATTTTGATTTGGGTGGGGGCGTATCAGGCAACAGCCTTAGACGTTCTTGGACCAGGACACCTGAGGGGGGTCTTGTGCTCAAGCTGGGGCCGTTGTTCAGACCGTTCTGCCGACTTGGATCTCTTGTGGAGGCTCTCTCGCATCGGAAAGGCTATCAACCGTCTCGCGCTATCTCTGAACCTTCTAGTGCGGAACTCGTTGCATTATCTGACGTGGGTCGAGAAGGTCACTCTAGTGCGGTCGCCACCTACATTCAATCACTCGCGCTAATCATCCACGAACTGCCAGGTTGTTTGAAGGATTTTGGGCTTCGGTGGTCCAGAAGAACAAGTCATGGCCGTATCGTCGTATGCGCGAAGGTATCGTTCGAACCATGCCCGACTACTTGTACGTCTCTTCCAAATCCCAATCTCCAAGGACTTTCTTGCTGAAATCTTGATGGCCATCTAGGTCGTGCGAGGAAGAAGAGTGGCTGTTTCATTCCAGGAATTGCTTCTAGCTCGAATGCAAAATGAACGGGAGGAAAACCCACCGTGGTCCATATGCATCATCTCAGTGACCAGTCATCACAGCGACGGAACCGAAAAAAAATTGCTTCGCCATAGCAATCTACATCATTGTTCCCACCACCAGCCATTCCCTCCATATCGCTTAACACCCTTTTCGAGGTTCCCTTGGGTCTCTTGCTGAACCCTTTAATGGAAGTTGAAGAGGTGTCACGTAACAATGAGGTGCCACAGCCGTCAACTGCAGGTCCACAATACGAATACGAATCCCAGAAGCGGGGATAACCGCATTGTCGATCCGTCTCAATCGAATGGAACCATGGCCCATCACGATGGTGAACAGCGGAGGGAAGGGGTCGCGTTAAATTACGCGTTCGCTTAGCCTCGAGGACAATAAGATGCGGTCACATGACTTTCGTGGCTGTGTACTAAAAGTCCATTGTTCACCGGAAGCGGAAAGTGTAACTCACGATCGAACAAATTTTTTTACAGGGCAAAGCGTGACTTGACGCGGTATATAATGGAGATGGACTTGAACAGCTTCCTCTTCCATCCGGTTCAACGCCTTGCTGCCATGTCGTATTCGTATGGAAATGGGCATGGTGGTAGCGGTGGTGAATATCATACCCATTCCCATGGAACTGCTCAGCAGCCTCGAACGCAAACACATGCTCAGATACCGTCTCCGACCACACCAATACCGATGGACGTCCTGACACCTCAGTGGGAGTCACTTGAGCAGCAACAGGTGCAGATACAGCAGCGAGTTGAGGTTCCACCGATTCAACCCATTCAGCACTCATTCTTCTCGCCCGACGATTCTCGATTTCATTCTCCTACATCTACTACACCTACTGAGACTCACTTCCCCGGGCCGCATATGCCACATCGACTCTCCTTCGACGAGACGTCGTACAACCTGAGCGGCAGGGGAAGCATGTCGCCTAGAGAAGCCGGGACTGGTTGCTCTTCCTCCTCTGTCACCCCCACTCCTGGCACCGGCTCTTCAACCATCACGCGAGGCAGTCGAAACACATCTGCACTCCGCCGTGCTCACGCACGAAACTCTACGAACCCATACCCACCATCTCACATGCATGCGATGCAGCCGCCTCCGCCTCCTCCCGGTCGTGAGCATCGTGTCGAGGGCTCAGGGTCGGGTGCGGGGTCTTCCTCGAGGGGCGTTTTCGGTCACGGGCATGGAAATCAGGGCTTTCGTTCCCATCAGAATCAACATCAACATCAACAGCAAACCGCAATTCAACAGCAAAACCCGCAGTCGTCGAGTCAGAGTCAAAATCACAATCAGCATAGGTCACCGACAGGCAATGCGCATTCACCGAGCGCATCGACGGTTTTGGGGTCACCTGTGATTACGAGTTTTGGGGAAACGAGTGCGAGTGTGAGGTGAGCGCCGGTTTGTGGTGCTAGTCGCCGTTTTTTCTCCCCTTTTCTCCCCCTTCTCTATTCTGGTACGGGGCAACGGCGGGTTTAGACCGCCGCTTTTTTTGGCTTTGGCTTTTGCGTCTTTGCGATAAACTTGACGGCTAATCGTTTTCCCCTTGCTTCTTGCTTCTAGGACGTCCCCGTTTACGCCCCCAGCAGGGAGTATGTTCCCACCACCCCCGCCGGCTACACCGTATGCTTCAAGCTCCGGTCAGGGTCAAGGCCATGGTCAGGGTCAAACACCTCCGTCTACGTCGCCCCAAGCACGCATATCTCCTTCTTTGCATCAATACCAACCTCAGACGCAGACGCAACCCAGCACCAACAATGCAAACGCGAGGCCCTCACAACGCCGAACGCGCTTAACCCCTCGCGCCGACTTCCACTACGACCCGACAAATCGTGTGTTGAACGTGTCGATGGAGATTCCGGGGGTTAAGAAGGCACAGGTGAAGATCACGCTCGCGACCTGCCTTTACAATCGCTTGAGGCAGGTCACTGTGAAGGGGAGGATGGATCCTGTGTTTCCTGCTGCTGCGTCGGGATCGGGGGTCAGGATCGCTGTGGAGGGAACTTCTGGAGAAGGCTCCCCAGGTCAAGGAGAGCCCGTTGGTGAGAAGGATGCCGATGGTGGAGGTGGAGAGGATGTCGGGGGTACGAGTGTTACGCTTGATGACGGGCAGGAGGATGTCGATATCACCATAGGTGTCGGTGCTGGGGTGACGAACAGCGCTCCCGGACCATCACAGTTTCATCGTTCTGAGAGAAAGTATGGTGATTTCGCGAGGGTGTTGACGGTTCCTTCCGAGACGAGGGTGTGTCTTTGGTCGTTTCTTATTGTCCGTGGTTATTTACTCATGTTCCTGCTCTCCTCGGTTGCAGAAAGAAGACGTACAAGCAGAGATGGAAGATGGCATTCTGACGTTGAAGATCTCGTGTGGGCGGCCTGCAGAGTCTACGGATACTCAGGTTATACCCATTCGATAAGCGGCTTGCTTACGGAGAAAGCAAAAGGCAATGCCTCGCATGTGGCAACGCTTGTGATTCGGTCTTCAACCCAGGATTCGAGGCGAAGACGACTCTCCCCCACTCCATCGTTCATGCCACCCTGCTCCCTTTGACCCAGCTCCGTTCATAATGTCGGCTCTCGGATCCTCGTCCCTCGAATTCTTGCTCCGTCCTATCTGGCATGTCGGAATCCCAATCGCCATGCACCGCAGTTTCCTCAATCCTCCGGTTTTCTGCAACCTTTCTTGACTCCCTGTGCCCTGGCCCGCCCACGGAACGTGGCTTCGCGTGCTACAACGCCGCTACAAGTTGTCGCATGCCTCCCTTTCCAGCCAAAATTGGGAAACTCTCCCACTCTCAACATCCTCGCTTCGCTTTCTTGTCCTTCGCTTTCGTCTTGTATATGATCGTGCTGCGGTATGCATGTACAAGACCGGTTCTATATGTCGTTACACGGACGATTGGTATACCCCCTCTTTCGCCTTCGCCTCCCGCCTCTTTAATTTTCATTTTCTGCTTTCTTGCCCGGTGTTGTACATGCCTCCTCCCGCACTCCGCTTCCTCCTTCTCTCCACCCGCCCCCTCTTCTTTGACCCTGCTTCTTCACCGTGTTCGTGCACCAGACGCCAGATTTCTTTTCGGTTTGAACTCTCATATATTATATCTTGCTTCCTTGGACACTTACTATCAGGTGCCCCGCCCCCCAACTTCAACCCAACCAACAATGTATTGTACGATACCGTTAGTACCTTACCCCACTATTTGCATCCCCGAGCCGTAAACGTATTGGTATGTATATGTGTATATAGTCCGTATTCCGTAGATCCTGCTTATTTAGAAAGGCATTGCTATTAGTGGTAGTCTTAAACCCCGACCTTCCGAACCTCGAAAGCATTCTTGATATCATCGCCGGATTAATTGAGGCTGAGGCGATCGCTCACTGTGTTCGATGCGCGCTTACAGGCAAAATGTGGTTCAGGCTTTTCGGATACTTTCTGGCTCGAATCAAAATGCGGAGGTGCAGGGAAAAAGGCAATTGGTAACAGTAATTCCGTTACAGGGAATCGAACCCTGGGCTATCGCGTCCCCTATTTTAACCAAGTATGAAATGCATGAGAGGCGATAATGTTAGCCACTACACCATAACGGAGTTCGTGATTTCAATAAAGCATCAATGTTGTCCGTGGGTTCGAACTTCGAAGAACCGGATCTGTAACCATGCATTTGATTTTCGCACCAGCTGACTGCCAGCCGACGGTTGACGTCCTCTTCACTCCTGCCATCAACCCCCAGAACTTTTTTCTCTCCAGCATCAAACTCTCAGCAGAGCCAGGGAATATTGGAAGAAAAGATCGACGAAGAGGC
This sequence comes from Marasmius tenuissimus, assembly GCA_029532415.1. Classification (NCBI taxonomy): domain Eukaryota; kingdom Fungi; phylum Basidiomycota; class Agaricomycetes; order Agaricales; family Marasmiaceae; genus Marasmius; species Marasmius tenuissimus. The sequence goes on along the minus strand of JAQOTA010000050.1, from coordinate 6,004,609 downwards.
ATGAGATCGTCTGACTCCTGAGAGAATATAGCATACGAAGCTGGAAGGCTCAACGCGTGGCACGAAGCTGAAGCATTCCACGAATTCAGGTGCTGTGGGTTTGGAGTGTCACTTACATCACGATCTGACTGTTAGAAAAACTCATCCACAGCAGGCTCTTTATGTTGGATCAGAGGCACCGATTCCTTGCACCTTGAGTAATGACAAGCGCGAGTCCGTCAATCCAGGCAGCAGCCTGCAGGTCATCAGATATCGAACGAAATTTCCGCGGATACGGTTGGTAGACATGCCAGACATGCCTTGGTTGGACCGATGATTACTCACTCTTTGTTCGCCCTAGCTCACACACGACGCCAAGAGTGTCCACATCAGATTCCGTCTCGCATTCTCCCACGTCCTGGGCTTGCCATGCCATCGGATTCGGCTTGGTAGCCCTGCGGCTGGAGCCTGGGATACTACTGATCTCTCTCCATTCACCCAACCTGGACCTTAGGCCTTGACTAATATATACGCCCAGTGAATTTTCGAACCCAGCCCAACTTCACGCGGTGCGTTGCATAAGGCCTCGACAAGGTTCTAGCTTTTCTGGATATACAACGATAGATTTACACTGCTCACGCCGATCCGTTATCGAAGGCTACATCAGGAAACGCCGCAACGTTTATCACGATTATTGAGCCACAGTGGCAACTTACATTAGGTACGAGATCGTTGTTCTGGTCAGGCGAAGCAGATAGGAGCTACCTATGATTAAGTACAATTCTGCCCCCCATTTTTGTGCGATCCGTCACGGATATGTATGATGCTAGGCTTTATTGGTCCCACTTTCGAACCCTCCTGACGTAGGTTTTCATGAACTCACAGGCCTTTTGTTCTATACTAACGTGGTTCTAATAGAGTTTTAGCCCAACAGGTTAGTAATGGCAGCTGCGCCCGAAATTGCATGAAATATCAAAGTTTGCTCTGGGGAGAAAGGGACGCCATGTTTGCCGCGGAGCCCGACATTGTGATTGGAGGCGTGTTCGAGCGCAGTTAATATAAAACCTGGAAGGGACGATCGTGAATACTTCATCAACCCAGCTCGCACCATCTCACAGAACAATGCCTCTCGTTACCCTCGACAAAGCTCTCGCGCAGCCTTTTGACTACATCATTATCGGTGCGTGATTATGTCCAAGTCAGAGAGCTCTCTCGATCTGATATTTGCTCACTTGACTAAGGCGGAGGGGTCAGTCTTGACATCCCACACAGATGATTCGATCGAACGTGTTCTGACCCTGGCTTACCTTGTGTAGACAGCGGGGCTAGTGGTAGCCTCTCGACTCTCCGAGGACCCCGAAGTATCTGTGCTCGTGCTTGACGCCGGAAACCCGAACCTGAATGATCCTCTCATCAGTGCGTCACTTTGGTTCACTTCCGAGCCTTATCGACACGATCTCACCTCTGATTATTTGCCTTCACAGCCCGAGGAAATCAATGGGGCTCACAGTTCGGTAATCCACGCTACGATTGGGCATTCAAAACGGTCAGTCTGTGTTCACCACTTACACTTCTTATGGAGCCGAATCACCGCTGCCACTCTGGTGGGACCTCGAACGATAGACGTGAGCTAACTATGGCCGGCTCAAAATATAGGCGCCCCAAAAACATATGAACGGGAAAGAGTTCATTTGGTCCCGGTAAGCAATTTCCTAGTCTTCAATAATATTCAGCCGTCCTTACGAGTCCAAAACCGATAGCGGGAAAAGCTTAGGAGGCAGCTCCGCGATGAACTTCCAACTTTGGTCCCTCCCTCCCAAAGGAGACATCAACGGTCCGTTCTTCTAACCCATCCTGTTGAAAGACTTGATACTCAACCCTTGCTTTCAAGCCTGGGAAAAGCTTGGAAACAAAGGATGGAATTGGGGAACCTATGAGAAGTATCACAGCAAGGCCGCCACGTAAGTTGCGTTCTCCACTCGAGGTACTCTGGCTACCATTTTATGTTCTATTTGTTTCTTGCAGATATGTGCCAATCGACGCCACGACTCGTACCGACGCAAAGTCCTTGAAGGCCACTTGGGATCTTGAAACACGTTCCAACGGCGCAGGTATGAAGTTTCTCGTCATGTATAATGTCCCAGAGGGAAATTTACACACGTACAAGGTCCCCTGTTTGTCACTCATCCCAAATTGAAGTTCGAGATCGACTACAAGGCGCATGATGTGAGGATGCGCAGCGCCACGTTACTTTGACCGTTGATGGCACTAATTCTGAATCTCGAACTGACGTAGACTTTACTCGGAATGGGAATACCCGAAGCTCGGGCTCCTGTAAGTGTGTTTTTCCGGCGGAGAGTTGATAACTTAAATCCGATTACTTGAACTCAGTACCACGGAGAGGTATGCCCTAATTCACGCGTCTGCAAAAGGAACTGGCCCTCATTATTATAATCCAGACAACAGGTGTTCATATAGGTCTAAGCTCGATCGAACCAAGAACACATACGAGAAGCTATGCGGTCACGGTTGGTCCTCATGACGTTCTATTGAATCAGACTACTTACCTCGTCTCGAAAGGCATACTTTGCGCCAGCATCGACGCGGACAAATTTATTCGTTCTCACGACAGCATATGCTCACAAACTCGTGACTACAGGACAAGGAGATGGGAATATCGTCGCGACTGGAGTTGAGTTCAGCTACGGGGATGAAAAAAGGGTTCACGTCGCGCACGCCAAACGGGAGGTCATTATCTCTGCAGGGTATGATTAGACGAAATACGACGCTACTTCGTTTAACAACATCGTTTTCAGCGCGTTGAAGTCTCCCCAAATTCTGGAACTATCTGGTATTGGACGCGAAGATGTCTTGTCCAAGATTGGGGTGCCAGTCAAGATCCCTCTCGACGGTGTGGGGGGAAACGTTCAAGAGCATACTTTTATAGGAACCGTTTATGGTTCGTATCTCCCTTGCCCTAATTCGGGAGTGCTTCATGACACCCATGCAGAGCTCAAGGAAGATACCACGACCGAGACTTTGGACATGCTCAGGGACGAGAAGGTGGCTGCGCAGCACATTGAGCTCTTGTGAGAGTTCAAATCTACTTATTTTTTTCGTTTCTCCTGCACTCAATCAATAAATTAGGGCAAAAGGAGAAGGTGCTTTCACTGCGGGGTTTACCAACGTTGCATGGGTGCCGCTTGCCGATGTTACATCTCGCTCGCAAGCGCTCTATGAGCAAGAGAAGAAGCAGATTGAAGAAGACGTAAAAAACAGCAGTGGATACCCGCCAGGTTTACTCGAACAATATGACATCCAGCTGGAAAGAATCCCGAATGGCCATCTTGACTGTGAAATTGCCGTTACAGCGACATTTCTCGGAGCGGGGAGTAAGTGGGGTCTCTTTTCGAATATGTCGGGAGGGTCTGACGCGAGACCTTAGTGCCGCCCATCGAGGGAAAGAAGTATGTCTCGATTGCGATATTCTTGAACCACGCCTTTTCGAGAGGAACGATTCATTCGTCGTCCAACGACCCGCTGGTTGATCCAGAGATTGATCCTCACTACTGGGAACATCAAATTGGTATGATTCACTCTTTTTTTACCGGTGTGATTCCGTTTGATTATAGTGGTAATCTAGACCGGGACATTCTACTGGAAGGTATTAAATACGCCAGAAAAATCGCACAGGCATCGCCGCTGCGGGATGAGATTGGCAAGTTCCCCCCCTCTAGCTCGCGGTCAACGATATTCACGAGCATTACTGACAGCCTACGAATACATACCTGGACCCGCGGTCGATACTGATGAGAAGTTGGCAGGTAGGTTGAGCAGGCCATCGCTGGGTTTCTCCTTGAGGCGTTACCCATTACTAACATGAACACCAGAATGGGGGAAAGATGCGCTGGGTTCTACATGGCGTGAGTTACTACCGTTTCTCTTTGCAGGTTGATGGCTGATGAGTTTCATCTTGTACTCTTAGACACGGCGGGATCCTGTTCTATGCTCCCACGTGAAAAAAATGGGGTCGTTGACACGCATCTAAAGGTAAGGCCAGATATGCCTCCTGATCCAAATGACTGCTCACGAAGGGGGCTGCAGGTGTATGGCACGAAAAACATACGAGTGGTAGATCTCTCCATTGTCCCTTTAAACATCGCGGCTCATACGCAAGGTGAGCGAACTCGAAATATGGATGGTGAAACTGACTGATGCGCTTCTGGAAATCTTAGCCACCGTTTACACAATCGCAGAGTTGGGTGAGAGATGACCACTTCAAAGACTACTCGAAGACTAAATTGTTCTTTGCAGCGTCGGATATCATCAAGGGAAAGTTCTCCCCATAGACATCTTATCCTCGGGAAATCTACTCCCTTGTACAGAGCAATATTCTGCGATCAAACCCAAACCCAGAAATGGATTAATTCACTTTTTCACTCACGCTACAGCGTCGAGGGTATTAGCAGAACTTGGGGAGATGTACGGTCTCCTGATCGAGATCATCGAACATCACTTCAGTAAGGCCTCGTCGCTGTTTACCCTGGTTACTCAAGTCCAGGACGGGACATATCTATGGACTCTGTTCTTCGTGGTGACGCCGCCGAAATTGCCGTTGGGATTCCACAATTCTGCCACTTTTCAATTCCTGTTATTGCCGCCCTTCATCCTGAAGTTGAATCAGATCAGATTCTCAGACGTTGCGAGCTCCATAGCTTCCGATGTCGCTGATGCTGTCGGAGAGATGAAATAGCAGTTGAAAATCACGTTCAAAAAACCGATTCTGTCGGTGAGTACCAGTACAGCGGAGATCGCTTTCGAGAGGATAGCAGTAAGATGATCCTATCAAGTACGCTGATTGTAGCAGATAGTATATGTCGATCATGCCGGAGCGCTGTATTTCCCGTGAACATCTCGACCTCCGGGGAGACCATACCGACAAGTCGAGGATCCCACGTACATGTGGGGATACACCATTGCATACCAATAGCAACTGTTCTGCAAACGCAGGCGGCTGCGAATCCGTGTATGACTGCTTTGACCTTGATTAAGGCAACTCGGAGTTCCCCGCAATCATTTCATCTATCACTAGAACCCAGATAATTACGTCTCGTCACGAGAGGAGAGAACGCTGGGATGCCGACATAGGAGTGAGTTCCAACCGCAGTTGTGGTGCTCGAATGATAGTATAGTGCCCGAACACCGCTGCCGGCTTCAAAATCTGAGATGGTCTATGGGAAAGCCCTCTACTCGGTTCGCCAATATATAAAGAGAAACATCTCCCGAGGTTGGAAACAGCTCTCATCCCTTAAAAACAGCACGAACCTCAGGTTTTGAAACTGTAAACCCCTACTCGCCATATCGATGTCTGACGGCGGAGCTGCTCAGGGTCCAATCCCCAAGAACATTGCTGAAGTGTGAGTTCCCCAGGATCCCCCTCCCCGATCGCCGAGTCCTCCTTCAGCTACTAACGGTCAACGTTCATGCTCATGCTCAGCACGGGTCCTCTGGTACGTCGTTATGCTTTTATAATGGCAATAAAGATTGACCAATACTTACAAATGAGGTAGCTTATGGGATATCTCCTAAACTATGGTCTATACGGCGTGGTTTGCGTTCAGACCTGTTAGTCGAAAGGATTTTGCCGATAACTTCCGACTGAGCGTCTTTCGTTCGCTCTATTTCAGATATCTATTACACAGCCTTCCCAAACGACAAGCGCATCTTCCGGAGCCTTGTTTATAGTGTCTTCGCAATTGACACCATTCAGACTGCCATGATTACCTACGACGCGTTCCAATCATTTGGATATGGATACGGGAATCTGGACAAACTCGGACGAATCGGTCTACTTTGGCTAGACCTATGCTTCTGTGACGGGATAAGTGCGACGGGTGGCTACTCCAACGCTTGTGTCGTGTGCTCAACTCAGTGCTTCCAGTTGCTTTTATGGTTCAATCGTACTACGCCTACCGGATACGACTCTTATCCGACTCAAAGATTTTACTACCTGGAGCAATTTTCATCGTGAGTAATGACTTTCTTGGATTCGATGAGTTCTTGCCGCTCAACCTTCTCGGCCCTAATAGACTGCGTTTATTCAATTGGTTGGAGCGATTACCGCTGGAAGTCTCGCGGCTACCATAACATACCTATCAGAGCTACGAGACCGGTGTTTCGTAGGAAGCATTGTAAGTTACTGATGCATCTGTCAAGGCAGGAAAGAACTGAACCACCCCTTCGCAGATGTGGCTGGCAGGTAGCGCGACTTGCGACGTCCTCATTGCAATATCCATGGCTTGGGTTGTAAGTAGCCCTTTCATCTATATTGCCATTACTGGGACTTATGCATAATTCGTCACGGCCTAGCTTTCCAGAAAAAACTCCAGTTACAAAGAGACGCAAGATCTCATCCGGCGCATCATCATCCTGACTATGGAGACTGGGTCGTTGACCGGTAAGAACTCTCGAGCTGCGTTCCCCTGTATCTTGAAAACTGAGCGAAATCGTTGTTTTGTTTTTTTGTGTGAGCGCAGCACTCGCAGCCACGGCAGATCTTATCATTTTTATGGGATTCCCGCAGTTGGACGTCCACATCACTTTCACCCTCACTCTGGCAAAGCTGTATTCTAACTCTCTTCTCGTCTCCCTGAACGCCAGAGTAAAAATTCCTGGATCTCGTGGATATAAAGGGAACTCGCCATTTGTTACCAACGGAAGCTCCGACTGGAACTTCACTTCGATCGGCTTGAGTAGTACGAGTGGCAGGAGTCGGTGGGATACGAGAACTGGAGACTCACGAGGAACCCATGGTGAAAACGCTCCTGGAGCGATTGTAATCACGCAACAGTCGATAACCTGGGATGACTCGCACCATGACAATGGTACCGGTGATCATGTAGAGGTAAGACGAATCATCTCTCCTGTTCGCCTCTAGGCAGTGTGGCTAAAATGGATCTGAGCAGAATACGAAAACAAGGCCTATTGTCAACGAAGTGTGATGTATTTCTGGGGAGGCTACCTGGGACCTTCTACTATTGCTCGCGAGTGACTGGATGTAATAAGTAAACCCTTTTCTATGCTACTAGTCAGGATGTTAAGTCGGGGATTCCAAATCAAGTTATCAAGATCACTTGTGCTCTGATGCTCCAACGAGAACTAATCTACCATATGAACAGTTGCGGCGCGGCGGTCTATCTGAGTCCAGCCTCAGTTTTAGGTGTGAGGCCCTCATGTTATTGGAGCCATACATATGAGTCTTCGAGGGACTAAAGCAGGACTGATCTCATACCCAGATATATACCGCTCAAAGTCGGCACCTTCTGCTCAGCCGTCAGCCAGACAATCTCACTGGGAGGGCCATGAACATACAGCCTCAAGATGTGTGATACACCATTATACCAGGCTGGCGCGAAAACAGTCCCAAGTTCCTTCTGCCGCCGGCCCGCGTTTTGCCAACCGGCAATTTTATCTTGATTTCAAGATCCACGCCACGGCGACCACTTGTCCCGCCACCACATCCTCCAAACCCTCCCGGAGACGATCAATCTTGCTCAACCGTTCTCCGAAACCCAGTGAACGAGGAGTTGTTCGATATCTATCGCAGCCTGAAGGTCAACAGTCAGTCTCCGTGCCAGGACTCGGGATCTTTTGGACTAGAGTCTTCGGTTAAACGGCCTATGACAAGTACCCACTCGAAAGACGAACTTGCCAACAGGTCGGCGTTCTACCGACCATCAGTAAGGGTAACTAAATTCATCACTCCTTCCTCGTGTCTCCCATGCAAGGTCCAATCAACAGGAGGAGACATGCATGCGTGCAGAGTGCATGTTCATTCAACTGACACACAAGCTCTTGCAATTCGGAGTTCTTGTGCCAATAGCTTCAGCCACTGTCATGTTCAGTACAACCTCTGACATCTCTTCCGCCGGGTGAAGTCGCGCTCGAGGTGACCAATTCCGACGTTTCGGGAATCTGATCGTCAAAGTTGCATCCGTTTCAGCATATTATTACATCTAAGCATTATCGAAGGTCCAAGAACTTGCGGCAAGAACAGAATAGACCGACTAAAGCATTTCGCAATCAGACCACCGGAATTCCCGATTTACGGCTTGGCCCCGTTTCTCTACTTCTTTCCTTCGGGCAAAAAACACCGAGTCGTGGGGATGAAGGGATCCCGAACTACCTGGTACATGATAGTGAGTCGACGCAGAGTTATGGCCTCCAAGCCGACAATCAAGATGCCCACCTCCGCTCCACTTAGCTCACGGATTTATCAAGCTGAAGCCTAAAATGAGGTAAACCTCAGAACGCAGAGTAGAAGCAGACAGAGGAGCAGAGTCTAGACGGAAATAGTACACGGTACATCGTATTTATACACGGGATTGATGAATACACATATGTGTTAAGATCTGCTGCTGTACTCGAGTATATCAGGAGCGTGGAAAATAAAAGATATAAGATTAACGAGGCCGAGCTCCGCCACTGCTAAGCCAAAAGAAAAGGCGAGGGAGGGTAGATAGAGAAGATGGAGGAAAGGAAGATGCGGTATGTTGGACTTTTGGGACGAGAAAAGGGTGTTGCAAGTATCGTGAGTGAGAAACATAAGCATAACTTGATCATAAATGAGAGGGTGGGTGTGAGAGGGAGGATAAATGGAGTCTAAAATGGACGCGGGACATATGATGTAGTTTTACAGCGTAGTGCAGGCCCAGAACCAATAAAAGGAACGAAACACTGCGCCTGTGGGGAGCCAGATCATGCAAAGTGGTAATACAATGAGATGGTAGCAACGGGGGAGCTTGTTATGAAGCGATGGGCCAAACCAGTGCCAGATGATACGCGATGAAAATGGCCAAAGTACTGGGATACCATTGGGTGGGCGTGAGGTCGTCATGAGAGGAGTTTTGATTGTTTGAGGTGCTGTCGGATGACCATATCCCGAACTAGTTGAAGATAAGGTCAAAAAGAGTGACTAAACGACTCTGCGAGGGAACGTACCACTGGCAATAATCCCAGCCGTCGTTGCCGTATCCTGAACGTAATTAAAACGTGTGAGTGGAAGAGGAGCTCGTGGGGAAAGGAAGTGCTCACAGTGACAGACGTGCAGAACGCGTAGAACTTCCTCGGATTGGGAGAGTACTCCCGGTGTATCGCGCTAAATTTACTGCGAAGGTCTGGAAAAGATTGAATGAGTCTTCCACCCCAGACAGTATGGAACGGGAATAGGCGTCGTACATTTGCTGACATTCTCCATATCGTTCGAGCGGTCACCATAGCTTCTGACATACTTGGACAACCTGGCAGCGGCAGGGCTGAGTTTTAACTAGGAACACGACAAGTATTGAGTCGCACCTGATACCCGAGTTGAGCTTCTGTTCCAGAATATCGCACTTGTTCAGGAACAATACTAGGTCGACGTTTACCAAAAGTTTATTCGAGCAGACCGACTTCCATAAGAGAACCGAATCCTCCTGTAAGTGCCAGTTCGTTAGCGGCCCAAGACGAGCAACATTGGAACGACAATCCTACCAGACGATTGACTGTGCGATCCTCTGCGAGCACTTGATCAAAACCAGATATGGGCGCGAGGAAAATGATAGCATCAACTAGGAAGTAGAGGACTCAGTCTGAGGTTCATGTTTCAGGGAAAAAAGAACCGAATACCATCGTCAAAGAATGGAACCCATGTTTCTAGGGTGAGAGATTAGAGGGTGAAGGGCTCGTGACCAGATCTGAACGCTTACGGCGCTGAAGGATGGTAGATCATCAGTGTCCGATGAAGGCTGCAGATTGAAAGCAAGAATGTTTCTTACCTGACTCCGACTCCCGCCAACGTCCACTATTCGCCATTCTGATGGGGTATCCCGTCCCGTTGCGACCTCCATCTCAAATCTGTACTCACAGACGCCGACCGTCTTTAACCTAGCCTTCAGTACGTCGTCTGCCAAAATAGAGTCAAAAGGATAATCATTAGTGCGGAATGACTTGTGAGCACCTTCAGTAGGCATGTACTTCAGCGATGTCACGCGTTCTAGATCATTCAAAAAGCTGTGTGGCCAAGTATGAGATCCATGTGCTCGTTGAAAAGAAAAAGATAAGTCTGAACAACTCACAATCCAGGGAACTCTTCTAGCCGAATCTTCCTACGGGCGAGGATCGTTCGGACGTGCTCGTCATGCCAGAGAGCCATAATATCTCGCCGACACTGGTGTAGGACCTCCTGAGGCTCATCCGCGGTTTCCGTCCCTGCGGTCCCAGCGCTCGCTGGCCGATCTGACCCTGAACTGTCTTCTTCACTCCCACTAACACTTTTACTGGGAAAGTGTACCCGCGCCTTGGACAGGGCTCCTTTCCACCCAGCACCTGGGCGCACAAAGACCTCGTGCGTCCTGTACGCCAATGGAAGTTGCGCGATTTGTCGGCTGAGATGCGAGGGTGAAGGTAACTGGGTGGCCTCGTCCTCGTTCGGCGGCACGAGCTTGGCGATAAGTAGTGCCTCCATATGTTTGAGAGGTAATAGTCTCATCTTCAATGACTCGACCGGCGAAGAGTAAAGGGTGACGGATGAATGGTCTGAGCGTCCGCCGCTGTGGGGTTCGAAGTCCGATTCTCCATCTGTATCGTTTCCGGAGTCTGCGCGTTCGTATGCGTTGCTGTGTCCGTTGCCGTTCCGGTGGTAATTAGAGGGACCTGCCTCCGCGTTCATGGGGTATGATACGTTCGTTCCAAATGATCCTCGACGTTCGCGAGGATATGAGCCGTTCCTTTTGTGAGGTTTGGGTGATACACTGGGCGACGTGAGAGGCGAATTAGGCAGAGATATCGCGTCCAATATGATTCGTATAGAACGGACAATGTTCAGTTGAATAACGCTCCGCCATAGTATACGTTCTTCCCTGAACGCAGTTGGCGTGTAAAGCCGTTGAAACTCTGAAAAGATTGAACGATTGAGTTCAGTGCTCAACTGAGGTGGGATGAACGATACTGACGTCTGAGTGTAGTAGACTTCCCTGTAAACCGGAATATGAATTCCACGTCGTAAGCATAGAGAACGGCCGCAAACACAACACACCTGACTCGCTCTGCCCAAGTAAAAGTAGCCTCACGATCCGTCTCTTCTTCCGCGCCTGACGCTCAGCCTTGATGCTAGCATCAATTGACAGACTGATCTGCCTCGCCTGCTCTTCTCTCTGCAGGCGAATCGCAGCCTGTTCGGGTGTTTCGTCTGACGGTGGCCTAAGGAATTCATCCAACGGATCGTCTGAGGGAGTAAAAGAGGTTTGTGAGGTAGCCCACATGGTGGTAAGAGGGAAAGAGGCGACCAGACGGAAACCTGTGAGAAATTCCGAGAGAAAGGGTGAATCTGAATTCGCTCTTCGCCGCCAGGCACATTGCTGCAAAGTAGCCCCTTCTCCGATTTCCTTTTTCAGATTTATCTTGCCGGATCACGTGTACTTTTAATAGAAATTATAGTGCCGCCATCGTGGTAAATACTTTCCTGTTTGGAACGATGTGTCCCTTGCACCACGGGAAACGGCCGCTGGGTTGTTATTCAGTTACCACCAACGCAGCCTTCTGCGATATGGCACAACAGGACACAACCTATCTGATCTGCTCTCGTTCCTGGAACTCTCTGGCTTGATTTTCTCTCTCTTACAGCTTCAGGCACCTCATGTCATGTTCAAGGAACGATCACCTGCGTTAAATAAAGCTCGCCGAATTCCCCTAGACGTTCGAACTTATTCAGACTGTGGCACGAGCAGGGAGTACATAAGACTCTGGGTAACCCATGCGGCTAAATGGCCCTAAGCTTTGATAGCTTTCGGAGCATCGAACACCTGCTCAGCAATCTTACTCACTGCTCAATCCAGCCTCCCCACACTAGCAACAGGAACCGTCAGCAATCCCTTCACAACACCATCATGGAAGTTTGGAACGCGTTACGCTGGGAGGTGATTAACTTCTCAGCATCACGAAAAAACATCATTTTGGGTGCAATTACCGGTTACGGTTTCGTTCATTCTATCTCCGAGTTCCAGATATACAACTTTCCCCAATGACGGCAACCAAGGCTTTTCTCTTGTCAGGACCCAGGTCGGGAGACAGCTGCAGACAACTGTCGTTTCTATTTGGTATCTGGTCTGGGTCACAAGAGTCCTCCTTACACGACTTACCTCGATGGGGCTCACTATGCCCGTTTCATCGGCAAAACACCACCTCGAATAGTATGGAGGACTTCAAATCATCTTCGATCATCGGACTCACACGCCACGTAGATTATGATACAAACGCTGACATAGCATTTCTACTTGCCTAGGTCCAAGCAGCAGGCCCACTACATACATCATCCAAGTATTCAAAACACTGCCCGTCGTGCCTGGTGACTTCTCGAGCTCGTCCCCATCTTCGCCTAATCTTTCAGTCCGCCTCGGCACGAGGCCGCGTCAATCCCGCAAGAACTCCCACACATCTATAGAACAGAATGGTATACAGCAGATACTAATACACTGACAGCCCCACAATGAGGGGGTGCAACCGCGAGGAACTCTAGTTCACGTTCTGATTTTTCCTGGAACCTGTCCAAGTCCTAGGATCGGACCGAGTAAACCTGGTCTCCTCGGATAGTCAATGTGTTTGTATCTACACAAGCCAAAAGTCAAGCCACATTCCTGGAAAAAACCTCGCTCAATCAGTGATCACACATGGAAAGCCACCTGTCCCCTGCCTTCCCCTCGTCCCGCGTACCTGGAGATCCCTGTGTTCCCGGCTGTGCATCAAATTCGCTGTTACGACCGCCTCGTGTTCCTATAGGTCAAATCCTACACGCTACATCCGTTCCTTGGATGACGGTAGAACGGAGGTCCTGGGTAAGTTACCTTCCTTGCTCTGTGTAACTGTTGCTTCCAAGACTCTGCGTCGCCTCCGAGACCTGAGGATCTTTACTTAAAGTTACTTTACCGCTTCGATTCTCGGAAATAGTGTTCAACCTATCTCGTTGCTACGAGTCGTGCGAGTCTCGAGGGTCAGGAGTTGTTTTCTTCTTGACGTTCACATAAGTCCTGACCTTACGCCACGCATCCGGAATTGAGACATAACGAAAGCCCATACATCACTCTTCCCCTGGGGCCTTTTGTCCAGGCACAAAAGTTGAAAGGAAGCACTGATACTGGTAACTGAGGCCTCGGGAAAACCGAAGCCTCGTCGCTCGATCGAATGCGTAGGCTACGATATGTATAATGTGCCTTATGGTTCAGTAAGTTACTTACGAATGCACCCTCGTCACTCAGGAACCTCTATGTAAGTCGTGCCCCCCCTTACTGGACTCGTTTGCAGTGCAACTTAGGCACCCTAGAAACGTGGAATCGGATGTTCCCCGAGAACAAAGTAGGTACGAAGGGCCCGGGAGAACACGTAAATGACATTACATACTCGTGGACACGACTGTCGGAAAAAAGAGCATTGAGATTAAGGAACGGGCAGGGAATTCCAGTCGTATGGGGAATTATTGATGTATAAGGAGGAATATATCTAACACAAAGTCTCATTTATCATCGGTTCAGTGGTCTAGTGGTTATGATTTGTGTCTCACAGTCTCTAGACAGTGATAAGTCCACACAAGGTCCCCGGTTCGACCCCGGGCTGAACCACTTTTTCATGTGACAATTGTCCTCGCTACTTAAGTACATACTAACTACCAACATTTTTCCTTTTCGCCTTGTGTTCATGGTCTTCTTTTTTCATTCTCGGATTATTGCTATGGTGCAAACGGCCTATTCACCGCCACTTTGGACACGCACCAAATTGGTCCGACAACAAGAGGTCTGCGCGCTTACTTTTATCGCCCACCTCGGTGGCCTTGGGACTCAAAAAACAAACAGGCGACTCCCCCGAGGTTTTGTTGAGGCTCGGGTCTCCTTTTTATCCTCCTCGTAGACTTCGGGGACCCTCAGAACAACAGCTGGACTGGCGCTAAACGGCGCTCGACGGCCCGGGCGCTTAGAAGGGCACTTGGTAGACGTCGCGCCAAATTGGCCAAACATCGAAAGAATAACTCGGTCAATTTTGATCCTATAGATTATCGGTCTGAGAATTCTAATCTATGTATATTTGTATGTCTCTCTGTTAGATACTTAAGCATTACGATCATTGAAACTGCATGTGCTATCAATTTTGTACAAAAGTAGCAGTGCTAGGCCGTTTGCACCATAGCAGGTGAGGCTTGGACTATCTACCAAGGCGCCGTCTAAGTACATCTCCCCAGCCTTCGGGTTTTGTCAAGCGACTAGTCCTCGAGGTTGTTCTGAGCGATGTTTCGTGTAATGTACAACTGCGACTCCGAGACTGCATTGGTACGTACACTTGAAATGGTGGCCTCGTACAGGACCTCGGACGAGAAAATGAGCGGGGTGATCGATGAAACCTACCCCTGCCGCTCCAGAGTCCACTACGGTTTCCATTTGCTCGTTTTCATCGCAGTTAGAGGGGAAACCCTACTCGGTGTGTGTCTATGTGCGTGTCGTTTCTGTTCATCCTTCCCCTTCCACAACTAAGGACTCAGTGACCCTCGCTCCCTTTCCATTCTCCTAGCCAGGTCGGCTCCTCCATCTCTATTTGCACGCATTTCTAGCCAGGCGGTGGGAGAAACAGTCGTAGATCCTGTCTTTCCCCTTGAGGCTCGTGGTCGAATAGCGATGGTGAACGCTCCGGACTATGTAAAGACCGCGATAGCTTCTATGTCAGTAGAGTAATGTCTTTCCAGGTCTTTCAGAGAGTGTGAATGACTCGTATATGGGACGATATGTTCTCTCGTTCGCGGTCAGGCAGTACTCGCCAATATGAACTCATGTCCTGTGGACGTCCCTCCCGTGGGCCGTGGGCCGTGGGGTCTCTTTGAACTTCAGTTAGGGCAGGATCTGGTAAGTTATAGCGAACCTCAAGATTGGTTCACTGAAACTTCTACACTCCGAGCGTTGCTTGCTGGCCCCCCCCCTAGTGACCTTCGAATGCGAAATCGTAGTGAATATCAATAAAACAGCTCTCGCCGAATTGGAGGATGTACAAAAAGTACTGCCTCCGGAGTCCGAGGATTGCTGGCTGAGGGACGTGATGAAAAATCGTTAAACATAACCTCCCTGAATCATAATGGATTACAGTGGCACGCTATCGGTGGATCATTGACCTCTGAGTTCGTGAATAAAATGATAGCGAGTATCACGTTGAAAATGGGCGTGGAATAAAGTACTTACTGACCTTCGTACGTCGTCCATCTTCAGCTCTATTTGTGAGGCGCGCGGCCGTCGCAATGTAGTCTTCGGGGTACGGTAGAAAGACAAACCTCACCCCCACACAACGAAATCTAGGGCCAACACCCCACCATTTGCCTGCACCGCCGGGAAGAGGGCAGCTACTACTATTAGGCGTGTTATATATAGGACCCCAGAGTCGAATCTGCGAGAAATTGTTCTACCACCTGCCATAGGTAAAATGTTCAGGCTTCAACAGGATATGCTATTCGCCAGCAGTGGCCACTCGCATGAATACGGTGGTGGTCTTGACAATGGTGGTCTTTCCTCCCGGTGAGTCTGCTGCACTTTTCCTGACCCCTTCAGGCTGCCATCGGCGTTTAATGCAAAAGCCACTTCCGCAGAGCCCAAGCGCGGCGTAGCTGAGTCTTGCCTTTCGGAAGCAGGCTTGGCTTTTGAACCTGCCTGAGGTTGCGTGTCGTTGTAAATCTCTTCCTCTTCGTGAGGACGATTGTAGAGCCCCGGCTTGTCCGAGTCCTAGGTGAATAATAGCCTCGGCCCTCGAAAATGACGTACACCGAAGAACGTTTTCATATCCAGGTTCTTGGCGGCGCGCAGTGACAGGACGAACGAGCTGCTGCGGACACTGGACAGTGGCTTGGGGGGTGGAGTTATACACCATCGATGATTATGTCGGTGTCATAGAGTGTCATTACGACTGCGAAGAATCAAAGAATCCTCAGCTTTGGTCACTGGTGTGTGTGCTGCGGAGAACGTGCACACCCCCCCCGGATCCGGAGTGGAGATGTAAAAAAATGGGCGGGCCGCGTGGAACTTTACCTCATCGTTCTGGTCCGTGCACGGTTGCAGCTAATAGCCCTCTTTACTTGTCACCATACCATTACCACTACCATCACCACCTTTCACTGTCAATCTCTTTGTCTCTTTTCCTCGTTTATCTTATCCCTTTCTTCCTAGTCCTACACCGCTACCGCTATGGCTCCTTGGAAGAGCAAAGACACCACATCAGAGGTCGAAGAGCCTGTTGATGAAGGTGCTCCAGGACCGGCCATTTCAGTTCCTGACACTGGTGATACTGGGGAAGGAGGTAAACTCAAGATGATCGTTCAGCTGGTGAAGAAGTGCTTTGGAGTGAAGGATATTGCTTCAATGTGCGTTCTCTTTCCTCATTGGAATTGGCTGGATTGATATTGACATAAAAACGAACAGGCGACTGTCGTTACCGGCGTCACTACTAGAACCTATGCCCAACCTAGAATTTTCGCAATACCTCGATAGACCGGATTACTTTGCATCGTAAGAGGCTGCTCTTGGTTTGGTTTTGTGCACGTTGGAGGATACTCATTTGGATTTGGATTTTGTGTAGGATCAACGACTATGATGACCCTTTCGAACGGATGTTGGCTGTGATAAGATGGACGATGACGAAGGATTTGAAGTACATTGTACGTGTCGTGTCGCCATTTCTTTCTCCCCCCTTCCCTCTTCTTCCTTTTGGCCGTTGCGCTGGCATGGGAGGCAGATTTGGAACCGGAGCGAAAAGTTGCTATCTGCTGTAACCGTCGGCAAGGAACCCAAGTCGGGCTACCACGTAGCGCCCCCCCTCGTCGCCTTCCACTCTGCGCAAATAGGACATGTCTACCTATCTACCTAGCACCTCCATTCTCATTTCGACATCCTCGGCCCTTTTGCCATTTCGTCCTTTTTCTTTTTTTCACATGATTTAGCTTGTTCCCGCACTGACGTCGCTCTCTCTCTCTTATCTCTACACTGACAGCGCGGCAAAGTCTGCAAGCCCTACAACTCTGTCCTAGGCGAACACTTCCGCACACACTGGGATGTCCCACCCATCTCCCACTCGACTACCGAACCCGACGAACCCCCTATACCCCAGACCCACGTCACCAAGCCTACAACCGGGGCTGAACAACCCGAATTCAATCTCCCAGGCGGTGCTGGTCCCTCGGACACAGCCAGCATCGCCAGCGAACGTAGCTCAAAGAGCAGTCTCAAATCGAACAAGACCCCTTCGACGGCTGCTACGACTCCGCAACAAGATGGGATGGTGGATGACGTTGCGAACCGGGTTTCTGTTCTCGAGTTGAACGAAGGGAAGGAGGGGGAGAAGAAGATCCGGGTTGTTTATCTGACGGAGCAGATTTCGCATCATCCACCGATTTCGGCGTATTATGGGTTATGTCCTGATCGACATGTGGAGTTGCTTGGGATTGATCAGATTATTGCTAGGATATCGGGGACGGTGTTGAAAGTGGGTCCGGGGGTTCAGAATAAGGGTGAGTTTGGATGGAGATATGTGTTCGTGGCGGGATTCTTTTGCTGATCTACTTCTTTCTAGGAATGTTTGTGCGCATTACGGGGGGAAAGGGTTCTGGAGAGCTCTACCGTGTTACCCACCCTGTTGCCAGTGTGAATGGGTTGTTGCGAGGGAGCTTTTATGTCACGGTTACGGAGAGTATCGTCATAACGTGTACCTCTGGTCGTGGGGGGAAGCAGTTTAGGACGGTCATCGAGTATAAGGAAGAGGTGAGGGGGTTTACCATCTCAACCCCCGCTTTGTCGCTCATGTTGCCCCTCTAGTCCTGGCTAGGCAAACCCCACTACCTCATCGAAGGTGTCATCCACACCGTATCCGAAGGCGACACCCAACACGAAGAATGGACCAAAGTGAAACACGTACCTCCATCTCGCGTCGTCGCTACGCTCGACGGCACCTGGCGCGGCCTCATCCGATGGAAACGATCTGGAACGGGCTCATACCCATCTCACGTCTTATCCGGTGGAGCGCACTCTGTGACGAACTCTCCCGATCCTTCGCATGCTGCGTTGCCTTCACCCTCGGACCACAAAGGGGCGTCTAGTCGGAGTGATTTGATGACGACGATGGACGACGAGTGGCGTACGCTGGTTGATTTGAGTACGCTTTGGGCTGTGCCGAAGCAGGTGAGGGAGTTGGAGAGGCAGGGGGAGAAGGAAAGTAGGAAGTTGTGGGATGGGGTTACGAGTCGGTTGTTGAAGAAGGAGTTTTCGGAGGCGACGAGGGAGAAGATTGAGATTGAGCAGAGGCAGAGGGATGAGGCTGCTGAGAGGAAGAAGAAGGGTGTTGAGTGAGTGATTTTTATTGTCTTCTGTTTTTTGGGGGGGGCTTGTGCTGACGAGTTGTAGGTTCGTTCCGAGATTCTTTGAGCAAGATATAGAGTCTGGGATTCCTGCTCTTACGGAAGAAGGGAAGAAGGCTGTTCAGGAAGAGTTGAAGGAGGAGAATTGATAGATAACGCTTACAACGTTTCCTTCCCCCTCCTCCCCTTTGCATATCACGATCACTTATGACAGTTTTCTCGTTTGTTTTTTCTTCGCGCTTTCAAACTCATGTCGTGTAATTATCAACCATTGGGCATCCTTACGACCAGTGGGACGGTCTGTATAATTATCTCTATCTTTTGCATTCAACTTGTCGACGGAGTGAGCTGAGCTGTCAGTGAAACTCGGCTAGTTGAAACTCGTTTGGGAGTTATCAATCATGTGACCGATCAAACCATATTCCAATTTCCCACGTCTATACTTGGCAAAGAAATCCTATTGTTGTCCCACGGCGCCTGCTTGCCAACAAACACCTCAACGTTGTCCCCATCACCCACCTGTGGCCTGTGGCCCACAACAACCTCCGCTCTTTCTTTCTCCCTCTCACACATACACATACACACACACACTCTCTCTCTAACACCACGACGACATGGGCGTCGACGACAAATGGATAGGTCTCGCCCTAGCCATCTCGAGTTCAATGGCAATCGGGATGAGCTCTATTATAACTAAAAAGGTCCTTTTATTGTTTTATTTTTTTACCCCAACCCCGCTCCGCGTGCTGATTTTTGGCTTGGTAGGGGTTGAACGCAGCTGCGGCTGAGAATAGCTATGGAGATGTAGCTTCGGATTCGTTGTCGTATTTGAAGAATCCGATATGGTGGGCTGGGATGTCGACTCGTGCGTTGCTCTTTTTTGTTTGGTTTTTGGGAAGGGTTGTGCTGATGGGACGTTCTTTTGTTGGCAGTGATTTTGGGTGAAGGTGTGTTTTTTGTTTTCCTCGTGTCGAAAGAAGACTGAGCTTTACGTCCTTTTTTTTTTTTTAGTGGCAAACTTTGCTGCGTACACGTTCGCACCGCCGATTCTGGTCACGCCGTTGGGTGCGTTGAGTGTTCTCATCGGGTAAAGTCTTTTTTTCTTCAACGTACCATGTCCATCCATCGCTGACGACGAATGGGGGTGATGTTTAGTGCCGTATTGGCGTCTTTCCTCTTACACGAAGAATTAGGACATCTCGGACGAGTGGGATGCGGTCTGTCGTTGATTGGGTCGTTGATTATCGTGTTACACGCACCGGAGGATACACCGGTGGACACTGTCGACCAGATTTTGGGATATGCTGTTCAACCTGGTGCGTCTCATTGTCGTCGTTGTCCTTCCTTCATATACGCTTACACCTCCCAACTTTAGGTTTCCTCCTCTACGTCCTGACAGTCCTCGTCTTCTCCATGATCATGGTCTACAGCATCTCCCCCCGCTACGGCCGTACGAATCCCATGGTGTACATATCCATATGCTCCCTCGTCGGTTCGGTCTCTGTGATGGCGATCAAAGGCTTCGGTATCGCGGTCAAACTCACATTCAGCGGCAAAAACCAATTCGTCCATCTGAGCACGTATGTGTTCGGGTTCATATCGATTTTCTGCATATTGGTGCAGATGAACTATTACAACAAGGCGTTGGATACGTTTTCTGTCAACATGTGAGTGGTCCGTTCAAAAACCCATCCCACCCATCCTACCCAAATTGTGTATGCTCAACGTTTTGTGTAGCGTAAACCCGATGTACTACGTCGGCTTCTCCTCCGCCACGATCGTCGCTTCGCTCATCCTGTTCCAAGGATTCAACACTGATGACACGACAAACACCGTTTCTCTCCTCTGTGGATTTATCGTCACGTTCCTCGGTGTACATATCTTGAATCTTTCGAGGAAAGACCAAGAAGCGTTGGGTGCTGCGCAGGCGGAGGCGGTGCCGGCTCATCGGAGACGTGTCAGTTTGACGGGGAGGTTGTCGATTGATGGGTGGCATGGGATTGTTGAGCATGGGCCTCCGTCTGCGGGAGCGCCGGGGAGGAGGAGTTCGTTGTATAGAGCGCAGACGAATACGTTGTTTAATGCGTTCGGGGTTGATGATGAGGATATGAGGAGGCCGGGTCCGGGGAGGGAGCCTGTTGGGTTGCATCGGTTGAGGGAGGAGGATGAGTATGATGAGGAGGAGGAGGAGGAAGGGGATGTGGATGAGAGGACGAGGTTGCATGCGAGGAGTGGGTCGAGGAGTGGGAGTCCGTTTGTTGGGGGAGGAGGAGGGAGAGGAAGACATACCCCGAGGAGAAGTGGATCTGGAACGCAGTCTCCGGTTAACCCGCATAGCCATCAAGCGCAGTCTCTGGGAGATGTGCGGATATCGCCTAGTCCTAGACCTGTATGAGGGGATGGTGTGATGTGGACGACTTTTTTTTTTTTTGGTATGGTATTTATGAGATTGGTACTTTCGCTATCGTTTGGACTTATAGAGACAGGATTTCCTGGATTAATGCAGCTTTTTTTTTTTTTTGACGTTCCGATGCGTCGTACTTGACCATGGTTGCAAAAATCTGCAATTGAGAAGCGGAACGAGGAGCCATATGTATGGGCTTGGTACAGCCACCTCGCTTCCCTACACGTTAGGGACCCTATCATATTCTCGACGCTATATGTGGATGGCTCCGTTCACACTCTTTCCTTTAGCGGCACGCTTTTTATGATGAGTGATGAAGAGGGATCTCCAGTACGGCCCCCACATAGCAGTACTCGACCACTCTCTTGAGGAGAATACGATCGGGCTGCATGGGAGAACCAGTAGCAAAAAAGTTTCAGTCACTTACGCCTACAATTCTGCACTGGACGATTAATCTGTGTCTCCCCCACACCATTTTACTTCTTCTCCGTTCCTTTGTCCTCAACAACTCGTTTCACCATCTCTTCGCTCAGTCCCAAATAATTCTTAGGATCGCACAGCCGCTCGAGCTCCTCCTTCGAAATCCCAGTCTTCCTCACCTCCTCATCCTCAAGCAACACCTCCAAAAGCGGCCGATCCTCCTTCAACGCCTTCCGACACAGCTCATACACCAAATCATGCGCAAATTGCCTCCCTACCACTCTCCCAATCCCCATCATCACCGCCTCACTAACCACAAGCCCCTTCGTCAACCCCAAATTCTCCTCCATCCTCTCAGGAAACACCTCCATCCCCTTCACAACCTCCACCGTCCACCTCAAACACGCATGCGTCATCGTCGCCATCTGCGGTACCACAATCCACTCAACCTCCCACGGCCCCGTCGACCTCTCATGGTCCTCCACCATCGCATCCAACAACGCCGCACTCAACTGCTTAACCGTACTCGCCATCGCAGTGATATAAACACTCCCGATCGGGTTTCTCTTCTGCGGCATCGTACTGCTAGACCCCCGATTCGGGTAGAACGGCTCGTGCACCTCCCCAACCTCGGTTTGCATCAACAGTTTGATATCAAATGCGAATTTGGCGCAGGTACCGGTGAGTAAAGCGAAGAAGGACCCGATTTCGCAGATTCGATCGCGTTCGGTGTGCCATGCGATTTCGGGGACGGAGAGATCGAGGTCTTGGGCGAGTTGGGCTTGGACTTGGAGGGCGACTGTGGTTTGGGAGGATGTGCTGCTGTCGCAGAGGGTGGCGAGTGTGCCTGCGGCTCCTCCGAATTCGAGGACGAGGAGGCGCGGGAGGATTTCGGAGAGACGTTGTTTGTGGCGTTTGAAGGTGGCGAGGAGGCGGGCGAGTTTGAAGCCGAAAGTCATGGGAACGGCTTGCTAGGAATGAAAAGGTAAAAGAAGGTTCGCTCGGAATGAGTTACATTGATATGAGCTTACCTGGAGATTGGAACGAGCCGCCATCGGAGTAGAAGCATATTTTTGTGCTGCTTCCTCAAGCGCACTTATAATCTCATCCAACGATCTCGAAACCAAAGAACACGTATCCCGTAGTTGAAGAACAGTAGCCGTATCCGTCACATCCTAAAAAAAAAACTTCTTACCAACAAAAAGGCACCAATCAAAAGACCAAATACCTGCGTAGTCGCCCCCCAATGCGCCCACTCCCCCAACCCCTCCCCCGGCACACTCTCATTCACCATCCTAACAACCTGCTTCACCACCGGAAGCACAGGATACCCAATTTTCTCCGTCTCCCTCCTCAGCTCTTCCATATCAATCAACTCGATATCGCATTTCTCTACGATAGCCTCCGCGGCTTTCTCGGGTATGACGCCAAGACGGGCTTGGGCTTTCGCGAGAGCGGCTTCGAAGTTGAGGTAGTATTGTGTTCGTGTTCGGTCGGACCAGATTGAGGAGGACTCGGGTGTGGAGAATATGTTTCCGAAGATTTGGGAGTCTGTTACGGTGGACATGGTGGGTGGGTGTGAAGGAAGGAAGGAAGGAAGGAAGGGAGTCTGACATCATGGCCGTACTCCGAGGGAAACACGGTCACATGAAGTCGCACTTCTCGTACCATTGTATTCCGCACTTTTGTGGGAGTCGGGTTTGAAATTGGTTACTACCATGATGGATCGGGGGGAAAAAAACATTCAACGACCGGCACAGCTGAATCTACAGGCTCTCGAACCTGATACAACTTACAGCGATTTGACCTTGGGTTGAGTCCGGAGCTTGACCTAAAATTAATGTCAGCGAGGGGTTTGAGATATCTCGGCGTGTGTCTCGAGTCTTTTCCCCTTTATCAAGCCTTTTTCGTAGAGTTAATCTTCTCATCCGAATTGTGGAAGTCCGGAAGAAAAGAACTTTGCCAGAGCATATCTCCGCGGCGGTGTAGTGGCGTGCGAACGTATTGAACCAATCGATCGTACAAACTCCAGTTCGGAATTCGCCGATGACTCTCGTTTTTTCTCTTCCACGTACATACTACATCCGATAGTCAAGCAACTTGTGCTCAGTTTCCTGCTCGCACTTTACAACACACGTGTGCACGGCTGGATCTCATCCTACCCTTGTCACGTCTTGGTAGATCCAACACTGAGCAGGTGGCCGACTTGAGCCTATGGCACTGTCGTTCAAAAGCTGATTGTTAGGGCGATGTCTGATACTTGTGAGTGGTGAATTACCGCTAACTTCATAATCGTAGGCCGCCCCCGAAAATTGCCTGCTGACAAACATTTTCCACCCCACGCTTCTCCCACCTCTCAACAACGTCAAACCTTCCCTCGTCACTCCCTCTCAGCAATCACCTATTGAGAGTACCTATACAGTAGATTCACTGGAACCTGGTAGTCCTACATTGTAGTGGTTCTCGATGTCGTAGGGCCGTAGGCACAGAAAGGTGCATGTATATTTCACTTTTAATCACCAGTTTCAACTTTCTGTGCAATTTCCGCGTACCAGGTGCATCCTGTTGTAGTTCTCAGTGGGTGTACTAACGGTGTAGCGGGTGATATCATCGCGGGGTGTGAACGGATTTGTCAGCAGCCAATTTTCGGGGGTGGCCTACGATTATGAAGTTAGCTGTAATATTAAGTCAAATTGTCCGCGGACTGATCATGATTTAGGGACCCAGACGAATGTTTACTTTGAGGTTCGGTTACTATCGAGACTCAAGGCGAATAGTAACTAACTGAACACGCTTCAACTTGCTGT
This sequence comes from Marasmius tenuissimus, assembly GCA_029532415.1. Lineage (NCBI taxonomy): Eukaryota > Fungi > Basidiomycota > Agaricomycetes > Agaricales > Marasmiaceae > Marasmius > Marasmius tenuissimus. Next base: position 5,980,596 of record JAQOTA010000050.1, on the reverse strand, counting down.
GGCCCTGTACGGTTCGGGACGGTAAATCAAGGCTTACAACATTTCTAGTTAACCTTATATGCGCGTGTTCCGCGCCACAAGCCGCCAAACAGTCTTGCGAGACTCAAGTAACTCACCGACATACAATGCCTCCATTCGTGTCTCCGACACGCTCCCTGAAGACCGAGCAGCAATACCTCACACCACCCGGCGTTCCGAGATTAGAAATGTGAACTTACGGTAAAACGCGAGAAGCGTTATTCGGGGGGCATGTGTGCCCACACTGTCCGATAAATTGAGTGGTGGACGTTTTGAAAGGCTTCAACTTTCTCGCCTCACGAATTCATTTCCACCATCCAACATGTGCCAGGTTCATATTGATTGAGCACTCCTGAGGGTTTGATGAGGTGATCATCCTTTTTATCTATCAGATTTCCTCTAATCTACATTCTAGCACGCCGTCGTCCGGGAGCGTGTTCATAAAAAAATACACTCAATTCTAGTGTCCGGATCCACAAAGCCGATGGCAAAGGGGTGGAGTGTGGGAGTCCCGATTTTTCTTTTCTTTTTGGATTCTATAAGAAGGAGAGAGTATCAGTGGGATTAACGGAATGAAAAGATGCCCCTTGTATCTCTCGAAGAAGCACTCTCACAGTCCTTTGACTATATCATTATTGGTGGGTGCCTTCATCAGACAGGCTCTGTGACGAACCTATATTTAACGGCTGCCTATTCGATCTAGGTGGAGGAGTTAGTAACGACTGCTCTGGTAAACGGGCGTGCAATGTCTGACTGACTTTTCATAGACGGCCGGGCTGGTCGTCGCATCACGGTTATCAGAGGACGCAGACGTAAAAGTGCTCGTTCTAGATGCAGGTCATCCAAACTTTGACGAACCTCTTATCAGTGCGTCACCGTTACACAGTACTCTCTGCTTCACCTTATCATACTGACTCCCGGCCTTCGTAAAACAGCTCGCATAGGTCAATACGGATTTCAGTTTGGCAACCCCCAATTTGACTGGGGTTTCAGAACGGTTGGCGATACCCGATGTCGGACCCGAACGGTATCACTGACTCTCTCGTACTCTAGGTCCCTCAGAAACATGTGAATGGGAACCAATTCTACTGGAACCGGTCAGTACCTGCGGGTATCTTACGTTGAGGTATCGGGCTAATGTGGTTTTTGGTACACTAGTGGGAAAAGTCTTGGGGGAAGCTCTGCGATGAACTTCTCGATATGGACAGTTCCGCCTCAGGAAGACATCAACGGTTAGCCCATCGAACCGCCTTGTTTATACGCGTCTTAATGAGCTTGAACAGATTGGGAAAGACTCGGAAATGTAGGATGGAACTGGAAGACCTACGAGAGGTATCATAACAAGGTTGTCACGTATGTGCTGTTATTTCTTGACATAAACTTGTCGAGTCTCAAGCACGCTACAAGATATGTTCCGCTAGAGGCATCCACGCGTGCCGACCTGGAGTTTTTGAAAACTGTATGGGATATCAAGACTCGATCAAGTGGATCGGGTATGTTCCTGTGCGAGTAACGTTGAGAGACTACTCACTCCTCATGAAGGCCCTTTACTCGTCAGCCACCCTCGAGTCAGGTTCGAAATTGACCGCAAGGTATACGAGGTAAGAATGTCATCGGGCAGCTTCGCAGGCCTTGCTCATATAAGTCTAAGGCTTTCGGTGAAATGGGTGTTCCAAGGGCACAAGCTCCGGTAAGTTAAAGCTCGTTTGATTCGTATGCTATTCCCACTGACCATTGATTCAAGATGCATGGTGATGTACGCTTCCTTCGTTGTCGTGGCCACTCCAGACGGATGATTTGACCTGGAAATATATTCAAGCCAAAAGGTATTCACATTGCGCCAAACGCGGTCGACCCACATACCCATCTGAGAGCTTACGCTGCAACCGTTCGTGGTCCATTCAACACGCTGAACGATAGATTGACTCACTTTGCTCGCAGGCATATTTCAAGCCGGCATCTACCCGGCCCAACTTATTCGTTTTGCCTACTGCTTGCGTTCGCAGGATAGTCACCAGTGAGCAAGAGAATGGGGAGGTGGCTGCTACAGGCGTCGAGTTCAGCTATGGAGAGGACAAGTCAATCCATGTAGCCAACGCCACGAGGGAAGTCGTGGTATCAGCAGGGTACGACGAGAAGCTTTATACCGAACTCGATACTGACCCTAACTGCCTTAGAGCAATCAAATCCCCGCAGATCTTGGAACTTTCGGGTATTGGCCGTGAAGACGTGTTAAAACGGATCGGTGTACCGGTTAAGGTACCCCTTCCAGGTGTGGGAGAGAACGTTCAAGAACATATCCTCTTATCTGCTGCTTATGGTGCGTGGTTTCCGCGCTACATTGTTTGGATGAAATTTAGAGTATGGTCCGCTAACTTTTGTATCCCGCCAGAGCTGAAAGAGGGCGCAAAAACAGAGACCCTGGACGTTCTGCGCGACGAAAAGGAAGTCCCTCGTCAGATTGAACTCCTGTGGGTACAGTTCTCAACTCCTTTTTTCCGGGTGCGGCTAACATTTCGAAACACTTCAAGTTCAAGAGGTGAAGGATCGTATGCCTCGGGTATTACTAATATGGCATGGATACCTTTCTCCGATATTACTTCCAAGGCGGATGCATTGTACGCGCAACAGGGACGGAGGATACGTGAAGACGCTAAAAACGGAGTGTATCCGCCTGGACTAATTGATCAATATGAGATTCAGTTGCGAAGGTTCCAGGATCGCGCGTACCTGGCTGAGTTCTGCGATATCCCCGGGTTCTTTGCGCTCGATAGTACGTCAACGTGTTCCCTTCGATGACCGTGGCTACAACTGTTTTCTTAGAACCACCATTGCCCGGCAAGAAGTACTTCGCTCTCTTTGCTTTCCTCAACCATCCATTCTCGAGAGGGACGATTCACGCTTCTTCCAATGACCCACTTATCGACCCGGATATGGATCCCCATTATTGGGAACATGACATTGGTTCGTAGACCTGCCAAACTTGTCTGGTTGAAGGCGCTTCATAGATATCCCCCGCACAGACCGGCAGGCGTTAGTTGAGGGGATGAAATACGTGAGGAAGATCGCACAGACCACGGCTCTGCGGGACGAGATTGGTAGGCCAACCTTTCCATATACTCATCCGTGATTCGTACCTGACGAGTTTGGCTGTAGAGGTGGAGTATACCCCAGGTCCTGAAGTCCAAACAGATGAGCAAATAGCAGGTAGGTTCCAAACACTTTTCCACTCTTTGTGCGCCTTTAGATACTGATATCACGACCGTAACTCTAGAATGGGCTACGAGAGGGCTTTGTACAACGTTCCGTACGTCGATATCGTTCGTTGGACGCGTCTAGGGCTGAAGTACATACCTATACCTTACAGACACCGCGGGATCTTGCTCAATGCTTCCACGGGACAAGAACGGGGTTGTTGACACGCACTTGAAGGTGAGTCCGCCTCTACATTTCCTTGATTCTGAACTAAACAGACCAAATCGGACGTCCGACTAGGTCTATGGAACGAAAAACATACGGGTGGTGGATTTGTCGATCGTTCCACTACACATTTCCTCTCATACACAAGGTAGGAAGAGAGCATCTTTTCGAAGGACATCGCTAACCGATCCTCTCAGCCACTGTATACACGATAGCTGAAATAGGTGAGTTTCCGTGAGATTTGGACCGACCGCAATCCGTTTGCTGATACCGAAGGCTAGCGGCCGATATCATCAGGGGACAATTTAACCCGTGAACTGGATTTATATTATAACCTGTATGCTGATAGTACGTTGTGAGTAGCAGGATATTTCTACTCACACCTGTCAGTAGCAATGCGAAACTTAGACAACGGTACATCCAGCGCTTCTACTAGAGTTGCAGCCCCGTTTAATTATTGAATATCAGTTGCATATGATGTTTCTACATTTCCTGTGCATGCAGAATTTCGTTCTACCTGTTCCATTGGGAAGGTCACATGGAGGGGAAAGCCTCACTCAGTCTCGAAAAGGCACTATACAAATTGGCAGGTACAGCAGCATTGATGAGTATCCAACTTACGTTGAATATTCAAGCCCGAGGGTCGAATCGTCCTTTGATAATATCCGACGCTATGATTATGGGTCGCTATCAGATTTGGAAAATAATGCTCGGAGTGAAGTCTGGATCTTACCAATTTCTGCTATCGTGTATACAGTGGCTGGAAGGATGGCTCAGAAAATGCGCTCAATACATAGAGGCTCACCATCTTACCTTGGGTATGAGCTGAGATATGGAGCGGAACGATCGACAAATCCACTACCCTAATATTCGTCGTCCCATAGACCTATGAAGTACTCTCTCTGAGTTAGAATCCAGCAAGAACAGGGTGTCAGCCCGACCTTCAGATGGGTATCCACTACCCCGTTCTTCTCCCTCGGAAGCATCGAGCAAGATCCCGCGGTGTCTTTCAGGCATGTGCATGAGATATGAACTCCAGCTCCAGACGCTTCGAAAAAAGGGAAAAGGAAATAACCAACGTACGGAACGTCGTACATAGCACCTTTGTGGCCCATTCTGGGGTTATGGTCGTGTTGTCAGCGTCTGAAACAGTGAAAATTGGATGAGAGATTGTTCCGAGCTCACCTGCTAGTTGTTCATCGGACTGGACCTCAGGGCCTGGGGTATACTCCACCTCTGTCGAACTCGTGAGCGACACGGACCTAGATCGATAGCAAGCTATTCGCCTACCAATCTCGTCCCGCAAAGCTGTGGTCTGAACGATCTTTCTGACATATTCTATGCCCTCAATTAGAGCTTGTTGATCTGTCATAGTGCGGGGGACGCTGTGAGAGTGGTTCCAACCGGACCTCGCAGAGCTACGAACCAATCTCATGTTCCCAATAATGAGGATCCATATCTGGATTGGCGAATGGGTCGTTCGACGTAGCATGAATCGTCCCTCTTGAGAACGGATGATTGAGAAGTGCTAAGAAGGCAAAGTATTTCTTTCCAGCCATTGGTGGTTCTGATCAAAGCGTTATAGCCACATTCATCGAAGGGAGCATTCAACGTACTATCGAGCGCAAAGAAACCAGGAACATCGCAGAACTCAGCTAGGTAAGCCCGATTCTGGAATCTTTGCAACTGAATTTCGTATTAAGCTCCAGGATCTGCGGGGATTTTATTGCTCTAAGGCGGTACAAAATTAGCATCGAGTTGGGTACGAGGCCTGTTGGCGTACCCTGCTGATACTACAACCTCCCTCGTGGCGTGGGCCACACAAACCGACGTGTCCTCTCCATAGCTGAACTCAACGCCAGTAGCAGCCACCTCCTTATTTTCCTGCTCTTTGGTGACGATTCTGTGAACATAGGCAGTAGGTAAGACGAATAAGTTGGGTCGGTTTGAGGCCGGTTTGAAATATGCCTGTGGAAAGAACGAAGTTGATCCATGATTCACTGTATCAAATAGAATACGTACAGTTGCAGAGTAGGCTCTCAGGTGCGTATGAGGATCAATCGTGCTTAGCAGAACGTGAACACCTTTCGGCTTGGAGTTTTTCAACCTATCAAATTCCTTCTCAGGTGGCGGTAATCACGAAGAAGAACGTACGTCGCCATGAATCTGGAGTCGAACGCTCGGTGGCTATACACAACTCAAATGGGAGGTGGGACTTACTGGAGCTCGTGCTCTTTCAATACCCATTTCGCCAAGAGCCTAGATATCATATGAGTGAGTTTGTTATTCGCTCGAACAACCCTCTACTAACCTCCTGTATCTTGTGATCAATCTCGAATCTGACTCGCGGGTGAGTGACAAGTAACGGACCTTCAAGAGACGTCAGTTTCCTAGTCTTTCAACTCCTAAACAAGGACATACCCGACCCACTTGAATGATTGTTTATATCCCACACTTTTTTCAAGAACGCTAGATCGGCACGCGTTGATACTTCTAGCGGGACGTATCTTGAGGCGTATTAGGGACTGAGTGTAATAGTAGGGTGAACAACACGTACTTGATAGCTTTGTCATGATACTTCCGGTAGGTCTTCCAGTTCCATCCTGGATTTCCGAGTCTTTCCCAATCTGTCAAAGCACATCAAAGCGCATGTGGACTAGGATTGACGGAAAATCCTACCGTTGATGTCTTCCTGGAGCGGAACTGACCAGCCGGAGAAGTTCATTGCAGAACTTCCTCCCAGGCTCTTTCCACTAGTGTTCCAAAACCACATGAACATGTCACTTCGGTAAAAAAAACTCTCAATACTGACCGGTTCCAAGGTAACCGGTTTCCTTGTACGTGTTTCTGAGGAACCTGGAGGTTTGAGCCGAGAATCAGAGTTTGCAGTCCAGTGGTACGACACTCGGGGTATGAGACTGTCACTGACCGTTTTGAAGTCCCAGTCGAATTGGGGATTACCGAACTGAAAGCCGTATTGGCCCGCGCGAGCTAATCCAATACGCGATGAGGGTGTTACTGGTATAAAGATCGCAGTAAAACGCACAGATAAGTGGTTCGTCAAAGTTTGGAAGTCCGGCATCCAGAACAAGCACAGATATGTTTGAGTCCTCCGATAGCCGTGTCGCAACGACCAAACCTGCAGTCTGCAGAGCTTCAGTCAGTCGTGTATGTGCATTTGATCATGGAGCGGTCGTTTTAGTACTGACACCTCAGGACAATCTGATGAAGGGGTGATCACCAATAATAATGTAGTCAAACGACTGTGAGAGAGGTACCTCGGGAGAGACGAGAGGCATCTTTCCGAAATGGGTGCTACCCTCCCCTCTCCTCCCACTCTTATAGCTCTTCAAGTGATCAAAACTCCCACACTAATCTGTTACCAGTGAGTACTAGTGCTAGCTGCTATCGTGAGTTTGCGCCCGGATGGCGTTGAGTAAGCTGCGCTAAATCCTTATGAGAAGAAATTTAACACAGTCAAAAATGGACACCCACCAGACCGCACGTCAAGGCGCTCAGACGATTTGAAGCGGATCATTGGGACTGAACGGCACATGACAGATTGTGGCACGGGGGCGCTCCAGCATCGATTCACCGGGCAAAGCAGGCGCCCTTCCTCCCAAATGTAGGAGTCCTAGTTGATAACTTGAAGTTGCTAGATATTTTTCTCCGAAACTTTATAGGTCGGGCTTCCCGAATCATCGAGCGGCTCGAAGTGTTGGAGCTCGGACCACAGTGCTGGAGCGACGGATGAAGGCACTGGAAGTCGATGGGTTTCTTGTGAGTACTATTTGAGACGCTAGCCTTCCCTTGCGCTCGGTTGGGTGTGGGAGGGCCATCGGGCGGCCTGTGGCGCCGAAATTTGGTCATGAGCTTTAGTAAAACTTGAACTTTGTTGGGAACGCCGGTTCGACCATCTGAGCTCGAAAATCGGACCTAGGGCTACAGTAGAAGGTGAGGCAAGTGAGGTGAAAGTGAGGTAGGTGTATGTGCCTTGAGGTATTCAGGGAGAGCAACTCGCCCGAAATGTATATTGGACTTTGAAGGTAGAAGAAAGGGTCGTCGGCAAATTGCTGGGCTCATGCCGTCCAATCCTTCGGAGGTCTTCGCTCACGTTATGGAGGACGCCTCAATACTAACTACAGTCAGCAAAAGACAAAGATGATATATATCACGATTTTACCTGGTGCATCTGTGGCCCTAGTGAATCAAGGGCTCTCACGGGCGAGTTTCCAAGTTGTGTCGACAATGTTGACAAGATGAACAGTAAAGAGTGGTGTATATACGGGAGTTGTGATCATGAGAAAGACGAGGAGGCTAAAAAGAGGTCTGAAGCGGTGGAAGAGCGAGATGATCCATCCCAAAGAGCAAATGGATCGCGATGGGGTGGTGGTTGAGGTCAATGTCTGGGTCGCTGACAAAGCCGTATTTCTTGTTGTTCGTTACCACGACTGTGGCGAACCGGAAAAGTGCTTTCTTATCCTCTGTTCCAGTTGTCGAGGTCGGGCGTCGATGAGCTCTCGCGTTAAAAATATCCAAGGCTCAGTCATACAAATCACAGCGATACGATCGATCAAGAAACCATTATCTCCTACCATAACTTGACTACGAGTGAACACGAAAGACCGTATCAGGGACAAGTTTGCGAACCTTCTCAAGTTCTCCCTGACCCAACGCAAAAGGCCCATCAATCTCAACACTCTCAACCCCAACAGAACCCATCATCTCCTTCCTACGCCTCAGGCTCCGCACAAGGACATCTCCTATTTTAACCTTCCTTCGAGTTTGAGACCGATCGATGAGAGGTACATATCCCTCTTCGAACCGAACCGTACGAAGAGCTTCGAATGCACACCTCCGAGGCCCGTCTTCACCATCGCTGTCATCCCTAATTTCCCTCCCAATTGCCTCTACAAGCGAGCGCGCACTGGTTCCGTTGCCCTGAACAACAAGATGACGCAGACTCTTCAACTCTCCGAAATATTTCACTGCGATGTCGACAGGAATTCCCTTCTGGCCGCTCGCGCAGATTGAGAGCTTCTCCAACTGGGCGAGACCCGAAGACCCCATAACATCGAGTAGAATCGACATGGAGTCGTAAAACGAAGGGGTATCACGCTGAAAACAGATGCTGATGGGAGCATCGTCGCGGGTATTCGAGTCGGGCGAAGGATAGAAGTAGAGAGAACCACGTGCGCCACGAGAATCGTATTGCTGGATGGTGACAAACTGGGGCGGCTCAAACTTCACTGGAAGCGGTGAAGAGGAACGGTGGGGAGGGGCGGGGGAAAGTAGAACACGTTCCAGCATGTGGCGGAGACGTGGTTTGTCATTAGCCATATCGGCATCCATAGACATCCGGAGATCAATGAACTGTGCGTTTGGAAACGAAACGAGCTCGCAAAGTGAGGAAGCTGTAGTTGAGAAATCGCTGCCCAGGTCAAATCGACGCAAATGAGGCAGCTCAATGGGTTTGAAATCTGATATCATTGGTAGGTCTGAATCATCCAAGATGTCCTCCAGGAAAAGCTCTTGAAGCTCACGACATTCCTCCAGAATGGACAGGAGATTGTCAAGAGGAAGAGGTCTGGTGAATCCGTCCTCGAGGGATAGATGGAGAGCTGTCAGGTCCTTGAATAATCCAGAGCTTCGCGATCTGTTGAAGTCCAGGTTGTGTAGAACGAGAGCTTTGAGGGGTGGCGGCTTGGCGAAGAGACCGTGGGGTAGCGTTAGGACACGTCGAGGTGGATCATCGTCACCCAGAAAAACGGCCAACCTATGAAGTATCGGAAACTCTTCAATTCCGCGCACCTCCTCGAAAACCCGTAAAACACAATTCTTGACAAGATGAAGATCGAGTATCGCGATACGAGAAAACTCCTTCCGCAGTACCCTTTTGCACACAAGTCGAACGATATCCATGTCGTCGACGACGTGAAGCAATACGTTGAGCGGTGCCGGTCTGGATCGGTTTATCATTTCGATGGAGAGCTTTTTGAATCGGAAGTCGGGGGTAGACCAAAGTGTCGCCGTTCCCAGCGCCACGATACGCCAACATTGGCACACCTGGGTAAACCAGAGCCAATCATTGTGTGTGATAGTCCAAAATTTGTTTGGGCCGTCTTCCATCACTAGGCAGGGACGGATTGCCTCAACGTGAAAGCCAAAGATGCGAGAAATGATTTCAGAGGGAAGACAGGCGATGGGGACGAGGGAATTGCGTCGCGAGTTGAGAAGTTGAACTTTTGCTCGATCGAGCGTCGTGGAGATTTCATTGTCAATAGACGCGATTTCATGACCTCTAAATGGATTAGAAATCACGACAAAATTCAGAGTTTGTTCTGGAAATATCAAGACTAAAGCTCACTTGTTCATTGTCTACGAGGACTGATATCGGTGATGATGGTGGTTATGAAAAAGCCGGTCGTGCCAAGAGCACGCGTTGTAACTTGTAAGTACGCTGACAAATCACTGCCGCTTGTTGTCCATGGACCACAAGGTCTCTACTACGACGTCTAGACTCCATTGTTAACGCCTACCAGTCCACGCCACTGCTCAATACTTCAACGTTCAAGATCTTCTTCAACTCGGGAGTCTACCGTGTCGGAGTCATTGCCGGGAATTAGAAAGCAGACGAAAGGGTTGGTAGTTGGTTGGAGGGTAAACGGTATGTTCCACAACGAGTTTTTGCATTCAGTCTCAGTCTTAACGAAGGAACCTGTTTCAATGAGGAAATCACGAGTTCTTGACCCAGACGACAACGAATATAATCTTTGTAGTGTGCAGTGGAGAAATCACATATCATCCGATATCCCTTGTCCATCACGAGAGAGCTCGAGGCTCGCTCACCTTCGTAACGTGAGTCCCCGTCAGGCAGCCGAGATACTGTTTCACCTGTTGACTACCTATGTTCCGCGAAGTGCATTCCAAACAAAATACGAATTCATGTCAACGGAGGACTGTTGAGGTTGAATCCGATCGTGACCTATGCCAGGGTTTATCAAGCGTTGGATGTGTTTTACGCTCGAGGGATATCGTTAAACGATGAAACTTTAATTGGCCTCAACGGGTCTTATGCTACTGGGGGAGGGGGCAGGGGGGGTGGGTCAAGTGGCGGAACTGCAAGACAACCATATCAGCCACTCGAAACCTACCTGAGAGTACTCATACATAGTGAAGCCAAATGCCGCCCAGCAATCCTCATTCCATAATCTATCAAAAAACTTCAGTCATGGTTCGGCACAAATTCAAACGTATCCGCCCCCATTTTGTGATCTTGTAAGGTCGCCCTATCGCCTGTATACGAGCGTTTGCGAGTTTCGGCGAAGACAGTACATTCGGAAGTGGATAAGAGCGCAATCAATCCGGACAGGGAAATCGGTTGGGTCTGGAAAGAATCAACAGAAGGTCATATCTCAGATGGGTGTAGGGGCCGTCCAATTGGAAGCTTATAGGACGAACACAAATGACGTTGTTAGGATCGTCGGTTTTAGAAAAATCTGAGGGGCCGTAGTGCAGTGTCAAGGACACTGAAGGTAGGCCTAGCACTAAGCAGACTGCGGTACACACGTTGGCCACCAGCGCTAGTGCCAGAAGAGAGGGCGTCTTTGAGCGGAGCTAGAGGCCGCCTGTTTGCCGACTTAGAACGTAGAGAATATACTGTTCCAACCTCGCACCGGAAGTGTTTTGAGTGGGCGGTGGAGAAATTGTTATGCCCTAGTTTTGTTCCTCCGAGACCGATGACTTGAAGGGTCTGGGACAACGCGGGGGCGAAAAATGTCGGACGTTGGAGAAAGGATAGGCCAGCGTGGTAGTCATGGACGACGCGGAAGACGCTGACAAAGCACTTTGTTCGCTGTCCATAACGCTCATCATCACCCGGCCCCAACTCTCGCCATCTTTCATCGGAAAACCCTTACAAAAAAAATTCAACAACCCCGAGCCGCGACCGATAACGACTACCACCTCAATCAGACTACAACGTCTCAGGAACAGCAACATTACTTTCAGTTCTGGTCGAGCTTCCGAGCCCGTTCGGTTCGAGTTGCTAGAAAAGTCCCCACAGATAGAGGAACGAAGGGCTCTGAATGGATCTGTTTGAATCTCTGACAAGTGTGTTTCTCTGTCATGTCTCTGATCGAATACCGAGCTAATTCAACGTTCTCTTTACTACAGCGAGTCTACCAGCCGGCATCTGAGTCTCATATCCCCCATGCAGTCGGTCTACCAATTCATGAATCCGCCAAACTTCCTTGATATGTCCCAGAGTCACGTCTCTGCATACACGGAACGAATGTCCCACTCAATTTGCATGGTAGGCTCGGATCTGAACACGCTATATGCGTCTGAAGCTCGCCAGAAAGACTCAGTAGGCTGATGAAATGATAGGCTTCGAGGGCGGTGGCCCAGATAGAAGAAAGGATCTGACGGTATTGGACTTGAGCTTGGTTGGAACTCGTGATGGGATCCGGGTGGAATATCATGAAGCTGACGCCAGCACCAAAACCTCGAAACGACGTCTACCAGCCAATCCGACACCTCTATCTGCATTCTACCGTTCGTACCCACGGTTGTCGTTCGGTCGGCCCTTCGACGTTTCAACGTTCCAACCCTTACCGCTCTCATCATCTTTGGCCTTCGATACGTACTTCTCCCCAATCTCCAATGATCGTTACTACCCTCGAGGTAGCGGCCTGAAACACGAATGTCGAATTCATAACGAACAGGAGGTGAACAAAGAAGAGCTCGGCTTTCGCTGGGACGACTGTCAATAAAAGCAGCGGACGGAGGATCTGGTTAAGCACCGCCGGCGCCAACACTGGCACCTACCTCGAACATCGCAACTATGGTCACCACAAGAAATTTCCAGTTGTTTCACTCTCTTATCGCGACCGGTGCAGACATGGCCCTCTATTCAAATTTCACCAAGGTCATCATCGCCTCGCTCTTCCTCTTCCGTATACACTCGTCTCAGAGTGTTCGATGGAAGAATCCCCGTTCTGGATGAATCTCAGACCCTCCCTCAATGCGGTACGAATAGTAGCGTGAAGGGTGAGTAGGCTGTACCCATGATCGGGAGCCGACTTCGGAGATAGGGAAGAGGAGCGCGAGGCAAGTGGGGCCTTGGTCGAGTGTTCAGCATATTTACGTTCGACCTTCTAGGCGCCTCGATTACTTATTCGGCACTGAGTAATGAACGCCCACTTCCACTGTCACCGTGTTGTCTTTTCTGGCTACTGGCATATCCACTATTACCTGAGGTCTACTAGCCACCATCTCATATAGGGTCAATGCGTAGCTTTCGAAGGCCGTATCGGAACTTCGGTATCACAGACATGAATAACACTGATCTTTCCCAACTTTCTTTGATCTCGTCTCACTGGGTGGGTACGAAGGCTTATGAGCGCCAGAAATACTTGTTCTTGGACTCGAGAGCTTCGAATAGGGTATGTTGCCATACCCTGTTCCTTTTAATTTCTACCTGCCGCGCTTGTACTCAGAGCTCTCTCACGCAAGACAGCATGGCTACCTGCGCGGTACTATCAATTTGGCGAGAGTTAGCCCTACTCAGAGAGGACGGTCAATCAGATATGTCCAGATCGATCTCGCTTGAAGACGTCCATCGAACGGCTCGAGCTCGATGTCAAATGTTTGACTGCAATCCAATGCGGCATCGGATCGACCCTTCGCACATTGGAGTGGCAAAAAACCGTTCGATCTCGTGAGTCACTTTCTATCAATTATCGATCCAACCCGTTTCGATGACCACTGTCATTCCAGCGTCTCTCGTTCATCTAGCAAACTGAACTGGGAGGGGCTCCGATTAACGCCCATTTCCGCCTTTATCAACCTGTATAGGGCACCTTTCAAGCATCGAACAGGCGGTGGAGACGTGTATTGGGCGCTAGAATTCATAGAACGAGGTCGATGAACGGCAATATTCAGCGGCAACGAGGTGTCCGGGCGTGAAATTTTTCATGCCTCTAAACATATGACAACATGAGAATCGATGAATTGTGCTCCCTCACGGGTGTGCAGTCGGGGCTGGACTTTAGGGCCCAACAAGTCGGGAGGTTTCCCTCAAAATCGACTTGGAACACCACCGTCTGGAACGCAAAAAGATAATCGTTGCATTTATAACTCATAAAACCTGTCAAGAATGTTTGAACGCCACTCATCGATGTGAGTATTCGTCCTGTCATGATTCATTAATACCGAGCGATAAATGTTCTTCAGCATTTTAGGTATGCAGCGGTGGAGTTCAACAACTGGGGTGAAATATTACAGGAAGAGAGCGGTCGATTGGGTTCCTCGAAGACCTGGTGCCTTGGCATCTCATGGTGTGGAGTTTTGGCGACACGAAGAGGCCAGGAGAGCTTCAACATGGGTATGTATTCAATTGGCGTGTACGATAACCAACGCCCGTGTAACATGGAGATTAATTGGGGGCTGACAAGGCCCGCGAGTGAGTTTGGCAGGACATGCAGAAGCGGCGTGTTTTAGGGTATAATAGGCCGTGGGGCCCCAACTTCCCATACGCTTCACTCACTTCCCTCCCTCTTTCCATCTCCACGACACCCATGCAATCCACATTTTTCCCCGATGCTTGTAATTTCTCTATCTCTGGCGGGAGCTTCAATCATGTCCAAGGTGACCAGCATAACAATAACAACCTTCGAGTCTCAAGAATAACTACTGGTGCCGCCGTGACTGAATTCAGCAGACAAACTTCAATGACTCAGGGAACAACGGTCATGACGATTCATGGAAATCAGATCAACAACGTCATACGACAACAGGAAAAGGAACCCACGGAGTTTGACGACGTGAGTTTTGGCTCGTCCCGGGAAAGCATATTCTTATGGTACTTCTAGTTCCGGATTGTGAAACGCGGCGATGTCTGCAGGTATCGCGACGTCGTGCGATCTCATAATGACTATGAATGTCGCCGGTGGTGGAGTCAAGATTGTCAATGTGAGTCCTGTCAGGGGCAGGTAACTAGGACAGTTTGTATCGGGAAGGTTGAGGGAACGCGGGGCAAATTCACGGTTATGTCCTATAGTGGACCGGGTGGGCGAAAGGTACGTGCTGACTCTTCTCAACACATTCCGTTGGTCATGGTCTTGCTTGCAGGCATTCGAAAAAGATTTCCGGAAATTCTCGAACATGGTGTAAGTCCAACAGAGATCATTACCTTGAATTTACTGAAGATTTTGTATACCAGGACCTCAAGTGTTCCGCAGATGTATGCGGTCGACATTGGGAGTGTCCCGTCTATCCTTTACTGGAACGGTGGGTAGCTTCCCAGTCAATAAATGAGGGAAACTGACTCTATTTGTGCCCCAGAACTTGTGCCCGCTGTGGTTTTTGCGGGGAATTTAGGACGGTTGGGGCGGATATACCTTTATTCTTTGTATGTAAGTAGCTGTAGCTGTGCAATTGAACAGTTTGATCATAAAATTGCAGAATCAGGGGGGTTACCAGTCCAAAGGAGAGCTGTGGATGGATCCTAAACGAGGGGTGATCTGTCGCGGTCCAGAGGGCCCATATCCAGATCTTTCGGCATGGAGCATTGAGAGCAAGGACATGCCTTCAACCGTCGACCTTCTCCAGGACGACGTTTGCATGCGGTTCATGGCGAGTTGCAGATCCAAGGAGGTTGATCACGTATTCTTGAAGGGGATCATATGGACTGGGAGTGACGTAGCCGTGCCTGAATCGTTTGATCAGCCGACCGTGTTTTCAGTTTTGACCCAAACCCCCATCGCCGTCGCAAACAATGTTTGGGAGAGTCACTACGGCAATCTTGCAGAGAGGAAGGTGTTGGAAAATGGATTAACAAGGTGAGCTCTTTAAAATCTTTTGGCTTTCCTGTCTGAACTACTCGAGTAGATTCCGAGTAGTTGGACGTGGAGGGTTGTGGTTGTGGTTGAACATGGATGTGGACGAGGCTTGGCGTTGTCAAGCACCAAAGGTTTTCCGTGCTCGAGGAATCTCATTGGGTGATGATGAAAGTGTTTATCGTGCGTCGTAGTTTTGCCTCGACCTTTCCACCTACTAACATCTCCCAGACCTCGTTTGGCATACAGCGTGGTTGGACGGTAACCTTTCCTCATCCGAAATCCAGCTCCAACGACGACTTCAACAACCCATCTACCTCTTCATTCATCCACCTCCTCCCAACCTGCCCAATGGCGAAACATCTTCACTTCATTTCTGGTCCTTCCATGACGACGGTCAAAACCCCCTCCCACCCAACATCTGCAACAACCTTGGTCTTCCAACCGAGCTCAAACACTATAACGACGGCTACGAATCACGCTCCTGGCCCACGAAATCCTACAGACTGATGGACGAATATCAACGCCTATGCGGCTTCGACCCGACCACCACCGCCTTTGCTCAACATCTTGGACGCGACAGAAACATCTTCGAGCCTATCAATGACACTGATCGCTTCGACGATGTTCATGATGGTAAGATCCACTTCCATGTTTCTTGTGCATTGACTGATCTTGATTACAGAGCAGTGTACTGAACCTCGCGAGCCCCCTCTTGTTCTGGATCGGTCTCATCAGAGCAATGTCAATAACGGCGTAGAGTATCCGATGGCAACCCAACCAATAAGCTATAGTGAAAACGTCGGTGAGTCATATATTCAGCCATTGCTCGCCTGCGTGTTTAAAGCCATTCAGATCATCTCAACAGATCGGAGGGCGAACGTACATTGACTCAAACCACCACCGATTGCCAGAGAATGGGTACAGGAGAGGAGATGGTCGAGTGCCGTGCTCATGCAGACCAGGTACGTTCTTGCTTAGTATTTCTACTTCATCTTATTCACGGAGAACCTCATAGAACATCCATACCGACTTCACCAGCCCCAGTGAGAAGCAGACAACAACAAAGCTTCGTGACTCCGCTCAACCGACTCGTGAGGTCATTTCCTGGAACGCAAGTGATTCGAAACAGTCCAACGGACCTACGCAGGGTACCTTTACCTCCTTCATATGCCCACCCGCCGCTCTCTGACTTCGACCATAGCACAGAACTTGGGATGCCACGATGTTGAATACACTGATGATAGTCCAACCTCGTATACGCTTCCGGGATATGACTCTGGCTCGCAGAAGACGTATGAATCAACTCCAGAGAGCGATCTGTGTAGCATCAAATCCGTCAGCAAGGGTACTTTAGTCATCCCTACCCCTCCTCCTGAGTGGGACATCCGGAACCCCGTATCAGCTTGGAATACGTTGTCCACGGGTGAGCTAAGAGAACTGTTCCTTGGCTCCATATTGATCATCGTCTAACCGCCATTCTCTTTGACTGAGAAGACGAGCGCACATCGGCGCACATTACCACCAAACGCCGGAGAATCGGTATAGGAGAGAGAAAGATAGAGCGGCGTGTTTACGCAGAGCAGGTGCGTTTCTAATTCTGGCCTTTTCTCGTCATCTTCTCACAAAATCTTTGCAGGATCTTCGTCATAAGAACAACGGCAACAACCACAATCCGACCGAGACTGACCCATGCGGCCGTATCTTACACCCGCTTCCAAGAAGACATATGGCCTCGACAGACCCCTGCTCCTCAGACTACGACTCGACACGTCTCAGTTATCCATCCAACATGAATATCTCGGCGCTTCGCCACCATGACTATGCCAATCCCTACCAAAATCATCCCCTTCCGGGCCCCTCTGTGAACCTTCCACCGACAGAGACCTTGTTTGGTGCATTCCCGTCAGACACGAGTGCAACCTTTCGTTCCGAGATGACACATGGGATGGATCCTAATACGTACGTCGGTGCTGGAGCTCCCAGTTTCAACGCCTTCCCCAGCTCACACTCGACGATCCCACACTCCAACTTCACCCAGCCAAATGTCCCTACCGCCAACCTCTCCATGCACGCTCCTCAGGTGACTGAATGGCAAGGGGTGCCGTCATTGGGGATGAATGCGAACTATCACTATCCGAGTTTGGCACCTATTCCCCTCAATGACTTCTCCGTACGTTCAGACATACCACCTGTTGGATACCCCACCAATCCGGGTGCTCGCGGACATGGGCCATACCCCGCTATCTCGCAAGGGTATCCCTCGTTCACCACACATCCTGGTAGCGGAGGTTCGCCTCTCGAGCAACATTGGAACGTACCAGTTCCCCAACTCGAGCCACGGCCCGTGTCTCCTGGCCCGTATGCCGATCCGTCGTTGTATGAGCAATCGACATCGGGCGGTGAAGGACGGGAGTGGAATCATGGGGATGCTGGTCGAGATGGGTATCAAGGATGGCAGTAATAAGTAGTATCTTTGTCAACTTTCTTGTTCTGGATAACTCGACGGTTTCGTATTGAGTATGGGTTTTGTTGTTCTTATTTATTGGCAATTGCTTACGATAGAGGATGCAGATGGATATCTAGTAGTCTATGTAGTACGATATATACAGAATGGGAACTGGTTGTATTCCGAACCTCGTCAGACACGCGTAAAGTCAACCAAACGGACACTGTAGTAGGTACAATGATCTACATTATGGCGTTCTTCCTGGTAGAGCAAACCCAAGTGCCTTTATTCCTTTTTGAAGCTTTTACTCGCCCACAGCGGGTGGCAGAGACCTTGAACAAACATTTCGAAGTCTCTTGCAGCCCAAGTAAGTCCGAATCAGCCCAACAACCGGGTGGTGATCTCAAGATTCCTCTGGACTCGTGGATTCAGAGCTTCAAGGTGTGAAGGATCTGCGAACGGTTGGAGAGAATAGATACAGTGTCTCAATGTCACAAGTCAAAAATCAGGATTTAAAACTCGAGTGGCGAGAGCGCACCTCTCGTCAAGTTGGCCGCCCGATAGATATCCCCAGGTTGAATAGGCGGCATACCCAATCATCATCCAGCCAAAATTGAAGGGTCTCGAGGGTTCTGGGCTGAAGGGCAGCACACTAAAACATTCAATGTTTTGAGGGCGGCTTTGTTATGGTGACTGCCATGATATATTACAGTTAGACGAGGCAATGAACGATAGACGAGTGAAGAGCTTACCGTCGAAACTATCCGAGCTAAGTTCGGAAACCTGAATCTGTCCGAAGCACCTTCCGATGATACAGCCGAAACTGAGTAGTAATATCGATCGTGATATGCCCGTACAGAGACAAGCGCCCAGAGTGTCAAAGCCACTACCGCTTCGTTTTGGTGTCAATAAAGCAACCTGTTTATACAAGCAGTATGGGTACTAATACCTCTCAAAAGTGCTTTGTGGTTTTCTTGGAGGTAGAGTACCGAGGAGAAGCCGAAATATAGGTATTAATGCTGGAGGAATCAATCAGCTAAAAGCTTCCATAGATTCAACGACTTTACTCACACTCAACTCACAAGGATACCACAGTTACCGCCTCGCAACCCGAAGTACCCAGTATACCTCGACGCCACTCTCCATTCGTGACGCTGAGAACGGTTCACCGCGACTATTGGACAAATACCTTGAGCCTTTCTGACGAGTGCCAGCATACGCTCTTTTACACGTTCAAACGTTGGAGGATGAGCTTCCAGTCAGAAGTACTGCATGCGTGGGCGGACACAAGATCGGAGTGGGATACCGACTTTAGCCTGAGACTCAAACTGCGAAATGGGACCGTCCGAGGTCTGTGAGTTGGAACGACTTTAGATGTTTAGAGCGAGAACCCTGGGACGCTGGTGTATCAGTAAAGTTCAAGACAGGGTCTACCAGTGGTACGCACGGTGATCGATAGGGCTGATATCTTTTTTGCACCGTACTGAAGGGAGATCAGGGGACGAGATGGCGGTAGCACGCCAAGCGTAGACCAAGAATTGCCTGTTTGCTTTGTGAGGGACGAAGGTACCGGCGAGTGCTAAAGGTTACACTATGTGACAGCTCGAGATACTGAAAGCCAGGTTAAGGGTAATATCCTGGAATTAGTTCTTGAGGCTCGATATGCACGTTGGGTCAACCTCCAGATCAAGTGGAGATGAACATAAGGCGACGGCTGGCACAAAGCTCAAAGAGATATGCACCTGGCCATTTGATACTCTGTATCGTGACTGATACGCCTGTTCTCGCCCATCGATATGTTCACCTTGAAGAGACGTGAGCGAGAAGTCGATGGCTAGATGTCTGTGTTCGGAGATTCTATTGAATGGGTGGTTTACTCCGAGATATGGGAAGGATATATTACGACCATCCGGATCGGATACGAACGTGGACCGGACAACTACAAACCTCTGATGCTGGTGCGTGTCTTTGCCGTCGTCTGTGTTGGAACGCCGAGCTCACACTGCATGTTTTTTGGTACAACTTGGCCCAGTCTACCCGGTCATTTGAGCTTCATAATCTCCATCCGAAATCAGTCTATCTGCAGTTTGACCAAGGATCAGATTCATTGACACCACGACCATCTTGGATCCATCCAAACCACAACCATCGCCTCCCTGCCGGTCCTGTGTCGTGTCTCCATTGGCACCTCAGCAACGCCAACCTGTACTGCTGCCATCGGCATCGCTACGAAATAATCTGAACAACGGATTCAGACGGAGAAGGAATCAACTCAATGGACAAATGGTCCATTTGTACGAGGTAAGTCGTGAGCACCCTTTTCTTTTGCTTCGTGCTGATCGAATTGTTCTCGCGTCCCAGCGGTCGTCTTTTGAAGATGTCGGGTCGAGGAAATCATGGAGAATCTACCAGTACCGACGACCGTGCGTATTTCCCTGCATCGCCCTGTATCTCCATCTCACTTTCTATTTACACAGAAAGGAAACGACGATTTGACTCCACGATGGAAAGCTAGGCACCTACATTCGTTGAGAGCCATTGAATGGACCCTCTAGCATTGGCTCTCTCCAACGACTCTTTTGATTCGAATCTATCCTACCGCACCGCCAAGTCATCCTGACTGCGAGGCTCGCATACGCTGGTCCCAAAGGCTCCTCCAGTCAAAACCGCTCGGTCGTCGTAGTTGGCTAGAAGATGACCAGGTGGTGTTCTAGATGCGTATCAGGCATTCCTTTTGCACGTTTGGTATGTGTTCTGACTGCTTGCCTTCTAGGTTACCTCGCGGTCGTTCAAGATGAGTAGGCCGGGAAGATGGGTGCTGAAGAGCCCGTCATGATGAGCCGGCATGACGCCTAGCGCAGAGGACTACAACATAACTATACTACTACTTACCAGAGAGGAGTTTAGAGAGGTAGAGGCGAGACGTAGAAGCTCAAGCACACTATAGATTCATGTAGAGAACTACGAGCTTATATACATGTAGAGACTATAGTAAATACCATATAAGGACGATAATAAAATTGTACATATGATCATAAGTAGAAATGATAAATGGAACAATAGTCCCGCATAATATGATGGCGGGAAGTATGAACCGGGACTTCGGATATACCGGGATCTAAATATAGTCCACGGATTCAACACACCCCCTCGCTAAGTGCAGCTGAAAAGCGCATCTGAGCGAATCAAGTGGACGAATAGAATTCAAGTCCAAGGTGATCTCTGAAGCGTAAGAACTTCTCATGTCCGAGATTCTTCGTAAACATGTCTGCGGGATTATAGACTCCTTCAATAAAGAACAACTCTACTTTGCCATCTTCAACACACGATCGAATATAGTGATATCGAATATCGATGTGCTTGGTTCGGCGTTCTTGAACCAGATTAGATGCAATGAAGATAGAGCCTTGATTGTCTCCGCAGATTGGAATAGGACCCAAGTCGATTCCAAGTTCAGAGAGTAGCGATCTTATCCAGGAAGCTTGACGACTGCAATCCGACAGTGCCATATACTCAGCTTCAGTGGAAGAAAGAGCTACAGTCTTCTGGGCGTGTGATTGCCACGAGAAGATGCCGCCTGCTAACTTGAAGAAGTAGCCAGTGATCGAACGGCGTTTGATAGGATCGGCAGCCCAATCCGAGTCTGTGAACGCAAGAAGACCTCCATCAGAGTCACCATCGTAGACAAGTGAATAATCTGATGTGCCAGCTAAATAGCGGCAGATGTAGAGTGCTTTATCGAGGTGTTCCTTTGTTGGATTAGAAGAGAACTGGGAAAGCTTCGTAACTGCATAGGCAATATCAGGACGTGTGCCCAGCATAATGTACAGAAGCGACCCAATCACAGACTGGAACTTGGAGCGAATGGCAGGATTGACTGGACCATCGTTGGGAGTTGGCACATAGCCAGCAGGTAAGGGCGTAGGAGCACCTTTCGCATTCTGCATCCCGAAACGTTCAAGGACTTTCTTCAGATAATCCTTCTGGTCAATCATGATCTTATTGCCTTCGCGACGAATGCTCATGCGGAGAAACTCGCTAGCATCGCCCATATCACGACATTCCCATCGAGCCATGAACTCGGCTTTCTTCTTGTCAACAAAAGCTTTGTTAGGACCCATGAAGAGTGCATCGTCAACGTATATGATCGCATACACAACTTCACCACTCTTCGGATCTTTGCAGATGAAGAGTCCAGCATCAGAAGTCAGGCATTTGAAGCCTAGTACTTCCATGGACGAGCTGAGGGTTCGCCACCACTCAAGGGCAGCTTGCTTCAGTCCATATAATGCTCGACGCAGGCGTAGTACCTTACGTTCTTGGCCCTTGACTTTGAAGCCTTCAGGTTGTTCCATGTAAATCTCCTCAACAAGATCGCCATAAAGGAAGGCATTCTTAACATCAACAGAGGTGATGTACCAGTTCTTGAGAGCTGCAAGAGCAAGCATCATACGAACAGTCTCATAACGAACAACTGGTGAGAAGATCTCATCAAAGTCGACACCTTCGACCTGAGAGAAACCTTTGGCAACAAGTCTTGCTTTCTTGCGACCATTCAACTTGACGTCAAAGACCCATCTATTTCTGATGGCTTTGCGACCTTTAGGCAAGTCACAGAGTTCGAAGACCTTGCGCTTACGAAGTGCCTCAAGTTCTTCGTGGCAAGCAGTCTTCCATTCCTTCTGTTGCTCAACAGGCAACTTTAGAATATCGCGGAGTGTCCACTCTCTGATATTAGAGAAATCAGGAGTATCGGACGTTGGAAGCGAATCGTGAATTGGAACGGCATTGTTCAACAGATAAATCACGAATCCTACTCCCCCTTCTTGGGTCAGTCTTTCGACTACGCTTTCTTCCTCATGCGACTCAGTGCTTCCACTGGGTTCTGGAGCAGGCGGAGGCGGAAGTGGACCAGGAATCCCCTTTTTACCACCTTTGCCTTTCCTAGATCGCGAAGAGCTAGGACGATCAACTGGATGTGAAGGTTCTTTGTCTCCAGTGACGTTTCTCCAAGTATTCTTATTTTCTAAGTCGCAAACAATTTCTGAGGGTCTATTTGGGTTCCGCTGTTCACCAAATATGTTACCAGGTTGCGTTGTACCCTTCCGCTGCCTCGAAGACCGGCGTGGACCATCCGCTGCTGGTGCAGGCGGAGGAACGGCGGGTTCGCCTGGAGGCGTCGGAGGACCAGATTGAGGGAGTGGCAAATCCCCTGGCGCAGGGCCACCTGCAGGTTCGTCAACCTGAGGTCCTGATCTCTTAGAAGGTTCGGAGCAACGTCTGAGACCTGGGAACGGAGTATTGTCCCAATCGTCATCAGAGTCTTCATCTTCCGAAGGAATGTTGGGATTTTCACCCAAAGTAAAAGGTTCACTACCAACAGGTGTGAAGCCACGAGTTTTGGCATCAGGACACTTATTGTAAAGCGTCTCATCGAACAGTGCAGTGCTACCTTTGAATACGGAATTATTACTTCGCATGAACAGGAAGCCTTTCATCCCATCTTGGTAGCCGATGAAAGTCATCAACTCACTACGAGGAGCGAGCTTATTCTTCCTACGATCTTCAGGAATGAAGACGTAGGCTGCACAACCCATAACTCGGAGATGTGAAACATCAGGTGCTTCGCCGTAAAGCATTTCGAACGGAGTTCGCCAGCTCAAACGTTGCACAGGAGTGCGATTGTAGAGGTGGACGGCGTGCACATGGCAGAATTCCCACCAGGACTGAGGCATGCAAGCTTCAAAACGAAGAGCTTCAGCCTTCTCATGAATAGTCCTGTTGAATCGTTCAGCACGACCGTTTTGTTGTGGTGTGTACGGTATGCTTTGATCCCTTTGGATCCCATACTCTTTCAGTACTGCATCGAACTTATCTCCTTTGTACTCTCCCCCTTCATCGGACATCCAGGTCTTGACGACAGCATTGAACTGCGTCTTGACCATAGTAAGGAAGTCCCTCAAAGCGGGTACTGCCTCGTCTTTCGTCTTGAGCTTGGAGGTCCAAACGTAGGACGTGCAGTCATCGAGAAAAGAGATGTAGTACTTGTACCGGTGATACGATTCAGCCGGGTACGACTTCAAATCCGAATGTATGCGTTCAAACGGTTTAGAAGCTCTTGTTGTAGAGTTGGGGAACGATTTCTCATGCATCTTGCCTTCAGCACAACCACGACACAGAGGTGTCTTCTTAGTAGGCATCTTAAGGTCAAGTGGGAAACCTTGCGTATGTTTCCGAGCTTTATTCAAGGCTTTATCCGATGGATGCCCAAAGCGTCTGTGCTCAATATCGTAGTCGACGTTATAAACGGCCGACTTGGCCATTAAAACCTCAGCAGATGCTTTCCGCGAGTGTACCCAATAAATGGTTTGACCAGGCATATGAGGGTAGGAGACAAGCGACTGTCGTCGCTGTGATGAGTAGAAGGCTAACTTCTTCGCGTTTCCACGAATTGATAGACCATCTTGAAGAAACTCTCCCATTGATAGTAGATGTATGTCCAATTGAGGTATGTAATAGACAGGATAGAGACGCGAAACGCGCTCTGTAAGTTTCCCGTCATGTCCTTCAACATTATGCTTAATGAAGACTGTGCCTTTACCCTTGATCTGTATAGGGTTGCCCTTATTCGCAGTGTTTACGATAGGACCATCAAGCGATTCATATTCAGCGAAATCATTCAAATCATTCGTGAAATGAGAGGAGGCACCGGAATCAAGGAGCCAACCCTGTGCGTTGTTCACACTTTTCTTTCCCTTACATTGAGTACATCCCACAAAGTGGGTCGAAATAGCATTGCAAAAATTTACAAGTGATACCAGATCACTACGACTACCGCGCGCACTACTGATACCAACTAGTTGAGAGCAGTGCTGTAGGTTTGCATCAGCTTG
This sequence comes from Marasmius tenuissimus, assembly GCA_029532415.1. Taxonomy (NCBI): domain Eukaryota; kingdom Fungi; phylum Basidiomycota; class Agaricomycetes; order Agaricales; family Marasmiaceae; genus Marasmius; species Marasmius tenuissimus. The sequence goes on along the minus strand of JAQOTA010000050.1, from coordinate 5,955,976 downwards.
GGAAAGCAGGTCAAGGTATGGTACTTGCCTGTCATCGTGGAACGATCCAAGAGAGACGTCATCCGGGACGTCCTCTACCCCTGCAGCTTCGGCAATATCGTTGTCAACATCATTACTGAAAAGAGAGGTCATGTCTTTCATACCGTCGTCAGATCCCCAGTCCATCTCTACATCTTCATCAGGATCAGCGCTACGAGAGCGTTTAGAAGAAGTAGAAGAAGGAGATCCGGCTCCCTCATATCCCTCATCATCCTCCAAAAAACGCTTGGACGAGGACGCACGTGGTTGTTCAATGCGGTCCTGGAGCGAACGATTGGTGGCGGACGTGACGATCTGTTCGAAGGGTTTGAGATACCGCGCCGTCTTGGGGGCACCAAGTCTGTCAGCAAGGGAACGTGCTCCACGGACATCATCAAATACTGACTGAGATGGCTTGAAACCAGTGAAGGACTGCATAGCAGCCGGGTTCTTCTTGACAGCTGGCTGAGGGACAGTGCTGTCACAGGACTTGTCCCAGTGACCGGTGAAGTGAGCTGGGGGCGGTGATCCCATAGCGCGAACAGGAGGGGCGCTGGCGATCTCGGCGCGCAAAGAGTTGTTGACCGCGTTCAACGCGATACGTTCCCTGCGGTCGGTGATCGAGGAATAAGGACGGATAGGAGCGGGGGAAGCTACGACGGATGCATAGGATGCCAGATGGGAGTGACCATGCGACCGATTGTTACCACCGTTGTTACCGCCGGCGTTGCCGGGACCCTGATGCTGGTTGATTCCACCGCGGGTACCACGCTGCTGCTGCTTTCTCTTCTTACCATTGTTCTGGTTTGAAGATGGGCGTTGCTGCTGCTGTGGTTGACGCTGTTGGCCACGCTGCTGCTGTCCGTGCTGCTGACGTTGCTGCGGCGGACGCTGCTGCTGCCCAAAAGATGGCTCGCGGTTGCCAGCACGCTTGACCGCAGAGAGGCGGTTAGCAAGCTGAGGGTTCTGGCGCTCGTATTCGATCATGATGGCTTCATGAACGTCGGCGACGGTGAGGGCGCTGGAGCTCTCAGGATCCCTATCAAAGTCATGAAGGGACTTGGAGGAAGCGGCGTCCCATTCGGGAGGAATAGCTGCGATGAGAAGGAGGGCTTTGATCAACTCGGGGAGTTCAACCCCGACCTCGGCAAGACGTTCAATGTAGTGTTTGAACTTGGCGATGCCAGCCTGGGGATGGCTGGTGGTAAGCCAGAAGGACACCAACTTGACGAAGTCGCCATAGATGGCAGACAAGGTTGGTTCACCATAGGTGGTGACGATGGTGGACCAGGCTTTGGCAGCGTCCATGTCCTTGAGAGGTTCAAAGACTTCCTTCGTAGAGGTCAACTGAATGATACCCATCAGCTGGAGATCTTTTTCCTCCCATGCTTCTAGCGCGGTATTATACGCCGTGATCTGAGCATCGGTGGGAGGGTGACGATCAGGTTCGTCGTCACTGTCAGTTCCAGCTGCAGGCGGAGCAGTACCACCAGGGGGAGTAGTGACCGTAATGGTCGGAACAATGGGTTCCCCCAGCGGGTATGTAGGCTTCTTGGCCGCACCAGTAAGGTGACGATAGAGGCCTTGAGCCTTGGTAACAGCTTCCATTTCGCCGTTATAGGTCTGGCGGAATCCAGTGCCGTCGAAGCGACCGGAAAAGAATTTCTTAACGTCGAACATGATAGTAAGAGGTTTGAAAGTTTGGTGTTGGATCTAGAAAAGACAGCATCAGCATGCGTCTAATCAACACAGGGAGCAGCCATCAAGGCGCTATGCTCAACGAGGAGCATTGGATCCTTGAGATCCGATGTCGTCGAAGGACGTACATCAATGCCATAGATCGAGCACTCAATTAAGAGGTCGATGGCAACATGCAGGTCTAGCCTAGCTAGCCGATGACAGCAGCCTAGAGGCGCTCATCGCTGACAGCAGCCATTTAAGGCGCTCGTCATTGTAGTCGGGCTAACCGGGGCCCATAACCTGATGAGCCGGCATGACGCCTAGCGCAGAGGACTACAACATAACTATACTACTACTTACCAGAGAGGAGTTTAGAGAGGTAGAGGCGAGACGTAGAAGCTCAAGCACACTATAGATTCATGTAGAGAACTACGAGCTTATATACATGTAGAGACTATAGTAAATACCATATAAGGACGATAATAAAATTGTACATATGATCATAAGTAGAAATGATAAATGGAACAATAGTCCCGCATAATATGATGGCGGGAAGTATGAACCGGGACTTCGGATATACCGGGATCTAAATATAGTCCACGGATTCAACACGTCATACATGAATTCTTGCTCATAACGACACCCGGAGGGATAGCCTGGTAGATGTGAGGTCGCATAGGTCCTCCTGGAAGAGGAAATCGAAAATATGGGGAGTGGGTAGATGGAACAGCGGTCTCGGTGAGTTGACTGACGTTGCCATTTCTGTCAACTCAAAGAGCTTAACGGTCTCGCAGATTTCGGTCTCTCGAACCTTCACCTTCAATCCTAAGGCGGCGGCGTCTCGTCATACATAGCGACCCCGAGCCACCACCCGAGTTATCTTAGCATACACTCATATTTGCAGCGAACTCAAGACAACATAAATCCTTATACACTCACAATCCGTATCAATCGATGCCGCAGAGTTCACAAATCAAAGTACGAGTTTTTCGGGAGTTCGAACACGTCGAAAGACGACAGTGGCCCCAGATATCCACTAGGGCTCTCCAAGACGACGAAGAAGCAGAGATGTGGATTCAGCTACGCAGACCTGGGATATCACCCTTGACCCGATACCCACCATCTCTACTATGCACGAAGTGCAGGTCCGCGAGCCATCATTCTGCGGTAGTGAAATTATGCGTCTGCGTCAAGTCTGCGTTGCTCTCAATGAGAAAGGGTGCCGGATTCTCTATAATGGGTACGTGTTTCATGGGTCCATTTGTTTGTACTTCTGATAGTGACTTTGACAGCTTCCATCGCCCACGAGCATGGTATGTCATTGCGAAGGGGCTGTTGGCTACAGCATCAGGAAAAAGGGTCCTGGCGCTGGGGTAACCTGGGCGCTCTAGGTTGTCCTAGAGACTCAAAGACACCAAGTTAGCCGGGCTACCCCAGGAAATAGTTTCCCGCATCCCCAAACCTGGGTCATCCCGGGACCAACCCGAGCCAACCTCAGGCATCTTTTTTGTGTCCACAGGTGACAAGAAGTGACATGCTGGTAGGCCTAGGTTGTCCGAGTGTAAGCCTTGAGCGGAACTCAATTATTGCTATTGCTAGCAGCGCGCGATAGTGTACACCATGGAAATTAAAGTTTAGAAAGACAGGAGTGAATACAACTTGTATTTCATATCTATATACTACAGGCTAGTAGAAACTACCCTACATTATGTCGTTGAATAATACCTTGGCCTTGCACCCTCTCAGTTTCATCCACCCCTCACTGCCGACAATGGTTATTCATCATGGCTTGTGCGACTTCCCTATCATAAACCAGTTAGCTTCAGCATAGATACGAGCAGCGACACTTCAAAAAAAACTCACCTTGAGACGGCTGTCAAGTGGCAGGTCGCTTTCACGTGCCAGATGCTGATAGAATAAGTCCTGAAAGGACATGAGATGAGCTGTAGTCATCGACAGTTGAATGGTGCTTAAACATACCACTGGTGAGGGCTGTCGAGGGTGTGATGGCTTCCTATCATGTATTCCCAGAGGATGTGGTGTGTAAGTGGCAAGTATAAAACCTCGTTAGGACCTTGCTAAATTCTTAAGGATCGTGGTGTCCATGTCGGGTCGAAAAGTCTAGGACGCTGGAAAAAATTACGACCGATCAGAGCAATCTCAAGTAAAAAAAAAAGTAGCATACGCACCTATAGCCCGTTGCCTACCAAACCAAGATGGACAGTGAATAGAGACAGAGGTAAGGCAGGTCCCATTGACCATCAACATGAAAAGAGCGGTGAAAAGCTGGACCGTGTTAAGTTGACCGAAGAGGTGGCTTCGGAAATTGCCGATAAGAACTGCATAGTTCATTCTCACGGCTTCTCACGGGTGACACAGCCCGTGTCATGGCGCGACAACGGTCGAAGGACATTGATACAAAGATCATACTATGCAATTTCCTAAGTTTCTCGTACAAGGTAACTTCAAGTAGCGTAAAGCCCTCTGGTCATCTAAAGCACTCATATACATATTCGAGGACTTCATAATTATGGGAAACTAATTGGAGATTCAAATAATAAAGAACTGAGAACTGACAAGATGGGATTGGGGAAATAATACTCTGAGTTGAGAAGGTGTAACCCTCATGACTGTGGATTGTAATAATCATTGCATTTTTTGTACTCTGCTTGATTTCTGATGTCCCACAATTCACAAGATATGCATTGAAACCCAGGTTATCCTCAATTTGCCCTCGCCTGTCCTGGGAATCCGTTCTGACGGCCAACTTTCTAAGTTCTGTCAGGTTTGCCCGGGCAAACCTGGCAACTTACGCTGGCTTGGGTCAACCTGGGCCAACCTGGCGTCCCCAGAGTCACCGGGGAATCTGGTCCGGTGTTCGCCTTCCCAGGTTGTCCCAGCGCCAGAGCCCATTTTCCTGATGAGGTAGGTCCCATATGCTATTTTCTAATTCTTTGTACCGATGTTTTCGTTTTCGTAGGTGTGAGTGTGAGCTTAAGTGTTGGGCGCCCGTATCCATCCTCGCTCGTAGTCTGAATTCTGGTGGAGGGCGTTGACTACGTGTGTATAACCCACAGACCACATGTAGTATACGCGCCTCAAGAGGGAATGGCCCATCGATGTACGTATGTATGGGCTATGACTCGTTAGTCAATGGTAACCGTGCTCGTAGAGTAAAGCTATATGAATAAAATCTGGATTCGGTGACTTCTCTGTCGTCTGTATGGATGGGTACATCGCTCGGGCAACCTGCAGACAGTGTCCCTGGACAATCATTGATCAGAAACCGGGACCACACGAAAATATTGGGTCACGGAAATCATTCGTGTTCTATCTTCGTAGTATTATATACGCGGCACGCCCGCTTTTTTAGATTTCTACACGTTCCTATCTTCGAGCCAACCGTTCCCTCTGACATATCGAATAGCTCCATAGCCAATATGTACCGCCTTGTCCCAGATATCCCTAGACACCCTCCATCTTATCCTCTATCCCAAGTATCGGTGTCCGATTAACCTTGGAGAAGCCGATCTCACGCGTACTTGGAGTGTTCTCAGCAAAATCGAGCTGCAAGCCCTTGTGAGGTATCCTCTCAAGTCATCCGAGTTCCGAATAGTTCAGGCCCCAATGCATATATTGTCATGCACCGTCTCTGAAATCCTTTGGTGAGTATTCAGTTCCCTTCAATCAGATGAGACCTTCAGCTCACCTTGTCCATCATGAGCTCTTGGAGCCTCAAAGCTCATGCCGACCTTCAAGCTATGATGAAGACAGTTCGATCGGTTAGTGTCGTTTTTGGCCGTTGGTACAGAAAGCTTGCGGTTCTTCTTATGCCATTCAAAGGGCGTGTAGGGTGAAGTTGAGTATTCAGATAGTGAGGTAAGCCGGCCTAAAACTCACGTTGTGTGGGTATTACCCTAGACAATTGAATGCGACCTTGAGAGCTCAAAGTTCACTAATAGGTCATTTCCAGGAGAGTTTAGTTAGTCTATGGGCTAAACTTGCGAGTTCCTACTGCGTTAGAGAAGCGGGGAAGAGTCAGGATCGAATGAAAAGGGGAGAGGAAGGAAAAGTGAAGGAAGAGGCCGTGTTCGTTCAAACATGTGTCCATCTGCGTTGAATCTGGTTTGTAGAAGGGGTGTGGGGTTGAACGACGACTTGACGGCATCTGCAGAGGCATAAGTAGATATCATCAGCCCACTCGCTCGATAGCGACGACTCGAAGCTACCCAAGCATTGTTACGTGTCTTAAGCTCAAGGGCCGACAAGATGAGGGTACGCCCATGCATCTGTGTAGCCATTAGACAATGCCGTCGCCGAATGGACGAGTATAGAGTCGAGCAGAGAATATGGTGCACAGGATGAGGTTTATCTTCGAGCTCCTAATGTTCTCGGGAATACAGCACATCACTACCTCCGCAAGCCAAGCTTCGGGACGGCACGAATGTTGATGTGTGTAAAATTTTGAGGTGGAAAGCGTATGAATCCTCGCGATAAGTTCGAATTCGAGTTGAAATAACCCGAATTAAAGGGCTCAGTGTAGCCTTTGAGGGGGAACGTCAAGCAATCGTCGAGAATGCACTCAATCGAGATTAATGGGACCATGGTTGTCGTCTGGGAAAAGAACTCATGGGAACCCGGACTAACGGGTCGGTTCACCGGCACACACGCCCCAGAGCGGCTTTTCCTTTGACCTCGACGTTCACTGGTCAAGCGACTTCGTTCGTTCGATTCTCCCTTCAGCTATGGAAGTAGACGCTTTCTGTATGGTCAGGACTACTTCATCTAGGTTTTTCAACACTCACACCCCCGCGCGTCGATAATATCGAATCCTGAAGTAGGTGAGTATCTGGTGGAACTCTCCGAGAGCCGAAGTACCAACGAGCAATGAGTCTTCAGAACCTTCAGTACCGTATACTACGGCCTGAGAGACGTGCTTCCTCCAAACCTCGCTCCATCCTCAAGCAACAGTCCCAGGCCATCATAGAAACCCCGATATACATCTAGTTCCTCAATCCCAGTATTGGAGGCGCTCGGTGAATCATGTCTTTGCAAACATGTCCATCGGAACATCCCTTCCCCTTGAGCTTCCGGGCTGGGTGATAAGGTGCCACTACATCAGGTACTTAAGTTCTTGGTGTACATGTTGTTTTGCTTGCACAAGGGTACGTGAAGCTATCGTCCAGGTTTATCGATACAATTATCGATACTCAGAAGTCTGGAGACAAAAGCTACTTCCGTCTAGATCACCGACCCTGGAGCCGAATCAGCATCCAAAGCAAGGCGACTGAGTTCACCGACAGCGATGCTCACAGCGTTGCATCGAGTGTAAATACGAGGTTTTCAATGCCAGAAGAGACAGACCTCATATTCAAATGAAAAAACAGGCGTACGGTAGTTCCGAATATAAATCTCAGGTACGTTTCACTACTGCCCGAGCCTGGTCGCCGGTCCGTTCTCTCTTGACTTGGTGACTATGGACTCACGTCCTCTCACGAATTTAGCACGCCCAGGCTAGCATTACTCGAAGGCAACATCTTTATGTGATGCCGTCTTGATCATGTCCCCACCGAAGAGGTTCTCTGGACGGGACGAGCCCGTCATCAATACAATTCAATAGCCTTTGAAAGAAAAAGCTCAGTACGACATTGGATTGACCCTTTCACAAGCTCTCTTTGTTCGTCATAACCTTCAAAATTTGTTCGTTCTCGCGATACAGGCTCTCTAACATGTTTTGATTCATACCGCTCCACCGGTTCTCGCCCACCGTATCAGCAAACTCATGCAGGCGGCTTGAACAGCTTCGAATAAACGCCCATTTCCGGACCAAAGTGCCTTCGGCTCGCTATAAACAGCACCCTCCAATCATGGAGCGGGTGGGTGAAGCATGGTTCGAGCACTTTGCTGATTTCGAAGAATGATCGATGAACAGCAATGTCATGTCGATCGGGAGTTCTCATCTTCCCGCAGCAGCGCCAGGTTCATTCGATATTCGTAGGGTACACTCCCTGACGGGCTCTGCACGCGAATAACCGTCGTCGAGGATTCAGGACCAAACCGGATGACGAGGTTGGTAGGATACGAGCTGAGGCCTGAGGGCTCGAGAAGCACGGTTTGTCCGACATCCACGAATGCGTGTATGATGATCACTGCGGTGAGGAGCTCATCCCGAGTCATGGGTTCAGTATCAAATCTGGACATTATTTTTGTATTCGATGACGTTCGGCATTTCGAAGTCGGGATTGCCGAGTTCTGCAAGAATGGCTGCTTGGAATACGGGGGTATCCCGAACTGCTCTCTCGGTCACCTAATATGGATGGTGGGGACTGGGGGGAGGATAGAGGCAAGCATTAGGGACGATAGATCTCGTTCGATGGGTATGATATACGCCGAACGCCCATCTAACAGAAGTATTTATTTTTGGATGGGCGTATGTGATTTGCGGTGCATGGAAACAGCATGTTGATGTGTTATAAAGTCGTGCTATACCCTGCGTCGCCAGGTGTCTCTCTTCCTTCCCTTCCAACCCTCCCGGACCCAGATGCAGTCGACCTTCTTCCCCAATGCTCAGGGCTTCCATATTTCCGGTGGTAGCTTTAGCCACGTCCAAGGTGACCAGTACAATCATACAGCCCTCCCGATCCCGAGCTCTAGTTCTGCCGACCCCTCGTTTTCCTTGATTGACGAGACAACAACATCAAGGATTATGGCGGTCTACAATGTCAATGGTAACCAGGTCAACCAAGTAATACAGCACGAAAGGAAGGAGCCTACGGAGTTTGACGACGTGAGTTTTGCTTCTCCTATAAGGCTGATTGCTTACAGTGGTTTCAGTACCGAATTGTGAAGCGCGGCGATATCTGTATTTACCGGGATGTCTGCGTCCATGATACCCATCGACGGTGTCAATGTGACGAGTGTCAGCAGGCAGTCACCAAAACAGTTTGTATTGCGAAGGTGAATGGAGCGCAGGGCAAGTTTACGGTTATGTCCTACAGTGGACCGGGTGGGCGAAAGGTATGTGCTGACTCTTCTTGAAACATTCTGATGGTCATAGTCTTTCTCGCAGGCATTCGAGAAGGATTTCCGGAAATTCTCAAACATGGTGTAAGTCCAACAGAGATCATTGCCTTGATTTTACTGAAGATTTTCTATTCCAGGACCTCGAGTGTTCCGCAGATGTATGCGGTCGACATCGGGAGCGTTCCATCTATCCTTTACTGGAATGGTGAGCTTCTCGGTCAGTCATTGAGGGTAGCTGACTTTATTTGTGCCCCAGAACTCGTGCCTGCTGTGGTTTTGAAGGGGAATTTAGGACGGTTGGGGCAGACATACCTTTATTCTTTGCGTGTAAGTAGCCTTAGTAGTGGAATTGAACAATTTGATCATAAAATAGCAGAACAAATGGCATTGTACGGAAGAAGAGCTGTGGATGGATCCTGCACGAGGGATCATCTGTCCTGGTCCAGAGGGCCCATATCCAGCACTCCCGATGTTGATATTTGAGAGTGAGGACATACCTTCGACTGTCGACCTCCTCCAGGACGACGTTTGCATGCGGTTCATGGCGAGTTGCAGGTCCAAGGAGGTTGATCGCGTATTCTTGCACGGGATCAGATCGACTGGGAGTGACGTAGCCGTGCCTGAAAAGTTTGATCAGCCGACCGTGTTTTCAGTTTTGACCCAAACCCCCATCGCCGTCGCAAACAATCTTTGGGAGAGCGAGCGGGATGATCTTGCAGAGAGGAAGGTGTTGGCAAATGGATTAACAAGGTGAGCTGTTTTCAATCTTTTGGCTTTCCTGTCTGAACTGCTCGAGTAGATTCCGAGTAGTTGGAGGTGGAGGGTTTTGGTTGGATTTGAACGAGGACGTGGAAGAGGCTTGGCTTTGTCAAGCACCGAGGGTTTTTCGTGCTCAAGGAATCTCATTGGGTGATGATGAAAGTGTTTATTGTGCGTCGTCATTTTGACTCAACCTTTCCACCTACTAACATCTCCCAGACCTCGTTTGGCGTAGAGCGGATTTGTATGGCTACCTTTCCGACAACGAAATCCACCTCCAACGACGATCCCAGCAACCAATCTACCTCTTCATCCATCTGCCTCCTCCCAATCTGCCCGATGGCAAAACATCTTCACTCCATTTCTGGTCCTTCCATGAAGACGGTCAAAACCCCCTCCCACCCGACATCTGCGACAACCTTGGCCTTCCAACCAAGCTTGAATACGAAGACTATGGCTACAACCCACACTCCTGGCCCACCAAATCCTACAGACTGATGGACGAATACCAACGCCTACGTGGCTTCAACCCAACCACCACCGCCTTTGCTCGACATCTCGGATACGACGGAAACATCTTCGAGTCCGTCAACGACACTGATCGCTTTGATGATGTTCATGATGGTACGGACTACGATCCACTTCCATTTTTCTTGCACATTGATTGACTTTGATTGCAGAACGCTGTATTGAACCTCGCGAGTCCACTCCCATTCTGGATTGCCCCAATCACAGCAACGTTGATAACGGCAGTGACGGCACAGAGTATCCGATGGCAACTCAGCTGCAAAGCTGCAATGAAAACCTCGGTGAGTCATCTATTCAGTTGCTGCTTGCTTGCGTGTTGAGAGCCGTACAGATTCTACTCTCGTTGGATCGGAGGGTGAGCCCGCGTTGGCTCACATCATCGCAAAATGCCATAGGATGGGCACAGGAGAGGAGATGATCGAGCACCATGCTCAAGCGGAGCAGGTACGTTCTTTTTGAGTATTTCTGCTTCACCACAGTTACGGAAAACCTCATAGGACATCCGTACCGACTTCACCAGTCCCGGTCACAAGCAGGCGGCCACAGAGCTTTGGGATTCCACTCAACCAGTTTGCGAGATCATTTCACGGAATACAGGCGATTTAAAAGAATTCAATAAAATTACGCAGGGTGTGTTTGCCTCCATCATATGCCCGCCCGCCGCTCTCTGACTTGGACCACAGCACAGAACTTGAGATGCCATGATGTTGAATACACCGATAGTCCAACCTCACATACGCCTCTGGGATATGACTTCGGCTCGGACAAGACGTCTGAATCGGCTCCAAAGAGCGATGTGTCTGGCGTAGGCTTTGTTAGGAAAGGCACCTCGGCCCTTCGTACCCCTCTTCCTGGGCATCAAGGCGTCTGGAACCCCATATCAGCATGGAATACTTCGTGCACCGGTGAGCTACGAGAACCAGTATCTTACGGGATAGCTACTGAACCCTCCTAGACGACACTGACACGCCAAGTGCACAGCCGGAAAACGTCAAATCCAGTAGCAACGTACCAGATCGTGCATACGATTACATGACTCGTTCCGCTGGAGGTCTTGAACACCCGTCGACCGTTGCCGAAGGCATTTCTCGTGAGTTGGAGTAACATTATCCAGTGATATATCTCTAACAATCGTTGTAGAGCATCGTGATATCAGGGTCAGAACACGGGGCACAGACGTCATTCATATCCCAGATCCGACCCCAGACAACAGTTTACGATTCGAAGGTGGGTACTATTGCTTCGATATACGTGTAAAGCTGATTGCTGACACTCTCTAGGTGTTGACTCATCCACACCCAGCGTACGCGATGAAGAACCCAAAGAAGTCCTGGATCCTGTCACCGCTATTGCCTCTGAGCGCTCGGAAGTTCTGTTAAACAATGGTGATATTCCTAGTGAGTTCTGCGACCTAACCTCTACAACTTGGTTCATTCGAACTCTTTCTATCTCACTTAGGTCCCGTTGCATCCACATCCGTCTCCAATCCAAACGACAGTGGTGGTCTTGACACAAACCCGGAGACCGGCTCTGATCGCAGACTCGGGGAACCATCTTCTAGGATCAACGCTCAACGTCTCCATCCCAAACTAAATAGGGATCGTTCGTCAGCTGGAAGATTGCCGAGCCTTTTGATGACCCCACGAGGGGCGTCGAAGTCACTGTCGACACCTGAGGTTCGTACTGTTCTTCCCTACGTCAAGAAACAAGACTCATTGTATCAAAATCACATAGGCGGCCAGAACGAATGTTTATGTTCATAGAAGAGAGAGGGACCGTGGTCGAGATTCCGCTTCTGATGTCGTGCGAAGGTTGTGTTCGTATTTCTCGTTGGGATGATTATGTACTCGATGTTCCCGCCTTTGATAAATTAATCGTATCCCGGCAATCCAGATTCCATGGTCATCTCCAGAGGCTCGGAGAAACGATTCACTTGAGAGTCGAGGGGCTCCGAGAGAGTACCCAGATCCTATATATGTGGGTTACTACCTGATTGCCGCCATTCTAGATAGATACCCTTGTGGGTGTTCATGTGCGTCGAGTACCAAAAGTGGGTGATCGATATATGACCAGTGAGAACGTTCCCTGAGATGATTTGTGGCGCTTAGATGAGATCCAGTATTTGAACGGTCAGTAGTCTGCCTCGAAGACAACATTAGGCAGCCGTCATAAGGTAGGAACGCCGATTCGGGCTTTACGCTTGTGCGACAGAACCGAGCGATGTGTATGTAGTAAAAGACGATGGAGCCATACTCGAGGTGAGCCCTCAGTTCCCTTGCGTTCAGATGCTCTGGTTGGAGCTATTCGAGTCTGGATACGAGTGGAATGATCACTCTGAATCATTCATGAACGTGTAACAGTTGGAAAGAACTTGACTGTGTATGCTTTTCCGTCGGGTTTTGGAGCTTGAGTGGACATGACCGAGTTAACTAGGGCTAGATCTGCCGAAAATAGATGTACTAGGCGTGAAGCCCACATATCCATCGGAAGTAAACTTGTGCCAATGCTACTGGGAGTATGATTCTCAGTGTATCCGGGAGGTAGTGAGTCAGGCCCATTGTTTGCCAAGAAATCGCTCGATCACGGCCCTTATGAGACGCCTATAGGGACTCTCGTACAGACTTTGAAAAGCTACAGCGAAGCTCCAAACCAACAAATTCCTGGCAATTTTTGTGGGAATCGAAAATTTGAGTCGGGTTGTGGGTACTTGTGTGCTCCAAATACCAATCAGAACTGTGACGTCACGAGAACTGCAGGAATCGCTTTGTTACGCACCCGAAGTATGTACATGGACCGGTATAATATGGTGATAAAGCAAGCATTGTGGCGCTCCGGTACATAGATCCGAGTCGTCATAACTAGATGATCCTCAGTAAAGCCCATCCCGCGTTCGTTTACCCGGTACAAAGGCCATTATCTGTACTTGTGGTTGCGCCGAGATCGACAGTAGAGTAACGGAGGTATCCCCGCGTCAGTTTTTGGAGCGACGAATCAAAGAGAATCAACCAGTCGCTCGGATAACTCAACATTTCTGATACTCACTATCATATCAAATGTTGTATAGCCACTACCTCGCAGCCTGATGCGACAGACCCTCAGTCTCAGTCTGTCGACAATTTGAACGGTCAAACGTGGTTGCGAACGGCCATAAGGGGACTCTAGAAGTTACCGTCACCAGCACGCAATATAACAAATAGAAGTAGAAAATATCGACCAAGGACAATGGATTCAACGATGCCGTGTATGGCAAGGTTAGACTTCAACCCCTATTTAGCCATTTTGTAGGCATGCATAGAGCGTAGTACGAAGTTGCGGGAGATTCAGACGTTGTCTTCTGGAGTGAACTGGAGTACTCTATATCGTCAGTCGGAAGGCTCGGAGATCCTAGCAATTCTGACACCTACTTACGATTCCGTCAGGATGAAAGTAAGGCTGGTACCCGATGTAAAGGTAGACCAAGTATCCCTGACATCTTTACGACTCGGAGTCTCTGTTAACACAAGGCCCACCTCGAAGTTTCGTTATATGTTCAACAACTTGGAGACCGTTGGCTCGAGATGGTTTACCTAGCACCTATAGAATAAAGGGATTTGTTGTCTACACGTTGATTTAGCTTGGTTTTCCAGATGTGATCTTTGGCATACCCTCACCAAGCATTCCGTTATCGAAGAGTTGCCCAGTTGGTCGACGAAAATTCTCTCGTTCAAATACGAATACTTGACGTGGAGCGCTGTTGGCCGGCTTGAGGGCTTGATTTTCCGGTGCCTTTAAGTCGGACTGGTAAAGGGTAGAAGTGGTGGGGGGGGGGGGAAGTTCCGGAGGGTGGAAACAGGGCGAGTTCTTGAGCGCTAGTAAATGATTTGTAGCAATAGGAACGTCTGTTGCGAGCTTACATTGTACAGTTGCCGCCACCATAAATGATGTTCCCAGAGCCTGAGGTAGATGAATTTGAGGTGAATCTCGTCAGTCGACATAGTGTATCTAGGATGGTAGGCGAAAGTTGTGTCTGATGAGATCGAGGAGAGTTTGAGTGATGAAAGGAGAAGCAGTGGGGGGGGGAGCGAAGGACAAAGACGCATTGTCGAGGATCTTTTCTTCCTGGTTTACATCCAGGTGACAGCGTGGACGTGGGGTTGTACATTTTGAAGGCATTCGCGGAGAGCAGGTGGTTATGGTCAACGTCTGAATCGCAGACGCTGACAAAGCGTTTTTGCTTGTTGTCTGCAATGCCCATCAACATCAAGACACCGATATTCCAAACTCCGTGTGGTGCGTACATTGTCTTTTCTATTACGCAGAGATCCTACTTTTCATATTACAGTTTCGATTGAACGCCTGCAGTCCTGATTTGACCTCAAACTCCAAGGTGAAAGGGTCAGACACGTTGATGACTCACCATCTTAAAATCTGGATACACGACGACGCCTACCTCAAGAAACATTGAGGGCTGATTACAGGGGTGGAAGCGTTTGGGGTTATGCTGGGGGGGGGGGGGGAGAGGTTGAATAAATCCGAGATGGTTGGGTCAAGTTGGAATCTGAGATGTCGAATGAGAGGGGGTGACGCCAGCAGGACCGGGAGCTCAGGAAGCTTGAGGATGCCGGCGTGTTGTTGTTGTCAAGGGAAACCTTCAGGCCGAATACATCAACATCCCCGCCCCTATCCAACCCATCCAAGAACACAGCCACCACCTTTCCGCCGGCCATCGTGGTTCTGTTGACCTCTCGCCAACCCCAACCCTTACTAGTGTTTCCCGCATCAACACAAGAAATCCGAAACTATGGCTTCGAGGAGATTTCTGCACTTGAGACAGCGGCAAAGAGAACCTCCACTCGAGATAGAGTCAACCGACGCTGACCAGCTTCCACCACTACAACTACGGCCATTATCACGATATCATCGACTATTCTTTCACCCTCGTCCATCGCCATGGCCACATCCACTCTCACTCGCTCGTTTTCTACTCCTCCATGAGCATGTACGCTGCTCTCGCTATCCAACTAGGAGTTATATGAAAAGTGGAAGGAGTCGGGCGCGCTGAGGGGTACATCCGTCGGTCGAGTGTTTGGACTGAGGTGGGTCGAATTCTTTGCTTACAACATACCCGGAGCTTGATCATATACTAAAAGAATACATCATCGAGCATCGACGTATTCAACCCAGGGCTTCAATTTCTCGTCGTGCTGAGGCCGAAGAAGATCGAGCAGCATCGCCTTAAAGAACAGGTCATATCTTCCTCGACCCCTCGTCTCAGCCTTGCCCACACTTCGAGGACGTCGACTTTGCTTATCCAGGCGCCTCCATTGGCTTCATCTGCAACTCTAAGTACATATGAGAGGCGGAACTATGGGAATGAACGTTCAAAGAACTGTCATCTTTGACTCCCAACGCTCCTAGAAGCATGGTTATCTGGCGACACGTAGTATATGCATGTCCGATGCTTCCGGAATGACTGACGGGATGCGGTCGGATAACTTGCCGTACGATCGCTGTCACCTTGATGTATGCTCCATACGTATCTCTGGTCGTTATTTTATGCTTCTCTGACACTCCGAATGCACAGAACATTCACTTACAAGCTCTTATGAAGACGCGCATGAACCAGCTCCCGGGATTGACTAGAGGTACGTCAATTCAATATCCTCCAAATCCTTCTGTTTGACGTATCGGATCGTAGGGTACGGGTACGTAGGCTTAGCTTTCCAAAGCCATTGGATTGTGTTGCTCGCGTGTCACTGCCGGTACATACGAGCGGGTTAAGTCAGTACGCTCAAGTCGTCGCAGGTTGCGGGCGTTGGGATCGTACCTGGGCTTGGGTGTCGACGAAGGTCAACCGAATTTTTGGGTAATCTCTGGTTACTTTGCATGTACCGTAAGTCAGTTCGAGATAAGGTCGTTTTTATTCACAGCGTGCTGTGCATCTACATGTCCGTGCCGTCACCTCTTTCAAGCCTTGGGCTCTATCTTCTACCGGGCGTAAGGTAATCGATGTTGAGCATTGACGAAACCATACTGGCTCGCCGGAGGATTAGGCACAGAACTTTCCTTCCTCCCTCAACTGCCTCAAACTCCCGACTAGAGAGCAGGACAAATTCAACACGGGTAGCTCGTTCGACAGTACACATCTTCTGGGCTACTTGACCGAGAGCATTCAGCGCTTCGGAGAATGTGGTGCGAGGATAAGTAGACCGAGTACTCAGACTCGTTCGTTCGCGTCATTCCCCCCGGGTTCAGCTGATGATAGTCGTGGCGTTGAAAAGAGGTGGAGCTCGCCACAATCCTTTTGAACTATGTACGACGGGAGAGAGGGAGGGGAAACGCTATCGTGGCCCGTATGAGGCTACTTTAACCTAATGTAGGCCAGATCTACCATAGGGAGAACCTACAAGATCCGAGCTATGTTCAACGTCGGGCGGTGGGAGAGCAAGGTGGTGGTGATTGACATTGTCCTCAAATGACAATGATTCAACGCTCCCTGGCTGCGCTAAATCTCAAGCCACGTAATTCTGAGTTGTGGGTCGATCAGTGTTAGTTGAGCTAGTTGGTTTTGGATAGTTGAGATTGCTCACCCATATTTTGTCGACGGTGTTTGGGTTCCGCCTACCGGACTTCAGTGAGCTCTCGGTTGTAGTCGTTCCAGTGACAACACCCCTAGGCTCTCAACCAATCCTCTATCTTACGAGCTCACCCTTGGGCCTGCGAGCTTGTACTTACCTGGCGAGTTCTCGGCCGTCCGGAGTGTTATGACGACCTCGTAGAGTCTTCCAGTCGCCGAAGAGTTGTCCCTCGTCACTCGCCTTGTAGAGATGCGGGTGAGTCTGAATCCTCGCACAGAAATACGCCCTGCAGTTTGTACCTCACCTTGTACATTTTTGTGCATCAAGCACCTTGACTGAGGGTCTGGGTACATTGAACCGGGGCTATGTTAGCATTGGGAGCGTTTGGACGGCGGTAGTGTAAATTTCTTGTCGTTCTCGCTACCGCCTGAAGCTTCGTACAGCGAGACTTTTGAGGTCTTCTTTTATTTACGTGCCAAACACGACGTTAAGTGCCAATCGCGGTCCAACGATTTCAGATATTCACCTACAACTTTTAAGCGTGTTCACGATGCGCCTCCATCTCATCTAGTCAAAGCTGTCCTGATAGTCCCGTCCGGTGCCGCAATACAGTGTATGCGAGGCTAGACAACCATGGGGCTTGATAGTACCGGTTCAGAGATTGAATTCTACACCACAAGCAGGCAACACTTGAACAATGACAAAGGAGCCGTATATCCTCGTCCTAGATTGGTTTGGTGCGGGCAGTGTTGGTCGCCACTGTCAATTGCCATCGTCATGACACTACTGTTTGTGGGATTGGAACTCAAGGTCCGTACCAATAGTCGTGATGCTTTCCATTTGCTTTCGATTAACACCACAAACACTGAGGCTACCGGACAATGACCATGCAAGACCGATCATTTAGTAATATGATATACTCTCGGCTCGCAAGACGGAGAGACACGGGGACTTCGAGAAATAGAGAATTTAGGAAGCGGTTCAGGGTGGGGGGTTTGATGCACTGAGGGCGGTGCTTTTCTATGGTTATAAACTGATCCTGCGTTTGCTGGCATCAATGCTTCCCTCTTTTCTCTCTCAGCCAACATTTGGACATATAGATGCAGCCCATTTTCTTCCCCAACGCTCAGGGCATCCATATCTCCGGTGGTAGCTTCAACCACGTTCAGCGTGATCAATACAATCATACAATACACCGAACTTCGAGCGATGGGCACACATTTACTGGCGACACCAGAGATGACTTGATAGCTAAGGGCATGACCTCGACAACAATGATCTACGGGAATCAGATCAATAATGTTATTCAACAGAGGGAGGAGCGACCAACGGAGTTCGATGACGTGAGTCTCTGGTAGCTTAAGAAAGCGGAGATCTTACGGTAACTCTCAAGTACCGGATTGTGAATCGCGGCGATATTTGCAGATGTCAAGATATCTTTCAAATTGTTCAGGGCGAAGGATATTGCTTCGGAAATTGTCAGTGCAGATCGTGTCAGCGGCGGAGACTCAGGGTAGCCGTTACAATTTGTATAGCGAAGGTGAGTGGCACACAGGGCAGGTTTACAGTCGCATCTTATCAAGGATCGGATGCGCATAAAGTAAGTGTTGAGTGTTATTGACTCGTCATAATGCTCATGGTCTTCTTCACAGGCATTTGTAGAGGATTTTCGGACGTACTCGAGTGCGCTGTGAGTCCAGAAGAGGTCCAATATTGCGCAGGTAATGATGATTACATATTTTTAGAACATCTGAGGTTGCGCAGATGTATGCAGTCGACACCGGAAGGATACCATCTCTGATTTTTTGGAATGGCAAGAAATTCCTTTGTCTGTAGGTTGAGAACTCGCGACTGATGATTAACTTAATTCAGCACTTGTGCCTGCTGTAGTCTCGCAAAGCCAGACTACAAAACAACGAGCTCTTTGGTTAAATTTGAGTGTCGCTGTATGCCTGCTTAGTCTCGCAAAGCCAGACTACAAAACAACGAGCTCTTTGGTTAAATTTGAGTGTCGCTGTGTATGTAGTCTGGTTTCATCCTGCCGGGTGTTGCGCCTGGATAGATTTTGACGTCATATGTACCACGCGAGCGAGCCACGTGCTGCGCCGATCAAAGCCAACGCGTCTGTCACCAGCAGCTTTCTCTTTGACCACGACGCGTTCTCACTGTCTATACTCAAAAACTCGCGTTCTATCAATATATTTCAACTTCTACCTCCATAAAACTCACCATGGACCGATTCTCTCCCCATACACCATCTCAAAACCAACGGAATTCCATGTCGGCTGTTGATATGAACCAGATCTCCCCTCCATCCGATTGCTCAACTTCTCGTACCACCTCACGACACGAAGAAAGATTACAGTCTAGGAAGTCAAAAGGTCGTCCTATTTCAGCTCGATACCAGACCTCCGGCCCCGAATCTTTACCCCTACCATATACACCTCCTGTACCAAGTTTCTATCCGCCGGCCGTTCCTCTCCAGCCATCCTTCAGCTTACCGAGTCCGATCACTCCTACCACTACTCATAATCCTCATTCCGTCTCAAATTCTTCGGACCCAAAGGAATATCGGCCACGCTTCAAAAAGCCTGCCCTGACAGAGAAGCAAAAAGTCGCCCGGATTCTGGATGTTGCTTTCGACGAACTCAATTACGGGACCCTGGGAGATCTTCTCTATGCTCTGGTACCCCCAATTCCCGTCAGCAGCTCTCATCATTTTGGCAAACGGCACAAGAACCGGCTGAAAGCTTTTCTACAAGGAAGATGTATAGTCAAGCCGGTAACCATCTGCGAGAATATGGCCGACCATCGCTACGGATCTCCTACGTATAAATCCACCCATGTTCACGAGCGGAATCTTTCATTCTCGAATTCTCCTCCTCTAGAGCTTCGCTATGCTAGACCTGCTATCACGAGTTGGGCAACACGACGTGTTGGAGATCGAGTCCACAAAGAAATCGGACTATTGACTGTCAGTGATAAATCCACGAGTGATACATCTGTGAAAGCTCGATTGGCCGCCTCAGCAAAAGAACGAAGCAAAGAGAAGGGCGTAGTAACTATCTCACGGGACGATATGTTGAAGTTCAGAGTACAAGATAGGGTTCAGGTCTTCAAGAAGCGTGCACCCTTGGCATGGTATTTGACTGAACGCATGGCTGGGCCGGAAGAGAAAGGTCGAGTAATTGTTCGGAAGCAACGTCCACACCCAATGGTATGTTCTCTCCATTTTTGCTGTTCGCTTTCTCACCTGTTTTTTCAGGCTCAGTTCGCCGCTATCAGCTCATTTGTGATCGCTCGTAATAAGTTTGCAAACGGCTACTTCGCTGTCCAAGCTGGAGTGTGGCACATTGCGTGCAAATCACATATTGACGTCAAGAGATTGTATTGTCGGATGGGTGGGAGTGTTGCGGACGTCACGGCACGTACTGCTTTGCGCACACTGGCCGATGATGCCCTTGCTGGGTTGCGTACCGAGGTTGAGACTGCGAATCGAAATGGAAGGGTCACCCGCCGTTGGGTGATAGATAATACCCAGAGACACTCCGCTGTTCACGAAGGAGGAATGGCACGAGAGAGCCGATTGATCACTGGAACAGCGGGGACAGCTATTCTCCTTGACGATGTTGCCTCCAATGCCTTTGACCTGGCGGATTATACAGCTCGTGTTCTTAAGAATGAACGTAGGACTCTTACCACACTTGAACTCTACGAGAGCATCGACTGGACTCACATTCACGGCATCCAAGCTCTTCATGCCTTACGAACTCTCTGTCACTTCACTCCCTGCCTCAATCCAATGCTCAAGCTTATCTCGGAACGCTTTCGCTCCCGAGAGGATGGGTATGCTATTCATCGTATGCGGGACGGTCGAAAGACAGCAGTGCAGCCACTGGGGACAAATTCAGAAAAGGAAATGGAGACATCGGGAATGATCCAGTGCCTCGATGACTTCTTCAAGCAGTCTGGAGCGAAGCCAGAGTACGCCTCCAAGCTTATCTCGTGGGTATCGGGTGATGGTGGATCAGTGATGGCAATGGACCGTGCTAAGAAGTATCGAGCATTAATGTACGAGCCCTCCAAACCCTCGACAACTGACTATAATACCCTTCACCATCTTCTACCCACGATGGAGATTTGGCATGCTCAAGCAACATGTCAAAACACCATCGCGGAGAATCATTACGGACCAGCCGCTAGCTCTGACCCATCTGCACTGTCGAGGAGTGCCAACGCTGCAAAGTTCAAACGCCCAACAAACTTTCGGGACAGCTCAAACTACTACAACCTCTCCCGCTCTATGGGTACGTTCTGGGATGCTTTAATCCTGGACTGCTGGAGGTAACAACGCACCTTCATATCATTCAAGTGTACTGATAGTTTGAATGTAGAATTGAGCTGGGACTTGATTCACACCGCGAGATCATTCCTCATTTCGAACGCCTCCAGAAGGAGAATAAACTTCCGACCTTTCCGGATCTGCTAGAAAAGGCAAAGACATTAACTTCACGATATGCCTCACTAGATGCGTACGAGCAAGCACTCTCAGCAGACGCCAACGAATCTGCACCAGAGACGCATAAATTTCCTTCCTGCACTCGGTCCCCATCTTCTCCGTCTGTGACAGAAACAAGTTTAGCTTCCCAGCCTACAGAGGACGATAGCACGAACGAGATGGAGATAGAGCAGGACGACCTGGAGAACTCGGAGAACATTCCTAACCGGACACCCGAGGAGGAAGGCAAGAAGGCAGAGATACCCAAAGAAGAACCGGGATTTACTGGTGATCGTGTGCTTGCAAATCTAATCCTCTTCCAGCTTGAATACTCATGGTGGATTGAGGCTGCCTATGCAGTATCGGAAGGAGATATTGGGCGCGCATTTGAAGT
Source organism: Marasmius tenuissimus (assembly GCA_029532415.1). Classification (NCBI taxonomy): domain Eukaryota; kingdom Fungi; phylum Basidiomycota; class Agaricomycetes; order Agaricales; family Marasmiaceae; genus Marasmius; species Marasmius tenuissimus. Next base: position 5,934,519 of record JAQOTA010000050.1, on the reverse strand, counting down.
TATAAAGGTGAGCTATCTGCAGAACTTGTGGCAAGATTCTTATATGTTGTTTGAACAATCAAGATATGGCTGTTTATGTTCGCGGGCTCAAGCAATTCAAATTACCGGGACTTGCTACTTGAGATGTGGTGTTTATTCAAGTACGAAGCAAGTCAAGAGCTCAAGGACGCAATCTGGAACAACTGGTTGGTGAATTTGACAGGAGAGCTTGGAAAGTGGATACCTGCCGACCTGATGCAAGAACACTACAACCGATGGCTGGAGGACCATGTCGAAAAAAGCGGCCTGTCATTCGATGATCCATTTCTGCGCCAAACCATCTCCCCGAACGTCGACTTTTTCCTCATCCTCAAGAAGGAGTTTGAGCTTGCTTTTGATCTCCATAAACGCTCTCACTCGCATACCTCTCCCCATCTACGTGACGAGTTCAAAGCTCTGCTTCAGCTCTATGATGACGAAGAGGTCCACTCCTTTATTCAAGGGCGATCTCATGGACATATTGCTATCAACCTGTTCAACCGCGGATTTGAACGGTTCGACGGTGGCGTACTGGATGATCTACTCTCAAAACATACTCTCCGAGTCGAGGTACTGGAAAAGATTGATGCAATTCGGAAACGCGTACAGGTTGGCTCATTGGACTCGGGCAACACAACTGCGCAACTGCAACCGCAACCGCAGCCACCTTTCACATCTGAATCTGTCGTCCCACAACAACAGTCTACCTCTCCTCCCACATTCATACCACCATCACGATCCCCGTCTCCGAGCTATACAAGTGTGGACTCGCCAGACGAGAGCATTGGCGAGGCAACTAGCAGCAGTGGAGATGAACTTCAGGATGATGAGGTAGTGATAAACGAAGACTCCTCACGACTGAATCCAGGACCAGAAACTATTCCCGAAATTGACATTGCGAGTGGACAATTGGTGAGCGATTGGATGGATGATGAAGAACTTGAGCGAGAATTCGAGCGGTCAAATGCTGAGGAGATGGAGGAGGAATCGGGGACCTTTACAGAGGATGAGGAGGTCGAAGTCAGCGATGGAAACGACTCGGATGACAATGAGTAACTTACTGAACTACTAGAATAGAAACTTGACTAATTCTCACCACGTCGTGAACGGGTTGAACGAGTTGAGTAGGCGGGTCCGTACGAAGCGGATGTTTCTGCTACCGTCTGAAGTGCCGCTTGCTTGGCCCGCGGTTGCTTAGGTAGCTCTTTATTTGCAGGTCGTTTACGGGCCGAGTTGGTTTCTGGGTGTGTAGGAGCCGTCCCCCGAGCAGATTTTGTGGCAGCCGGGACAGTGTTTTCCTTGTCCGAAACATCTACCAGCATGTCTTCCAAGTCCACTTCATCATCCGAAACATCTACCCTCGCAGGCTTCTTTTTCTTTGACTTCCTCTCCTTGCGGTTTGCATTAATAGTTGCCTGTGTCGAGCATATGACATCGTACAAGTTCTGTCCTTGAGAGTCCTGGAATTGCCATGATACAGAGGATAGAATCGTCTCAAGAGTTGGGTACGAGTTGATAGAAAATAGTCTGTCAATAAGGAGATTGACGAGGGATTTGGGGAGATAGGCAGCACGAGGGAAGTAGCGGTGGGGGACGCGAGTATGTTCATCAAGCCAAAGTTTCCTCTCGAAGATCACTAGAGCATCGGTTACAGCCGCCATCTCCTTTTTTGTAAGACTCTTCTTCGATTTCTTGCTTTCAGGGGACGCAGGGATGATAAATTGCGAGAGGGAAAGATTGGAAGACTCCAAGAACCGACGTGGGTCATCAGGGATGTGGTACCGTTTGCAGCAGAGATCGCAGGGATGAGGCCGATTGGCAGCAATGCAGTCAAGAACCGATTGCGGAAGCTCGGGGTTTTGATAGATTCGGTTGATGCATGCAACCCGACAAGTAGAGTCCATAAGAAAGTATGCCTTGGCCGGGTCCATGTCCGATTGTTTGAGCTTCTTTGCAGGGAATCCATTTGCGAGGTTGAGGTCCGACGGCAGGGCTTCAAATCTAGTCAGCTTGGTGTCTAAATCAATGACTTAACTGACCATAAAAAACTTTTTTGGCCTGCCTCATCTCCGTCGGCGTAGTGAATATGATTCGACGACCGGCTGTCTTTTCATCTCGGGCTGCGCGGCCGCCTCGCTGCTCCGAACCGTTCTGCGTACTCGCCATCTTCACCCCAATACTATCAACAATTGGCTTTGCATTCATTCCGTTTGTGAACGCCTGAGTACCTATCATGACCTGCAACCCGGGGTCGGTCTTCATGAGTTCGACGGTTTCTTCATTATATCCATCTGGTGCGAGGGAATTATACATGCGGATACGATCGAGCGGGTTCTCTTCGGCGGGGAGACAGGAGAAGAGATACAGGAATATAGCATAGCCAAGAAGGATAGTTTCAGCGTGTATGACGGTCTTCCGCATGTCGTTCAGGTAGGGAATAAGCTGTGGGAACTCGGAACCATTGATGGGTGACTGGAGGACGTGAACTATGACCTTCGTGTTGGGTCTCTCGTTTGAGCGGCGAATAAGATGAAAACTCGGTCCGTGAAAGCCAAGACTAGAGCAGACTGAAGCTGTAGGGGGGCCGGGTTGCAACGTTGCTGTGAGTGCGAATTTAGATGCATGAGTGGGGAGGCGGCCACTGAAGAATTGTCCGATGTTCTTGAATTTGGGACGGAATGAAAGACCCCATTCATCAATGAGATGAGCCTCTTCTACACAACCGTAGAGGATGTTGATCCGGAATATGGGAGAGTTGAATATAATCCACCATTCCGGCTCACATAGATGTTCAGGGTCGACACAGACCACTTGGAACCGGCAGCTTGCTATCTCTTCATTGATATTCCGGCCTTCTCTCTTTGCCTTCGAGACATTATCGTGCGTGTAAGCGAATGCTTGGATCCCAAACTGCTCTAGCTCCCGAACCTGCAGATGATAGGTTAATCAGTACAATCTAAGATAATAAAAACCGAGCACGCACTATGTTATTGGCCAATCCTTTCGTAGGTGTAACTACCACTCCAACTGGTTTCTCTTTAATGATCCTCGTGAACTGTGGATACCGCTGTGGATTTCGACCGACTTCAAGGTGTACAAGAATGGGGATTGCGAAAAGCGCAGACTTGCCGTCGCCGGTTGCTGTGATACAGAGAAGTTGCTGTTTATCAAGGATTTTGAGGATTGATTCGTGCTGAAAAGGCTTGAGACCTTGAGGCCATTGTGGAACAAGTCTTTCGACGATAGAGCTAACGGTAGAAGCACCGATGGGAGAGCGAAATTGAGCAGCGGTCATACTTCGTGAGGGTCGGGAAGAAAAGCCAATTAGACGCCGGGCTCTACCTGTCGCGTGGGTCGCTCGCGTGGCACTTATGACGTCAATTTCCATCCAGTCGCAGCACCCCCGCGGATAACACAAGACTATGCCTGCTGTAGTTTTCACGAAGAATTTAGGATGGTTGGGTCGAATGTATCTTCGCAGTCTGGGTGTAAGTGACCACAATAGTGCAATCAAGCAGCTGAATTATATAACTGCAGAGACGCTGGGGTTGCTGGGGGGAAGAAATGTGGATGGATTTGGCGCGGGGTATAGTCTGTCGTGGGCCGGAGGGGCCGATTCTAGATCTTGAGGAACGGAGCTTTGAGCTTGGACGGGACCTGCCTTCGACTGCAGACCTTCTTGAGGAAGATGTCTGCCTGCGTTTCTTGGCTAGTTGCAGGTCAAAGCGAGTTGATCAGGTAGTTGTGAGAGCGATGGAACTACCTGGAGATGACGTAGGCGTGCTTGAACCAGTGGGTCAGCCGACCGTCTCATCAGCTCTGGCTGCAACCCCCATCGCCGTTGCAAACAATGTGTGGAGGGGCAGGTATCATGAGTTTTCAGACAGGAAGGTGTTGGGAAATGGCCTGACAAGGTGAGCTCACTTTGAGTCTCTGGCCTCTGTCTGAACTACTGAAGTAGACTGCAAGTCCGTGATGGAGCCGGAAGATTTCATCTGCGATTGAACTACGACGTGGTAGACGCGTGGCTTTGCCAAGCGTCGAGCATATTTCATGCTCAAGCCATCCCGATGAACGATAGTCTAAGTAGTTTTAGTGTGTTGTCATTTTCCCTCAACTTTTCGTGTGCTAACATTCCTCAGATCTCGTTTGGCGTAAAGCATGGTTGAGCGGCGACCTTGCCTTGTCTCAGATCTATCACCGATGACGATCTCAGCAGCCAATCTACCTCTTTGCTCATCCACCTCCTCCCAATCTACACGCTGGCTTCATCTCTTCCCTGCGCTTTTGGTCTTTCCATGCAGACGGTCGAAACCCCTTCTCAGCCGAGATGTGCCATGACCTCGGTCTGCCCACCGAACTCAATTTCCGGGGTCTGGGCTACATAACATGCTCCTTGTCTACCAGAACCTACAGACTGATTGACGATTATCAGCACCTACGCGGTTTTGAACTGACCACCGCTGACTTTGCTCGATATCTTGGATATGATGGAAACATTTTCCTACCTGCCAACGACACAAATCGCTTTGTAACGGTAGAGCAGGGTATGTTTGACACCACCTTATTTCATTCACACTTTGACATCTAGACCACAGATTGCCTATCCTATAAAACTCGTCAATCTAGGTAAGTGCAATGAAAATTCCCCAAACGGTGGCACCGACTCGGAATCTCCCGCGACTCAATCACAGCACAAACTCGGTGGTAACGGTGAGGAATGATATCTCTGGACGTCTTTTAGACTAGCGTTGAGAACTATCTATATTCGCCTCTTGTAGAACTGAAAGTGAAACCTGTGTCGACTCATATCGCCACCAAACGCCGGAAAATAAATGCAGGAGTAGAGAGGATGGAATATTGCAATCCCGCGAACGAGGGTTGTCCTCAGTTTACTTTTTTTACTTTCTTCTCTCATGGAATTATTTTTAGAATCTTTATCATAAGAAAGATGGCACTAGAGACCGGGAAACCGCGTCCAGCCCATGCCCACAAGTGATATGCCCGCTCTCGAGTCCCCACTCCCCCAACCACAGGTCAGCACGCCCATTGTACTCACCTATGACGGAATCTTCGCCCAAAGAGCCTCGCTCTACCTCGACCGCCTTCTCTCCAGACCTCTCGCACTATGATTCAGGTATGTTTACCGCGCGTACTCCTTCCGGCCATAGTGCTTGGGTGGCCCAATCACGGGGACAACCATGTCTGAGCACGAGCTAGACAATTACCCGTACGCTGGATCCTCATCGCACTCGACTTCAAACGAAGGCGATGTATTTCCTAGGAATCACTCTTCGGAAAACACGTCGAAATTGGCCTACGTTGATCCGAGTGGATGCTCGACAACTACTAGCTTCACGTGCGATGGCCACAATCATGATTCTTCTGCCTCTCGTCGCTTTTCTGGTGCAGGAGGTAGGAACATTTTGCTGTGATGCGCGGCTATGAGGGGGTATGAATTATTTGTTATCGTCTTGTTACAATCTTCCTGAATCCTAACGGTAGATAACCAGGATGAAACCCGTTTTGTTCGTTTGTTCTCGTACTATCAGATTTGTTACAAATTCTTTCAATCTCACTTTTACCTACGCTATATTTCGTCAACGATTTCAATCTATTTATTACCAATTTACCAGTGTATTTCGTTTGCCTCCTCGAACCGCATGCTCGCAGCCAGCTCTCGCTTGAGAACCGAGAGGGTTAAGTAGATCCGTGCGCCTGCGAGGATAAACGAGATTCAGGTAGCTGTTGGAAAGCACGGCATTGCTCACCAGGCCACCAAGTCACTCCGAGTGTATGAGCTCCTGGAGCGCTCGAAGGTATGGGAGATAGCCACTCTTGCCAGCTTCAGAACGACACCAACTTGGATTCCCTCCCGGGTGTGGTGAGCCTGTCGGAGTGGGTTCAGATTAATTTTGACCTTGGATCCTATAGAATGGCTAAAACATACCTGTGTCGTCGAAAGAACCAAGGGACTTGCCGTGGGAACCCAGACGACCATACTGTTTCATCGGAGCATACACCCGGAGGCGGCTATCTCTTCGACATCGATGTTCGCTCTGCACGAACAGTAGGAATTCGGTTTGTTCCGTCCTTCCTTCAGCTAAATAGACAAGCATACATCTGTAATTGGCACATAAAAACTGATCTCCCTGTTTTCTAGTGACTTACACTCGCGGACAGCCGGTTCAAGTTCTCGATGTCAAATCTTCGAAGCACATACCGAGTTAAAAAAAGGTGGGCAAGCCCTCACTCGTTTTGGTACTCAGCCTCACCGATTAACTCAGATACCTAAGATGCGGGATATTGGAATGAACTCAGTCCTATTATAGGGTTTAATCTCCACAAAATCCTTGAGTGAACCAAGCCCAAGCAATCGTAAAAACTTCTCATTGAGTATGCACTCATCTAGCTCACGGTTCCAGACATTCAAAGTGAGTTACATTAGATTATCTTTCTCGCATATTTTGACTATTTATTTTGAAACAGCGACTTGGGCTATCGTGCCTTTGCCATGCGAACTATTTGAAACAAATTCGAAACTCTTGGGTTCGAACAGGTGGGTTTCGGAGACCGATCCCGGTTTCCAAACCAGATAACAGAATCATACTTGGAAGCAGAGCAGTCGGTTTCATTGCCAGCGGTGCTCACGAGGCTCGACTCAGTACGGGTACGAAGACATCGAATTCTTGGAGGCCTTCTGATTGTGTTTGAGGCGGAGAAACAGGTGCGCCGAAGTATTGAACATGGGCTGGAGGTGTGTTTGCATACCGGCCCAGTCTCTCGGTTTCCTGGTGGTCGTATTAATGCCCTCATCTAGTTTACGGACAACGTAATGTACGCTCAACTTGAATCCCACGAGCAGCCACCCTTACAGGACGGCGACGGCGGTGGGCGACATCAGTTTGAGTATGTCCCCATGGAGACATTCCTGGAGTGTCATGAACCTAATATCAACCGCCTACGAGAGATAACTCACGGATTAGGATTGACCCGCCCATGAGACCTCTTTGTGTATTGTAACCTTCAAACCTGTTTCCAAGACGCTTTGGCGACTCGCACTCACTGGAAGGTCGTCATGGATACCAGCTTCTGATGAACACTGGCCACTAGGTGCCTTCATTCTTTAAGCGGTATCATTCAGTCATCGAGCGGATGGGAGATGCTGTATTGCGCACTTTGCTCGATGCATCAGGGAGATCACAAAAAACATTCTTGGCCGTTCTTGGCCTGTACATGCGAAACGGCCAGGTCCAGACCGGTCATATCTGTTCTTCTGCAGGCTAGATTTTCCGTGTAAAGACCAGGTAATTCAGTCAGCTTCCCCTAAGACAATGTGAGCTCACCGTTATTCTGACGTCGAATCAAAATCTCTGAAAGTATCTAATCTTTCATATCAACAAAATCTCATCTTATGAGTGAGATATTTGGGACACGTTTTGCGGCTGTTTAGCCGCTCAGCTTGCAAAAATGGCTTAAGGGTCGAAAAAGGCCGGAGCTAGCTGCTGGCAAATTACCCGTCTTCCTGATTAGAATCAAAGAACAATCAATAAACAGCAACATCGCGCTGGGCGGCCTTTGTTGATACCCGTACAGGAACGCCATTGTTTGATCAAGATACCCTGTAGAGCTCACTCAACAGAAGCATTCATTCTTGGCTAGGCGCGTGATTTCTAGCACACGGAAATGGCATGTTGACATGCCATAAAGTCCTGCTATGCCCTGTGCCGCCAGGTATCTCTCTTCCTCCCCTTCCAGCTCCTCCCCTCCCTCTTTCTTTCCATCTCCACAATACCCATGTCATCTACATTCTTCCCCGATGCTCGTAATTTTTCTATCTCTGGCGGTAGCTTCAATCATGTCGAAGGTGATCAGCATAACATTACCACCCACCGAGTCTCAAGAATAAGCGCTGCTATCGACGTAACCGACACCAGCAGACATACTGTGATAACCCAGACAATTCACGGAAATCAGATTAACCAAGTTATACAACAGCCAAAAGCAGAGCCCACAGAGTTTGACGACGTGAGTGCTGGTTTGTCCGAGGAAAGCACATTCTTATCGCGCTTCTAGTTCCGGATTGTGAAACGTGGTGATATTTGTCGGACTCGAGATGTATTTCAGTATTCTTCTGAATGGGGGCACGACCAAGACTGTCAATGCGAGTCCTGTCATGTCAAAACAGTTTGTATCGCGAAGGTTGAGGGAACACGGGGCATATTTACGGTAATGTCCTATAGTGGACTGGGTCGGCGAAAGGTACGTACTGACCTTTCTTAAGGCATTTGGATGGTCATGGTCTTGTTTGCAGGGATTTGAGGAAGATTTCCGGAAATTCTCAAACATGCTGTAAGTCTGGCAGAGAGTATTACCTTGAATTTTCTGAAGATTTTGTATTCCAGAACCTCCAAAGTTCCACAGGTGTATGCAGTTGACATTGGGAGTGTTCCATCTATCCTTTACTGGAATGGTAGGTAGCTTCTCAGTCAACAAATGAGGGCAACTGACTGTAATTGAACCCCAGAACTTGTGCCTGTTGCAGTTTTGAAGGAGAATTTAGGACAGATGAGTCAGATATACCTTGATTCTTTGCGTGTAAGTAGCTGCAGTCTTGTGATTGAGCAGTTTGATCATAAAACAGCAGATTAAATGGGATTGTCGTCAAAATGAGCTGTGGATAGATCTTGCACGTGGGGTGATCTGTCATGGCCCAGAGGGGCCAAATCCAGAACTCCCTTATAAGTATTTGGAGATTGAGGACATGCCTTCAACTGTCGACCTTCTCCAGGAAGATGTTTGCTGGCGGTTTATGGCAAGTTGCAGGTCAGAGAGTGTTGATCTCGCATTCTTGCAGGGGATCACACCAACTGGGGATGACACAGGCATGCCTGACTCAATTGGTCAACCAACTGTCTTTTCAGCTTTGACCCAAACCCCCATTGCCGTTGCAAGCAATGTTTGGAGAAAGGCGTGGAGATTTGGTGAAAAGAGGAAGGTGTTGGAAAATAGATTAACCAGGTGAGCTCTTTACAATCTTTTGGATCTCCTGTCTGAACTACTCAAGTAGATTCCAACTAGAGGAAAATTCAGTTTGGCTTCAGTTGAACATGGATGCGGGAGAGGCTTGGCTTTGCCAAGCACTGAGGGTCTTTTCTGCTCGAGGAATCTCATTAGATGATGACCTCAGTGTGTATTGTGTGTTATAGTTTTGCCTTGACCTTTCCACCTACTAACATCTCCTAGACCTCATTCAGCATGAAGCAGAATTGAACGGCTACCTTAACACATCCAACATCCATTGCCAACGACGATCTGAGCAGCTGATTTACCTCTTTGTCCATCCACTTCCTCCCAACATGCCCTGGGGCTACACCCAAACCTCTTCCCTCCACTTCTGGTCTCTCCATGAAGCCGGTCGAAATCCCCTCTCAGCTGAGATATGCGACTACTTCGGCCTTCCAACAGAGCTCCGAATAGGTGATTGGGGCTACAAATCATGCTCCTGGCCCACCAAATCCTACAAAGAGATGGAAGAATACCAACACCTAGGTGGCTTCGACTTAACAACCACCGACTTTGCTCAACACCTTGAATACCCGATGATATTTCAGCCCGTTGACGACACCGATCACTTTGACATAATCCATGCTGAGGGTGCGTTTAGCTCCAATCAGCTTTTATTCACTTTTTGACTTCTGATGCAGAGAATTGTGTTGAGCATCCCAAATTTCCTCCCGACCAAGTCGATTGCCACGATAAAAACGATATTGATGACAACTCATATCGTGTTTCCCAACAACAAGACATACTCACTTCTCCGAGTTCGAGCTGTGATGGCATCTCGGAAGCCGCTGGTGCGTGGCTTCTATGTTCATTGTCTGGACCCGTGCTGATACAAATCTTGCAGACGTTTCTGTTGTCATCCGAGAAAGTAAAATCCCATCTGACTCAGCCCGTATCGCCGGTAAATGTCGGAAAACAGGCGCAGAACAAGGGTTATGGCATCATCGTATTCACACCGAACAGGTGAATCATCAATCCGTCCCTATTTCCTTGTCTTTCTCTTACGAGCTCTGGATCTTTTGCAGGGTTACGAAACTGATTCCTCTGATTCAGAGAGCGATGGAACCGACTGGGCGAGGAATATGGGCAGTGATTTGGAGAACAACCGAGAGATCTATCTTGATGCATCAAGTCCAGGGTCTCCGAGTGAGTAGCGATTCATTTGTCGTTTAGGGTTATGATTGACGTTGTCCGCCTAGACAATCATAGTACTGGAAGTCAGGAGGACAGGTACACCACGGCGCAAGAGGAAGCCACCGATGGGAGCCTCCGCCGACCTGGTCTGAGCTCGAGTTACTCTGGTGTTGACCAGCTTTGTGTTTCCTTCGAACGATTAGCCATCGCGTAAAGCCATGGTCTGGACTCCGTAGTCTCGTTCTTCGTGTTGATGTCCTCACGAAGGTCAGGCATTTATAAATTTTAGTTACCCTTCCGTTACAGTTGAATCGACGTTCCTTCATGCCAAGCACAGTGCAGGGCATCCTGCTCTCGTTCAACCCATTCACTGGGAGAGCCTCCGATCGGTATATCATCCATACCGCCCTGGCTCGGACGCACATTGGACAATGCGAGGTTTCAAGTTGGCGTGCTGACCATTCATCTCGATAACATCTATACGCCTTTATATCGGTGAGTTCACGTCAATTTCTCCAATATCGACAGGGCATATGATTCCAAATGCTGTAGCTCTCGTAGTTAATCTTACTTCCTCGCGTCGAGTTTTCAACGTTGAGCCAGGTGAGCTAGGCGGACGGAGGCAAGTGCGCCGGAGACCCAGGGTGCCATGTTGCTGTACAAATCGACCGTAAGAGGCTGTCGACAGTGACAAAGAAGGGTTGTAAAAGTGCTGATCATTCTCGTCCACGGTGGATACGAAATCCGTTGATCTTTGTTTAGTGTTGGAATTCTGTCGTTCACTGAGAAGACAACCTTGAGATGGGCATAATCATAGCGGAGCTTGACCGGAGCTACGAGAACATTCAGAAGGTCCGAGTCAGGCTGCGGGTGTCGGTAACACTGGCGCAGCCGATCGTGCTCAATTGTTAGAATTTTGTCGAATGAGCACATGCGCTAACATATCCCTTTGTTCTTGTATGAACGACCTAAACATGACTCTCGAAACCCTTCTCCTATCCCCATGAGGGGTTACGAGACCACACCTAGTGATAAAAAGGGAAACGTCGAGACGGTTCCCTTTCTTACAAGTAGACACTTTGTCGACAGAGCTGGACCGATTGCGTCTCGGTGCCGCAAGATTGATGTCCTCTGGGTCGTATGTTTATCTGTGTGAGTGGGATAGATTCCAGAGGAGTCGCTATGAGCTGTTAGCTTCGTTCTTTGAGAGCCAAACACTCACTAAGTGATGGAGAATTTGGGATCGATGCTGGGTCCGGGAACGATCCTTAAAACTGGCGAGATAATTCAGGCGGACGCGGGTACCTCAGGTAGTCAAACGAAGCACTCAGCTCGTAACAGTGATATTCCCTTTCAACCCCGTGTCATTCATTCGCCAGCCCGGCAGGCCAAACACAAAATAAATGTCGGTCAGTGTTAGTAGACCTGAATATTGGTAGCACGAGCGTACCAGGGAGCGAGCCAACCTATTGTTGCCCTCCGAGACCCAACATCCCCGCCTTTCATCAACCCTTGAGTCTGAGAACAGGTAAAGGCATTCTACACGATTAGGTATAAGCCAGTGAGCTCGACGAAGAGCCAGGAACACCAAAATTGACTGTTCCGAGGGTCAGTGACTACGCTCGACGTCAGTTTGGCGAGCCGTCCAAAGGTGAATTTTGAGTACCATGAGAATGCAAGGCGAGAGCCGGATTTTGATTGACGGGGCCCGACGTATCATCGTTTCTCACAATTCACCGTGGGCTCGGACATTTGTCTGAGGCTTGCTCCCGATAACGATATTAGAGCTCAGGCTGGACGTATTAAGCATCTATCGAACGATGATTGGAGCTTTAACTCATCATTTTGAGGTGTGGGCGGCTGTCCTTGAATTTTGAACTGGGATCCGAAGGGAGCTGACTTAGTACCTGGCGCGTGTGAGTGAACTGTACACAAGCTAAAAATGCCGTGTAGCGAACGACGAACGTCAGGTAAAAGTAATGGAATCCGGACATAAAACTGGCATTACATGTCTAGGTCCTCTTTGAGCATAATGCTTCGGCTAAATCTAGACGTCAATATTCAAAGTGAGCTTGTGTGGCGCAAAACTTCCTTTTGATCCGGGAAATTTCTCACAGAGCATCAAGTATCTTTGTCGAGTGCTGTTGATCTGGTTTCGCGATGGAGTCGAGCAGCGTGGGTATCAGGGAACTACCGCTTCGTTACAATACGTACCAAGCAACTGTCCTTGGTCCCGACGGTTAACCTCCCCTTTCGCCTCTGTAGCCGGGTCGGAGCTGTATGGGTCACTATCCCACATGTGTTTGTCTCGGATGGAGGGACCGAGATTTTGAGGCATGGTGGCTATCAACCAGCCAAAGCCCTCTACAAATTTAAATACAGTAGTTGAACTCATACCCAAATTGACCCGAAACCGAAGCAATTTGGACGTTAAGAACGAGAGACCTGGTGAATTAGAGTATCAGTGAGGTTGAACACAGGCCCTAGCAGTACTAGCGCCGCTAATCGATAGGGCTGAACCAAAGTAAAGAAGGTAGTAGCGTCAGTACGCCAGTCACGGACCAGAGGTTGCCTGTTTGCTTTGTGGGGGCGGATACACCAGTTGGCATTGGACGACGCTCCGAGGTAATTAAAGCCAGATTTGGGATAGAGTTGCGAAAGACAAAAGGTCGAGATAATGAAAAGTTTAGGGCTTGAATATCCCAGAATCAGTTCTTGTCGTTGAGCTCAATGTGTGTGTTGCCAGTGGTTCCGTGGGTCAACCTCTAGATCGGGTGGAAATGAGCATAAAACAGCAGTAGGCATAAAGCTCAGAGAGTTGCGCACCTGGGCATTTTACACTCCATATCGTTGCTAATATACCTTCTCTCATGCACCAATAGGTTCATTTTGAAGGGACTCGAGCGAGAATTTGAGAGCTTGATTCTTTCTTCGGAGATTTTCTCGAATGGATAGCCACTCCGAATTATGAGGAGGTTTCATTTCAGCCAACTGAGTCGGATAAATGATGCTTCAGATAGGCGAAAACGAGGCGGAACATGGACGTCGGGGATTGAGTTATCCGGAGCGAGGCGGTAGTCATGGACAACACCGCGGACGCTGACAAAGCGTTTTGCTCGTTGTCCACAAAGCCCATCATGACTGGCACCACCTCCAAATCCCTTCTTCTTTCGTTACATGCAACAGAAAACACCTCCAAGACACTCAAGACGACGATACTTTCGACCAGACGCGGATACCTAGCGGATAACAAAAGTCGGCACAGATTGGAAAAAAACGTCGGCTGAAAAAAACTCTTTCAGACCTTTGATGCCGGGGTGTGTTATTCGTCTTTGTCAAAACACCAAGCTTATCCTGCCTCTGTGTCACTACTGTGATTCCATCAGCAATCCCAGCTTCATGTCCTCCATCCAGTCTGTCTACTAGTGATTCATGATCTTCACTCCAGGTTGCCAAGGTATGTTTAGATTGATATTTTGTGCGTGTATAGGACAGACCTGACCTCATACATCGTAGATCCGAACGGATTAGCCTCGACGCGCCAGAAATCAACAACGCCCTCTCCCAGATACAGCTTGGGAGACAGCATGGTGGATAAAATGGTCGGTTTCGTTGGAGTAGGACGAGAGATTGGAAGGAAGGTTGCTGGAGCTGGCGGGAATCAGACTGGAGGGAGGAGTGTTATAACACCGATGCCAACTACAAGTGGAATAGAATGACGAGCTCAGGCCTCAACTTCAAGCGTGCCGTTGTCCTGGCGTTGTGAGGGAATCGAAGTAGAACGCACGATATATCGAATGATTCGACGCCTCCATCCGAGCCTGCGACCGTGGACTACTGCTGTCGTTCTGCCCACACCTCGACGTTCCCCCGTATAATGTTCAACGTTGCAACCATTACCAGTCTCATCATTCTGGGCATCGACCCATACTCCCTGAAGACTATCATGATGAGGATGCCCATATCAGCGATCAGCGTTACAAAGATGCTCTATCCGAAACGAGAAACAGTTGATAGACGAGGACTTTTGGCTTGGCCAAGGGCGGTCGGCGAAAGGAACGGAGGGAGGGTCTGACTGAACAGAACGTGAATACGTCAACCCATCGGACACCTAACCTGCTAGTACTATGGTCACCACCGACAAGGCGCCGAACACCAGGTCCACGACAATTTCATCATCGTGGTCTACAGACACGGCTCTCTTCTCCATGATTATCGTCACCTTGCTCCCCTTTTCCGACTCGTAGGAACTCGATTGTGCATTGCTGCGATGGGAGGAATTATAGGATTGCTCCGACGCTGTGCCTGCAGAACGCCTGGTCGGGATATGTTGAACTCATCTTTTCAACGTGTCGGATGGACCTTAAATTCTGCTTTTGGTACCAATAGCGGGGGAAAAGCGAGTAAGAGCTAAATCAGTCACGGTCATTTTGAAGGGGGAGGGCAAGTCTCACCCTGGGCTCATAGGTATGTTTACTCGTTAATAAAGCCTCGTTCAAGTGCTTACAATAATGGTCAATTTTACTACTGTAGACGCCTCGACGATCAGTCTGGGTTAAATACCCACCAGATCGGCACCACGTTACTTTTCCTGGACATTGACGTTGTGTATGTGGGCTGAATTGCTATGATACATCGTATAGACATCACGCTATCTACCGCAACCCTCCTTGGTATCAGTCTAGATTTCGGCCAAGGAAGACGTGAGGGGGCGTATCAAGAGTCGTACTAGTAGAAGAGAAATGCAGTGACCATTTCACAATTTCCTCTCGATGCGCCCACTGATTGTTCGACTATTCGGATTGAAGTGGTACTCACCCCTTATGTCGTCGATATATAATGACCCTCGATTAATGGCAAAGACTCGGAAGAGAATTGTAGCACGGATCTCTGGCCGCCGTAAGATCGAGGCGAATCTGAGGAAACTCAGAAACCGGGATACAACTCGTGATTCAAAAGGTGAGGTCGCAAAGCCGTGGCCACCCAACTATTAATCGTCGGCTCTCGAGGTCCATCCACCAGCTTTCAGGTGCTATGCTGTCCCTTCAAGGTAAGGTGTAACGGTTCGTCTTCCTTATCAACGCTATTGGTCATACTCATAGATCTTCCTCGACTCAGCTTGACCAAAAGCCTGGAAGACTTCCGTTACGTCTACTTCCCCTCGTAGCCAACGCCTCCTCGTCGTAAACAACCATTGCCACTCATCCGGGGTGCCTTGTTATACGATCTAAAGGCGGCTAGCTTTCCCTGTTGCGGCACCTTTAAGAGTTTTGTTGAAGACCTCCTCCCGAGATCGCGGTTGCCAAAGTCTGCATTGTCAGCAGCTGTGCCCTTGAGATACGGATAACGGGTTCAATCTTCTCGCTCGATATCACCTCGAGTTCACTTTGCATTTTTCTGGCTCTTAGGTCCTTTCATTGAGGCTCGCCATTAAGGGTCGTCATTGATACTTCTTTGATTTTGAGTAGATTGGGAGGTTGTTGTATGTGCGTCGAAAATACAAGTTGTGATTCCAACGGGCTTGTAAGGCATGATAGTATCAAGAAATTCATCATCTCCTGCCATAATCTGACTACGAGCGAGCATGAACAGCCGTATCAGGTACAAATCTGCGAAGCTCCTCGAGCTCTCCCTCATCCAACACAAAAGGCCCATCAATCACAATACTCTGAACCCCGACAGACCCCATTATCTCCTTCCTAAGCCTCAGACCCCCTACGAGGATATCTCCTATCCTAATTCCCCTCTGATGACTCGACTGATCGATAGAAAGTGACAGCAGATCGTCCACCTCGAACCGAATCGTACGAAGACCTTCAAATGCACAACTCCGAACCCCCTGTCTGCGGTTATTGTCGCCCCCAATCTCCTTCCCGATTGCCTCTCCTAGCGATCGTGCGCTGCCTCCAATGCCCTGGATGACAAGATGTTGCAGAGTCTCCAAGACTCCGAAATACTTCACAACGACGTCGACAGGTATCCCCTCCCGGCTTCTCGCGCAGATGGAGAGCTTCTCCAACCGAGTGAGGCTCGAAGTTCCTATAACGTCGAGTAGAGTAGTCATGGAATCGTAAAATGAAGGGCTATCACGCTGAAAACAGATGCTGACGGGTGCATCTCGGCGAGGATCCGAGTTTGGTAAAGGATAAAAGCTGAGATTACCACGCGCACCACAAGAATCAAATTGCTCAATGTGGAGGGAGCGTGGAGGTTCAAACTTTATGGGCGGTGTTGAGGGACGCGGAGGAGGATTGGGGGAAAGTAGAGCATGTTCCAGCATCTTACGGAGACGCCGATGGTCGCCTTCCACAGATGAATCCATGAAGATCTGGAGATCGATGAATTGCACATTGGGGAACGAAACGAGTTCGAAAAATGAAGAAGCTGTGATCGAAAACTCGTCACTCAGCTCAAATCGACGTAAATGAGGTAGCTCGACAGGCTCGAGGTTTGATGTCCGTGCTGGATTTAACTCATCCAGGCATCCCTCCAACATAAGCTCTTGAAGCTCATGGCAATCTTCCAGAACGGATAAGAGCTTCTCAAAAGGGATAGGTTGGGCAAACCCTTCCTCCAGAGAAAGATGGAGAGTGGTGAGATTCTTGAGCAGGCCGGAGCTTCGTGATTTGTTACAATCGAGATTATGTAGCACGAGAAGTCTGAGAGGCGGTGGCTCAGCAAAAAGACCGTGGGGCAGCGATAGGGCGTGTCGAGGTGGATCAATGCCTCCCAAAAAAAAGGTGAAACTGTGAAGCATAGGAAATCCTTCAGCTCCTCGTATCTCCTTGAAGACCCGCAGTGCACAGTCCTTGTGGAGGTAGAAATCGAGTAGTCCAATACGAGAGAACTCCTTTCGTAACACCTCTTCGCACACGGATCGGATAATATCCATATCTTCACCGACGTGAAGCAACACGTTAAGTGGAGCTGGCTTGGATCGCTTCACCATCTCCAGGGATAGCTTTCGGAACCGAAAGTCAGGAGTAGACCAGAGCGTGGCCGTTCCCAAAGCCACGGTACGCCAATGTTGACATACCTGGGTGAACCAGAGCCAATCGTTTGGTGTGATGGATCGCAATTCATTTGGGAAATCGTCCGTCATTTGGGAGGGCCGAAGTTCCTCGACATGGCAGCTTAATACGCGAGAAAGGACTTCGGTTGGGAGATAGGCGATAGGGATGAGGGAGTTGCGACGTGAGTTGAGAAGTTGGAGTTTTTCTTGTTCGAATGTCGTGGAGATTTGATCGTCAATAGCTGCGATTTCTTGACTTCTGAAAGAATAAAGATGACAAAGAACGTCAGGGTTTGTTCGGCACATATGGAAGCTAAAACTCACTTGTCCATTGTCACCTATAGTACCGGGCTACGTATGACTGATACCGGTGATGAATCGATGTTGGTGGAGAGCGAAAGAGTTCCGTCGGCCGTGAAAGTCTGTCAGTTGCACGCTGACAAATGATCCCGCAAATTGCCGCTAATTGTCCACAACTTCCGTCCTACTTAGTACTATCCACCCCAATCTCCCCGTTCAGTTGTACTGGAAACGTTTGAGTGAGTACTCGGGGGCCTGTTGTGCCTTACAGGCTCACGTTCGCACTCATCGAGCAGGTCTCCGCCTTCATTTTCGAGAAAAGGTTTTCGCGCCTCACGGTACAAACCTCCACGCGCTTTGATCAGGCCGCTCGCCCATCGTTTCTTCACGGTTCTCGGCTTTAGTTCACCGACCTTCGATTGGCGTCTCAACATAAGTGTTTTGTATCCCTGGTACTACCGGATATCTACACCGTTCACTGGAGGTTAATATGGTAGTTTTGACTGAGAGCTTGAGGCTTGAATCCGCATGTAGCCGCCACCGTACGTTACGCGGCCATCTTGCCATTGTGAAGCTCATCACCTTTGATCTAGAGGTGCAGATTCAATGCAGTGAAAAAGTCGGCCCATGCTTACCGGGCGGTTCTTCATATCTGCACTGCGCTCGGGAGCCTCCTTGAGTACGCCTCCCAGCAAGTTACCCACAAGCTATATGTACGGTGAGTGTCCGGTAAGTGACCCTTCACTCGCACTTCAGGAGCTCGAGCTCACCTTAGGGACTTCCAGACTCTGGAAATCTTGGAGGGACAGAGCTATGACTGGTGCGTCCTATGCGGATTTCTCTCGTCGAGTCTCAATCTGAGCTGGTCTTCGTGTCAGTGAGGAAACTTCAAATACTCGTGTCCAGAAGACAACTCACATGGGACTCTCGAAAAAAAAAGCTTGAGCACACGCCCTGAGGGTCAGCTTAGAGAGTTCCACTATAATTTTAGTCTAAAAACAGATTCTAAATGTTCGATGCCTCGAAGGCTCAAGAAAGCAGCCACTTTCATGGGTATAGTAGATGTGCATATACAGAACATCCCTGATCCACGATGTCAACCACGATGCCCAGGGCCTCAACGTCCTTCAAAACCTCCCGAACCTGATCAGTCAATCCGCAAGCCTCGCGGAAGATCAGATGCGTAATATCGGTCGAAACCTCTCGCCTCAATTTGAGACACGCATAGAGAAAATGAACAAGACCGAATTCAGGCCCGTATAGCTCTCCTGCAAGTCGACCGCCAGGAGAAACCGACGCATTCTCGGCACGGAACACGTATTGGTTGAAATCGGTGCTTTGGAACCCGATTGCCCGTAAAGTCTGGAATGGGTACCTCCTCTCCTCCGGTTCTACCTCCGCTCCAGAGACATTGTCACAATGATCTTCGTTGGCCTCTCGTGACACTGTACTCGTTTCACGTCCCCCGAGCACGTCCAAGAACGAAAATGCAGTAGCCGAGCCCAATAATATGAGACCTTTGAGGGTGCACATTCGAATACCGAAATATTTGGCGACCATGTCAGTCGGAATTGGCCGAAGTGAGTCGACGACAACCGTCCGTACTCCCGAGAGAGGAGCTACTTCGAGGGTCGTCCTCATACACGAGAAGAGGTCCACGTTTGACAATCGCTCTTCGACGAGTATAACACCCACAGGGTCTGTGGTATGAGCGCCCATCTCGCAGAGCCGAGTAGAGAAATTGAGTGTGGCGAAAGGGGCGATGTTTAGATGCATTGAAAAGTAGAGGAAAGGTGGATACGATATCTTTGGAGAGTTGAGAATTCGTTTAGCCATCTGGCTGAGATCATGTCGGCTCCAAGATGTACCTAGGCACACGCTCAATAGCGCCGACTCCAGACTTGGAAAAGACACAATGTGGTCGACGAGTTGCGACAACATAGGGAGGTCGCCCACTATCTCCAGCCGACGGACTTGAGATAGTTTGACAGGCGTGAGGGCTCGCCCTTGAGTAGTCTCTGTTGTCCTTGAGCCGCCCCGCACCAAAAGTTCCTTCAGTTTGGAACAGTTCTGCAGTATCGCCAACACTTTCTGGGGTGCAAGATCCTCCTCAAAAAACCGGATGTTAAGAAAGGTGAGATTTCGTAGAACAGCTGAATTGTACGACTCGTCGAGCCGTATCTCCTGAAGCTCCACGGTTTTGAGTCGAGGTATCTCGTTGGCAAAAATATTCTCTGGGAGTTCCAGAGGGTTGACACGGAGCCTGTCGTAGGACCTGGGTCGCGGGAGCCGCAGAACGAAGGTATCGAGCATGGGCGCAGGAGTGTGCCTCAATGTCGAGAGCACACGTTGCATGGTGTCTCGTGGGGCAGTTATGTGAAGCACCGCAGTGTGTTCTATATGTTGTTCCAATGTTTTCATGAGGGCTGCCTCGATATGTCGTTCGTTGGATTGTCTCGACGCCAAATCCAAATCCACCTTCACAGTGAGGGGAGCAGACTTTGACCGTTCCAGCATCCGGGGGACGAACTTTGGGAGTCTGAAATCCGGACAAGCCCAGATAAATGTGGCTTCCAAGGCTGCTCTCCGCCACTGCTGGCACACTTGAGTGAAACCAAGCCAAATGTTGACCGTGACTCCGGCGGACCCAGCTTGGTGTAGGATCCACTCGACGTGAAAGATGAAGACCGTGACCAGAAGCTCAATGGGAAGTCGAGCTGCGGGAATGAGCCAGCTTTGTTTCGAGTCCAACGACTTGACCTTCTTTCCTGATGTTTCGTCACAGTCAAGGTTGGCCATCTTGACTTCAATTGGATGGGTCTGGTCTGTCCTACTTTCCGAGAAAATCATTCAATCAGGCTGCTATCAGGTGGGAAACAGGTTATAGGCTGACCGTGCCTGCATTTGTTATTTGCTGTTAAGTTGACTGAAAGGCCGACAGAGAGCAAGGTGGTCGTCTTGGATGAAGGATTGTGCGTGAGAATCTGGCAGCTCCGTGCAAAGCGCACGTTCCTGCCGGTATTTTCCGCACTCTGGATATGGCGTCGTATGCTTGAAGACTGAAAATTGGTTGTCGGCTTGTTATGACTTGCTGTTAGGTACATAGACTGTCGAACGCTTGGGAGGATTTGGGATAGTAGCGGAGAAGAAGTGTATCTGAGATAGGCACATGAAATATAAATATTGTTTCGAAATCCTGACGTTCAAATCTCTCTAACTGTGAGTACCAAGTTTTCTATCACTAGTAAGCTGGTCCTGGTAGTGATTCCCATCGCCTTGATCTCTTCAAGAATCTCATAAACCTCCTCAGGAAGCCCAAACATCGCTTTGAGACCTATCCTCCTAATTCCACACGCCCAACCCTCTCCTCTTCGGCGGCGAAGAGTATCCAAAAGAAGGTATCCAAGCTGGGGCGTTGCACCGTTTGATCCCTGTCCACCGCCCGGCTCGAACTGATTGTCTATAAGATCTGTACCTCTAAACATGAGGTGTTCCAGAGATTCGAAAAAGAATGGGACATTCGTAGCTCGCTGTGTGTCTGCTTCACGATCTCCCCCTTTGATGGGCCCAAAATCCTGCGCCTCCGGAGTCCGACACCGACCAAGGACATCGACAAATGATACTGAACATTCAGTACCCGTCAGTACGAGACATTTAACCGTTCTCATACTCCCGAAATGTTTCATGACCATGCCCACTGAGATCCTGGTGGAGAATGTCTCGACCGACAAGACCTCCACCCGTAACAGTACTTGAGGAACTGCATCGAGCAAATTGAATACTGGGTTCAGGATGTCGAACGAAGGAAGATTGGCATGAATTTCGGTGAAGAATTCGACTCGGATTTTGGGGCGTCCTTTGGGCTTCATGTAGATCCGATGGGTAGAGGGGTGATCTGAGTGATTGGGCTGGGAACTCTGGGAGTGAGTGAAGAATTCGATTGATGCGTTCAGCGTCGACGAGATTTCGACAACGAGAGCATGAGGCAGATCACACTTCTGCAGCCCTGAGGACAAGAGTGTTTGTACCGCTAACAAACGCAGAGCCGGCATGTCCGAGTGCGGCTCAAGACGGAGTTTTAAGCATAGTGACTCGAGGTTGGAGATGAAAATGTCCTGAACAAGGAACATGAACACCATGGAGAAGGAAGCGGCGACATCCAGGCTGCGCAGCCGAGGCAACTCGATGGGTTCCTGCGACTCTCTCGGGGACTGATCTGCTACGTCCAAGCATCCCGATAGATAGAGCGCCTCGAGGGCCGGGCAATCTTTCAGTATGGTGAGAAGTTGCTTCCGGGGAAGACCAGCACTCTTATGTGAGAGGGAGAGGTGGAGAGCAGTGAGCTCTTGAAACATGAATGAACGCCAGGTAGTGGGATCTCCAAAATGGTGTACCCCTATGACTTTGAGGCGAGAAGCCATCTCCTCGAGGACTTCCTCCGGAAAATCGATTCTGCCAATCCTGGAGCTCTGAGCAGGGTAAGTTACGCTCAAAGTGAGCGTATCAAGGAGTGGCGGTGAAGTTCTCTGAATTTCAGAGAGAAGCCGGCGCATAGGGCGTGGTGGAAGAGCGAGGTGGATGGCTCTGACACGATAGGAATGACCACGCAACACTTCTGTAAAACTTCTTTCGATAGATATGACACTTTCGTGTCTCCGAACGGCAAACCCATGCAATTCCGACCTCAACACCATCACAAGCGGAGCGGACTTTGACCGCTTGACCATCTCGAGCGCAAAGTTAGGAAAGCGAAAATCGGGAGTAGACCAGAGAGTGTTCGCCTCCAAGGCTACTGTACGCCAGCGCCGGCATACACGAGTAAACCCCATCCAGTCTCCTATTGTGGGCTCCACCTCGTGATGTGAGTCCTGTCCATTTTTATCCTCGTGTAAGCTGGGATATACACGTAGAATGTGGCGAAGGGGATCTTCTATACAGAAATCAAATATTCGAGAGAGCAGTTCACTCGGGACGAGCGCCAGAGTCGATGGTACACGATGTTGTATGAGGCTCGTATCTTCAGGACTTTGAGAGATATCCATGGAGACTTCGGAGCTTGGTGAGCAGGAGCGTTTCATTCTGCTTCCAAAGTAGTTGTCATGAGAAGGAATTCGGGCATGGAGAGGTTCGGAACTCACCTAATCATATGTCTATATTTTTGTTCACTGACAACAGCAGAGAGGATCTATGTGTTAGCTAGAGCAATGACAAGACGCGAGGTGTTGTAGTCAAGTTCGAAATGCGATAGAAGTAAGGATCATGGTGGAGGGCAAGTGCATGGGTGAGCACAACGTGTCGACGTACGTCAGGGTTCGCGACCCTTGTTTGCTTGGCTCAGGCTACCACATGCAGAAAAGCTCAGGCACAGACCCGAGTTCATTTCGCTCCCCAGGTTGACTCCCTTCAGCTCCCTTCCCGATATTTTCAAGCGAGAATTGGGCAAGCTCTCAACAACTTTAACACCCGTACAGACCAAGAATCAGAACAAATACAACTTAATCCCGCCCTGGAAGCTGCCACTCGATCAACTTTCACGTCCACTGTCGAAAAGTGTTCCCCTGAACAAGATTCACTGCGGTAAGGTCGTTTCACTGGCGCCCATCGTAATAGCCATCGCCTGAACTCCTGAAGTTGTGAACAGCCCTTGGTTGGTACATTATCAACCTCCCCAAGATCACAAAATCGCGCTCCGGAATGCGCACACTCACCGTTGCTCTTCCATCGGGTAAGACTCGCGACTAACAGATACGGAAGGTCAACATCCCTGCTCCCTGTATGCCCACTTTGTATATGGTGAGTATTAGGCGAAGCTTGGTCGTTCTGGCATGTTTCTCAAGAGGGCACGGAATAGCGCGGCTTGAAGCTCAAGTCCATATTTCTGAACACAGCGTGATGATTCAGAGTGACAACTGTGGATTGTGATTGATCCCCGTCACCTACGGACTCCGTGCGTTCTTATTCGCGCTGCCTTGAGTGGACTGAGAATTAACGTAGCTGAGGGCATCGATGAACGGGGTGGCGGACATTGTACCATTCGTAACTAGTTGTCCAACAATTCAATGTCCGAGGTGCTTGACAACCTCGTTGAGAGAAAGACGGCACTGTAGTGTGCCAAAACAGTCAGCAGTACGGTTTTCAGATGAGATAGAGCTCGGCCCTGGGCTACTTCGAAGAAAGTGGTCATAGGATTGAGGGCTTTACGCGACCCATTGGGTCCCGCATAGATCGTGATCCGTGTCTGGGGAAGCTCTCTAGATTCTGAGATCGCACGGTGCTTGACCCGTGTGTGTAGAAACTTGAAAGTACATTGAAGGTGGATGGCTGCCATAGAACCAGTGTCGGAGAGGCACGGGCATCGGCCTTCGTTTGCGATGTTCGAAACCTGGATGATATCTAGGTTCAGTAAGCACGACGAGAAAACTCAAGTTAATATACGGCGCGAGTTCTCGCTTCACCTTGTTTGAGAGAAGGAAAAAACTCGAGAAAATGATCTGAGTCGGCAAACAAAACGTTCTTTTTAAGAAGCGTGCCGAGGAAGGTCACCTAATAAACTGGAGAATGCCAGCAAGGAGAGCGCCTCAAGGTCCTGTCAATAACTCAAGTATCTGAGACCGGGTGAGATCATGGTCAGAGGGACGAGGTTTAAGGGTCGTGAGGTTCCGAGGTTCGTAAAAGCTCTAATGTGGATGTTTAAAGTCATGTAAGGTATGCATTCGGGACAGTGGATCATCGAATACCACGCCTTCAAGCTCAACGCGATGCAAGTAAGGAGATAGTGAACGTCAAGCAAAGGCTCTCAAGTAACAGGAGTGATGCCTTTCAAATCTCGGGAAGAAGACGACACATAGAAAGGGAACGAATAGAGAAGCTCCTCTGTATTGACACAGCGTTTCGGCGAGTGCTTGCTCAACGACTTGATTTCGGTGACCATTCATCGGCACAAGCGGGATAGACCTCGACCGTTTAACCATCTCGCTTGCAAGCAAAGAAATAAAAAATCAGGAGTAAACCAGTACGTCGTCGTATCCGATGCTGTTGCCCGCCAGGCCCACTGAACATACGACGACGTGGCACCCAGCCAGTTCCCGATGGTCGGCAAATCACAGTGGTGGTCATGGAACTCCATCACCTCTGGCTCTACTGAGCGTAAATTTCAGCAGAGGATGTGTTTGACGACGTACAAGAGAGTGATGTGGAAGAGAACATCGGGAAAGAGTCTACCTGTCGCTGCGAGGTTGCGTCTTCTTGTGTTTGAGTCTTGAGAGCTTTCCCGTATGCTGTTTGCATAACTTTGGTGATTTCGCTATTAATGGTCTTGATTTCGTCTCTTCTTCGTGATGAAAGGTGTTCCGTGGTTTGATAAATCTGCGAAACCGCCAAGACTTGCCCAACGTCGTTGTCGGTAGAAAGGGGTAGGAAGGGGTGGTGGTGGTATGAGACAAAGGTTGACTTGATTATCTAATACCCCTATAATTGTCAGCGAAGCCACGAAATCTCAACGTACACCCGAGCGTACTCCGAACTCGCGTCTTTCGAAGTGGTTGTGAAAGGCCCTATGCAAAAGCCCTACCTTGAAGTGCTCAATCAGAAGCCACTAGAGGGCATGGAAAACCACAACTTCGAACCCCATCATGATATCAAGTGCAAGTGTAAACTGTGCATTTACCATCCAAAGTTCAATACAACGATCCAACCAAGCACAACACAAAAATGAAAAGACCGCCTCCGGAGAAGTTCATTCATCAATAAACACCCGGAACAACCCTCCACGGAACCCTCTTTCTATACTCACTCCACTCCTTCCCAAACTCTTTCTTCAACAGCCCTTCCTCCCTTGGTACCCTCCTCGCCACGAGCACCGTATCGCCAACCACACAAACCACTAGCCAGCTCGCAGCAACAACCCTCCCGAGCGCAGTATCCAACACACCGCTCTCAGACAGCCACGACCCCGAGGCAGAGAATACGACGAGCAACCCGATTTCCATGATCAACCATGAGGCGTAACCTGGGTGTCGAACGATGGCGTATGGACCTGAGGTGATCAATGTGTGGTTTTTACGGATCGTGAGAGGAGTGGTGTAGAGTCGTCCGAGAAGGGTTTGGGATCTATATCGGAGGATGGATGCCATAAGGAGGAGCGTGGTACCGATTAGGAAGGCTGGGGAGGTTGAGAGTGTTTCGGTGGTCCCGTTGAGCATTAGGAGCGATGCGAGCCGTCTGGGGGGCCCGCGGAGTTGAGTTAGTAGAATTATAAGCGACTCGCTGAAGAATACGAGGGGTGTGACCTAAGAGGCGGAAGAACGAATTGGTACTATGGAGGGTGAAAGAAGTCGCAGCACGTACCATCATGACACCTGGAAGAACCCCTTGAACGAACCGCTCCGACTTTCTCTTCGAGTACCGCACCTCAGTAACCGGCAGAGGCGTTGACGACGGGAACGCCAATGGGACCAAAAGGCTCCCGGAGTTCAAGAGCAGCAGAGGCACCTTGAGGAGCGACATGGTGCAGCCAAAAGACAATAGGTGATTGAAGGGGAAGAAAGAAAGGACAATGCTTCCATTTATACGGTCCCCCCAAGTCACCCAATGACTGCTTCCATCCCGCTCGCGGCCCCGTCTCCTCCAGCGTGGATAGTACTAAGATCACATGGCATCGCCGAATGGTCGAGAAAACAATGATTTCCTTCCTCACCACATGGTGGATAATGTAAGGATCATCCTTGAATCAAGCGTCGTCGGCATCTATATGATGGGAACGCAAGTCATATCGACGGTAAATCCGTGATCCTGGCTTCGAGAAAAGCTTGTGTGTGCCTGGTTGGAGGTGGAGAGGGAGAATGTGGCCATGAAAGGCACAAGAAGGCTGTTACAGCTTCCGACGCAACCCCAGAGGCTGTTCGGCCGATCCTTCGGCCTCGCGATGGGTGGACACGATCTAGCGGGATGTGGAAGAATAGGAACGTAAAAAATGATGACGAGAGGGTGGGGTCGTATGGAAAAATAGCGGTTTGTAGCAGTTGTGCATGAGGGCGAATAATTGAGTTTCTGATGGGATTGCCGGCGACGGCAAAGTCGGGCGTCGTGCGGCTCTAAGAAGGGACAGTAAGCTGCGAAAAGATTACATTCAGTATGAGACGAGACTGGGGGGAAACTGACGAAACCCGCACCATAAGGATTATAACTTGAGTAGATTAGGGTGTATTTGCCAGGTTTGAAACTGAAATTTTTTGTTTAGTTTCAAAATCCGAAATTTCGTGAGCGGAGCCGCCCCACCTCGATAAATACAAAACAAAAAACTCGGACGTACAATATTTCTCCAAAATTTACGCAAACCGTCTCGTCACCGAGCGCCCTTGGCTTGTTCCTTGCGGGTCGTTCCCCAGGCAGATTTCGACGCGCCTTGGATATATCAAGTCAAGGAAGCTGTCATTACCACGGCCGCTGCTTTTTGAGAAGCTAGCGTGCTTGATGATGAGTGATTCTGGTAGTTCATGCAGTCACCAACAGATAGGTGCAGGCCCCACACATAATTTTCCCGAAATTCTGGGATTGTGGGGCCGAAATTTACACAACTTTTGACGGCTCAAAATTCTAGTTGCAACTTCCTGAAATTTCGCTACGGCAGGTAGTTTCAAACCTGGCAAATACACCCTATTGACGATAGCCTCTGCATGTTCCTTCTTAAAACCTCTCACATACTCCTCCTGCTCCCCAGTCTCTGGACTGACCGGGTATTTCCGATATTTCTCGACCCCCTTCCACTCCCTCGCAATAATCTCCAAGGCTTCGCTCCCATCTCTTGCAACTCCGCTCTGGACCAACCAACATCCGACAATAACCCCGGTTCTTCCGATCCCGCCACGGCAGTGCACAGCACAAATCCTCCCTTCCTTTGCATTCTCATCAAGACAGGCAAGGATAGAGTCCAGTAGGGCGATCGAAGAAGGTAAAGAACGGTCGTGGATGCCAAATCGATGGTGTTGAATCTCGGAGGGAGGTAATCCTAACCGCAGCGTCTCGCAGTACAAGACATTCCGAGGGTCGGTTGTATCATGAACAGTGGCATCGTCATCGTCGGTGCAATATGGGATGAGCTCCCCGAGTTCGGTGAGGTCAATGAAGGTTCGTACGCCAGCGAGCAGCAGAGCGTCTAGTTTGCATGCGGATGGGTCGGTTGGATCCCAGGGGTACTCGCAAGCGAGGAGAAGGGGTGTTGCCCAATACGAATTGGGGATGGGGTGAGGCTTGATTATCGTCTTGGTCATTGGGCGGAGTGGTGAGCTTGACTATGCTGGCGGTGAACAAGGTGTATCTGGCGTTGCTTAGAAGCTCTTCCAGAGTGTCGTAGGTATATATACCCGTATCAAGCGCCTCGCGACGAGCAAAGGCTCGACGGACAACAAATGATTCGCATATGCCAATGGCAGTGTTCCGTTACCACGTGGGCCTCGCCCAACCCAGGCGGCTGGCCCAGAACCTGTAATGTTCTTGGATGCCGGTGATGCCCAATTCAAAGAAAGAATTTGCCGAGGAGACGGGCGAGTCGTAGACCATCATCTCAACGGTTAACCGCTTGTGTTTACTCGTTTCTGCTCGTCATGAAATGCATGGATCGATTATGGTCCCTCATTGACCGCGATAAATTAAGCGTATCGGTTGGCTGGCTTAGTCCAGTGCCAAAAGCGGGTGAAAAACGGAATCGGGATGTCGTGAATTCGCAAGGGCTCGAACGTGTATAAGGTTCGGCCTCATTGACACCCAGTCTGATCAATCAAGATGGCTGTTGTAGTGATCTTGGGAACTTGGGGGCTTGGGAACCCGACGGATGACTCGAGGATTTGATTCGTGAATCGGGATGTTGCAGTTATATCTGACACTGCCGTTGTAGATCGCCACAAAAAAGTGACCAGTAGCCAGTCAGTTAGGTAGTTGAATTCCCAGCGGATGCCAACTCACGATTTCATCATGGCCTGGGATTTGGCATCAGGAAAGCTGTTCAAGGCGACCGATGTCAAGTGATAGATGGGAACGAGAGAGAAAGGTGGTGAGATGTGAGGCATCGTGTTGTGAATGTTGCTAAAGGGTACTTGAGCTGACGGTTCTGTTCAAACACGGAAGTCACTCACTTCATGCTCTCATGCGTGCACTGATGAGTGAAACAATCCCATCGGTTATCTTAGGGCTTCGTCTTGCCCTGCTATCCAGTGTCGTCGCTGCGGTCCAAGCATCGAGGGGGGGAAAGATTGAGATGGATTGATTCAAAGAGAAAAGAGAAATTCGAGGAATCAAGAGACGAGTGAGAAAGCTCAAGGTTCATTGAAGTGATTGTTCGTGGAAGTTTTGTACAGCGAGAGACACCGCTTTGTCAGCTCGCGCGGATCTTGCTCGTCCAACACAACATCACCAAAACATCACCAAGCTGTCAGTACCATGACCAGCAGCTCTGAGATCTGAGGCCTGAGGCCTGAGGGGCTATCGTTCTGTACGGTGGAATTACACACTCCGACATCCCCTGCCTTCACAGACCGGAAAAAGGCTCGACTCCTCTCTTCTCAATCAGGACTCGCTTTCCCACGAATCCAAGATTCAAGGACATATCTACTACGCTCGATGTTTGTTCCAGCGACTATGGTACCGCCTTAATTCTCTCATAACCGACACCATCTACTCGATTGGATGGCTTTCCTCTCCGTGGAATGATTGAATACAGTGCCGGACGGTATTAATCTGCTAAACACTTGTTGTAAATCCTTAATGAGATGCAAAAATGACTCACACCTCACCAGGAGCGCTGCCCACTTGATGACTTACGTTCGCCCATAGCAGAACACATGCCCCCCCAACCAAAGACCAAGCCACCGACCTCATCAAATGGTACGGCACCTACGCCTACGCCATCAACGCCAATAACGACAGCCCGCCCAACGCCGGGAGACTTATTCTCGTGCCAAACGAGAGGATCTGTGCTTACCACTTAACAGTACAGTAATTTTACCATTCCGGGGAACTTCAATCTTAACATTTGACCAAGGACTCGAGGGCAAATCTCTGATTCTGGTGCCAGGCGTGACGCGATTGGTAGTCCTGGGGGAAACGCCACCGCTCGTTGTCGATAGGTTGACTTGAATGATTGGTGTCAGTGAGCTCGTCTTGTACGGCTATCGGTCTAGACCTCCCATAGGCACCATTCAAGATTGCGCGACTACCTGGAGATGTAACACTGTAACATGACAACCAATAACCTACAGCCTGAGGTTCGTCGAGCCACTTCTCGGAACACAAGAAAACATGATAAATAGGGACATATTGGCTATGTCTACCATCCGTAGTATTCATCATGATCACCTACCTAACTCCCTTCCCAACTCTGACCACTACCAGATGTCGGTGACTGTCTAATTGATTTGGTCTCTTCCCGGTATGTTGAGAAACATAGCCAGGGGAGCAAAGATCTAAGGAAGTCACATCTCTTCGTGAGGGCGACTCGCGGATAATCTGCGGACCTGCCATTTCGCCGTGGTCTCCCATAGGTAGGGTTGTCATTATGGTGAAAGTCCTGTGAAGTCCTCCATCAGAATGAAGCAGCACGAGCGAACTGAGAATGCACCTGCTCTGCAATTACGACTCTCTATCCTTTCTTCCTTTGCAAGAGCTCTCTGGCATTTGTTGAAGATGTGAACCAACCCGGACATGAGTTTGCCTGCCAGATCGACGAGAATAGTGTCCAGATCAGTATTTATAGAGATTTAAGTGACAAGGATAGATACCACCCACCTAGGTCTTCGACCCGGATTTGTGAAGCTAAATTTGCCATGCTGTTGGACCGCACAATACTCCGAGCTGATATCGGTGCTACTGTCTATGCGGAGATCTGGATCGAGAAGGGACTCGGGACGTTCAACACATCGCCGCTCTGCGCTCAAGATCAATGAACGAGAAAAATGGTCTGAAGCTAGAACTTGCCCTCATATATTTCATTGAAACGGTTTGCGTCGTCGATGGTTGAAATGCGTATGGACCATACCCGAGATGTCGAGAAATAGCTGCGGTGGTCGGGTCAAAGCTACGTAAGCGTTGGTATTGGTCAATCTGTCGATAGCCCTTGGTGGACCAGGAGAACGAGTAGTAGCTCTGGCCGCTGAATAAGAATTCGATGGGAAGCCCAAGGTGATTGCATATCTCAGTTGAGAGAGGCTTTCCACCGTCTTCATGGAACGACCAGAAGTGGAGGGACGATCTCCAACCGTTAGAAAGGTTGCGAGGAGGCCGACGGAGAAACAGGTAAATTGATTGAGCAGATCGTCGTTCGGACAGGACTTGATTATCGGACAGGTAGCCATCCAACCACGCGGGCCGGTAGATGATCTCTGGGGAAATGTTAGTGGAAAAGTGCCATCTCTGAAATCACAATGGTAGCGCACCGTAGACACTCAAATCGTCGTTCAACGATATACCTCGAGCATGAAATATCTTCAGTGCCTGGCAAAGCCAGGCCGATCTCACGTCATAGTTCAACCCCAGAGAAAGTACTCCATCTCTATCACTGACCCGGAAGCTACACGAGAAGCTCAGACCAGGAGTCTAAAAGTTTGTAATGAGCTTACCGTGTCAATTCATTGTCCAAGACCTTCTCCTCCACGAGTGATTCCTTGTAGCTCTTCCAAACATTGTTTGCAACGGCGATAGGGGTTCGGTGCAAAGCTGAAATCACAGCCGATTGATCGACTGGCTCAGGCACGAGTTCGTTATGCCAAGCCGACGTAAGTCCTGTAAAGAATGCGTGATCGACTTCCTTCGACTGGCAACTCGCCAGGAAGCGCAGGAAAACGTCCTCTTGCAGGGTGTCGGCGGTGGAAGGCATGTCCCCAATGTTCAATAACCACCCTCCTGGTAGGTCTGGATACGGCCCTACCGGACCACGACAAATCATTCCTCGTACGGGATCCATCCACAGCTCCTCCTCGCGACACTCCCATTGTGCCTGTAGCTGCATGATTTAGCCGTTTGATTGCGCTACGCTGGCTACTTACACGCAAATTATGGAGGTACATCTCACCCAACCATCCCACATTCTCCTTCAGAACAACAGCAGGTACGAGTTCTGACGTGCAAAGCGTGTTAGTTGCACTCAAATAGAGTCAGTGGGTACTCACCGTTCCAAAAAATGAGGGACGGAATCCTTCCAATGTCAACAGCATATATTTGTACAGCCTTGGCCGACCTTCATACTAAACTTCAGTACTTCGTTTAGCCAAGTTATGGTATTCGATCGGACGCACACTGCAAGTTCCAGGTGCTTTCGGAAATCTTTCTTGAATGCCTACAATGGGATAGATGAGTTACGAATAATCATTCTCTCCAATATAACCGACACTAGTAGTACGTTCTGCGCATCTGGTCCAGTGTACGATACCACTGTACACACAGTACCCGCTCTGCTGCTGCCGCGATTGACTTGAGCTACACAAATCGTCTTGTCGACCTTGCGCGGGTGTTTCCGCCACCATCGATCTCGATACCTATCGACATGCACATCGCGTATCCTGCATATCGCGCTACTTTTCACGATATGTACCTATGTCAAGCTTTAGTTCGTCGTCGTCCTCCAGGAGTATGATACTGCTTACGTCGTCATATTCCGTTCGCTTCCTCTTTCCTTTGCGAATAATCTGAGTCGTAGAATGGTGATGATGGTGAGTGTGTTGATCTCCCTCGACATGACTAAAGTTTCCGCCAGTTATTGTAAATTCTCTTGCGTTTCGAAGGAAGTCAGACATTTGGAGAAAGGTCGCGGATGGAGGGTTGCGTCTTGAGCCTAGGGAAAGGGAAAGGAAATGGTGGAGCGTTGATGTGTCGAGTAATCCCTCTTTTATCGACCTTGGGTCAAGGGACGGAAACACGCCCCCGGTCGAGTGAATACTGCTGTCGATCAAACTGATGAAACCTCCCGCCGTCACATATCTCGTTCTCCCACCCCTGCCAGCCTCCTAAACGCTCAATTCGTGTGTGCTGAGAAGTCCTAATCTCGATGATCTTGTTTTTCCTCGTTTCTCCACGATCCAATATTCCGAAATCCTGACAGGATTCGTCCAAGTCTCGTTAACATCATGCTGTCACCTGAAAGCGTATGTACAGCGTCATTCGGCTTCTCGGAGGTGAAGCAGGTCTGAAGCGCCCATGGATTACTCGGGAATGAGCGAAGGAGGTGATTGCCCTCAGGGCCGTGTATGTTCAAAAAAAGAGATTGAATACAACGGCCGTCATGGTCATTATTTAGAGCACACAAGCACCCTCAAACCAAAATCCTATTTCGATACCCTCGGATAAGGTTCCTTCATAGCTATTTTGTGAGCCGCATGAAGACGAAAACATTAAGCCTCCACGGTGACGATGAACATCGTGGCCGGAATTCGGACAAGATATCAAGAATCCAGGCCTGATCTTCGATTCATGTGACCGACAGTCGATTGAGAAGATCACACAGCTCGTCGACATCAGTTTGACTTGTGGCTGAGCGACATGTGCTGCTTCCGGCTGCCTTCATATCCACGATGGCGCTACTTTCCCTCACATTAGCAACGCGATTGTCTATGGAGATAGATGTCAATATTAGATCCGACGACGATAACTAGACAACTCACTCGAAATCTCATTACTACGTCCTGGAAAATTCGATGTGTCGCCGAGATAGGCCTCTCGCTCTTGAGTATCACGAACGTGTGGTTTGATATCGTTCTCCCAGCCCATGCTCCAGCTTTTCGAATCAGAACTGATTTGGCAATTCTGTGAGGGATTTGGGGCTCGTAAGAAAGGGACGAGGCGATCAGACCGAGTTGAATTGAACCTGCCTTTGTTGCACTATCGTGACCCTTCATGATCTCTTTTCCAGTACCGGTTCTGTGGTGCTTGTCGGTGGTGTGAGCTGACTTAGTGGAGGTTTCGTCTTCCAGGTCGACAAGAGTAGCACCTGAATGGTTGATACGCAGCCAAGCAACGACCATCAATACGACTCACCTGGGACCTCAACATCGCTTTCGTCACGGTGAGCTAGATCAAGAAGAATTTCAAAAGGCTCAGTGTGCTGTTATGCGCTCGCAATCAACGAGTGAAAGGAACTGACCATAGTCAGCGACATGATCATGAGCTTCGTCCAAACGATCTTGGTTGTCAATGGTCCGAAAGACAGCAAATCCCAGATATCGAGCAAAGTCGGTGGTAGTCGGGTCGAAACCACGCAGGCGCTGGTATTGATCAATAGACCTGTAGACCTCAGGATCCCAGGAGAGTGAGCCGCGGCCATTTCTATAGCCGTGATTATCCTTGAAAAGGAGATCAGTGGGAAGCCCGAGGTCATCACAGGTCTCGGATGGAAGAGGGATTTGACCGTCTTCTTCGAAAGACCAGTAGTGAAGGGAAGACGTATGGCCTCTGGGTAGAGTGGATTGAGGCAGGCGAACGAAAAGAAAGATCGGCTGTGCGGATCGTCGTTGGCGATGGACTAGGTCTTCGGAAAGATTCCATTCCAGCCACGCTCCGCGCAAGGGCAATGCTGGGGCAAGGGGGTATTGGTAGGAAAATAAATCGTAAGAACAAGTATGACGCACCGTAATCACTCAGGTCGTCATCCAACGATAATCCTTGACCATGGAACACGCTCAACGCTTGCGAGAGCCAGGCTTCTTTAGTGTCCGGATTCAATACTGGCCCAACCACGAACCCTTCATTCCCGTCAACGAGTCGGAATCTACCCGAGCAGATCAGACAGAATGGTCAAAAAACTGTAACAAGCTTACCTCGTCAGTCCACTCTGTATTATCTTTCGTCCTAAAAGAGAAGTCCAGGTGCTAACCCAGACGCTATCCGTGCTGGCGATGGGGGTTCGCGTCGACACCGAAAAGACTGTTGATTGTTCAACTAATCCGGACACGGCCTCCCAGTACCAATCCCAACCAACCTCTGCCATAAATGTGGGTATATTCCAACCGATACCTTTAACAAATGTGTGATCAACTTGTTTCGATTTCCAACTCGCCAAAAAGCGCACGAGAACATCTTCTCGAAGGAGATCACAGGTCGGGGGCAGATCGCCGAGAATTTGGAAGTGGGAAGCGGGGAGAAATGGATATGGTACCTCTGGACCCTGACAGATCACTCCTCGTGCCAGATCCAGCCATAGCTCGGCCTCCAGGCAGTCCCATTGAATCTGTGGATGTAAGATTGGACTGCTCGATCTAAGTTTCTAGGTACTTACACTCAAGCTTCGGAGATAAAACTGGCCCAAGGCCCCTGTATTTTTCCTGAAAGCTAGGGCAGGCACGAGTTCTGAAGTAAAATTGGAGTTAGTTATCTTCAATCAACGCTCGTGGGGTCAGTTCTCACCGTTCCAGTAGATGAGTGATGGTATCGCTCCGATGTTCACAGCGTATACCTGTGCGGACTTGGCACTCCCAGACCGCATTCTCAGTAAGGATTGCGCTCTGGTTACGGACAAGATTGACTAGACGTATAAAGCTGAAAGCTTCGAGTGCTTCCTAAAATCCTCCTCGAAATGCTAGAAAGAGTTACGAGTGGATAAGCATCCCAAAAATTCGGAGACAAACCTTGCGTGCCTCTTGTCCTGTATACGATACCACTGTACACACCCTACCCAGTCTGCTGCCACGATCGACCTGGGATGTACAAATCATCTTGTCGAATTTTCGTCCGAGTTCCCGCCCCCCTCGGACCTCATACATATCGACATGAATATCGCGTATCCCATATATCGCACTTCTCTCCACGATATGGACCTACAACGACGGTTGGATCACCGTCTCTTCTCATGAATTGTGTCTATTTACGTCGTCAAACACCTGTTTGTTTCCGCTCTCCCTTCCGGATGATTTGTGTGATTGAATGGTGATGAGTGTGCTGATCTCCCTCGACGTGGCTGAAGATACCACCAGTGATGGTGAGATCTCTTGCTTTCCGAAGAAAGTCGGACATTGGAAGAAGGGAAAGTGACGGATGGGCGATAGGGAGTAGGTACGGGGCGTTGGAGCATTCAGCAGCGTAGCTTATCTGTGCTGGGCTTGGAGCTTGAACTTGGGCGCCGGCGCCACCGCCTCCATAAAGGTATACCAGCAGACAGATGCCATGTCGTTCTGTTGCTGTGAATTAAGGCACCAAGGATATGTCCTACTACTATGATTACTATCCCGGAATTGAGCAATCGAAACACTTACCCCATCCGCCACTTTCGCAAAGACTTGAACGTGAGAACTTGTGGCCTTGAAGCCCCTCGTTCGATGCTCTTTCTTAGACTTCCGAGTATCGTTTTATAAAACTCAGCTTCAAGCATCGTTATCGCCAGCGCGTGATCCACTGGCATTAATGGCATGCGACTGACATTGCCGCGCAATATGTCAAGCTTTTCGGTCTGGTTTAGTACGTTTCTGGCGATGAAAATACCAGGACAAGCGCTTACCCCGCTAGTCTGCAAGGAGAACATAGATGGGGGTGGGAACCGATTGGCAGGTTCGAGGGAAATTGAATGGGGCCAAACCAAGTCTCCGGGAACCGAAAACCCTCGAGCTGCATGCACATGCCTCACAGTGTACTCTCTTCCACGCCTCACCCCACGCTTTCCCGGCAGCAAATCAGATAGAATCTTGAAACAGTGCGAGGTTTCATATGAGGATATGTGGCCTAACGTACACTTTCAACACGCAAGAACCGCTGATCTGGAAATATTTCATTGCCACCCAAAAGCCAAGCATAGGTAACTTCAAGAGCCACGTTGTATACTCTACGAGTGAGGGTGTTGGTATTTGGTCGACTGATCAACGAAGGATAGAACATACGTGGAATATGCACCGGGCGCCAACAAAACCATCGTTTCCCCGCTTTCTCGTGACCGAAATCTCCTTGTAGGCGACGTTGCCCGCGTTGCCCGTTATCCTCTACCGCTAAGAGCCCCCGAACTTGATACCCACAGTCACACAGTCACAGCGGATTCGTCCTGAGAGGGTGGGGCTCGATGTTGACGTTCAGGCTGAACATGATCGCAAGACTCGACAACATAATTTTTACTGAGGCATTCCGATGGGAACACAAGTAGGCCAACAGCAGCAGTGTCGGACAGCATGTACACAGAGAATTCTCACTCGAATAAAGCATAGTACCCTGCGGTAAGAATTCAAAATCACGTTCAGTACCGGGCATGGACTGGTCGAAAACGGAGCAAAGATGCACCAAAAGAAACCTCTCTTCAACGGGGGTCCACGGTGATCCCCCCAAAATCCTCCCCACATCCTCCTCCTCTGTTGCATCCCCAAACTGGCCCAGTCCCCCCTTACACGTCTCAGCTTGCTCATGTTGATCTTCAACACCTCGAACGGGTGGATCCGGAACACTTGACCTACTTCATGATGTTGGGCCAAAAAACGAGTCGGCCGTACGACGAACTTGCTGAGGTGAAATCGAAAAGAAATGGGGAGGAAAAGAAGAGGAGTCAACAGAGAAACACAGAGACAAGCCAGGCGATTGCTGGTGGACGTCGTGAGCAACGAGCAACGCTGCTTTGTCAGCGGGCGGATCCCTTACCTCACCACAATCTCACCACCCCGTCCAACCACATCGACAATCCACTTGTTCGAGTCAAACCAACATCCATCTAGTACAAATGTGTCGTTGAGTCGTTTTCGGTGCTCGCGAAATCTACTCGAGCCATGACCATATCCATCTCATGATCACTGGATTCCCCCAACCCTTGCCCAACCCTTCGATCTTTCTCACTGGCAAGCTACTCTACTCCCAGCATATTCTCTCTGACCTACGATATCGCTTTACTGCCTTCCCTTCCCCATCGGCGTTGGAGTCGAATTGTACATTACAAGAGGATATCCAGTTCTTGGGCTGGCCCGCTTTCTTCAAGTACAACGCCCCCCTTCGGCTTCGAGATGGGATTCTCCTTCTATAGCGGCCGAGATATCACTTCTTTAGGACTACTACTCGCCTGTCGACTTACCTTGCCTGATCCGATGAAGTGGTGCGTTTCCTGCCTCCTCGCCTCCACGGATAGTAGACTGACAACAGCTCCTCTAACTAGCTGAGTATTCAAGCTCATGGTTGTCACCCCATCTGTCATCGACCCCGAACCATAGATCGAATTCATCGGAGCCTCCATCGCCACGTCCAAAGCCATGTCCGATAGCAACGGTGAATGTGCATTTGACCTGGCAAAACATGTCGCCTCCAGCTTCAAAGACCTCTCCTCCGCCTGCCGGTTGCTCCGCAACGTTTGCGACTCGGCAGGCGTCAGAATGATTGGAAGAATACTTTGGAGGAGAAGCCGGCGGCATAGTAACCATGTCGACTGTCTTTGGAGGGGCTCACCCAAGATATCTCGGAGAAGCTTCGGAACAAACGAGACGAAGATACGCTACCGTAGTAGGGGGAATGCTCCATGGTCGAATGACGACTGGTACATGCTATAACAAACACGTTCTATAGAACTTTGGCTTAACATTCTTGTTCGCTCGTCCCTCGGGGTTCCCAGCATTTGCCATATTTTGGCTCGCTTTTGTGTCATAGGCCTTGTACATTTGGGGTCATGGAAATCGACCTTAGCCCGGACTCGAGTGCTCAGCCGTGTCTATCGGGAGCAAAATGACTCATTCGTCGGAG
Source organism: Marasmius tenuissimus (assembly GCA_029532415.1). Lineage (NCBI taxonomy): Eukaryota > Fungi > Basidiomycota > Agaricomycetes > Agaricales > Marasmiaceae > Marasmius > Marasmius tenuissimus. The sequence continues at coordinate 5,896,319 of JAQOTA010000050.1, read as the reverse complement.
GGTTATGGAGTCCGCTACCTCCATTGTCGGACTGCCAATCATCCTTTCACGAATCCTTTGAGTTTCCCCCACTGTCATGATGCTCACGACAATGTTCTAGAACCTCGAAATTGGCAAATTCGTCAGATGCTTCACTTCTACAGCCGAAAAATATTCAGACTGCCATGACTTCGGACATTTATGCCAGATGTCACTCAGAAGTTAGAACCATCTGGCTATATTTTTTATTTGGATGGAGTAGCCTTCCTGTTCACGTTCAATGGATAACGACTAAACTCCCTTGGCATGATTCAAATGTTCGCGACCGAGACCTCGGGATATCAAGAAGCGAACTCGGCTCTGAAGTATGACCTATGGACCATGGTTTCTTTTGGCGATACTTTCTGGGGACTTGGATGTCAGTAGGAACTTTCGGTCGAGTATAAATAATCGACCAACCACCACCTTCAAAATCCAGAACTCACAGAATCGATCCTTCCCCAGAACAGTGAGCCCGTATTCTTTATCCACCCGCGGTGCTATCGACTTACACTCAACTTTGGCAGAACATGGCACTCCCAACCAAAGCCCAGATCGCCGACCTTACCACCCGTTACATCGCCTACGCCCGTAACGACTCTAAAATCGACAACAAACTCATTCGCGACATCGTCACCTATTATCAGAGCTTCGGTAACGGCAACTGGGAGTTTGACATGAACAAGCCGGTCCCCGCCTGTTTCCAAGGAATCTCCTTCATTTGCTGGAAATTCAGCAGCGTCAACAACTCTGCCAACGCCGTCGATGCTGTTGCGCTGTACAAGGACCTCACCACGAAGAACTATAATGTTTGGGCGTCGATGACGGACCAGACGAAGAGGGAGAACTTCAAGAGGGATTGTTGTGCGTTTACGGATACGGAGACATATAAGGACTATCGCGACATTACGTGGGATAAGAAGGTTCAGAGGTCGGATATTTGCGAGGCAGCGATAACCGTCACGTCGGCTATGTATGGACCAGGCGCTCAGACGGAGAAATCGGAGGCGTTGTGGAACAAGAGGAACGCGAATCAGAATGCTTGAAGACGATGGAGCGTAGGAGCGTGGTTGTATGACCTGTAATGGTATCTGAATAGAACTAAAGTTCGTCATTGAATGTGCCGTGCTGCATCGATTCAGAATGGATCCCACTAGTATGGTCAGTACCTGTAAAGATCCGAAGTTAGAGGGACCACAAGGCTGATCTAGACGCTCACGACCACAGAGCTCCACCAATAATCAACGATCCTTGTGAGGACTCGTCATGACTCGTGGTGAGCCGGGATCTCAACTCATTCCCGATGTGAAGGATGGGTCGAATTCGTATTGAGTTCAGCAGTACGTTCTCCAGGTACCTCTCAAAATCCCTTGCTCCCCGAGGAAACAGCCGAGATACTAATAGGAAGAACTCGAGCTAAGGCAAGCCGCTCTATGACAACTATGCCGTGTAGTTGGCGGGAGGGAACTGCGGGCTGTCGGCGTCATACTGAGACGCCGGGGAGAGGCAGAGGTAAAGTGAGGCGGATGGGAGCTCTAAAGCTCGGATAAACGAGAGTCAGAACGTTGAACTAGTTCTTGACTCGTAGGTACCAACCACGTATGAATACGAGGATATCTCAATGTTCTGACATTACATCCTGACGGAAATACGCTCCCGCGAACGATCATGGAGTACCAGAAAGCTGGTTTAACGTATTTAGATTTTTGATGGAAAGGGTGCGTGTGATTAGTGGCGTGGGCAACAAGCAAGGCGATGCGTTAGCGGGGTTGGCTATGACAGCTTTGATCTTTCCACGGCCTTTTAACAACCTTCCATCTCAGAGGACGACCTCGGTCGCTTGCAGTGGCAGCCCCCCGCCACCATTGGGCACCCAATGTCGCCAGAGTAAGTTTAAAACCGTCGTATCAACCAGAGAGCTGTTCTGACTGGATTCTTGCTCTCAAAGTCTCGATGTCGAGGTTGTCAAGAACGTTGGAGAAACGCATAAGGAAGTTCAGCCGATGAACAAGGACTACACCCAGAGCTCCCTTATTTCCGTTGGACAACTGGCCGTAGATCTCTTGGTCGAGATATTCACCTTCCAGGTCGACGACATTCTCCACTACCAACACGATGTCAAAGTCGACGACTGGCTAGCTTTCGCACAAGTCTGCCAGCATTGGCGTACTGTTGCCTTGGAGGCCACAACGCTTTGGTCCTTCCCAGACTTCAGAATTCCCAAGCTGGTGCCTCTCATGTTGGAGCGGTCCAAATCCGCTCCACTTACTCTCAAGGTGGACTTGGCTTTACTGGAGGATGAAGAACCTGTCGAGGGAGTTCTCACAAAGGTGCTGGAGGAGCATATGGGACGTACGGTGGCCCTCTACGTATCTGCTTCACGAAAATTCATGGAAAGCGTGCTCATTACAATAACAGCTCCCGCGGCGCCTATCCTTCAAACCTTAACTTTACAAATTGCCGAACTGGGCAGTTCTGGCAGCTTCGACACGCTGGAGGAGGAGTCTATCACGCGGCATGGTCCCCCTGTTGAGCTGGAGCTCCCGGACAACCTCTTCGGTGGCAAGACCCCCAGTCTCAAGTCCGTAGAGCTTGACGGGCTCGGGCTTGGCAAGTCGTACGGCTCTTCTATCCTCCGGGACCTAACCTCTCTCAGCCTCAGCTTCTTTGAGAGAAACGGTCCATGCCAGCTCGCAGCATCACAGGCCCTGGCGATATTGGAGAATTGCCCTGCGTTGGAGAAACTTCATATACCGGGAGGTCTTACCAAAGGAGACTACGCTCAAGGGGCGACACACACCCCGTTTGAGCTACCTGAGATCCGTCAACTGGACTTATCAGGTGACCTTCCTATCCTATGTCTCTTACTCGACCACGTCGCTTCCTTTCCCGGCCTGGAGACCGCTGCACTCCGCGTGAGCCTTGAGCCGTCATGGAACCGGTGGGATCTCAGCCGCATGATTAAACGAGTCCTCAACTCGCCAAACCTTTCAATTCCTCCTTGTCTCTATATTGCTATCACATCCAAACCGACTCCATATGCCGCGCTCAATTTCTTTCCTAGTCTCTCTGAGCTCCATATACCGGGCCCTGTTCGTGTCGTACTCACCTCGCAAGGGATATCAGATGCGGATGTCTGCTCGTCCGTGAGCACGGTCCTTGACGTAGCTCCTCTCTCAGGACTACAGACAGCTGTCGTCGATCACTACCCGATCCCAGTGGATATAATCACGGAGTATTTTGGAATTCAGATGAGCTCCCTTGAACGTCTCATCTTGATCGGCACATCTGGCGCGCTTTCCTTCCTCGATGCGCTCGGAAGAACCATGACATTCATAGTCGAACGGGAGGGCTCTGAAGCAGGAGGAGACTCGGGAGGAGGGCAGTACCTATTCCAGGCTCTACGGACAATCGAGTTCCATGGATTAGATTTCCGCAAATCCGAGTTTCACGCCGGTGATGTGGTGGACTCACCCAGTGCTCGTCTTGCGAAGGAGTTGTACGGGGCTGAGTTTGGCCTCGCACATTTTCTTCATGCAAGTTTCGAGTTGAGGCGGGAAGCTTGCGAGATCACACAGCTTACCTTTCGAAGGGCTTTGAAATTGACTGACAAGGTTTGGGATGTTTTGGAGAAGGTTCAGACACTGGGGATTGATATAGCGATTGATAACAGGTAGCAACAAAAAAGCTTGGGAGTGTAGTAAACTGCATGTATGAGAATGGTAACTCCCGTTCTGCGAACTAGCATGTATATGACGTCACCGCTATTTGGAGCACACAAGCACCCATAGTTTCGACCCCGCGCTCTAAATCACTGTCGAATGGATGATAGGGGCTCAAGAGATGGCGAGGGCAGCAATATACGACACACGCCTTCAGCCGAAGTAAGCATTGAACGAGCAGACGATCGATAAACTTACCAGGAGAACACACGGTTCGTCGACTGTGACGTGGTAGTAGCCCCAGGCCCTTGGATAACTGAGTGAGTATCCATGTCAAAATTGATAGTATAACACTCGTAAGATGTATGTCTTGCGAGTTTGATGCAGTTGGCTGAAGGGACCTCGGGAGAACAATTTTGCTCTCCACTCATATCGAATCAGATACCCAACGCCGGTGACTGAACATACCTTCACATGTCTCGTTGAAGCGACCTGTGTCTCTGGGCGGGCTCGAAGATGGTGGGCCAACTATCGAGCAAATTGGTGATGGGGCCGAACTCTCTCAGAAGTTGAAATTGAGCCATTGGTTTACAGTTATCGATAGGAGAATGAGAAGTACCGATATTCGAGTTTGATGTAGATAGGATTAGGAAAGCCGAGACTATTAGATCTCGGCTGAGAGGGGAGATTATGCCTTCCCACCATTCTTGATCCCGTTTTTCCACCGTCGGGGACTTTACCGGAATTTCGAAGATTTTCGAGCTAAGATATGATAAAAGAGTAAAAAAAGCATTTGTTCATCGTAAATGCGCGGATTTTGGCATGTGTATGGCCTGACGAAAGATATAAAGACGCGCCGAACGAAGTTGGGAAGCCTCGAGCCTGCCCTCAACTCGGCCCGTGCCAGCCGGACGCTTTAGCTCTCTCAGACGATTCAGCGCCATTCTCCTCTTATTGTCATGTGTAACCTCTACTACGACCAAAAGAGCACACTACACCATCCACCAGTGGTTCTTGAGTACAATGTTTCGGTTTTCACGAACGACTGTTCGAATTTCGTTGGCAATGGTCGTCAAACTGGCTCTCTGGCAATATTGCAACCTCAAACTTGATTCTTGCAAGCCACGATCGATATCCAGACAATTGTTTCCCCCACTATTCAACAATCCAGAGTTTGAGACTTCAAAGTTTGGCTCTGCTCGCCTTGCTCGTATCTCAGTATTGCGGACACGACCACCGAAACGGCTTGCTCACGTGGCACCTTGTATTTTCCACGAAAAACTCTAAATAGAGTTCGTATAAAAGGGCGGCCCAACGTAACGTTTCCACACATCCCAGCCTTGAACCCGACCATCGTCATCTATCGATTTCGACTTCGAGGCTGGGAAATTTAGTTGTTACAAACCTCGAAAATTCAACTTTATATTGTAGGTCATTCCTCGTTTGATTACTTGCATGCTTTCAGCTCACCTGCTATCTGCTTCTCGAATTCTAGCCTTATCATCATGCCATCTGAGTTATCCCAAAAGAAATGGACGTGTACCGTGTGCAACCGCGAAATGGGGCTGTTGTCCAGGAGGTCGCATCTACAGGGGAAATCGCACCTGGCAAAAGTCGCAGCTTCGGAATCCACCGCTGCCAACGAGCTTGGGAGTGGGAACGACAACATGAATGATACCGGTGCAGGGGCGCTACCGGGAGTATGGACGTGCACGACGTGTAACTGCCAGATGCCGATTTCATGTCGAGAAACCCATGTCAAAGGACAACCTCACCGGAAGAAAGCTTCAGCACCATCATCAGCCTCCAACGAGGAGCTTCGTTCGAAACTGGAGTATTGGACGTGTACGATCTGTGATTGCAATGTGCCGCTCGGGAGTCGGGAGATGCATCTGAAGGGGAAGCCGCATCTGAAGAAAACAGCTCGTGCTCGTAACGGTACTGGAGCGTCGTCTTCCGTCCGGGATCCTTACCCAGTCGTTATCGACCGCCAACCGCCGACAACACAACCATCACAAGCTTCCCAGAATTGGACCTGCGAACCTTGTGGCCGCCAGATGAACGTTCAAAATCGCGAACAACATGTTCAGGGAAAGCAGCACAAGGCCGTTGTCGAGGGAAACGGTGTTGAGAACATCACAAACGTGGGCGCAGGGTTCTGGATCTGCACGATTTGCTCGGTTAAGATGAACGCTAAACATCGAGGGCGTCATTTGAGGGGCGATCTGCATGCTACGTGGCTAGCTCGTCGCCGTTCCAATGATTATGATGATGATGATGACGACGACGATGATAGCCATATCAGAGGATCCGGAATAACAGGCGGGAGTGGAGGTCCAGGTAGACGCAGAGGGCCGGCTCGTGGTGGAAGTAGGGGTGGTGGTCCGGGAAGAGGCGGCGGAGGTGGAGGTCCAGGTGGAGGCGGTGGCGGGGGTGGACCAAGTGGAGGTGGCGGAGGAAGAGGAAGAGGAGGAGGCCGAGGTCAATATAGATACGACTGGTCGGACGGTGGCGACCTTCTAGGGCCAGAGTCGGGTGAGGAAATGCTGGATTATATCGCAGAACTGGGATATGGCAGGATCCCTAGCGGCGGAGGCTGGAGCTCTGGCGAAGACTATTATGTAGAGCGTCCGTGGAAAAAGAAAGGGAACGGGTATCACTGATGATAGTCATGTATTGAAGCGCATCTCTATTCATGAACATTGCGATTGACCTTTCATATGTGGGACGACGGAATGAGTTGGGATGGCTTGTAAATAAAGAAAACACGTACTATTCAAACCCTGATCAACATATGCTAAATGAGAGAACGAGAGATCGACTAGGTCTCGTTGGGCTCTCCTCCAAATACCAATCAATCAACGAGGTTCCAAGCCCTTCTTATCTTTCAAACGAACATGCCCAAGGCTCGTCGTCAACCAAGATGAAAAACCGCACAGCTGTCCTGCCAACAGGCCCCCACTCAGTTTCCATTCGCTGGGAAAACTCATGGCTTTGCTGAATCATCGTTGGAGAGTCGAAAACAACGGGGAAGAAGTAGTTCAAGTTGTGTAGATCCGGAACATGCCACGGTTTTGCCATGATGGTTGTAAGCACGATCCTTTGTCAGCGCCAAAGGTATCGACCCGACGACCATCAGCTCACCTGCGCCTCGCCTTTGGGTACCTTTTCATTCCTCTTTTCTTTCCTTACAGGAACAGTCCAATATGCGGATCCTCAGCACCAGAAAGCTTTGCCTCCTGGACCGAATGTCGCTTTCATCCAATTGAATTACACAACAGTCTCCAATTCTTTCGAATCATCAAGCTCAGCCGTTTCGCGAACCTGTTCGACCTGCTCAAGAACATCGAAGCAGCGCTTCCAAAGCGATAGGAATCGTGGTTGGCGAAGGCCTTGCACTCCCTTTCACTGTCCTTGCTCTCTTGCGTGCGGCCTTCCGATATACCAACCGTGTTCATCTTTCTTCAGTTCCAAGACTGCCATATGACGTTGTTTCGAGATCGCAATATTTTCCAGAGGAAAGAGTCTGTCGGACAGGGTACCATCCTGTGGTACAGGTATTGTGACGATGCAACAGAGAGCGACTGGTTATGAACGGAGGTTGTGTAGTTATACGGTGTGTAAAACGCCTGATCTTACCCTTTCGTCCCACTGACTTTACCAAAAGGTAGACATAACCTTCTAATTCAACCTTTGCTCCGAACCCGCAATACTATGAAATTCAAACTATCGTCAAAGCAACAACACTGAAGGCCCCACCTTGATCTACCATTTTGTCGACGGTTGTACCTCTTCAATGCATGAGCCTGAGTTTCCGATCGTATTACTCCGAGAAGCTACTACAGCTACCATCAGGCTGCGTGCCAACTGTGCTCAAAAACAAATATCTGAAGATTCAAGTATTCGGATCCGCAAGCGGCTGCGGGCTGCGGAAGTCCTTGCCGCTTTACCACGAAAAACTTTAATTAGAGTTCACAACGGTGTTATAAAAGAGCAACGCAACGTGGTATTACTGCAGGACCCAGCCTTGAACCCGACCATCATCATCGATTTCGATTTCGAGGCTGGGCAGCTAGCTATCCTTACTGTAAGAAATTCGACTTGATATTGTTCGTATCCCTTCATTTGCTGGCTCACATTCTTCGACTAACAACTGTCAAAACATAGCCTCATGCCATCCCAGAAATGGACGTGTACGGTTTGCAACCGTGAAATGCAGATGACCAGTAAAGGATCGCATCTTCAGGGCGCATCACACAAGAAGAAAGCTGCCGCACAATCCAAACGCCGTGCAAGCCCAGGAAACTGGTTTTGTAAACCGTGCGATCGCCATATGCCTGTCGAGAGTCGAGATCACCATCTTCAAGGACAGAAGCACATGAAGAAGGCTGCGAAGAAAGGGGCCGCACCGGCACAAGCTTCACAAACGGTCTCGAATCTGCGACTATGGACGTGTGGGATTTGTAATCGTCAGATGGAAGTCGGGAATAGGCAGTCGCATCTTCGAGGCATAGATCATAGAACAAACGCAGCAGGTAAGCGGATTGCTACGATAACGAACGCAACATACTCACCCATCTGCTTAGCTTCTGTAACAGTGGCATCACCCGGACAGAAATGGACCTGCCAGCCTTGTGGCCGCCGAATGGACGCTCTGAGCCGTGAACAACACTTACAAGGAAAATCGCACCAAGCCGCCATCGCGCAATTGAGGACGACCCCGGGCGGAGTAGACACTATGAGTCGTAATGCCACGGTGTCTGGGGTGCCTGTGGAGGCGAACGAGAACGAGCCAACCGAGAGCGACAAAAACGGGATGACCGTTGAGGGAAACTTCGACTTCAAGATCGTGGACCTAGATACTGCCAAACGAGGCATTACAATCAAGGTATCAGCCAAGGCCAAGCTGCCAGTTCGAGCTGAGCTTATCCAATGTACCTTGGCGTCTTCCAGGGGACAGCGGACGTACTCTCCGTGAGCATCCACCGCCTTCATGAACTATCCCTTTTACTGAATTTTCCTCCCTCTGTAGGTTCACTGTATCTGTCGTCGGTCTGAATCGCATTATTTCCCCTTCTGTACCCGTCCAGCTCAACATTAACATGACTACTAATCACTATGGCCGTGCTGAAGATCGCCTGGAGCTCACATTCAAGAGCCCACATATTCGTTCCCACTTCGTCATTGCACGCAAACTACGCGTCCACGTCGGCAGCCAAACCGACCAAAGCGATCTGCAACCCAAGGTGCCTTACACCCCAAAGGATATATCTGCCATCCGTCACCCAGAGACTGAAATCGTTCCGGGCGAGCCAGTTCCGTTACTGACCGTCATTCCTTACGTCGGACGACTGGCGCATGCGAGCATTCCAAAGCCATTAGCCAGCATTCTGGAATCTGGGGGCACCACAAGAGAGATCATAGCGCAGATGGAGTTGACGCATCTTCCCCGGGTATTCGATAGCGCAGGATATGATAAGTTCTTCAAGCATCTCATATGGGCGGAAGAGTATCAGATGAAGTATGTGTTCCGCTTCATCTTACTTTTGGATAGCGTTCTGACGTTCAGCCCCTTTCAGTCGCGATATGGAACATTATGATATGTCGAGTGCGAGGCTCACCAAACATAACTTTTCCTATTAGTATGCATGAGGCTTCGCCTTCTCGACTCGGAGTGTTCTAACATGTATCTCACCAGTCTCGATGTCCCAGGATTGGCTGAAAAGCGGCCTAGTGTCCTTGTTGGTATGTGAACAATGCCTATTTCTGAAATGTTGCAGGAACCCTCAAACCATCTTATTTCAGGCGACAAGATCCTTGTTCAGCCCCATACAAGCCCTGGAGGACGCTGGTTTGAGGGTGGCGTACACAATGTCCGTAAGGAAGACGTCGGGATGAAATTTCACAAAGCCTTCGTGCCGAAACCAACCGACCGCTTCCTGGTCAGATTCAAACTGAACCGAATTCCCCTTCGCCGAGAACACCAAGCATTAGATTCGGCGTTTGTACCAGACCGGGTCTTATTCCCCGAACCAGAGCATCTTCTTCTGGACGCTGCTCCCCATGGACTTTCGCGCACCACATTCAACCCCACGATTGCCGCCAATGAGAGGCAACTTCAGGCCGTCACTTCGATCGTGCATGCGCCTGCAGGTTCACCCCCGTTCGTTATATTTGGACCGTGAGTGTCGCTCCGGACGTCTTGACTGTCCACCAACTGACTTTCCTTCAGTCCTGGTACCGGAAAAACCGTCACCCTCGTCGAAACAATACGCCAGATCCTCGCCTCCTCCCCCGAAGCCCGTGTCTTTGCTTGTGCTCCCAGCAACTCAGCTGCGGACCTCATCGCTCTGCGCCTACGAGAGCTAGGCCCAAATGTCCTATTCCGTGCATATGCACCATCTCGTTTCAGGGAGCAAGTTCCCGCCGAGCTGATCCCCTTCACGTACTGCACCCCGAATGGACATTTCTCCGTCCGTGGCTCAGAGCGGGTGAAAGAATTCCGTGTGGTCGTTACGACATGCATTTCGGCGAGCATTGTTTCGGGGATCGGGGTACCCCGAGGGCACTATAGCCATATTTTCGTTGACGAGGCTGGGCAGGCTACAGAGCCTGAGGTCATGGTAGCGATCAAGATGATGGCGGGGGATGAGACGAATGTAGTGGTGTGTGGGGATCCAAAACAGCTGGGACCGATTATCCGGTCGAGCGTTGCGAGGAGGTTGGGGTTGGGAGCGTCGTACATTGAGCGGCTCATGGGGAGAGAAGTCTATGATGAAGTCGAGGGGTATGGCATCTCGTATGTTTGGTTCACGCTCTGCTGTGTGGGGAACAGTAACTGACTGAGCTTTCCGTAGAGTGGTGAAACTCACCAAAAACTACCGTTCTCATAGCGCGATTCTGAGGTTCCCTAACGAGCAGTTCTACCGCGGGGATCTTGAGCCGTGTGCTGACCCCGGCATTACAGACCTCTTCCTCAATTCCATTCATGTCGTGTCTCCGAAGTTCCCAATCGTTTTCCATTCCGTCTTTGGGAAAGACGACAGGGAGGCATCGTCACCTTCATACTTCAATGTTGATGAGGTGACAGTCGTCAAGTCGGTACTCGAGAAGTTGAGGTCCGATCCGCGGATTCGATTGAGTACGTGTGCACCACGTATCGCCCTTCATGTAGCTGACCACTTCTGGGATACAGATGACGACGACATTGGTGTCATTGCCCCTTACCGAGCTCAGGTATTGAAACTCCGAGCTGCGTTCCGAAGCTTGAGTGCTTCGGTGAAGGTTGGAAGCGTAGAAGAGTTCCAGGGACAGGTAGGTCGATTGTTTCATGTCACCAAAAGCTCCCTTCTCATCATGAACGCGATACTTCCAGGAACGCAAAGTAATCATCGTGACCACCGTTCGAAGCAGCCGGGAATTCGTCGACTACGACCTCCGCCACACCCTTGGTTTTGTTGCCAATCCTAGGCGGTTCAATGGTGAGTTGCCATGGACACTCATTCGCTTCACATCCTCTAATTTGATTATCTTTTTCGCAGTGGCCGTCACTCGGGCCCAATCCCTCCTCGTCATCGCCGGAGATCCCAACGTTCTATCGCTCGACCCACTATGGCGCTCGTTCTTGAATTACGTGTACGAGAACGGTGGGTGGACTGGACCCGGACCTATGTGGGATACTCGGGAGCAGGTGGACTTTGCCGGTGGTTATGATGTTGCGATTAGAGACCAGGCTAGGGCGGAGATGGAGGCTTTCGATAGGATGATGGAGGGAGCGACACCCGATGGAGATGCGGATGAAGGAGACGTTAATGTAGATCAGCCTTGGGGTGAGGCAGATTAACACGACCTTGCGTGTTGGCAGTGTAGTACGCTTTGAACTTCGTGCTGTTTACCCACTCTGTATATGTGTAGTATCTATCTTGTAATCTTTCTTGTAGCCTTTTCGATATGTACTTGACAAGTATCCTTTGTGTCAAAATTTATCAGCGAAAGCGAAATTCCTCGCCCTTATTGTACGAGCACCCTTTCTGAGAACCTACGTCAGAGGCCGCAGTGAGTCAGTTTCCACGAAAACCTCTAAATAGAGTTCGTATAAAACAGCAACTCAACGTCATGTCACCTCAGGACCCAGCCTTGAACCCGACCGTCACCATCGATTCGTCGCAGAAGCAGGGATATAATATAAAATATTTAAATAATAAAGCACTTTTGCTATAGCACCGCGTTTAAACGCCCGGCACCTAAGCCTCTAATATACCGTTTTCTGCCCTTAAAGACAAAGGGCGTTTGAATCACGTTTTAAACGGTCGTTTAAATACAAGCCTCATTTGAACGGTAGTGAATGAATTCATATTCATAGAGATACATTAGCTCACTATATAAGCCGGTCGTCTCCATAGGGGTCATCGCCGGTAGTAGGTGAAACGAAGACTCGGAGAAGTGCCTTATAACAACGTGAGCGTTTGAATGGGGCGTTTAAACGAGCGTTCAAATGGGGCGTTTAAATGGGCGTTCAAATGGGGCGTTTAAATGGGGGCGTTTAAATGAGCGTTTAAATGGACGTTTGAATGGGGGCGTTTAAATGAGTCGTTCAATCAAATCAAATCTAACAGGCAGTTTACTGGTGCGGTGTCAGTCAAGGGCGACCGACTAGAATGAGGTTGAACGTACCTATCAACCAGTCTTCTTCCTATTTTTCGCACCCTGCTTCGCTCTTGCTCCTTCCTTCGCTCCTTTCCCACCCTTTACAGCGGGCACAGTGATTGAAACACTTGGCTGCTCAGCATTCCTCTCGTTCGCAATGGCATCAGGTGTTGCGTGAGCGCTGGTTGGGGGCGTCACATCCTCAGCCACATAATCCCAACCAGGGCGGCCGGCGGGTTTAGGGCCCGAGGCAAGCATGGTCCTCCGTTTCACGCTGCAGGTGGCGAAGTCAGTACGATTTGAGGTAGTTTGAGGCAGGAATAGAAGAGACCGGCACTCACAATTCCTTCGGGCCGGAGGTGGTGCTGTGCAGCACACGCTTTTGGCCACTCCCAGACCTGCTAGCGCTACCTTGGCCTCGGCTAGCCCTGCCGACAATATGTGGTTATTCGCCCGAAACAAGTACGAGGACTTCGATTCTCACCTCTGTACAGGGACAACCGAACCGGGTTCTACAGAGGAAGGAGCGGCAACGTGACCGCCGTTCCGGTTCACCTTCCTGTTAACACAGAATGAAAACAGATGTCAGCAAGAGATCGAGGGGTCAAGTACTGCTCTCCTACTGCTTTCGTGGATGAACCGATTCTTCAGTGGCTCCTAATCTCTCTAAACCCGCTGCTCCCGGCGCCCCAACATCTACACCATCTCCGGGCAGCGATTGTGAAGCTTGCGGTATCGGGGCCTCCTCGTCCGACAAGGCCTCCACCTGCGGCACTTTGAAGAAGCTAGGGTTACTCCAAAAGTATTCCGCAATCGACGGAAGGGCCGCGATAGGGAGCTTCATGGGATCGCCGAACTTGAACGTGGTCGGTGGGGCGATAAGATAATGGTCGGGATTGGCGGCAATGGCGTCCCATGGCACGGGCAAGTCTTCTCCGAACGTTTCCTTGTAGTGGCCTTCGATATGGGCTAACAACCAGGTGCGCTGCTGGGAAGGATTGACCAGTTCTAGATCGTAGGTTGGCAAAACCATAGAGCATGTGTCCGGTACATTGTTCGCTGAAAATCTAATTCAACGTGAAGAATTCTGGAGTAAGAATCCGTACTTACGTTGAACTCGATCTGCGGTGAAGCGTTGAGCACGCTGAAAGAATTCGGGATAGAACGGTTGACGGGAGAAAGCTTGGTCGACGGCAAAACCTTCTTCGAACGCGGTCTCCACGCTGTTACATTGAGTCAGCATGAGTATACAGTACCGTGGGCACCAAACGCACCTGAAGAATTTGAGAGTCTCTTCCTTGTCTCTGTAGGCACCAATCCCATGAAACCACATGTTTCCAACCTGGCCACGTTCCTTCCCAACCAGTCCATTGATGACTCGACCGATGTATTCTTGAACGTATTCCTGTCCCCTGGGTGACCATAGAGTGAGCATAACGAGCGCAGTTTGAGAAACGATCCGGGCAACAAACACATAAATCACATCCTGATCCTTTAGAAAAAGATCTCATTCTTCATTGGAAATACGTTCGCACTCCTGACGGACCTCATCCGAGGCGGTGTTGTACCCGTTGTTGAGGTCGGACGTCAGCATGGACAGATGTTGGTGAAAGTGAATCCCCTTCTCCTTCCGTAAGTTGTTGAGGTTGTCGCTGACTTGCTTTCTGAAGCTGTCGTGGTATACCTTCCTAGGCGAACGTGGCGTGGGCAATTGCAAACGAGTGGGAGCCTTCTCCTTGCCCTTGCCATTGGCGTGCACAACATCCTTGGCTCTTGAGGACATCGGACCTTCGGTTGCGCCAGAATTGCCCCAATTTCTGGTGGAGTATCAACATTGCGACTCCGGAACAATGAACGAGACACTTACCGCTTCGTGACCATAAGGGTAGGCCTTCTTTAGCTCTTCGACCCCCGGATCTATCTGTTTCGCTTCCTTTGCCGCCTTCTCGCGCGCACTCACGGCTGCTTTAATGGCTTTTATCTGGGCGCCATACTTATCATCAAACGCCCGTGTTAAACTTTCGTTAATCAGTCTCCACGGAGCAGGGTCACCGTCATTGTAGGCGAGACACGCGTTCTTGAACTCCTCTGTTCCCGCTTGGGAAAAGAGCCATTCCCTCTCATCTGGCATGAACCAACCTGGAGCTCCTCTGTGTTTGGCTGGATCCGATGAGGCTTCCATGAGTGTAGCTGGATCCGAGGGAGCTGCCATGAGTATAGAGTGAGTTGGAGTGGAGGTGTGAGAGTAGGTGTGAGAGTAGGTGTGAGAGTGGGGGTTCGGAACAGTGGGTACGAGGACGGGAGAAAGAGTTTGTTGACACTTGTGTCGCGTTTCCAACACGTATATCATCAAAAATGGCCATGTCCCTGAATTGGTTCGACCCTCCGGGTACACCCACGGCGTCCATGCCCACCGTTTTGCAACACGTACAAGATCGAGCGACTTGACTTCTGCGGACAAGCCCCCTATTAGGAGTGGTAAGGAGTCGCCAATTCAATTCAGGGCATGGGCAATCTACAAGGTCAGAGACAACACCCTCAGTTTCGCATCCAGATTGTAGCCTCACAAGAGCGCTCACCTCCTTTCAATCCCCTAGGCCATTGGTTTCCTATGGAACCGGCGCCGCAAGTATCCTTATGAACAAGAACAACATAATCAGCCAGCTGGACCAGGGGTTGCTGCGTTCGCAAAATACCCACCTTGTTCTCGAATCCGAAAACGGCGCCCATGCCCCTATGATGAAACGCGTAGGCTGGGACGTGACTATATCACAACACCGCAGCGAAACACTCCCCTTCCTTCATCCCAACATACCTGGAGCAATGTGTCACAGCATCTACGCCGAATGTTACCCAGCATGCATCAAGGTCGGTCTTGATGTCAGAGTTGGGAAGAGAGGTCTCAAACTCTTGGTCGAAGACCGTTTGGCGAGGACCGTCATGGAGGTTATACCGGTCCCATCGGGACACGCGAAGAAAGGGCTGACCCTCCATATCCCATCTTTCGGCGAAGAGGACGATCCGCACTTTGGAAAGTGGTACCAGACTGTGAGTAACATGCTATTCGCCAGGGACAAACACGGGCTCACCAATACTGTTCTACAGAACCCTCGAACCGGCGTTGTGTCCTACATTACGCCTCTATCAATCCGACAAACTCACCCGGAGTTGTTTCGAGGGGAAGGATCAATTGTGCAGCTGTTGGAGGCTCGTCGAGAGGTGAACGAGCTGACGGACTTCTCCTCCCGTGGTACGAAGATTGTACGAGCCTCCAAGCCCCGCAAAACACCTTACATTGGGTTCCATTCGCGCAAAGTTATTATACCTGCGAGTGTCCAGAAGCTTGTCACGGCTACCCTCAATCGAAACTCGTTTTCCGCGGCCGCCACAACAAAGGTTCAGGTGTCTGTCGAGGTTTGTTGTGTCCTTCTTTCATGTTCTGTTCTCGCTCATTCAATCGTTCTCAGGACGGCATGTCCCCTCGTAAAGTCGCTCTCACCCCTGATCATCACGGGCGCATCCGACTGTCTGACTTTAAGGTAGAAATGGGTCAGATTGGGTTGGAGGTGGGGGATCGATGTGAGCAGTACCTTCCGCGTTGGAGCCAGTGGGTCCCTGTGCTTTGGGATACACGTCTTGCTGCCGATTCCGCCAACCGCATCGTGCTAAGGAAATTGAATTAGGTTAGAAACATGTCGAGTCGCAGATCTGTTTTACGTACCTTGGTTTCAAACATAGCATTTTTCTTGTTCTTGGTGTAACACAGGGGGCCAGCCAGCTCGCATTCCTATAAATCCAAAGTGATCAGCGCGGAATAGGTATCAGTCATGTCTCCCCCTCACTCACCCGAATGCATTGACAACAATTGCTTAGATGTGTTGTCAAGCAATTTGGTGTTCGAGGACCCTATGGCTGGGTACGATATTCCCTGGTTTACTCGCGACAGTCGTCACGAAGCGGTCGCCTTTCGACTCAGTCTCAAGATTCACCCTGATCTCGTGGAAGATCTGGAAGAGGCGAGGGCCTGTAACAATGGCAATCCGGACTCCCACACCGTTCGTATCGACGTCAGAGAATCAGCTATTCACTTCTTGCGCTCCGACCTGGTGAGTGACACGACACTCTACCCCATGCCCCTTTTTTTTCTGACAATTGTACGAGTAGGACTGGGCATACGGCTGTGCTACCGAAATTTTTGTGCTGGATGAGAACCTTTCCCCTTGCGTGATTATGGGAATGAGGTGCTGGGAAGAGACCCTTGAAGAACAAAGAAATGCCGGTGAGTCATCGTCGACGACAAGCTTTGGAGACTCCTCATCGTTCGTCCCAGCCCAGAGAACTTATGCCCCTGATCCGACCCACTATAAGATCCATCGTGGCAAGTCCCTAAGAAAACTGGCTGAAAAGATCGAAGGGGCGGAAAAGAGTCAGGGCAAGAAGAGAGCATTCAGAAAAGTAGGAGGAGACTCACCAGAGACGAAGCGGATGAAAGCTCTGCTTCTGCTTGAAGAACCTGTAGAATCGGCCGCGCTCAAGTCCGGCAGAGGCCTACTTGTTGAGGATGGGGGCGAGTGGGGAGTGGTTTCGAAGAGTGGTCACACATTCGAAGAGAAGCGCCGAGTCGGACGAGGAAGGAAGACGGCTTGACAATTTCGCCTGGATGTGTTTGATTGCGGGCACACAACTGTTAAACGTGAATAACGAACTAGATTATTGGTTGGTTATGGTACGTAGAACACGTAGGTATAATTGGCATACGTAGTGCACCCAAGAAAATCAAGACGTCGTTCGAACTTCTGGTCGTCGTGCCCATTCAGCAGCAGCACTTTCCCTGGCATCGGTCATGTAATCCTTTGCAATTGCTCGTTGCTTGGCAGACTCCTTGACCCTCACAACATGGTGGTGTGGATGCAGTTCGAGACGCTCGTCTGTGAGCCTTTCTTCCTCTGCTTCTCTCGAGATGACTCCACTGATGATCCACTGGTTCTCCTCCGTCCGTGCGCCCAGATAGAAAGTACGGATCCGACGCACAAGCTTGCCTACATGTTCTTTGCCTGCTGTAACCACCATCAAGGAGTTTTCGGTGCTGGGCTTTATGGGATCCTTCAACTTCTCAATGAACGTGTGTGAGATCGTATGGGAACACGACGCTAGCCCTCGCCCTGATGTGTACTGAACCACGACACCGCGAGTTTTCGAGACTGGCGTGACATACACAGAATTGCCTTTGGAATCGTGCGGTCCGCCCATGATTTGTATCTCGATGGTCAATCCAACGAGTTTGGGATGTAGGATCCAGTGGTCGTGCTCTGTCGGCGGAAGAACAGCCAGAGGATTCCACGGATCAGATTGGTTGCGGCTAAATCGAGGCAATCGAGGAGGTGGGGTAGGAGTGCGAGGGCGGGGAGAATAGGGCAGGTCGACTGGTAGCTTATCCATCGTGGACAGACGAATGAGGGGGTCCGGTAGATCAGGCCGAAGGTACCAGACTTCATGGCAATGGTCCAAGGGACGCCAAACATTGAGTCGTTGAAGAGACTTTAACTCAACTACGTCCCTGTAGTCTATTCTTTCTATGGGTGCTGCTTGGCCTGCTCGAACAACATCCAGCTCGACATCGAGCATCAGACCAGACCTGACGCCATAGAGATCAACTCTCGGAGAGAAATCAATCACGGTGTCAAGTAGGGACCAGTCGATATGGACGTCTCGGAGGATTCCTGTAGATCCCTTGCGATGAGTGCCGATGACCATTACGTTGGCACCAACCCAAGGCCCTCGCCGACTAGTATACATAGGGCGTGTACCGGTCTCCTCTGGACCCAAATCTGGCCCCATCACCTCTTCCATTTCAAGATTCCCTTGTGTATTTGATTCAGCTGTTTGCTCGGGCGAACGTTCGTGAGAGCCAGGAGAACTATTTCCGTCCACATGCAGGTCTTCAACCACAACATCTGTCACCATCTTCGCAGCATCAAAGGTAGCTTCGTTCGAGTGCTGGTATGCATCCGACAGCATCCAATGCGGGTTTTCATCCTCTCCTTCGGTTAAATTGGTAGAGCGGTCCTCCTCATGAGGCGAGCGTGACTGTAGAAGTAAACCAAGTTAGACACAGCTGAGCAGCGGCACCACTGGACTCACCATGCCAGCAAATCGTCAGATGAGAGGTTGTAAAGGAATGGAGGACGCCTGGCCGGACCTATAGAAGAAAAACGAACCGTCAGCATTCATGCAGCGGTTATCAGTAGACCAACGATTGAAATTTTTGGGTTGTAATTTGCCGTTTTTCTATGGACTCAGATGTTACGAAAACGAAAATTTATAATGCTGCATATATTCTATTCTATATAGTACCAACGACAGAGCGGAAACTTACGCTGTTTGAGGATGCTCAACGACGACAGTGCTGGTCGCGAGTCAAGCCAGGCAAGAGGTGTTGGCATGCGCACATGTTTGTGTTATAGGCGTGGCCAAACAAAGATTCCAGCGCAAGCGCCATGGGCGCCTCCCAGCTAGGCATATTGGTGGCGCTTACCAGGCACTTGCGCTGGTTTCTGTGCCGAGTGCCGAGTACTTCCAATGGCGGTTGTCACGTTATCAAGTTCTGCCTCTTTTGACTCTCAACCGCAATCAGTCCCGCCTGAAGGTGAGTTTTCTTCGTGAAAGTACGTAGATATGTAACAAATTCTTTGCAAAATACCTACCTGAATATGTTTCTAAATGAGTAAGAGGGCAGAAGCCCGTTTGACTATTTTTTTTGTCGGGTCTCAAACACAAAACCGTGAGCGTTAATGCTGACGATCCCATTCTGATTGTAATGGATAGGCCTGTGTCAAAACCGTGCGACATCGGTGTCTTGTTGGCTATCTATCCAGTAAGTCTCAAGGCACTCGTCACTTTGCTTGGCTGATTCCACGTCCAGCCAGCTTCATTCCTCATGCGTGGTGGAAACACAGGAGTCAATCGATTGGAAACACCAGGATCGGGCCTCACAGTCTCCTGCGGCGTTCTTGTATGGAAAAACCCCGAGTTCCGTGGAAAACACTCCTGATTCTGAGCCCGGGCAGGGCTCCAGGAGCTACTGGATTTCATAAAGATGGCGCCCTCACCACGCCTCCTTCTATCCGTCACCGTTCATTCATGGCATCCTCATCCACCGTCAACAAGAAACGCAAACCCCCCCACAACTTTGTATCCAGCTCCGATTGGCAGGATATTGCCTTCACCAGCCGACAGTTGGCTGATGAAGCGTTTGGCGTGGACACCATCTAGGAGTTCATCGACTGTGAATACCTGAAGAATGGTGAACACTATTTCGAGATCTCAATGGGTAACACCACTCAGGCATGGGGATTGTTTCGCTTGTCTTCTCACCTAAAAAGAGCTTTGGTGAGTTCGGGTGCCCATAATCGTGATTCAGTGTCTGACATTCCCTCCTAGGAAAGGTGTTTGCGTTGCGCAAAGCACGAGTCAGCTCGTAGCAACAATTACATGCTGACCGCCAAACGGATCTACCTCGAGCTCATCAAACACAAGACAGGTGGCTACGCAGCAAATCATCGCGCTGACGTTGAACGTTGGTACCCAGACCCAGAGCCGGTATCATCCTCTGGTATCCAGTTGCCTACCCCTCCCTTCACTAGCCCCGCATCTTTGCAAGGGATGTCGATTGCCAGTTCCAGCTCTCGTTGCACGGCCGTTGAAGAACCGTTTGCCACACCTGGACTCAGTACATCCATCAATCTCACCCTCTCCCCAGATGGAAGCTCTCAGTTTGCTTGCAAACGCAAGGCTCCCACTCGTTCGGACTCTCCTGTTCCGAAAGGGAAGGGGAAGGAGAAACAGAGACGCACCAATGATGGTGAACCACTGGAGGGCCGAGAGGATGATTACATAGCCGTCACTGTTGCATTGACGGAGGAGCTGATTGAGAGCCCAGGCGACATTAGTCGCAACTTGGAGGAGGTTTTGATTGACTTACGATACCAACTATTGACCTGCAAACGTTTCTGATTCAATGGACCCTCGTCTTTGTCCCCAATCCCCATAATTATCATATGTCATATGTTAACCTATCTACATCTGTGCTACATCTGTGTCTTTATTACGAGTGCTACTTTTTTTTTCGGCGACACTCTCCATCAGAATATACAGCAGAAGCACCGGCAAGTACTCTTAAAAAACCGCAATTTATGGAAACTGGAGTGGACGGCACAGCCCTCACACGATGGCAGCAGAAGTAGAAGTAGAAGTGGAAGTAGGCAGGCGTTGGGCAATACGGGAGGATGAGAATACGCACAAAGCCTCTGTCCGGAAGGTCGAGGAGGAAACTCTCAACCCCGCTGAGAATTTCGAGACAGGATCCCATGCCCTTTGACTCAGGTGCCCACAAACATAGACCCTATTGTCATGATGTGGTTCATTGTCACTGGAATGGAACGTCAAGATCGCAGACAAGTAAATGATGTGGATACTCAAGGGCCCTCTCGACTGCAGGACCCAAGTGGATCCGCGTAAACGCAGTTCATTCCAGCTGGAGAGCGGCGTAGACAATCCCAACCAGGGGTCTTTACTGCACCCTACTTAACACTACAAAACGTAGAGGTATGTCCTGCAACAGCCCACCTTCCTCTCCTCATTGATCATGTTCCATAAAGGCCAAAAATCCTTCAAGACGTCAGATCTCAACAACCGAAGGACGCTCTTTGATGCTCCGTCGTTGATCATTCCACCTGGGATCTCTCCTAGCCGAACGTCTGTCATTGCAAGTGGCCAGGGCCTTGTCACCAAGCAGGTGGTCGACGGACTGGGCCTGCCAAAGAGAAAACCCGTGGACCAAGCTGGCTCGGCTCAGAGTCGGAGAGCAAAGAGGCGGAAGAGGTTCTACACCTCCCAGGTAAGCGCAGCATCTTTCTAGCTGTTGGTTGAAGTTCTCATATCACAACAAGGGTCAATCCGTGATGCTCTCCCGATTTCGAGAGCCTGCCAACATGAAAATCCTGATCGAGGCGATCATGGGACAAGAATTTCATCCATTGACAGGAAGGACTTGCTGTGCGGAAGCAACGACTCGCACTGTTTGCTGTTTGGACTGCACCGTAACTGTCCCGACCTGCACTGCCTGCTTCCTCGCCGCTCACCGCCTGTTGCTGTTTCATTGGGGCGAAATATGGAACGGACGCTATTTCGAACGTAAGGAATCTCACGAGCTTGGCGTCGTCTTTCACCTCGGCCACAACGGAGACCGCTGCGAATCGGTTGCACCAGACTCGATCCCTGTCAACGTTACCGTGGTTGACTGCAATGGCATTCATACGGTGAAGATCATCTATTGCCAATGCCCTGGCCACAGTGGGCGCTTCCAGCAAGTGCTCAAGGCTCGCTTGTTTCCAGCCACAGTTGACCTCCCTCAAACCCTTTTCACATTCGACTTGCTGAAGGACTTCCATCTTCACACCCTTTCTTCGAAGAAGACCGCCTACGATTACTTGTACGCACTACGGATGAAGACAGACAATGCTTTCCCACAGGATGTCAAGGTATTTTTTTCTCTCCAGGCCTGCTTTCGTCATGCAGATGCTTATGGTGCCATAGAACCCAATGCAGGAGTTCAATCGCGTGATCCATCTGTGGCGAACGCTTCTTGTTGTGAAGCGATCGGGCGAGTAGCACGAGCTAGGCCGTAGCTTTCCGCTTAGAAAGCCAGGAGCTACGGCCTTTCCTTGCTTTGCGTGTCCAGAGCCAGGCTTCAACGTGGCGGAGGAGTGGGCAGAGGACGAGGACGTGGACGACGAGTTCGTGTGAGTTCCGGCTATTCATCTCGTTTTCGAAAAACACTGGCTAACCTATTTCTTGGGTGACAGGCATCTCGCGACTGCATTCTGGTCGCTCGATGGACACTTTGGGCTGCAGCGGAGACAGAAAATTGATGACCCTGATGACATTTCACTCCTCGAAGGTTCGGCAATGTTCCCGAAGGACGACTGGTTCAACGACATCATGGCCAAACATGGCAAAAGGTCGCCAGAAGTACGACAATTGTTTTTACTGCTCGTGAGATGAAGCTGACATGCCATTCTAGAAATCGAACTGTGCGAAATTCAAAGTGATGGAATTGCAGAACCGGCTAAAGTTCAAGGGGTGTGTCATCTCGGGGGTGGTCGCAGTGCAATGTGCCCGCCACAGAGTCTTTATGGCCGCAATGGATCTCCGTCTAGGGGAAACGTACGTCTTACTGGCATTACATGTTTTTGTGGGGGTACTGATCTGGGCGAACACCATCTAGGCAGATCCACGGCGACCTGGCTATTGCTATTGCAATGCAATTCGTAATGGCAGAGGCCTTGCAGAGGACCAAATTTTTCCAACGCCTCCTAATGATATATGATATCGCGTGTCAGTTCTATGTGAAGCTCCGCCAGCGGTTCAAGGAGTACCTGCCAGAGCTCAGCGATATCGTCGACTTCATGCATTGGCTGGTTGGGAAGATGCACTTGGATAATCACATATCCGCTTGCAAGTATCGTTTCAACCTGAACTACACCAAGGGTTGTGGTAGAACTGATGGGGAGGCGATTGAGCGAACATGGGCAGAGCATAAGCAGTCAGGGGGCAGTACCAAGGAGATGAATCACGGTGGTAGACATGACGCCATTATCGACTTCTGGAATCATTGGAACTGGACGAGATTGGTTCGAATGAGTGAGTTGCGTTGAGAGCTTTTCTTTGAACATTTTACCGATTACATGTCATGTGTCGTTACAGTACACTTGCTCAAGACAAAAATCATCAATGGGCGAAAGAGAATCATCGAAAGAGTTGATTACTACATGCGGCTGACTGTAGCCGCTGGAGAGGAGAGGGTCAAGCGCTGGGAAGCCATGTCAACCAAACCCGTCTACAACCCGGTGATGAAGGAAGTCACCAGCGTATACTGGTATGATGAAACCCTCTGTCAGTATAAATTGCCCCGATCGTGATCATTATGCTGACTCTGGTGTATTGGCCAGTGCCGTCCCAGGAATTGGTACTCAACTCGCTCCTGGAGAGGGAGAGAAAGCAAGAAGAGCGAGAGGAGGAAGGTTGCAATGGAACGGAGGCCGTGGCATTCATCAATCAAGGCTTGAAGCTCGAATCTCTTCAGTAAGCACTCTTTCCTTTCCCAAGGGCCGCAGTCTGATCGTTTGCTGTAGGCTTGAGATCAAACGCCTGGTCAAAGCGGCTGAACTGACGCCAGAGGAAGTGGTGCACAAGAGGGATTACCTACGAACTCGCATGAAGCCATGGCAAGAGCTACAGTCAGACTACATGCCAGATTTGCGTAAACAGGAGACCGAGAAGGAAGTGGTCTTTGCGGAGGACCAGGAACTGTATATGCCATCATCCCCACTAAACAGCCACTATGCCCAGTCTTCTTTAGGCGAGATCAAGGCAGATCTCCGCAAGGGCCAGGCATATGAGACTGTGTCGGAGCTCAAGTACACTCTATCGCACACTGCCGCTCTAGTCAGAACCAAGGTCAAGCAAGCACGAGGGGCCATACCAAACACCAGGGCCAAGAAGTTCATTCGTTGAGTAGCAAAAAACCGTGACATGATGACGGAAAAATATAGGAGGGCTCGGGAGCGGTTGATCAACCTGAAGGCGACAAGTGGGGATGATAAGAGCGACTTCCCCCCCTTGCAGGATACCGATCTTTCTCGGCCTGGCGCGGAAGGGAAGGATGCGACCCTGGGAGACAGCTCTACGGAGGTGGGGTGGGTCTGGAGTAACGAGGTGTTCAGTCAAGAAAGTCTCCGGACGGAAGCACAGCAAAAGAAGATTGCGGAGGAGCGTAAGTGTAGCTCTTGGGGTATCATAAGCGCAGAAACCTAACGTCTCTCTCTATCTTTAGTTCAAAGAGTGCCTTGGTTTCGTGCGAAAGCGGATGCGCAGCGGTGGATCGAGGAGGTAGAGATTCTGGAAGAAGAGTTCCGAAGGATGATCGCAGGATGCAATAAGATGGGAGAGGTGTGGCAACGAGCCGCAGAGGGAACTGAGGGTCGGGGTTCAGGCCACATCGCTTATGCCCACCAAAAGTCTGACATGTTCCGCCGCATGTCAGACAAGGCCCGTGAGGTTTTCCAGAGCGAGGGGGTGGGTGGGGGTTGGCCAGAAAAGGGAGAAAGCTTGATGGCGTACCTAAGGAGTTGTCGCCCAAAGATGACGGTTGATTGGGAGGTCCTCAGTGGGCGTTCATTGGAATCGGCTCTGCAGGAAACTCCGGGCATCTGTCACAACGATGGGTCATCTTCGGACTCTGAGATTGGCTCAGGCGAGGAGTAGGGAACAGTAAGTATGTTTCGTTATAAAACATCCCATCCTGAGTCTTACTGCTCATGTAGCGCCTTGGAAAGATAACAATAACACTTGATACGGCTGTCGCTGTGGACCTTACCCCTGTTGTGAATTGAGATTGTTCGCTTTGACCTCCACATGAACGTGAATGCGTTGCTTTGGCTACGTGGGCTTGGAGATAAGATCGAGAAATTGGAGATAATGATTGCCAAGGGCACCCGTTGCGATTAGCGTTGATCGATCTTCCGTGGGTCCAATCGGAATTGCCAGTGCTGCAGTAAAGGCTAACATGTTCCATTCAGCCCGTATAAACTAGTGATCGTGAATGGAAGGTGATGATTACAATATCGACGGCACGAAATTCGCTACGGATACATCAAGAAACGGGTAACGAAGGATAACAATACATCAAGAAAGGCGACACGAGACGGGGTGAGGATTAGGTGGCGGGGGTATTCGAGATGTTCTCCTTCGCTTGTTTTATCAACGGCATAATCACCTTCTGGACGGCGTCTGTTATCAGGAAGATTTCCTGATGGACACACCCACAGTCGGTACAGGTCTTTCGCGGCCTTGAGACGCATACCTTCTCCAGTTCGATGTGGACAAGACGTTCTAATGAAAGGTAAGTTGCTCTTTCGGTCACGAGCGAAAAAACCTGGCTCACCGACGCCATGACAGTCGTCAACCCAGATCGGCACAAACCATTCGTGGCTCTGGGACCGACATTGGTTCTTCCACTCACGTTGCCGACGCGGGGGATTTGATGTGCGTCCAACCTTATACGCGGATGTGTTGCGGAGATCGCAGTCAGCAGTGTCGCTGAAATTAACACCGTCAATCCGGAAGACATAAATGAAACCGTCTGGTCCGCGAATAGAAATGTGTCTCTCGATGGTGGTGTGCGTTTGGAGCCACAATCGAAGGTCTAGCATGAATTCAGTAGTGAACGTTGAGAGTGACCCACTAACTGACTCTCGTCGTCGAACGACGCCGCAGTGCAGATGGATTGGTAGGGAAAGTCGGGATTGATGGAAAAACAGACAATGCTGAACGGTGGCGCCACTGTCGCACTCATAGCTTTCGGTTGCGAGGATGGACGTCGAGGATTGGGTCTATTTTGTCTTGTCAAATGTAGGGTCACGCTGGTGATTCCGGTGGGGATGGAGCACAAGGGGATGGCCGCCTCTAGGCGAGTAAGGTCAGTGCTATTAGGCGCAGAGACGTTTGGACACTCACCTTAGCCGTCCTCCCCAAAATCTCAAAATCGTCCCAATGAAAGGTGTGCGAGGTTGCGCCGAAGGAATCGTCGGTTTGGTTTGAAGTACCCTGCAGCTGTACTGATGATAGAATTTCAGATAGGGAATCGAGGAGGGGATCAGGAAGGAAAAATACTTACTAGAAGCCCCTGGGAGCACACAGGGGCAAGGGAGGAGGAAAGTTGAGGCAGGATGAGCACTGATGGGATGGTGGTAGGGAAGGAAAGAGAAACAGGTCAAATTTCCCGGGCATGTAAGCAAGTATTCATTGCTTCTCGCACTGGATGCTTTGTTGTCAACTGATTGTCGTTTTACTTAGACTCTCACAGCGTTCCCTTTCGATTCTGTAGCAGACCATCGGTATGCACTCAAAAATATGTTTTGCGAGAGGTTGGACGGCCACAATCAAAACGATTGCGTGTCGTTCGATTCGCTGCTTCAGACTCACGTCTTTGCAGTGCAGGACACCATAGTTCAACGTGAAAGTAAGGTATGGTTATTGAGTTGTATGTATTAATATGTACCGCTATGCGAGTATGGATGAGTTTTGTGAGTTTTATGTACGTTGAGCCCTTTGAATCCACCCCGGTTCCGAAGCAACTGCTCCGCGTCTGACTTCCCCGGCTCGACCGACATTCCTCCATATCTGCAATTTCCTGACCTTCCGGCACGCACACCTACAGGTCCCCGAAACGTTCTCCTGCCAAACAGCTGAAAGCCCCCGTATTGATCAACAGGACTCTACTTCTGAGTCTTTCGGCCAGCGGATTCCCGTAAGACTGCCCCAGCATCGTCGCTGGGAGACCGAAGCACACCATCGTCTGCTCGCGAATGGAATCATCTTGATGGTGTCGGATGGGCTGCAGCGTAAGGTCTCGCATCGTGCTGGGGTTCTGGTATGAGTTGGAAGGAGGCTGGGAAAGGATATAGGGTGCATAAAACATTCAGTTGGATCGATATTGAACAATTGCTATTCAATTTTTAGCACGCTTTTGAGGCAAAGCAACATGGAAAGACTGACTGGTGCTGCTACCATCATTTCCTCGCTCACCCAATGCGGTTTGCCCATTTTCAGTCGATTCGCTCTACCGCAAGGATCTGAGAGCCAAATCTACATGTTCCACCTCTACCCAATGTCCCTCATGGGGGCCGATGCTGTGAAAGTGCGGAGCGTTGCAAATCATTCGGATCGTATTGACAGTGTATCGAGTGGGAGCCTGTAGGAGCTTGCATGTAGTCCTTGCGACTGGTTGTGGCCTTCGAGCGCTGAGAGGAATGTCGGCCTTGAAGTAACTTGGTCGAAACCTGTGCCGGCTATCCTCGCGTATCTTTGTACTGAAAACATGATGAGTTCTAGCCCATCTGTAGAAAAATCGTACTCACATTGATACTCCCAGGACCGCAGCGTTGCTGGCTGGAACAACTGTAGTTGTCTGCCGTTCGATGTTGTCGTGGGTGGCGAGATTTGAAGGGGGGGGTGCTCTCTTCAGTGTTGACTAGGGTGGGTGACCATGCGTCGACCGACTCATACACTGAAATCAGACCAACCTCTTCTCGCCTCGTCATCCCTATTTCGCTACTCTGCCCATATATAGGTCCAAGCTGGTGGTTGAGCGACCTTCCGAGCGCGTATTCTCTTATCTGGAGTAGGTCTTGGGGTCGCATGTGGGATTGGTGGGACAGGTGAAGTTGGATCTGGTTGAACAAGATGTTGTGGACTGATTTCTTTGCGATATGGCACTGAGATGTGTGGTATGCTTGACGTCGTAGGATTTCCTGGACGCTGAAAGGTTCCTAGCAATCGATATTGAAGGTGGAAGAAGAAGAAGCGACATGTTGGGGCAGGATGAAGACGGATGAGGACGGAGGAACGACAGAAGAGTGAATGAATTTTGTGTCTGCCTGGCAAAAGATAAATGGCGAGAGAGTTGAGCTTGTTGCTGCTTTCGACGGGCGGCCTCGATGCTGGTATTCGAACTTCCAGAGAGAGTGGAAGGTGGAAGGGGTTTGAGTGTGAGAGAATACGCGTGGTGTGCAGACTCACATGTGCCGGTCCGCTTCCGGCCCATTGGGGACGCATCGGACTTTGGCGGTACCTCCGCAGTCAGGAAATACAGCAACTGGGGTCATATAATGGGGTGTAAATGCCATGGGGGTTGGTAGCGACTGCATACATGTTTGAATGGTTATATATGTGAGTTGTACAAGCCCGAGGGAGAGTGACCAAGTGGGGAAGCATTTAAACGTGGTGTGATCGCACTTGTGCTTTGTTATTTAATTATTTCACATTTTACCCTTGGCAGAAGCTCAATTTTGAGGCTGGGTGGATCTAGCAGCTATCTGACTCAAACATAGGAAATCTTTCATTCTCTCTCTCACCATCCTCAACTCTTATCGTATGCCATCACAAGGAAAATGGACCTGTACGGTCTGCAATCGCGAAATGAGTCCGGGAAGTAGACTGGCGCATCTTCAGGGTTGAAAGCACCTGGTGAAAGTTGCTCAGTGGTCTAATAGCAATAACGGTCTCGTTATCCACGATCAAGGTGAGAATCACCGTCATCAACTTACAATGGTCAGGGAATTATCATCAGGCTGACCTCGACACCTTAACGTTGCCAGCCACAGGGAGTGAAGCTCTCGGACAGCTTCAAGCTACAAACGTGTACAAGATGCGTTATGAGAACAAGAAAGCAGCTCATCGTGTAGCATTGACTACGTCTGCACCGCCATCAGGCCTATTGCCTCCAGTTTCTCTGATTCACCAGTCGACGATGTCCAGATCATCTCGACACCGTCGCTGCCAGCCCCAAAAATGTTGTTTGTTCTCTCGTTTGAATAGTAGCTGCATCAACTCGATTCTGATTTGCTTTCCTTCCAGCTCAAAGTCATCACCGACACCCCCAAAGCGCCTCATCTGGAAGTGCCCAACCTGTAACATCGAAGTGGTGATCACAGATTTACACCAACATCGGCAGAGTGAGACTCATATCGCAAAACTCACAGAACAGACAACGGTTTCGCCCTTTCAACAGTGGATTTGCAAGCCATGTGGCTCTAGAATGAGTGCTCGGTATCGTGAACAGCATCTTCAGGGGAACTGACATAAATGTGTTATCGCGTGGTTGAACACGATGGCGGACTCGGGTTTTTGGGAGTGTAACATCTGCTCGGTGAGTATGAATGTGAGCCATCGGGAGGGGCATTTGGAGGGAGAGAGGCATGCGGACGTGCTCGCTCGAGGCCTTGGTGCAGGAGGTTCTGGAGGCGGGGGTAGTGGTGGTGGTGGAGGCAGTGGTGGAGGAGGCGGTGGAAGAGGTGAAAGGAAAGTGCCAAAGATATCACAGTATCAATCTCATTGTTGGCTCCGAAGCTGAGGCGATACTGGATGAACTCAGAGAGTTAGGCTGTGGAAGGATTCCTGGGGGAGGGGGGTGTAGTTCTGGTGGTGACTATGGTTATTGGGACCTGGATGGAGGATGGTGAGAATATGTCCACTGGGCCAGGCCCAGTGCATAGACGTGTTTGGAGATCGATAAGGACCGCGGTGCTTGATGTTCAGTAGTTTTTACTCAACTTTACTACACATTGAACTCGATTGACAACATCTTCGTGCTGAAAGATCACCATAAAGCTCGGGTAACAGCTGGCGGAGAAGGTGTGGCAGCGGGATGGATCATGACATCGACATGCCACTCAGCAAGGATTTAAGGTGAATTTCGTATTTCTCTCATTCATAGACCAGAACATATCATTGCTCAAGACGAGATCGGCAAAAACGGGACAATAGAGTGTATTTGCTGGGGGTTATACGGGGGTTATACGGATTCTGTACGGACGGGTCGGAGCTATGTATAGACAGATGAGGTCGTCAAAATTTTACAAGCATTAATGGCCGTGTGGGTGCCTCATATCTCGAGAAAAGCATGTTGAACATGATGAATATCATGTGATACACTGTTGACATGTTGTTTACGTGTCACACTATTTATAGAGCTACGCCTCTAGAACACTTGCGTCCTCATGCAAGTACTACATCTCTGTCTACGTATCTTACTACGTACATATAGTTTAATCATATATGACACTATAGACAGTCGCTATCCAATAGCATAAGTAGAGCCTCCAATACATGAGGCAAACACGACTATGCTCACCAAGCATACTACCATTCATGGTAGAAGTACTTACACAGTACTAATGTCTTTTACGCCTTTAGGGCCGAATATCTACTTCTAGTAGTAGTTTCAGTTAGTGTAATACTCATTACATGTACCAGAAACTTATGTATAAAAGACTGGACGAAAGGCCTTAAGCCTAAGGATAATCTATTCGATTATCACCTCTTCTCAAGCATCTCAAGACTACAAGAACACTCTGTGTATTACCCATGTGAGGTTTACTTCGTTATACCCACTGTGCACTTTAACTATGCTGGCTCATCAGGTTATGGGCCCCGCAAGCAGTGGTCAGGTCGATGTTATGATCGGAGTAGCCTAGCTCCCGTGTGTCGCCACCATCCTAGCGGATGACCTGTAACCTACATGGGTTATGGAAGTCTCTAGCGATGTCGGGCTTGTCATTGTCTGGTGTCAAGGTCAAGGGTTGTTAGTTCCCTTTACACCTATCCACTATGTCCCTGTACTGTTGCATGTTGCACGAACGCATGTACATACTGTCTTGGCTTCATCTTCTTCGGCATAGACCTATCCGCGTAAGTGGCTCTGTCTCCCTGCTGATAACCCGGATTGGGCTTTGATCTTATATTATCACTGCCTAATGCCGATGAAAACCAATGGTTGGCGATGATCCTCACCATGAGGCATCGTTTAGGGGGTCTATGGGGTTGTGCTTATAAACCAACTCGCCATGATTCCTGACGGTCGAAAGACCGGGCATGACATACATGCTGGGAGATTTGATCTCCTTACAACTAGGTTTTGATACTATACAATTTTACGGTATCACATGGCCATTTTAGTATGTACAGGGACTCCCCTCCCGATGACCCCTCTCTTCCACGTTATTGTTAAACTCTAACTCACCTATGATTGCTTTCTGGACACCGACATGCCTAAGGCAGAGGGTGCATGAACTCAATTCATATGGATGACTAGGTTTAATAATAACTTTCTATGGGTCATTCGGACAGTATGAGCTGATCACTCATACTTTTGCTAGTCTGGGATTGAGACCAGATAGCATGATGGGACACCAGACACCGATACACACTGGGAACGTTGTAAGACCCTAGCAAACGGGCAGGGCTTCGTAACCAGATTAACTCCCCTGCACTACCTGCACGCGGTACACCCCATGATCTGCTTGACGCATACAGCCTGTTAAAAGTCCTAGACCTTTGGAGCATTTCTCGGTGTGCATCGAACCCTATTTATTTATGGGTGCTTCTCAGAAGCCTTCGTCAATTGACACTCTCTTGGCTCCACCCTTCTATATTTGAAGAGTATGCTCACGGGACTTTTGGCAGACCTCAATATGTCTCAATCAGGATCTAGGTCTGCTTCTCATTCCCCAAGTGGTAATCCCCCAACGACGTTTGTTCGCAATACGCCGGGATATACTCTAGGAACAGAAGTAGAAAATTCTGTAGAAGTTTTTAACTACAATACGGAACCGTTGTACTCTCAGGTTGCGGACAGCAACTTTCCTGCTGGGTCAGGAGGAATTAGTATCATTCCAGTTTTGCTAGATGATGGTTCGAATTTCGAAGATTGGTACCGATTACTTGAGGGTTACCTCTATACCCAAGGCATACCTCAAGTCTTGGATGAAGTAATGCCTGAACAAGGTTCTCCTGCTACTTCAGCAGAAACCACCGCTCTAACCGAGTGGACTTCAAGGCGTAACAAAGTAATTGGTATTATCAAAATGCGAACTCGTCATGCTCACGACGCGCATGTTGAAAAAACTTCGGTAATTACGACCATATCTAATCTCAAATCTATGTTTGGAGTTCAATCTTCTTCAAAAATGATGAATCTATATACGGATTTGCATAATGTCCAACTCCCTGAACACCTTAATCCAGTCCCAGGGATCAGTTACATGTTGACTGTTCGGGACCAACTTAAGGATCATGGAGTAAATATTGAAGACGATGTGCTGTGCTTAATGATCACAGCCAAGCTTAATGAAAAGCGCTGGCAGCTCTTTAAGCAGCAAGTATCCCGTATGAAGAAGGAAGAACTTAAACCTACCGATTTGATTGCTGCAATTACGAATGAATGGAATAGAAGGAATGGAATTCATTCTGGTCCTGCTGCCTATACCGCCCATAACGCCAAAATTTCTGGTGTTAATAGATTTAACTCTCCTCCCAAATGGTCTGATCAATCTCGTTCTGGTACTTCTACGAATCAAAAGAAGAACAATAATAAAAATAACAACCAGAACCAGAACAATCAGAACCAAGGTGGATCTTCTCCCAAGAAAGGGAAGAAGAAAGGAGGAAAGGGCAAAGGAAAAGGCAAAGGAAAGAAGAAGGATACTCAAAAAGGGGGGCAACAATCGCACACTGCGGTACTTGAACCTTCTGAGAAACCTTCTGAATACCAGAAACGAATTAATGCAGTAAACGAGCAAATAAGCTCAGTTTTTGAACGTGAAATGGCTGGGCCAGTAAATGTTCATATGTCCTACCACTACCCCACTGGTAGCACATCTGCACCAAACCCATTCCAAAACACGTATGATCTTCAACAAGCACGCCTAGAGGAGAGAATCGCTGCTGACAGAGAAGGTTGTCCTGAACAACACATTTCTGTTCAAGAATGGAACAATAGACGAACTGTTCAATTAGATGAACAGGTTCGACAAGTAGAAGAAGCTATCGCTTCGGCTACTACTTCCAATTCATACATAGACAGCGATGGAGATGAGATACCATCTTTGGTGTACATCTCTGATACTCCAACAGAACCTGATAGTGACTCTTCATCTGATCATTCATCAAATGATAGTCATACATGTTCTGCATACTCTTATGGCGCACATAGTAATGAAGAAATTATCTTCACAATGCCACAACGAGAGGCGACACCTAATCATACTTCACCTGCAGACAAAGTTGACTAAGGTGAGAATCTCGAAGCGGCACCACCCACACAAGAAGACATACGTGTAACAGTTTCAACACCTCCTGATGATTATGGACCATGGGCAGATTCTATGTTTCCGAGGAACCACGCCGATCTTGTTCATTTGTTCAGACCAGAAAACTATTCTCAAGATGGAGATGACATAACAAAGCCACCTCTCATCAATAGAAAAGTTGAATAGCGATTCTTACAAGAATATAAAGAACAACATGACAACATGATGCGACGAGTTAACTTTAGGAATAATAGACCACATATAATAAATGGGATTAGACTCCCAATTCCTGTCGTCGAAGAATTCCGAGACTTCGGAGATCAGACGACTAACGACATAGCATTGAAGGAATCCATGATCAGAATGCGTTACAGATTAATACGCAATTCACCAGACCATAATCTTTGGATCTGGATTCTGATCAAGACCAGAGAATATGTCGTTATGTATGCTATTAGAAGAGATGCAGTGCATAACATGACACCTCGTCAAGCACTTCATGAATTGCGCATACAACAAAGGATATTACATGTGGAAACAGTAGAAGATACCAAGTTCACGCTTCATTACGAATACCAAACCTGGAACCTTCAACACCTATCAACGGTTATAGCTGAAATCAATAACAAAA
Organism: Marasmius tenuissimus; assembly: GCA_029532415.1. NCBI lineage: Eukaryota > Fungi > Basidiomycota > Agaricomycetes > Agaricales > Marasmiaceae > Marasmius > Marasmius tenuissimus. The sequence continues at coordinate 5,862,654 of JAQOTA010000050.1, read as the reverse complement.
ATTGGATCAGCACCGTTGAAGATTTTGTTCAACGAGAGTAAAACCCCCGTTCAACTTCAGTGGATGAAGCATTCCGAGTCAATAAGAAGAACTTCACACTTCCTATACAAGTGTTGAATCCTATCTTCTGGCATTCGTTAGTAAAGCTTGGTCTTGAAGGGAAATGGTTATTCGGAACGACAGACATAAGAGCGAGTCAATTTAGAACATCTCAATGGAGACAACCAGGGTTTAATAGGCGCTGGGTTCGCTTTATCCCTCACCTTAGTCTTCCAGATGTTCATAACTGGCATACGCACTTGTACAAGTGGATGAACAACATTAGAATGTCTGTTCCCATGACTCAGGCTGATATTCCTAGAAGAGAACTTGAGGGTGGTCGCTTCAGTGAACGACCAAGAACATACCCTGGAGATTTCATGGAATTAGCCGAGTCACTTAATCGTTCCAAATCTCCAGTCCCTACTACCCATGAATACATAAATCGCCCCGCAACTACACCACCTCGAGTACGACAATGGCAGGACCAAGTCGTTCACACACCTCCAAGCTCTCCCGAATCTTTTTATGGCATACAATCCTTAGAGGAGGATTACATTGAAGTACCTTCTCGCCCAACCACTGCTCCACCGGATCAACCGGAAAGACTTAGTCTGGTAGATGAACAACCTGAGGTTGACCCCTGGGTTACATCTCCAAGTGATCCCCGAAACTCTCAATTCGAGAATTACGGACCTACAGTAATTGGACTAAGGACCAATGGAATGCCCTTACATGTTGCTAATGGCACAAGTATTGGCAATATTACTATGGTTGTAAATGACAATCAGCCATATCAAGCCACAAGATTCGTTCAATGGCAGAACTATAAACGCCAATTGGAAGCTTGGATAGAAGTTGAAGACGCCGCTAATCAACGTTATCAAGAAGAACTCAGAACAAGACGAGAACATCTTGTTCGCCAAACATTCCAGAGTCAGAATCAAGAACCGCTTCAATGGCATGAACGGTACTTTGATGATGGTGACTATGGAGATGGCCTTAAAGGAGTTGATAATGATTGGGCTGAAAGCAACAATTGTGGAGACTGGCAAGTTTTTCAAAGTTCTAATAGTCAAACTTTCACTAAATCCTCGATGCAGAACTATCATATCCTAAGGAACTCAGTACCAAGGAAATGTAGTATTTCTTCTGTATATGCAACGACGAAATATAAGTCATTTTCTGCTGCATTTTCGAGTGATTGTGAAGTGAGAAATACGCAAAATGCTTGGCTACTTGATAGTGGAGCATCTGCGCATATGACTCCGTATAAAACGGATTTCTCAGACTATCAAACTTTAGAAATGCCAATAGGTCTTACTACATCAGCGGGTAATAAAGCAAATGTGCAAATAGTAGGCTATGGTACTGTCCTCATCCGACACACCAATAGCGCAGGAGTGACGCAAGTCACAAAGTTATACCCAGTGATGTATAATCCCGACAGCCCACATTGTTTAATCTCTAGTGGGAAGTTCCGGAGTATAGGTTACTATACTTTACTGGACTCTCCAGAGACTTCGATCCGGAGCAAGAAAGATGATTCTCTTTTAATGAGCTTTTACCCAAGCCATAAAGATGATCCTTTACGATGGATGAACGCGAAGGTTCTTGTGGGAGAAACTTCCTTCACATCCGTTGTATCTTTCAATACTTCTGAATTATGGCACAGACGTATGGGACACTGTGATCCCAGAGTCTTAGGAAAATTAATGGATAATGTTAAAGGGCTTCCAACGAAGTTGGTTACTTCGAAGGGAGAAACAAAACCATGCCGAGGCTGCGCCAAAGGCAAAATGGTTGCGAAATCGTACCCTTTATCCTCTAAACGAGCTAAGGAGCCTCTTGAGCTTGTGCACAGTGATTTGATAGAATATCCAACTCGCTCTTATTATCAAAACGAATATGCATTAACTTTATTCGATGATGCAACATCATACGGATGGGTATATCCAATTCGTAAAAAGAGCAATACAGATCAGAAATTGCGCAATTGGCTAGCTCTTGTAGAGCGCCAGACTAATAAAAAGGTCAAAAGTGTGCATTTCGATCGAGGGGGAGAATTCTTTTCAAATGAACAATGGGACTGGTATAACTCTCTAGGAATATTTCCACAAAGAGGTTCTCCCAATGTGCATGAACAGAATGGACGAGCAGAAAGATTTAATCGTACAATACGAGAAAAATCTGAAGCTATGCGCTTTCAGGCTTGTGCGCCTGAAAACTGGTGGGAATTTGCAATTTCCACAGCCGTCCATATCTATAATAGAACTCCTATTCGTTCGAGGAAATACAGAACTCCAGTTGAATTGTTTGAAGATAAGAAGCCTGATGTTTCATACTTCAGGACGTTCGGATGTGGCGCATATGCATACATACCAAAACGTAAAAATAAGCTTGCTCCACACTCCGAAGCAATGATCTTCATTGGTTACGAGAGCGGATCAAAAGCTTATCGATTCTTTCGAACAACCAACAATTCTGTATACATTACTCCACAAGCAGTTTTCGATGAGAACTGGTTTCCTAAATGTCAGAAAGAAGTGCCCGGATCCATAGAGTTTGATAAAACCGACAAACCTGTCCGGTCTATACCCTTTCCAACGTACCCGTATGATGGCCACGAAGATCATCACAATGATGATGATTTCTTCAATCCTCCACCTCCACCAGGATCAGATGATGACGATCATCAGCCTGGGGGAGATCCTCCCTTGGATCCTATCCCGGATGATAAAAGCGATGATGTGCACAACGGCAATCATCCAAATACTGACGGATTCGGATCACCGAAAGGCTCCGATCACAATCCTAATCAGTATGGTCCGGATCCACGGTCTGCTGGTTCTTCTGGTTCGACAAATCCATTTGGATTTCGCCAAGCTGACTATGACGAGTGGGAGAACTTACGAGCTCCTCCACCAGCAGCTGTCAGAAGAAACCCCCCAAGAAATAGAGTAACTCCCAACCGTCTGTTTAATGTTTACGGAAATCGACATCCTACTGAGATCGAACACGATATCGAATCTCAAGCACGCTGGCAAAGTCAGATTAATCTGACAAATGAACCTGAAACAATACCAAATAGGGTTCCTGATCCAGCCGCTCCTATGGACACGGATGATAATATTAGCGATCTTGCTCAGCAAGGGGGAGAAAATTACTTGGTTTACTTGCTGAATAACGGTCATCAACTATATGGTCTTCAAGCCAGTAGTTATGATAACGTTCGTGAATGGACATACAAACAAGTCCAGAAGCGTCCTAAAGATGAACGACCATCTTGGGAAGCAGCATGCAGACTGGAATTACAATCACTCAAAGATAGAAATGTCTTTGATGTGGTAACACTACCCAAAGGCCGAAAAGCGGTGAAATCCCGCTGGGTATTTGACATCAAGTCTGATGGCCGTAAGAAGGCAAGACTTGTTGCGAAAGGATTTTCGCAGAAACAAGGGATAGACTATAACGAGTTGTTCTCTCCTGTAGTACGATTCGAAACCGTACAGCTTCTATTGGCACTAGCAGCGCTTGAAGATTGGGAGATCTCTGCGCTAGACGTTAAAACAGCATTTCTTTATGGTGCCTTAGATGAGGAGATTTACATGGAACAACCTGAAGGCTTCGTTACGGACTCCAGCAAGGTTTGGAGGTTACGCAAAGCATTGTACGGATTAAAACAGGCTTCTCGTGCCTGGTGGCGTCAATGTACTGAATCCATGAAACGTCTGGGATTCAAACATGCTTATCCGATGCTGGCGTATATGTCTTCAACAAGAATGGCAATATGGTCATTGCCGTCATTTATGTCGACGATGCTTTATTTATGGGTCCTGATCGCAACCTTGTCAACAGACTAAAAAGCGAATTCATGAAAATCTGGGAATGCCGAGATCTAGGCGAGCCAACAGAATTTCTGTGAATGCGAATTACTCGAGATCGGAAGAATCGCAGACTGATCCTTGATCAGCGAGACTATCTTGAAAAGATAATTCGTAAATTCGGAGTTCTGAACGCCAAGACGGCATATACGCCTTTGCCAGAAGGCTATAACCCAACCCAAAACCAGGGGGAGGTTAATCCCGAGATTAGGCATAGATTCCAATCAGTTATCGGATCATTACTTTACTTGGCTCTCGGAACAAGACCAGACATATCCTTTGCTGTAATCAAGATGTCACAGTATGGAGCTAATCCTAATCAGGAACACCTCCAGAAGGCACTTTACATCGTGAAATACCTTGTTCACACTGCAAAGTACGAACTCATTTACGATGGTAGATCCAACCAAGGACTACTTGCCTTTGCTGACTCTGATTGGGCAACTGATAAAGATGATCGTCGATCACAGACTGGATACATCGTAAAGCTTGCCAATGCACCAGTTTGCTGGGTCTCTCAGAAACAGAAAACAGTTGCATTATCATCCACAGAAGCAGAGTATATGGCTCTATCTGACTGTACACATCAGGCTTGCTGGATGAAGTCGTTATTGAACGAATTGAACTTCCCTATTCGATCAGTTCCATGTGTTAGCGACAACCAAGGCACTATCTTTCTCAGCAGCAATGAAGCTACTGATAAAAGAACAAAACACATTGACAATCAATACCACTTTATCAGGGAAGCAGTGGAACACGGAAAGACTCAAATCTATTTCGTTGAAACTGCTAAACAACCTGCTGATCTTCTTACGAAGAATCTTGGGAGAACAAAGTTCGAATTGTTCAGGCAATCTTTAGGATTGACATTTCACTAGTTCCATGATCGCATGATGAACTTAGTGAGGGGGAGTGTTGAACATGATGGATATCATGTGATACACTGTTGACATGTTGTTTACGTGTCACACTATTTATAGAGCTACGCCTCTAGAACACTTGCGTCCTCATGCAAGTACTACATCTCTGTCTACGTATCTTACTACGTACATATAGTTTAATCATATATGACACTATAGACAGTCGCTATCCAATAGCATAAGTAGAGCCTCCAATACATGAGGCAAACACGACTATGCTCACCAAGCATACTACCATTCATGGTAGAAGTACTTACACAGTACTAATGTCTTTTACGCCTTTAGGGCCGAATATCTACTTCTAGTAGTAGTTTCAGTTAGTGTAATACTCATTACATGTACCAGAAACTTATGTATAAAAGACTGGACGAAAGGCCTTAAGCCTAAGGATAATCTATTCGATTATCACCTCTTCTCAAGCATCTCAAGACTACAAGAACACTCTGTGTATTACCCATGTGAGGTTTACTTCGTTATACCCACTGTGCACTTTAACTATGCTGGCTCATCAAAGCAGAGAGCATGATTGATGCAACAAAATGCTCCCACATTCTGCATGGGCGAGCGAACATCGCAGATTGAGTAGTCGGTCTTTGATTTTTTGGCGTCTGGCAGCTTAGGGAGGGTCCCTGCGGAAGCTGGCAAACGAGATGATCAGAGAAAAAAGTGTGAAGTGTCTGTGCAAATCGGGCAAATGGACACATTGGAGCACTAAATAAACGGGCCAAATTCCGTATAACACCCAGCAAATACACTCTAATTTCATTAGAATCAATTGTTACAGCAACCCTCTTCAATACAACGTGTTCTATACCCATGAACCACTGGGTATTCCTCAGCTTTCTAGAGTCCAAAACGACAACCTTTCACACGGACACCTCCGCTATATTCCACAACCACCCAAACGCCCAGCTCACGCGACACCTCGATATTTTCCACGAAAAACTCTAAATAGAGTTCGTATAAAATGGCGGCCCAGCGTAATTTTTTCACACATCCCAGCCTTGAACCCGACCATCATCATCTATCGATTTCGACTTCGAGGCTGGGAAATCTAGTTATCACAAACCTCAAAAATTCAACTTTATATTGTAGGTCCTTTCTCATTTGATTATTTGCATGCTTCCAGCTCACCTGCTATCTGCTTCTCGAATTCTAGCCTTATCATCATGCCATCTGAGTTATCTCAAAACAAATGGACGTGTACCGTCTGCAACCGCAAAATGGGGCTGTTGTCCAGGAGGTCGCATCTACAAGGGAAATCGCACCTGGCAAAAGTCGCAGCCTCCACCAATGACGAGCCTCGTTCGAAACTGGAGTATTGGACGTGTACCATATGCGATTGCCATGTGCCTCTTGGAAGTCGGGAGATGCATCTGAAGGGGAAGCCGCATCTGAAGAAAACAGCTTGTACTCGTAATGGAGCATCGTCTTCCGTGGTCCGAGATCCTTCCCCAGTCGTCTTCGAGCCGCCGACGACACAACCATCACAAACTTCCCAGAGGTGGACCTGCGGACCTTGTGGCCGCCAAATGAACGTTAAAAATCGCGAACAACATGTTCAGGGAAAGCAGCACAAGGCCATTGTCGAAGGAAACGGTGTTGGAAACATCACAAACGCGGGCGCAGGGTTCTGGATCTGCACGATTTGCTCGGTTAGGATGAAAGCTAAACATCGAGGGCGTCATTTGAGGGACGATCTGCATGCTACGTGGCTAGCTCGTCGCCGTTCCAACGATTATGATGACGACGACGACGACGACGACGATGATGCTCATGGCCAAAGCAGAGGCGGGAGAGGTGGTGGGCCTGGTACCGGTAGGGGTGGTGGACCAGGTGGAGGCGGTGGCGGGGGTGGACCAAGTGGAGGTGGCGGAGGAAGAGGAGGAGGTCATGGTCAATATAGATACGGCTGGTCGGATAATGATGACGACCTGCTGGCTTTTGTCGCAGAATTGGGGTATGGTAGGATCCCTGGCGGCGGAGGCTGTAGCTCTGGTGAAGACTAATATGTAGAGCGTCCATGGAAAAGGAGCAGGTATTATTGAAAATAGTCATGTATTGAAGTGTATCTCTTTTCATGAGCATTGCAATTGGCCTTTCATATGTGGGACGACGGAATGAGCTCGGATGGCTTGTAGATAAAGAAACACGTACCATCCAAACCCTGATCGAGACATTCCCAATGAAAGAACGAGAAAGACTAGGTCTCGTTGGGCTCTCCTCCAAATACCAATCAACGAGTTGTCAACGAGGTTCCAGGTCCTTCTCTTTCAAACGAACATGCGCAAGGCTCGTCGTCAACCAATCGCAAGGTAAAAATTTTAATCTGCACAGCTCTCCTGCCAACGGGCTTCCAGTCGGTTTCCATTCAAACTTGTGGCTTTGCTGAATCGTATTGTTGAAGAGTCGAAACAACGGGAATGAAGCAGTTCAGGTTGTGTAGGTCCGAAACATGCCACGGTTGCCATGACGGTTGTAAGCATGATTGTTTGTCAGCGCCAACGGTATCGGCCCAACCCCCATCAGCCCGCATGTGCCTCGCCTTTGGCCAGGTAGCTTTTCACTCCTCTTTTCTTTCCCTACAGGAACAATCCAATATGCGGATCCTCAGCACCAGAAAGCTTTGCTTTCTGGACCGAGTGTCGCTTTCATCCGAGTGAATTACACAACAATCTCCAATTCCTTCGAATCATCATGCTCAACCGTTTCGCGAACGACATGTTCAACCTGCTCAATAACCTCGAAGCAGCGCCTCCAAAGCGATAGAAATTGTGGTTGGCGAAGGCCTTGCACTTCCTTTCACTGTCCTTGCTCTCTTACGTGCGGCCTTCCGACATATCAATCGTGTTCATTTTCCTTCAGTTCCAAGGCTGCCATATGACATTGTTTCGAGATCTTAATACTCTCCAGAGGAAAGAGTCTGTTGGACAGGGTACCATCTTGTGGTACAGGTATTGTGACGATGTAACAGAGAGCGACGGGTTATGAACGGAGGTTGCGTAGCTATACGGCAAGTAAAATGCCTGATAGTACCCTTTCGTCCCACTGACATTGCCAAAGGGTAGACATCACCTTCCAATTCAACCTTTGCTCGAAACCTGCAATATCATGAAATTCAGACTATCGTCAACACAGCAACGGCGCCGGGCTCCAGTGTACTGGGCCGTCCTGAAGGCGCCTGTCTTAATATCCCATTTCGTCAACCGTTGTACCTCTTCAATTCAAGAGCCTGGCTTTCTAACCGTGTTACGTCGAGAGACTTCTTCAACTACCATTATGCTACATACCAGTTGTGCTCAAAATGATACGTCTGAAGATTCGGTTCCATAGGCGGCTGCGGGCTGCGGAAGTCCTTGCCGCTTTACCACGAAAAACTCTAATTAGAGTTCACAACGGTATTATAAAAGAGCAACGCAACGTGGTTATACTGCAGGACCCAGCCTTGAACCCGACTGTCACCATCGATTTCGATTTCGAGGCTGGGCAGCTAGCTATCCCTACCGTTGGAAATTTGACTTAATATTGTTCGTATACTTTTCTCTCGCCCAATTCCTGGCATTGCCTTGCACTCTCTAAACCCACTCTTTATGGACAGCTTCCTCGAGCGTCATGGTCCAAGACATGTGGACGTGTACGGTTTGCACACTCACGATGCAAACAGCAAACCAACGCCAACATGTTCGAGGCAAAAAACACAAGAAGAAACTCGCAACGCAACCATCTCCTGTTCAGCCTCCAGTCGTCAATGCCAGTGCCGCCCCGCAGTCAAGAATATGGACATGCGTGTCTTGTAACCTTCGGATGGACATCAACGATAAAGGTCCGCATCTTAATGGCGGAGCCCATCAGGCCCCTGTGGGAGCATCGACTGCAGCCCGCCCATCGGCACCTGTGAAAGTTGAGAAGACCCAGACGAGGGAACGCGGCCTGATCATCGAAGGAAATCTCTCCTTTAAGATGGTTGACCTGAAGGCCGCTGCGGAAGGAGTCACAGTTCATGCGTGGCTCAAGGCCGATGCGGAAGCGAATCGCACTGAGCTGATTGATTGTATTCTAGCTTCGTCCAGAAGAGGACAAACACGTTCTCCGTGGGTGTTTGGAGCACTTTGATTATTCTCCCTCACTGACTGCTCCCTTCCACAGGTTCACCGTGTCAGTGAGCGGGAAGAATCGCACTATCACCTATTATACACCAGTTCATCTCCAGGTCCATGTGTCAACCCGGCACTATGGACATGCCGAGGATCGCCTGGAACTTACATTCGAGGACACTCAATCACGCAAGCAGTTCGTTATTGTACGCACACTCGACCTTCACGTTGGTAGCCAAGAGGACCAAGACGAGTTAAAGCCCAAAGTACCCTACACCCCCAGAGAAAGGAACGCTGTACGCCAACCAGAGATCGAGGTCATTCCCGGGGAGCTTCCACCGCCGTTGAACGCCATTCCGTATGTCGGGCACCTGCCATTCTCCGAGATTCCGTCGAACCTCGTTGGCGATCTGTCCTCGGGTTCTACTAGCGAGATCGTGGGCCGGATGCAAATGCTCTACCTTCCTGCAGTATTCGATAGCACGGGGTATGGGCAGCACTTCAAGCATCTCTTGTGGGCGGAGGAATTTCAAATGGAGTTTGTGTCCTCTTTCACCACTCTCTTCAGCTTCTCTCTCACCTTCGTCACCTTTTCAGACATGACATGAGATACTATGATATCCCGAGTGCGAAGTTGAGAGGTCACAACCAATCGTACTAGTATGTTCGACATGTTCTCTGATTGGTCCAACGTATGCTCATATCTACCTTGTCAGTCTAGAGGTCCCAGGGCTAGCGGAAAAACGCCCCAGTGTGCTTGTTGGTATGCGAGTAATAATGACTGTCGTGTTTACAACCTTTAATCGTATTGTGCAGGCGATAAGATTCTCGTCCAGCCTCACGGAAGTCCCGAAGGACGCTGGTACGAAGGCGGGGTCCACAGTGTGCGAATGGAAGAGGTTGGCATGAAATTCCACCGGAATTTCGTAGCAAAACCTACCGACCGATTCTCGGTCAGGTTCAAACTCAACCGGATTTCGCTTCGACGACAACACAAAGCACTAGATTCGACATTTGTCGAAGAACGGGTTCTGTTCCCTGAACCGGAGCATCTTTCTCTGAACACTGCTCCTCAGGGGCTCCCCCGTCAGACGTTCAATACGGCGATTGCTACCAACCCAAACCAGCTCCAGGCCGTCACCTCGATTGTGCATGCACCCGCGGGGTCTCCTCCGTTTGTGATATTTGGCCCGTGAGTGACCTGCCGAAAGTCTTGGATATGCTCAATGATTGATCGTTCATATAGCCCTGGTACTGGGAAAACCGTCACCCTTGTCGAGACTATACGGCAAATCCTCGCTTCTGAATCCAAAGCTCGGGTCCTTGCCTGTGCCCCCAGTAACTCAGCTGCAGACCTCATCGCTCTGCGCTTGAGAGAGCTGGGCCCAGATGTCCTATTCCGTGCATATGCACCATCTCGTTTCAGAGAGCAAGTTCCCGCCGAGCTGATCCCTTTCACGTACTGCACTCCGAATGGACATTTCTCCGTCCGTGGCTCAGAGCGGGTGGAAGAATTCCGTGTGGTCGTTACGACATGCATTTCGGCGAGCATTGTTTCGGGGATTGGGGTACCCCGAGGGCACTATAGCCATATTTTCGTTGATGAGGCTGGGCAGGCTACAGAGCCTGAGGTCATGGTGGCTATCAAGATGATGGCGGGAGATGAGACGAATGTAGTGGTGTGTGGGGATCCGAAACAGCTGGGACCGATTATCCGGTCGAGCGTTGCAAGGAGGTTGGGGTTGGGAGCGTCGTACATTGAGCGGCTCATGGGGAGAGAAGTCTATGATGAAGTCGAGGGGTATGGCATCTCGTACGTTTGGTTCACGCTCTGCTGTGTGGGGAACAGTAACTGACTGAGCTTTCCGTAGAGTGGTGAAACTCACCAAAAACTACCGTTCTCATAGCGCGATTCTGAGGTTCCCTAACGAGCAGTTCTACCGCGGGGATCTTGAGCCGTGTGCTGACCCCGGCATTACAGACCTCTTCCTCAATTCCACTCATGTCGTGTCTCCGAAGTTCCCAATCGTTTTCCATTCCGTCTTCGGGAAAGACGACAGGGAGGCATCGTCACCTTCATACTTCAATGTTGATGAGGTGACAGTCGTCAAGTCGGTACTCGAGAAGTTGAGGTCCGATCCGCGGATTCGATTGAGTACGTGTGCACCACGTATCGCCCTTCATGTAGCTGACCACTTCTGGGATACAGATGACGACGACATTGGTGTCATTGCCCCTTACCGAGCTCAGGTATTGAAACTCCGAGCTGCGTTCCGAAGCTTGAGTGCTTCGGTGAAGGTTGGAAGCGTAGAAGAGTTCCAGGGACAGGTAGGTCGATTGTTTCATGTCACCAAAAGCTCCCTTCTCATCATGAACGCGATACTTCCAGGAACGCAAAGTAATCATCGTGACCACCGTTCGAAGCAGCCGTGAATTCGTCGACTACGACCTCCGCCACACCCTTGGTTTTGTTGCTAATCCTAGGCGGTTTAATGGTGAGTTGCCATGGTCACTCATTCGCTTCACATCCTCTAATTTGATTATTCTTTTCGCAGTGGCCGTCACTCGGGCCCAATCCCTCCTCGTCATCGTCGGAGACCCCAATGTTCTATCGCTCGACCCGCTCTGGCGCTCGTTCTTGAACTACGTATACGAGAACGGCGGGTGGACCGGACCCGGACCTATGTGGGATACTCGGGAGCAGGTGGACTTTGCTGGTGGCTATGACGTTGCGATTCGAGACCAGGCAAGGGCAGAAATGGAGGCTTTCGATAGGATGATGGAGGGAACGACACCCGATGGAGATGCGGATGGAGGAGACGTCAATGTGGATCAGCCTTGGGGTGAGGCGGATTAACACGACCTTGCGTGTTGGCGGTGTAGTATACTTTGAACCTCGTGCCGTTTACCCACTCTGTATATGTGTAGTATCTATCTTGTAATCTTTCTTGTAGCCTTTTTGATATTTACTTGGCAAGTATCCTTTGTACCGAAATTTATCGGCGAAATTCCTCGCCCCTACTGTACGAGCACTCTTTCTGAGAACCTACGTCAGAGGCGGCAGTGAGTCAGTTTCCACGAAAAACTCTAAATAGGGTTCGTATAAAAAACCAACCCAACGTGATGTCACCTCAGGACCCAGCCTTGAACCCGACCGTCACCATCGATTCATCGCAGAAGCTCGATTTCGAGGCTGGGTGGATCTAGCAGCTATCTGACTCAAACATAGGAAATCTTCCATTCTCTCTCTCACCCCCCAACTCTTATCGTATGCCATCACGAGGAAAATGGACCTGTACGGTCTGCAATCGCGAAATGAGTCCGGGAAGTAGACTGGCGCATCTTCGGGTCGAAAGCACCTGGCGAAAGTCGCTCAGTGGTCCAGTAACATTAACGGTCTCGTTATCCACGATCAAGGTGAGAATCGCCGTCATCAATTTACGATGGTCAGGGGTTTATCATCAGGCTGACCTCGACACCTTAACGTTGCCAGCCACAGGGAGTGAAGCTCTCGGACAGATCCAAGCTACAAACGCGTACAAGACGCGTTACGAGAAGAAGAAAGCAGCTCATAGTGTAGCCTCGACTACGTCTGCACCGTCAGGTCTACTGCCTCCAGTTTCTCCGACTCCACCAGTCGACGATGTCCAAATCATCTCGGCACCGTCGCCCCCAGACCCAAAAATATTGTTTGTTCTCTCGTTAAACGCTAGCCGCATCAACTCGATTCTGATTTGCTTTCCTTCCAGCTCAAGATCATCACCGACACCCCCAAAGGGCCTCATCTGGAAGTGCCCAACCTGTAACATCGAAGTGGCGAGCACAGATTTACCCCAACATCGGCAGAGTGAGACTCATATCGCAAAACTCACGGAACAGACGACGGTTTCGCCCTTTCAACAATGGATTTGCGAGCCATGTGGCTCTAGAATGAGTGCTCGGCAACGTGAACAGCATCTTCAGGGGAACCGACATAAACGTGTTATCGCGCGGTTGAACACGATGGCGGACTCGGGTTTTTGGGAGTGCAACGTCTGCTCGGTGAGTATGAATGTGAGCCATCGGGAGGGGCATTTAGAGGGCGAGATGCATGCGAATGTACTCGCTCGAGACCTTAGTGCAGGAGGTTTCGGAGGCGGGGGCGGTGGAGGCGGTGGAGGCGGTGGTGGAGGAGGCGGTAGTGGAGGAGGCGGAGGAAGAGGTAGAAGGAAGCGCCAAAGCTATTACGGTATCGATCTCATTGTTGGCTCGGAAGCTGAGGCGATACTGAATGAGCTCAGAGAGTTCGGCTGTGGAAGGATTCCTGGGGGAGGGGGGTGTAGCTCTGGCGATGACTATGGTTATTGGGACCCGGATGGAGGATGGTGAGAATATGTCCACTGGGCCTAGCCCAGTGCATAGACGTGTTTGGAGATCGATAAGGACTGCGGTGCTTAATATTCAGTAGTTTTTACTCAACTTTACTACACATTGAACTCGATTGACAACATCTTCGTGCTGAACGATCACCATAAAGCTCGAGTAACAGCTGGCGGAGAAGGTGTGGCCTGAGCGGGATGGATCATCGACATGCCACTCAGAAAGGATTGAAGGTGAATTTCGAATTTCTCTCAGTCGTAGAACCAGGACATATCATTGCTCAAGACGAGATCGGCAAAAACGGGACGATACTCACCTTCTGCAAATTCCTCACTACTCGGCGGTGGCTCTCAAAGTGTATATTCGAGTTGCCAACGAAATTTGGTTTGAACTCGATTGGAATCGGCGGTTACAAACCTAAGTTTCTATACCCATGACCCACTAGGTATCCCTCAGCTTTCTAGAGTCTGAACGACTTCGCCAGAGTAACGACAACCTTTCATGGACACCTCCGACGAGATATTTTCCACGAAAAACTCTAAATAGAGTTCGTATAAAACAGCGGCCCAACGTAACGTTTCCACACATCCCAGCCTTGAACCCGACCATCATCATCTATCGATTTCGACTTCGAGGCTGGGAAATCTAGTTATCACAAACCTCAAAAATTCAACTTTATATTGTAAGTCCCTTCTCATTCGATCGTTTGCTTACATAACCAGCTCACCTCGAATCCTCAGCCTTATCATCATGCCATCTGAGTTATCTCAAACGAGGTGGACGTGTACCGTTTGCAACCGCAAAATGGAGCTGCTGTCCAGGAGATCGCATCTACAAGGAAAACCGCACCTGGCGAAAGTCGCAGGTTCAGGAACTTCCGCCACGAACGGGGACGACAACGTGAATAGTGCCGGTGCGGGGTCACTACCGGGAGTATGGACCTGCACGACGTGTAAATGCCAGATGCCAATCTCATGTCGAGAAACCCATATTCAAGGACAACCTCACCGGAAGAAAGCCTCAGCACCACCGTCATCAGCATCCACCACCGACGAGCTCCGTTCGAAACTGGAGTATTGGACGTGCACGATATGCGATTGCCATGTGCCACTTGGAAGTCGGGAGATGCATCTGAAGGGGAAGCCGCATCAGAAGAAAACAGCTCGTGCTCATAATGGTACTGGAGTGTCGTCTCCCGTAGTCCGGGATCCTTCCCCAGTTGTCCTCGAACCGCCGACGACACAACCGTCACAAGCTTCCCAGAAGTGGACCTGCGAACCTTGTGGTCGTCGGATGAACGCTCGAAATCGCGAACAACATCTTCAGGGAAAGATGCACAAGGCTGTTGTCGAGCTGAACGGTGCTGAGAACGGCACAGACACGGGCACGAGGTTCGTGAAGCTTTGGGAATGTGATGTCTGCTCCGTGAGTATGAACGTTGACCATCGGGAGAGGCATTTGGAGGGCGAGATGCATGCGAATGTGCTCGCTCGAGGCCTTGACGCAGGTGGTCTTGGAGGCGGTGGAGGTGGAGGTGGAGGCGGCGGCGGCGGTCCAGGAAGCGGAAGAGGAGGAAGAAGAGGCCGCCGAGTTAACCCCTACAATGGCCTGACACTCTCTGAAGAAGAGGCAATAATGGAGCGTCTCAAGTGGCTAGGCCGTGGAAGGATCCCTGGAGGAGGAGGATGTAGCTCTGGCGATGACTTCCCAGGAGATTACGATTCAGAACCGCCCTGGATTCTTGATCCCTTCTTTTGGTAGCGTGACGCGTAAACGAGGGTACTAGTATGCATCATCCTTGAACGTTTGAACCTGAACAATGTATTTTGATAGTCCGATCGAAATAAGTATTCTGCTTCGAGATTGAGATTGGGCCCGCATTGATATGGAAATGTAAAAGGCCAATTTTGTTGATTCGTAGAAACCAAAAACCGTATCATGATTGTAGAACAACATCGGCAAAAACAGGACGATGATCACTCGACAACGTCCCATCATCCTGTAACGCCGACAAAACCTTATACCCATCTACTTCCCTACGAAAGGAGTGAGCTCAAGTACAACACCTGCGAAAAAACGACATACCATTCCTTATTACTCCCACCAAACACAAAATCAATCCTACTCCAACTCGAGGTATCCGCGGGCTCGGTAAACCCCGTGAACGTAGCAAAGTTCTTCGAGACAGCTTGACGAGGAGCTTCACCGCGTAGATCGAGCATCTTGAAGTCACCTCCTTCGTTTCCAGTTGAGAACTTTTGTGCGAATGTTGTGTTTATCGCGACGGGAGGTGAAGCGCCTGTTATGATGCTGTATCCGCCAGAGTCGGAACCTGTCGAAGGACTACAGGAGGGAAAGACTCTCAGGAAAGGTAAAGGTTACGATGCGAATCTCATGGCGTACCTGTTGAAATCACCAGTAATGAAAACAGGTCCACCGTTCTGGATAGCCTCGTATTTCGCCCTTGTAAGGAGTAGAGATGCGCCCAACTTGCGCTGGTCGTCGGATTGATCGTCGAGGTGGGTGTTGAGGTATGAGAAGCTCTTCGGGGTGCCTGGTGCGGGGTTGTTCACGTTGAATCGTGCGGCGGTGCAGATACGGATAGAGCCAGCGCCTGGAAATTTGGATGGTTCGAAGGGCGTATTCCTGTAGGAAAGGTTAAATGGGAGTCGGCGCGTACAGGGTAGTGGGTACTGACGAGAGCCAGAAAGAGCCCCAGGAGACGAGGGTGAATGACGAGCTGGAGCAGACAGGTTAGATCGATGAGGTCGAGTAACGTGGGCAAGGTGAGAGCGCACTTTTTGAAGAAAATCGGGCTGTATTCTCCAGCTTCTTTCCCGTCGTCTCTTCCAACACCAATCCAACTCCAGTCATCACCGAACAGTTGATCCAGATCGTTGACTTGTCGGTTCAGGGCTTCCTGAAAACCTGTCAATTCGTTAGTGAACATACTTTACTCACGAAGAAAAAAAAGGGAAACTTACCAGCCAACTCGATACCCTCACTCAACAACGTCTCGGCGACTCTCAGTCTTCTCGTGCTCCATGGCTGCTCTCCATGCAGCCCGAGAAAAGGAAACTGGGTCAAAGGGTCGGGTAGCTGGTCGATAGATTGCTGGACAGTGATGTTATCCGGTTTCGAGTCGAACCGGAGGTTCCAGGTTGCTATACGCATCCCAAGTGCTGACGAGGTGAACAACAGGAGAAAGGAGAACGGGGAGGTGATCATGCTGCGGGGTGATAGAGTCGAACCAGATAGTCTTCTTCGTGCCTTTTATTCAAGAAATAGTTGGAGGCGCGTGATCTTGGAGAAGAATTCTGTGCTGAGAAGGTTGATGAACGTGTATGAGTTGCACATGGACACGTTCTATGACCATCTGAGCATATTGAATGCAGGTACACTGTACAGGGATTCATAGCCGTGGTGGCGGTCTACCATATGCTGATGATCAGAATGGTGATCAAACGAAGAGAAGTCGAGCTTACAAGTCATCAGGTTGGTTTTTGACTCCTAGTGTGGGTAGTAGGTCCAACTTGCAATGGGCCGTCGGTTGCATCCTCCTCGTAGAATGAGCACAGTGCGGTCATTGAAGGTTGAACGTCATGGAAGTGAGAAAGCAAGGCGAGTGGGCGGCAATTCTTTCTCTCGCCGGGCGAAAGCGGAGTTCCAATCAGCTTCAACGTCAATTGATCATCATCATCGACTCGCAAGCTCAAACTCAAGATCCTGTTCAAGTATACAGCCCAGTTGAGATGGACGTCAACTGAGGTGTTCTCTGCGAAAGGAGAACCTCGACGGATCCCACGTGTGGTTGGATGTGGTTGGTCGATGTTTAGGTATGATCAAGAAAAACAATCTACGTGTTGGGCGAGCTACGATAACAAATGCACAGCTGACGGAAACCATCAACACGACCAGTCTACCCCCTACTCCGTCTCACCCCACGGCCTATCCACATTGACATCGTCCCCATCGTCCCCATCCCCTCCTTCCTCCGCATGATTAACACCGTGCAACGTCAACGCCTCCATCATCCTCGTGAACAGGTTCATATCCTCCTTCGCCCTCTCCTTCATCTCCTCCCCATAGTCACCCAAATCCACAGGCGTCTCAGTATATCACATCGGTTCAGGCCCGATCCACCTTTCGTTATCATAGATGTAGTTCATGAAGGCACGCCAAAGAGGGTCGAGGGATAGAACGTTGGGGTCTCCGAGGATGACGAGGAGGGATTGCGCTCGGGTGATTGCCACTGATTTGGGTATGGTCGGTCAGACGAGATGGGGAACTTCGAGACGAAGAGGAAACTCACCATTGAAAATATGTCCACTGGGCCTGGCCCAGTGCATAGACGTGTTTGGAGATCGATAAGGACTGCGGTGCTCGATATTCAGTGGTTTTTACTCAACTTTACTACACATTGAACTCGATTGACAACATCTTCGTACTGAAAGATCACCGTAAAGCGCGAGAGTAACAGCTGGTGGAGAAGGTGTGGCAGCGGGATGGATCATGACATCGACATGCCACTCAGCAAGAATTGAAGGTGAATTCCGAATTTCTCTCATTCATAGAACCAGGACATGTCATTGTAAGACGAGACCAGCAAAAACGGGACGATACTCACCTTCTGCAAATTCCTCACCGCTCAGCGGTGGCTCCAAAAGTAAATATTCGAGTTCTCCACGAAATTCGGTTTAAATTCCATTCGAATCAGTAGTTACAGCAACCCTCTTCAATACAACCTTTTCTATACCCATGAACCACTGGGTATTCCTCAGCTCTCTAGAGTCCAAAACGACAACCTTTCGCACGTCCACCTCCGAGATATATTCCACGAAAAACTCCAAATAGAGTTCGTATAAAACAGCGGCCCAACGTAACGTTTCCACACATCCCAGCCTTGAACCCGATCATCATCATCCTATCAATTTCGACTTCGAGGCTGGGGCAATCTAGTTATCACAGAACTCGAATATTCAACTTTATATTGTAGGTCCCTTCTCATTCGATTGCTTGCTTCCATAACCAGCTCACATGCTATCTATTCGAATCCTCAGCCTGATCATCATGTCATCTGAATTATCTCAAACGAAATGGACATGTACCGTCTGCAACCGCGAAATGGAGCTATTATCCAGGAGATCGCATCTACAAGGGAAACCGCACCTGGCAAAAGTCGCAGCTTCAGGAACTACCGTAGTCCGGGATTCTTCCCCGGTTATTCTCAAACCGCGGACGACACAACCATCACAAGCTTCCCAGAAGTGGACGTGCGAACCTTGTGGTCGTCGGATGGACGTTCGGAATCGCGAACAACATCTCTAGGGAAAGATGCACAAGGCTGTTGTCGAGCTGTACGGTGCTGAGAACGGCACGAGGTTCGTGGAGCTTTGGGAGCGTGATGTCTGCTCCGTGAGTATGAACGTTGACCACCAGGAGAGGCATTTGGAGGGCGAGATGCATGCGGACGTGCTCGCTCGAAACCTTGATGCAGGAGGCGGCGGTCCGGGAGGCGGAAGAGGAGGAAGAAGAGGCCGCCGAGTTGACCCCTACAATGGCCTGACACTCTCCGAAGAAGAGGCAATAATGGAGCGTCTCAAATGGCTAGGCCGTGGAAGGATCCCTGGAGGAGGAGGATGTAGCTCTGGCGATGACTTCCCGGGAGATTACGATTCAGAACCGCCCTGAATTCTTAATCCCTTCTTTTGGTAGCATGGCGTGTAAACGAGGGTACTAGTATGCATTATCCTTTGAACCTGAACAATGTATTCTTGATAGTCCAACTGAAATAAGTATTCTGCTTCGAGCTCGAGATTCGGCCCGCACTGATATGGAAAACAGGGGGAAACATAACTCGGCGATGGGGTGAACGATGGACTTGATCGAGAATACTGCCGGCGGGAGGTAATATGCCACCTATCAAAACTCGAATGTAAAAAACCAATTTCTCAATTCGTAGAAACCAAAGACCGTATCATGATTGTAGAACAACATCGGCAAAAACAGGACGATGATCACTCGACAACGTCCCATCATCTTGCAACGCCGACAAAACCTTATACCCATCTACTTTCCTACGAAAGGGGTGAGCTCAAGTACAAGTAATTGTAGAGAAACCACATACCATTCCTTATTACTCCCACCGAACACAAAATCAATCCTACTCCAACTCGAGGTATCCGCGGGCTCGGTAAACCCCGTGAATGTAGCAAAGTTCTTCGAGACAGCTTGACGAGGAGCTTCCCCGCGTAGATCGAGCATCTTGAAGTCACCTCCTTCGTTTTCAGTCGAGAACTTTTGTGCGAATGTTGCGTTTATCGCTACGGGAGGTGAAGCGCCTGTTATGATGCTGTATCCGCCGGAGTCGGAGCCAGTCGAGGGACTGTGGGGGAGAGAGACTGTCAGAAGGGTAAGGATGACAATGCAAATCGCATGGCGTACCTGTTAAAATCACCAGTAATGAAAACAGGTCCACCATTCTTGACGGCTTCGTATTTCGCCCTTGTAAGGAGGAGAGATGTACCAAGTTTGCGCTGGTCGTCGGATCGATCGTCGAGGTGAGTATTGAGGTATGCGAAACTCTTCGGGGCGCCTGGTGCGGGGTTGTTCACGTTGAACCTTGCAGCAGTGCAGACACGAACAGAGCCGGCGCCTGGGAATCTGGATGGTTCAAAGGGTGTGTTTCTGTAGGAAAGGTGAAAGGTTAGATGAGAGTCGGCGCGTACAGGGTAACGGAAACTGACGAGAGCCAGAAAGAGTCCCAGGAGACAAGGGTGAATGATGAGCTGAAGCAGACGAGTTGGTTTGATAAGGTTAAGTGACATGGGCAAAGTGAGAGCGCACTTTTTGAAGAAAATCGGGCTGTATTCTCCAGCTTCTTTCCCGTCGTTTCTTCCTACACCAATCCAGCTCCAGTCATCACCGAACAATTGATCCAGGTCGTTGACTTGTCGTTTCAGGGCTTCCTGAAAGCCTGTCAATTCGTTAGTGAACAAACTTTACTCATGAAGAAAAGAAGGGAAACCTACCAGCCAACTCGATACCTTCACTTAACAACGTCTCGGAGACTCTCAGTCTTCTCGTGCTCCATGGCTGCTCTCCATGTAGCCCGAGAAAAGGGAATTGGATCAAAGGATCGGCTAGCTTGTCAATCGATTGCTGGACGGTAATGTTATCTGGTTTCGAGTCGAGTCGGAGGTTCCAGGTTGCTATACGCATCCCAAGTGTTGATGAGGCGAATAATGAGAGAAGCGAGAATCGGGAGGTGATCATGCTGTAGGATAACCAGATGATTTCTTCGTGCCTTTTATTCAAGAAATAGTTCGAGACGCGTGATCTTGGGGCAGTGAGATGGTTGATGAAGGTGTATAAAAAATGTCATGGATACACATGGACACGTTCTATGACAATCCGAGCAGAGGCAGAGAGATTTATAGCCGCGGTAGCCGTCTACCATATGCTGATGATCAGAATGGTGATCAAACGAACGAGTAGCCGGCAATTCTTCCTCTCACCCGGCGGAAGCGGAGTTCCAACCAGCTTCAACGTCAATCAATCATTGACTTGATGCCTCAACGCCTCAAGCTCAAGATCCTGTTCAAACGTACAGCTCAGTCGAGGTAGACGTCAACCGAGGTATCCTCCTCAACAGATCCTACATGTGATTGGCTGTGGTTCGTCGATGTTTAGGTATGATCAAGAAAAAAAAATTACGTATTGGGCAAGCTACGATAACAAATGCACAGGCGACGGAAACGATCAACATGAACTTTAGCACCACCGCAGGCCATGACACGACAAGCCTACCCCCTACTCCGTCTCAGCCCACGGCCTATCCACGTTAACATCGTCCCCATCCCCTCCTTCCTCCGCATTATTAACGCCGTGCAACGTCAAAGCCTCCATCATCCTCGTGAACAGGTTCATATCCTCCTTCGCCCTCTCCCTCATCTCCTCCCCATAATCACCCAAATCCACAGGCGCCTCAGTATCCCATATCGGTTCAGGCCCGATCCACCCTTCGTTATCATAGATGTAGTTCATGAAGGCACGCCAAAGAGGGTCGAGGGATAGAACGTTGGGGTCTCCAACGATGACGAGGAGGGACTGCGCTCGGGTGATTGCCACTGGTTTGGATATGGTCGGTCAGACGAGATGGGGAACTACGAGATGAAGATGAAAACTCACCATTGAACCGCCTCGGATTGGCCACGAACCCAAGCGTATGACGAAGATCGTATTCGACGAATTCGCGACTGCTGCGAACGGTGGAGACGATAATGACCTTGCGTTCCTGCGAATTCGTGGTGAGATGGGAGGGAGTTGGAGGGCGAATATCAAGAAGGCTCACCTGCCCCTGGAACTCTTCAACACTCCCAACCTTTATCGAATCTGCAAAGCTCCGGAAGGCAGTTCGAAGCTTCAAAACCTGGGCGTGGTATGGAGCGATGACACCGATGTCGTTGTCGGCTATTTGAATGGTCAGTGACAATATCAACAACCAGTCCCTGAATGCCACTTACTCAACCTCAGCTTCCTATCCGACCTTAACTTCTGCACAATTGCCTTGACCACAGTGACCTCATCGATGTTGAAGAACGAAGGTGACGAAGCCTCCCGGTCATCTTTCCCAGAGATCGAATGGAAGACGATGGGGAACTTGGGAGACGCTAGATGCGACGAGTTGAGGAAGAGATTCGCGATCCTAGGGTCCGCACAAGGTTCCAGATCGCCGCCATAAAACCTTTCGTTGGGGAATTTCAAGATCGCATTATGTGACCGATAGTTCTTGGTCAATTTCACTACACTGCCAGTCACAATAACCAGTGTGAGTAAGCCTCCTGACACAACACTGACAGCGATAAACCATACTCACGATTTCCCATACCCCTCATCCTCATCATAAACCTCCCTCTCCATCAACCGTTCAATAAACGAGATTTCCAAACCCAACTTCCTCGCAACCGTCGACCTAATAATCGGCCCCAACTGCTTCGGATCCCCACAAAGCACAATATTCGTATCGTTCCCCGCCATCGACTTGATCGCAACCATAACCTCAGGTTCCGTAGCCTGCCCAGCCTCGTCCACAAAGATATGGCTATAATGTCCCCTCGGGATTCCAATCCCCGAAACGATGTTGGCAGAGATACACGTCGTGACTACAACCCTGAATCGTTTCATCCCCATCAGACTCGGGACGGAGAAGTGGCCGTTGGCGTTTCGAAATGTGAAAGGGGTGAGCTCGTGAGGTACTTGTTCTTTACTTCGGGAGGGTGCGTACGCTCGGAAGAGGACGTTTGGGCCTAGGGCAGCGAGGCGGAGCGCGATGAGGTCTGCTGCGGAGTTGCTGGGTGCGCAGGCGAGGATGCGGGCTTGCGGGTTGGTGTCAAGGATTTGACGGATGGATTCGACCATGGTGACGGTTTTGCCGGTTCCGGGGCTTTTTGAACGAGAGGGGAAAGGGGAATTCATTATCAATGAATAGGGCATTCGAAGGTATGAAAGTCGTACTCACGGTCCAAAGATCACGAAAGGAATCGATCCAGCTGGTGCACGGGCAATAGAAACAACAGCCTGTAGCTGTCGAGGGTTGGTCGCAATCGTACTGTTGTACGTGCGTACCCCCATTCCTCGAGGAATCGCACCCCGACGAAGGTGCTCTGGATCAGGGAACAAAACACGTTCTTGTACGAATGCTGTGTCTAATGCTTGGTGTTCACGACGAACGGGGTATCGGTTGAGTTTGAACCTGATTGTGAAGCGGTCGCTGGGGTTGGCTAGGAAGGACCGGTGGAATTTCATGCCGACTTCTTCTTTTCGGACGACGTGGACTCCACCCTCGAACCAGTGGCCTTGAGCGCTTCCGTTGCGTTGAACGAGGATTCGGTCGCCTAGGAGAAAGGATAAGAGAATGATAATAGTCTCGATAAGAGAAAAGATTGAACATACCAACTAGCACACTTGGTCGCTTTTCAGCCAGTCCTGGAACATCGAGGCTAGCAAGGTCAATCAGAATCAAGATAGAATCAACGAGACTAAGGTTCAGGCGCACTAGTAATAGGAATTAAATCGCGTAAGCTTTGCATTATGCATGTCATAATGCTCAAGATCGCGTCTAAGAATCGTCAAGGTCAATATACACATCGAGGGAAGAAGAATGAACGAACGAACTCCATCTGATGCTCCTCCGCCCACAAGAGATGCTTAAAGTGCTTCCCATATCCCGCACTATCAAGGACTCGAGGTAGATATACATGCTGCATCCTCTCTGTGATCTCCTTGGTAGTGCCCGACGAAAGGGTGCGTGCAACAAGCGACGGAATCAACGCCAACGGCAACTTCCCAACATACGGAATAGCCTGTAACGACGGTGCAGGCTCCCCAGGAACCACTTCCACCTCCGGTTGACGCGCAGATCTCTTCCTCGGTTTGTAGGGTGTTTTGGGTTTGAGATCGTTCTGGTCAGATTGGCTTCCGACGTGAACGCGCAATGTCCGGGAGATCATGAAACGTGTGCGTAGCTGAAGGTCTTGGAATGTAAGGTCGAGTCGATCTTCGGTACGTCCGTAGTACTTGGCAGTCATATCAACTCGAAGATGAATCGGGGTGGAAGACGTGATTGTGCGGTTTGGTCCACGCAACGACACTTTGAATCTATGAGCATTTTCATCAGCAAAAGCTTGCGTCTGAACAATCAAAATGATGCTTACGGAGAGTACGTTCGTCGTCCCTGGGAAGAAGCCAAAGCACACCCAATCAACGAAACCCGCACAGTCGGATTAGCCTTGACCGACGCCTCAACCGCAACCCCTCGTGTCGCGGTATTCAAATCAACAATCCCAAAATCAAACCCTCCCTCCACTGAAACCCCATTCTTATCCTTCTCCGCCTCCTCAACTACCGAAGTAAACGCGATAAACTGTTCACGATCCTTATGCTGAGGCATCGAGGGATGACGCGCCCAATACCTATTAGGTATATGTCGATTACACACTGTGCAAAGTTGGTGGTCAGGTACAACGTCGGGTTCTTCAGGATCGACGTCCGCTGAACGTCCCTGAGACGAAGCCCGCGAAGCGTGTCTTGGGCTCCCCACGTGTGATGACCAGTTCTTCATACCGGAGACGTATTTCTGACAGATGGGACAGAAGAGGAGTGCACCGGTTTCGCCTTGGGTTTTGTTGAGGTGTTGTTTGGTGGTGAGGTGGTGTTGGTAGTCGGTTTCGGTGTGGAAGACTGCGCTGCAGAGGGTGCAGTTGCGGACGTTGTGTTCGTAGGGACATTGGGTGTCGTTGCAGGTGCCGGTGGAAAGGACGTTTGGGCACGAGCGGGATGTGGAGGACTGGGGGGAAGACATTTTCTCAGAGAAGGGGGGGTTTGGGGTCAACAAAGGAAGAAAGAACGGTCGCCACTCGTTCTTGTTTATATTTATATAGCAAGAAGGAGGGAAGATAGACGACTTACCCGCTCGCTTGCCGTTCTTTTCTTCCATTCAAAACAAAGGGAAGAAACGTGCCCTTTAGCGCGTAAAGCTTGACCGCATTTGGTGAATCTTCCATCGATCGAAACGCGATTGGATCGCGTTCTCACTGCCTGGACCCACAAATACCATGTCTTTGGGATTCCAGAAGCTCTTTTTGGCATCTCCGCCGTTTCTGCGCAGTAGAACAGAAGACCTTTTGAACCTTGTTTGAATACAGAGGCCACACCACGAACACGTTTGGGGCTAGTTAGAAGAGGATCATGACATGGCGGGAAGCACCTGAGCTTGAACCATGTTTCTCAGTCAGACTCGTGTAGATCGTGGTTGGTGTCAAAGCAGTAGATCGTGGGAGATAGTACTGTATGTTCCTAGAATAGGCATCATCTGTACATTACGTCTTACTTCGTCCTGCTGTCTTTTTATCTACCTAGCCCGGACTCCGCAGGCCTGAATAATCCTGATCGTCTCGAGACCGACTGCTTGCGTGCTGGACATGGTTGTTGTAGGTAGTTGCAAAGAATATGGGCCGCCTGGCGAAATGGCATCGCGTCTGACTACGATCATGGACATGATAAGGGATCACTTCGAACGTTATCAGGAGATTGCAGGTTCGACCCCTGCGGTGGTCATTATGAGTTTTGTTTTGTCCGCTTACTTCAGACCCTACTTACTGAATCTACAAGGGCGTACGAAGTGGAATCCAGTCAACTATCATGCTCCAATACACCCAGACCTAACATCCATCTTGAAAGTTGAAATCATCTCATTGCTGCAAAAAAATATCCGCAAAGACCGGTCTGTGGTCGCTCGTCACAAGCCCATCATCCTGCAACGTCGTCGTTACCTTGTACGCCGTCGATTTCCTACACAAAGAAAACAAAAGTTCAAACTCAACTATACCCAAAACGAGATGCAGAACGCACCACTTCATGTTACTCCCCCCAAAGATAAAATCAAGCCTCATCCACTCCGACGTGTCCTGAGAGTTGAAACTCGTCCACGTAGCAAAGTTCTTCGAAACAGCAAGACGAGGTGTGTGGCCTCGTAGATCGAGCATCTTGAAGCCCTGCCCTTCGTCACCGGTATCGAACTCCTTGGCAAATCGCTCGTTGATGGCTACGGGTGTGGCAGATCCTGTTATAGTGCGGTATCCACCGGAGGCGGGGCCTGTGGCTTCGCTACACGTGAACGGAGAGTTAGACTGTGGCAAACTGGACCGGAAGGAGGGTACACGCCTGTTGAAATCCCCGATAACGAAAACGGGTACGCCGCCGTTGTTCTTATACGCTTCGTATTTGGCCCTTTGAAGGAGGAGGGATGCGCCCAGATTGCGTTGACCTTCATATCTATCGTCTAGGTGAGTGTTGAGAACTGAGAAGCTGTTCGGGGTTCCTGGGGTGGATTGTTTATAGTGAAGTGTGCGATTGTGCAGATACGGGGTAGGGCCTCTGGGTATGCGGATGGTTCGTAGGGTGTGTGGCTGCATGAGTGAAGAGGTCAGGGAGGCGAGGTCGATGAAATTGGCGGAGACTGACGAGAGCCAAAAATGTTGCGCCTCGGAGACGAGGGTCAATGCTGATCTAAAACACGGGGGAAAGGATTAGTTCGACCTCCGAGTCGGTCAACGTTATAGATAGATTACTTTTTGTAAAAAATGGGGCAATATTCCCCCTTTTCCTTCCCGTCATCTCTTCCAGCTCCAACCCAGGCCCAGTCATCACCGAAAAGCTCGACCAGATCATCGATTTGATTTTTCAAAGCTTCTTGCAAGCCTACACAGTTCTTAGTCGACCGCCCACGGCACGAAAGTGACTGGAGATAACTGACCAACTAGGTCGATGCCTTCGTTCAGTAAGGTTTCGGCGATTCTGATTCTTCTGTCGGCCCAGTTTTGCTCGCCGTGGAGAGTGAGAAAAGGAAACTGGACGGTGCAATCGGGTAGTTTGTCAATGGTGTCTTTGAGCGGAATATTCTTTGGGTCAGAGTCATATCGGATGTTCCAGGTTGCGATACGCATGTTGAGGACTGATGGTGCTACGAGAGAGTGATGAGAATGAAGAGTTGAACACGGTTTGGGCGATGAAGATGAACCAGAACTGATGCCAGCTTAAATCCTTTGGAAGCTGTAGCCCGAGGTACGCAGTCAAGTCGGTAAAGCTGGGAAAATGACGGCCATAGGAGACGACCGACGTCGTGCCAGTGTCGTGGTTGTCACCGCTTAGAGGAGGTTTTAGTATTTCGCTATGAAGGCCCAGGAACGTCTAGGAACGTGCATTCAGTTTGAGTAGGCAGATAACAGGCGTCAATGTGAACCGATGCGCCAGGTGATGCTTTTAATTATGGTCTATAGTCAAAAAAGTACTAGAGCGTACCTGCAGGGTCATAGTTCGGGTTCAGGATGACCTTGGCCTGGAGGCGAGCCGATGCACGATTCGACCTGCCCTAAACTCACTCCGACAGCTCGATCATGATCCATACTCGGAGCCGTGGCCCGAAATCTATCTCTTTTTCCTGACCACATTCGACGTCGTGCATTTGAGGGGAAAACACAGGTAATTGAACCTGACAGCCATTTTTATCCTCAGCACCTCGAAATCTGTTGGAATGTTGGCACGGAATCCAGATATGGTTGAACGTTGGCTTGGCAGACCTCCAGGGACCACTGTTTCCATATAGATACGCATCTCACCTTTTGCCTCAATCACTACCATTCCGACTTCCGGAATGGGTGACTTCGACCTCGAATAGTCGGCTTTATGCCTACTGAACAAGCCATCACTATCGCTGCTACAGTCAGAGCTGATCTAACCGGTCAATTTGAAGCTTTCAGCCGTGCTCTTTGTGCGTAGTAGCCTGGCGTCGCCCAAGGGAGCCCGGTCGTCCACTCCATGCGTAATCCAATGCTCTATCTATCCTCTATTACTAAGCGTACCCTTTCAGACTCCGTTTCAAGGTCGAGGAAAGCAACGTCATGGACCCCTCCATCTCCCACTGTACCAAGAACTTTCGAATCGCTGAAGATCGACTCGAACTCATTTTCCTCAAAGACACACAGCCCCATACCTATTTTCTTATCTCTCGCACTCGATGGCAGCCAGGATCGGACCATATTTGGTTTGGATCTCAGGACACCCCACGTTCTAAAGCCCAAAAAGCGGTCTGCTTGTCGACTAGAGAAGGAGGTGGTTTGTGGCGAGCCTGCGCCGTCGTTGAGGGCAATCCCGTATGTCAGGAAGCTACCTATGGCCTTCATGACGTATCGCTTTCCACGGATTCTGGCAAATTTGAAGAGATGATCAGATTGTGGGGGCATTGCCGAAAGATCCACGAGCGTCTGATAACGTGGGGTATGCAGATTACTCCAGGCATCTTCCGGCAGGAGAGTTCCAGAGGAGTACGTCTTTGGAAAGACCATCTCCCGAACGTCTTTGATAGTGCGGGGGGTACGTAGACTACTTGAGACGTCTCTTGTGGGCGGGAGAGACCCAGATGGAGCACGTAGCGTGTTCTCTTTTCTCCTGTCGTGGTCGAGTTTAACCTTGGTATCTCTAGCCGTAATCCTCAGTACTACAACGTGGCTTTTGGATGTGGAGCTCACATAGTAACGTTGAGAAGCCGTGAGGGAGACGTCGGAGTGGTGACTTTTTGAGCATCGCTTCGATTTGCTTCCCGGTATATTTTGATCTACTATGGTTTGCTTCTTCGTGTGCGTTGTCATATATTCATCGATCTTTTCGCTCATCCATTCGGATGGGGTTTCATGATGTCAAAGGTGAACGGAATTGAAGATCCTGGATGTGACTAGCAACAAGTACAAGGAGAAATGAGTAAATAACACAGGAAAGGAATGTGGTGGCTTAGTATGCCTAGATAGATACAGAATAAATAATCACAACAAGGAATGTGAGACCACCGCTGTGGCAATGAGTGGCCACTATACCGATAAGAGGCGAAGGTGTTGATACAACGGAAGTGAGAGAGGTTGCGCCAGGAAAGAGAGAAATCTGTTTCGTATGGTGGGCTTTTAGATCACTAAAGGACGCTTATATGCTCTGGATACAGTGTCAATAACCGACTGAGATCAACTCATTGGTTGTAAACCCTGTATGGGTATCCACTTGATCGGGGAGCGGAGGATGGCGCGTTTCTGTGTTGTGTCTGTGGTCCAGGGCGAGCATGATACTGCTGAGAAACACGTGGAACAGCTTTTGGTGGCGGAGGTGGGGGATAAGGACGAGGAATGGCAGGTACCGGCGAGCAATGGTAGTTACTGTGGAAGCCGGAAGATGAAGAGGAAGTCGTTGCTTGTGAGTCCTTGGACTCGGCCCTCTTTCGAACTGCATTGGAGCGCACGAGTGGCTCGTCCCATGAGTCCAGTGCCTTCATTGTTCTAATCTCGCCGACAGTTCGCATAGGCACACGCGGACGAACCATTGCGTTGGAAAAGGTGTGTGCTGAGACGGGGACTGGATCGTGTTGGACAGGACGAGTGTTGCTGGAATAGAGGGGGAAGACTTGACGGTTCTTCGCGTCGATCTCGACTGCGGTCGAGCGAGAGACTTTGTAGGTACCCTTGGAGCATCCATGACATTTGTACGATCCGGATGTCGGCTTCGGGCTGTTGGGGTAGGTACACTTGGAGTTGTTGCACTTGTGGTGGAGGGTGGAAGGCCAATTCGCAGGGAGCTTTTTGCCGAAGGCTACAGAGATTAGAACATGGTCAGAACTAATCAACGTATTCGAGAAGTGCAAACAACTCACAGAACATGATGTCAAAAAGAACTTAAAGTGCGGTAAAAATCGAAAGTGGCGAATAAAGAAGGGAAGGGGAGGTTAGGAAGAGATACCGGACCTCGGTGTGCGGGGATAATTTTCAAGGAAAGTGGGTAGTATATCTCTCTCGAAAACTTACCTCTCTATTTATACCTTACCCCAGGCGTCAATAAGCGCGAACAATGTGGCAGCTTCGACAAAGAAACCGTCCACATTTCCATTTTTTGACGAATATGGCTTTGCCAGACAATGGTCGGAGTCATCATGGCCACATTTCGATGACAGCGGGTAGACTTTTTGGGGACTTTGCCGAAAGGTAGTAAAATCTCTATTGTCCAAAAGCAGAGGTCACTCGACTTGAAGTAGATTTGAGATCAGCTTCCAGCAGATAAGTCCTCCTAGGTGTGAGGTGGAGCGCCAGACCTACCTAAAGTCACGAGGAACACTGCTAAGCACGGGATAAAATAGCGTCAAAATTGCCGCGTAAACAAAGGCGCAATTTCTCTCAGCATCTCTGGCGTAATAGCTTGCTCCCTAGCAGAGGTGGTGGCAGCCTACCCTTCCACTAGGGCCATCTCGATCCTCGCGGTAGGATGAGTGCCACGTTCAACGCGACATTGCCGAAGAATCTCTAAAGCCTGTGTAGAGAGCCGAAAGGTGACTTGGAATGGTTGCAAGGAACATTCGAGGCCATAGGTACAGTCGTGGATTATGGACATCAGTAGGTGCCACTTGGAATGTTTTGGTGGCGTGTGTTTCAGATGAGTAAGCCGGAACTCATAATGCTCAATGATAATGCCTCGTGGGCGTTGTGGCGGTGCATTTCGTTCCTGGTCTTCACCACCATAAGGGCACCTTCGCCAAGAGACCGTCTCACCTGCGAACCCTGCGAAAGCCTGCGAACCTGCCGAAGACCGCATTCAAGCCTCGATGTTGAACACGGGTTTTACGGAGTAGCACGAGTCTGGATACATTTGGCGGCCAAGCTACTGCTGGATCGATGATGATGCCCATAAGAAGGCCGCGAACACTTGGGCGGTCAGCGATTGGCTCTGCATTACCCTCTCTATTCAAGGACAGTTCCGCCCGTCTCTGGGTGTCTCTTCATTCATTCTACGCTTATTCCCCGAGTGAATGTTCATACTTGGTTCCAGGCGCAGCAGAGTTACGGTGTGTCAATCACCCGTGAAGTTTGAACTGCATACGAACCCAAATTAAATACAACAGGTCCGATTCAATTTCAATCCCTCAAGGCAACGCACCCGATACTTTACTATACGTACTCGACAGCTATCGTCATCTAAGGGTCCCACGTTCCCACCAACATATCAGAACATAATTTTCTGAAGAGGCGCTGGTCCTGATTGATTGATCAGTTGAAACCTGGCGGACTGGGCAAGAGTTTCGTGGCGGATGTGAAAGCAGTGAGGGCGACTCCATACTTAACTTGTTGTGGAGAGAAAGAGCAGAAGCAAACGGGACACTGGCAGGAAACTGCTTGGCCATCATTGAAATCTCATCGCTTGGCCCCCAGCCGCGGCAAACTTTAGCCGAGAGTTAGGCTTGATGGTCTCCGTTGTATCGGAAAGGTGATTGATGCAAATTTCGGAATAAATACCACCTTACCCCTTGTCAGCCTGGCGCGATTTTATTTCCTCCCCCCCGCCCGTCCATTTTTACTGGACTGCCAGCCATGAGGCCTTGCTTGTCATGGATACGTTCTTTACCTTCCACGCTGCTTTTGCTCGCTTCCATCGTCAGAGCAGACTCTGTTTACTTCGAGAGCAATGAATACGCGAC
This sequence comes from Marasmius tenuissimus, assembly GCA_029532415.1. Classification (NCBI taxonomy): domain Eukaryota; kingdom Fungi; phylum Basidiomycota; class Agaricomycetes; order Agaricales; family Marasmiaceae; genus Marasmius; species Marasmius tenuissimus. The sequence goes on along the minus strand of JAQOTA010000050.1, from coordinate 5,831,297 downwards.
AGGAATTCTGGGTTCTGGTCCGTTCCAAAGCTATTTCTCCTCAGCATATACCCCGTGAGTCTCTACATATTCTCATCGGAAGGTTCTACTCACATTCCGTAGGGCTGAATGGAACTTTGCCATGCCCCGAAACCAATCGACACGGCGCAATTCGACTCCCGGTTATCTTTTCATGGCCCCTCGCGGTACGTCCGCAGCACTTCAATCGACTAGTCCTTGTCTCACCCAGCGTCTTTGTAGGGGCGGCAATCCGGCAAAATGGCGCAGTAATGTACAGCGACGATGGCACGATGATTTGGGCTGGGCATGACTACGGAGAAGCGCTCTCCTTCCAAGTCGCAAACTACATGGGAGAGCCTCACATTCTTTTCTGGCAAGGAGAATTCTTCGGATTGGGAGTGGGGCACGGATGGAATCTCATGCTGAACAAGCATTATGAAGTGGTGGCCAATTTGTGAGTGCAGCATTCATTTGCGCACCCATATGTGCTTACCGGTTGTTTTGAATAGCACCACTGACACGGAAGGCGATGCGGGACCAACGTTAGCTGATTTCCATGAGGTGAAACATGGCCTTCACTGGGCGAGATATCGATGAACAAACATCCCTCTCGTTTTCAGGCTCAGATCACTAGCAACAACACGGCCTTGTTGGTTGCATACGAGTTCAAGAAAATGGATTTGCGACCTTTTGGAGGACCAGAGGAGGGATGGATACTGGACTGTGTTGCACAAGAAGCAAATATCACGACGAGTATGTACCTACGTCACCTTCGTTACCTGCGCTGACCTCTGGTGAAGGCAAGGGCATCTGGACTTGGAAATCCAGTCAACACATTGATCCGAGCGAATGTTACACTGAACCAGGATCGAGTGGAGTCGACCAAGCCTCGGCCTGGGACTACTTCGTGCGTTATATCTTTGTCGTCGTTTCGGACACGAATGAATATCTGATTGGATGGCGTTAGCATATCAACTCGCTCGAAAAGGATAATTTCGGGAACTACCTGGTCTCAGCCCGCCACTGCAACGCTATCTACTATCTGGATGGTAACGATGGACATGTCATCTGGAGACTCGGAGGCCGTCAATCGTCCTTCCAAATGGGCGAGAACACGCATTTTAGCTACCAACACGACCCCCGATGGATAACTCTAACTGAAACCTCTGGTACATTGAGGTGAACTGCACGTTTCTGCTTCGATGCATAGAATCATGCTGACGTTACCTTGCCTAGTTTGTTCAATAATGCTGGGATGTACGGGGTTGCCGACGAGGTTTCTTCCCGCGGTATGATCCTTAAGCTAGATTTCGTGGCAATGGCCGCCACTCTGGAACGAGAGTACCGCCCGTACTTGCCCGTCATATCCGAGAGTCAAGGAAGCATGCAGGTCTACGAAAATGGCAATGTTTTGGTAGGGTGAGCGGTACTTCGTATTTACAGGTGGTGCTGCTTCTAAATACGCGTCTAGCTGGGGGTCAATGCCCTTCTTCTCGGAGTATACTCCTGAGGGAGAAATGCTATGGGCGGCTCAGTTTGGTGTGGACACAAATAGTTCAGGCTGTACGTCCCCGTTTAGCCGTGTCCTGATCTCCTGATTTATGAGTCGCTCGGCTTCCAGATCGTGTCTTACGAAGCAACTGGACTGGAATTCCCAAGGACAAACCCCAAGTCGAACTCGTCCTCGCGAAGTCATCCATGCTCAGCGTCTACGCTTCTTGGAATGGCGCAACCGAAATCAGCAAATGGGAACTATTTGGAGCTTCCGACGAGCAAGGTACGAAGGCGGTCTCTCTCTACAACCGTACAAAGAACGGCTTCGAAACGACCATCTCGATCCCCACCAACCTCGAGAAGTACGACGACTACACCCACTTTGCGATGCGGGCAGTCGACCGTAACAATCAACCATTGGGAATAAGCGACTTCGTTAAACTACAGGTCCCGAATACGACAACAACGACCAGCGACAATTCAGGAGGAAATCAGAATAACGATAACTCAGGAGGAAACCAGAACACCGCTGCCTTGTCCAAACCAATGACGGCTTATGCCCTTGGTCTGGCCCTTGTCTCCTCGTTTGCCCTGCCGTTGTGGGTATAAGTGCGGTGCCGCCGTTTTAGATGGGTCCCACTTTCACATTCGTTTCTTAATTTATCAACGCTCAGTACATCTTTACCAAGTACTGCCAACGGGTGCATACGGAACATGTTGTTAAAAGTCTCATAATACAGGCGCATTCGTAATTAGTATTTATCTACAGTATTTTAGCAGTCGTGCACTCAATGTGATCATACCCTGAAACGATTTGTAGAGGTTGTCGCAGGAGTAGTATCGAGGATTGTGGTCAACTCGAGACTCTCAGCGCATCGGATTGAAGGCATATATGAATGGATCTCTGCGTCAGGTTGGCAACGGAAACCTTCTCTTCGGAGGGATATGAGAAGACGATTTGCCAAGATGCTCGAGACGACGAAAGAAAAGGAAGTAAGGAGCTCGTTAAGGGTGACCTTAATAGAGTATGTCGATCAGTTGGTATGAAGAACAAGCGAATGGTCACGTACTCGATTGAAGATCCAAACGACCAGACTGGCAAGGTAGACAGTGCAGATCCTATTCGTTCGATCGAAGGTCGACGTCGATTGGAGGTAGAAAATTCAGGTACGAGTCAAGACATACACGAAGAAATACACCACGGAGTCCCTGGTGAGTGTCACCATAAGAGCGCTACCAAGCCCTGTCGAAGGACGGTGTCTCCAAGCTTGCACCAGAGCTAATGAGAGCAGCAAGATGTCGGTGATCAGTATAGACATCCAATAGTACACCAGCCACCGTGAGCCGTCTGACGGCTCCGCGTCAGCGCAGATGTATAGTCCCGGAAGAGGTTCGTTGGTCCCTGACCCGATACACGCTCAGCGAGACGTAGATGGCAAAGCAAGGAAGGCAACGTACCGACCAACTTGTGATTGGGTGCTCCGAATATTATTCCCATCGTCAAGGCTTCACCACACGTCAAGAACACCTAGATTGAATTCCTTCTGATCCTTTCTCGCCTTCTATTGTGTGGTCGGGGGAGTTACGCACACATAAAGCGATAATCTTCCGTGTATTCCCATACATAGCACATAATCTCAACTGTAAAATCACTAGAATTTGGAGGATAAGTATGATTCAAGAATACAAGGATCCGAGTGGGGGTATACACTCACGGTGCGATGTGATCACTTGAAGAGAAGCCCCGGTGTTTTGCCAATGAAAGAAGTGAGCGCCTGCAGTTCAGAAGCCAACGTCATTTGAGTGGTAAATATGTGAGTGGCATGGTGAAACATCACATCTGGTAGAAGATGAGGTTATCCCGCTATGATTGACATATCAAACAGCACGCCCACTTCTGCCGATCCAACGAGGCAACAAGATGAGTATGATGGAGACCGTCATAAATGGAAACTCACTGAATATGACGGTCCTGAATCAAGGAACACTGGGCACGTGTGAACCTTCGGGCTTTCGGGAAGGTGGGAAGACATACCAAGGGCGTTCAAGCTGTATAGGCAGGGCGGGAGTGTGTCAACGAGATAAGTCCTGAGGGAGGCCATAGATTGGACGTACATGTTGAAAATCAAACTATAATACCGGTTCTGCTGAGAAGTGAGTAATGTTCAAACGTCTACCTGTCTCCTGAACTAACCCAGAGAAAGAGCCCTTTCGCGATCGACCACCCCTGTTTCTAAACGTACCATGAGAGGGAACCGAATTGGGAGGTAATCGCCCCATACCCAGAAAAACTCAACCTGGGGAGGTGGAGGGCAACCTCAGAACGGCTATAAAGAAGATAAAGTTGCAAACAACCTCACCTCCGCGCCCAGCTGGAGAACTTGCGACGCCCGAGAGTTAAAACACGTCTGCGCCATATTCCAGTAGCTTGACCAACTTACAGTATTCGTATAGAATCAGAATAGCACTGGCAACTGAAAACGACCAAAAGCAGGCCCGAGGTCAAAAGGAAAGATGACATTGACAGAAAATGCCACTCACGATAAGCATTCCGTTCCGCTCTTGCCTCAAAGAAGGGTGAGATGTCAAGTTCGCCCATCCTTGGGATGTCAGGCGAAGCTTTACGCTCGATGACCTGCCGGCGCCTCCAGTCTAAAAGCGTCCACCTGAGTACTACTAGATCTTTGAATTGGAAATAATATCGCGTTGCGAGTCAGAAATGCGCCCCCCTACAGTAGACTAGATTCCAGTGCGACTGCAGGACTAGACGATGAAGGTATGAGAGAGAGAAATCAAGTCATCATGATCATCCTTCGAGACCCCCATTATGAAAGCTCGTCGGGGCGATGACCAGTACTAGTAAACCGGGTACAGTATGTGCCCTGAACCGAATAACTTGTGAGTAGATCCTACAGCATATACCGTCGAATATATCCTGATTGATATGATCGCGATTCAGAGTCATGAATCTAATCAGTCGCTATAATTTACCGACCGAATACAAGCTAGAGCAAAACAAGTAATGGAGGGTATAAATTGTTCCTGTCCGAGGAGAACATCTCAAGGTGGATCTTGGGCCTGATACTCTGTCGTGACCTATGTGCGTGGAGTTAGCAAACGTGAAACATCATGAGCACAATCAGCTAAAGATATGGTGGTGGGGATGCTCACTTGACGAAAGCGATCTTGATCCCAGTTTTCACGGACAAAGTCCAAATCCTCGCGAGGCATCAGCCATTCTAGGAACATAAAAAACAGGCAGTCGACGACCAGAATGATAGTCCAGATAGGTCCCGCGAAAGGTCCTAGTTGCATTGTCCTGGAGGGACGAACGTCAGCCTCAATTATCGGAACATACATCATCCTGACTTGCCGTTGCATCCGTTCCCATAGGCCACGCTGAGGAGACTTCATTACCGTGTCGTACACCTTCTCCGTCCGGTCCGTCACTTGTGCCCAGTCATAGAACGTTTTGATGCGTTCATGCGCAAGTGCAGGGTCATGTTTACCTTCAGAAACGATTTGGATGGCCTCCGACATTGCCCGGAAAACATCTATGGACATGGTTCGGATTGAAATGACGGATACGAAGGCCGAGGGAAAAGGACTCACCATCCTCGTTTGGTTCTGCGAAGCTAATCATATTCGGGGGTAGAATCTCTGGTACACCTCCAACGCGAGTGGACACGACATAGAGTCCGGTACATGCGGCTTCGAGAATAGCGATACCGAAAGACTCGGTCAAAGAGGTATTCATGAAGATTGAGCCTTGAATGAGAACCTTTTGGGTATTCGGATGAGTTGACCTTGTTCCTCGTGTAATAAAAAAGAGAACGGCAACGCGGTACTCACCGAACGGACGTCGTTATGACGAATCGGGCCCAATAACTCGATACGATCTTGCAGAAGGTGTTTTTCGCGCATTTGAAGGAGTTCGATGAGCTTCGGGCCATCGCCGCCTGAGTAGGTGGTCAGCTTCAAGATCGCAAAATGATGTATCGGAATAGTCTCACCCACTAGGAAGTTGACTTGTGGAAAGGCTTTGCATATGCGAGGGGCAGTTGCGACAAGCAGGTCGATGCCTTTCCGGTAGGCGAGCCGAGAAAGCACGACGATGGTAACTGAAGGCGAACGATGTCAGACTGATGGACCCAGGAGGGGCGGATGAATAAAGATACTAGTGTCTGAAGGGAGGTGAGGACCAGGCTGAAATCTCTCGGGAACAAGTGCATTAGGTATCACATATACGTTCTCTCGAACTGTGGGTCTTGACGAGCCATGTTCTGGCTGCTCAAAAAGCTCGCCACGAAGAACAGTATTTTCCCGGCTGCGAGAAGCAATAGTCATGTCACCTAGTGCGGAGATAGAGGAAGGCAAAGGCTCACCCAGTATGGGAAACACAAATAATTGCGTCGACGTTCTTGAGATTGCCTACCAGCAACTTGTTCGTCAAGATGCTGGCTGCGTCGTCAAAGCCGAACAAGCTGTGATCCGTAAAGACAGTGCGAACACCCATCAAATGGGAATGAAGAATCCCTTCGTGACCCATGGAAGACAGGCTGGCGTGAGCGTGAATAAGGTGAATGTGTTCGCGAAGTAGAATTGTTCGTAAATAGGGTAAAAAGGTGAAGAAATTGGGAAGAGTGGCACCCGACGCGATGGGAATTATGGGTAAATAATAGACTTTGATTCCAGGAAGGAGCCACCGAATACCGACGCGATCTGGTGGCCTGCTATGCGTGATCACTATAACCTGTCGAAGTACTTCAGTGGACGTGTGCTGTGGCGTGAATGGTCGATCCACGCACCTTGTGTCCTCTACGAACTAGATTTGCACCCAGCATGTAGATATGATTCTCAACACCTCCCACGTCTGGATGAAAGAAATCCCCAATCATCCTGGATTAATATTAAGACCTTTAACTGATGTCGAGAGTGTAGAACTCACGCAATAGACGTCGGCTCCATTTTGCTTGAAGCTTTGCGAGGGTAAATATCCATGCTAAGGCCGTTTGAGCTGTCTCTATATCCACCCTTGAATGCGAATCGACTGGAGCTTCATGTTGTTCGTGTCATGGTTGTGGTCAGGTGTCGAGCGCTAATTAAGCGCTGGTCTGGCGCTTCTGAGTTTAAATTCTCCGGGCGGGGTTTCAACACGTTTCGCGCGCATCACTCTTGGGCCAGATCCAATTTCAAGTTAACCCTACCACGGCCACCTATTATTCTTCCCCAATTCCCTCTCTTCCAATTTCTTCATCCTCGAATATCCACACGTTATGGAAGACGAGACCGAAGTTCTCGACTGGGAAGAAGACGATGACCAAGTCCCAGTCGCTCAAGGCCAGGACGACGCAGATGCTGTGTCCCTAGGCTCAGCTTCTGGCGATGAAAATGAAGCTCAACCCCCGCTGTCGACAGCAGCGACTCGCAAGAGTTCACCAGCGCCAGTTTCTAGGCATAGCACTCAAATCAGTGTTACGCCTCAAGTCGCCACAATTCCCCCAGCATACGAAAATGAGTCTCTTTCAAAGGGCGAAGGCATTTCTAGGCCGGATTCCAGCACCTCTGGGAGACGGAGGGAACATGAAAGTCAGGGACACTCTGACTCTACCACCTCGCCAGTCACCAAAAGTAGCAGGAAGAAGTCTTCTAAACGGACAGCCAGGGAACCCCCGCCCTCCATTTTACCAAAAGTCCTTCATTCTCTTCCGGCAAAACCGGTTGCTTCAACAGTCGCGTCCTTCATGGCCCCATCACACCCATCTCTTATCGAAGCGACTGCCATGTCACAGTCGAAAGGTAAAACTGGCCTTTCTGCTTCCTCTTCCAACAGTCACGTCCCAACGTCGAACGGTGACCCACCTCCACATTCATCAGGTTCCACCGTTAAACCCCCTTCTTCCTCAACCTCTAATACGGGTCCTGACACCTCCCTCCCATCTGAGTGGCAAGCTCGTCATTCAAGGAGTAGTGACGCGGTATACTACTACAATACCCGAACTCATGAGTCGACATGGACAAAGCCGGTGCGTGCACAACGTAGTGAATATGGAATCTGGTCTCCTAATGCTATTGAACAGCTTCCCGAGGATTTGGAAACGAGTAAAGACGTGTCTCCTCTGACTTTCGAAGACAGACATTACAGGCCTGGCGCAGCTGAAGAGCCCGCCATCACTTCTGGACGTGCCCTACAGGACTCAGAGATAACACCCTCCTCTACCAGGAAGAGTAGACCTCCCAGAACGCGAGAGGCTGACACCTGGTTTGGCTCTTCTGGCCGACGCAACGATCAAGGCGACGACAGTGAGGACTCTGATGTCCCCTACCGTAGCAGGAACGCCACACGCGATCATCGAGGCCGTCGCTCCCAGTCTCCTTTGTCTCCACGTCGCTCAAGAGATGCGGACATGGACGTTGATACCCGGTCGCGACATTTGGCGCCCCAGCGCGAGCATGACCGGGGCCGCCACACTAACGGTGATAAGGATAGAGATTATGATGACAGGGGTTTCGAGTCCAGCAGATCTACAACACATGGATCTCATCTCCGTGATTCTGATCGTCACTGGAGTCCTCCTAGCGCGCCACACCCGCCTTTAAGAGCGGCTAACGATCAAGCACCAGTCGGGCAGAAGTCGCAGAACAAATCTCGAAGACTTCCTCCGGTCTCACCTCAAAGATCTTCGTCTTTGCATCAATACCGTGGAAGCGATCGGTTTGAAGCATCTTCATACGAACACTCTCGTGAGGAGAGGAAAAGGGACAACCCTCCGCCTGTTTCCTCGAGAAGCAGAGATATCGACCCTCGGGAACACCGACAATCACAATTCAGCCATTCATCCTCTATCAGTACGTTAATCAGCCTCCTGCCCTCCATGTCCCTCTCCTTCCACCCACGTTCGCGAATCTCTTCCTGTATGGTTGTTTGTGCGCCTGCGCCGTTCTCGCCGTAGCACCCTGCGCATTGCCCTATGCTCGATGCATAATCTGAGTTATATGTGCAACAGACTCTAGAGGTTGCACTCACCTCTATGGGGGTATGCTATCCCCGGTCCCTCGCTAGCCCATGTCCCTCGCACCCTCTTTCCTCTTCTCGACTGCCGCTGTGGACGAACGCTCATCATGGTCTATCCCTCTTCATCCCTTTCAATTTTTTCAACCTTTCTTTTCCCGACGTTCATGTTGCACCCACATCATGTCCTTCACCATCTTTCCGTGCTTTCTATCCTTCTTTCTCCCTTTTTTTGCTTTCTGTAGGGAACAGGTCACGATCGCCACCACCGCACCTGTCAGTGCCTGCACTCCCACCGCCACCAAGCAGAGATTCGGCAACAATGGTTTCTTCAGCATCCACGTCCAACAGGCGAAACCGGCCTTCCCGATTTGGTGCACCCCTTGAAGATGATATGGTTCCAGACGAATTTGTCAACCAAGACAAGAAATCCTACCGTCCTCAAGAGGCGTCTGAAAACCCGAGAAGAGAAAGAAGCAGGGAATCCGAAAGAGGGAGAAGCTCGCGGACTGACCGTGATTTTGTAGATGTACCGGTTCCCTCAGCAGCGGAGCCACGCCGCCGGTCTCCTGAGATGACAAGACGCGAAAGCCAGAGAGCTAGGTCTCCATCCCCAGCACTACAGGCACCAGAGTCACCAGACCTCGCCAACTCGAATCGTGAGTGGATCCTTGGGGCATTTCGACTTCTACTCGGGTTAACGTTCGTGTCGTCCAGGTCGCAAACGACCACCGCTACCACCTCAGAGTGCGCGTTTCCGCGAAATGACGTCCAATGGTGGTGGTCGGCCGTCACCGTCTACCGCTGTGGACACTGGTGCGCGAGATCTACCACCACACAGGGATAGAGACAGAGACCGAGGACGTCCGTCCAAATTTGGCCCTCCTCTGTCTACACAGACAACGCAGTCGACCACTATTCCAAACGATTTAGATTCTGCTGTGACTCCGTCTGCGCCGAGGGCGTTTGATACCCTAGAACCTCAGCCTCCTAGTGGTCCTCGTGGGCGAAGTCCTGGTAGAAATCCTGACGGTCGTGGGGGCCGTGCACCTGGAGGGAGAAACAGGTCAAGGACCAGGTCGTATTCGAGGTCGAGATCGCGTTCTAGAGACCGGGAACGTGAACGTGAGAGGGAAAGAGATAGAGATCGTGAGCGGGAGAGAGATAGAGATAGAGAACGTGAACGAGAGAGGTCGAAGAGAGCAGTAGATGGGCCCAACGACCTTCCAAGAGGGCCGAGAGCTATGGAACACCACCCAGGTGGAGAAGAGTCGAGGAGACCTGTGATGGCCCCTCCTCCGCATCTTCCTAGTGTGCCGCCTGCAGCGCCTTTACCCCGTGGAAGAGGTGGCAAGGTGATTCATTGCACGCCTTATTGATGTATTGTCAGTGGCTGATATACTTCTCGTAGGGCCGTGGCCGTCGTGGGCGTGAGCAATTGGCGACGACCGGAACTAATAATATTCCAGTTGGAGCCAGACCGGGAGATAGTGCACCTTCAAGATACTCTCAACATGATAACGGTGCTTCTGCCCCTCCGAAAGGCTTATCAGGTGGTAATGTCGTGCCTTTGAAGAATGCTCGGAGTAGAAGATCTGGTAATGGGAATAACAGGGCTGCAGAGGGCGATATGGTGAGTAGACTTCCGGGGCGCACTAGACCGTTGTTAAAATATATCGATAGGACCCTCCTCCGAGGTCACCTTCACGGTCTCGCTCACGCTCACCTCCACCGCGTGTGGTGCCCAGGGACCTACCTCCAGTGAGTTTCTATTGATCTTATTCATTTAGTGGGCTGCATCCTAATACCTCGTTCAGCACCACGAGGATATGGACGTCGACAATGGTCGATTGAGCAGCGCTCGAGGAAATAACCATGCCGGAGTAAGATTACTTGCGCTCTACCTTTGCGGTAATTTCTCATTGACGAGCATCTTATCGTACAGACGCGTTACGAGAACCCACCGCTGAGAGAGCGATCTGGGTCGCCTCCTCGTAGGCGACTCTATCGCACACCTTCACCTCCTCCGTCACCACCACGTCCCCGTGAGCGTGAAAGTGAACGCGAACGGGGGCGGGGGCGCGATGACCATGCGGTACGGGAGAGGCCAGCAACACCACCACCACCGTCTCGGGAGTCTTCCCACACTTCGCCCTACGCCGACGTTGAACGGGATCACGACAAGGGTACAGATCGCTGGGCTCCCCGTAATGGAGATTCCATGGAGGATATCAGGCCTTCCCGAAATGGAGAGGGCGAGGTTAACCGTGGCGCAGTAATTGATGGCGGCGGTCCAGATACGAAACAAAATGGAACTGGGTACAAGATGCAACATCCGTTACCCATGAACCCAATGTTGTTGCGGGTGGGACCTATGCAGACCGCGATTACCTCTCCTGGCTACACGAGACATCTCCGCGAGAGGACCCCGCCTCCAGGGCCGTTACCCCCTCAAAGTTCGAGTAGGGATAGTCGGGAGGATTCTGGTTCTGGACCCTCGGCATCGGACATCGGCGAGCCATCCGTAGGTCGTCAATCTAAGCCTCCGGTGAAGATCAGGCGACCACCTTCGATGGCGAAGGAGTCTTCTTCGTCGTCTGGAGGGTACCGTGAAGAGGCAGGGACAGCCCAACCTATGCCAATAGTCACGGATGAGCCGGTACCTTCAAGACCCCACAACCCTCGTCGTGGTGGATCACTTTTGGATAGGTTGTCCGGAAGCGGAGTAGGGAACCGTTCGCCCGAAGAGGATCCTGTCACGCCTTCGTTGAGAGACCGGGTGTTGGTCCCCTCGAAACGAGACCGAAGTGATGAAACACGGATGGAAACAGACCACCATTATCGCGGGATTAGGGGTGACTGGGATGGTCCTGATGATGATGGAAGACGAGGGGGAGGTCATGATCAGGCGGGAAACAAGAGAAGACGACCTAACCGGCCTGGTGGTGGCAGAAAATCCAGACGGTCGAACAGGGCGCCAGCTTGATCGACTTTCTCTCCCTCTCTCTCTCTTTTAGTGTTATATACTCTGTTTCTTGGACGCATGTTCTTAATCTCTCTGCTTTCCTAGTTCTATTTTTCTTGTATCTGTTGTAGTGATAGTAGTAATCATAGGGCCAAGTGACGGAGCACCCGCGTTCACATTGACGAAGGTCATGTGTCGATGGATTAGCGAATTGAGGCAGGCTCACAGGCACATGTGACTGTGACGCAAGACCCGACCGACCCGTTTCCGTCGGTCACTCGAATTGAGAGTCTCACACTTGACCCGGAAATGTATAGATTGCTGGGAGGTTATATACCCCGCAAACCAAGATCCTGTTTGTTGTGATTCCCTCATCCCTCATGTCTTCTATATTGACACAGCTCAGTGAACTCTCACCTGCTGGCTTTGCTGCTTTGGGTGCAGCAGCAGTCGTTCTACTCCATGTTATCCCCTGGCTGGCAGATCCTCACGGCTACAGAAAGTATCCTGGTCCCTTTTTGGCCCAGTTCACCGATTTCTGGTTGATTTCGACGGCCTTGTCTGGTCATCGTTCGGAAAAGGTTCATGCATTGCACGAGAAATACGGTACGCGTCGTTCATGAGCCCTTTGAATGATTGTCGTCTGACCATTGAATCACTCAACAGGCCCCATCGTCCGTATTGCACCCAACCATCTCTCTGTTGCGACTTCCTCTGCTTTGCAAACTGTCTACGCCCACGGAAACGGCTCTTTGAAGACCGAGTTCTATGATGCCTTTGTCTCCATCCAACGTGGTCTATTCAACACCCGCGATCGTAATGAACACACTCGCAAGCGCAAGATCGTCTCCCACATCTTCTCTCAGAAGAACGTTATCGAATTCGAGCCACACGTTAGGATGTATGTCTCTCAGCTTTTGGACCAATGGAGTCGTCTGTATGGTAAAGCTGTCAAGGGAGAATCCGGTGATGAAGGAGAGACCGGCTGGTTCGGGAAGAATGGCAGGCTGTGGTTGGACGTTTTACCCTGTACGTCTCTGGAGAAGCTTTCTCTTTCACACGTCAATTCTGAGGATCTTCTCTCCGCTATACAGGGTGCAATTACCTCGCCTTTGATATCATTGGTGACTTGGCTTTCGGTGCCCCATTCGGAATGCTCGTCGCCTGCAAAGATTCGGCCCCTGTTCCAGTAGATCAGAAGGCTGCCATGGATCAATACGGACAAGAACTCGAGAAAACTCAACAGAAAGAGATACCCGCTGTCCAAGTCATTAACGGCCGAGGTGAATTTTCTGGGTCGTTGGGCACCATCCCGACATGGTTGCGACCGCTCGCCAAGAAGACACCGTGGTTCAGGCAAGGTGGTGAAGATGTCAAGACGCTCGCCGGAATTGCTATCATGGCCGTTTCGAAGCGATTACAGACGGAAAGCGACAGGGCCGACTTGCTTCAGAAGCTCCAGAACTCCAAGGATGAGAATGTGAGCTCCTTCCTACTCGTTCGTATGAATACGCCGCTAACCATCGTCATCGCTATAGGGCCAGCCTATGGGACGAGGCGAACTCACTGCCGAAGCCCTTACTCTCCTCATCGCCGGCTCCGACACCACGTCCAAGTAAGTTTAGTCCGAACACCTGTAACACCGGGTATCGAATGTTGATTGAAATGCCTAGCTCTACCTGCGCCCTCATCCATTACCTCGCCACCTACCCCGAGGCTCAAGCTAAACTCCAAGCAGAACTCGATGAGCATGTTCCCGCCGACGAACCCGCTACCTTTGAAGAAGTCAAGAACTTGCCCTACCTCCAAGCCGTCATCAACGAAGCTCTCCGTCTGCACTCTACCTCCGCCATCGGTCTACCCCGACAGGTCTCTGAGGCTGGTATGAGCGTACCTCTCGGATTCAACGGCGACTCTGAGGTTATCGAGTTGAACGCCGGCTCCATCGTCAGTGTACCCAGCTACACCATCCATCGCAACGCGGAAATCTGGGGTGACGATTACGAGACGTTCCGACCTGAGAGGTGGATCGAAGCCGAGGAAGAGTGGAAGCAGCTCCAGAAGGAGGGCAAGGACGACAAGAACTCGAAATACAGGTTGTTCCAGCAGACTTACAACCCCTTCAGTATTGGGCCGAGAGCATGTGTTGGGAAGAACTTGGCCAACTTGGAATTGTTGATCATCGTTTCGTCGATCTTGAGGAGGTTCCACTTCGTTTTGGAGAAGGAGGGACAGGTGGGTTTTCCTTTCAGATTTTCTTGTCTGTTGTTCACTCGTACTCAATCACTCTCGTTTGCAGCCGCTGGAAACCAGCGAAGGATTCTTGAGGAAGCCTCTCCACTGCACTGTCGGAATCCAGCAGAGAGATATCATCTAAAGTCTCTCATTCTCTTGATTTCTGATACCAGTCCCCAAATTCCCCTGTCGTCATCGTTATCGTCAGACGCTCTCGTAGATCCCCTCCTGCCTCGGTTTTCATGATTTGATTCTTTTCTTTTTCACGCATCTGGATACGCCTTGACGTGTATATACGACGCTACACACCCCTACGTACCTTTGTGGGTTGTAAATGTAAAATAGAGACGAGCATCTTAATTGAATCCATATCACGATTCTCACTACTTGGACAGGACATGGTCGCTGTGATTGAGTACCACGATTGAGCTATTTTTCGAACCAATCATATCGCGGTGATTGCATGAGATTCTGTTCGCTGGCGAGCTCATTATGCGAACCAGAGTCGACCCTGAGACGGGTACCACCCCAGTTGGAAGTGTTCCTGAGCGCTTGATCCCGCAAACGAGTCTGGCGTCCGGGGTCTTCTCTTGCCCTTAAGACCGAGGTGGGTCATGCGTCAACTTGTGGGGACATTTTTTCTTTGTATATGTATGTACTTCGGACCGCACGAACGGATTGGCGATGTATGAGTAGAGTCAGCTGTGATACCAATCATTGATCGTACGGCGGATTCGGTGAGACTGGGGACTAGCTAGGTAGAGTACAAACTCGAAGTGAATATTGCCTGGCCAGCGCTGATGATTGTTGTAGTTGGAAACAGTCGAGACTCTGAAGCCTAGGTGGAGGTGGGATCTCTATCAGCTGATAAGCTTGAAGGTTTCAACAGACGAAAGGCCCAGGCTTCTCCGACGTTTTTGTTTGTCCAAAGTTGCAATTTGCCACCCAAGTCCGACTCCTTACATACTGATCGCTCGCCGCGGCGTGCTCTCAAGTTATACAGCCGAGCGAGGAAAGCAACGGGTTCGACTCTGACCACCGCAGAATACAGAGCGGAGAACGGCGGACTTGGCACTGGCGTCCTTGGATTTAGGGTGGATATTCCATATGAATCCCGCATGAAGGCATACCAGCTATCAGTAAGCTACCCATTACCGCATGAGTTACAAATCAACCACCAGAGGCGGTGATTCGTATTGCAATGCCGACTGTCCGCTTTGTGATATTCAAGTTTTGGTCACTCCGGGATGACGTTCAACTTTTCATGGGCCAGACGTAATTGAAGCCCCGCATTCTCTCCGCAATGTCGTACACCAGTATACTATCCAGCGACTTGTCTGGCACGTATGGCGCGCATGGACGAAGAGACAGAGATGAGAGATCAGCCACGTGCCTACTACAAGCGAAGCACGTGAGCGTGGAGATTTCGATTTCAACCAAGCGATGGCTTGTGGCGCCGATTTGGGACCTACACCCACCCACAAGTTGATTATGCATGTGTTTCCAACCACGTAATCACATTGAATGTAGTGTATTTATATATCGAATCATATTCCTGAGCCTAACATATAGCATGATTGTTCGAATGAGTGCTTCGCCAACTGTAGAGCAAGTCGGCTATAATCCAGTTTTCCATTATCCTCCGCCCGGGCCCAGAGCCCGCTCCGAGCCAAATTAAACCTATAGACCGAAAGTAAAATAAAAAATCTCTCCCAATGTTTAACCTTAATATGATCCTCACTCCTCAATCAAGCGGCAAATCATTCGCTTTGGTGGCCTCATAGACAGGACAGAGGTCATTCCACTCTTCTATAGAAAGGGATATCTGAGTGAGCGTTCGAGTTCATCAATTGTGACTTGATTAACGTACCAGGAACAGGGTTGGCTTCAGGTGTTTGTTGAATACCCTCCGCCATCACAACTGCGAGACCCAAGCCCAGATGTGGCTCGATGTGACTGTAGAGGCGAGCCATTCAGACAAAACCAAAACTAAAATCAAATCTAACAGCGTACCAATGAAGAAACCAAGGCCCTGCGTTGTCCGTCCTGAACCTGATTGTCACATTATCCGTGGACGAATTGCCGACGCTGACGACGTCTCTGCGGACAGGGTTCTTGAAGTTGTATGTACTGCTTCCTGCGGAACGGATGACGTCGAAATGGTGCTAGAAACAAAAAGCACGTCTTTGAGAGCTCGGGACTGGCCTAGCAAGGACATAAAGACGTACTCCGTGAAGGTGCATAGGATGCTGATTGGTTCAAAACAACGCGAGTAAGCTCAAAAAGGAGCGGATGAGTAGTGGGAGTCGGGACGCACAGGAGAGCCGACACCATCCGGATTCGGCATCGAAATTTGGATGGTCTTGTTTAGCGGTAGCTCATAGACCGATCCGGATGGGAGTAGGGACTCTAAGAGGGAAAAATAAGAAAGGACGGTTAATGAACGTCGTTTATATGGACCACGCGAAGACGATGTCACTCACGTGCATTCTTGGCGCCGCTGAGAATCTGCAACAGCACCGGAACCGTGGGGGGAACGAAAGTCTGTCCGTTGATTTGGAATCTTCCAGCAGTGGAGTTCTATTTGTTCGCATATGTGAGGAATCTGAACGGAACAAGTAATAACAAAAGAGTACTCACGAAGCTAATCGCAAGGTTCAAGTTTACATCAGCGCCATCAACCACCGGCTCTCCGGGCTACACCCACAGCAGCATTTATCAGCTTCGAGTATCTCAGGGAGCAGAGCGCATGAATGAATATGAACGTACCGCTCCGGGGTTGTCCAACGGATGAAGATCCGTCTGCCGCAACAAGTTCGATGTGGCATTCCTATCAACCGTAGGTTCCTGCTCTGGTGCACCCTTGTATCGCAGGATAGCAGAGTTGATGCCTCCTTCAAATCCGGGAATGCCTGTTGCGCTTGGGTTGGCCCGGATCCCTGAATGAATGAATAGGGGGAATGAAAAGCAGGAGCTCGGCCGAGAGAATCAACTCACAATAGTTGTCAATGGGTTGTTGAGCATTGAGCTAGGTTAGGGGTTCGTCAAGCATCAGTTATTATACTCCGGATTGGTATGGTATAGAAATGGAAAGGGACTCACAACGAAGGAGTAACGCTGAGCAGCGAATATCTGAAGCGAGTCAACTTCCAGAGCTTCGTGACTTATTCCGTCCGCTTCGATGATCTACACCCATGGACATCAAGACTCGGTGTGGGAGAGAAGGGAGGCAAGTGACGGACCGTCATGTTATGTCCATCTATTGAGAAGATGTAGTTGGGATCACAGACCATCGCGACTAGGCGAAATCGATAACTGAAGAAATGGGGGGATGATACGTCAGCGAGGGCTAGAGAAAGAGGGACGTGAGGACGAGGAATAAGCCACTAACCGTTTGCCCTGCTCAACATTGATAACAGCAAGAGGAGTCGCTGGACCACCTTGGTAACGGCCTGCGTAATTCAAGGAGGTCAGAAGAGCGGAACACCAGCGGTACATGGGAAGGACGGACCAAGACCATTGATCAACGTCGAATTCGCTTGGCTATGAGTAGATCGTCAAGATTCAGTTTCGAGAACATCAGGATACGGAGCACGTACACCCGAGCACCGGGCTGGAAGAACGAAGTCGATGGATTGTCTGTCGAGCATCATTGGTGATTAGTCTATGCTGCCCCTCAGATGGTATGTAAGAGTTTCGAAAACTCACGATACCTGTACGTCAAGTGATAGATCAGACAAAAGACAAGAGCAGCGAAATTGAAGCTCAGACATACCAATCAGCAAGCGTAATAACCGTACTCTCATCGTCCACGTCGTACAAACACGCATGCGGATCTTCCGGATCGTATATGACGAGTGCACCACGGAGCCCATCACAGTATTGTCCACCTAAGTGAAGCAAATGTAAGGTTGTTGATCATGGTCTCTCAAAAACAGAAAGCAACACTCACGAATATGCGAATGATACCAATACGTCCCCGTCAAATCATCCGTCCTCACTCGGTATCTAAACGAATGACCGGGTGAAATGGGACACTGAGTGACTTGAGTGGGACCATCGGCCCATGCGACGCCTTGTTGACGGAGACCGTGCCAGTGCTTCATGGAGAGGATCGTTCAGATAGGAGATAAAAGGCCGAGAGAACAATCGAAACTCACAATTGACGTCGACTTGTAGAAAGAGTTATCCACGAGCTTGTCGTAGACTGTAATATCAAGGACCTCGCCCTGCACAGAATTAGTACAGTGGCGTAAAGGGTAGTGAAGCGACGCTCACCTTTGTAGCAGTAATCAGCGGTCCCGGAAACTGCCCGTCCGCTAATACACCGATGCGGGAAAATCCATCTGGAGATAGCTCCGCATTTACGATCCTCAATTCGCCTTGAGAACGCAAGGGAGGAGGGTAAAGAGGCAGGTGCATGTCGACTTTGAGGGTGTTTGGTGCGGCGGAAGCAGAGGCGCTCGTAGCCAGGACTCCTACCAGTAGGAGCCGAGAGAGGAGAAATCGGAAGGAAATCATATTTTTTTGGGGTCCGAGGGTCTGGGGTCTTGGTTCGTGAACAAGCGTGAACGTAGCGTCGTGGCGCGACAATCAGAGCGTAGAGCTCAATTAGAAAGACTAGGAGTCAATTAGAGGGAAGGAAAACCCAAAAGGAAGAAAAGAGAAAAGAAGGCTCAGTGAGATAGCTGAGCGGAGACTTTGGATGCCTCTTATACACGCACATTGACGTTCACATTTGATAGTGTCCGATCACAGGTCGAGAGGTTGCCTCCGTGATCGTAGTAGCGCATTCGCGACAAGTCGTCGTATACACAATACGGTACTACGAGTACAGCAAAGACAAAAATTTTGTCCATAGGAAGGGGCAGCCTACGCTGAGCGGCTCAAGCTTGGTTTTGTGAGTCGTGTGACTGCCTGGAGCATCGAACAAAAGAGAAATGCATATAGAGGACGAGATCAACAAACCGCTTGAAGACCGTATATCGGCGGATTGCTGATAGACACTGACAGCGACAGCCCGACCGAGTTTGAAGTTAAACATTGAAACACGTTTCCGTCCACACTCGACTAAGGAGAAGCCCCTGAGGTCTTGAGGTGAGGGACCATGCAAGCAAGTCACGGCGATGGTGACCGTTAGGAGCAAACTTGGAATTCGGAGTCAGAATTACACGTGGGCACGCAGTAATGGTCGTCGGATATTCGGCTATTGAGTCGGAAAACGAGAGTGCAGGAGAATAAAAGACATTGCTGGCGCCACTAGTACTGTGTAAATCTTGAAGTCCCTGTCTTGCAGTGACTCGTAGTTTTGTGAGGGCAATTACCCATTGTATGCTATATATATCTCAGTAACGAGAGAGCCATCGCTGGCCGCCTGGCGAAATGGCATCGCGTCTGACTACGATTGACAAGTAATCAGGAGATTGCAGGTTCGACCCCTGCGGTGGTCACTGGGGTGTTGGCCAATGTCTTTTTCCCGCCCTAGCCAGAGATAGCAAGAGGTTTGAGAACGAAAAGGTTTGTTATTCAAACCTTTGGGTTCGGGATATTAAACATTTACTCGTGAACTCTGGGAGCGATACTGATGTAGTCACAGTGGCGTAAATTGGAATTCCGAGTCAACAATTACAGGACGTACATAGACGAACCTATGCCAACAGCGCCTCTACAACTTACTCCGCTCCTCCAACATCACCAGGAGGGTCCCTTCACCCACGACCACACCAACTTTCACCCCCTTCGGAACATGCGCAACCCATCCGTCCCTGGGTGCACTGATCACACTCTCCATCTTCATCACACTCAATACCGCAATCGTATCCCCCTTTCGAATTCTTCCTCCTCCATCGCCACCAGAAAGCGCTGGGTGCAACTCGACAACCTTCCCAGTCAACGGCGAACCCACATGACCGGGGTTGTTGGGGTCCGCAAGCTCGAGCGTCGCGGTAGAAGCCGAAGACGTAGATTGCGATAGGTCGAAATTGACGACTCCGAATCCGTTGAAGGACGTCTGAAGAGTGCCTGATAATCGTTCGGGGAACGTGTTCAGAGCGATGGAGGAGAGGGTCATCGTGTGCGAGGTAGACGGTTCGGAGGGTTTCTCGGTCGACGAAAGGTTTAGGTGGAATATGGTTCCTGGTTGGAGGGTCACGTATGAAGACGCAGAAGAGGTAGTGGAGGTCGAAACAGCGCCGGCTATGCCGGTTTGGGAATGAGGCGTCGTAGGCCTCCCTAAATCCAGAACGGAGTCGAGATTCCTCTCTAACCAGAGTGTATCTATTGCCCCGCTGCTCCACTCCGGATGATCTAGAAGGCCACGAAGGACTGCAGCGTTGGTCTGCACGTTTGCGTTCAACCTCAACTCCTTCAGAGCGCGTTTAGCCCTCTGGGTCGCTTCTTTAAAGGAAGCACCGTGCACGATGATCTTCGCCAGCAGAGAGTCGAAGTCCGTGCCCACTGTGAAGGGCTGGTCCTCGAGGGAGGATAGCCAAGTGTCGACACGTATTCCTCGGCCTGCAGGCCATGCAATGTCTTCCGGGCGTATGGTTCCCGGCGATAACTGGAAAGACTTTGCAGGATCTTCGGCGGTAAGACGCAGTTGAATGGCGTAACCGATCGGTACCATCTGTTTGGACGTTAAGGAGAGAGAGGATAGAGTGTTGGTGGGAAGTGAGAGTTGGAGCTGAGCTTGCACGAGGTCTATGTTCGTTATCTCCTCTACAAGATAGAAGTTAGCTCCGAATGTGGAGGGCGAAGCAACGACGATGGAACGTACCGGTGACCGTGTGCTCTACTTGCACCCGAGGATTGATCTCTAAGAATACCCAATTCTCGGTCGTTGCATTGACCATAAATTCGAACGTTCCAAGACTCCTGTACTGCAGAGCTGCAGCCATCTTCATTGCAGAGTCGATTAAAGGTTGGACAGAGGACCGAGGTAGGGACGACGGGGCAGTCTCAACAATTTTCTGGAATCTGCACAATGGGTAAGGAGGGTGATAAACACTTCGATGCGAGATGAAGCTTACCTTCTTTGAACGCTACACTCCCTCTCCCACAGGTGCACAACTTCGTGTCCGTCTCCTACAATTTGAATCTCGACATGTTTCCATCCTGGGCCTTTTAGTGCCTTCTCTGCAAATAGCTGACGCGATGGACTCTCCCCCAGACACCTAGTGACGACGTTAAACACCTATTCACGACGAGAAAAGGTAGTAGACTGACCTCTTGAATGCTTCGCCGACCTCGCTTTCACTTTCACAGATCCGAATACCTCTACCGCCACCTCCGTCAAGCGCCTTGATCATCACGGGAAATTGTACACCTCGCGCCAGTTCAATCACGTCCTCTGCAGAGTTGACACGCTTCCCGGGAGCGACGGGAACGTTCAGGGATATGGCAAGTTCTCTGGAACGCATCTTGTCTGAGGTAATACGTAGGGTTTCGGGTGAAGGTCCAATGAAGACGATGTTGGCTGAAGAGCATGCAGATGCGAGCTCTGGAGATTCACTGAGGTACCCATAGCCGGGATGGAGATGCGTTGCTTTAGAGCTAAGAACGAAGTTGGATTATCCTGTAATAGATGATGGATTAGAACTTACTTGATGGCGCATTCTACAATCTTCTCAACATTCATATAGTCAAGAGGACCATCCAGCTGAGTCCTCTCATCTGCGTATGTTGCATGACTTGAGTCGTTTTCCGTGAACAAGGCGACTGTATTCCACCCTAGCTCAGCGGCTGCACGGAACACTCGGATGGCAACTGAAAGACTGAATCAGCTACAGAATGGACAGAAATTTCAATTCAAGCACGTACTTTCTCCTCTGTTAGCTACGAGAACCCTGGTCATCGTTCACGAATAAGGTGTAAGTACAAGACTAAGGAAACTTCGACCAGGAGGAGGTCTGATGACATGGTGGTTGTGATAAGAAACTGTAATGCTCGGCTCGGCAAGCAAACGACCGGTCTATCTCCTCCCATGACCTCAATCGAACCTGGGCATCTGCTCATTCATTCACCTTGTCCTCAAACTTGGAAATGAACACTTAGAACGCCTCACAACATGGGAAAAGACAAGAAATACGACGAGTCTTCTTGGGAGGTGCGTGTAACTTCACTCACTCATACTATCTTGGTTGACTAGATTGCTATTTCAGGATCGCATAGCAGAGTTGAGAGCTCAACAACGTGTTGTTAGGACACCCAATCCTTCCGATCCAGGTAGGCTACAGCTCGACGGGAGTTTGAAGATGGACTGACCGGGAACAATAGGTTATATCAGACAAAAGCAAGCCGGAAAGCTATGGGTTCGCGAGCGATTCGAGGCGTTATTAGACAAGGATTCCTTCAACGAAGTCGGTTCTATCACCGGAAAGCCCATATACGACGAGAAAACAGGAGAACTGGTCTCCTTCGTTCCTGCGTACGCCGTCAAATTGTCTGGTTCCCTATGAAGTGTTGACGAAAATGCGGACAGGAACCTGCTCACTGGCTGGGGCAGAGTTGATGGGAGGAAGGTTTTCGTCACAGCAGACGATTTCAGTGTTAGAGGTGGACATGCAGATGGGGGTATCGCGCACAAAGCGCCCCATGGAGAGGCGAGCACTATTCTTTCCTGGTTAATCGTTGAGCTAACCCTACTCTAGACGCTAGCCAGAAAGTTCCGTGTTCCACTAGTGCGTCTCATACAACAACCTCGGACGCCACTATAGCTTATGGTTTTGGGTATAGATCCGGCTTCTTGACGGTTCAAGCGGTGGAGGAAGCGTGACTACCTGTAAGACTCCCAATTTTCCCTGTATTTGCATTCAAAAGACGCTCGAATGTTCAGACCTCTCATCCGGATCCACATACATACCCACTCTCGCCGGTCTCGGACAAAGTCTCGATACCATGGCTGTTGTTCCAGTAGCATCAGCGTTGCTCGGCCCAGTCGTTGGTTTGGCAGCAGCCAAAGCCGTCACCAGTCACTTCAGCGTCATGGTACGCGGATTAAGCCAGGTTGGTGCCGCCCTTACATATGTGAAGTCTTTGAAAGTTGCTGATAGATCCCTAGCTCTTCGCGGCCGGACCACCCGTAGTCAAAGAAGCCACTTTCGAGAACCTCACTAAGGAACAACTTGGGGGTTGGGAGATTCATGGACGGAATGGAACCATCGACAATGTTGTCAATACCGAACTCGAGGCCTTTCTCGAGATAAGGCGTTTCCTCTCCTTCCTACCCTCCAATATCTTTTCGTTACCCGCAAGCGTGCAGACGAACGACTTGGTCGATCGAAGGGAAGAAGAGTTGATTCGCATCATTCCGAAGCGGAGGGGGAGGAGGTACGATATGAGGCGGGTGATTGGGCTTATCGTGGATCTCGATGGTCGCAACACGGACGGCGGTGATAGAAAGAGCACTTTCTTTGAGATTGGAGTCACATGGGGGAGCAATGTCATCACTGGTCTCTCTCGGATGGCCGGGAAGACTGTGGGCGTCATTGCAAACGATTGTACCGTCAACGGCGGTATGTGCATCATCCCACTAGATGAGCTCGTTGCTCAGTTGTCTTTACAGGTGCCATCGACGCCTTCGGGTCACAGAAAGTAACACGCTTCGTCAACCTGTGCAACCATTTCCGGTTAGTCTTGAACGTATCGCTCAGGCATTGCCAACCACTAAACCATCTTCAACAGTATACCGATCCTCAATCTCGTCGACCAGCCTGGTTTTGCGATAGGCACGTATCTCCCTTCCTCATTCATCCTCCCCGGCTCATCTTCATAACCTAGGCTCTCTCGCCGAACGAATGGCCACAATTCGACATGGCGCGACGGCAATGGCGGCGATATACAATGCTTCGATTCCGATATACACCGTCATCGTTCGTCGTGCATTCGGTGTTGCAGGAAGCGTATTCGCCGATCCAGAGGATGGAAGAAACACCCGTGTGGCATGGTACGCTCATCTTTACCCTCACTCAATGCATATCATTTCCACTGACTATCTGCACTAGGCCATCAGCAGACTGGGGCTCCCTCCCTCTCGAAGGTGGAATCGAAGCGGCGTACAAGCGTCAACTCGACGCCGCTGGCTCAAAGGATCCAGAAGCACGAAACCAACTGATGAACGAACTTCTGGAGAAATTCGAGCCGGTTAGGAATCCAATACGCTATGCGAACAAGTTTGGGGTAGAGGAGATTGTGGACCCGAGGGATACGAGACCATTGATATGTGATGTGAGTACCTGGCATCTTCTCACTGGGTGTCAAATGATGAGAGCCAACGCGATGCTAGTGGGTTACACATGCATATGAACATGTCTTGCCGCAGCTTGTAACGCTGACTGCAGCGAGTTACGGACTAGACGGGAAGCTTTCGAGCGGGCGGGGGTACAAGTTGTGATGGTGCGATCCGGCTTGTGTCTTTCTGTAGTCATAACTAGGTTCACCAACGTCGGAAGCTTGACGGGAAAGCCGTTGGGTGCACAATACAGGATATCTCAACGATCATCGGAGCAGTTTTGGTTCAATGATACCAGGTCAAGGTCAAACAATGCCTTAAATTATGTCATACGTGTATAAACTTCCTTCTATTATGCACAGGAGTGCGTATTACTTTGCCATCCCAGATCCGCGGCGAACAGCGTTGATGAGCATGTCATGATAATCGTCGCCGGCTTGCCAGACCGCAAAGCCGCCCAACCCAGCGTCTGTAATGTATTGACCCTTGGCGGACCATGATTGGGGGTTGTCGTACGCAACCATAACCTCCGTCTGTGGGTTGTAAACGAACGCCTAAAGAGGGGTGATCAGCAACGCAGATCGAATCGGAAGACAATACATAACTCACCCCTTTGCTACAGTCATCGAATCGGTTTGGATAATTGGGAGTGCCATCTTTATCGAGGAATCCATTTTCGATCAACCCCCAGTAGCTGAAGATCCCTAAGATTCTCAGTGAGCGATGGAAACGAGATGTAAGAGAGGTTAAAGCTCACCGCCCGCGGGATTCTTAACTCCACAAGGGTCGATTTTACCCTCAGGATCGTCCCATCTATCTCCAGCGGGACGTCCATTGGCGTCAAAGCGAGGATACGGGATCAACTCCGTCTCAGATCCGTTCTTGAATGCATCGGCTTTCTTGACCTTGTATGCATGGCCGTAGGCTGGCAGGCCCAGCAAAATCTTTTCGCGAGGGATACCAGCCTTGTGCCATTGCGTGACTGCAGATATCCCCGAACCTTGCTGGTTAGGGACCGAAGCGCAGGTGTCGTTGAGGGGACCGTTGGGACCAACCGCAGACAACCAGGGACCCCAAATGTCGTAGGCCATTAGCGCTACATAGTCCAATGCTGACCCGAATTTGCTGAGGTCTATGGCGGGTTTGCCGTTAACGTCATTGAACGGGGTGATGCTGGTGGCGGCGGTAAGGATGAGTTTCCCTCCAACGGAATGCTTGCGTAGGTCCTCCAGGAACGAAATGAAGTTGGGGTATCTTGGGAATCGACAACGTTACAACCAAGACCTTGACGATTGGGGTATTCCCAGCTGTGAATTCTCTTTGTGAGATGCTGTAGATGATTGCAGTATTGGACTGGAACTCACTCAAAATCGAGGCCATCCAAGCCATATTTGACGGCAAAATCAGTGACGGCCTGCACGAACATTGTCCGGTTTTGTTGAGAGCCGACAGCTGGTGAGAAGAATCGAGAGCCGGTCCATCCACCGATAGTTACTAGAGCTTTGACATTCTGTCGAGTCCAATCAATCGGTGTGTTTCAGTGAATGCTAAAAAACTTACATGAGCCTTTGCTTCTTTGACGAACTCGGTGAGTGCCTCGTGTCCACCAAATTCGTCGAGACTAAAGACTGTCCAATCTTCCTGAGGAGCACTGTGGTGATATGGTGATATGAAGGTCAGTCTATATGTGCCAGCAGCAAATTCCAATGAACACTTACGCGAAAGCGAATGTCATATGGGTGTATTTAGACCAGCTAACGTTCGAGGGTGGGAAATCCTTGGAGTGCCAGCCTCCGTACCATGCTTGAGCGACCCGAGGAGAACACAGAGCCTGAGACGATGCAGCGAGCAGGACGAGAAAAATTCTAGAAGGAGATAAATAGGAAGTCATGGCCGATTAGCGAGAAAGTGATGAAGAAGATGAGGCAAAAGACACCTTTATATACTGATAGGTTTTGGCAACGGTGACAGATCGAGTTTGAGAGAACCCTGCGGGGACTGTCGTGAGACTCGCCCATTCGGAATGGGACCATCCTGTCACCTTGAGTAGCTTTCATGGTGAAACAGACGATCCTGCGCCAGAGATCGGTCGCCACCCTTCAGCCATCTGGTCTGGTCGTACTTTGAACACATTCACATACTAAAAGAAGTGGGCGTACCTATGTCGGAGCATCCAAATGCCGAACAAAACAGAGGGTTTATGTAGGAGTTGATAGGCGAAGCTTCCGAGAGCTCGAGGTCGTGACCTGTAGTAAGTATCATGGTCGTCGTGGTCAGAGCCAAAAGATGCCCCGGCCCGGGCCTCACTCTTGTTTCTCCTCCACCATCAGTCGTCTGAAGTCACCAGCTCTCAACATGGAGGGAGAACAAGGAGACTCAGTTATCTCCTTCCTCAGAAAACCTTACTTGCGACTTTTTGAAAACGAGGAAAGGAGTTTTCTCCTTCGTCGACGTCGCCGACAATCCCAGCAATCGAATGGAGAGTCGATCCCCAGGCGACGTGCCGATATCAAGGTCACTCTGGACGCAGACGAGTCGCAGGATGTTTGGGACGACTTCGACGCATACAGATACTACCAAGTGCTGCGATTCTTCAAAACATTGGAAGGCTTTTACAAGGTGCGTTTGTTGTTGTTTTCGCACGTTCGATATTTACTAGATCCTCTAGGGTGAATTGGACTTGACCGGTCGTCATGTTGGAGTAGGTTACGCGCTAGCCCAGTTGAAACGCAATCTGAATACAAGCCTGCAGAGGTTCGTGGAATTGATGACGACCTTTCGTCGTCTTTCGGAAGATTTCAACGACGTACGCAAAATCGTTCGAAGAGATGAATGCGAAAATCAAGGAAGCGATGGTGGATCAGTCGAACCTATGGAGTGCATAATGATAGACGAGGCAATCTGGAAGAAGTTTCGGTTGAAGTGGAAGATACCTCGTGCGGTGGGCTTTAGTTCGCTGGAGTATCACATAGGTGAGACCAACTCTCGATTGGTTCGCACCTTCGTTGATTCACGTTTTACAACTTTTTCCCAGATGAATTGGCTAGGGTAATGGCGAAAGGCTGGCCGAAGATCCAGAAACTCTCAATCATGGACCTACCGCCAGAGCTGATTCACTACGTGTTCGAGGTTGCCAGCCTGAAACAAGCACGACTGTTAGCCTCAACGTGTAAAAGGATGCAGCATATTGGCACGTCGCCCCACATCTACCGGGTCAGAGCATGCTACACACTTCTCTGTTGAGCCGCAAATTGACGTCGAGTGACTAGACACGCTCCCTGACGCTACACTTCGTCGACTGGGAACATCAAGTACAAATGTTTCGTGAAGAGCCGGAGGTAGCCGTTATAGACAAGATTGCCACGGATACATCCGAAGAGCTCATCTCCTTGACCGATTTTCTCGCTTCGCGACCCAAAATCACCCATCTCGTACGAAATCTTCGGATGACCGATGGCTGGAGAAAGGACACCTGGGGAGTTCCGTCATTCCGTCGCTATGTGCGAGAAAGGCGGTTCTACGACCCCATTCGCATTTCCCTCAACTCATTTCTAGCTTCCTGTTCCGGGCTCAGCGACCTGACTATCACTTCTTTCGCGATTACGGCTGACTGGCTCGTGACGCTATCTCAGCTCGCAAACCTCCGTACCATTCGCTTCATGTTCAGCCGTATTGAGGACAGTTCCGTGGAAGATGGCATTCTCGATGGAAAAACTCCTTTGTCGCCCCATGTTCTCAACGTTGTATGGCACGAGACAGAGCTGCCTAACATGCCTGCCGTGTTACGGGAGTCAACTCGGGAGTCAACTGGAGGTGGACTTTGGTACATGTTTCTCTTGTTCCCCCACCTGAGGAACCTCTTCCGCAAAACCGACGCCGACAGTCAGCTTAGTGACGCTTGTTTGCCCTCTTTCGAAATCCGACAACGATGCAATATCTTTTGCAAGTACCTCTGCAGAGTCTGTTTTGGCCTCGCTCCGGAGGAGGTCATCACGTTAACGGAGTGGATTACTCTCTCTCGCCTTCGCACCTCCGCACCCTGCCCGTTGACGCACCTCAAACTCCACATGCACCACCCCCTTCTGGATCATCTGGCCATTTCTCTGCTCGAGTCTCTTAGCTCAGCGCCGTTGCAGGTCCTCGTCCTGGCAGACATCAAGAATGGCTCTCTCACCCTCGTTGACCGAATCGTCCAGCTTTTCCCTGACCTTGTGGGTCTTACGCTTACTCGACAGGATAACCAGTCCCAGAAGCACAGGAGAACCAAACAAACTATCTGGCCCCATCAATCAGGGGAATACGCTTCACGATTCCAAGGGTTCAGAAAGCTCCGATACTTCGAATGGAACTTCGACTCCGACGTTTCTAACTGCTCATATGGCCCCATCACCATACTCGTTCACGAATATATCGCGCTCGCGGAGACGCTCGGTTGGGAGGTCGATGGTGATGAGCTTTATCAAGACTTAATCGGCGAAGAAGATGCCGATGGCGAGTGTGACGCAGTGATTGCGACTATGTTTGGAGGATACTGCCCGACGCTTGAGGTCATGGTGTCTCACAGATATCCTATGGAAACATATACTATCGTGAGAGGGTTACATTACGAGGGAGAGGTGTTTGCAGCGTATAATAGGGAGTATGTTTCTCGGAAAGACTGGAATCCTGATAGCTCAAAGAAAGGCTGGAAGCATGTATTCGAGTAGTAAAATTCAATAGCTTGTGGCTTGAGCTGCGAGCAGACTCCAGACACCAGAGGGGCCGTTGGGAGGCATGGGAAACTAGGTTTGGCCGTCGGCATATTATCCAGATGAGATTATCACCCTCCTCCGAGCCAAATACGAACCAAACAATAACCTTCTCAATCTTCCCACGCGCCAAAAAACCCATCAACAACACCCTCCCGCCTCCTCGCCGTCCTCAACGTCCTCAAGAGACAACAAAAACGCCATGTCGGTGAGTGTAAACTGCTCTATTAGACTTCTTTGAAGGGTTGGAATGTCGTTTGGCCGAATCGGGAGGGATTGGATGACTCAGGAAGGTGGATTGGACAGGTTGGGCTTGGATTACGCTGATGGGCTGGCCTTTTGATTGGATTGGATAGGATGGATGAGAGAGGGCACATTGCGAGGACTGGACTAGGCGAAATCTGGATAACTGGATGGAATCCATTTCTCCTCGTTCTATCGATGCGCGTGCCGCATTCTCGACTCCTTCCAGACAATGCAGTATGGACCAACAGGACGTCTACAGCGGCTTCGCGTTTCTACACCTCTGCACTTCTAGTTCATCTGCCCCATTTGGCCTCCGCTAATTCCTCGGTTTCCTTTTGTTCTACCAAAAACATCGGGCCAGATCGCTAATAAACGAATTTATCACCATCTAGGACTCCAACTTCAAGCGCTTCGTTCAAGTCGGCCGTGTCGTCCTCCTCAAGGCCGGTCCCTATGCTGGAAAGGTCGCCGTTATCGCTGAGATCATTGACCACAACCGGGTGAGTGTCTGCGAGGATCTTGACAGCCTGTCCTATGCTAATAGAATGACCCAACCAGGCAATCATCGACAACCCCATTCACAACGTTCCCCGTCAACCTTTCCCTTACAAGCACCTCGTCCTCACCCCCATAACCGTCTCCACCCTTCCCCGAGGTGCATCCACCGGAATCGTCAGGAAATACCTCGAGAAGGAGGGCACTCTCACCAAGTGGGAGTCCAGGTGAGCATTCCCGTGATTTCTCTTTTCCAATGATCAGCTCTAACAAATATCTTTTCTTCCCCGCAGCGCGTGGGCACAAAAACGGGCCGCGATTGCAAAACGCCGCTCTTTGAACGACTTTGGCCGCTTCCAGGTCATGCTCGAGAAGAAGAGGAGACGGGATGGTGTCAGGAAGGCTGTCAAGAAGGGCTCAGCATAAAGTTCTAAACCTGGGTCCGGATGAAGCGTTTTCCCTAGGTTGTAGTTTTCGTTGTACATGTCGGCGATTCCCACCATATAGCCCTTTCAGCCACTATGCCATGCCCATGCCCATGCACTATATCTCTCTCTACGTATGTATGAGCAACCATACTGAAGTGCTGAACAGCCAAACCGACTTGAAGATAGCAGGAACAGACGCGCTACAGTGGCGTTCATAGAGAAATTCGCACGCCCCGATCCTTTCTTCATTACGGCCACCAATGACCTCCCTTGCTTCTTTCTGTCAATCCCAGGAACAGACATTGGGCAATGGGCAATCTCCTTTCGGTCTATTATGACCGTACCTTCTACTCCTAGCCTCAAACATTACTGTCAGAGTCAAGCACAACTCCTCACGCTGTCAGCTTTGAATGACCGTGTTACCGACTAGACCGACTAGTTGGCGCTGAGGAGATCGCTCAATGATACATGAATCGTTCGCGGAGCGTTGAGATCGGAGCGGGTGTCAAGTCTATTCTGCTGGCAGATCGCATGGAGAATGACGGAATCCTAGGACGGAGGTTAGTTCCAACTACACCGGCTTAGTGGGCGCGGGTAGGTTCCCAATACTACTAACCAGCTTCAGCTGAAAACAGACTATGACTAGAATACAATGTTCACCCTTTGGCAGTGCTGGCTGTTGTCAACAAAGATGACAGTGATGCCCTCGTTCCGCGATTCCAATTCATCATGTGGCAAGCATCAGGCACAGTGGGAACAGCCCCGCGCAATCGAATTGTCGCGCGGCCCTGCAACGCATTTCAATATCCGCTTCGACCGACTTTTTTTTTCATATAAAGGCTTG
The DNA here is from genome assembly GCA_029532415.1 of Marasmius tenuissimus. Classification (NCBI taxonomy): domain Eukaryota; kingdom Fungi; phylum Basidiomycota; class Agaricomycetes; order Agaricales; family Marasmiaceae; genus Marasmius; species Marasmius tenuissimus. The sequence continues at coordinate 5,800,602 of JAQOTA010000050.1, read as the reverse complement.
GGCTTGAGGCCAAGAGAAGACAGTTCGATTCTTCCCCCCCAGAATTCGGCCCACTCGATCTCTTCCCCTCCTCAATGCGTTCTACGGCAACATTCGCTCTCAGGCTTTTGGCCTTCGTTGCTGTGTCCACTGCAGTCCAGATTCAGAGCAGTAATCCGGGCTGTGAGTTGTCCTTTACACCCTCGAATTCTCTGTTATGTTATTCATATTGACGATCGTTCCTCGTAGTCCAAGCCGCTGGCAGACGTGGATGCATCACGGCGCAAAACTCCGCTGGTGCTGCCGCCGTCGTCCAAGATTGCAATGGGAGCAATGAGCAAAATTGGGTCTACTCCGTTGGATCATCAGCAGCTCAACAATTGAAGGTTAACGGTGACAAGGTATGCATATCCTCTCCATCCTAAATCTCTTTCCCTCCTGATCTGGATTTCATTCATTTGCACGTATAGTGCTTGGACGTACAAAACGGTCGCAACGCCGATGGCACCAAACTCCAAGTTTGGACCTGCACCAACGGAAACACCAACCAACTGTGGACTCCCAACGGTGACGGCACCTTCCAATGGGCCGGCACAAACAAATGTGTCGACGCTAACCAAAATCAACTCCAAATCTGGACTTGCGATTCGAACAACGTGAACCAGAGATGGTTGGGAAATTCGGTTACCCCTCCTCCCGACCCACCAGCTGCGAATACGAAGATCTACTCCAGCGTGTTCCCACCGCATCAAGCTGTCAAGGTCATCGCGGCTTCTACGAACGCTAACGGGGCTGCAGTCCTTCTGGACGATTACGATGCCCGGTCGAACTCGTTACCCCAAGGAAACAGGACTTGGGTTATGCCCGCTGTTGGAACAACCGGCCAAATCAAGACATTTGATGGAACGATGTGTCTCGATGTCAAGAACGGAGACACGACGAACGGGAACACCCTCCAGGTTTGGGCTTGTAGCCCGGGTAACCCCAATCAGTTGTGGAAGATCGAATCGCTGGGAGAGGACAGGAAGTACTTTGTTAGGTGGGGTGGGAAGTGTATGCAGGTGAAGGATGGAAACTTGGTTAACAAGGGTCAGGTGTGTAAATTTAGCTTTTCGGTTCTGCTCGTTGTTCACTCCGCTCACTGACATCGGTTTTGCCTCTTGATAGGTCGGAATTTGGGACTGTAACTCGACGGACATGTACCAGTGGTGGTATGAGGGTCAGTAAATGCGGAACACGGACCACTTCTTGTTGTCGTTATAAAACGCTCTTTTGTTTTATCTTGGACAATTTGCCCCTATGGACTGGTTATAGTAAATCTGTGACAGACTTTTGCTGCATATATTGTGCTCGTTTATATCTTACTTGTGTATCTCTACTAACTGTAATCAAAATACACCCCGACCGAATACCGCGAGAAAACGATGAATTGAGACAAACACACAGAGCTAGAAATTCAGCTGGCCGATTCGGAGGCAAGGAGGCGTTTAAGTTCATCTGGCTCACGTAGTCCGAGTATTCGTCCTCAATTCTATTCGCTTCTCACATCTGAACCTTTCTGAGAGAACAAATCGACAAAAATATCTTGATTAGCCCCGATGTAGAGGGAAGGTATAGTAACGCAGTAAGTACACACGGTCAAACAAAAACACAGAAAATCAAAAACAAATCAAGAAAGGAATCGAAGCTCAAGCCGACACTACTCCGACATCTCACCCCACGGCCTATCCACATCAACATAATCGCTCTCTCCACTCCCATCCGCTTCGAGGTCCCCCGGAACACCATTTAGCCTAAGAACCTCCATCATTCTCGAGAGAGTTTCCAAGTCATCTCTCGCCTTCTCTCTAATCTCGGCATCGTATCTCGGCACAGCATCGGAGTCCACATCCTCCTCAGTATCCCATACCGGTTCCGGTCCAGTCCATCCGCCATTCTGGTATACATAGTTCATGAATGAACGCCAGAGCGGGTCGAGGGAAAGGACGTTAGGATCTCCGACGATGACGAGGAGTGACTGGGCACGAGTGACAGCCACTAGTGGAGGAAGAACACTCATTAGCCTGAGTCGGAATAGACATAGAAGCACTCGAAGTCCGTACCATTGAATCGACGTGGATTTGCAACAAAACCAAGGGTATGGCGCAGGTCGTATTGAAGGAATTCACGACTGCTCCGAACGGTCGAGACGATGATGACTTTACGTTCCTGAGAAATCATCAGGGCTATGGTGAGAACGGTCCAGTCGCTGTTGGTCAAAGACGAAGCGCTTACCTGACCCTGGAATTCTTCCACACTTGCAACTTTGACCGAATCCGCGAAGCCTCGGAATGCGGTTCGAAGCTTCAACACTTGACCATGGTAGGGAGCGATGACACCGATGTCGTCGTCGGCTATAGAGTCGAATACCATGAAAACAGAACAATCAGCACCAAGGACACAGGAGCCCAAGTAAGAATGTACGCTCACTCAAACAGATTCCCCTATCAGACCTCAACTTTTCGACGATGGACTTGACCACGGTCACTTCGTCGATGTTGAAGAACGAAGGGGACAACTTCTCTCGTTCGTCTTTCCCAGAGACAGAGTAGAACACGATAGGGAGGTCTGGAGCAACGACATGGGTCGAGTTGATGAAAAGATCGGTGACGTTGGGGTCAGCACACGATTCAAGATCGCCGCCGTAGAACCTCTCGTTGGGGAATTTTAGAATCGCGTCATGCGACCGGTAGTTCTTTGTCAGTTTCACTACACTATAACGAAAAAAGGCCAGTAAGCCACAGCTCTCAACGCAAGCAATAGAAGATGCACTTACGTCTTTCCATACCCCTTCACCTCGTCGTACACCTCCCTCTTCATCAACCTCTCCATGAAGGACACCTCCAGCCCCAACCTCCTCGCAACACCCGATCTGACAACCGGCCCCAACTGCCTCGGATCTCCACACAAGACCACATTCGTTTTGTCCCCTGTCATCGACTTGATCGCAATCATCGCCTCAGGTTCATTCGCCTGCCCAGCTTCATCAATGAAGATATGACTGTAATGCCCCCTCCGGATCCCAATCCCCGAAACAATATTCGCCGAGATACACGTCGTGACGACAACACGGAAGCGCAACATCTCTTCCAGACCTGGAACGGAGTAATACCCATCTGCGTTGCGGTATGTGAAAGCGTCGAGCTCATCGGGGACTTGGTCCTTAGTTCTGTACGATGCGTAAGCTCGGAAGAGGACGTCTGGACCGAGGGAGGTTAGCCGGAGAGCGATGAGGTCCGCGGCAGAGTTGCTGGGAGCGCAGGCGAGGACGCGGAATCGGGGATGTTTCTCGAGGATTTGGCGTATCGCTTCGATCATGGTGACGGTTTTTCCTGTACCTGGTCTACAGCGGACAAAACAAAGACTCAGCATACGAATCCATATCCATGAGTCCTGAGATGCGACTTACGGTCCAAACAACACGAACGGAACGGACCCTGGCGGTGCACGAGAGATACTCGCAACAGCCTGGAGCTGTCGAGGGTTGGTGCCAATCGCAGGATTGAACATACCACGCATGATACCCTGAGGAATAGGCCCTTCCTTCAGATGCTCTGGCGCGGGGAATAGAATACGATCTTGAGGGAAGGCGAAGTCCATCGCGTGATGCGCACGGCGAAGGGGATACCGGTTGAGCTTGAACCTGACCAGGAACAGGTCGTCGGGGTTCGCTTCGAAGGATGGGTCGAATTTCATGCCGACTTCCCGTTTACGGACGATGTGGACTCCGCCTTCATACCAGTGGCCGCGAGCACTTCCGTGCTTCTGGACGAGGATTCGGTCACCTGGAAGAATCCAATTAGAGAGAGGAGAGAGATCATGTAAAGGACGTGCACATACCAACGAGGACACTGGGTCGGTTTTCGGCAAGACCTGGAACTTCAAGACTGATAAAGTAAAAGTCAGAACACCTTTGCTATGAAGTGATGAGTTGAGCATACTAGTAGTAGGAGTTGAGCTGTGTGAGTCTCGCATCCGTCATGTCGTAGTATTCAAGATCGCGTCTGGGGAGATATCAGGTTCAAACTCGGTCACGACAGAACGAGAGAATGAAACACATACTCCATCTGGAACTCTTCCGCCCACAAGAGATGCCTAAAGTGTTCTGCGTACCCCGCGCTGTCGAACGCCTGAGGGAGATGGTCTTTCTTCAACGCCTCTACGACTTGAGCACTATTCCCCAGAGCCAGGGTCCGTACAAGGCGATATGTCATCAACGCCATAGGTAGCTTCCTGACATACGGAATCGCCCTCAACGACGGTGCAAGCTCGCCATGGACAACTTCTTTCTCCGGTTGACGGGTAGACCGCTTCTTGGGCTTTGGAACATAAGGTGTCTCGGGCTCCAACTCGTCGTGGTCAGATTGACTGCCAACACGGACACGTAGCGTGCGGGCAATAAGGAAACAGGTATGAAGCTGCGTGTCTTGGAAGATGAGCTCTAGTCGGTCTTCGGCGATCCCGTAGTTCTTGGTGGTCATATGGACTTCGAGATGAAGGGGAGTGGAGGAGTCGATGATGTCGTTTTCCGGGACTGTGACGCGGAACCTGAAAGAAAACGTTCAGTGAAAGAAAAAATGCAGGACACCTGAGTACTCACGGAGAAGTTAACCGTTTTCCTTTGGACGATGCCAGGGTACACACGATGAGCTCGACTTGACTATCCGAATCGGCCACAACCGTAGCAGCAATGGTGATGCCTCGTGCAGCAGACTCCAGGTCAACTATCCCGAGGTCGAAGTCACCCTTGAGGGTGAGGCCGTTCTTGTCCTTCTCAGCTTCTCTGAAAGCAGACGTCGACGTGTCTGTCGGGGTCTTTGCCAACACGGATTTGTGAGCTTTCCCTTTGAGATGTTTTTTCTGATCAGAGCAGGTGATGTTGCAAACATCGCAAGTCCATTGGCTGGATGCTGAGGACAGCGCCAATTTCTTTTGATGTCGCTTCCCTTGGAGGTGTTGCTCTTGACTGCCAATTGCCATTCGAATTCCACACGTATCGCAGACCCACTCGTCTTCGCCTGAGCTTGCTCTGGTGGAAGAGGTCGAGGATTTGGTAACATGCCCGTTCAGACCAGATTTCCTTGCGAGATCCATCGCTTTAGAGCGATGCTTCGTGCCTCGAAGGTGATCTTCTCTGCCATAAGCCCGGGTTTCGATGTTGCATAGTACACACGTCCAGGTCTCGAATTCTTGACACGACATGGAGCAACAGCTAGCTTTTAGGTGTAAGTCGAGAGACGCGAAAGATAATCGAAGAAAAAACGAACACTGATGAGAGGATCAAGCTTGAGAGTGGCTATTTGGGGGGTCAAGGTCGATGGCGGAGGTTAGGATGAAAGCTGGGACGCGTAGAAAGACCACGTTTAAATATATGTGGCACAGTGGCACTGGAAACATTGTCAAAGAAACCTTAAGCGTTGAAAGAAAAAAACGAGCCTTTGCGCGTAATAAAGGAACCGTTGGCTCGGTACGGCCCGACGGGATATTTGTCCGGTTCGTTCTGGCTCTCTCTCCACAACACCACCATGGAAGACGAACCGGAAAACTACCTCTGCCGCCTCTGCGGATACGAACCTTTCATCCGGCTATATGAGGAAGAAGAACAAAGGCTAATCTACCGCCAGCAGATACGACACAGTAGCAGCAGGCATCCGAGATGTGACGATATTGAGGTCACTTTGGAAGCAGAAGAATCACAGTCTGTCTGGGATGATTTCGACGCGTATAGGTATTACCATGCCCTAAGATTCTTCAAATCTCTCGAGGGGTTCTACAAGGTGGGCTACTCTCACCGCCATCGTTGTTGTTCGATTACCAAAGCTCTTGAGTCAAGGGTACGCTCGATTTATCAGGTCGCCATCTACATGTGAGCAATCATAACCAGGAAATCTGGCTCTGATGTAGCTGATCATATGGCTACAGAGATTCGAACAGTTGATGGCTATCTACCATGAAATTGTTCAAGACTTGGATCGTATCCGAGAGACCGTCAGAGAGGAGGAATTCGAGGACACGGATACGAAAGGCAGGGTTAGGACATATCTGGAGTACGTAGTAACCAACGAGGAGACCTGGAAGCAGTGCAGGCTGAAATGGAAGCTACCTCGAGTTGTTGATTTTGGTTGGTTGGAAGATCGACTTGGTATACTTGATTCGCGCTCCGACTCACTGTCTTGAAGCTCACATACTTTGACAGGAAAGCTAGCTGTTATCAGGCAAGAGGCGCAAGAGACACTAAAGATACAGAAGTTATGCCTCATGAACCTACCGCCGGAACTTATCCACCATGTCTTCCACTTTGCGGACGTCCAGCAAGCAAGACGTCTGGCATCTACGTGTCAAACGATGAAACAGATTGGTTCTTCCCCACAGCTCTATCGGGTGAGTTCACATGGACGACGTTGTATCATCGGTATTGATCCAAGATTGGACTCCAGACGCGCTCAGTGTCTTTGCATTTCGCAGACTGGGATATAATAAAGCAGCTGACGCACGAACAACTAAGTGCAGAGTTCCTCGATGAGCTTGCGGGAGAGAAGACTGGGGACCTTGCATCCCACGTTGATTTCCTTACTTCACGCCCCGATCTTGCTCGGCTCATCCAGACTCTCATTGTTGAGGACCACTGGAATTCGGACGGTCGGGAAGTCCCCATTCTGCGTGCGCGTGCATACAAGAATCCATTCTATGACTCAATCAACCACTCAATGTGTTCCCTGCTATCAGCTTGTTTCGGGCTCACCCAGATCACTATAAACCATTTCGTTATCACGAGCGACTGGCTCGAAGCAATAAGCCAGTTGTTGAAGCTCCATACCATATATTTCACCTTCGCGCGTATCGAGGACGATACGGTGGAAGCTGATATCGCTCACAACACTATTCCTCTCGCTCCTCAAGTTCTCAACGTCGAGTGGTCTGAGACGTGGAACGTCAACCATGAAACTCTTTCTCGAGAATCGACAGGAGGCGGCCTTTGGTACACACTTCCACTTCTCCCCAATCTTGTCACCTTCAAGCACCACGCTCCACCTACCCCGGGAACTACCTGGCTTCCTTCCGTTGATATTCAGGACAGAAGCGAGCTCCTCTTCCAAGGTCTTCGCAAACTTGCCCTTTGTCTTCTCCTGAACGACGTCCCCACATTGGCAGACTGGATCACCCAATCTGAACTCCGGCACTCTACGCCCTGTACCTTGACGCATGTCAAGCTGACCATGCATAGCCCCCTTCCAGAAGGTCTGGCCCTCGTCCTCCTCGGGTCTCTCCGTTCAGCTCCGTTGCAAGTCCTCGTCCTCGAACGCATCAAAAGAGGTTCTCTTTTGCTCATCGAACGAATTGTTCAGTTCTTCCCGGACCTCGTTGGCCTCACACTCACCCAGCGGGAGGGCCGGTTGCCAAGGTTTCCAACGAACCAGCTGGTCCTTTGGCCTCATCCAACCGGAGAGTACGCGCACCGGTTCCAGGGGTTTCGTAGGCTAAGATACTTCGGGTGGAACATTCACATCCCCACCTACGAATACGCTCCGTCCGCCATGCTTCGTTGGGAGGCCGCTATCGCGAATGATGCCGTAGCCGATAGTCCATCCGCAGTAGCTGTCGCCTCTGGCCATGAGAACGATGAAGACGAGTTTGAAGAGCTGGGCACCACTGTTGCGCGTGTATTTGGTTGTTATTGCCCCACTCTTGAGGTGATGGTTGTAGAAGGGCGTATTTCGGACGTTTATAGCATTGACAGGGGAGACGGGGGCAAGGTAAAGGCGACTATGAACCTTTGTAGTGATGGGCGGAATGTCTGGAATTTGGACGAATGGAACCCAGGCGGATATCACAGGGGGTGGAAACATGTGGCACCGGTTGCGAATGTAGATGACCAGGGAATTGGGCTGTGAATGGTATCCAAATAGTACCGAGCTTCTGTGGTCAATGTAATTATAGACTGTATAATGGACTTTGAATGGACTGTAATGAAAGCATATGAAATTTGTACCCACAGTATTGTACTGCGCGCTTAGGCTCGGGCCCGGAGCCAAGGCACTCTCCCGGTTCTTCACCTTTGCCATTCACCACCATCTACCATTGCATTCGTCCGACTCTTGCTCGTTCAACCTCTTTCGCATAGTGGTGAACCTTTTCTTATTCTCTTTCTCTCCTTTCTATGAAGTTTCGACAGTCGTCATGCAACCGTCCGAGGCGGAGAAACAAAAAGGAACACGCGTGCCATACATAATTAGCAGTCTCCCAGCAACCAGTTCCATCCGTCATTTTGGGCCTTGGTCATGATGATTCTATCCCTCAAGTTGGCATGGAAAACAATAGTCGGTTAATGGTATAAATCAAGGATACCGGGGCAGAGAATGGATCCATTTTATGTGTGCTCAATAGTGCGTATTTCATGTTTCGGCGGGTTTCGTTCGTTCTAAAACCTTTTTCGTTCTTCCAAACAGGCAGAAATGTGTACTATGGACGTCGCGAGGCCCGCATATACCCTCACAGACACACCAGCTGTGGACCTCGACACCCTGCCGGCAGGTACAGAAAAGACCGTGGTTACACAACACGACGAACAGCTCACACCAGCTCAACATCAGACTCGTACCCTCTCTTCGCACCAAGCGTCTTCGCAGTCCGAAGCCAGGCCTCGGACCTGTTGGTTGGCTTCTCCGACCTCACGTCGAGTACCCGTTGAAATATGGTCCATGATATTCACCCTTGTCATTGGCAGCACGACTTCGTTTGTCGCTTGCAATCCTCACGGTGTAATCCCAGGGTCTGACATTGCTCAGAGCAACGCCTACAACCTGACGCTCGTATGCTCTCATTGGAGGCAAATCGTACTCGGGCTTCCCAATCTCTGGACCTCGATAGAGGTCAACCTTCGGAACCTCGAGAAGGACATTCGACCGGGTCTAAAACTACATTTAGACCATTCGAAAGGGCGTCCTTTGGATTTGGTCATCGATTACCGCACGAAAGGGTCATCAAACCACGCGCAGGACTATCCCGGCTGGTCAGAGAGCACTTGCAGAACGCTCGATTATTTGGTCAGATTCCTTCTTCCACGGTGTAAAGGGCTTTGGATATACATGGACGGTTTCGAAGATTACTTCTTGAATTCGCCGGATATCCCGTACCCGTTCCTTTCGTTCCCATCTCTTGTCCAGTTCAGCCACGATTTTGACATCTCGCCCTCACTCTCGTGGAGGGCAGGTCAGCACTGGTTTTGGGATGCATTGCGCCACCGTGCTCCGCTTCTTAGAAGCGTATCGAGCTTGACGGGCGTCCTACCCATCTCCTATGTCCATTACCCCCAGTTGACAGAATTGCATATCCTCGCCCATCTCGCTTCTCCGAATCTGATCTACACCCTACTATCTTGCACCCGATCGCTGGAGGTGCTCTCCATTACCGACTCTGGCATACAGCGGTCACAGTTTCTCAACATGCAATCTAACTCGTCGTTACCAGTACATACCCTCACCGTCGACCTGTTCAGCTTCCCCACAACAATCCTCGACGTGCTTTCCTTCTTCACATTCCCTCACCTAACGACTCTTCGCCTCACCGCCGGATTCCCTTTCTGTTGCTTTGAGTCTTCCGAGGATTGGATAAACCTTTTCGAGAGGATAAACCATTACTCCCAGACCATCCAGCATCTCGAACTCCAGCTCATCGTTTCGGACCAACCCCATATTCACCGTGAAGGTCTCTGCCTTGAGTACGGCAGAGACGGGCAGCACTGCCTCTCAGGGCTCTTCCGAGCAGTACCCAACCTTACAGAACTCACACTCAGTGTCGAGGGGGAAGGCGACGCGTATAAGTCTGTATTTGGGTGGCTGTTCCCCGGCCTCACAATACCGAGGACCTTGCCAACGTCTCCGGACGATATCTTATTACCAAAGCTTCGCAGCTTGAGTATCTCAGATGAGGTTTTCCCCATGGGATGTTCCGTCGTCGGGAATGATATCGTTGAGATGATGACGTCGAGGAGTGCCCTCTCTTGGTGGCCCTCATTGGTGGGAGAGGGAAAGCCTGTCGCGTTGTTGGAGAGGTTCATGCTGGGGTACTGTGGAGGTCGCTGCGAAAGTAATTTACACCAAGGCCCAGAACACGGGGTTGGCAGTGCTCTTTATAGTGAAAGAGTACGTGCGCTTCGGGAGAGCGGGACAGAATGTGTTATGGTCAGGCATCGTGCCGCTCCCTACGAGCAGGAGGGAGAGACCGAGATCGACGGTGCTCAGACTGATGAATCGGACTCTGAGTATGATTTTGGTGATTAGGAAGAGTAGGTATGACCTATGTTAATGTTCTTGCGCTAGCTATATTTTAGGCTGAGCCTCCTGTATACATATTTTAGCCTGAAGGTAACGGCGCTATGAGAGTCTGGTATGGACAGTAATCCAACGCCCAGCGGTAACGGCAGGCAATTTGGGATCGCGGAAAACTGTAGATTTGGCCGTCGGCATTTACTCTTTCCTAGGTTCCCGTCCTTGTTCTTTTCCCTTCTCCTACATCGTTATTCTTTCCGAAGTCGCAATACCATCGCCGAGTGCAGGAGCCTAACCTGACAGACTTGGCGTCGGAATTCATGACATAGTAAATGTCTGGGTCCCTTGTCTCCTAAGACGGCATTTCCCGGTATATGATGGAGAAATTCGAAGTGGACTGGGCGAAGGGTATCTTTCCCTAGTTTCCGAGTACGTTCTCTCAACATTCTTCATCTGCTCATCATTGAACAATTGCGGATCGCGATGAACAGCCATGCCTGTCAGTGGTGACAACCTCGACCACCAACCACTCCTAAGGCTTCAGCCCACCAGCTTGACTGAACACAATGGCCTTCCTGTTCTGCTCACAGATGTTCTCCGCTCTTTCCATATCCCTTCCGGAACAGAATCAGCTCATATTCAGTCATTGATCTCAGAAGAAGAACACACCCTCGAGGAGATCGCCCGGGAGATTTCAGGCCTTCGCGCAAAAATAGAAGATTCACGAGATTGGGAGCTGAGCTCGAGTATCGCCCGACCTCTTTGCATAAGACTGAGCGTGTTGGATGGACAAAGATACCTGCTCCTTGAGCGGGTTCGGCAACTGCGCCAGCTCAGCTCACGAGTCCGGCGTGTGCCTCGCGAGGTTTGGGAGCGCATCATATCCTTCAACTGTCAATGCGACAACCCCGGTTCGTATGCTTTGGTCATTGGATACTTCGGCCGACCAGTCTGTGACTATCACGAGAGACTACCACTCTATCCCCTTTGCCATACATCTTATATGTGGAGGGCCATCGCTTGTCATACACCGAGCTATTGGTCCCGCTACAAGATACATCTCCCCTGCTGTCGTCAAAACAACCTTTCCCTCCTGAAGGCTCATCTCAACAAGTCTCAGGACGCCCCGCTAGATGTTGAACTGTACGAAAGTCTCGACTCGTGCTCGACTTTGTCAAAGCTCGGCGGTAACGGCGGCGATGTGTCCTGCCAGGTTTTCCCCCACCTTCCTCGATGCAAGAAATTGGTTTTGGATGCACAGGCTTTCGAAAGTCTCGTTAGTTATGGCCATTACTCTGGATGGTCCTTCCTTCATCTAACGTCCATCTCTCTCGATATGACGGTCGAATCCCAAAGGAACATTCATCCAGACTTCTGGGCGGCTATATCGGACGCCCCAAAGCTCACCACTGCTCTCATCAGTTCTCTACTGCCCGTGCAGTACCTTCCCTATCCACGTTTAACGACACTTACCCTGATTCGGCTGACTGAAGACGAAACCCAGGCCCTTATTCGGCTTTTACCCACCTGTACCTCTCTCAGAAATTTGACGATCAAAGAATGCACCCGATTCCAATCTGTTGGCGACCCCTCCGACCTCGGAACCTGCCCCCTTGAAAACTTGACTATTTCGGTGGCTACGTTTCCCACCGACCTCGTCGCGTTATTCGCCACGTTGACATTCCCTTCCCTCCATTCCCTTGATGTTACACTAGGACCCGAGGGCAAACTTCATGTTCCCGTATCTGAAGGCAGCAACAACTGGGAATCTCAACTAAGTTCTTTCAAGAGCTCTGCCCCCTCGCTCGAATCTCTGGCCATTAAATTCCAGAACTCCGGCCATTGCACCAATAGACTCCTTTCCGTGCTACCCCTTTTGCGAGCCCTCCCAGCCCTGACTCATCTCGATATCAGAGTCCTAGCCAGTCAATGAGACCGCCACCAACGTTTCGAGATCGCCGTCGGAAACACCAGCAATGGCAGCTCTCTCACCCACCCAATTACAAGGCTTGTCTCCCACTTTACGATAGGTGGAGATCCGACGACTCTTTGTCCAAGACTCAAGCAGCTCACCCTTGTAGACGAAGGGTTTCCAATATTCCAAGCGGACGACATCGCTCCGCTCGTGGACATGGTCAAGTCGAGGAACAGGAGTGACGCGTTTGCCGATTGATGTCGTTTACGATGATCTATGGAATTCAGCCGCGGGATTCAAGGAAGGGATTCTTTGTTGATGATACCGATGTGTTGAAACCAGGAGATGCGGCCAGGATTCGCGAACTCGAGGAGGAGAGGGTGGCCTTCTCGCGAGAGGTGCTACTGCCGCCCGTGTTCGACTCGAAACAGGAAGACAGCACGAGTAGTCTTCGGGTTGGGCTGGGACTCGCGTCAGATGTTGTTTTGAGGTTGAAGTTCCGGAATGAATGTGATGAATGTTCTTGACATTGCTTGGTGTATAAACAATTCATTAGCGTAGCGTATAGTATCTATTTCTGTTCGGTCCATGAAATGATGTGTCGATAGACTGGGAGTTACGATAAGTATCTTCCATCCGGCGGTACACGCCCAACCATTACAGGTTACAGCAAGGTTCCAAAGTTGGGTCCGAATTGGAATGCGCAAGATTGCATTTGCTCTCGAGGATCAGTAGCTTCCAATCATGCGCTCGCAGTGAGCTTCTCAAGATTTTGGTATGTATCATGCAGTTGCTGGTATTCGTGAGTGATTATACAAGGTACTATACATACATGAGCGGTCATGGCAAGGCCTTCAACCGAAGGATTCAACTCCTCAATTTTACATCGGCATAGAGGTGGCGGCCCGTGTATGAGGGCACAAAATGATCCCGGAATCGAATTTCCTCTTCCCTGAAAATGTATCATCTTCAGTCTCATTCATGTCACGGAGGGAGGAGTGAAGGAGTGTACTGACGTCGCGATGGTTGTCTCCAGATCCAATTTCCGGAAAATATGCCCAAAAATGAGATAGAGCTCGCACCAAGCTAGACTGAGTTGACGATGTGATTTGGAGGACAAAAGCATTCAGGAATCGGAAGGTGACGATGACGAGGAGACGTACTTCACTCCTATGCACATTCGGGGCCCTTTTGTAAACGCCACAAGATGTTTATCCAAATCACGCGCGTCGGCAGGATCGAGCCAGCGTTCTGGTTGGAACCGGGTAGGTTCGAAGAACACGCTGGGATCGGTATGAACAAAGTAGCATGACGATGAGACGGTGGTCTACAAACTCGCATCGATCAGTAACCGTGAAGACCAGGTAACAATAGCATTGAACTCAGAGCTGACCCCAATTGGAACCGGGATATCCATGACAGTGGCATCGGGGCGGTTGACAATGTGCGGGAGTGGGTCGACGACACCATGAGATAGACGAAGGGACTCCTTAATCACACCCGTCTATGGTCATGGAGTACTCATCAGCCCTTCTCGCACTGAAGACGGAGCTTGAAGCGGCCCAACATACCAAATACGGTAGCTTCTCTAGTTGCTCCAAATTCATCGGAGAATCACGTTCAGGCCATGTCTGGTCCAGCTCTCGCCGCAATTTGACGAGAATTTGTGGGTTCCTCAGTAGATGGTGGGTGCCTACCATACACGCGTTTGCAACCGTGTCAGTACCGGCAACTTGGAGACTGATGCATTCGTCGAGCAGGCGGGCACGAGGAACTGTCCATGCCTTTTTACCATCGGGTCCTTTATGCAGGAAGGCGTCAAAGATTGCTGGAGCTTGTTTCTGTTCATCTGCGGCATCTGATTGTACGAGTTCCACAAATCGACGATTAAGGTGGTTCTGCTGATCGAGCATCGGAATTGCAGCTGGTACCAGTCTACGAACGATCCAGTCGGGGAATTTGTCCCAGGGAATGGGGATGTACTTTGGAAACCAGATATTTTCCGCCACCTGCTGTAGGCTTAGGATCATTGGATGCCGAAACTTCGGATAATCAAGACTGTTGAATTTTTGAGCGAAGAGATAGGACGTGATGATGTCGAGGCTCGCAGCGCGAAACGCATAGGTTAAGTCAACCGGTTCCTCTGAACCGACGTGAGAAGAGAGCCGGTGAACGAGCGTGTCTACCTAACAAGGAAGGTGGATGTCAGCAAACCTCCGACGTGAATATGACATTGAACCGGCTCTCGCATGTTCGATCACTCACTTTCTCTTGCACGTCATACTCCAGTCGGAAGACCGCCTTCCTTGAGAGGTACGCGCCTATCGCAAGTCGTCTCCCGGAAGCCTCTTTTGGGCTACAAGTCGTGACGAGAGCATCGGCGTTTGGCTTCCCTAGGACTTTATAATATTCGTGATCTTTAGGGTACGGTTTACTGATGATGTCGTCGTATGCCTTCGAGCCAGAGAAGTCGAGCTGATTGTCCACAAACGGTTTTCCATCAATAACAGTCATTTACTGCCAGAGAGATCCTACTAACCTGATTGGGCGCTACCCGAACCACAGGACCTATTGAGATTCGGTACAGCATGATGATTACCGCCGCAATTGTGGCCGATATGTGGTACGTACCATACAGTCTATGGAGTTCCTCCAGCTGTTCGAGCCACCCCCCGTTCTGCACGATATCGTAATAGCCTCGATAGTATTTAGTACAAGCAGCAAGCGTTGGCCCTGGAAAACGTCTAAGAGGGTGAAAGAATATTCGGTAAACAAATCTTGATAGCGTGTAGATGAAGAGGAAACTGGCGATTGCCGGCGTTGTATACTGCCAGTGGGGGGGGATGTTCGTCATGATTGAGATCAGTTAGTGGGAAGATAGAGATTGGATGTAACAAACCCCCATATATATGTCCATCAAGGCCTCAATGTCATTGTCCTGGAGTGCATCCGGTTTGCACCCGGTTTGATCAACGTGGCTTTGACCACGCTTTGACACTTTGACAACCAGGGCCTAACTTGAGTTAGTAGGATGAGGCACGCACCAACCGATTCTATACCAAGAACATGGCTTCAATCAGGTATTGCAAGACTTAGACTACGGTCGCCACTTGCGGCATCCTGGAGCCCACTGCTGTGCTGAGATTGGTGCCGATTCCTGCGTCAGATCGAAGCTTTCCAACTTGAAGCCACATCAAGCGAGCGTGGGAATTACCGTAGGAATCTTCTGAGTTGCTTCTCCCACCTAATTCCCGCCTTCTGACCTCGGCAGCCGTCCGACATGCGACTGGGTTCATGTTCATGTGGCTCATGAAGATCACCACCTTGAGCAAAGTGCTATATCATCTAGGAATCAAGTGATAACCCCAGCCTAGTTCCCGCACCTTTGGAGTTAATGTCATCATTCTGTCGTCGAAGACAACATATGGAGGGTGCCGACGAGGTTAAACCGTTGACAAGAGCCAAAAGAGGAGTATTCTTCCACAGATCAAACACCAAAAATCAAATTAACCGAGTAAAAACAATTTCGGTTCAGTGATTGGGACTGAAGCGAGCAGGGATAGAGGCCTTAGGCAGCGTCCAAGCACACAGCCAGACCAACACGCATTGCATTTTCCCAGAACCACGATTTGCAGTGTATTCGAAAAGCTCGAGAACCGAATTTGGTATCCGAGGCACTGGCGAACAGCTGGAATGCGAGCAATGATTAATGACTCGGTCCACATTAAATGATGGTTGAACAGGGTCGACGTGCATACTAGGTGATAGCAGCAACGATCAAGGCAGACTCAACCACCCCCGTCCCCTCCTATGACTATTGAAGCCATCTACTCAGGCCCCAGGAACCTTGATAGAAAGTTGAGAATATTCCAATCGAGATACTCGGAGGGCCATGGTATGTAAAAAATCGCAACGCCAGGCAGAAGGCACTTTATCTATATGAAGGGTTCCTTCGATTGATACATACTCAGTCCTGCAAGATCACATTGGCGTAGAGGTGGCGCCCAGGGTAGGAAGGCAGGAAGTGATCTCGGAACCTGATGTCCCCGTCTCTAGTGCGAACCGTTTGAGCTACCGTTTCATCTCGGGAAAAAAGGTCGTCCGTAAGACTTACCTCTTAATAGTCATCTCTAAGTTAGTCTCGCCTAGCCAGACCACACTACCACGAACTCTTTTGTTGAATTACCTTCCGGACAATGTATCCAAAAATGAGGTAGAGCTCACACCAAGCGAGGCTATTAAGTATGTGCTTGTGAGTCGTAGACGTTCGGGCTTACCGAGAGAAGGACTGACTTCATTCCCAAACATGTCCGAGGTCCTTTTGAGAACGCCACAAGGTGTTTTTCTGAAGCTCGTGAACCAACGAAATCGAGCCATCGTTCGGGCCAGAACTTGGTAGGCTCAGAGAATGCGCCTGGATCGGTGTGAACGAAGCAAGCGGACGATGAAACGGTGGTCTAAGCCACCTTGAACTTATCAGCCTGCACAAAATTCAGTATAGAAGGACTTACGCCAGCCGGGACCGGAATCCCCATGACAGTGGAACCCGGACGGTTGATAATTCGAGGAAGTGGGTCAACAACGCCATGTGACAGGCGCAGAGACTCTTTGATCACGCCGGTCTGTAGTGGCGAATACAGGCCTTGAGTGCGTCCCGCACTGCAGCGGAAGACATCTCCAACATACCAAGTATGGTAATTTCTCCAGTATCTCAAAGCGAATGGGAGAATCCTGGACAGGCCAAGCTTCGTCTAGTTCGCGCTGTAATTTAACGAGGAGGCGTCGGTCCCTCAGCAAATGATGGGGGCCGATCATACATGTATTTGAGGTCGTATCCGTACCCGCGACTTGAAGATTAAGACATTCGTCAAGCAGGCGAGAGCGTGGGATCGTCCAAGCCTTCTCCCCAGTGCCAGGGTCTTTGTGTAAGAAGATGCCGAAGATCGCTGGAACTTGATCTTCCGATGTATTTGAGGATTGTACGAGCTCTTCTAGTCGTCGACCAAGGTAGTTCTGCTGATCCAGCACTGGAACCGTTGCTGGTATCATCCGACGAACAATCCACTCGGGGAACTTGTTCCAACGGATAGGAACGTATTTAGGGACCCATACGTTTTCCAATCTGCTCAGCGCCGAGTGTCATTGGATGCCGAAAATTTGGATAATTGAGGGCATTGTTAGACTCTTGAGCGAAGAGATAGGAGGTAATGATGTCGAGGCTCGCGGCACGAAACCCATAGATCAAGTCAATAGGTTGTTTCGAATTGGCATAGGAACAAATGCGGCGAATGAGCGTGTCTACCTGAGGACACATTAGTATAAGGCCCTAGGCTACAAAAGGGAGTTCTATGTTGGGTCGCTTTTTCTTGTACGACATGCTCCAATCCAAACACTGCTTGCCTCAAGAAGTATGCGCCTATTGTGATTCGCCGTTTGGATGCGTTCCTCGGGTTGCAAGCCGTTGTTACAGCGTCCGGATTCGGCTTTGATAAGACCCCGTAATATTCACGGTCTTTAGGATACGGTCTGTTCATGATATCGTTGTATCCCTTGGAGCCCGCGAAGTCGAGCTATTTAAGTAGATACTTAGACAGCCACGTTGATGTTAATGAAGCATGCAGCACTGAGTCGACTCACCTGGTCAGGACCCACCCGGACTACGGGGCCTGAAGGTCCCAGACAACTGTATCAGGCGTTGTGCGTCCTTAGATGAACATACCACGCACTATAGCGCATGTGAAGTACCTCTAGATGCTCGAACCACCTCCCGTTCTGTATAATATC
The DNA here is from genome assembly GCA_029532415.1 of Marasmius tenuissimus. Classification (NCBI taxonomy): domain Eukaryota; kingdom Fungi; phylum Basidiomycota; class Agaricomycetes; order Agaricales; family Marasmiaceae; genus Marasmius; species Marasmius tenuissimus. The sequence continues at coordinate 5,782,617 of JAQOTA010000050.1, read as the reverse complement.
GTAGCATCCTCTGTAGTATTTTGTGCAGACAGCAAACTTGGGCCCGGGAAAATGTCAAAGAGGGTAAAAGAAGATTCGATACAAAAGCTGAAGGGAGATGTATACGAATGCCCCACTGGCAATTGCTAGTTTTGCATGTTGGCGTAGTACACTCGCCATGATAGCACCAGTTAGTATGTAGAGCGATACAAGGATCCCATTATATACTGATCTAATCTGACTCTTTTTGCGCGGGGGCCCCGCACTAGACCCAGCAAGTTGAAATGTGGGGCCCTTCTCCAGAAATAAGTTAGTGTTACCGTTGATTTCTGACAAGTAGAGAAGCTAAAGACGTATCGTAGTAGTCGTGAGCGTATGTGAGCGACGTCGTTTGGACATCGGACTTTTACTCGTTGGAATGCTAGCATCTCGAATCCAACCGTCGGGGCGTGAGAATCAATGTCGGCTTCTTCCGAAACACTTTTAGCAACTTCAAAGAGCCCGGTAGAGAAATTAGAGTTCTGACAGAGGATGCGACGATTTAGCAGGGTCGAGCAAGGGTCAATTTCTGTCCTATCAGAGCTATATATGACCAGAGGAAGGGTAAACAGCCTGTGGGATATTGCTATGGCCCAAGACATAAAGAATGCCACAGAACACTGATCTAGTGCAAGCTAACAAAGCCTAGCGCACGTTTCTGGGTTGATTGCGGCGCGTGGCGAGTTCATATTACTCTCCTTGGCAGTTGCCGAGAGTCGCCGTCAAGTAGCTTGATACTTTGAGTTTCCCGCTTCGCAGAGATTAAACAGCACGCAGAAGATATGGTCCCCAAGATTGAAGCATCCCTGAGTGGCGCGAGTGAGTACTTGATTTACACGACAAGCAAAGGAGCCAGAATATAGCCAGCCTAGAGCCACATATCTACTTGAGACATGATTGGCAGCTTTCCGAGTGTGCCAATGTTTGGACGAGAGGAGCCTCGGCTCGTGCTGAGCAAGTGGGGCCTCCCTTGTGAACCCTTGGGTCGCAGTACCAAGCAGCGCAAGGGAGTTAGAACCGTCCAAAAGATTCAGATATTGAGATGTGTCAGTTCATGGGATCCCGGATGACGAGATTGTGGTTTTTTATTCTTGCGTGGAAACTAAGAGAAGAATGGGGATGATGGGGCTCGATTCAACTTTACAAAGTTCGTTCGAACTTTTGTACTATCTGGCACGCCATCGGTGACCCCATGCGGGTGACTGTATAAAGCTAACCCCCTACAGCACTAGCACTAGACAACAAAAGACGTGTTCGACGGGTTTTCCTCCGGGAAAATTATGTGAAAACTCGGTTAGCTTCCGGACCAGTCGGATAACTTCCGGTACGTTAGATCGTCAAAAACACTTTGTTAGCGACCTAATTTGTTTAGTAGTGTCACTTTTCGATGTTGAATAGTCATAAATGAATTCCGTTGAATGACAAGTACTTACAAGGGCCGACACATCCCGACACATATGTTCCTGTAGTCATTTTGAACTCCCGTTCTTCCGAGTCAGTCCACACACGTCTTCCGGTCGGCCGTGTGTCTTACGACGATCCACCATAATGTAGATGAGCGCAGAGGCTCTATGAAGCTCCGTCAAGCTGAAGATTCGAGTTCAAAGTTACTACCCCACCACCGATAAAAGGACGGATTGAGAAAGGTCTTATCATTCATTTCCGAGAAATACGTATACCCCAGACGGAAATCCCCTGAGCGAATGACCATTGAGTTCGCTTGACGTCGGGAGGAAATTGTCGGTATAATTTCCGATCAGCCGTTGACCAGACGCGGAGTATGAGATAATAGATAGCCGACTGAGCGTTCGATCTTGCTTTTCGTGCTCGTGGGCACTGTTCTTGGTAGTTGGTGGATGGTGGATGGTGTCTGTCGATGCCTGGAGCCCACCGGGGATTGAATTCTGAGCCCCGTTGCTCGTCTCTTTCAGCTGAAACAGGGTTTTGAGCGTCGAACAGTCGTATGCTCTGCGCACCCTAATGCACCCACACGAGTTCCTGATGCCAGGTCCAATACCCGTGCGGTTATCCATTCAGTTGACCAACGAGCTGGAGATAGGCCGGAGATTATGGGTGGTCGTCGTTACGGTCGAAGCTGAGAATAGGTACGGCATGGTTGTGTATCGTGGCTGTTGTTACCGGTAGTCGGGCGGACATCGTCAGGGCCAGCTGTCTCCCCGAACAAGAGCATCGCAATCATGCAACAGATTACTGGAATTGGTAGCGTAGGAGTCGGCCGAGAGCCCAGATACCGTACCGAGTGTCAAGCCAGGTGTCATATATAGTCGCTGGTGGGCCTTGTGTACGCTCGAATATGGGTCCTCGAGGGTCCTGAGGTCAGAGGATACTGAGCATACGAGATCCGAGATAAAGTCGGAAGGCAGAAAAAGGAATCCCGAGAGCCCTATACGGGTTTGGAGCGGGTACACAAGACCGTTATCGAAATGATTAGATGGCGCTGTGTAGGCGTCGCCCGGGAAATATCCAAAGCCCAGAGTAGACTGTTAACACTTGTCAGGGTCCTGCTTGTCGCGTCTCGTGTAAGAGGTGATTTGCCTGATATAGAGAGTGAGTCTTCCGCTACAACGAGAGCATGAGAGCTCTGAGGGGCCAGCTGCCTTACTGAGTGCGAAGAAATTTGGTCGAACGAGGTTTCGGAGGACTGGCTGTGCATTGAACACGGCGACGCCACTTGCCGCCTGATTTTGATTGCCCACTCAACCAAGGTCGGGATATCGGCGCGCTGGTCCTTGATTATCTCCTTTTCCCATTCCTTGTATACCGAAGGTTATTGGCACCGTGAAGGGCGGTGATAGACAAATGATCCTTGGACCTTCTGATTGCTCGCGGAAAACTGAACCGATGTGAGGGAGTGTGAGTGAAAGCAGAACGATAGGGCACCGATTGCAACTTTGCCAGGAAATGAAGGGCCTCGAGGAATGGATCGATTCCTCATTTCCTGACATCGATTTCGATAGTGAAAGAAGAGAGAAAAACGCGGGGGAGATGAGGGGTAAAAACAGGGTAAGAATCCGGAGTAGGGTATACAGGGGGTTCCCATCTCGACCAGTTGACCCAGACTAGCAGACCTTCTGGAGCCAAGAAACGTAAAGAAAGATGGGTCTTGTAACGAGGCATCGATGGAGAATTTCGAAGGATTTTTCGGGGACTTTTCAAGTGCTGAAAGACTCTCAGAGAGTCCCATAAAAGTGCAGCAACATTGAACAAGTTGTTGACTGTTGTTGCCAGTTGGAGACCGGCGTGATAGCGCCATCACGACCGACGTCGACGTCGGGAGCATCGAAAGTGCTAGAAAGAAAGACTTAGTCATAAACAATTACCCGATCGCCGAGAGCCGCGTCAGTTCCCTCGGGGCCAGCGTGAGAACATTTACCGCAGCCTGCGGACCACGACCCACAGCAAGTTTCTTTCATTTTCGTTTTCAACAACCATCATGCTCGTCGACAATCCGCTCGCATTCTACTCACCACCGCCACCAACGACCGCGAATGAAGCAGATCTCTCAGAATTTCTCAATACAGACCTTTTTGGTCCTTCATCGTCCTCGGCACTTCCTGCAGCCAGCGCCAGCACCAGCAGTGCTTCGCCTGGCTCACCAGAGCATTCAGCCTCGACGTCGTCAAGGGAATCGTCGCCTTCGATCTCATTGTTGACGACTCCACCGCAGCAACCTCTCCAGAACTCATTTCCTGAAATTCATGCAGACGATCCGTATGGATTAGGGTCTGCGACATCCTTCCTTAACTTCCTGAATGATGATTGGAAGATGGATTCGAATATGGGATTTGGTATGGGTGCTGGTGCTGGTGGATCAGCTGGATCTTACGGGTCGAATACTGCTTTCAACCCGTTCTTACCTCCCACCGAATACGACCTCATCAGTGCGCTCACGGGCGGTGTCAGCACGAGCACCAACAACCCTGTAGCGGACGTTACTATGGCTTCCGCAGTAGCATCAGTATCTAACGGAACGATGGCAATCGACCCTCAGCTGGTCGGTTCGCCTACGGAGTCTGGTGCTCACGACGACCATGACTCAGACGAGGAGGGCGAGGGTGCTACTGAAAAGGCTTCTGCAGCCAAGAAGGCATCTTCACCTGAACCTATCATGACCATCACCCCAGTCAAGGTTGGTGGTCACGGCAAAGCTCGCAAGGGCACCGTTCAAGGAGGTGGAATCACAAAGAAGCACACAGCCTCACATACTACAACAGCAGCCTCAGCGCCAGCCGCCATTCCGACCCCATCTGTCCCCCCTCCCACCACAACCGCGACCAAGAACAAGGAAAATGTCTCCGCGAAGAAGAGCACTCCTAGTGTCATGAGCGACGACAAGGACGACGACGACGATTTGCCGGCAGACTGGCGCCCTCCGCCCGAGGTTTTCCAGAAAATGACCAGTAAGGAAAAACGGCAGTTGAGGAACAAGATCAGTGCTCGGAATTTCAGGGTTCGGAGAAAGGGTTCGTTCCTATTCCTTTCTGTCTATCATTTTCTTTGTTTTCCTCGTTGCAGCACTTTTGTATCGCATGCTAATCTCTTCTCTTCAATTCAGAATATATCAGTACCCTCGAAATGGACATCGCCGAACGTGATCGCCTCTTGCAAGCTATACGTTCCGAGCTGGGCTCCACTCAGTCCGAGAATCTGGCTCTTCGCCAAGAGATAGCTGGCTTGAAAAAGGCCCTCCTCGAAGGTCGTCACACCAATCACTCACAGCTCTCTCATTCCTCTGCACAGGCTATGGTGAAAGGCGCTGGTGATGGAATGAACATGAACCTGAACGCTGTCAACGGTGCTGTTCTAGAAGACTTCCTCCCTCCACCTGCTCCCTTACCCGAGAGGAGTGCCGCAGACGAGATCCTTGCACGTGCCGCTGCTACTCCTTCGCCGTCCACCGCTATCCCCTCATCTGCTCCGAATGCCGCAACTTCATCACTCGTCACCCCCAACACCCAGAAAGATATCTCCTCGTCACAAGCTGCGTTCTGGGGCGGCGTCGGTGGCTATAGTCACGGCTTTGGTCTTGGTGGTGGCGTGACTCCAGTTCACACTGTTTTGATGCCAGAAATCTCGAGCGCCGGTCTTAGACATCAACAGCAAGAAGAACTGAACATTAGCAGGTGGGTGCGTGACGTACTCGCTGCTCAGAGTCACGAAGAGGACGAGCAAGTCACCACGCCCACGAGAAGATTGCAAGAGAACATGAACCCGGCTTTGAACGAGGCCATGGACGTGGAAGAGGCGACTCGCGAAGCACCAGAGTTTGAGCAATTCGTGGAGTCGAATACTTTCACGATGAAGAGCATCGATGCGTAAGTTTTTTTTTTTTCTTTTTTCTCCATGAAAGTGAGCTGAACGTGAGTCTCGACTCAGGTACCGCATGCATCTATGGACGAAGATGGCAGCTTCGCACACAGCTCACCCTCGCCCCGTCAACCCGAACCCCAAATCGCTATCACCCGCCTCCCCACCTTTACATGCACCGACTCCCAGTCCTCCTACGGTTCACAAGAAATACTCCCCCGACCGAATCACCTCACCTTCACCCTTCGCTCCTTTACCCTCACAAGCACCCTCGTCGCCTCCATCGCAATACCTCACTTCACCCCATCTCATCAACCCGAAAGCATCCCTCACCGGCCGGAGCCTTGCGAGCCAACTCAAACCTCACTACTTCGTCTCGAGTCAAAAGGCCAACTTACCTCCCAGTTCACCTACTCCCGGTTTCTCGTCGCTCTCGAAGGTGCTGGGTACCGGGTTCTTGGGTTCTGGCACTGGTGCTGGTGCTCTCGGAAAGAAGCCTACTCCCTCGACATCGTCAACGACAGCGGAGCAGCAGCAGCAGATTATGTACGCTGCTACTGCTACCCTTGCAAGCCAGACGCTACTTGGCAAGCTCGGAGGCGCATTCTGGGACGCATTCTCTGGCGGATCCGGAGATACCCCATCGCCGTCGCCATTATCGTCAAGGCGGTCATGGGATGCGGATAAAGTTAGAAAGGTACTGGAGGGCAAGGCTGTCGTCAAGGTTGTCGACGTCGATGAGCCACAAACACCCGTCCCTAAGCCTGTGACGGTGAAGACGGAGGTACCTCCATCGCCGGTTCTTGGACCCTCGTTGACGAGGAAGGAGGTTCCGGGCGGCGATCTTTGCCATATGTTGGAGGAGAAGATGAAGAGCTTGACTCTCGCGAAGAAGAATTAGACGGGATGTGCTTTCTTTTCCTTCTACTCATTCACCCCCCTTCCACCCTTTCCAGTACGATTCCTAATCCCCCCTTCTCCAATATATCGATTCCATCTCACCCGTTCGTTACTTCTGGACCATGTTTTCTGCTTTCTCTTCGGTTATATGTGGAGTACGGAGGTACCCTATCACTCATTAATCCTTTTCTTTCTTCTGGTTTGCCCTCCCCATTTCATCATCTTTCGTCTGTCCCCATTGGCCTCCGTACCCACCCTCCTTGGCTTGTCCAACGTCACTCTCCACTTACCTCTCCTTCCTTTCGGCTGATCACCTCCCCTGCTCCATCGCTCATCGTCATCATCCGTCATTACCAAGCCATGCTAGAAAAGAAAAAGTCGTACATTAAGTTGTCATCGTACCTGATAATACCTATCTCGCTTCATCTCGTCTTCTCTCCTTCGTTGAATGTTGCCCCTTTCCCGTGTTACATGTATATTTATGGGGAGTAGTAGTAGGTAGTAGTAAAAGCTTTCAATGTGTTTTACCATTGTAAATAGTATCTAGATAAAGATTAAATTCGATCAAGTTCGAAATATGTTTGACTGTCCGTCCGATTTGAGGGACTTGTGTCTGCGGTGCGGTAACGTTGCGGTCTCCTCTCGTGACATTCATGAGTATGCGTGTGTCCGCTGAAGGCCCAAGGCACACAAATATTTAGCACTGGAGGCTCATTCCACACAAGAATATTTCCTCGTAGCAGTTCTGGGATGTGAAGTAATTCAACGAACAATCTGTAGTATTCCATCTACATCTAAGCGTACAATATCCGGATTGGCGGACCTTCGACACCATGATCCTTTTCCACCATACCTACATTGACTGCGTTCAGCAATGAACCTCTCCATCCGAGTGAGTATCTGCATAGGAGATCGTTCCTCACTTCATAAACTTCGTAAAAAGGTAAGGAGGAGCTACTCACGGCACGATCCGCTCGCAGTGGCAGTAGCAGAACTTTCCGGTTCTTCGGCGATCTCTGGAATAGTTCCGGTACACCCAACACCAGGTCTTGCAACGGTCAGAGCGTATGCCTCGGATGCAAAGTACTATGGATAGGAGAGGTTAAGCCTGGATCTTGCAATGAGGAGTGACGACGACAAACTTGGAGGGTATGGGTGTTGTAGCCGGCTTGTTGAGGTCTCCTGACGGCCAACCCCAAACAGTCGGTGTATTCATCGGCGTAGTGACCGACGATGTTATTGTTGATCTTCGGAACGTGGAAGAAACGGTGACTGAAGTCGTAGTTATTCCATCGTCAGACTCCAATAGAAGTAAAGGCACGGTAGGAGACGACGTACATCAGATCCGTAGCGAAGTAGTAAGACGCGCTGGATCCAGTGACTGTGTATCCATCCTGACACCATTGATCATTGAACTTGCGTATTTGGTACGAAAGAGGGCAAATGACAGTTTCCGAAGTTGCGTTCAGTCCACGCCAGTGACCGGCCCATCCGTCTTGGTGGCAGCTAGAGTTCAGAGGTGTTGGATGGTGAAACAATAAGGAGGATACGAACATACTTTTGATCGATGTCATCGCAACGCAGAAGCACGCCTGTCTTGTCGCCACTGAGGAGGTGGTCAAAGACCTGGGAGGTGTTGCGTCAGTATGCATGATCCAATGGTTTTCGCGACTGCAGAAAACCGACATACACCGATGACCGAAAAAGGTTGAGCCTTCCCGAAATATCGTTGATACACCTCATCTGCTCCATTCTTTACGATATCTGCACCACCGACAACGAGTCAGTATGAAAACACCAAAGCAACCAAAATGAATGGACTTACAGTCTCTTGCGGCTTCGGCAACTGCAAATGTGTCTTGCAGAGCCCTCGTGAGTGTACCACGCTCCGTCTCGCTACATGATTCGTGAATAGTAATCGAGGAAAGCGTGTTGTTCAAGGCTCTTGACTGGAGGTGGCTCGAGCTGGCTGGCCGGGCGTTGCTGACGGACCCCAGAGTGAGGAACGCGAGAAGAGCAACCGTTGCGGTCGAAGAGAAGAACATGATGTCTCAGGGGACTGGGGGGACAGTGACAGAAGAAAGACTCGAGCACTAGGCGGTTTATATGTAGCATGTTGCGAAAAGCCAAGAACTTGAACATGATGATACAGAGAGTACCGCAGCGGTTGGGGGTGGTTTGGTCACCATCGTATGCTGCGATTGAATTCGAATGGCGAGCTGGCTGATTTGAGAATGCAACGTACGCGGATCGAAGAGTATGTCGAATGAGGGTTGGGTAGATCGAAGCTTGAGAAACTCGTAGATTGCGGCTTGGAGGCTCTAAATAGAGGTGATAAGTTCCTGCGGGGACAAAAATGTGCGGATCCATCGACCATTTGCTTGGCTGGAGAAAAGGCTTGGGACCTTGAGGGTCCTCGAGGCTTCAAAGTTTCACAAGTCGTCAAAGCAACATCCAGCTTTCGCAGGATATCGCGTTGATTTGCACTTCATGAGCTGTCATTGGAGTGAAGCCTGCCGAAGCATGCTCAGAATGACGAAGGGTTAACGGAGGTGTACTCGCGGTGATGGAGGAAGACAAAGATAGTTCGGTCATTGCCGAGATGTAAGCGCTCGAGCACTCGGGACCAGGGGCTCAGCCACCCAGGCTTGTCGTCGCTCACCTCCGAGTCCTTATCTTTCAGCTTCTTAAGGCCAGGCCTCAAGGTCCGTTTCTGTGGAATGTGCTCGGACGTTGACGAAGGACAGATTTGCAAATCATACCCAATGAATCTCATGAATAATAGGAAGGGGCCTTGAATGCCCCGGAGCGTATATAGAAGGAAATCGCAAATTGCAATCTATTTGTTAGCTCCTCAGCAGTGCTTCTCAAGTCCTTCTTATGCACGGTTGCCTATGCATACCATGAGACATTACACCCCGTTTTGATCGATCAGATCTGAGAATGAAAAAAAAAAAAAAAGATAAAGAGCAATAAGAAAGGTCCGCACCACCAACAGCCCAGACGATTTGTATCCCACCCCACTCCAGAACTTTAAATCCTGGGACCTCGCCGTTGTTCCATAGGTATTCTCAACGCCAACACCAACAACATCTCTCAAGACTGAACATCTTCCTTCGAGTTGATTGATTATCCACAGTCGTAGTATCCTAGTCAGAATCTCATGTATGCTTCGCTCCGATAGCCATCTGCGTCTGATTCCTCGCTCCTCTTACGCTTCCTAATATCTCCCAGCGAAAGACCTCCTTCTCTGAGTATCAACAACCGAAACGCTAGCGCCTCTCTACGAGCGCACACCCTTGGAAGTCGTCTTCCAGATAAGGTGCTTGGGAAGACCTTATAAATCAGAAGGAGGGCAGCAGGGACAGTAACGGAGAAATAAGACAGCCCGAGTTGACGTAGGGAAAGCAGGTGGGAAAGGACTGAATAGCGAATATTTTGTGTTGCAATCAGGATGGCGATGCGAACAAATGTGCAGTAGCTAACGGCGGTTCGTGGAGGTCAACCATCGCACCGTCGTTGGCGATAGCGAGAGAGATTTCCATGCGCGGCTTAAACCAAATCGGGCAGACAACGTGCGTATGGTTGTGTCGAGCTCGAAGGTGTTCTAGGCTAATCGGAGAATGGGAATACCGTAGTAAGAGAACGAAAATTTCCGTTGCAAGGATCTAAGACGGCAGTCAGAGCGTGAAACTAGGCCAGGCGCGCGGCCGCAGTGTAGTGTCTCCACGACGAGCCCATGGTTCCCGTACGCCAAATCCTGAATGTATTGGATCTGGGGGCTTGAAGGAGGGGATATAGAACTTGGACATGCGGCTGCTATTCCGGACGAAACTGTATACGAAGCTCAAATGAGATTGCCTTAGGGCGACGAAGTCGAGTAATCGACAGCCAGCAGAGGGGGGCACGAGCCCAACGACTGGAGGTAGTGGAGTCCAAGTGGTGAAAGAGCCAGACGGCTCAAACTAGGAATACCCTGCGCTTCGAGGTCCGGTTCATACCGTCATTCCAAAACCCCGCACTGAGTACAACTGGACGAGATGTTAAGGAAGACGTGAGACGGATGTGCGTATAGGTACGTTTACTACGATGAGAATACGAATTTCTTCAACGGAGACAGAGCTCGAAAATCGCGGAAACGGACATCCTGAAGATGCAAGAGTCCATCGTTCTGGCTTTTGGTACGGAATTTGGGGTAAGTTTTCGGGAAAAGGCGATAGGGCGTGTGGGTACTCACCTTTGCGACATCTTCTAAAAGTCACAGCGTCAGAGATACCAGCGGCATATAAACAGGAGAGAATTCGGAATATTCGTGTTTTGGAGTAGAATAGGGGACCATGCGAAGTTGGAATTTGAGTTTAGAGAAAACAGCCCTTCAGTGTCAGCTGTTTGAACTTCGATAGTTTGGGTTTCTACAGGTCGTAGAGTTGATGTTCAAGTAATTGGTGGGTCAACTGAATTCAAGGAAAACGTACGGTATTTGAATTCCTTTCTCCCTCCTCTCAGAATACTAAATAGCGCTATACTGCCTTATACTACTCATTCTGGCCCCATCCTGATCCTTTCCGACTTTTCTCCGCCTAAACTGTCCCTGTTGTCGAAACAAATGCCAAAGTCGCGGATTTCACATCGTATTGACAGGTAACAGTTGCGGGATGCCTGAAGTTCAAGTTTCAAGTTGGGTGTTTTACTTGTCAATCGCCTTTAAAACGCGAATTAAGATAGAAATCCTTTGAAGAACGGGGTAGAGTAACCTACGCTGGTTTATCTGAGCATGGTGTCCTGAATGACTTCATGAGGTATTGATGATGGTGAGAAACAAACTTGGGTCGTGCAAAATCGTGGGACCACATGGTTGTCTTCCTGCAGCTTCCGCCCTCTTAAACTTCCACCCCTTTCGTCAACAGCACTAACAGCACCAACAGCCCGCTCTGAAAAATTGCACCAAATTCAAATATTAATCACCTCCATTGAAGTAGTCACCAATCCGCTTGGAAAATAAGGTCAGTTTTGTTTGACGTGGATCTGCGAACTGGGCTCAATATCTTGCAGTCTCACTCGAGAGTTGGCTGAGGTGATGGCCTGGAAGTTTTCGATCCAGACATCACGGCTTTGGAGCAGATGAGCGGCAGCTCGGTTGCTTGTAAAATTTTCCATTCCAACTGCACGGATCCCCGGAGTACTTGTCGGAATTTCAGTGGCTACAGGTCGTAAGTGATGTGTTTTACAGGAATGTTTATCGATAGGGCAACCATATGTACCCGTCTACAATTGGCTGTGGTACACGCAAGTGTTTCGGCACCGGAGAGGTGTACTATCCTTGCAATCCCCTCGCCGCAGCCAGGAACCCGTTCATATCTTTGAGATTTGAAAAGTTACCCATTGCGTATTCCAAGCCTATTCGCCCAGGCCATCACCGTTCTCCCCCGTGCCGCCTTACGGTCTTCATCAGCTAATGGGAGGAGGTTTGGAACATCCTGACTACTGACGATAGACATTGCGAGGAACATGGGTTGAATTGATTGAATGGCATCGAGGGTGGCTTTCACACGAACAAGATCTCTGTCATCGTTCAATATTCAGAAGTGAGTATCTCATCATACAACAACATTGTCTATAATCGATCCGGTGTTTACCGTGTATGCCTAGGTTCGCATACTGGGCCGGCGGCCTATCCTGTTCTCAGCATTATCTTCAACGACTGCGATTGGCGTGCCTTACCTTCAAGAATACACGTTTCTCGTTGGGCTCTAATCGCAGAGACCTCGAATTCCGACAAATAAGGACAATAAGGACGGGCCGCATGTTGATCATCTCCCGCTCGACCATTCGAAGCCCCTTTTTGAGAAATGTAGTTCCTCAACCTAAAAACTATGCTTCGTCTGCACAAATCGATATGCAGCTTTTTTGGCCAACAGCTAGGCTTCGCCGGAAGTCACGAATCGTGATATGGGGTACGCCTCGAATCGCGGACTACCCCTTTCAAGTTGCGATTACTATCAGCAAATTGTCAGCAAAGCAAAGTCGCACGGTGCTTCAAGAATCTATCGTCTCGTAAATGTGATGGTAACCTTTTCATTCGTGAACCCTCATCAACTAAATTGAACGACTTGCCACCACAGAGATTCCAAGACTGCGCACTACGCAGCATACAGTCAAAGCACGGGTATGAACTTCCGTGTCATACATTCTGTAGTCTTGTAGGTGTCAAAAATATATCGGCAGTACTGCCTACTTCCCGATGTGACTATCCCCTGACAACTACGTTGTTTCACGGTGATCCACCCTCCCGGTGCATCAACCACCGCGACTGAAGGATACCAATACAATCAACAGCCCTTGATGACAGAAACACTCAGAGGTGAGAGAGCTCAGAGTCATGGCACTGGCGGGTTCTCACACATGTACCTTTACAATAGACCGCCGATACTGCTGAAGCTGCTCGCGATTGCGCTGGTGTTGACACGCCCCATCTACCCCTTGGAGCTGGAATCGCCTCAATCAGGCCCTCGACTCTTTTCTGAATGACCGATCTCGACGGGTATGGACTTCGTATTCCACCGCCCTGACTCTTCGAGGTCGTTACTCAACCTCGCCGAGGTTTCTCCTTGTGTTTCCTCCCACTGTCTCTTGGTTCTCTACTGCTTGTCTATCAATCTAGCTTCTTCCCTGCACTTCCATTCTCCTTCGATTACTGAATTACCAAATTCTTTAGAAGACCGCTTTTGATGACAAAACTCATTCGGGCAAACTTCACCAGGACTGAGTTGATCGTGGAGTCATGTCGCCGACATTATCGTTTCTTTGTTCTCCTGAACGCGTTATTCGGCCCCCTCCTCGGCCTCGTCAAAAGCTTTAGGCAATCTGAAATCAGCATTCAGTCGAGCTTCAGGTGGCGTGTGTCCTGGAATAGAGCCGACTACATACTACATTGTCCACGCAATCAAATCCTCGGTCAATTCAAAGACAGCGGCCTTGCCTGGCGCTTGATTCGGATGTCCTCCGACGCGGGGCTTTCTCACCTTAGGTTACCTACAAGGCACAACCACCCGTTGGAATAGAATCAGGGAACAGAACCATTCACAGGCCTTACTTCGCCGTATGAACAGCTTGGGATGGTATAAAAGCTGAGGCGTCTCTCGAGATTCAGACACCACAATCCCTCCTTTTATCTGCTCATCGCTCAATCATCAGCACAATGAGGTTGTCAGTTGCTTCAATTGCCCTCGGGCTTCTCATGCACCACCACCTGGCTGCGGCCTCCACCGTCAAGCCCAGAAGGACTTCCTCGATGCTGATCAGTATGTCTAATTCTCGAAGATGCGCGATATCCCCTCTGATTATTTTCGATCGTAGACCCCGATGCTCAGCCTGACTTGCCCACTCTTCGTGAAGCGGAGACGGCGTCCACCGCTGTAGGCCTCAACCTCGACGACATCCAAGGCGACATTCTGTTCGTAGTTAATCGCGACTGACCGATGCCTTCCACGTCTAAGATAACCACCATTTTTCTAGCGTCGGTATGAAAAAGGACAAGGAGCTCTTCTACTTCTTCCAGATCACCGATGCCGCGAAATTCAAGTCCAAGCTCGGAACAGACATTCATGGTCGGATCACCTCGACCACAAAACTGCTCGACGTTGCGACCCAGCCAATTACTGCCGTCAACATTGCTTTCTCGCAGAGCGGGCTCTCCGCCTTAGGCGTCCAAGATGATCTTCTTGACTCCAACTTCAAACGTGGCCAGTTCACAGATGCCGGCACACTCGGTGATCCCGGTACCGGAAATTGGGTGCAAGGCTTCGCGGGAACGGGAATCCACGGTGTTCTTCTCCTTGCCTCTGACACTCAGAGCAACATCGACAGCGAATTGCAAAGCATCAAGACGGCACTGGGCGATTCAATTACAGAAGTTCACAGGCTTCAGGGTGCTCAACGACCGGGTAACGAGAAAGGACGCGAACGTCAGTAAATGTCCCTGAAGCCAATTGATTCCCGCTCACCGCCTCGTCTTGTTTTAGATTTCGGTTACATGGACGGAATCAGTCAGCCTGCTATCGAGGGCTTCAACGCCGGGCCACTCCCCGGACAATTCGTGGCAAAGCCTGGTGCTATCCTTGTCGGTGAAGACGGAGACTCCTCGAGCTCGGGACGTCCTGAATGGGCCAAGAGTGGCTCTTTCCTCGCATTCCGCCAGCTCAAGCAACGTGTTCCCGAGTTCAACAAATTTGTCGCCAACAACGCGTTATCAGTTCCCGGACTCACTCAACAGGAGAACATTGATCTCTTCGGCGCGAGGACGGTGGGACGTTGGAAGAGTGTAAGTTCTCATTCACAACAACTTGGCTTACTTTTGCTGATCACACTGGTGAGCAGGGTGCCCCCATCGACCTTTCCCCCCTTCGGGACGATCCAGTACTCGGCGCTGATCCTCAAAGGAACAACGATTTCACGTTTGACCATCCCGACCTCGGCAGTGCTTTCAACTTGCAAACCAACCAGACCTTCTGTCCCTTCTCGTCTCACATTCAAAAGACTCGCCCTCGGCACTCGCTAAGCAACCCCGAAATTTCTGCCTTCCATATCATGCGTGCTGGGATTCCTTATGGACCTGAAGGTATAGTACCTTGGATCCGATAGAAAGAGATTACCACAGGCTCAACGTTCTTACTAGTGACCGAATCTGAGGCGTCCTCCCAGAAAACGTCCGATGACCCCTCGCTCGAACGAGGACTTGCCTTTGGTACGGACCCACTCTCCGCATCTATTCGCCGAATTGAGTAAGCTGACCTCCTCCCCAAGTTTCATATCAATCCAGCCTCGGAAGCGGATTCGTCTTCATACAGTCATCATGGGTGGACAACTCCGCGTATGTTCCTTGCACCTCCTGCACGTCGAACACTGACTGACCCGCCCCTTTTCATAGCTTCCCCAGAGGCAATGTTGTAAGTCGATAGATCTGCGGTCTTTGATTTACATCCCCTAATATCATTCATACAGGGCGTCGACCCTATCATCGGATCCACGAACTCAGGACCTCCCGGAGACGCACAACGCACTATTACCGGTCTCGATCCCCTTAACTTCCAAAAGCCCATCGTCATTAACGAAGGTGAGCTGAGATCGACGCTCGGATATCACTCTACTCAGAAGCTGATGAATGGTCCTTAGATTTCGTCGTCTCCCGTGGCGGAGAGTACTTCTTCTCGCCCTCGATTTCCGCTCTCGTTTCTCGTTTGTCCCAGTAGATGATTGGACGGTAGCTTGGGTTTGGACTAAAAGGTTTACTTATTTATCGGGTTTTAGATAGGCTTTTGCACTACAAGATAGAAAGGACTTTGTTCATATCTATAGGTTTTTATTAAAATAAGTAACACACGGTCTCCATTTCTTTTCCTTGCTGCGTGAGATGCCTTGAGTGCACGAAAACGATCTCCTGAGCTTTCCCTCCCGCAGCTCAGACCTCCGATGATTAGACTTGGACGCGTCCGATGAGACACTGAGCTCGTAAACGTTGTTCATAGCGGCGGAGACACTTTACTGCGTCATTTCCCCTATGAGTTCATTGCTAATGGCGTGAGCCTGAGGATCGTCCTTCGCACCAACGCGCGGCAGTTGAGAACTCCTCTATCGGTATCGGGTGCTACCGTGCTACATAGGTCCTATTGGAAGGCGTTCCAAGCCAAGGACATATGCAAGTGGCTTTCTGTGGAAATCGACCCACAGCATGCAGATTTCGATCGTCGCACTCCGTAAACACTGCCGATAGACTCCGGCAATCTTGGGACAGTACTTGTACAGAAAACATCTCAGGACAGAGTTCGTGTTTACTCCATGAAGCAGTTCACTGTAATATACACGTATCTCTTGTCCCGAGCAAGTCTGTTGTTTATAAGTGTATTGGATGCGTGTATCTCTATGCAAATGAAACGAAGATTGAATGTCTACAAAACCCACAACCGGTAAAATGAAGAAGAGGGAAGAGGAAACAGGTGAGCAAACGAGCGTGCATCAAAAATTCGAATGAGACCATGTCCGAAACCGAACCTCAAGAATCACGGCGCCTTCGTATCGCCATCGGAGTCCAAATGATAACTAACATCTGCTCCCTTAGTCTCGAGACTATCCACGTCCCTGTCCATGCTCGTACGAGTAGTTACCATGACCTTTGAGTTCAATTACAATCAGCACACAATGCCAGCAAGAATCGGATTCGAAAAGCCAACCTGAAGCGCATGCGCCTCCCCAACTTGCTGACCCGGGCACCCGAACACCTTGGTGTTCTTCTTGCTATTCCCAAGCTTGAACGACACGCCCTTGTTCGGGTTTGGATCGTGAGCAGTGTTGTTACCCCTCGTGATTTCGTGTTCGTAGGTGTCATTCCCGGTACTGTTGCCTTCGCCTTTCCCGGTGACCCAGAAGATGATGAGAGCGTTGAGAATGACCTGATTGGTAGGGAGGAGTGAGTGAGGATTCGAAGTAGCGGGGGAAAGAACCATCCCAGACGTACATCTGATCCACACGATCCTAAACAAACCCAACCGAGTTGGTGTCCGTGAAGTGCAGTTAGGATAGCGATGTTGACGGTAGACGTAACGAGGGCGGCGACGGAGGCACTAATCCACACGGATAACTCGATAAGCGTGGGTGCATCAAAGCAGTCCGGAGGGAGAAACTCACGCGATCGTACGAAGTGCCACAGCCCTAACCTTGGGGCTCGAGACTTTGGAGCTGAACAAGGGATAGAGGAAGAGAATGTTCAAGACGAGAGTGATAAAACTATCCGGAAGGGGCCTTAGCTCTCTGTGGAATGTATCGGAGACCCGTTCGAGACTCACAGATCGAATGCGATTAGCGGAATGGACGAGAAAGGCTGCAATCCGATGATACACGCGCCGTCGTCACGGTAGTAGTGAATCAAACCTATCACATTGGTTTAGTCTGTTTGTACGACCGCTAGGTATGAACGTAGCGTCAGACTCACCGAGACACATCAAGACCACGACGATGATGTACCCTGCGTTGAGGGACATGCAAATGACCCAGATTTTCGACTTGCGACGCGAGCCAACCTCGGCTGTTGGTGACCAGACCAAATGAACCTTTTCCACTGTGTATGGCCATGAGCGACCGGAGTGATAAAGCAGCGAACGACCCACCTAAGAAGCAGTAGATCAAGACTTTCGAGCTTCCATACGATATGACGCAGAGGATTGGACCAGCAGCACATGCTCCGGGGAAGCTTGCCATCCCAATGCCGAAGATGAGGAGACCACCTATGGAATCGACGAAAGGAGGTTATACTTTTGGTCGCGATTGTCAAGAGCGGGCTTACTGCAGAAAAGGAATAACCAAGAGTCCGCCATGATCAAGAAGACTAGGAGCCTACCCCAGGATATATCCCGGATGGCTGCTATACTTCTAAAGCTTCCAGGAAGACGTCGCGAGGCACATGCCGTCAAGATTGTAAGACCTGCGGGAGATTCATAAGTACGGCAAAGTCGCGAGGAGGGACAGGAGGGCGTACCAAAGAAATAGATGAGCGCGCTCAAGACTTGGTACCCGACTGAAGGAAACCTGATTATTGTTGGCATGTTGTTCAAGACTCACCAAAAGCCGGGACTGGTTAGGCTGACGAACCTATCGAGATGAGGTTGCTTTTATCCTTCTTGTTCTTTCGATTGTGCTGGATGATCGAAGATGCAGGTCCTCCATCGTGATCAAGAAACGTAGTGTCTTGACGTTGCCCTCAGCGCAACCAACACGCCATGATCAGAGATCTCGAATCTGCCACCGACAACTTGCACGGACGACTTATAAATAGCGTCGAATGTTGCGGAGATAAAGGAGGTAAGCCAGTATTCACTCAGCACTGGACTGGTGTCGATCTGCGATGATTACCCCGGACTGTCCCTTGGGCCCAGGCGCCTGAGCGCTGAGCAATCGTCTTCCGCGGGATCAGTGTATCTCAGGAGGGCCAGGGGAAAAGGTGGAGTCATTGGTGTCATAAACTTCCCGGATATTCGTGTAGCGTTACAGACAAAGGGTGGGCAGCCCACGGGCACTGACATAGTTGAACCATATCTATGTAGACAGATTAACAGGAACGTACACAGCAGAAAACATATGCAGTTATTGTATACAACAGAGACCCGTCATAATGCGCAGCAGTACCGGTGACGAGCGCGTTGAGGACCCTAAATAAAATCGCGATCGTCAGCATCTTTGAAAAGCAGGAAGATCAAAGGGTGCGAAAATAGATCAGATAAAGCCGGTATTTTCAGTTCGCTCACTACTCAAGAACCTCTCCTCCGACAGCGAGCGCACCAGAACGGCGCGCAAGTATCGGAGGCGAGGCGAGCAAGTGAGGTTTCAACGAATGGATAAACTTTGTTTTCATCGGAAGGGTGGGGTAGCGGGGAAAGGACAGGTGAGAACGTTAACTTACAATTGAGCTGCTGGAAGGATGGAGGATATTGAAGTGACGAGCGAGCATGTTCTTGAACAAAATCTTAATGTTGTACTTGTTGTTATTGAAGTTTCGATATGTGCGAGACCATTTAATGCGGTTAGGGATGATCTTCGTCCTGGACAAGTTGGAACATTGACGCGATCTTGATGTAGCTTGCTCTTGCCCAAAGTGTTCTGAGGAGTATGTTATGTCAGAACGAGGACACGAAAAGAAAGATAGTAAGGGAGAAGAAGATGGGTTCAGGGAGAGTTTTGGTAAGGTATAGGTTTTCCACAAGACCATGAAGTCCTTCGGAAGCAGAACTGAATAAGGTTGTTCATCACAGAATAGATAGTCGTTCGAAAGAGAGAGAAAAATGGAATGGGCAAAATGCTCACCTTGCCTTTGCCACGACGTGGAGGACGTCGTGGATGAAAATTTGCGTGCAGCGCGTGGGAAGGACTTGATATACCGTGAAATTTGAGCGGAGATTGAACCTTATTTGGCACTCGGGTCCTGTGGTTTTGTCATTCTAGCCGTCGCTCGCGTTTTTGTTTTGTCCTTCACCATGGTGTCGTTCTCTCGTTCTCCTACCGTCGCCGAGTCCTGCTAATACCCGTCAAGGTGAGCTTCTACTCTAGTTTCTCGCTCTTCCGCCTCCTTTCTGCCTACGATTCTGGTTTTCTATGATGATATTTTTCCATACACCGAGTCGGTGACGATTTTTTTCGATGATCCCCACTCGTAACATGCATCACCAACTGAACTTTTTTTTATTCAACATCTACACCATTGTTGCGCTTGTTTCGTTCGTTGAATCGAGCTAACATCCTTGTTTCTCAGGTAATGAATATCTCTACATGCTGCGGCTTGTGACGATCTCGTTAGCGGGCGACCATCCAAATTGGAGAATGGGCCCTTATGCTACACACACCACCCGCTGAAGCTCTGTCTTCCTTCTCTGGTTTGAGGGTGTAGAACGTTTTGCTTACTGGTTGCACTGGTTAGTGTCCAGGCTACTATCAAACGAGGACGATGAGAAGGTATGCATTGATTTTGTCTGTTCGACCATTTTTCCCAATTGCGCGTCGTCTACGCTTCTTCACGACCGTGGTACTGCATCTTTTCTTTCCTCGACGCCCATGACGATTACAACTATACAAATGACAAGCATATGTCCGACTTTTTATGAAGGATAGCTTAATGTGTCTGAGGCGTCTTCTGATTACCGTACTTTCCACCATCAGATCTTCATTCCTCTCCGTTACCTTGTTCTCGATGCTCACAGACTTTTCCCAGATGCGCAGCAAGCCCCGGATGCCCGACACCAATTCGGTCCCCATGAGCCCCGAAATTGCTAGAAAGCGCGTTTTTTCTTACTGCTCTTACTCGTGCCCGGTGTACACCTGCATGAGATCGTACCTGGGCGTTTTGGCAGTTGGCCGTACCGTTGTCTATCGTAGATGCATTAGCTGTCCTTATATAGACCATTCAATTGATTCAAATTCGAGCTGTATCGATTTGCTGGCAAGCTATGATTTTGTCACGATCAGTGACGTGAGTCACTGCCCTTACGGCGACTGAGTTGACCGCACATAATCTTGCCCTGAGCTTTACCCCATTGTGTTGTGTCCTGCTCTTCTTGTTCTTTTTCTTTCACCACCACCTCCATTACCTACAGCCAGTTCACGTCGCGGAATTAGCGATTTGGACGTTCCTTCTATCGCGAGGATCGTTATCATCGACGACCACGAGGAAACAGGTAAGGCTGGCTCCCTTCACAGCTTTTTTGTCGGTGATTTTGACTTGGATTGTCGCCTTTCTAGGTTGATTTTACGAGGATATAAGGATTCGGGCTAGGAAGGCAACGGAATCTCAACAGTGAGTTTGACCTGGTCAATATTCCTGGCGACGAGCTCACAAGCCTTTTTACAGCATTCGCAGCGTACAGACGGAGCTTTTTTGTCCCTCGCCCTGTCCAATTGTAGCATTACAGTTCTTTGCCTTCTAACCACCATCATCGCCATCACTACTGCCTCTGTTCTTGCTGTTCCCAACATCGACACCGACATAGGCCACAGCCGACCACGATAGCGACTAATTCAACCTCTCAACCTTTATAACGCCCTTCACCGAACACGAAAGGAAACGAAGATGCCACCACAAGCAGGAATGGAAAAATACGCAAAAGCCATCGAGCAAATATCCGGAAGAGACAAGAAGGAGAATATTCCTGAGATCGATTTTACGCAGCATACGCTTGAGGATGGGTCGACGATTAACACCCAGGAGAGGGTTATCAAGGATGTATGTGTTATTTTGCCCTTTTTCTGCTCTCTACTTTTCGTCCTCCCGCCTCGTATCACCATGACGCTAAAACATATCTCTTCATTGGCTTTGATTTTGTGCAGGTCCAAGCCCCAGCAATGTTCATCCCAACGCCTCAGCAGTTCTTTGCGAACCATGGCCAAGACACTACGAAACCTGATATTGGGTTCCTCAAAAACCATTTTTATAGGGAGGGCAGGCTCAGCGAGGAACAAGCGTTGTGGATATTGGAGAGAGGGACAGAGGTGTTGAGGAAGGAGTCGAATGTGTTAAATGTCGATGCCCCGATAACTGGTGAGTTTTTCTTTCGTTTATCGACTCTTTCGTCTTGTTCTCGAGGCAGCGGGGAAGTCATGGACGGATCTCGTAGTCCCCGATGACAGGATGAACGTCAACAGCTTTGCTGTCGGCTCCAGGGCATAGGGCTTTTGGTGTCGTGAAGACGACCGCTTGCTGGGGTACCGAATATACGGGTCGATTAGCGATATGGTGTGCATGTGCATGTTCTGGATGGGCTTCTTTCGCCGTCCCGCATTCTTTCTGTTCATCTCCGTTTCTTCACTTGGGCGATCAGCTAATCACATACCCCACAGTTTGTGGCGATATCCATGGACAATATGTGCGTTTTATCTCCATGCTGGTTTCATTGAACGTTCAGGTTGCTGATTCACGTGCACTCGCCCACCAGTATGACCTTATGAAGCTCTTCGAAGTTGGCGGAAGTCCAGCAGATACGCGATATCTCTTCTTGGGCGATTATGTCGATAGAGGGTATTTCAGTATCGAGGTGAGCTGGCCCTTTTCACATGTCACTCTTGCTTGTGCTCAATCACACCCGCAGTGTGTTTTATACCTCTGGTCACTCAAAATCTGGTACCCGGATACACTCTTCCTCTTGAGAGGCAACCACGAATGTAGACATTTGACGGATTATTTCACGTTCAAGCTGGAATGTGCGTTCACCCGCTACTTCACCTGCTGACTCAGCTCATTGCTTTTTCACTAGGCAAACACAAGTACTCTGAACGCATATATGACGCGTGCATGGAGTCTTTCTGTGCACTTCCGCTTGCTGCGGTTATGAACAAGCAGTTTTTGTGTATACATGGTGGTCTCTCGCCAGAGTTGAACACTTTGGATGATATTCGGGCTGTGAGTGGCTTGTGTTGGCCTATCTTGTCCTTTTAGGCCTGAGCTGACCTGGCTTCCTTCCCTCTTCGCCTTTCGTCCATCATGTCAATGCCCCGTTTGCCGCACTCTACATCTACTGCGATAGCTCGACCGATTCCGCGAGCCGCCTACACACGGTCTGATGTGCGATATTCTCTGGGCCGACCCGGTAGAAGATTTTGGGAACGAGAAGACTTCGGATAGTTTCCTGCATAATCATGTTCGGGGATGTTCTTATTTCTTCACGTGGGCGCTTTTACTACCTTTGTCCGCGACAAAATGCTAACGCTTGCCCAGCTACCAAGCCGCATGTCAGTTCTTGGAACGAAACAACCTGCTCTCGATTATACGAGCACACGAGGCTCAAGATGCTGGGTGCGTCTATACCGTCCTTCCGTATCGTTCGTTCTCTGACTCCCCCACAGCTATCGCATGTACCGCAAAACCAAATCGACCGGCTTCCCCTCTGTCATGACGATCTTCTCCGCGCCCAACTACCTCGATGTGTACAGCAACAAAGCTGCTGTACTCAAGTATGAGAGCAACGTTATGAACATCCGGCAGTTCAACTGCACACCTCATCCTTATTGGCTGCCGAACTTTATGGACGTGTTTACTTGGTCGTTACCGTTCGTGGGGGAAAAGAGTGCGTCCTCTAGCTTTTCTGTCCCTGTGAGAACGACAGCTAGATTGTTTATCTTCTAGTCACCGACATGCTGGTCGCCGTCCTCAATACCTGCACCAAAGAAGAACTCGAAGAAGAATCCGACGACGAGTTGTTCGCTCCATCGCCTCCTGTTAGCCCGTCCACGCCTGTGACTACAGATGCTGAGGGACCTGAGAGGAGGAAGGTCATCAAGAACAAGATTCTGGCTGTCGGAAGGGTCGCTAGGGTGTTCGCGTTGTTGCGAGAGGACGCTGAGAAGGTGTCCGAACTCAAGAACGTATCGGGCATGAACAAGCTGCCGTATGGTACGCTCGCTTCGGGCAGTGAAGGGATCAAGGAGGCTATCAAGGGCTTTGAAGATGCGTAAGCGCATGGTTCTCTGTGTGAGATTACAATTTTCGGATGCTGATCGATGTTAACAGTCGCAAATCTGATATCGAGAACGAACGTCTCCCGCCTGAGCTGTACGATATAGATTCGGAGGAAGGAAAGGCGATTCTATCTGGCTCCCTGCCCCAGACGCCAAAGGAGCCTGAACCAGATGTTGATCCTTCTTCTCCTGTTACACCTAACGGTGTGACGGCGGGGATTGAAGCTGCGATTAGTAGCGGGTCTATTCCCTCTGGGAACGTCTCTGGCCCCAGCACCCCCACTGTGATCAACACGAGCGTTGGAGGGGCGGCTTCTCCTGGATCTGCAGTTGCAGCTGGGAGTGGAGGCCCACCAAGCCCTGTCACGCCTTCGTCCCCGGCGGGAACGATGGGTACGCCATTCAGGAGGGGTCACTCGAGGCAGGCTAGTTTGGGAACTACGATGACGAGTCCTAGTACGAGACGGAGGAGTTTGGAGAGCACGATGAGCTTAATTCAGGGTGTTCTGGATGGGAAGAACGAATCGAGGAACCCGACGAGGATCGATGAGAAGGACGAGACTGGGGGGAGGAACGATGCGATGGTCGAAGGGTTGGCGGAGCAGCTTGCTGGAAGCTCGGTGGAGAGCCAGGGGCAGAAACAATAGAAGATGAGATTGGAATGGAGATGGCAAGGGAATCAGGAAGGACGGAACGGATGGTTTTTGGACTTTGAGATCTCTGGCGTTCCTTTTTTCTCGTTGTACACGGCTTCGACACCCCGTCTTTCCCTCTTTTCGTCCCCCTTTTCTCCTTGCTCTCTCTTTCCTCTCGCAAAACGCTGTCGATTTCCTCGCTCTCATCAGGTTTTATGTATAAAGTATCAAGCATGACGATTTCTAGGTCATCATTTCATCTGCCTGCTTTGTTTCTTTCGCTGTCTTTTCCCTCACTCTTCTCTTTCCGTTCCTGTATGGTGTGGTTTGGAAATGGATTCTTTTTTCTCTCCCTCCAATGAGGTCGAACTCAGACGAACCATTGCTCAGTGATGTAGTCTTCTTGACTTTCAACCAGCGAGCTCGCTAATCGGCGCAGCGGAGGCTTTACACTCAATTTCGCCATTTATAGAACAAACGAACGCTAACTACAATCACTAATGAATCCAACGATGCACTCTACAGAGCTTGATTACATGGGGGCTGTTGGTCCTATGGTGATTCAACCTCAGTGACAGACCTGGGAACTCGACACCGACTTCAAGCTCACCTCGCCCCTACACAGGCACGCAGCGGAAAGACGAGATTGCGTCGTTGATGTGGGGAGGCAGGGTAGGGAAGCCTGGTCTACGGCCCGTGTAGGTCAATCCAGAACAATCGATATCGCTACAAGACGAGCACAACACATTAATCCGTGTCGATATAAGTCGCTATGGAATGAGCAACGTACGTGTAGGTAGTGCACTCCCATCCAGCGTCAGGCCCAAAGCTAGAGATGTTGTCCTGGAAGCCGGAAGGCATGTTGCTGCATTGGTTTCGAAAGAATCTAAGGTTGGCGCATTGTCCAGAGAAATAGAAATCGGTGCAGACGAAGAGCTTCCCGTCGGCCTGGGGCTCGCGTTCAAGAACCTGGATAGTCCGTATCAAACAAACGCGGAGTCAGGCGCGGGGATCTACCAGACGATGTGCACGATGACGATGAGCGAAACTTGCCTCGACTATGGCTGGAGCTGCGAGAACACTGGTAGCGACAGCAGTGAGAGCGACGAGGATGAGACTGAACTGCATGATACACTAGATCTCTCGATACGATGAACTACTAACTAGTCGCTGATTTGGTGTTGCTTTTATACCTTTTGTAAGCTGAGCTATCGGACTACAAACGTTCATAGAGTGGGGGTCATGCCACATCCTGTGCCTGGTCCTGGGATATCTGCGGGCTATGGAGTCGGACCATCCGAGATTGGTTTTGGACAGTCTCCAGAAGTCTCAGATGGTTCTTCAACTGCGCTGATTCTGTCGAGTGATGAGCCCTGAGGTGCCGTCGAAGGCGAAAATGGGGTGTCATTAGGTTATCTAGAACCATGCAGGGTTCAGCTGTAGTACTACCTGAGTGGTTGCCTGTCTTCATTTCGGTACAGTAGTCTCCAGAAGTTCCAGATAGTCCTTTAACTGCGCTGATTTCGCCGAGCCATGAGGTGCCATCGAAGGCAAAAATGGGGAGTCATTAGGTTGTCTAGAATCATGTAGGGTAGTGTAAGGTCCGAAAGGGGAGTCTACTTGACTTCTTCAACGTGCTTCAGAGGTTCTGCTCGGGCATTTGAAATACTGCGACCTGGGCTCTGCTATGGTTGTGCGCACGTTACGGTCATGAATCCCAAGTCGTCAATTTGCCTGTCTGCTTTGTTCTTCGCTATTTGTCCTCTCACTTGGAGCCACTCTTCCCTTTCTGTTCCTGTATCGTGTGGTCTGGACAGTGGAAGTCCGCCTTCAGCACCAAAGGTAGGGTTTCCCCAACGCGCTCCAAACTCCTCGCTATGATTGTCGTCGCAATGTCTTATGGCCTTCAGTGAGGGCCACAATATATACGCCGCATAAATACAAGCACACTGTACTCAGTCACCAGCAAATAACAACTCGAATTCGCCATCCAGTAAAACAAACACAAAACGCTAGTTACAGTCGCCACCAATGTATTCAGCCGATGTACTGATCGGGGTCTCGTTACGCGGAAACTGTTGTTTTGAAGAAAGAATTTAGGTTCTTTCAGCGGCAGATTCGGGGGACTCGAAATCAACCTTAAGCTTACCTCGTCCCTACAAAGGCTCGCACCGGAAAGACGAGATCGCGTCGTTGATACCGGGAGGCAAGGTGGGGAAGCCTGGGTTATGGCCCGAGTAGGTCAATCCAGAACAGTTGGAATCACTGTAATATGAGGACAACGTATCGGTCGGCATAAGTGTCTTTCAAACGACTGTAATCGAGGAACGCACGTGTAGGTAGTACACTCCCATCCAGCGTCGGGTCCAAAGCTGGAAATGTTGTCCTGGAAGCCGGAAGGCATGTTGCTGCACTGGCCTCGGAAGAACCCAAGGTTGGCGCATTGACCAGAGAAATTGGCATCGCTGCAGACGAAGAGACTCCCGTCAACGGCGGGCTCGCGAACCTGGATCGTCCGTACCAAACAGACGCGTCAGCGATGAAGGACCAATAGATGGCGTGCAAGACGAGTGAAACTTGCCTCGAGCGTGGCTGGAGCTGCGAGAACGCTAGAAGCGGCAGCGACGAGAGCGAGCTTGAACTGCATGATAGACTGGAAGAGGTAGAATACTTCGATGGGAGGAATATTCTGAGGATAGTCAGTGTTCTGGGACTGCTTTTATACCTTTCAGGAGCTGGGCTAGACTACGAACGTTTTTGCATTGCGGCCATACACCACATCCTGGCTGAACTGCACGGGAAGCTCGGAAGGTCGTGACTACAAATCCATCTCCTTGTGTCGAGTTAAAAATAACAGAGTGTATGCTACATTGACTTGAGGACCAAAGGAGGTTTTCGGCGGACAACAGAGATGGATTTACTCACGACTTCAGCCTGAGGGTGACTAGACCGATTCGAACGCGTATTCAGTGGAACATCGATCCCCAGAGGTCTCGCGAAGTGGAACCGCACAAAGCAAGAAACCTGGAAACCTGGGGATGATTGGAAGTTCAGGTTCTAATTTTGCACGGAGAGTGGACATTCACCCACAAACCCGTGATTATCAGTGAGCCTCATGCTCTCTTTGGATTGATTCTCTAAATGTTGAATTCGCCAACGACGCCCAGGTCGGTCCGGATTCCGCTGTTGTGTTATGTTCGGTTCATCTTCCCAATCTCCGCGTCAAAATCGATCACAACATCTCTTTCATGGTCAGAAAGTTGTAGTGGCTGGATGTAAGCAAGCGGGGGATCCGGAATAGTTTCGACTGGTGGGTATCTTGGAACGACGATGTCGATGCATTCTGAGAACGGACCACTCTCCAAAGAATAGAGAGGAAGAGCCAGGAGAGGGCGTCTATCCACGAATGGCAAACTCCATTAAGGCTGCCGAATCGCGGTGCCGTTTTGAGTCGATTCGTTCTTGCCTCCAATTCATCGGCCATAACGAAGTTCGACGCCTGCGGCCTTGCCGGTCAAACCTCCGATACCGCAGTTTCCGATTTTCAAGAACAACACATTCCAATCGGTATCCCCAGCGAGAGAATCAGGAGCAGAGGCGTAGAATACAACAGTTTGCTTCTGGCGCTGGGTACTGAAGGGACTCCCAAATTTGCGGTATGTACGGAGGATGTCACCTTGCATTGAGCCTGAAAAAGGGGAATAGGAAGAAGTTGAGGGGGAGTCCTCCACCGAATGTAGCTGTCAGTCTGAGAGCCTCACCCCGATGAATGATCTCTACCTTGTATGATGGCGGTTGGGAAACAAGACGAGCGCTCGGACATACCGGCGAAGTCTCACGGGCGAGAGAACACGTCGTCACAAGTGTGACAAACAGCTTTCATCATGGAATCACCATTACCCTACTCTCGACCGCTTACTGGCGGTGGCCTATCTTCTTCCTCTCCTTCTCCTTATCAAAATGGCTTCGCAGGTCGACCACAGTCACAGCCCCTCATTCAACGCGTTCCTCTGATATTTCGAAGGCTTCATCGGTTCAAGCAAATGGTGGGTATAGTATCGGGTCATTTCGTTTTGGACGGGCAGACACAGAAGAATGGGACGGCAAGGATGGAGCTATGCGCGTTGCGTCGTCAATCCAACCTTTATTCTGCGCGTGCATACTGGCCAGGACTGACTGCATCTATCGCTACATCAGGATTTCGAGCAAGCAGCGTGGCAGCTCACATATTTATGCCTTGCTCCCCGTCGAGTGTGCGTATTCAAATTATTCTCGAAAAGCCCCTGATACTAACAACATGGATCCTCCACAGTTACAGAAACGTCTACTTTCACAAACGTATGGAATTTGTACTCCCTGTGGAATTCGCGACTAAACGGGAATGCCTGAACAGAGACGAAAAATCAATGGGCAAGAGACGATCCAGCGATTCTAGTGCTAATTGGGGCTTGTTTGGGTGGTGCGTTGCCATCTGTTCTGTTCGTGTCAAACAACAAAGACTAATAAAAATACCATGATAGTCGCTGCCATTGCCTGGTCACTTGTTTACTCGTTCACCTTCTTCGAAGCGTTCGAGTTGATAATTCTCATGATAACACGCGACTTTTTGCTGTCGGGAATCGTAGTCGCTACAGTTATCTGGTCTGTCACCTTGTCTTCCCTCGGTCCATCAGCTAACTCGTGTCGTCGTACTTACCAGGTTCCTCTCAAATCGCCTTCTTGTACCCCTCGCACCCACTTCTCAGTACACCCATATATCTTCCTCTGACTCGGTAGAATGGGCCTATGCATTCGACGTCCACACAAACGCGTTCTTCCCACTCTTTTTGACGCTCTACGTGGCCCAGCTATTCCTGTTACCAATCGTTCTTAGAGGGGAGAAAGATCGTCAACAGAACTGGGTCTGTATGTGGGTCGGGAATACCCTATGGGCAGGAGGGTAAGTGTCTTGCAGGCACGTCGTAGAGGTATATCGATTTTGAACGACCTCCCTTGCCTCTAGCCTTGGACAATACTTCTACGGGATATACCTCGGACTAAACGGTGAGCGGATGTAGCTGCTCCTGGCTCTTCCGTTGGGTACTGACATCTTCCTCCCCTCTAGCGCTGCCATTCCTCACCCACTCCGAACTCTTGCTGACACCCCTCCTCCCGTTACTCATCGGCTACGTCGTATCTCTATTAGGCTTTCCGATTGCCAGACATGTATTGGGGTGGTATTTTGGGTCATGATACAGGTCTTCCCACTTGGGGGTTCGTTTGCTTTAGATTCTGTACCGAACGTGCAATTCCGTTACTTGTAGCAAAAAAAGGACTTTCATCTCAAACATCGTGCTATACCAAGCTTCTCTTTGGACGGTACCGGCCACATCCAAGTACAGCTTCCGCTACACCACCACAGCAGCGGTAGGTCGAGTCTTCGACACAGTTCCTCCCGTGACATGCCAACCGTTGTTGCAAAAATCGACTGCATTATCGCGACGGCGATCCTAGATAGAGGTGAATATCAACTGGCACTCGGTGTCATCGAGGGAAGGTGTTTCGAGAACGTACACCAGAATCACTCTGTTGACGTGAGACGGTCCATCCACTGTTGCATGGATCGAGGATGACCCAGCCACTGTTAGCGTTGTCCACGGCTGTGTCCACGGCTGCCTCCTGGCTCTCAGGAAGAGGAGCGGCAGTGGTTGGTGCGATGAGGGTCGTGATCGAGAAGACTGCGAGTATGGGATCGTGTTTGGATGGGGCGAACATGGCGGTTTGTAGGACGAACATTGGAGTGACTTGAGGGTATTTGTAGACTCTTGAAGGCTGCATACGGTGTAGATATGTGCTGGAATCGCCTCGGGATCCGACAAGGAAGATGTCTTGAAAGATAGAGACTTGTGACTTATTGCGAGCCGTGCATGACAGATCTAAAGAAAAGACTTGACAGAGTGGGATTAATGCTTGATTTCGCCTGTTCAGTTGAATTGTTTCCCCTTCGTGCGTGCTCGAAATATGCTGTCCTAGTAAATGGTAAAGGGTAAGTGAAGTCGGGAAGATAAGGCACTCTAGGTACTTGCGTGTCGCTCAACTGTCGTTGTCCGTATAACAGACTGAATTCCCTATAGTTTTGCAACTGCTTTCGTCAGGTACAAACGAGGTCTCAAGTCCATGTGAATTGGACGACTCAAAGTTCGTCTCTAGCCCGCATCGAGTCGCCATATGAGCTTCAATCAGCGAACTCGTCTGTCTTCTAATGACGGTATGATGATGGTGTCTTCCGTGCTTGCCTGATGCAAGGACGTGCTGCAATCTTGCGGTCTGTTCAACTCTACTATGGCTTGTGCGGAGAACCTCTCGTTTGTTATTGCGTTGACCATTCGAGCCCTTTCCATAATGAAGAATCCATGAATGTCGTTGTCTGGTTCAGCATGTTGATAGGAGGTTGAGGTCAAGGACAACCAATATGGTAGACCTTGCATTCCTAGCAAGTCTCTACGATGAAGAAGTGGTAGCTTCAGCTCAGGAAACTCGGAATTTCAGCATATCATCGAGTCCGAAACCACACACCTAGCAGAGTATCCGTTACCATTTAATAGTTTATGGGCCTTACAGAGGCATATCAGCCCAAACTGAATGATCCAGTTCTACCGCGATCCAAGGAACGAAGATGAAAGATTGTCGCTTGTCAGTATCGAAACATTGAACGTCCTGGTAAGCGTGAAGCTGTCGCAAATTTCCGTAATGACCTCATGATTTGTTCCAAATATGGCTCTAACGTGCCAAAATTCTCAATTTCTGGCCGAAACTTAGTCAGAGCCTACCAAAAATAGGGAATAAAAGAGTCGGTTTTCGGTCAAATAAGGCCCTCGGTCTCAGCGGGCTTCAACTTGCGACCACACTCACCCCAACACACGTCGTCAAGCTCATTCCGCAAAACAGGTTAGCAGACAATTCTTCACCATTTCATTTCCTCTGTTTATCATTTCTACGAGGACGGTGAGTCCACGATCGAAAGCCTCTCGGACAACGATGCCCTAAATTCGCAGAGCATTGACATTTCGTCTCATCGCCGATGTCTTCTAAATCGTGCTTGAACGACTTTTTGCTTACCACTCTTCTAGATGGCCTCCGAAATCACCTCTAGTTTCAGTCTATGCGACAGATGCAAAGTCTCCACCCTTTTATCTCAGCACGCGCTGCCAGGCGACCTCGATTTACGAATGCTGAGGACGAATTACGTTCCCACAGCTGGAAGCGTCTAGAATGAATACCGAAATTCAAGAGGACGAACTCCATCTCACCCGGCTCAACAAACGTCTGGCTTATCCTCGTGAACTGACGGAACACGTCGAAAAGGAAAGACTGGCTGCTCAGAAACGGATACAGGAGAGGCGTTCCGTTACCTCTGAACTACGACGCGTTCCACAAGAGATATGGACAGGAATATTCTCCGCCGTCTGCGTCGAAGGGGTAAATTCCTTTGACAAAGATTATTCTTTTCCAGTGATGCACGGAGAATCGAGTACTGGCCAGAGTGATCTCCGACCACCGAGCGTCCTTTCTCGTGTCTCGTGCCATTGGAGAGAGATTGTAACCCACTGTCCGCGACTATGGTCTACACTCCGGGTTGCCCTCGACGATTACCGTTCCGGGATTATTGCGCCGCTTGCGACCCATCTACGAATGACGGGGGAATACCCCCTCCAAATGACCATACTATGCGGCAGCGTTCTCAGAAGTTATCGTTTGAGTCATGTATATAATCGCCAGAACACCACTGCAGCCATTTGCAACATAGTGTTCCCGCACATATGGCGGTGCCAGATCCTGGAGTTCGAGAGCAGGAGCTATTCTGGGATGCCTCTGGTCGATTGGCATTCAATTGGAGGTTCCGCCGGAGAACGTCGCTGCCCTGCTTTTCCTTACCTTCGGGAACTCTCAGTCAAAATTCCCTTTGATGCAGATGAGGATTCATTTCAATGGTTATGGGAGGCTGCATCAGCCGCTCTTGCGCTCACGCGTCTGGAGTTATCACATCCAATTGCTCCCGCAAACCTACCTTATCATCAACTCACTGAATTGGACATCGAGCGCGTGACTATACTCGCAGATTTTTTAAATGTGCTACCCGCTTGCACCTCCCTTAGAGCGTTGACTATTCGGTCATGGAAGCTCCCCGTTGCAGAAACACATTCGGACACCCAGAACGTCGTAGAATTGCCTTCCCTTCGGAGATTGGCCGTCATCGACACGGGATTGTCGGGACCAAATATCGACATTCTATTCGAGACGGTAGCGTTCCCGTGTCTACACGAGCTCGATCTTGAATCTTTCCAAGTTCCAACGATTCGAGGCCTTCGGGGGCCCACCGGGCTTAGTGGATCCCTCTATGCACTGCGGCACCTTAGATTGCAAGTGGACGGGTCGTGGACTCCCAACTACCAGCGTGAAGTTGCACCTGTTCTACAGGCTTGTCCCAGAATTACTCACCTTGAGCTCGAGTACGGACCATGGATAGCTGGGAATTCGGAAAACAACTATGTTTCCAAGTTCTCCAGCTTCTTCTCTCATCTCAAAATTGATTCGATGGATCCTGGTCGCGTCCTTCTTCCACGATTGACACACCTCCTCGTGTACGAAGCGTCTGAGCAGTGCCTGGAGAGGACCATTGTTGATATGCTGGTCGCCGTTCGGTCGAGAAATCGGACCACGGGTGTCTCCCCTCTTTCTGCATGCGTGTTCTCGTGGTGCACCAAAATCACGCTACGAGAAAGATGTACAGGCGGGTGTAGCGGACCTACCATCTCCGAGGTTCAGACTTTAGTCCGGGAGTTTGGGCTGGAAGACCAGCTTAGATGTGTCATTTGTCATGCTGAATGGGATCGGCAGAGCCGGAGAGCGTTCATACACAATACTACCAACACATCACCTCGATCGTCAGTTGGTAGTGTTCGTCCGTATGAAGTCTCGCTTTGAGAGACTAGCGCGTATTGGCTTTATGTAGTTATTGGATCTCGGGCCTCAGGTTGTGGCGACTCTCCCCTTTCGTTACTATCGCCTTTCGCGCTGATCAGCTACTTTTACTCATGTCCCCTCCGAGTTTGACCAGGTATTGGTGGGCGTTCTGTGTCGTTTCCTCCATTGTTACTCGCTCTTCATCCTCTTGACTAGATTATTTAGCGTTTTTGGGTATCGTATCGTGGACTTGACATAGAACTGTTCTTATCTTATTGTTAATCAGTTCGGCACATTTAGATGGAGCTAACTTCGTGGTATACCCTTGAAAGTCACGATTGTGGTACCATATTAGTGCCCCCGTTCGGATGTCACGACAAAGAGATGTGATGTCGATTGTGGAAGATTCCAACTTTCTCACGGACCTGCAGGTCTGGTTCTTCAACGAATAAGTGCTCTTTTTGCGGTATTTCAACCAAAACTTCACGCGAACGGGATGTGCAGCACGCTGCAATATTGAGCTGCTTCGCTTCTTTTTGCGGCTCCACCTCGAATCTCCGTTAATACGGCCCCGGCCTCGGTGGCTGAGGAAGACTGTTGGCAACTTGAGGATCAAGTCAAAAGAGTATTGAATTTCGAAAACACTGGGTATTACATATATGAACGGTACTATGAACAGATTTTGATCGTGTATAGTCGACATGGGAATAGAGGAGGGCGAAAAGTCAGAAATGATCCGCATTGAAGGAGTAGGTGTTCAAAGGAACATAAGAAACCCACTGGGTTAGTGCCTACTCTTTCTCGCCCCAAGGCTGATCAACATTAACATCCCTTTCGTCTGATTGTCCGTTGGATGTAGATGCGGGCCCCTCCATCATTCTTGAAAAAGCCTCCATCTCCGCTCTGGCCTGGTCTCTAATCGAAATGTCGTAGCCGCCAGCAAAGTCCACAGGTTCCGTGGTGTCCCACATCGGTGGAGGCCCAGTCCACCCGCCGTTTTCGTACACGTAGTTGAGGAATGAACGCCACAGGGGGTCGAGAGATAAGACGTTAGGATCTCCTACGATAACGAGGAGTGATCGGGCTCGAGTGACGGCCACTGCAAGGGCGAACGTGGGTCAGTAATGCAAAAGAGCTGTATATTATGAGAACTCACCGTTGAATCTCCGAGGGTTCGCAACGAAGCCAAGGGTATGGCGGAGGTCGTAATCTACGAACTCACGGCTACTTCGAACGGTGGAGACAACTATGACTTTTCGCTCCTGTCATCAAACTCGTGGTGAGATAGAGGTAGTGATAAGCTTGGAGATGAAGATTTTACCTGTCCCTGGAACTCTTCGACACTTCCAACCTTTACCGAGGCATCCAAGGAGCGGAACGCGGCTCGAAGCTTCAACACTTGGGCGCGGTACGGTGCAATGACACCAATGTCGTCATCGCCTGAGAAGTAAGAAGGTTAAACAACACGAAGGGAGGTCAAATATAGTCACTAACTCAATCGGATTCTCGTGTCCGACCTCAACTTCTCCAGGACAGACTTGACCACCGTCACCTCGTCGACGTTGAAGTACGATGGTGACGAAGCCTCTCGGTCGTCTTTCCCAAAAACAGAGTGAAAAACGATTGGGAACTTGGGGGACACGACGTGAGCTGAATCGAGGTAGAGATTGGCTATCTTGGGGTCGGCACATGGCTCAAGATCACCACCATAGAACTGTTCATTGGGAAATCTCAGAATGGCGTTATGGGAGCGGTAGTTTTTGGTGAGTTTCACCACGCTGCGGAAGCTCTCTCAGTATGTGCCCCTCCGATAGGTAAGATGGAATTGAACGTACGAACTCCCATTGCCCGCAACCTCGTCGTAGATCTCCCTCCCCATGAGTCTTTCGATGAATGATATACCCAAACCTAGCCTTCTTGCAACACTCGATCGAATGATTGGGCCAAGCTGCTTCGGATCTCCACACAGCACCACGTTCGTATCCTCCCCCACCATCGACTTGAACGCAACCATCGCCTCGGGCTCGGTAGCCTGCCCAGCCTCGTCAAGGAAGATGTGGCTATAATACCCCCTTGGCGTACCGATCCCCGAGACAATGCTTGCCGAGATACATGTAGTAACGACGACTCGGAATCGTTTCATTTCGGCCAGGCCACGAACGGAAAAGTGACCATTCGGGTTGCGGTAGGTGAAAGGTTCCAGCTCGTCCGGGATTAGGTCCCTGATTCTGGACGGTGCGTAAGCTCGAAAGAGAACATCTGAGCCAAGCTCTCTAAGACGTAGAGCAATGAGATCCGCGGCTGAGTTGCTCGGAGCACAAGCAAGAATACGGGCTTCGGGGTTGGCATCGAGGATCTGGCGTATCGCTTCGACCACGGTGACTGTTTTGCCAGTGCCAGGCCTTCAGAAACGATCGATAAACAGATCCAAGTCGAGGGATGGCACGACTTACGGGCCAAATACGACAAACGGAACGGACCCTGCTGGAGCATTCAGGATCGAGGCGACAGCCTGAAGCTGTCTCGGATTGGATGCAATCGCAGGATTGAAGGTGTTGCGTGGGAGCCCCTGCGCAGCAGCACCCAGCAGGTGTTCTCGTTCGGGGAACAAAATCCGATCATGTGCAAACACCAAACCCAATGCTTGGTGTTCTCGACGAAGGGGGTATCGGTTCAATCTGAACCTCACGAAGAAGCGGTCGGTGGGTTTCGGTACAAATTTCTTATGAAATTTCATTCCGACATCTTCCTTGCGGACAGTGTGGACCCCACCCTCGAACCAGCGTCCTTCAGGGCTTCCGTGAGGCTGGACGAGAATCTTGTCGCCTGAGGTAGTACAGTGAGGGCTACAAGTCACGAACAATCATTCTCCACATACCGACGAGTACACTAGGGCGCTTTTCAGCTAGCCCCGGAACGTCAAGACTTGCGGGAAAGATAGCATCAGAACACCTCGCAATGAAACCAAAAGTTTTGCACGTACTAGTAGGACTTATTGTGCTTCGTTAGCTTTGCATTCGGTATATCATAATACTCCATGTCGCGGCTAGAAGTGGATGAAGGTCAGAGATACTTTGGCAGAAAGATAAGGTAGAACACGAACTCCATTTGATACTCTTCAGCCCATAGAAGATGTTTGAAGTACTTGCTATATCCTGCGGTATCGAATTCCCGAGGAAGTTCCATCAATTGCATCTGCTCGATGATCTCTCTGGTGGTGCCTCCGGATTCCAGAATGTCAATCAAGGGTTTGGGAATGCTCGCATGTGGTAGTTTCCCGACGTAGGGAATAGCGTTCAATGATGGTGCTGGTTCGCCAGGAACGATTTGGGTAACTGGCTGACGCTTCGAAATTTTCTTCTTTTGGCTGTAGGGTATCTTGGGCTGCAAATCGATTTGGTCGGACTGACTACCGACATGGACGCGTAATTTGCGTGCGATGACGAATTGCGTACGAAGCTGAGCGCTATTGAACGTAAGCTCCAGTCGATCCTCAGCACGGCCGTAGTGTTTGGTGGTCATGTTGATTTCGAAGCGGACAGGGGAGGAGGGAGAGACTGTGCGATTTTGCGCAACCATGGATACAGTAAACCTACAGGAAAGACGATCAGTAAGGAAGGAGCTCGTGTAAGCTTTGCGTGCTCACGGAGAGTAAGTCCCTTGTCTCTTGGATGACGCCAGGATACACCCAGTAAGCTCGGCTTGAAACGTTGCCTTTGCCTTGGCGGACGCCTGAATCGTAATGCCCCGTGTGGCAGATGCCAGGTCGACTATCTTGAAGTCGAAATTCCCCTCGACGGTAAATCCATTCTTGTCGCCCCACAATTGCTCGTCCTCCTCCACCTCGAGCCCGCCCAACTCTGCTGCATTAGTGACGTTGTCAGCTTTGTCATAGTCAGCCGCCGTTTCTCCGGCGAGAGCTCTTCTGTGTCGTTTCCCTCGGAGGTGTTGTTTGCGGTTTGGAGCATCCATTTGACGACCGCAAGGCTCGCATGTCCACTGTTGTGGTGATGCTCCCGCTGCCGAGGTCGTCACGGCTGGGGTAGCGGAGGAAGCCTGAGCAGCTCTTCGATGGGGTTTGCCCTGGAGGTGGGATTCTCGACTTCCAACTGTGAAGACACGATTGCACGTGAGACAGGTCCATTCTTGATCTTTGGTTTTTGCCAGATGTCGCTTCCCTTGGAGATGAACCTCTCTACAAGAAACGGCCATCTCGCGTTTACACGTTGTGCAGGTCCACAGTGCTGAACTTAGGTCGTTCCCGGCACTGTTACTAGACTGTGCTGCGAGTTTCCTCCGATGTTTCTTCCCTTGACAATGTGCTCGCTGGCTCGTTAAATCCATTTCACAGCTGCAAACCGTACACGTCCATTGTTCCTGGGGTGGCATTGCAAGTGAAAAGCTGGAATAGATGAGTTGTGAGCCATAGCAGTAATAAAAGAAAGACTAACAATGTCAAAGTGTAATTCCAACGTGAGGGGTAGTTATCTGCCCAGCCTCGAAATCGAAATCGATGGTGACGGTCGTGTTCAAGGCTAGGTCCTGCAGTAACACCACGTTGCATCGCCTTTTTATACCAAACTCTAATTCTATAATTCGTGTTCCGCAACTGACTTCGGCCTGAGAATTTGCTGAGAATGGTCAGTCATGGGGTAAGGACCGATGTTTTTGAGGTCTGCTGTATGTAGCATGGATCAATTTGCATTGCGTATAGCAGACGTCGAGACGATGTAAGCAACGAGAAATACGTTGTGGACGAGTTCGGTGGTACCATTCAACAGAACCTAGCGGTATTGGACTGAAATGAGAGCAGGTCAACCATCAGATTATAGAAACGAGAAGTACAAGACGGGCACAGGACGAGGACGTCTGATTACACTCGACAGCTCTATCGAATTCCGGGCATTTGGCGTATTGGTCTCGACTGGAGAGTGTAAAAGCCTTTAACACGTGAAGTTGCGAGCAGGTAGACGGGGAGTAGAAGGTTTGGGAGGTCGAGTGATGGGTTCTCCCAGGATTCATCAGAACCCAAACGTAATAATAATATTGAGTGTTGATATCGCGTCCTGGCTTTTTTTTGGATGCCGAATCAGGGATTCAAGTTTGAAGGTAACGGGTCGAGTAGGTCGGCGGGCGGGTTTGATGGTTCAAAAGGTGGATAGGTAGTGCCTACACGTTGCAGAAACTTCGAAAAGGTGTTGTGAAAGTAAGAACACGAGTTGAGAAGAACCAGGAAAGATTTTGAAGGTGGTGGTCGATGACAACACCATGAGCGCTGACAAAGCTCGTTGCTTCAACCCTTGTCATTCACCACCGTCTAACCCGTCACCACCACCAAGCATGTTACTACTTATTCCGTTCGAAAATATCCTTCATTATGTCCATTGACATCGCATCAACTTTCTCAGATACATGGCACAACCCATGTAATATGCTATATTGTTCTCATACACGATTCGGTCACCTCAACTGGACATCTGAAACGTTGACAACCTCCATGGCCAGAAAACAACGCGGTTGAAAACTCGGACGCAAGGCCCTCGTCGCCTTATGGAATTACCTTGACGGCTGTATCGGACTCTGTGCGACCCGTCCAAAGTAACTTGAAGCGCGAGGAGAGAGGTCACCGTAAACTAAGGCACGGGATTCGTTTTCTGCTCTCTCATTTCCGGTTATTGACCGTCTCAATCACAAAACTCACATGGCAAATATACAGATGAAATCATGAAACGGCCAAGCTTCAACCCACTCGAAACTCGCCAACCTCCGTTTCCACCTCGCCCAGGAGCCTCGAACGCTCGAACGAGCTGAACCGTTCGCTGTCAACTATTCGGATCTCTTCCCGCAATCATCCAATGCGGGCATCTCGAGCGTCTTCTCGAAACGCATGCTCTCAGTGCACCTAATAACCGGGAAATTTTGCTTGATGCAGTATCCGGGAAATGCTCATATCAACTGGTTATATTGACCGGGTTCCTGGAATCTGCTCGGGGCGAACACTACCACGGACATCCGGTACCCAACTCAATCAATCCTCCGATGGGACCCATCAGAACATTCACGAAAGCCCGGTATAAATACTCTCAAGACGAAAGTGTTCCTGCCCGCGAGACGAGATTGTCAACTGAACCCCCATTCCAATGCCTAGCAAACTCTTATCTTCGATCATCTTGGCCATACTCTACGCGGGATACGGTTATGCTGCTCCGCGGTCCAAAGAACCCAGAAATACCGAGAAATACACGAAGCACATTGGACGTGATCTAACAGTCGAAGTTTTTCATCCCGAATCCGAATACAAGGTAAGGGCCCATCTCTTCTTCGCGAGGGATTCGGAATTCTGAAAGATCATTGCAGACGCTAGGAAAAGGCATACCTCTTCCGGAGTCGTTTGCTCCAGTCAGAGGAACTAAGGACAAGACAGTGTTGGTTGTCACTTCCGAGTTGGGTGTTCCAGCGTCGGAGGTGTCGTATACCTCGGGATATCAGGGAGAAGCTGGAGAATACGGATATGCGAAGCAGCTACATGTGTGTTCTTGGCACTGCCATATGGACGAGAGTCTGATTCTGAACAATCTCCTCTCTCTCTCTCAGGACGGCATCCCAATCAACAACGCGGTAGCCAATGTAGCTATCAAGGACAGCATGGTTGTTGCTCTTGGCCATTCATTTGTCGATACCAGTAAGCTTCGTTATCACAGGTTATCACCCTTCTCAAACCGTGCTGACATCTCCATCAGGCAAGGCGACCAATTCGACACCGACTGTAGACGTCAATAGTGTCATCCCCAAGGTCGAGCAAGCACTTGACGGCAAACGAAACTCAATACCACCAACTGTTGAATATGTCGCACTACAAGATGGATCTGTTGCTCTGGTCCACGTATTTCAGGTCCAGAACGATGCAGCAGGAACTTGGTACGCTGCTCATGTCGATGCGCACTCTGGAGAATTACTTTCTGTGACGGATTTCGTATCGCATGCAACAGTGGGTATCTCCCTTTCGATGGAATAACATCTGGTCATACTTATCTCCTTCATAGTACAAAGTCTTGCCCGTGACCAAGACATCGATCGCGGAGGGTCTGGAGACCGTTGTCGATCCAGAAGACTTGAGCTCGTCACCGTTGGGATGGCATACCAGTTCGGGAACCCTGTGCGTTCTATTCTCCTCCTCGTACCTATCTCCACCTAACGCTCGTGCAGAGGCAACAACGGCGAGGCGTACAAAATCCCAGGAACCAGCGGTCCCTCTTCCGATAACCTCATTTTCAACCACACCTATGATCCAACCCTAAACCCCACCGAAGGGGATAACACCAACGCTGCCCTCATAAATGCGTTCTACGTGATGAACTCCTACCACGATACACTATATCATTACGGGTTCACCGAAGCTGGGTTTAACTTCCAATACGACAACTTCGGAAAGGGCGGGCTTGATGGGGATGGTGTCGACGTGAGCGTACAGGATCCGTCTGGGATGAATAATGCCAAGTTCTCTACGCCGCCTGAGTACATTGAAGTCTTCTTCAGGTTTTTCTCGATCTCTGACGTCTCGAATAGCGGACAGATCCCGATATGTAGGATGTTTATATGGGACAAGACCTCGGTGAGCTTCTAGTTTCGTGCTTCCAGCTTCCTCAAGCTGATCTTTCCGAACTCGTCAAGCCAAATCGTGACGGAGCTCTTGAGAACGACATCCTCATCCACGAATTGACGCATGGGTTGACGAATAGAATGACTGGAGGTGGTACGGCGAGCTGTTTACAGATAACCGAATCACGGGGTCTTGGTGAAGGATGGTCGGATGCGCTCGCCGAGTTCGTGCCTCTTTTTCTATCGCATCTATATCGTATACTGATTGCAAACCCTTCGTTCTAACAGCTGGTTCGCCCATAGCGATACACCGACAGTTAGCGATTTCTTGCTGGGTGCTTGGGTGTCCCCGCCGGGAGGGGTTCGGACCCTACCGTATTCCACTTCACAGAGCACTAATCCTTACCTCTACTCCGAGATCAAATGGCTAGAGTCAGTGCATGGTACGTTGTTCCAACCATCGACACGTTATTTGGTTTGCTAATCTACCGTCACCCCCTCCTTTCCAGATATCGGAGAGGTGAGAAGCAACAAGGCACCCCGTTTCATTACTCCTACTAACGTTCGCCTTCCACTTTGATGCGTCGTATAGGTTTGGTATGTCAATCCCATTTTCCGTTTTGCTCTCCCTTCGCTCATATATCTTTCCAGGGCAAACATCCTCCACAACGTCTACGCAGCTCTCGTCGACACCTACGGCTGGTCTCCCAACGCCCGTACAGACCCAACAGGATCTGAAGGAAACGTAGTCTGGCTACACCTCTTCGTCGACGCATTGGCTTTGCAACCTTGCAACCCGATGTTCCCCCATGCTCGTGCGGCGTGGATACAGGCGGATGAGAACAGGTACGGGGGAGCACATAAGTGTCTCTTGTGGAAGGTGTTTGCGAGTAGAGGGTTGGGGGTTGGGGCGCAGACTAAGATAGATTCGTTTGAGGTACCTGATGATTGTTAGGGATGGAATGGAGAGAAGATCGGCTTCTGTGAGCTGGATGCATCGATTTGGAAGCGTCGGTCCTCTATATTGAGCCTTGAGATGATACAGGCCGTTCTGATCTCGGGTGGAATGACCATCATCATGGAGAACCGGACATGTTCATGCAGTGAGAAAGAGGATGGCGATGAATGCGGATACATATTCGTTGCAGTGGAGCGTGAGTTTGAGGTCTGTGATAACGGTTAGCGACTTGTCTGAAACAAGTTGAAGCAGTCAAGGACTTACGCATGTACCTCTCTGAGGTCCCACCTTCCTCTACCCATGCTCTCTTCCACAAGTCTGAGCTCAGATATATCCCTCCTGAAATTTTCATGTACCGCTCGACTTTGCGGACGGCATATTCGATAATGCTACGGCAGTGTGAGTGTGAACTTGTCCTCATAGATATGCTCTGTGTATGTTAGCCTTGAAAGGTGAAAGCCCGCGGTCAGAACGGTGTGCCAAAGAAAGCCTAGGGTATCAAGATTTCTGGATAGACGTAGCTGGCGCGAGCAAGCGCCCCACACCTCGCCAGGTTTTGGGTTCTTGAGGGCAAGCTAAGCAGGTTGGCTTGAGGTTGGCTGAGGCGATGGTCACGGCGAAAAGAGAGCTCAGAATACGCTTTGCCGCTGACAAAGGGTTTTTTGCTTGCTCTCCACGATGTCCACCACACCATCTTTGTCAATCATCCTCATTTCGCATTGTATCGAACGATATTCGGGGTGTTTTCCCGGCGACACGTTCAGGCTAGACGAAAATCACATCGCGGATGTTACGTTTTAGAGTGTTCAACACGCATGAACCTAGAGGGACCTAGTATCGGTCCGCTGATACGCACATCTTCACACGCTTCTTCTATTGTCCCTCACATTCACAGACCACATCCACAGAGACCTGAGGACTGAAAAGGGCAATCGTTTCACTTTTTCGGGTAGTGAAGGTCGTCATTTCGCCCCACCCATCCAGGTCAAGCAAAATTCGAGGTTGGATATGACGAATTCCTGTGTTTAGAGATTGGCGTTGAGTCTGCAGCTGAACACAAGGCCGGGGCAGCGAATCTAAGTCTTCTGGAGAGGGAGGATGTGAGCATGCAGCTAGTTTAATATGCCCAACCTGTTCATCAAATCTACACGTTCTCGGTGGCATCATCACGGTGCGTTCCAATCTTGTCCAGCTTCCGAATTTCACAGCTGAACTACAGTTTCCAGTGCCGGAGCTAGAGAACTATGGGATTGAAAGTACACAACAAGAGCTGGGTTTCTGTCCAACCTACGACACAAAGCGCGCGGAGTCCCCGAAATACGACATCGTAGGGAAGCGGCCAGGTTTAGAGTCGGGTCCAGGATCTCGAGGTTAGATTGTCTTGGGAAGACTTTTAAGAGTTTTGCGATGCGAGTTCTCGAGGAAGAGTCAAACGAGGCGGATGGAAAGCGGTGCTGCGGGTGTTTGACTCGGATGTTGTTGGGATAGAGTGGATGGTTTGCCGGTGTGTTTTATCTTGAACGGAGGTCTTTACCACGAGATTCAGAGGGAAAGCTGATCTCCCAAAGCAATACGATGTCCAAACGTAACCTACAGAGATACTTCAATCTACCTGCAGTCGTTCGACATACTTTTCGAATTCCATCCCGAAACTGACGTCCGTGCATCGGACGATCACATGAGACGGGACGAGCACCAAAATCGAAGTAAATAGTCCGAGCGACCAGAGGGGCTGAGAGAGAAGGAATACTGTGATGCCGAGATGTTGGTACCCACTGGACTTTCGTTGAAAGTCAGTCCTGGAGGTTGACCCGGATCGTTCGCCTTGTGAACGCAATGTACAAACTCGGGCCGACGCCGAGAAGGTTGTGCTACTCCGAGACGTCTATGAGTTTCGATGACACCGCCGTTACCGGTCGGTTCATGCCTTCTTACTCAAATAAACTGGTCTTTCAGTCAAATCTCTATCGCTGGGAACCAATAACCGGCAACCTCCGGTAACCATTGAGCATGTGGTGCAATGTCAAAGCGTTTCAATAAGAAACGCCACATGATGCGGGATGCGTGCTTGCTTTGACCTTGTTGCTTGTTCAATTGGAACGTAACATGGAGATTACACACCATTCGAGAAGAGTGAATCACAGATCGCCTTCTATTCCCTTTCCTCTGTCATGTCCGACTACTTTCGAGACGCCAGGAACATCTCTATAGCTGACAGCAACTTCAACCATGTCGAGGGAAATCAACACAATCATTACAACCGCTCGTTAAGGTGGATGACCCAGGGAGCTACAACCGTTATCCACGTCAATGGAGATCAGATCAACCAGTATATTCATCAGGAAGAGAGGCAGCATACGGAGTTCGACGATGTGAGTTGCGAACTGGAGTTTTCACCTCGTTGTATCAAGACTACTGACGCTTACCTAGTTCCGGCACGTCAAACGGGGCGATATTTTCAGACTTCGTGATATCTATGCTCAAAGGTCGGACAGCCCTGACGACCTGTTGAGGCGCAGGAGGAGACTTCACACAGTAAATAAGACGATCTGCGTGGCTGAAGTCGATGGAAGGCAGGGTAGGGTTTTCACGGTCGTGTCATATACTGGACCGGATGCACGGGAGGTACGTTGATTGCATGCGTTCCTGTCTTACATTAGATCTACAAACTGATGTATTTTTCGCTTTCCTTAGGCATTTGTCACGGATTTTCACAAATACTCAAGGGCTGTGTACGCTCAATCAAAGTTTGAAGGTTATGCGTCTGCTAAGGCTCAGATTTCTCCAGAACCTCGACAGCTGCCCAGGTCTACGCTATAGACATAGGGACAAT
Organism: Marasmius tenuissimus; assembly: GCA_029532415.1. Taxonomy (NCBI): domain Eukaryota; kingdom Fungi; phylum Basidiomycota; class Agaricomycetes; order Agaricales; family Marasmiaceae; genus Marasmius; species Marasmius tenuissimus. Next base: position 5,738,417 of record JAQOTA010000050.1, on the reverse strand, counting down.
ACCCTCCCTGATCTTTCACAGCGGTAAGTGATTACCTCTACATATGACATCCGAGGTAAACTGACGTACCTCCCCGGGCCCAGAGCTTGTACCGGTTGCTCACTGTACGATAGACGGCGGGGTTTTGTCTCGGATGTACCTCGAGAGCTTGCGGGTAAGTGGCTACATCTCGCGTACCGCGACAGCTGAATCACACCATGATCGCAGAGACAGTGGGGCTGCAGAGAAGACGAACTATGGATGGATCTCTCGCGAGGGGTCCTCTGTCGCGGCCCAGAAGGTCCAACTCTCAGTCTCCAACAACGTGGTTTCGAAATTGGCGATCTCCCTTCGACTGCCGATTTTCTCCAGGAGGACATTCTCTTGCGTTTCCTTGTGAGTTGCAAGTCGAAGCCAACCGATATAGTCTTTGTGAAAGCTATCTCACTGGCGTGTAATCCGAACGAGGATGAATGTGAATGGGACACGAATTCGCCGGCTGTGGTGTCGAGACTGATGAACGTCCCGATTGCTGTTGCGAATCCGGTGTGGAGGAGTGGGACCAAGAATCTTGTGGAGCGGGAGCTATTGAACAACGGATTGACAAGGTAAGCCCACCCCAGCTCGGATGTGATCCTATCTAAACGATCCGGGCGAACAGGTTTCGCCTCGAAGACGGCGAAAACCATCTTGAGCTGGTACTGAACAGTAACGCAGCCGAGTGTTGGTCGTCACAGGCGTTGAGTATCTTCCACGCTCGTGGGATCTCGATTGAAGACGAGTCGAATCTGAGCGATTTCAGTGCGTTCACTCCCCTTTATTGCTTCATCTCCCTTCCGCCTCTAACTTGAGCACCGTTCGGTAATTCAGGCTGTATCAGACCATACACTGTGTTCTGTGGGTACATTTCCATAGAAGAATCCCAATTACGATCTGGGAAGTCGATCTACCTCGTCATGCGCCCACCTCCACCCGACACTTCGCCAAACTACTGGCATGACGAGTCCCTTCACTATTGGTCCCACCATGAAGACGGTCGATCCCCCCTCTCACCCGAGTCATGTAACGACCTCGGTCTCCCCACCACTCTCGCAATCGAATTCCCGTTCTGCACCATACACAAACTTTCTTGGTCGAGGAAGGAATATGAATTGATGCAGAGGTACCAGACTCTTCGGGGTTTTGACCCAAAGACGAGAGAGTTTGCGCGTTGGTTGGGATTTGATGAGCATGTCTTCGAAGTTGTGGGTGATGAACGGAGGTTTGAGGAGGTGGGTGATGGCGAAGGTGGGTAAAACATTCGACTTTCTGATTATGAGCTCGATACTTACTCCGGGAATGAAATCAGGCTTAGAACAAGAATACTCTCGGTCACAATCGAATGGGGGCATCCAACCCACCGCTCATTCCGACAATGCCTCCAGTGCATACAGGAGCAAGTCCAGCACGAGCTCAAGCAACCCACCTCTGTCTTTCCCTTTATCTAGGGAAGGATATCTCCATCCCTCAAAACACCTGTTCAAGAAAGGCTGGTGGCGCCGGTTCACGAACTCGAAGGGTTGACTAGACCGTCTGTCTTCCTATTTGTCCAGTCGGATACCTGTACTACGACTTTCCACCAATTTCATTGCATTCAGTCCTCATATAGAAGTTGCCGTGGGCCTGATATTTGGTGTCCGTTACAAACTACTTGTGGGTGTATGTATGCGATGGATATCGATCGTACCTGATGACGTCACGACTGCACGTATAAGGACTGAGGCCAAAGCGTCGGTGCTTGCTATGGCTATTTGATCAGGACATGAAGACCTGACATCGGGTATCGTATAACCTGCCACTTAGATGTCGAAGGCCGACGAGCTTCGGCCGCGAGACTAAAAGACTTCGCCGGTATGTCCGAGCGCTCACCTTCTTTCTCAACCGCCATCATGTAAGGTAAAGACCATTCATTGGGGCGAAGCTCTCATATTACTGATAAATGCACTATGGAGGAACCCTCTCGACTTCCTCTTCTCCGAGTCGCTTGGCAAGGTGAATGGAACCAGGTGACATTGTCCGTACATACCGCATCTAAGAAACCCTTTAGTACCCCACTGGGCCAGAAGCAAATTGTCATATTGTGCGTTTCTACTCCTCATTCTCTCGCTGGGGATACCGGTTGGAAGGGGGCCATTCCTAGAAATCAGTGTCCGGCGAGGCCGCAGGCGTTGAGTTTCGTTATGGTCGATGAATTGGGGGCAAGAACCAACTCACTCGAACGGCCCCGCGACTTTGCAGCCTCAATGGAGCATGGTTGGAAAGTCAAGCTCGAATGTTCTTCCCGGAGAGTGGATATTTGTTGACAAACCCTTTATTGTAAGTGAGCCTTCTGCTCTCTATCAATATAATCCTGGGTGCTAGATTCGCCGATAACGCCTGGGCTGGTCCGAAGATTTGCTGTTTTACGCACACTCTCCGCGCCTAGACCGATCACCACATCTCCTCTATGATCAGAGTTGAAGTGACCGGGTGTGAACTCATGAGTGACTCAAAACGACTTCAAATCGATGGATTCTGCGAGCTGGTCACCTTCTAAAACGATAGATGGAGCGAGAGCACCAAAAGAGGACGTCCCAATAAACAACCATCTCCAGAATTTCAGGAATCTTACTCGATAAGGCCGTCTTCCGAGGTTCCAGCTTGCGTGGGCTTTGGGGACTAATGCTTCACTCGGTCTGCATCCCAATCGGCTGGTCGCCCGTATACTGAAATTATCAGTAAACCCATTTTTATTGTCCGCCGAAATCCTTCTATGACCCTCAAGTAAATGTGGCATACACTCTGTTGTTTTGAACTCGACGCAAGGAGATGAAGTTGTAGTCACGACCTTCCGAGCTTCCCGTGCATTTCAGCCAGGACGTGGTGTATGACTGCAATGTACAAATGTTCGCAGTCTAGCCCAGCTCTTGAAAGGTTTAAAAGCAGTCCCAAAACACCGACTATCCTCAGAGTATTCCTTCTATCGAAGTATTCTACCACTTGCAGTCTATTATGCAGTTCAAGCTCGTCTTCGCCATTCTCGTCGCTGCCGCTACCAGCGTTCTCGCAGCTCCAGCCACGCTCGAGGCAAGTTTCACTCTCCTTGCACGTCGTCTGGGAAATCCTCGTCACTGACGCATCTGTTTGGTCTGAACCACCCAGGTTCGCGAGCCCGCCATTGACGGGAACCTCTTTGTCTGCACCGATGATAATTTCTCTGGACAATGCGCCAATCTTGGGTTCTTCCAAGACCAGTGCAGCAACATGCCTTCTGGCTTCCAGGACAACATCTCTAGCTTTGGACCGGACGCTGGATGGGAGTGTACTACCTATACGTACGTTCCTCGCTGCCAATCGTTTGAAAGAGTTCAACTGATTGATATGCACGGTCGTGTTGCGCTCATACTACTACAGTGATGCCAATTGCTCTGGATTGACCTTCTCAGGTCACAGTCCCGGCTTCTCTACCTTGCCTCCTGGTATCAACGACGCGATCTCGTCGTTCCGATGCGAGCCCTTCTAGAGAAGAGGTAAGTTTAGAGTCAATGTTAAGCCCCCCAGGTCTGTCTCTCAAGCACTAACATCCTTATAACAGTAGTCTGTGCTATGCTCTAAGTATCGGTTGAAGTCATTGGTGGTGATCGTAGCTACTGTTTGTATTCAAAGTTCGTTTGAAGTGGTGAATTTGAGAGATATCGTCTTGCGGTGAATTTTGGCGTCCTTGTCGTGTTGGAATCTGTAGGTTCCAAAAAGTCTCACGAAACGTTACAGAAAACTGGGACGACACAGGCAAGGGTTTTTGGGTACACGCGACACAGTGACAAGACGACCTTGCCTTTGGCGCTAGAGGCGGACTTTCCGCGACAGTAGGGCCTTCAATACTGAATCCACCAAAGCTGAGACTCTTCACAATGGAGAATTCAATCCGTTGATTTAAATTGGGATCCAACGAGTTGTTAGCTGGCCGGTACTTATTGTAAACTACTTGTGGGTGCATATGTGCGACGGATATCGATAGTATCAAGTGACGTCACAACCTCGTGGACCGAGGACAAAGCGCTGGTCACACTTACTACTCCAACTTATCAAGACGTGAAGACGTGATATTTCATATAGCCCACAAGCCTCGTCCGCGAGACTAAAGGACAGCCATTGCCCCACCAATCATTGCCCCCAGAACAAAGACTATCTGCCACGCAATGGTGGAGACCGATCCGACTGTGGTGTTGTTGTTGCCACCGCTCCTGAGCTCCGCTACATTAGTGAACACCCGATCGGTGGCCGTATTGGTGAAAGTCATGGTAAAATCAAGATCACCAAATCCGGAGTTTAACCCGACACAAGCGTACAAGTTCCCGGGCCCTTGGAGAGAACAAGTTTGATATATCACTCCTGTCTGGGTCCAGTCCTCATTGAGTGTCTTTGTTACATCTTGAGACACCCAGAATCAGTTGGATGATTGAACGAGTGTGCCTGTGAATGATCTCGTTAAAGCCGGACTCACCGTGAGCAAGTATTTTTCGTACCCTTTATAGTTTAGGTGGAGTGAAGAGGGACGACGGGAATGGTCATATCCGAGGGCTGAATGCCGCCAGGGAGGGAGATGGTCTAACCAATGTGTACCTCCTCGACATAGGTGGTCTCTGCATCTCCATTAGCGTCAGTTTTCATGCCCGCTTCGCTGTGAGAAGGGGAATTGGACCAGGAGGGAGATAAGTTGAGCGTTTCCGTACGCGAAAAGTCAATGATCTTGACAGTCATGGTGGAGGCTTGGGCTGCGGATAAATCAGGGCGTTCAAAAGTTTTGGTTTGGTCAAGTGAATGTAAGCTTACCGGGCCATGCCAGGAGGAATAGAACAAGCGAGGACAGCAAGTCTGGGGCGTACATTGGTACTCGTGGCGTACCTGTCTCCTCCTGCGGGTTTATATAGGGCTTCCAAGTCTTCCCGGCACTGTCATCTGCTGTTTGATCATTACGACTTTGAGAGGGTCCATGATCATTGGGTTGGATGGCCGCCGCACCTGCGAGGGTAAATTCCTCTAGAAGCCCTAGAAAGCTGTCAAACGTCACTGTTCGGCAAGAGAAAAGTGGACGCTGAGATGTAGTCGGTGGATTTATCCGCCACCAATGACCATCAATCAAAGCCTAGGGCTAGAAAGACTCTGGCAGCTTCTTGTGGTTTTGCAAATATGAAATGAACACGCAATGTGATTCGAGTTTGTACATTGTTTGATTGAGGGGCGTCTTATCGACGATATGGATAATAGTAACAACACACTAGCTACCCAATCATAGCGTGATTCTGCCAAACAGAGTGCGAGCTTTCTTACCAGCACTGGCTTTGGTCTCCTTGGTGCCGGTGGTCTCCTCGGCGCCTGCAGCTTCTGTTGCATTGGTCTCCTCCGCACCAGTAGCTTCTGTAGCACTAGCAGTCTCTGTAGCAGCTCCCCCGGTCACGGTGGCAGATTCGCTCGCAGATTCAGCAGCACCCGTAGCGGTGGCGGACTCGCTAGCAGATCCAGCAGCGCCCGTAGCGGTGACAGACTCACTAGCAGATCCAGCAGCACCCGTAGCGGTGGCAGACTCGCTCGCAGATTCGGCAGCACCCGTAGCGGTCGCAGTAGCAGATCCTGCACTTTCCGAAGCAGTAGCAGTAGCCGTTCCACCCTCTGTGGCTGTAGCGGTCGCACTCTCCGAAGCCTCGCCGTTGCCAGCACCACCGTTACCAGCGCCACCTTTGGCAGCACCACCATTGCCAACACCACCGTTGCCAGCACCGGTCGCTCCTCCGTTTCCATTTCCACCGGCCGCACCTCCCAAAACACCTCCAAGAACGTCACCCAATCCACCGCCACCACCAGCAGCGCCCAAAATGGCACCAAGAATGTCTTCGAGTCCACCTGCACCCGCACCCGCACCTGCACCGCCTGCACCTCCAGCAGCACCTAGAACCTGACCGAGGATATCCCCAAGTCCTCCAGCACCCGCACCTCCCGCACCTCCTGCACCTCCTGCACCTCCTGCACCTCCACCGACGGCGCCGAGGACCCCACCGAGGATATCTCCCAGTCCACCTGCACCTCCTCCAGCACCGCCGAGAACACCTTCGAGGAGCTCGTTGCTGTTCTCAGAGTTACCTCCGGCGAAGTTGGAAGAGGATCCAGCTCCAGCTCCACCGTTGCCAAGACCACAGACAGAAGCGGCCTGTTTACCGCCCTGAGCTGCAGCGTCGAGGTTATCGAGGGCGTCTTCGACGGCTGGCCTGATTGTCTCGTCGTCGCTAACAAAACAGGTAAACGTCAATCTAGGTACCGGTTTCATCAGGAGGGGAACAACTCACGTTGTAATCGACTGAAGAGCCTTCTGTGCGGTCGTGAACCCTTCGTTGACCTGTGATGTTGCACCTGATGGAAGAGCTTGGCCGGAGGCCATAGCCTCGAGCATAGACTTAACTCCTTCCTCGACATCGTCTAATCCGGTTTGAGCGTCTGCGAGAGCAGAGTCGACGGCGTCGTCACTGCGAAAGAGGACTCGGGTTCAATATCCCGGTATGGAGACTGGGAGATGGAAAGGTGGAACTTACCCAGACGAACCGTTAGCAACGAGTCCATCGATGGCATGTGTTGCGGTCGTGAAGCTCTGAAGGGCTTGTGTTTGGGCGGTGGTGCAGTCAGAGTTGCCGGTGGCGGGAGGTTGGGCTTGGCGAACGTATAGGGGAGCTGGGGTGACGAAGTAGAGTAAATAAAGAAGTTGAGGCGGTAGAGGCAGAAGTCATGATCATGCTTACCGGCTTGGACCTGGACGAAAGAAGCTGCGAAAACGAAGGCAGCAAGGCGTTTCATGGAAAGGACGGCCATTGTGAGTAAAGGATAGTGTGGTTTCGAGAAGTGTGTTGAGGGTAGTAGAGTGAAGAGGTTGGGGTCCAGTCAACCAGTAGACAGCGGGAGGTAGAGTTAAAGTGAACGAAAGAAAAAAATGACACCAGGCCACCAAGGAAAAGCGAAACTCGAAGGGAGGTTGGAGCTCGAGAGAGGTCGAGCTGGTTTTTATGTGCTCTCGGAAGCCACGCGCGGGACCCAGGTGTCGAGTTGTTAGGGTACATCTTCCGTTAGAGTTTTCGTGGGGTGATGGAGATGAACTGTATAACTCGATGATGGTTGCTATTCGTTGTATCCACTGCAGTTCCGGAGATCGGGCAAGGAGGCGACAGAGACTAGAGCCCAAAGCGCATAGGTTCTCTCGGTGTTCTCGCGTTTTGGTCTTCTACGATTTCTTCAAAACGAATGGTGGACCACGACCAGCGCATCTGCAATGACCAGTGAGGCTAAGACTTTGGTCTTTAGTGTGCATGGATCGGTACCGGTATTTGGTGTCTTCGGCTAAGCATTGCATGGAAGTGGAGCGAAACTCTATCAGCTTCAATGGCGACGAAGGAATGAAGCGAGCCACTCACCAATGCTCCATAATTCGAGGAGCGCTTAGCTCAAACAGTGGATTCCCTTCCCTGCCTAAAAGGACGTGTACCCTTTAAAAGTCCGAAAAAAACTCCACATCGCCACGTTTCCTGGCCCTCATATCTAGCCGCCAATGCAAACACGCACATTCATACACCAAGGTAACTCGAGATCAAGACGAATGGGGATGATCGCTGGGATCTTCAAGAGGCTTTCGTATCTGTTACGGAAGATGTCGAAGCGGTCTTGAAGAACCAAAGGAAGTTTTGCCCTTGGTCGACTTGAAGAAATACAGCTCCTATACTCGAAGATGAGGAGGGTGTCAGGTCACGGGGTGATGATGATCGAGCGACGGCCAAAATGTCTCCATGATACTCGGAAAGAGTTGTGTAGCGAGAGGATAGTCTGACCCTGAGGTATAGGGCACTTCACGGACCTCAAACTGAGATGACCGAACGTTTTGATGACAGATTGGAAGATTTGAGACAATGAACAGGTGTGCTTGTTGTCTTTCGATTCCGTGATCATACGCACGAGGGTTGGTCCCTGGAGGTTCTTGAACCCTTTGAGCCAGTGAAAGTTGAAGCGAGTGAAGGCGAGCGATTCGGAGGACAAGCGATGACGGAGAAAGACGACGATGAATCAAAATCTTGTCTCCGCCCTTCCGAGATCATCCCTGTATCATCCAACTCCTGAAAATCTGGATTCTGGATACCAGTTGAGCCAAACATCGAGTGAACTGTGACTTCGAGGTGGTTGTTGTTTCAACAAGGCCTGTTGGATTTATTTTTTTTTGACAGTTCCCGGAGCTGGCCTTGACGGACCGGCGGACCGAGTCTGGCGCAGTACCGATTCCGCTCTTCCTTAACAAGTTTGCTTCTGCCCTCCATCATTCTCACCTCTGGGTTCCCAAATCCAACCTACGGAGAAAAATTTTAAACGTATTGAGCTCTAGACTCACAACCATACATGCTGTCCTCGGCAGAACGAGATAACGAGGAATGGCAGGCTCGTTCAGTCAATTTCAGCTCGTTCGAGACCGACCTGTAATCCCATGAAGAATGGAGGCGCCTCGCTCTGCCTCCATCTCATTCACGTTTCAAGTCTCGATGGGGGCCAGTCGTCACACTTTGATGCCGAGCATACCTAACGAGTAGTACCCTACTACAAAATTCCGCCATCCAAGCTGACCGAGGGTTGGACTGGGTACCGTCACCATTGAAGGAGCTCTGGAGCAGTTTTTTTTTGAGGTCGGTCTGAATTCCTAGTCATAACTCCGCTGATTTAGCCTGACAACACTCAGATCTCGACCCATAAATAGAGGCTTGGTTTCTGGCCTACGCAACCCAGACTATTCGAGCATCCTTTCCGGCGCGCATTTGTTGGCTCGGAATTGATTAGTGGCCCTTTATACTGTTAGGTGCGTTTACCCCTGTTTCGCCTCCTTGTGGATTCAACTTTTTGTATTGCAGGTACATCAAAGTCGACCGCGGTACCCATCATGTTCTACGCCAGCGCATATGCTCGGCGGGAGTGAACCGCGCGTTCTCTCTGACGCTTACATGCTATCGAAACTCTGTTACTTGGAATGAATGATCATCGTATAAAAAGGGACAACAGAACGTTCAGCGATTCCTCCCTCCGTCGCGAAGCACACCGGCAACATGGCAGGATCTGTCAGAATGTTGTTCACTTCGGTCCTGTTAGCGTTGTTGTATGTAGATCAGGGGAATGCTGCACCTTCGCCTTCCGATGCCAGAAACGTCGGGAGTCGCCATATCAAACATGTGGGACGGGGCTTAGCTGTTGAGATATTTTTTCCAAAGTCGGAGTATAAGGTGTGTCCATCCCCCTTTTCCGTCTTTTGAGGGATTATCTCAACTATGATAGGTTCTAGGCGAGGGGATTCCCCTTCCACCATCCTTTGCTCGACTTGACGGAATCGAGGACAAAACAACTTTGGCCGTCACTTCCGAACTAGCTATCGAATCCTCGAAGGTGTCGTTCACGTCAGGATACACGGGCGAAATCGGTGAATACGGATATGCAAATCAAGTTCATGTACGTCTACAAATCACGCTACGGAGATTCTGGAACCAGGTTTATGACTCCTTTCACGTCAGAATGATATTCCGATTCTCAATGCAGTAGCCAACGTCGGTCTCAAAGACAACAGGATCGTTGCCTTTGGCCATTCCTTCGTCGATACAAGTGCGTCTCCTTGGAGACATTCCCGCTACATAAACTTACCGGTCTCTCCAGGCAAAGCCGCAGACTCGACGCCGACTATTGAAGTGAATGAAGTTGTTCCCAAGATAGAAGAAGTTCTAGACGGCAAACGTAACGATATTCCTGCTACCCTCGAATACCTTGCCCTGTCAGACGGAACGGTTGCTTTGGTGCACACGTTCCAAGTACAAAACGATGCGGCTGGAACCTGGTACGCTGCCCATGTTGATGCCGATTCTGGGGAGCTTCTATCGGTTACAGATTACGTTGCGCATGCTACGGTGGGTGGTACTTGCTGCTTCGTTCGATCTTGGCTGACGGCGCCAATATCAATACTGCAGTATAAAGTCCTCCCAGTGAATAAAGCGGTGATTACGGAAGGCCTTGAGATCGTCGTTGATCCTCAAGATCCTACCTCTTCTCCAATTGGCTGGCATAGCGGCTCGGAGTTGTCGTGAGTCACAAGTCCAGTCCGTTTCTATGTTCATATGGATCTAACATCCGAGTAGAGGTAATAACGGCCGAGCATTCAAGGAGGGAGCCGAATCTGGACCTTCCTCCGATACCCTTGTCTTCAACTATACGTACGATCCGAGCGTCGGCCCAACCGAGGGAGAAAACACCAATGCTGCACTCACGAACGCATTTTATGTGTTGAACTCGGTGCATGACGTGCTATATAAGTACGGGTTCACGGAGGCTGCGTTCAACTTTCAGTCGGATAATTTTGGGAAAGGAGGTCGCGGGGGCGACGCGATTTTCTTGAGTGTTCAGGATGGGTTGACGACAAATAATGCGCTGTTCACTATGGTGCCCGAGTAGGTCTCTCTTTTTGTGTGATTTTCGCGAGTTTGAGCTGAACGTCGGTTCAGTGGGCAGCCTCCGATTTGTAGGATGTTCTTATGGGACAAGACTACGGTAAGCAAAATATTCTTTCTCTCGGTCAGTGGCTGGCTAACTTCGCTTCCTGGCTAGCCAAACCGTGATGGGTCCATGGAAAACGACATCATCATCCACGAATTGACACATGGTCTTACTAGCCGGATGACTGGTGGAGGAACTGCCCGATGTCTCCTGACTGGCGAAGCCGCGGCACTCGGGGAAGGATGGTCCGATGCTGTAGCTGAGTATGTTGCTGTCGAGCTCCCTGTTTGGCTCAGGCTCACGAAGCTTTACAGTTGGTTCTCCCATACTGATTCGGCAGAGGTCAAAAATTTCAGTCCAGGAGCTTGGGCTACTCCGCCGGGTATCCGGCGGTATCCTTATTCCACTTCTCAAGATACTAATCCGCTCAAGTACTCCGATCTCGGACAGGGCGGTGAAGAGCACGGTAGGCAGTTTCAATGAACTCGTTTTCAAGATCACCAGAGTAATGACAAGTTTCCTCTTCCAGATGCCGGGGAGGTGAGGGAATTATTTGACTTGTAATTTCTGAGCTTACTGACCCCAATGTTGGACAACGGTATTTGATCTACTAGATTTGGTGCGTTATATGCCTTGTCATACAACCTCATTCTCATCTAAATCTCATTCTTTCAGGGCAAACTTCCTGCATAATGTATACGCTGCCCTTGTCGACGCCGACGGTTGGTCCTCCACTGCACGTACCGACCCATCTGGTACCAAGGGGAACGTTGTGTGGCTACACCTCTTGGTGGACGCGCTGGCTTTGCAACCCTGTGGCCCTACGTTCCCCGACGCCCGTGCTGCTTGGATACAGGCCGACCAGAATCGGTACGGTGGTTCGCACAAATGTACGTTGTGGAAGGCCTTTGCAAGCAGGGGTCTTGGGGTTGGCGCACAGAACGGCACCGATTCGTTCGAGGTTCCCGAGGATTGTTGAAAATCTGTATGTAGATTCGATCTTGGAAAATAGTGCACCATTGAATTGTGGTGCTTGAACATCCCTATGTATTGCCTAGAGGAGGAATGACGATCTGATCATCCCGACAATCTCGTCGATCCAACTCGTTGATCCCGACAGACCCCGGCTGACCGCGGCTCCTCGGTTGCAGATAAAGTCATAGGCGATATTCATAATTCGCGAGATGTGCACGTCCATAGTTTCTCGAGTCGGAAAACGACTCACCGCTCCATCTCCAGCAATTCTCTACCGTTTGGTTCAATCTGTACTGTCTGTAGTCAGTCAGTCGAGGCTGGGATGATCCTTATCTTATCGGAGATGGTAACGTGATCGGCCTTCCGTAAAATTCTAAAAACGCCTTGGCCTCGTTCATTGTCAACCGCACCATCTGCGCAAGGCACAGCTCAGCGTTACCCCATTACCATCCCACTCTTTCACCTTCTTTTCATCTCTCGTTCTTCTCTACTTCACCTTTTAGTAATGTCTTCACCATCTTACTACAACCCTCGTTTTTGTCTCGACTTTCTCGAAGGCCGGTGTCGATTTGGCCAAAACTGTCGAAACAGGCATGACATTCGACGATGCGACTGTGGACTGGTTCTGCCTCTTACGGATTATGCCAGTCATTCTGGTGGGAAGAGACATCGAGAAGCGATAGCTGGAATGGGCCCACGTCCTCGACAGAGGTCAGGGCGAGGTTCAGGCTCAAGGCAGAACGGTGTTGGAAATGGGAACGTGTATGGGAGCGGGACGAGGAGCAATGGCACTGGCAATCGAAACAGCTCTTCGCCTAGCTATCATTACGACGAATCTGACCTGGATGCTCGTCCAGATACAGGTCACTTCAGTGGCGCCGCCCGTGTTCCTCTTTGCTCAAAATGCAGTAGGTTCATCCCGGCAGAGCTCTACGACGAGCATATCAGGTCTCATGGCACTCAGGACGAGCTCGATGCTGCCAGGAGAGAAATTGAAGCCAACAAGAATGGAATTACCGTCACTGGGCTTGCTGGTGTCGATTTTGGTGTCATTGCTGAACCAGAAGACGACGAGAACGAGCAGGAGTCGGTGGTGATCAGGCTGGAAATTACGCGTCAATGCGATACACTAGCTCCGCCGTTGAAGCTGGTTAAATGTAGGATGTTATCGTCCAAGAGAAAGGATGAAGTTGGTGACCGGTGCGTATTCTCGTGTGTAGACCTTTTCTTTGTTCTCATTTCTCCTCCGGTCACAGCTTTTCAGCCAACTTGATCGGTTCACCTTTTATCAACCCACCTCGCACACGTTATCTGAACGTTTTGTTTCATCCTGCTTATGCTGGGCGCTACGAAGACACGCTCGAACTGGTTTTCCGAGAAACGGAATCCCGTACTTCTTTCGTTATCCACCGTAGAGTTATCGCTACAGTCGGCGATCCTGTTGCCCACGAAACCTTGCAACCCAGGACACCGTATCGACGACGAAAACGCGGTATACCTCTTCGGCTCGATGGACCTATCAAGACGAGCCCTCGGCCGACCACCTGGACGAAGACGGCTTGGAAAGGCTTCTTGCCGAAGTTCGATGTACCGAGGCAGCTTACCGATGTCCTGTACAAGAGCGAGGGAGTTCAGCGGTCTAAAAGGGACACTTTCGAGATCCTGAAGACGTTCATCTCCCCTGCATTCAATGTTAAAACGTATGGCTCCAGATTCCAGCTGATGCTTCATCTGGAGGAGGAGCAAATGAAGTGCGTGTCTCTTGGCATATTACCTACCAGAGTGCTGAATTGGGTCAACTCTAGATTTGAATTGGATGCATACGCCATGGACGGCGTCACTCTCCAGCCGGATCACCCTCGATACAAGCTCGAAGTGCAAGGTCTTTCTGAAGGCCGGCCTTCGGTCTTAGTTGGGGATTTCATTCTCGTACGACAAGTCAACGCGACGAATAAGACCTGGTTTGAAGGTCGCGTTCATTCAGTTCAAGAATCGCATGTCAGCTTGCGCTTTGGAGACAACTTCAGCACTTACCGCGGCACCTCGTTCGACGTCCGGTTCGTCCTGAATCGTCTCTCGTTCCGCCGTATGCATGCCGCAGTCACGAACGGTAACAGTCCAGAACGCCTGCTATTCCCCGCCCTCCAGCATCTCAGGCAGGCGCAGAACAAGTTACTCACTCAACACCAGATGGACGAAATCACGCCGATTAACAGGCTGATCGGAGAAGATCCCGAGCAGCTGCAGACCGTGGCTGCCATCGTCAATCTCCCTCCTGGAAGTGTTCCATTTGTTGTTTTTGGACCCCCAGGCACAGGCAAAACCGTCACTCTCGTCGAATCCATCCGACAAATCCTTGCACGCGATCCCAGATCGCGTATTGTGGCCTGCGCCCCAAGTAATTCGGCTGCGGATCTTCTCGCAACCCAACTTTCGGTTCTGGGTGCTACTGTGGTCCTCCGACTAAACTCCCTGACGCGTCCGTACAAGGATCTCCCCAAAGCTCTCCAGAAATTCAGTATCATCAACGACAACGAGGTCTTCGCGATGCCTCCCTCAGTCGAGTTCATCAAGGGGTTCCGTGTCGTCGTTGCTACCTGCCTATCCGCGGGTGTTCCGGCAGCTTTGGGCGTTGAGCCGGGCTTCTTCACCCACATTTTTGTCGACGAATGTGGTCAGGCTACCGAGCCCGCCGTCATGGTCCCGCTCAAGAGTCTGGTGGGGGATAAGACGAACATAATCGTGGCTGGGGACAACAAGCAGTTGGGGCCGATTGTTCACTCGGCCCTTGCGGCGAGGTTTGGGTTGAAGGAGAGTTATTTGGCGAGGATTATGGATAGGGAGATTTACGATCTGGAAGATAAGGGTAGGAAAGGAGCTGCAGATGGAGGAAAGGGTGTGACGTGAGTTCTGCGTTTCCCTCCAATCCCCGCCGTCTTATTTTTGCTCACTTTCTATCTCGTTCAGGATCGTCAAGCTTGTTAGGAACTTCCGCTCTCATCCAGCTATCCTACAGTTCTCCAACGAACACTTCTATAACCGAGAGCTTCAATACTATGGAAACCCAGCTATGATCAATAGTCTGGAGAACGCGAGCGAACTGCCAAAGAAAGGATTCCCGGTGATATTCCATGGGGTTATTGGAAAGGATATGCGAGAGGCAGAGTCACCGTCGTACTTCAACATTGACGAGGCGAATTTGGTGAAGAAATGTGCTGCCTCGTTGGTCGGGGATAGGAAGAACAAGCTTAGTGAGTATCTAGGTCCTTTGTTTCTGCACATAATTGACCACGATTATGTGTAGAGCCGGAACATATCGCGGTCATCACGCCTTACCACGCGCAGAGAGTCAAGATACTCAATCTTCTTCATCGCGACCCCAAGTTGCGCGATATCAAGGTTGGGAGCGTCGAGGAGTTCCAAGGGCAGGTATGTACACTGACTGCGTACATTTTTCGATATGTTAGTGACCCTTACACCAGGAACGACGGGTAATCATTATGTCAACTGTCCGAAGCAACTCGAACTTCGTCGCAGCTGACATTCGTCGAACTCTCGGTTTCGTCGCGAATCCACACCGTTTCAACGGTGAGTTTACTTATCGTCTTTTTGTGATGATGCTCATCTATTGCCGAACGTCCTCTAGTGGCCATAACACGTGCACAGGCTCTCTTGGTCGTCATTGGGAATCCCCTGGTCCTTGGTCTAGATCCCTTATGGCGGGCTTTCCTGAACTACGTGCATATAAACGGTGGCTGGCGCGGCAAGGTGCCCCCATGGGACACGCATGAATCCGTTGACACGTCAGAATCGAGTTACGGGGAGGTAGAGAATCGTTTCGTGGCTGCCGCCAGGCAGGCGGCTATCAGTGAAGCGGAGGAAGAACTTGTCAGGTTGAAGTCTATGATTGCGAGAAATAATGCTGGAATGCTTGGAATTGAAGGGACTTTGGATGAGTTGGAGTTTAGTGATGATGAATTTGACGATGACGACGACGAAGATCTAGTTGGTGGTGTCGGAAAGTTTGGATTCGGAGAGGGAATGGTATTCCGTGAGGAAGATTGAGGCATGGGTGCTGTGATATCTGTTTGATCTGTCGTGTTTTTGCTATGCTCTTATTTGTGCATCAATTACCTTTATATGAAGCTATGGGGAACTCAGAACAGAGAATGTTGCTGCCAGAGTCTCTACGGCCCTAGTGGCCTGGCAAATTGTCTCTGTATTCAGTGCTGTGCTTTTCGGAGTATTGATTCTTATCTGTTGAGGGTTCCTGAGAGTGGTAGGGTTGATAATATGCGGGTTCGATCCAATCAAACGATAAAACACAAATATATAAAGCCGAAATGACGTAGAAAACTGCTGGTAAAGTTGGCGCGATCTGGGACCTACATGTATACACAGAAACTCAAAAGATGTAGTAACGCCGAATGTTGAGCATGTATCGTACCTGGGTAGAACTATTATCATATTATAACTAATGTATATCAATTCATTGAGACAACGGAGTGATAAGAGCGGAAATCGGTGGAGAGAAGAAATACTCTCCGCCACGAGAAACAACAAAGTCTGCCAATGATACCTGAGTGACCGAGATGGTAGTTGGGCTATATGACCTACCTTCATTGATTACAATTGGCTTTTGGAAGTTTGTAGGGTCAAGACCTGTGATGGTCCGTTGCGCATCTCCAGGTGGTCCGGAGTTGGTAGACCCAATGATGGGATCCGCACCCTTTTCGATGGGTCAGCGCCTTTGCATTACTGCGATAGGCTGATGGAACTCACTACATTGCTCTTTGGGAAGCTAAACAATGGTTCTTGATGTTTACCTCCCGGGCACAAACAAGGCGCAAACGACACACCTTGGTTTATTTGCCCAGGAACTTTGGATAAAGGTGAAACCGTTACCAAGACTAGATTGATAGGAAACTTAGAAAGGGTTTGTATCAGCTTGCTGGTCATGTCAGAATGGGACTACGCCGTACCGAATGCGAGCCCTCGTTCAAGTGCAGGGTCGTTAGAGGAAGTTTGCGCGGCCGCCTCCTCCTCAGTCACTGGACAGAATTATAATCATGCACTATTGTAAAAATTGATTGGCCTTACCTTCGGGTCCGTATGGAATTCCTGCACGTATGATATGGGCAATAGGAAGTTCTGGCCCGGATGCACCACTTAGAAAGGCTCTGGGGCGAGTCTTGGCAATGTGAGCGGAGAAGGGGCAGAAGGTTTGGTTGGTATTCAGGTCGAACCCACTCAAGTCGGGATGATTAAATGTGAAATTATTGTTCCTGTCACGGTCTTTGCCGAGAGCTAGATCGTCACGAAGGGGCGCAAGATCAATTGGTGCACCCTAGGACGAAAGGTAGGTCAGCGTCGTTACGGTCAAGTTTTCGATCTGAAGACGCACACTCTTCCATCGTCCGACGGTCCTAGCGCCGAAGAGGTCGATGTTCTCTTGTCTGCTGAGCCCCGGAACTGATAGTGCGTTATCGGCGACAAACTTGTTAAACTCCGGGACACGTTGTTTCAACTGGCGGAACGCGAGAAACGAGCCGCTTTTAGCCCAAGATGGGCGACTAGCGGAGTCGCCATCTTCACCAAGGAGAATAGCACCCGGTTTGGCCACAAACTGACCAGGTTTGCGATTATCAATGTCAAAGCCCTCGATCGCGGGTTGGCTGATCCCATCCATGTAGCCGAAGTCTGATACCAATGATGAGATGGTATGTTTCATGGCTCACTTACCACTCACGTTCGTGTCCTTCTTGATCTCCAGGTCGCGCAGCACCTTGCAACCTGTGAATCTCGGTAATAGAGCTACCAAGGGCAGATTGGATGCTCTTCAATTCGTCATCGATGTTGCTTAGGGTGTCAGAGGCAAGAAGAATGACTCCATGGACACGAGTCCCGACGAAGCCTGACACCCAATTTCCGGTACCAGGGTCTCCAAGGACTCCGGCATCGCTGAGCTGTCCGCTACGAAAGTTGCGATCTTGTAGGTTATCATTGATACCGAGTGCCGTGAGTCCGCTCTGCGAGAAAGCGATATTGACTGCAGTATCCGTTTGTGTGGTCTTATCAAGAAGTTTAGTAGTCGAGGTGATTCGGCCATGGATGTCCGTCCCGAGTTTGGATTTGAATGCAGCTACATCGGTGATACCAAAGAAGAAGAAGAGCTCCTTGCTCTTTTTCATACCGATCCTGCGTAAGGATGAGAGTCAAATCAAACAGTGTGGGTCAGTGGCGAACACACGTACAGTACATCTCCTTGGATGTCGTCGAGGTTGAGACCAACGGCAGTGGAAGCGGTCTGCGCCTCGCGAAGACTTGGCAAATCGGGCTGAGCGTCAGGATCTTGAAACAATGGTCAGCGTAATGAATTTAGATGGTGTAGGATAACTTGACGAACTGATCAATATGGAGGACGTCCTTCTAGGTTTTATAGTGGATGCCTTTGCAAAGGCGAAATGAATACAAAGCCCAAAAGCCACGGTTGCGAAGGGAAATCTCATGCTGCCTCAGCTACTCGTGAGATGTAAGGGATAGGCTGGAACTGACGCTATAGTGGGGAGACCTCGAGCTTTTATAGCAATCGGGACAACTCTCTACGGCGACAGAAAACCGTCGGGAACGGGATTGTGTTGTAAAACCAATGTAGCTTCAAGCTAGCTGTCCTCGGCACCAAGTCAGGGCTGTACTTTAGATCGCAGTCTCCCGGATGACCAAATTCACTATCGCGTCCATACCATGCACGCAGGTAAGCAGGTAAGAGCGTGGGCCCTGATCACTGTCAGTATATTCAGAATTGTGAACGTACTACCGCTGTGATGACCAACACGTAAATATTTTGTGAGCTGTTCCGAAGTGATGCGCTCGCTCGCAGGCTCTGAGTTCAGCCACGCCTCAAGCATTACTAGCGTTTAGGATGGGAGAAGATTCTCGTCCAATGTTCATTTTGGAGAGCAGACAGTCAAAGCATTTAGAAACCAGAATATATCAGGGCCTGGGAAAAGATGGAGAATTATTGCGGGTGATGGAAGTCAGAGATCTGGTCAAAGATATAACTTTCCCATGGGGAGACGGTGTTTTGAGAATTTGATGTGAAGTTTTGACAGGTACGCGGGAGTTGCAAGGAACGATTTCGAAAGTGACATTCATTGAGCATCCCGTTCCCCAGAACTTGGTGCCCTGATTGCCAACTGCCAGAAAACCCGGGGATCTGTTGGGAGCGGGATATGTGGAATAAAACATGGTTCCTACAGCACTTGTCCTTCGCACAGGCACTTAGAGTGGACCGTGCATCGCAACTCACCAACAAGTTCACGTTATAGTAAGCGCGTTGCCGTCTCGTTGTATAATCAGTCCCTAGAAGCCAGCTTTCATTCGAGCTACCGACACATACTGGTTTTGGTGAGTCAGTTACTAAAACAGGTTAGGGACCGGGAAGTGGCTTACCCAGAATTGAAATCATTTACTCTACGCATCTTGCCCATGAAGGGGTGTTATTTCTGTTGATAGGCCATTTTTCGCCCCCCTTCCTTTCGAAACGCAGAGCTTCTCACCATCACGGGTAGGTCCTCCAACGTCGCATACTCGACTCTAAAGGTTTCTCCGCGAATTCTCCAGCTGTGTTCCCAAGCTATCCTTGTAGAAGACCAACGCGATCTCGAGACGATATTCCTGCCTTCCAAAAACATTGAGCTAAGCTGTTGATATGACTGGACCACCGACGGACTAACCAGAGATTAGCTGGGAAAGGCGCGGGATTGTTGACTCAGGTCAGGTTGAGGAGGCCTAGTGATGTGCGGGCTCGGGCTTGAGCCCTGGCGAGCCCAAGCCCAGCCCGGGGCTTGAAAAGCCTAGCCCAGCCCTGGTAGAGGGCTTTGGGAGGCTTAGGGCTCGGGCTCGACATTTTGTAAGCCCAAGCCCTAGGCTCAAGCCCTCTCCCATTATCCACCAGCAGGAATCAAGATATACTTCACACATTCTAGGCCCCTAAACATTGTTAGTCCCCGCGCCAACACAACACTATATGGTATTGATAGTAAGTGATTCATTTGATTTTCACAGCTGAAATTGAGCTCACTACTCACTGAATCTGGGCTACCAGTTGTGGAAGACAGTCGACTGCACCTCTCTGGATCAACATGCTTGACGGGTAATGGTGAGAAGGCACTCCCGGACAGATACTACACTGCTTGGGATGCCTTATTTTCCTTACAGCGACAATTTACGAGGTTGTTATAAGCCCAGGCTCAGGCCCAAGCCCCAGGGCTTTGACGTCCGGCTTGGGCTCAAGGCTCGGGCTCAGATTTTGGTGAGCCTAAGCCCTCAAAGCCGAGCCCAAGCCCAAGGCTTTGAGCCCAGCCCGAGCCTGCGCATCACTAAGGAGGCCTTTGAATGAAAGGCTAAAGCTCAACAGCCCTAGTTTATTCAGCGACTTACACTGGGGGCATTTTTCTGTCAAGTAGGGCATGATGTGTTGGTGTCAAGTGTGTCTGACCCTGGAATGGACTATTAAACAAAGATTCTCTAAGTCCCCCCAAGGTGCAACAACCATTGCTGGGACTTGGCTTGGACCTGGCCCACTTGACACCACCACGACATGTCCTACTCAACAGAAAAATGCCCCCAGTGTTACGAGCGCTGGGAAATCAGCCCCAGTGAAAATTGACATAAATTTAGTCACATTGTCTGATATTGCCGACTATTGAAATGTGATATGACGGTATTTCTGGGCTATTTTGAGTATTCCCAGCTATTCTCTCGTATTCAAGACACAGATGTCCCCGGCAACGGCATCATTTGAGTGTTTTGAGCTATTCTCCCATATTCCAGGATAGAGTTGTCTCCCCAGCAACGGCATTCTTTGTATGAGTGATACAAACAGGGTTCGACGTAACTCAGGGTGGACCAGAGGCAAGCTCGCCGTTGTATTAGCCCAAGGTACCCACCTACCGATTCACGACATATTGTCTGATATCCTTCAGAGACCATCCTAACTTAGCTAGAATGTGATAAGTATAACACTGCCAATGGGTGTACTTGCTTTTACATTATCTTGGGTGACGGTACATTCAGTCTACCATTTTAGAGCATAAAGATGAGGGTTAGTGAGATTGAGAGGAGAATACCGAGGCTAGTGACAGTTGTCATTGTCATTGTCGTCCAAACATTGGTCGTCGCCGGTGCTTGTATTCACATATGCGTGAATATAGGCGCCAGTGAGCGGCTCTGCCGGGCGCGAGTCCAAAATTGTTCAATCTGGACACAGCCACCTGCCAGCTCACTCTCCTCAAGACTACGACCACGACCCGAAACTGGATTACACCATTTCAGTAAGTTTTCCCCTTTCCATTTCCTAGCGTCTTGATATCACTGGGGGCATTTTTCTGTCAAGTAGGACATGTCGTGGTGGTGTCAAGTGGGCCAGGTCCAAGCCAAGTCCAAACAATGGTTGTTGCACCTTGGGGGGACTTAGAGAATCTTTGTTTAATGGTCCATTCCAGGGTCAGACACACTTGACACCAACACATCATGCCCTACTTGACAGAAAAATGCCCCCAGTGTATCCTATATCACTATACTGATCTTATTTTATATATTATCCAGAAGCTGTGTTCGGCCTCAAATATGAAGGCAAGCAGGTCAAGTCACAACTTTTTTTTGTGTTGGAGTCGCTATTGTTAGTTTCGTGTGTACACGCACGGTGAGTATCCCTAGTCTCTGTGCCTCAGATCAACCTGATTGATTCAATTGTTTGATAGCTGTCGCTCATCACAATGTTTCTTTCATGGAAGGCTATAAATCGGCTCTCGAAGTTCCTGTTCCCTGCCCACTTGTCGACTTCAGCCATCGAATACCCATAGTCAAAACCTGTTAACCAACTGCAGGCAGTGACTGTGTGTGCATGCACTGAGAGTCTCTCGGGATCTTTTTGGGGTACGTACACTTGCATTGTAATTTGTCACTACCAGTTTCAGAATACTAACTGACATTTGGACATTCCATAGTTTTTCCTACTATCCCAGGCATGGAAAGTACGTATGGCAATGGAGAGAATCCCTTCCTTTGAACTCAGGTATGTCATCTTTCTCTTACTTTACTTTCAGGTAGCTCACAATATCTCGGACAGACGGTTGGTTGTAAATAGAATGGCAGCGCAGCGGCGGTACCTACTTGAATACTTCTCGTCGGTCTATTAGTACATCTCACATACATACCATCCTGGTAGTCCTTCGAATTACTGTTGTACCATATAATAGGCGTTAATTGAATTCAATTTCTGGCAATAGCTCAATGTGCATAGTGCGATACAGTGATACTGAGTAATATCTAGCAATACACAAGAATAGCCCGGTCCCTGAGCCCTACCATTCGTTCATTTTGGTCCATAATGGCTGTAAACAGCTGACAATGTGAAAAAAGGTCCCGTTTTTCCTATTACCAGCCATTGTCAGACAATTGCGAGATATTTGGGTGAAACCCCTCACTTAAAGCCTGGGAATAGCTGACAATTGCTGACAATGCGTCATTTTGCATGTTCATTTTCACTGGGGGTACAGTCCCACGAAGATTGTGTCGGCATCGCTTTTTTATTTCTGTTCCCATCCATGATCCTCTGCGCCTGCAACCCAGTATGGGTACCTTTAGGCTGGATAAATACGCCATATATGTGCATAACCCCCCTACTTACTGGGCGGTATTACGAATGCTAGTGACAGGTTGGAAAGGAAAGACTAGCAATTGGTCACTCCTGGAATCTTACCCCAATTTTGTGGATCTCAGCTTGCGCAATAGCCTTCATTCATGGACCCTTGCCTCGAAGCCCTGCCTCCCATGGATCGCCAGTACCAATGGAATTCTCGGTATGTCTACTGCCTCACAAAGACTCGCACATGATTCGGTCGGCAACAATGTCAGGGACGAAGCTTAAGACACTGGCCACTGGCGCTCGTGTCAGTGACATCTCCTTTATTCTAATGATTGAGCAATGGTTCAATGTTCGACCCTTGGCTTTTCTCACGAATTATATCATCTCAATCCTTCTGCCAGGGCGACTACCAGGTTCTCAATGAGCTGTACTGTGTGGTATTCTTCCCGGTGTAGATCGACATGCGCCAGTTCGCGGGTGCGTGTGTACGCCAAGGTCACACTATTCAAGCACTTGCTTGGCACTCGCATCATTGCGCAGTGGCCTATATGTCGTGAGACTAATTGACGTCCCTCCAGCACTCTGCAAAAAGTATTTCTGTGGACAAGCCTACCCTATATTTACCCACAAGTAGAGCCCAGTGGTCTACATGCATACCCAAACGTTATCTCTCTTCCTATCTGTTACACTGGCATGGTCCGGTAAGATTCTCCCTCAAAGGTCCGGATATAACTCATGTAACCCCAAACGACAGTCCAAGCCGCCGCCGTGACTTTCAAAGTCGTCACCTAACCCAACGTCTCACCAATCAGCATAGATCCAGCTTTTTCCAACTTCGTTTCTTACAGCGAGGCCGGCGTAAAGACCGAACCTGACGGCAGTGCCGAAACTACATACGTCCAGGAGATTCACCAGAGTCAGGAGTTGCGATTCAGTGCTAGGACAGTAGCCCAAGCTATCCCCCTTAGTACCACTCATACATTCACAGGCAGGGACTGAAGCCATTAATGTACTTAATGGTAACGACTGAAAGTCCTTTATGTTGCAGCCACATACGTTCAATTGTTGGATGGATACTGGTTCTTACAGGACATTCCGTTGACATCCACTGGTAGTGCCGCAACCGAAACCATAACAACAATGTACTATGAGACCTGCTCTCTAGGAGGGAATGGAATATACTCCTGCGCTTTGTACCCCCCAGATGACCCTGGTCTCACTCCGGCAAGATCAACAATCATCTTTATTGAGCCAGCATAGTTAAATGCACAGTGAGATGAAACTAAAACCTCACATATTGACTATAAGAGAATTCTTGTGTTCTTGTAGATGCTTGCTAGAGGTGATAATCGAGTAGATTGTCCTAAAGCTTTGAGACGCAAAGTCTCCAGCTTTTATACAAGAGTCCTTGTCTATCTACGAGTCATAGAACATAGGTAAGTGAGAATATAGCATATGGTACATATTGCATATCAGTAAGCATAAGTGCTCGAAGAGCAGAGTGAGTAAGTATTCATAGTCATACTAGCTTTCTATCTAAGTAATCTAGAGAGAAAGCTCAGTCAGCTTTGAACGCTATTGGGTGCAAAGCTAAACCTTGTTATAAACCATAGAGATAAGGTGTGAGTACTGACTAACTACAGAGTCCATCTGAGTAAGTACAGGATCTTTCATACGAGTGCAAGTGTCATAGTGAAAGAGTCTATAAATAATAGACGCGTAAACAACACGTCAATAAAGTGTATCACATGGTAACCACATGTTCAACAATCTTCACCAACACGGCTTCTGATCTCGTGTTCACCGATGTAGGGGAGCGTGTCAGAGTGGACAACAAGGCCGTCTTCACGGTTACGATGGCCTGGCAGATAATCTCTATATTGACTGCTACGCTTATTCGAGTATTATTGTTAATTTAGTGGTGGGTAAAGTAAATGGTGGAGTTGACGATATAAGGGTTGATCGCAAGGCAACGAGAAAATCGAGAAATCCAGGGAGTGTACGAATATGATACTTTGTAGCAGCTTCAAACCTCAGTTCATATCACAAGTATCATAGTCAAAGCTAATTTATGGCCACCGATCGGGCTGGCGAAACTGGCGGTGCATTATTTGACACTGTCAAACACAATCTCCTTGTTTTCTGTCTTTCCAGATTTCAATGGACAATTCAGATGGCACGAATTTGCTTCTTCCTTCAGATTTTACATTCAGGGGCAAGGATTCAGCCGACGGTAAGTTGTACGTGCGCAGAAACTAACTATAGGCAGAGCTAGATCTAATTCTCCGGCCGCTCCTCGCGCTCACTGGGGAAGATGGGCTTCCATCCATTGTCCACAGGATTCCAATCCCGCCTATCCACAACACTGGTACTAACTCCATACTCACCGTTGATCTTGATCCCTCCGTTGGATTCGCGTGAAATACTATATTGTGCGCAGTACCCCGTCTCCAGTCCCATGATTTCGAGAGTAGGACAGTGAGCAGCGAGGGGAAGTGCAATGCTACCCGTATCGTGGAAGTACACCGACTCGCGTCCGACGAGACGGTCAAAATCACACGATTTGTCCTCGTCAGACTCTCCCTTGGCCTCTCTTGTGGCAAGTTCCTCGAGTTCGAGGAGAACGACCGGAGAGATGTCGAAGAGAGGGGCGTAGTAGTTCCAACCAAAGTACTTCAACCTGCGGAAGTTCTGTAGTTGTAAAGCATACTCCCCACACTGATGAGGCCACCGACTCATCTTGGTCTTGCGTTGGAATATGTTTTCCCGTCGAATGATAGTCAGGCCAAGTAGATCCGGGAAAAGGGTGGCAATACGCTGGAATAGCGCTAGAGAGCCTTCCTTAATTCCTTCGAGGACGAGCACCTCTAATGGTGCCGAGGCTATCACCTCGAGCAGAGGAACTATGTCGCTTTCCGAAACAGGATAGACTGTGTGAAGTTTCAGATGAGTTAACATACACGGTGCGCTGGCGCGAAGTCGAGAGTCGTTGGCCCACGCTATAAGATCAGGGACGAGGTGTAAGCAAACGCTGAGATTGAGTCGACGGAGGCTTTGCCACAAGTAACGGCACCTTTCCTGAACAGGATGACATGGTAACCAAACCTCATTTAGGATACCGTTGTGCCCAAATGTTAGGAGGTTCGGAAAGAGGATCAAGAGATACCACAAGCCTTCGCCGGATGGCTCTCGTAGAGGGTATTCCCATTCCTCACCTTCGCGCCACCAGACGTTGAGTATGTGGAGAGAAGGGGGGATGCGACCGTGAATGATATCGGCCTCCACGGTCGGATCCTGAATACGCGCGAAACCGAGATCAAGAGTATGGAGATTCTTTAGATGTGATATCGTTATGAGCCAGTCGCTCGTGATAGCCCAATAGGAGATGGTGAAATGGGTCAAATTGTGACACGAGGAAAGGACAGCGTTCAATGAGGCATTGATAGGATGGTAAATCGTCTGTCCGTACGCATATGTTCCGAGGTCTGGGAGCTTGTAAAGTTGAGAGTCTTGTTTCCAACCATCGGCGATGTTGAGGTTTTGTATGGCATTGGTGAGATCTGGTCGAGAGAGAAGGAAAGCGGCTTGGCGAACCGTTGCTTCCGACTGCTCCCTAGTGAAAACACCCAAATCCAAGTCTTCTAATTTTAAGCCTTGTATAAGGCCGCTAAGGCGAAGGCTGAATATGCCATGTAAATCGAGGGTTCGCGTCTGGGACCTCAGGCTAAGAAACATGTCTTAAAATTGTGTATGAGGTGCGTGAACGTACGTGGTATAGATATGAGACACCGATTGCCTTCAAAAGTTTGCACGTCGAGGCTAAAAGCCTTGCTTGGGGAAGGGTCGCAATAGAGAAAATGTGGTGTATCAGCTCCGACGGTAGGTCTGTCAGGAGCAGTTTCTGGAATTTGGGTACGCCCCCCGCGTTCTTGACGGCATTTAGTGGAAATCCTACAGTGCCAGTGAGATCAGCGAGGTCTCGAGAAATCAACGGATTGACGGTATTCGTACCCATCCACATCTGGAGACAACCGTAATCCATCGAGCGTGGAACCTTCCATTTGAGTCCAATCCCCTCCCAGAGTTTCTCATCCTTCATGATATATTCAACGCATGTTCTCGTTTCACCGCGCCAGTCTTCCTCCTGGTATTCTTTCTCTTCGACGTTTGGGCGAATGGCATCGAGATCGTTTTTGAGACGGACAAAAGTAGAAGAGACTTCGAGAAATCGCTGGAAGTATACGATGAGTTCCCCATGGACGTTTTACAAGAGTTCAGGTCATCATTTTGCTTACCTGCATGTGTCGACCAGTCAAATCTAACTTTCCCTATGCGCACAAAGTTCAAACAGCTCTCATCAGTTTGTTCAGTCTAGAAATCAAGCACAACGAGAACTAACGGTGAAGAATCCTTTCACCGTTTCGGATAGCCGCAACACATGATACATCCTATAGGCGTCCAAGTCATCGTAAACCGACTGTGTTTCATCTGCAAAAAGGGTAACATTAACTGGTTGATCCAAGGAGATGTCAGGCATTCCAAGTTCTTCCGCTCGTTCGCTGTATTTGATGCGACATCGACGTCTCATCGACTCCTCGTCCTGCTCATAAAGTCGTAGATAGGGCTTGCCAAAGTCGTAAAACGGAACTGCTTCCTCTTCCATGAGTGCAATTTCGGGGTCTGACGGAGAGGAAGGAGATGATGGAGGGCAGAGACAGGGCACGAAACAATATATGAAACGTCTAACAGCGGCCGAACTCGGACCGATAGTCCGATATGTAATCACGTTTCCTCGCCGCTTAAACTGCGCTGAGAACAGTGAGATACAAAAGTGATACAAATCACCTCGAAGTACTCGCGGGTGCTTGGGCATGATCACATTCGACTTATGAGACTACAAACTAGTTCACATCCTTCATTGGTATCATAGGTTTCCATCCCTCATTCAACTCGTGAGGATTCCAATCCCTCTGATTGGTAAAACCCTGAAATCTGTATTCCGCAGGATCGATTCGTATACCACCTCCATTAGCGTCCCTCGTAACACCAAATTGAGAACAAATTCCCGTTCTAGCCCCATAACCTCTAGTGTAGGACAGTGAGCAGCAAGCGGAAGCGCAATACTCCCCGCATCCTGGAAATATGATGATTCACGTTCCTGCAGCAGCGCTTCATGCAACTCTTCCTTGTTTGAGAAGTGATCGGGATTAGCATCCCTCATCGCACGTTTCTTGAGAGCAAGAAGAAGGGCAGGGGTGAGATCGTACAGCGGAACATGGAAGTTCCAGCCGAAGTACTTCAACTTCCGGAAATCGCGTAGCTGCAACGCGTAGTCTCCACACTGATAAGGCCACCTCGCCAATTCAGTACGTCGTTGAAGAAGATTCTCCCGTCGAATGAGTGTAGGACCAAGAAGATCTGGAAACAGATCCGCGATACGCTGCATGAGCGTGAGCGCCCCCTCCTTGATACCCTCGAGAACAAGGACCTGCAGCGGCGCCGAGAGTGCATGTAGCGCCTCAAGTAGAGGAACGATGGAGCTGTCTAGGATAGAATGAACCCTGTGTAGCTTGAAATGCGTCAGAGTACATGATGGGGCTGGACTGGTTTGTAGCTGAATAGAACGGTCAATCCACGCTACAAGTTCGGGGATCAAGTGCAAGGCAATACCTGAAGGGGGCCGTTCCAAAAGTGGAGGTACTTCTCCCGGGTAAGCTGAGACGGTATCCGACCCTCGATTCGTTGTGCTCTATGTCCGAATGTGAGAAGGTTCGGGAATAGGAGGAGTGTATACCACAGCCCCTCCCCGAAAGGTTTTCGTAATTCGCGTCGTTCCCAATCGTCACTCCCTTCGATCCACCAGACGTTAAGTACGTGGGGTGAGGGCGGGATATGACCGTGAGCTATGTCGTCCTCGGTAGCCGGGTCTTCAACGTGCGCTGAACGGAATTTGAGAGTATGGAGACTTTTGAGGTGGGATATGGTCTTGAGCCAATCGCTGGCAATCGTCCAATGAGCAACGTCGAGATGGGTCAAATTATGGCAAGCTGACAATAGGGTGCTTGTGGAGGCGTATATCGGAAGGTAGAACGCCCGATCATATGGACGGAGCTCGGAAGATGTAAAGATGTTCCAGTCTTGTTTCACGCCGTCAGCGATTGAGAGATTTTGAATGACATCGGTGAGGTCTGGTCGAGAGATGAGGAAGTTGATTTGGCGGGTGAATGTTTTTGACTGCTGCTCAGCGACGTCCTCTAGATCTGCTTCATCCAGGTTCTCGGGCTGTAGCTCATAAAGAGCAAGTATCCCCTGTAATGCAATATTTCGCGTCTTAGACGACAGTATTGAATGAGCTAACGCGAATGGCGACGCGGGGAATCCGAAAACGTACATGATACAGGTATGAGACGCCTATATTCTTCAAGAGCTTATAAGTCGAAGCCAAAAGCCTCGCTTGAGAATGCGTTGCGCGAGAGAATACACAGTGGATCAGCTCCGGAGGGAGTTCCGTGAGAAGGAGGGTTTGGAATTTGGGTATCTTCCCGGCCTTTTGTAATGCCTCCTTTGCGAACATTGCTATAATATAGATAATCGATGAGCGTTCGATGAAAGTCGACTCTAGAAAGGTGCTCGTACCTATCCAATCTTCCAGGAAACCAAAATCCACCAGTCGGGAAACATCCACTCGAATCGATACGCCTTCGAAAGCTCTTCATTGGTCATGATGTATCTGACGCGTTGCTCCGTTTCGCCACGCCAGTTCTTCTCTTCGTACTCTTCCGTTTTGACGGTCTGCTGGACACGGCTCAAGTCTTCTAAAAGTTGGGCAAACGTCGTCGATACTTCTTGAAACCGTTGTAAGTGAAGAAAATAGCACCGGTTTCCAGGCTGAAGCTAAGAGAAATACAGTTCAAAGGGAATCACCTGCTCGTGTCGACCAGTCAGTTCCAATCGTCCCTATGAGTTTATCAGATCGTTGTACTACCGAACGTCCAGATAGAACCGGGACTCACAGTGAAGAACCCTGTCATAGTGTCGAACAATCGTAAGGCATGGTAAATCCTATACGCGTCTGGATCGTCGTACGCTGACTGATCTCCATCTATATCAACGGTAACGTTGATGAAGCGATTCGGGTGGATGTCTTCTCCATCTCCCCAACTTTGAAGGCGCTGGTGTCAATAAAATTGCTCCTCTTCCTCATACAGTCGCATATACAGCTTGGAGAACCCATAAAACGGTATCTCTTCCTTTTCCATGCTCGATATTTGAGATATGAGGGAGCGAATGAGAAGATGATGAAGGGCTTGGGGTAGGAACAAGAAATGATCGAATGAAGCTTTGTTCAACGTTCACACTCCAAGAGTCTCCGAGATGGCGCCGGTCCGAAGGACCGATGACTTGGTGGTTCTGAGAGCTCGAACGCTGATTACTTAGGGCCTGTTCAAAGCTTGCCTTCGCGAGCGTACTAAGAACAGCCCGAACTTCATATTGAGCTCGGCAGGTAGGTCATTCACTTCGGAGACCCATAGAAATGGCTTGGGGTGGGTCGCCAGACGGTGGAGGTCGTACAGTCTTCTCGCTCTCGCTACAAGGGGGAGAGGAGGCCAACGAAGAAGCATGACATCGCGGTGTTTGGCTGAAATTCGATGGGGAGAGATTGAGAAGGCGACCAATTAGGTTTCAAGGCGAAGACCATAAGTCCTGCACGCAGATATATCTGGTTTGTATCACGATACACTGTACTAACGTGACAGACGTACTGCGATTTTTCCCCATCAACCAAGATCTCCCAGAGCGCGAACTGGTGCCTTCCATCTCGTTCTACCCATCCTAAACTACTGTATCCCCGTCTATCCCAAGACACCAGTACGCGCAAGGACATCCAGCCACGTCTACTTCAACAGCAAACACGACCTTCTCTTCAGGGCGTGCATCCTTCACGATATTGGTGCGAGTAGCACCTATGACGGCCCACAACGTCTCGAGGTTGAAGGCGGTGACGCTACTGCTGCTCTCCTTTCGGAGCTTGAACGTAAACGAGAGTGATATATACTCTGTATGGGTCGATATCGCGTTGCATACATCTGCTGGGATCACTAAGCGAATCTCAAAGCTTGCGAAGATCGTACGGGAGGCTGTTTCGATGGATTTGGGAAAGCAGGCAGTCGAGCGAGGAGATTATGGGGCTGAAGCCAGGACTCAAAGAGAAGTATCTGAGCCTCGGGGCCGAGATGGTGCTGGATGACCATGTTGTAGGACAGGCGGTGTAACGACGATAGAAGGCTCCGCCGGCGTCATGGCAAGGGATTCTGTATCGTGCGCGTCCGTGAGATCCGGGGTAGAAGGGGGGTGAACAGGGCGTTACTTGTGGCTCATTCATACTGACGAGGTTTGAAATTTGACTCTTGAGCTTAATTCCGTGAGGGTCAAGGTGAGCTACCAGCGTACATTGAGTATGGCCGGCGAGGCAGGAAGGGAGAGGGATGATAGAGCCCTTGGATGCAATTTGCCCTGGTATCCTAGCCATATGCCAGACTTCTGGAGTTTGAATTAGCATAAACCGCGATATAATAAAATCACTTCACACACTGGGCTCTGCACAGAGTTCCATGCATCCGAAGACCCGATACTCATCACGGCTCGTGAGAAGTGCAAATTATTCACAGAACTTTGCGGCCGACACAATCCATATCCTGAAGTGGAGAAGGTGAGGGTAATCTCGCTCTTTGAGAACGATTCCTCGGTGAGCAGTCAACGTTGGAAGTCGCATAAACTGTTCCTGGCAAGAGTACTTTGTCAAAAGGATGCAATCAAAGAACATGGATCCACACATACGACGACGAGGAGCATGTTTTTCTCGGATGGAAGAAAGGAGAGAGTGAGATTTCACGAACGATGGAGCTAAACGATTGAGTCGAAGCTTGTAGCATGGTGGGGGTTTGTGTTGAAGAATCGGGCGCTTCTGAGCGCCTAGGCTTTGACCACCCCATTCCGGCCAGAGGTCCCACGACCGCCTTTCTTCAAGACTGCCACCATCTCGCTCTCAACGCGCTCACAAAAATACACCAAACATCCTTACCTCCAGAAATTATCAAAACATGCCTTTTCAACAAGATAGGTGCCACATGTCGTCTTCAAACACGGTGTAGCTGTCCGGCACGCCGCCAAACAGCCGCCGGTGGTCATCGGGCGTAGCATTCAAATCGAATCCAGCGCTTGGAAGTACCCAATCACTCTTTCTTATCGACGACGACCACGAGGAGCCCTCTGCTGTCCAGCCACTTCTCATGTGATGGCCTTTGTCGGCTCATCCAAATTCACGATTGAAGGCGATGCCAACAACATCGTTCAATGACAACCAAAATGTCTACAACATCCAAACTGCGTATTTCCAGGTTGAGACTGAGAAAGATGATGATGGGGAAGAGTACAAGCAGGCGAGTTCGATTTTCTCATGACCGGCATCCGCAGAAACAATGGGCTGAAGCAACTCAAACAGTACCGTACTATCATTCGGGGGAGATATATACAAGATTCAAGATGTCTTTCGGCACCAGACATCGGACGGAAATGGGAGGGTTCTTGAGCAGTTTGTCTACATTGCTGAAATCAACGATCCGAGTGATACCGGAAGGGCAGTTACAAGATTGACTGTGCTAGCATACCGTGGATCTCAAGCGCGAGAGGTACGTCTTCTGGCCGTATGAACAAAACCCATTCTAACGACTTGGTGTATCTAACTAGGCTCAGAAATCAGAGTTCGTCAAGTTCAGTCACAATCTGTGGGTTATTCTCGCTAGATAGAAGCAACAGCGTTCCTGAAGTCAAGCGTACCAACCCATTCAGATAGTATTCAGCTCTTCGCGATAAACCGGTCCAAAATTCTAGCTTTTATTTCTAATGGCGGTACGTATCTTGTCTAATCGCTCTCCTCGCCCTTTAGGCTCACGATTGTCTGAACTGAAATCTGCAGACTTACTCCCGTTTGGTCGACTTACCGACAACGGCTTGAGAATTGGAATGTTATCAGGAGTGGATCTGGATGCCTTGGCAGCAAGTTTCTCCAGTCAAGTCGGTACTTTCCTTCCGATACTAAAACCTCCACAGAGAAGCCTCGCCTCGCTCCCCCCAACAGTGTAGTTCAACCACCAAAACGGCTTTTCCTCCTGCAGCAGCGCCAGCGTTCTCGCTCCGGGAATCCACCCGCCATCCTACAGAACAAAACATCCCTCAGATACTTCCTAGGTCTCGGGAGGGATTTCGACGGGATGTTTGTTGGAACGATTGGCGACAGGACGAGTACACGGGCGTACGGGGCGATCCAGACGAATCTGCCTGGAGTTTCTGTCTTCCGGGATGCGAGTTTGAGTTCGACGACGACGATGACCGGCACGAGCGAGCTGGCTGATGTGCGGTCCGGTGGGGGTAGCTATGAGTGCTCCATCAGCGGGGAAGGATGACTGAGTGAACGTTCCCGGATGTGTATGGATAATGGGTTTACGAGGTGCGTACTATGTCTCCATTTATGTTCACAGACAGACAACTCAGGAGTTACGCTCACGTAGATTTCGGCTACGCATGGATGGCACCCGGCGTCGTCGTCTATGCATCCATTTCGACTACGATGTGACAGAAGAGATGAGCGGGTGGCTCGTACAAGTAGATGGTGTATTTTTCCGGCTTGGTGGGTCGGTTGATGAAGCTAGGATGAACGGTTATGGTACGAGGTTATACTATATCCGGTTCTCGAGCTGGTTTGACTAAACCACCATCTCAAAGCCCTCAACCTCCCTCGACTCTACCCAAAAGGCGCCTTGTCAAAATCGCCCTCTCTACGCAGACGGCGTGCACACCACCAAAACCAGGAACGGACAAACGTTTACCTATTTGTCCGAACGATATCTCTCTCCTCCGGTCCATCTCCGTGTTCGACCACGACCAAATCTCTCCACTTCTGGTCGTTCTCCAACTCAGGCTTGACTCCCATCCCGCCGAAGGAATGCCGATCCCTTGGGCTTCCTAAAAAACTCGTACTCGTAACCGAATGGACGAGGTACTCGTGGCCCGCCGAGACATACGAAGTCATACGACGGTATGCGGGGGCAAAGGGGTTTGCGATACACAGGGGAGGGATGGATGGTTCGGAGTTTGTGAGGTATTTGGGAATCGAGGTGGGATGGGAGGTGGTCATGGAGGACAGGTTAGAGGAGGTTGAGGTCACTCGGGAGGGTGAGGCAGCCGAGGGTAATAGAACTACTTCGGGCGCTTTTGGAGGTATGTCCGATTCAATTTCGTGAAATTATACAGGACATTGAAATACCTTATCTCTCTTGGGCACTATTCCAGCCGGTGAATGGACCGAAGGAGAGGTCGATATAGGTCACGGTTGGGGATATCCCGGCTTATGGCTTCTAATTATAACAGAGCCAAAACCAGTCTCGTTCGATCCACGGTAGTTCATAAACATATCTACTAGCCAGACAACAGTTCTTGGTTACACGAAACTCATTTTCGTCACAAAGCGATAGTATCATCACGAAGCAATAGTGTCATCACAAAGTGATAGTTTCTCTTCTACGCCTTCGATTCGTAGAAACAGTCTCCCACATCCACAATCCGCCAGGTCGGTGTGAGGCTACCGGCAAAGTCCTTGCCAATCCATCCGAGGACCAACCTCTCGAGACCCTCTCCGTTGAGCCCAGAGGTAGAGACACCCCCAATGACCCACCAAGTGCCGTCGCTTTGTTTGAACTAGAGTGTGTAGTCGCTCTAGTATCGCGGAGTGACTCACGTCAGGCGTGAGGGATACCGAAAGGGACGGTAGACTCACGTGGACGTCGTGACTGGGGCTTTCACGAGACACTTGACCTCCGAGGACTAGACACAGAAACTGAGGAAATGAGGAGACACGGATGGAAGTAATCAGGTTCACCTTTGTTCATCTCGGCGTTGTGCGCACTCCGGTCATAATCTGCTGGCAATTGAGGGGTGGGTTTCACGATGTAACGACAGGAGATGCGTTCTCCGAGGGGTCCTGGTGCACGGCCCTCCAGTGGGGAGGCGTATGCGGATCCAGTAGCAAGGGCGAGAGCAATGAGAGATTTAAAAGGGAGCATTCTGAAAGAGCCTGGGGTCCTAATAGCCTTTTCGCTCGTTTTTTATAAGAGGTAGTATTCGGTTACGGGTAGTATCGTCCATATGCATCGTCTTCAATTAATTTGGAGTAGGAGCGACTGCTAGCTGGTAATTACTGAATCCTCAGTGCTTTCGAGACTACGACGTAGCCTACGAGGTACTTCCCAACAGTGGTATGAGTGCTACATACAAAGGCGGGATCAATGAATAGGACACCGAACATGATGAAGCTGGATGACACCCGAAGTGACCTTGAAGGTCGGGGTAGGACTATTGGGACTAGATTTCGAGTGACGTGGTTAGACTGAGCGACTTCAGCGACGGTTGAACCCTATTCGTGAATATTGAACGTTCAGATACCGGGGCTTGATAATGAGTGCTGGAGCTAGTGTCAGATTCCAGCCCCCCCCCCCTTCAATGGTATCTGTTCGAGCTCTTCCGAATTAAACACAAGCCCACTGCCCGTTGACCCCTCCCCTATTTCCTACAACACTTCGCCCAAACTGTCGGCTTCAGCGCTCTTCCGTGGCAATGATATCGATAATCCTTCTCCTGTATACGTCAATGGTTAATCCAGACCACAAAAACGAAGTAACTTTTCCATACTTGTGGCAGAGACGATGGGGTTGTCGTTGTGGGAGATGTTTTCAGGCCAAAGAACCGGCCGCGACCCAACAGCTTTGAAGTTGAGACATCAACGTCCTCTGAATCTCGCGTTCCGCCCGAGAGTTAGCATTGCAATGGGACGCAAGGGTGTGTTGTGGAGGGAAGTGAATGGTGGGCGTAGATGTTGATGGGCGTTGTGGACAACGAGGAACGAGGCTTTGTCAGCGTCGACGGCGCCTGCTGGTGACCACCACATTCTCAATCGGAGTCAATCCTCAACCTACCCCAAGTTTAAGATGGCTACTTCCCCGAAACACGGCTTTTAGATAGCCACGACTAGACTTTGACAATCGTCATGAACCCCTTCCTCCGCGACCATTGCTCGCAGCGTTTACATGTTTACCCAGTCCAAAGGCGTAGGTTTCATTTGCCTGCCATGAATCTGGAAACCCTCAGGGCCCGCTTTAGAGCACTTTTTGAAACTCTGGACTTATTACGCTATCGGTACTGCTGGCAGGATCAAGAACAACGCCAAATCTTCCTTCACTCAGGATTTTCAAGGAAACACTCAAGATGCTGAAGGATTGTACAACCCTTGGACTTCAGCGCTCAGATCGTTGCAAATGAAACTGTTGGCACGGAGTTATCAATAGATTAAAGGCAAGTAATGCCAAGTATCTTTTGATATGGATCGGCTCCAGGAGTTTGTTGCCATGAGTACGGTGATTGGTAGCACTGCCGAAGATTGATCGACCGGTCAGTGCAAAGATAATTGAATCTTTGTCCGGCGGGTGTCCTGTTCTTGTCCTCTCCCCCCATGTCTGATTTCTTTCGCAAATCCCAAAACACCTCTATCACTGATAGCCATTTCAGCCACGTCGAAGGGGATCAGTATAATTGCTATAACCATTCAGGTTTCTCAACAGGTTTAGTTGCCGAAGGCACACCGTATATGACTACGACCGTACACGTCAATGGGAACCAGATAAACCAGTTTCTGAGCCATTCGCGGAATAATAAACGCTCAGAGTTTACCGATGTGGGTTGTTACCTTATTTTGGTGCGAAGGCCAGGTGCCGGGAGCTAACCCTCGATCTAGTTTCGGAATGTCAAGCGTGGTGACATTTACAGGCTCGAAGATATCTACGTCGAGGAGCATAATTCATACAGCCTAACAGTCTGTCTCGTGAAGGTGAATGGGACGCAAGGCAGGTTTACTGCGGTTACTTACAGCGGACCAGATGCATACCAGGTACATACAATTTCACCATCACCTGGGTCGAAGCGAACCTAATGGTCGGGTATACTAGGAATTTGAGGACAACTTCCTGGCTTGTTCAAGAGCGCTGTATGTTTGGTTTTAGAGTGCTAGATTTACTCGGATGCTGAAATCTGGTTAGGTCCTGCGAGGCGACGCAGGTGTACGCCGTCGATGCTGGAACAATACCATCCTTGATTCTGTGGAACGGTAAGTACTAACTGTTTGCATGACGGTCAAGTTGAGCTGACCTCTTTGTCAGATCTTATGCCAGTCGCGCACCTCACGGGAAAATTAGGGAGCTTGGGTCGGTTATATCTCTATTCTTTGTGTGTGAGTAACAATACTAGCACAATCGGACCATCCATTGAGGGAATTATAGAGGCAATGGGATTGCGAGGAGGAACGGCTGTGGATAGATCCTGGAAGAGGAATGATCTGTCGCGGTCCACAAGGGCCGTGTCCAGATCTCCCTTGGTGGAGCTTGGGAATCGGACGCCTGCCTTCGACCATGGACTTACTACAGGAGGACGTGTTCTTGCGCTTTTTGGCAAACTTCAAGTCACGAAAAGTTGATCGTGCCTTCGTTCGAGCAATATGTTGGGATTGGCCAAGAGAGGTTGTGCCGAGAGGTGTCGACCGACCGACTATTGTCTCGACTTTGACCAATACCCCCATCGCTGTTGCAGATCATGTCTGGGATACTGATACCGATCTTCTTGTAGAGCGAGAGGTATTGAGAAATGGAGTAACCAGGTATGTTTCCAGTTTTCCCATTCACGATCCGTACCAATCAAACCACAAAGCAGATTCCGACTGAATGATGCGACGGCGGACGGCGAAGGGTATCTTTTATTGAGGTTGAATCGGGATGCAAGAAATACTTGGTTATCACAAGCATCAAGCATCTTCTGTAATCTCAAAAGCTCCAGTCCGATTGAGGATGATTGCAGGGCTCTCGGTGCGTTGTCGTTTACTATGTGACCTTCTTGCCCCGCTAATGCTGCCTAGAAATTGTCGTACTTAGCATGAGATTGGAAAGCCACCTTCCATCTTCACACGTCGAATATAGACGACGAATTCAACAGCCAGTCTACCTTTTTGTTCACAGCCCTTCTTATGATCTCCTAGACCGCGATATTTCATCCCTCCACTATTGGTCTTTACAACGAGATGGCCAAACCTCACTATCACCCGACCTTTGTCGTTACTTCGGTCTTCCTGCTAAACTCCTTTCAGAAGACGATTGCTGGTCATACTTCTTGCCAACTGAGGTCTACAACCTTGTATATCGATATCAACTCCTCCGAGGTTTCGATCCGACCACCGCCGACTTTGCTCGATATCTTGAATACTATCATAGTTTTAGGTCTGCCACAACCTGCAATGGATTCGGCGAGCTATGTGAAGGTGAATTTTGGCTCTACGCTTTCCTGGTCATGCTCTTATTTTGGAATTAGAGGAGTCTTCTAGCCCTCTCGAACTGGATTGCGGCATACCTTCGCCATGGCGTACACACCTTGACGCCTTCCCTACTCTGTCGAATAACGACTCGGCTTACGCTAATCCGAGTACTTACTCCCTCCGTTCAACTGCCACGAATACAATACAGTAATGTAGGAGAGCAAGCTACTGTGTTGCCTATGGCCATACTTACCGGTAATCCAAGAGCGAAGGAATTGATTCTACACTCATGAAACTTGATGTCTCCACTTTTGCAATGGGTCTGGGCTCCCGGAGGACTCGTCGCATCTTCTCCATGCTTGGCGTAAGGTCTATCTGTTTAGCTTACTTTTTGCGTATTGTTTCAAGAGGTGAAGCTGAAATCAAGGGATATTTAGTAGTATCAACTGGGTTTTGTGGCACCCGGAGACCCATTTGACCAGGTAATAGTACGTGCTTATATATCGGGCTGGCCCCATTACCAGGCGGCTTGCGACACGATATTGTGTCTCTTGACTTTCCTTGCCTATAAATCCAAGTGAAGTACTTTCGGTAAACGCGTATTCTCGGATGCGGGTGAGTCGTCGAAGCGCCGTTGTCCTAGTTCGATGGAATAGAGTCAGGCGCGATATCAACGTCACCAGTATTCCAAGGGACACACAAGCACTCACAACGCTTAACTCGGTTCCAACGGTTTTACTTACTTCGTCATGATTCAGCCACACGGGGATCATTGACTCTGTGTGCTCTATTCTGCTCTAAGGAGGCGATACCAAATAATCAACGGCTTTACCAAATTGAAATTCATCCCCAGTACCTCGCGCCTCACTTCTGACGACCGTCTAGGAAGCGCGAGAAATAACGGATAGGCTGTCCACGACTGGATCAGTCGAGCCCGTAACGCCACATGGGGGAGGGGGGGTAAACTTCCGTACGTTGGATGGCGGACATTACTAATTGGTCGGTGTTATTGAGGAAAAAGAAAGGCGACTGAGTAAGAGATATCGAAAAATAAGACCAAGACCAGGTTGGTAGGCACCAGCCGGCGACAGTCGAGAGAGCTGGAATGGAGTAGGTCCAAAACGGAACCAAGCGCAGGTTTATTTTCTACTTATGAGACCGTGAACACTACAAAAACAACCGAGATAGTCACAACATACAACATCAAATGGAATGGGGAGGTGAATAAGTGTACGTGAATCGTAAACCATTAAGCTCCATCTTGACAAATCCATCGTGATAATGATAAGGGAGAAAGAGGGAGAAAGAGAAGATTTTGATGGACAGATTGGTGTAAGGGGGGGGACCAAAAGACGATATTCTAAAGGCAGCAAAACATCCATTTCCTGCTATAGTGTGCAGAGCACCGTTGCACGTGGGATCGCTTCAGAAAGTATGAAGATAGTCGCCGAAGATACCCTTGATCGCGTTGAAGGCGATGCTGCTGATAGGGTAACCTAACAAACCCGCTACCTTCCCAATGAAGTCGCCACCCTTGACGTAGATTGTCTCGACAAAGCGGTGCTAAAGGTTGACGAGAATATGAGCAATTGGACTCGTGCGCATCTGAGTCGAATAAGGCAGTTACATACCTGGTACGGCTTGCGGCTTTTATTGTGGAACGCGACCCAGCGGTTGTCACCGTTCTTGTTCTTTTGACCGTACTGGTGTTTATCACTAATCGTAACTTTGTAATAGCCCTCCGCATTCT
The DNA here is from genome assembly GCA_029532415.1 of Marasmius tenuissimus. NCBI lineage: Eukaryota > Fungi > Basidiomycota > Agaricomycetes > Agaricales > Marasmiaceae > Marasmius > Marasmius tenuissimus. The sequence goes on along the minus strand of JAQOTA010000050.1, from coordinate 5,699,090 downwards.
TCTTGCCGAGGTTCTCCGTGTTGAACCACTCGGTTTGGCAGAAGAAGGGGACTTCCTGTTGAATCTGTGGACTATTATTAGATCCCGGTATATCCGAAGTCCCGGTTCATACTTCCCGCCATTGTATTATGCGGGACAATGCATTCGCTATTGTTCTATTCTTCATTGTTCACTATGCTCATATGTACAATTTTCTATTGTCGTCCTTATATGGTAACTCTATTGTATCTTCATGTATATAAGCTCGTAGTTCTCTACCTAAATCGATAGTGTGCTTGAGCTTCTATGTCTCGCCTCTACCTCTCTAAACTCCTCTCTGGTAAGTAGTAGTGTAGCCATGTTGTAGTCCTCTGCGCTAGGCGTCATGCCGGCTCATCAGGTTATGGGCCCTGGTTAGCCCGACTACAATAACGAGTGCCCCTAGGCCGCTGTCATTGGCTAGCTAGGCTAGACCTGCATGTTGCCATCGACCTCTTAATTGAGTGCTTGATCTATGGCATTGATGTACGTCCTTCGATGACATTGGATCTCAAGGATCCAATGCTCCTTGTTGAGCATAGCGCCTTTATGGCTGCTCCCTGTGTTGATTAGACGCATGCTGATGCTGTCTTTTCTAGATCCAACACCAATCTCTCTACTCCATGGGCAGACTTAATTATGGACTGGGCTAAGTTACTTACCCTGACTTAGCTTGGGCTTGGCTTATATAAATGACGCAATGTTGCTTACTAGTTGATTGGTAAGCTACCGGACCCGGGTGCAGAACCAAGAAAAGTTTTCTGTAAATTGGCAATACAGGGAATTGAACTCATAGCGTCACAGACAGTTGAGACAATCAGGTGTGACCAATTATCTAACCAACTGCACCATGGTAGCTTACTTATGGCAAAGGTAAGCTAAACCACATCCACCCCCCGAGGCCAATCTCATTCAGTATTGTATGGCTTCATAGATTCCCAATTTAAAGAGAGTCAGGACATACGTCACTTGAAACGACAGCTATACTCCGCTGGGAAATGGCTAGGGACTGGCTAGGGGTCCTCTTCCTTATATCACGAGGAAATACAGGCACACACATCCAGTACCCAAGCAGGGGAACTGGTCCCCTCAAATGCAATGCACATTGTTCAAATTCTGTACCATTGTACTGAGCATCAGCCTGCTCGGCGCCCTGTCCAAATTGGGGTAAAGTGTTTGGTATAAATAGAGGCATGGAATGAGAAGAAATAAAAACATGTCTACAATATTTTACTTCATTTTAGCATGATCAAAGCTGCAAGCTCATGACATTTCATTGCTTAAGACTTGAGTCTGACTTAGAGACCGCGTAAGTTATAAGTTATAAGTCAAGCCAAGTCAAGTCACGGGTAAGGAACTTGGGCCAATTCATAAGTAAGTCTACTGTAGATTACCAATCTCTCAACCTCTTACTACCATGTTCGATGTTAAGAAATACTTCTCTGGTCGCTTTGACGGCACCAACTTCAAACAGACCTACTACAGCGAGATGGAAGCTGTGTGTAAGACCCAAGGTCTTTGCGGTCATCTCACTGGCCAAGAACCACGTCCCTCCATGCCCCTTGGCACTGTGACTAGCCCCGCAGGGGTTACTCCTGTTACTTGTGCCACCGTCCCTCCCGAGGAGCACGCTGCCTGGGTCAAGGAAAGTCTTGCTTGGGACAAGGAAGATCTCCAGCTCATGGGAATCATCCAGATCACCACCACCAAGGAGGTCTTCGATCCAATTAAGGACATGAACGCCGAAAAAGCTTGGGAACAGCTGAACCTCACCTATGGCGAGCCCACCTTGTCTGCCATCTATGGCGACTTTGTTCAACTCGTCTCTTTCAGGCTTACCACCTCTCATCCCCAAGCCGACATCGCCAAGTTCAAGTCCTACATCGAATGACTCTCCAAGGTAGGAGTGGTTCTTCCCGAGTTGATCAAATCCCTCTTGCTCATTGCCGCTATTCCTCCCGAATGGGACGCCGCCTCATCCAAATCCCTCCATGACTATGTTAGGGATCCTGAGGATGAAGATTGCATTACTGTTTCAGAAGTCCATGATGCTATCATGGTCGAGTACAAACGCCAGAACCTGCAGCTCGCCAACCACCTCTCTGTGGTGAAACGTGCTGGTAATCGAGAACCATTGTTCGGTCAGCAGCAGCGCCCGCAGCAGCAACGTCAGCAGTGTGGGTATCAGCAGCAGACCAACACTCGCCCACTACAGCAGCAGCAGCAACGTCCCTCTTCGAACCAGAACAAGGGTAAGAAGAAGAAGCAGCAGCAGCGTGGTACTCGCGGTGGTATCAACCAGCACCAGGGTCCCGGCAACGTCGGCGGTAACAACAGCAGTAACAATCGGTCTCATGGTCACTCCCATCTTGCGTCCTACGCATCCGTTGTCGCTTCCCCTCCTCCTGTCTGTCCTTACTCCTCGATCACTGACCGCAGAGAACGTATTGCATTGAACGCAGTCAACAACTCCTTGCGCGCCGAGATCGCCAGTGCCCCTCCTAGCCGTGCTAGAGGATCTCCGCCCCCAGTGCACTTCACTGGTCACTGGGACAAGTCTTGTGACAGCACCATTCCTCCCACTGTCAAGAAGAATCCGGCTGCCATGCAGTCCTTCACCAGCTTCAAGCCATCCGAGTCAGTATTCGATGATGTACGTGAAGCATGTTCACTTGCTGACAGACTTGGTGTCCCTAAGACAGCGCGGCATCTCAAATCGTTTGAACAGATTGTCACGTCCGCCACCAATTGTTTGCTCGAGGATCGTATCTTGAAGCCTGGTTCCTCGTCCAAGCGAGTTCTGGAGGACGATTCAGAAGATGAAGGAGCCGGATGTCCTTCTTCTACTTCTTCTAAACATGCTCACAGCACTGATCCTGATGAAGATGTAGAGATGGACTGGGGATCTGACAATGGTATGGACGATATGACTTCTCTATTCGGTAATGATGTTGACAACGACATTGCCGAAGCTGCAGGAGTAGAGGACGTCCCGGATGACATCTCTCTTGGATTGTTCCACAATGACAGGCAAGTTCCATACCTTGACCTGCTTTCCCAAGCTGATGCAAACCTACAGCGCTGCTCTCAACTAGTTGGTATCAGTAGTGCGCGCGGTAGTTGTAGTGATCTGGTATCACTTGTAAATTTTTGCAATGCTATTTCGACCCACTTTGTAGGATGTACTCAATGTAAGGGAAAGAAAAGTGTGAACAACGCACAGGGTTGGCTCCTTGATTCTGGTGCCTCCTCTCATTTCACGAATGATTTGAATGATTTTGCTGAATATGAATCGCTTGATGATCCTATTGTAAATACTGCGAATAAGGGCAACCCTATACAGATCAAGGGTAAAGGCACTGTCTTCATTAAGCATAACGTTGAAGGACATGACAGGAAACTTACTGAGCGTGTATCACATCTCTATCCTGTCTATTACATACCGCAATTGGATATATGCTTGCTATCCATAGGAGAGTTCCTTCAAGATGGTCTTTCAATTTGTGGAAACGTGAAGAAATTGGCCTTCTACTCATCACAGCGACGACAGTCGCTTGTTTCCTATCCTCATATGCCTGGTCAAACCATTTATTGGGTTCACTCACAGAAAGCATCTGCTGAGGTTTTATTGGCCAAGTTGGTCATTTATAACGTCAACTATGATATTGAGCACAGACACTTTGGGCATCCATTGGATAAAGCCCTGAACAAAGCTCAGAAACATACGTAAGGTTTCCCACTTGACCTTAAGATGCCTACTAAGAAGACACCTTTGTGTCATGGTTGTGCTGAAGGCAAGATGCATGAGAAATTGTTCCCCAACTCTACTACAAGAGCTTCTAAACTGTTTGAACGCATACATTCAGATTTGAAGTCATATCCGGTTGAATCGTATCACCGGTACAAGTACTACATCTCTTTTCTCGATGACTGCACATCCCACGTTTGGACCTCCAAGCTCAAGACGAAAGATGAGGCAGTACCCGCTTTGAGGGACTTCCTTACTATGGTCAAGACGCAATTCAATGCTGTTGTCAAGACCTGGATGTCCGATGAAGGGGGAGAGTACAGAGGAGATAAGTTCGATGTAGTACTGAAAGAGTATGGGATCCAAAGGGATCAGAGCATACCGTACACACCACAGAAAAACGGTTGTGCTGAATGATTCAACAGGACTATTCATGAGAAGGCTGAAGCTCTTTGCTTTGAAACTTGCATGACTCAGTCCTGGTGGGAATTCTGCCACGTGCATGCCGTCCACCTCTACAATCGCACTCCTGTGCAACGTTTGAGCTGGCGAACTCTGTTTGAAATGCTTTACGGCAAAGCAACTGATGTTTCACATCTCTGAGTTATGGGTTGTGCAGCCTATGTCTTCATTCCTGAAGATCGTAGGAAGAATAAGCTTGCTCCTTGCAGTGAGTTAATGACCTTCATTGGCTACCAAGACGGGATGAAAGGCTTCCTGTTCATGCGAAGTAACAATACTGTATTCAAAGGTAGCACTGCACTGTTCAATGAGACGCTATACAATAAGTGTCCTGATGCCAAAACTTGTGGCTTCACACCTGTTGGTAGTGAACCATTTACTTTGGGTGAAAATCCCAACATTCCTTCGGAAGATGAAGACTCTGATGATGATTGGGACAATACTCCGTTTCCAGATCTTGCATGTTGCTCCGAACCTTCTAAGGGATCAGAACCTCAGGTTGACGATGTAAAGCGCCACTTGCGGTGTATAATAAAATCTAACTCGTAGGTCAAATCCTCCCAACACTCAAGAGTGTAGCTGAAGGGTGCGGGAATCGGGGATCGGCGTTGATCGTAGGTTCCGCTCTTAGCCAGACTGCAATAGTAGGCTGAAGGAAATCTGACTCAAGAAACTATCCAACTAAGGTAGCTTTGCCTCTGAAACCAGTTCGGAGGTCGAAAATGGGGTTTGGAAGAGAGGTTTATAGGTTGTTTCGGGAAGTGTAGAGTTTGTTTGGTGCTTCGGAAGTGCATTCTTAGGCTTCAACTAGCTTCAGAACCACTCGAACAGCGAGGGGCAACAAGACAATCAAATCAAACAATGGCAATTAAGACTCCAATCAAGTCTGTCAATAACCGAAGACCCACTGTCAACGGAGAACAATATCCTCAGCCCAATTAGCTTTGGAAGTTCAACAATAGCTCAGCCAGTCAAGTCAGCATCGCAGACAAATAATGCAAAGTCAAGGTCAAGCAAGTGTTCAATGGATTTTCTAGTTTTGGGCAAACAAAGTTCTATTCCGTTCTAATGTCTCTCCAGAAGCGCTCCCGAGTTAACTGACTACCCAACAAGTGGAATAGCTTCGTCTCCTCTGAATACTAATTGTACGGATTGCTTGGGGATTCTTGATGAAAACCCCACTGCTTATATACTCCAGGAGGCTCTAATTCTACCGAATTGTACAAATATCGAATAAACCATGCCTCGGAGGCATAAACTACCTACTTTGGAATATACTGGGAGAGTTTTGTGTTTAATCTACGCTTTTGAACCCCAAAGTCAAAACCAATAATTTGCTTCGGAAGTATCATCAGCCTCAAACATTCTCTAACATTCTTTTCTTCCGGGTCTCTCCTATCGATGGTTCCGTTCTGCCTATCTGCCTCCGCAGCATTGATTCTCCGGTTCCAGACTCTTCAATCGTCATAGGTCATCCTGTTCTGTCTGCCTCCAAAGCATATACTCCCTTCGTCTGAAGCAAAGTACTGCCTCCGAAGTGCTACTAGATGCCTATATCCATTGAGTTACCCAGCCGTCCATAGCCAGGTCGATGTCCTTTCCGTAGCTCGGATAATTCTGACGTCCTGCCATTCATATGGCCGCCCCACTATATCCAATCTTGGTACCTTGGATACTGGGTAATAGTTCAATGGTTCAGCCAGAACTCCTACTCGATTCTTCAGTACACCATTCCTTTCTTTCTTAGTCCCTTGCCTTCCAATGCAGTTGAGCACTGCGTTTTACTTCCAGCACCAACTATGCCCTTAGTACAGTCAATATCTCCATGCACGAGTACAAGGGAGGTACGTCAACGGGGCAACTCCTTTGATCACTTCTTGATCATTGTTTAGCGCCCAGTGCCTGGTTCAGATCCACGCCTCTGACACGCTAATTTCCTAGTTTCCGAAGTAAAATTTCCACTTCAGCGGCAGGTCCAGAGGTCAGTATAAGCAAATACTAGGTCCTCCCAATTCCTTGCTTACTTTCCCCCGAGCGTACCATGGCACGCTTGCACAATATTGAAGACCACTTCCGCAACTTGCTCTATAGTAAGTCTTTCGATTTTCTAAATTCCGAGGCGACATTCTGACTTCCTCCCCAGAGTTGTATAAGCTCTGGTGGTATCCAGAAGATTACTCTGATAAGATCAAGGAGCGCCGCATCATCCTACCCATTCCACTTGACGCAGAATGAGAGGCTATCCTTGGAATCATCTTCCAGCAGTTCTTCCTCAGTCGCCACAGATCCATCTACTGGGGCTACGTGATTCGTTATGACATGATCCAGGATGAAATCTATCTCTGCGAGGACACCTTTGACCACTTCATTCCTCACGACACCAGGTCTGTCATCGACATGGTTGCCGAGTCCATTGCTCAAGTTGGTTTCCTCAACTTCAAAACCGCTCGTACTCCTGGAGCAGTCAACGCTTGGATTGACGCCGTCATCAGCTGTGCTGAGTGCCCAGCACCTCTGAAGCTTGACTATACCAATCTCTCGTTCTTCAAGTACTCCCCTGTCATGGGTCGTTGGCTCTCTCAATCCTTTTCTTTCTATCATCCTATTTTATGCGATCTGTTCTATACCGATGATCTAGATCATGAAACCTTCATTGATTCTTATTATCCTGAAGATTCCGATGTAGATAATTACTTCGGTTGGGATGAGGTAGCTCTAGCCAATATGGATGACTAGCATAACCTGTAGTATACTTAGTATACTTGCACCAATCATGCCTCCAGAGTGAGGCCTCGTCCTTATACCAAGCTTCTGAGGCTCGACTTAGTCTCGCTTTCCGACCATTCATGCTTCCACGGTGACCTCCTCTGTTTATCCCTACTAGTACAGGTCTTCGTCAAGTCTGATTCTATTATTCTAATCCTTAGTACGATGCCTCCGAGCCACTGGAGATATTCCCTTGTTATGACTACAGGTCCTAGTCGTGCCTCCGAAGTGATACTTTCGTCAGTTATACGACTCCTACAGTTTGCAGAGATAAGGAGAGACGCCTCCGAGGCGCTATTCTCTCCTTATGCTAGGATCTGAGCCTTTTACTAGCCGCTCGGGACTCGCTCTAGTACTTGTATTACCTAGTCATTTCTTATCTGTTTTATGCTAAAATTGCACAAAAACAAGGCTCCAAAGCTGCTTTTTAATAGCAGGCGCTACAACGAACCTACAGGTGGCCCTGCGCCAGGGGAATTGCCACTCCCTCAATCTGGTCCTCTGACGCCTCCAGGCAAACCTGCTGTTCCACCACCTGCACCAGCAGCGGATGGTCCACGCCGGTCTTCGAGGCAGCGGAAGGGTACAACGCAACCTGGTAATATATTTGGTGAAAAGCGGAACCCAAATAAACCCTCAGACATTATTCGCGACTTAGAGAATAAGAAGACTTGGAGAAACATCACTGGAGACAAAGAACCTTCACATCCAGTTGATCATCCTAGCTCTTTGTGATCTAGAAAAGGCAAAGGTGATAAACAGGGGATTCCTGGTCCACTTCTGCCTCCGCCTGCTCCGGAACCCAGTGGAAGCACTGAGTCGCATGAGGAAGAAAGCGTAGTTGAAAGACTGACCCAAGAAGGGGGAGTAGGATTCATGATTTACCTGTTGAACAATGCTGTTCCAGTTCACGATTCGCTTCCAATGTCTGATACTCCTGATTTCTCTAATATCAGAGAGTGTCCACTCTGTGATATTCTAAAGTTGCCTGTTGAGCAACAGAAGGAATGGAAGAACGCTTGCCACAAAGAACTTGAGGCACTTCGTAAGCACAAGGTCTTCAAACTCTGTGACTTGCCTAGAGGTCGCAAAGCCATCAGAAATAGAGGGTCTTTGATGTTAAGTTGAATGGTCGCAAGAAAGCTAGACTTGTTGCCAAAGGATTCTCTCAGGTCGAAGGTGTCAACTTTGATGAGATCTTCTCACCAGTTGTTTGTTATGAGACTGTTCGTATGATGCTTGCTCTCGCAGCTCTTAAGAACTGGTACATCACCTCTGTTCATGTCAAGAATGCCTTTCTGTATGGTGATCTTGTTGAAGAGATTTACATGGAACAACCTGAAGGCTTCAAAGTCAAGGGCCAAGAACGTAAGATACTACGCCTGCATCGTACATTATATAGACTAAAGCAAGCTGCCCTTGAGTGGTGGCAAACCCTCAGCTCGTCCATGAAAGTATTGGGCTTCAAACACCTGACTTCTGATGCTGGACTTTTCATCTGTAAAGATCTAAAGAGTGGTGAAGTTGTGTATGCAATCATCTACATTGACGATGCACTCTTCATGGGTCCTAACAAAGCTTTTGTTGACAAGAAGAAAGCCAAGTTCATGGCTCAATGGGAATGCCGTGATATGGGCAATGCTAGCAAGTTTCTCTGCATGAGCATTTGTTGCGATGGCAGAAAGATCATGATTGACCAGAAAGATTATCTGAAGAAAGTCCTTGAACATTTTGGGATGCAGAATGCAAAGGCAGCTCCTACGCCTTTACCTGCAGGCTATGTGCCAACTCCCAACAATGGTCCTGTCAATACGGCTATCTGCTCTAAGTTCCAGTCTGTGATTGGGTCACTTCTTTACATTATGCTGGGCACATGTCCTGACATTGCCTATGCAGTTATAAAGCTTTCCCAGTTCTCTTCTAATCCAACAAAGGAACACCTTGATAAAGCTCTATATATCTGCTGCTATTTAGCTGGCACATCAGATTATTCACTTGTCTACGATGGTGACTCTGATGGAGGTCTTCTTGCGTTCACAGACTTGGATTGGGCTGCCGATTCCATCAAACGCTGTTCGATTACTGGCTACTTCTTCAAGTTAGCAGGTGGCATTTTCTCGTGGCAATCACACGCTGTCACAAACTGCCACTATTCTTTTGTCCTGTCCACCCCGGTGCCGGCCCTACTTCCCCGGATCTTGCCATTTACCATCACCAGAGTCATTCCAATCAATTCTCCCATCGACATAGCATTGGCACCTGTCATCCTCATTTACTTATTGAGCCATATCAGTTATTTTGGTCTTTCATCATGGAACAACCATCTTTTGATCTCTTTCTCATACCTTACCATTGGTTACAACTATACATGTTTGGTTTGACTTCCCCGCTTTTCTCTCATGGATACTTTTGACAGTTCTCATCATTTCATTCATTCCTTGTGATGCATATTCTCATATATACTCATGGTCTCTGTAGGTAGTTTCCCAGCTTGTCCACTTTGTCTCCCCACCGCTTGTAGCACTTGTGCTGGGTTGAGCTTTTGGCTGCTCAATCTACTCTTTTCCTTTTCTATCAACTAGTCTTATCTCTGAGTGAGTTCAGGTGGCTTGAGAGGTTTCTTCACAGAGGCCATTCATGACACACGCCCACAAGACTGTAGTCCTTTCTTCCACTGAAGCTGAGTATATGGCACTGTCAGATTGCGGTCGTCAAGCTTCCTGGATAAGATTGCTACTCTCTGAACTTGGAATTGACTTGGGTCCTATTCCAATCTGCGGAGACAATCAAGGCTCTATCTTCATTGCATCTAACCCGGTTCAAGAACACCGAACCAAACACATCAATACTTGATATCATTATATTTGATCATGTGTTGAAGATGGCAAAGTTGAATTATTCTTCATCAAAGGAGTCTATAATCCCGCAGACATGTTCACGAAGAATCTTGGTCATGAAAAGTTCTTACAGTTCAGAGATCACCTTGGACTCGAATTCTATTTGTCCACTTGATTTGCTCAGATGCACTTTTCAGCTGCACTTAGTGAGGGGGTGTGTTGAATCTGTGGACTATTATTAGATCCTGGTATATCCATAGTCCCGGTTCACTCTTCCCACCATTGTATTATGTGGGACAATGCATTTGCTATTGTTCCATTATTCATTGTTCAATATGGTCATATGTACAATTTCTTCTGTTCTCCTTATATGGTATTTACTATTTGTCTCTACATGTATATAAACTCATAGTTCTCTACCTGAATCTACAGTGTGCTTGAGCTTCTATGTCTCGCCTCTACCTCTCTAAACTCCTCTCTCACAACAGGCCGCACCATGTTAGAAGGGAAAGCTAAAAGGGATCAAAAGCCTTTCCCACAAGTAGATAATGACATTTTCCGCCCGGGAACTCCTTCTTTTTATGGCAGTTTTGTGTGCTCTTTCCCCTCCAAAAAACCCTATATATTTCCCCAGACAAAGAATAAGAAATTCGACAGGTTTTTTAGGGATATCCTTTGTGCTGAACAATGCCTTTGCCGGCAGGGGTATCACCTATTTTACCCACAGCATGTGATCAATATTACTCCTGGGAAATAACGTGGGCACTTCCTACTTTTTAAAGAGGGCACAAAGAGGCTATGGAAAAGTTACTGGCCCAGAAACTATGATTTGCAGCCAAAAAGGTCAATTGAATCATTGACATTCATTAATCCCCTTTTCTTAAGGGTATTGAGGTGGGGTGCAAGTCCAGAAGAGATATTAGGTGTCAATTTTAGTGGCACTGTAGCGGGAGAGGATACCTGTGGCACGTCTGCACAAAGGCGTGTCACGCCCATGTTATTCTTGAGGCGTAATTCCCATATCATGACTGCAGTAATACAGTCTAAATTATTTTAGCTATCCCAGGCAGGAATTCAAAAATTCTATTCTTCATTTCCCTAGCAGGAAAGCTCTCGTCTTTCTCTTTCTATTCCAGGAGAAAAACAAGGAACTCACCGGACAAAAAATAATTGATACCACTATTCCTTTGTCGAACATAAGATACTACCTCTTTCATGTGGGAAAAATATATTATCTGTTTTGGTTTCCCCTTTATCTTTCCCTTTTAGTTTTCCTTACACAATAGTTGGCCCTGCCTGTTGTGTCTGGTAAGTAGTAGTGTAACCATGTTGTAGTCCTCTGCGCTAGGCGTCATGCTGGCTCATCAGTTATCAGCACATCTCAGAACATGACATGATGGAGAAGAAGAGGACCTCACCAGACACAGGCAATCGTATACCATACATGATACACACCCCCTTAGCTGAACTGGTTTGGTTCATATACCACATCTGACCGCTTCCATTAAATACCATGTGTCAGAGATCACTCCAATGAAAGCTTGTGAAGGTCTGGTGTGGATTGGGAAAGTCAAGTGGTATGCTTGGCCTGGCATTGGAAGCCCATTACCTATATGGCACCCAAAATTCAACCCATTGTTTGTCAGGATGTCTCAACACAACACTTTGAGCATAGCACTCACAGTGGACACACAGATGCATTTGGAGACAGAGATTTCGGTGGGAAAAGGAATTCAAGATTAGGGTTAATGGTCAAAAGAATCAGGTTGAAACATCAAGAGCTATTGATAGTCATGGTGGTCGTCATGGTCAACACCACAGATGTTACAAACCCCATCCAATCGTGGTCCTTAGCCACCAATGAATGAAATTGGAAGAGTTAACTTGTAGCAAGTTTCATCCCAAAACTCTCAGCCTTGAAACCTCATCAGCAGTGTGATCTTCAGCGCCAACAGCATCCCTCCAGAACCGAGCATCCTCTTGAGCCCATTTCATTGATTTGTCCCAGGTAGAACCCAAATCATTGCCAGAGATTCCCTTGGAGAGCATGTATATCCTCTTGACTCCAATGGGAGACAGGGACATCTCTGGCAGTGCTGCAAGCTCATATGACGCTTGGGAGATGAAATGCAAAGTGATGTGGACGTGTTTGAGGAACGACAGGAGCCAGTAACTGAAGGGAATAACATGCAACACACAGATGAGTATCAAATGGCACATTCAATACCAGTTGAAGACGTATGTTGTGAACGACGTTCGTGCCTTTGTAGAGGCCTAAAATGACCAGAGCAGACTCAAGGTACGGCGTTATGGTGTCCACAGAAAGAACAACCGAGTTTTCAGGGTAGACATTGCATGGGAGGGCCGAAGCACTCTGGCTTGGACACTGTAGAATGTTTTAGATCCTCAGCGCCAGAAGGTGAAAGCGGTGGCAGAGGGATGTTCAGGTCTCAATTGACACTGTGGAAGCGGGGAGCTCAGCAGTGCTCGATAGAAATAAAACATATCCTTACCCAGCTTCCCGGAACAAATAAGCGACTTCTAACCCAGTTTTCCTCTCCCGCATTGTCCCATCCAAGTTCCATCGCTCTTAGCTTCACGTCCCACTGAACCCTCCGATATAGACCCAGCTTCCTCCCTGAATGCTTTGTTCGACACCTGAACCACGGGATAAAGAGCACAGAAGCTCCATTGGCGTATCAACGAGAGCGATACACGCACACGTCCATTGTTTTGCGTGTGAATAGGTAGATTGTGGGTTTTTCAGCGGTGAGTAAAACTCTGGGTCCGGGGTTCTGTGAGGAAAAGCCTCCCATACCGTTAAGGGGACCCGTAGCTGTTAAACACACTGGGGCTATCGCATTTCCAAAAGCAGATAGAGTAGCAGTGGCCGCTGAACTGTTGAGGGGATTTGTATGCAGGCCTGAAGGAGCGAAGGGTGATGAAAAGGCAGATGTGGTTGGGAGTGGGAGAGATGGAGTGAGACGATGAATGCTTCGAAAGATCTGGCGACGCGGAGACGACATGTCCATCATAATGATAGGTCAAGGAACCTGTCACACTGTCGTAGACTGGGGGGTTGAATGACCAGAGATGTTTTTCGAAGCTCTCAAATGACTCCCGGAGGGTAATAATGGGAGTCATGGGACTAACGGTGCACTGTATCTTGAGAGGCTCAGTTCCGCAGGCTTCTCTGTATTGAAAGCTGATGGTTATTTGTGTGCCTGAGACAAAAGCACGGTAATTAGTACATTCGAGATGCAGAGGAGAGGGTACATGGACCTCGTTCGACAACAAAAAAGTGTGAGATGGTCTCCCTGATGATATCCCAAAATTCGGAGGTTATGTCCGCTCTTTCATCAAGGGATATATCAAGTTCGTCAGTCTGGAGAACCAGATTCTCGGGTGATACCAAAGGGAAATGGTGAAGAGCGCATTTCCTTCAAGCTTCCTATGATTCATCCGAGGAGTCAGTCTCGGCGTTCAAAAGAGCGGTATAGATTTCTTGCCAGGTAGCGCGCTGGACGTCGTACTATGACCCGTTTAGTGGTATATTGTCGTCACACAACAAAACGACTGATCGTCATGCTTGTCCAACGCGATTTCGGGCATGTCGCTGGATGAATTGTGCAGCCTCTGGGAATGTCCAGCAGCACCTCGAGCACTTTAGAGCTCAACAAGGTACTCCTGAGGAGGTTTCCGGTAGAAAGAATGGCGTAGATGGTGGGAGTATCAAGATAGGTCATGAATGATTGACTCGCAACGAATACAGACTCTTCGGCAAACGCCGTAGCACTCCAGTGTAGTGGTCTGTGCGTGCGAACGAGTGACATCAGCAAGTTGAGTCAACAACTCTAGCTCAGTCTGTCCATCGTTAATTTCGCAATTGTTGGATTTCATGTGAGTAGTCGTTTTCTCTGCCTTTCAGAATGACCAATTTTTTATTTAGAAATAAGATGTCTACCCTCCTGAATTCGTGTCAAAAATGTGGACAGCGAATCATCGAAGACATTGAACCAAGCCCTCTCCCTCCACCACTTGAAAATCTTCTGAACACCAACGACCCGCCATCTTCAGCCGGCATACCAGATTTCGACATTCATACCCTCATTGAAAATCAGTCTCGCGAGTGCAAACGTGCTTTGGCCTCTTTGAAATCTGAGGTGGCGAATCTTCACGCTAAAGTGGACGTATTATGGGAGAGATATGCTGCTACAAAGAGACGTCTGGATCAGTGCAACGCGATCCGAGAACCCATTCGCCGCATCCCAAACGACATTCTGCTCCACATATTCAGGCTTTGTGTGGACGACGATATCGAAGAAATCGTCTTTAAAGACGATACCAGTCTTTCCTTGTGCAGTGACAGGGAACTTGGAACCCTCGACACCACGAGAGCCCCCTGGGTTTTCTCCTTCGTATGTCGTCGATGGAGGGACCTGGCACTGTCACTCCCGTCATTGTGGACCTCTATAGTCGTCGATTTGGACGGGGCCTACCACTCTATGAACGATAATGCGACAGCAGTAGTCAAATCACTCGAACTTCAGCTGGCTCGCTGCGGGACGCAATCGCTTTCGATCACGTTCAATCACGGAACCAAACACCATCGTCGTAGCGAGGAGGTAGTCGAGGTACTTCTCTCAAAGGCCGCCCAGTGGGCAAAAGCACAAATACACATACTCCCATCGCCCGAGCTGGGGAGCCATCAATTCGAGCGTTACGAAGGGATGTTCCAGCAACTCACCGAGCTACAGTTCCACTTTCACAAGCTTGCCCCACCTCATCAATACGAGTCCATCACAAAGCTTTTCAAGGATGCGCTGAACCTCAACAAGCTCTTCTTCCGAGGTAGCGGCAGAATATGTTCACGTTCGAGCACTCTCCAGCATCTACACTTCTCATGCGACCATCTCATTCATTTCGAGTGCCAACAATCTCTCCAGATGGGAGGGGGGCTGCAACGACCTCTCACACCGCTGGACTCTCGAGAAATTTCGCCGATCGGACAAACTACAGGTTGTGCGAATGGCATGTAGTTCTACCTCAACGCCATTCGGTGGTCAATGGCCCAATGAGCCCGTTTTACTCCCCTCCATTCATACATTCGACTTGCGTTTGACGGGTGTTCACCATACCCCCCCACTTCTTGCCCAGGTTACCTTCCCATCACTCAAACAATTAAACTTGCGTTGCGTTTCCGACCGGTATGTTGACTGCGCCATTCGCTTTCTGGAGCGCTCGGGATGTGAACTCGAGAAGTTTGGGCTCTTGGAGCTATCAAATAAATGGACGGCAGAGCATATGACTCGGCTCCTGCGTGCTGCAGGCCCTCTCGTTCACACGTTGTCCTTAGGATTCAAAAGGAGGCAGGGGCACAGCCATGGTAGGCTGATGGGTACGCCTTGGGATTTGCCAGGCTCAGATACGACTTTGCTGCTGCCTGGACTTCGCCGTCTCACGCTGTGCGAGGTGGACATCGAGTGGGCGTACAAGGTCATTTCAGCCCGGAGGACGAGAAAAATCAGTTCAGGAGATCTGAGGGACATGCGTATCGAGAGTTTGGTTGTGCAAGCGGAGGGTGGTATCTGCAGCGTTCCGGCGGCGGGTTACAGACAGGTCCTTAGATACTGCTCCTTGAGAGGTATAGCGTTCAAGGTCCAGGCCTGACACGGCCACGAGCTCATTATCACAGACGAAATTTTAGTTTGCATTTTCTTCGACATTCTCTACTCCATAGTCTCGCCCCAAACGTTCGAAGATCCACGGACGGTAAAGTATGGTGTTGAAGATTCCAGCTGATAATAATAGCTACGCCCAGGCACCTTGACGAGTATCGACAAGGATTTCTCGTCTGCGCCTGTCTGCGGTTGGCTGGAAACGGTGAGAAGGTTGGTTGATGGGGATGGGAACTTGGATGAGGGCATTCTGTCGTTACTTGTAGACAGGTCGAAGGTGTCTTGAGTGTGAACTCTTGAAGCAGAGCAGAAGGTTTATATGGTTGATGACCGAGGTAGCAGCTAGACGATGATCATAGTGCAGTGAAAATTGCTGACAATGAACAGCAAGGCTTTGTGACACTTTGTCATCCCTGTTTTGATCCTTACCGCCATGACGACCACGCTGACGATTCTTTCCGACAAACTTCTCATCCCTTTGATATAATACCATAGGAACATTGGGATAGGGTTATTGGAAGGAAATAGATGATTCTTCAAAATTGGAGGATTACACACGAGGGCACCTGGTGCGTACTTTGTATATATTTTTTGAGCTGCCGTTAATACCTCGTCCATAACACGGTCCAGTCGCTCAAGCAGGTCATTCTTTCACATTGACAATGCAATGCCTAGATAGACGACACCCGATATCGCCGCTCTCAACTGTGCCCAGAATAAACAATCAATCCACCCTTCCACGGACCATAGTTCAAGACTTCAGTTCCCGCACATACACCATGATGCATCACCGCCTTAGCTCGCTATCTTGAGGCCGTACAGACGGCAGCGACGAAAAACTCCACACTAGCCGGACTGTGTCGTTATCATACGACCCACCTCTGCCCGATCGTGAGGGGGAACGAAGTCTACGTACGCCAACCGGCTTGTCCACATCGGGTCGTCTCCGAGACAGCAAACATGTGTTGTCAGCACGTAGAGAAACATATATAAAGACGGTCTCAGACGGTCCAAAAGCTCATATCATCCTCGCATCTCAAACCATCACCACCACCATCATGTCTCGCGTCATCCTCGTCACTGGGTCCAACACCGGTATGGGCTACGACCTCGTCAAAGTCCTGGCCTCAAAGCCAGAAAAACACGTTGTTTACCTCGCTGCTCGTAAGGAACAGGCTGGAAAAGAAGCCTTGTGAGTCGACTCGCGCACGTGTTATCTCGAAAATCGATTGACCCTCGCCGTTATCTCGCACAGAGCCAAACTCCAATCAGAAGACAACCTCACCAACATCAAATTCGTCCAACTCGACGTATCAGACCCAGCCTCCATCCAACACGCCAAGTCTCAAATCGAAAACGACGAAAACGGAATCCTAGACGTTCTCGTTCACAACGCTGGAATTGCATCGATGACCGAGAACCAAAATGCCACGACCGTCGATGTATCCACCATTCGCACTACGATGGAGACTAACCTGTACGGTGTTATCAACACCACACAGGCGTTCCTTCCTCTACTTCGCAAGGCCGCTTCGCAGGAAGGCAGACCCAAGCCTGTCGTCTTGCTCAACTCGACCGATATGGCATCGAACGCGTTTCAAGCTCGACAAGATGCGTTCCTCCATTGTACGGCGTACAACACGTCGAAGGCTGCGGCGAACTCGTATACGATCGCCTTGTCGCATGAACTGAGAAAGGAGGGGATTTTGGTGAATGTGGTCACGCCTGGGTTCACGTCGACGAAGTTGAACGGGTTTGGAGAGGGCGGTAGTACAACGAAGGATTCTGCAGAGTTTTTGGCAAAGTGGTCGTTGTTGGAAGGAGAGTTGGAAGGGAAGACCGGGGCGTTCTGGTCAAAGGGTGGAGAATTCCCTTGGTGAGAAAGGTCTTCTGTGGAATGACGATGTTGCTGTATGATAGCAATATGCATTTATGGGGTTCTTACTAGCCACACTGCGAATACATGGCTGTAGTGTGCTGATTCTAGCTGGAAGCTTGATCGATAATCCGCAAAGCGATGGATTACCACAAGACTTGTTTCTGCCAGCTTTCAGAAGCCCATCTTAGTCAATGAAGGCAATCCGAATGGCCCAAACGCCAGACTCCGGTTCGCTCGCTAAAATGTGGTGAGCAGACTTTTGTTTTTGTAACGAATACTTCTTCCCTTCTTCCGGATCTTATCGCCCGTTTGTCTCAGTGAGCTACTGATCATTACTCACAATCATCACCTAGGTATGATATATCGTCATCTTGTTACCAGGTACATCTCTCGAATCATTGTGTATACATGTGGGTCCCACATCGCGGTAACGTTACCGCCGTTCGTGGGCGTATTCGTGCACTCCTCCGACTTCCCGGTGACTACTGATCTTACCCCTCCCCGTACCGAATCAATAAATAACACCCAATGCACTGAAGAGCATCGTACTCAATACGAAGGCGATGTGCCAGGCTGTGGTGACTGGAGAGCCGATAGTGGCGCCATTGTCCACTACAGGCGTCATTACATCAGTGGCCACAAAGTCGTGCGCTGTATTGATGTAGGTCGTTGCAACCGGTGTTGGTCCCAATGGAAGCTCCCAAACACACCCGTACTTTCCGTCCCCTACAAGGGAGCAACTCCGGTAGACCGCCTGTGATCTTGTTTCAGTCGTAGTCACAACAGGTGTGCCTTCTGTTCCCGTAGATGTCACGAATCCCGAGACTATCTCAGGAAAGTCTCTTGAATACCAGAATCCATCTGATGATTGAACAATAGTGGCTACATAGGGTTGATCTGGTTAGTGGCCACCGGCAGGGCGTTATAGTTTGGGCAATTTTTGTATCACCTGTGAGTGTGCGAGTAGTACCGAGGGGAACAACACTAAGTTCCTGATCCAATTCCTGGCTGTTGTGTATTTCTTCGACGTATGTGGTCTCGGCGCTACCGTCAGATTCAGTCCTCACGCCCACTTCACGGTAAGAAACAAGGTCTGAGTGGGCTGGAAATTCATCGATTCTCTTTACTCCGGTTGGACTGACATCTTTGAAGGTTACTGTAGCGGCTTGAGCTGTGACAGTATATTGGATCTAGCGGGAAGTTGTATTCAAGGTTCGAGAGATAATCTTACCGGACCACTTCAAGACAACGGACAAGAGCGGGAGTAACATTCGGGTGCCAACGTACATGGTCCGTGTTATCTTCTGGGCCCTGATATGTAGTGGACATTTATGGAGTCTTTCTGTCCATATAGTAAACGATCAAGCACGCAATGCGGGGCCAACGCAAATATTCGAATGCGGCTCCACGCTCTGCGAGCTGTACACATCTCTTGGCAGATCTTTACCTGTCACGGACAGTCCGAACTGTATAAAATAATGGGTCTTTCACAGTATAGGTTATACAATTTTCGGAACACTCCTCGCAAGCCAAGCATAATGATGATGCTTTGAGCTGAATTATAAGGCACTATTGGACACGTCCTGCGCAAATGACGACGATGGCTGTCGTTTGTCGGGATTGTCGGAAGGAGACCCGCGGCGAGAATCCACGAATCTGTTAAATGCCAGGGCGACCACCGTCCCATATTATCCTGAACGGAGCTCTTGAGGAATAAGGATATAGGAAGCAATTGAGAACAACTCACCAACATGTCCATTACAGCGATGAAAGGCCTCCCAACGGCAGAAATTGTGCTACGGACGGTGTAGTACTAAGAGTTACATCAGGTTTTTGGCAGGTACATGGGGGGTTCCGGAGTGAGTGAATACCACGAACGACGGACTCATGTCTTGCTCAGCTTCGGTCTTTTCTCTTCAAGTTATCTACTTTTGGTGCCTCGAAAATGGCAAGAGTGTTGATCGATGAGGTTGTCCAAGTGTTAATCTCGTAGAGCTGTTGTGGTCGTTGCAGACAACGAACATTATTGATTTGGCAGCGTCCGTGGCGGCGTATGACCCACTTGCGTGTGTACTATACTATCTTGAAAGCTCGTCATGCTTTCATCCGGCTAGCGAATATATTCTCAATGATTCCGATCGCTGACAACTCGAAGCGCGAAGAGACTCGAAACGGGTCCCTTAATGTGCCGGTGAGTATTACTCCTCTAAATATCTCAGACTTACTTTCGCCCTCGAGAACGAATAGCCAGGCGGTAACCCCTGCTCAACGTAACGACCTTAATCAGTGACCGAGAACGAGGCAGCCGCACAGACTTCCTGAATCGGTGAAATCATCCAGAAGTCAGATATGGTCAACATCCGTCATCACATAGTACATCTCTCGGGTCATTGTGTATACATGTGGGTCCTAGATCGCGGTAAAGGTACCAACTATGTCAGTCGTCATCACATCCGTGCACTCCTTCGACTTCTCAATTCTCTCGTCAAATCATAAGAAATCCTCACCACTACTCCTACCCCTCGCCGTACCCATCAATAGATAACGCCCAATGCTCCAATAAGCATCGTACTCAATACGAAGACGATCTGCCATGCCGTCGCGACCGGAGATCCGACAGTGACACCATTATCCGGTACAGGGGCCACTACATCGGTGACTACGAAGTCGAACGCGGTGTTGGTGTAGGTCGTTGTCACCTGCGATGGTCCCAACGGCAATTCCCATACACAACCGTACTTCCCATCTTCTGCAAGAGAGCAAGTTCGGTAGTTCACCTGTGTCGTAGTTATCGTTGTACCATCCGTGATTGTCTGAGGAACATCTTGTGAGAACCAATGTCCATTCGATGATTGAACGATGGTGGCTGATGTGGATCCAGTGAGTCAACATCGTTGGGCACTGTAGTTGGACGATTTTTGTGCTCACCTGTGAGTGCGCGAGTAGTATCAAGGGAGACAACCTGTACGGTAGTCCCACTGACCCGCAACTCTTGGCTGTTGTGAATCTCTTCGACATACGTGGTTTCAGCGCTGCCGTCAGATCCAGTCTTCACGCCCGCCTCATGATAAGAGACAAGGTCGGAGAAGGGTGGATCTCGGTCGACCGTCGTGGCTTCGGTTGGGCTGACATCCTTGAAGGTTACTGTGGCGGCTTGGGCTGTGGTGTGTCAGCCTTGGTGGTGGCGTTTGAGGTTCGAGGTATGATCTTACCGGACCACGTCAGGGTAGCTGACAGGAGCAGGAATAACATTTGAGTGTCGATGTACATGGTTTGTGCTAATCTCCAGATCCTGGTGGCGGACACTTTTGTAGTCGTCTGTTCATATAGACGGTCAAGCATGCCATTCGGGGTCAATGCATAGAAGCATGTGGAGACTGAAGAGCGTACCCACGTCCTCCGAAAGGGGCACATGTTTGGTGGGTCCTTGCATGGACCATCCGCAGTCCCCTGTATAGAATAAGTCCTTCCTGTATCTTTCCCACGATACAGGACATACGAGTTTCGGGACGCTCATCCGAAAGCCAGGATAGTCGAAGTGATTTCTGAGGCACAGATTGAAAACGAATGAATGCCTTATACAACTCGTTTGAATGTCAGAACGTCATGGACAGAGCAATAGGCGAGTGATTGACGCACAATAGAATGTACCAAGAAAGACAAGAGATCAAACAGATATCAAAACACCCACTCCTCCATCTTTTTTCACGAAATACCATTCATCCAGCCCTTCTCACACTCGACTGGATCGTCGTCGTCACCGAAATCGTCATAGCTAGACTCCGACTCGTCGACAGCTCCTTCAAATCCCAGCATTATTTTTCGCAATTATGGACTTCAACCTTGCAAGCCCTTCCTCCGCTTTGTCGGCAGCCGCCTGCCTGGGTAGTAGGGATAGACTCTTTAACTATGCTTTGAACAAGAATAACTCTTTCATCTCGTGAAGCCATTCCGAAATCCTCTAAGCTCAGCATGTATAATGCTTCAAGGTTTCCGTTGCATCAAATTCTAGGGTTGGTCGCCCAACGCCAGACGATGATGCGTGCAATATGTGATTGCTATGAACGAAGGAACAGCAGGTCCCTACTCGAGCATTTCTCCCATATTGTACAGCGGTCTTCAGTTGTTATGGTCGACTCCTAAATGTTGGGCTTGACGTTTAGGAGGGTGTCGGTGGCGGAGCCATCTAAACTTTGAGGACGTGGGCCTGGTGGACGTTATGGACAGGGAGCAGATTTCGATTTGTCAGCATCCGCGGCATTGACAACGACTTTCACCAAGTCTCTCTGCAGCTGTTGAAGTCTCTCAACCCACCTCCGAACATCGTCGTTTCCCCACTCAACTGCCAGCCAAGAACTCCCTGAAGATTTGGTTGATTATCGCTTGGACGTGCGGGGGCCCCTGTACTCCTCAATCGCCTGCAAAGGCCGCGACTGTTATCTAGCGAAATCTGAGTATTCAGGGAGCTGTTCAATGGGAAGCTCTCAGGTGTGTCCTTTAAACATGCCTCATGCCTGACTATTCATTGACATTGATTCGAAATAGAAACGCACAAGCCCAATCCGATCCGAATCCGATCCGTCAGGAACCCTAACGTCGCACATCTGAACCTCAGGAAACTGGCACAAATGTCCTGAAACCATATATCCGTCTACCCCAAAAATTCGACCGTCTTAACCCTCGTGGAATCGTCTTCAAGGTCTCATCAATCATTGGCCATGTAGCATGCGATGGCGCACCAATCTCTGGTCCCCATATCCTCCGCTTTTGATGGCCTGAAGGAGGAATACGTCGGTAACACAGAACGAGTGCGTGCCAACTTTCCTCGAGTATCTTTCGGCTTATAAGTCTTCCAGGATGACACGTTGACTCTGCGAAGAGGTTATTCCAGCTTCTTCGAACTCAGATTGCCTATACACGTTCATAAGGCCCTCATAATCGCGTGTTTCTTCGGGTTACCAATATCGACCAGACCGGAATTCAAAAGACAAGTCCTCAATGTCCCGTTCTCCTTCATCTACCAGCCAAGCTCACTTGCCGGCAAGCGGGTCGTTCCTCCGACCGGAATCAGCTACTCCTTCAACCGCGCTCAACTCAACCACCGAATGCCCGCCCAGACTCCACGCTTCTCAACGACGGGCACTAAACACTTCTCTTGGAAATCAATGAACAAATGAAATGGTATACACGTCGAGACTCCTACTTTGCAACGAGGTGATGTTGACCTGGCTAAGCCCTTTTTATACGGCGGGCGCTCAGTTCCCTGTGCAGTCTATGGACTTGTTCCTGCCGTCCACTGCCCTCGGAAGCGGCTTTGCGGACACAAAAGAAGGACTGTGTGTCATAGGTCCGATTTCCTCATCGATAGGATGACCGTTTTGATGTGTATGGCTTCATCCGTCACTCAAGCTGAGAATGCCCTTCATTCCTGTTACCTCGTCGATATGGGTTTAGCTCGTTGTATCACGGTGGCGGGGCTGAGTATGGCAGGTTTATATGAAGTTTTGCCTGTTGATGAATTTAAATCTCGATCTAGGGTTTTGTGGTGGACTGTTTTAATGTGAATTACATATATTATCTATGGCTGGGTGCGGTATATCAAGTTAATTTAGAAAACCTGTGTCTCGCAGGTACCATCAACGCCAGATAGACTGAGCACGACACAATGTCTCTTAGGGATACTGACGAAACGAGTAATTTCGTATATGGGTGAGTCATTGAGGCGAGTTGTCCTGGCATTTGATAGAATAGAAACGAGATAAGTAGGCGTGATATTAATGTCGTCACCAATATTTGAGACACACATACACCCACAACAGCACTTAACTCGGTTCCGATGTCGACGATTTTCCTTCCTCACGGTTTGAGCCGCACGGACCATCGACTCTGTGCGCTCTAGCCCGCTCGAAGGAGATCATACCCAATAGCCGACCGCTTCACTAAATTGGCATTCATTCCCAGTACCTCGAGCCATACTTCTGACGACCGTCAAGCGTGCGTAAAAGGAGGACAGGCCGTCAACGACTGAATTGCTCGAGCCCGTAACGCCATGTGTGGAGGGAGGGTAGATTGTACGTTGAACGGTGAGCACTGATTGATGATCGGTCGGTGTTACCGAGGAGCAAGGCGATTGAGCGAGTAATATAGAAAAAACAAACTTGGACTGGACTAGTAGGCACCAGCTGGTGACAATTGAGAGAGCTCTAATGGAGTAGGTCCAAAACGGGACCAAGCGCAGGTTTATTTTGGATTTATGAACCGTGAACACTACAACAACAACTGAGATAGTCACAACATACAGCATCAAATGGAAAGGGGAGGTGAATAAGTGTACGTGAATCGTAAACCCTTAGCTCCATCTTGGAAAATCCATCGTGATAATGAAGGAGGGAAAATTGGGAGAGAGAAGATTTCGATAGAAAGGTTTACATCGAGGGGAGAACCAAAAGACGATATTCCAAAGACGGCAAAACATTCATTTCCTGATACAGTGTGCAGAGCACCATTGCACGCGGTACCACTTCAGAAGTCGTGAAGATAGTCGCCGAAGTAATTCTTGAGCTGGTCTATGGCGACGCTGCCGATAGGGTAGCCTAACATCCCAGCCACCTTTCCAACAACCTCGCCACCCTTAACGAAGAGTGACTCGACAAAGCGGTGCTATAGGTCGACGAGAATATGAGCAATTGGACTCGTGTACATCAAACAAGACAGTCACATACTTGATACATCTTGCGGCCTTTGTCGTGGAACGCGACCCAGCGGTTGTCACCGTTCTTGTTCTTTTGACCGTACTGGTATTTGTCGCTCATGGTGACTTCGTAATAGCCCTCCGCATTCTTCTGGCCGAGGTGCTCTGCGTTGAACCACTCGGTTTGGCAGAAGAAGGGGACTTCCACGTTGCCTACAACTCGAATCAGCACTCTGCTGGCTTGATTAGGGAGAGGGCACACCTTGACTCTTGTTCCTAGCGACAAGAGTATAGTAGTCGCCAGAGCGTTTGCTCAAGGACTGCTGCCACTCGATGTGAAGACGCTGCTTGGTATCGTCGGCAGCGGAGGGAACGAGGAGAACGTCGCCTTTGTTAACGATGGGCATGATGTTAGTTTCGAGGAGAGGGTGAGTTGATGAAGAGACTGAAGAGACTTGTGAGCTCTGGAGAAGGACTGGCGACGTGAGTGAGGCTTTTATACCCTCTCGGACCTTAGAAACTCTGTCACGCTGTCTCCGTTACCTTTGTGGTTGTACAACATATATCAGAATATTTTCGAAATACACACAATGAATTCCTGACATCGGGTCGGAATACAGGAGTCGAGTCTCAGCTCGAGCTACGTTGGCGCCACCGTCGATCTAGGTTCAATTAATTTCTGTGCACATTCGTGGGAACTGGTGCACTATTAGCATTCGGAGAGATAAAAAACCCGCAGAAAACAGAGACAAACATCGAGGGTCTAGACTTGCCTCAACCGAGGCGTTTGTGGCGTCTACTTGTTGCTTCTAGAAATTCTAGTAGTAGAAAGCTCCAGGACGCGAACCTTTCCAAGTCAGCCATGAGGGCCGCAAGTCGGACTTCTCCTCACCACCAATGCATAGAATCGTGTGATGTACTATCCGGTTAGGCAAATAGTTGTGACACACTCTCCTGCGGTGCTCTGCCTACTCACAACGAGGTCCTGAGAAGCAATCGTGATGGACGAGAATAATCGCCATAAACTACCTACTTTGTGAAGTAGAGGGCTCACCAGTCGTCTGAGCAATGTGATAGTATACTGGTGGATGGGAGTTGCCCTTCATGAATGCATTGATAGAATTTGGAGTGGACCCTAGATTTCACTGTTCACCGCACGCAACCGCTCCTCAGGCCGGGATCGAATCATATTCGAGAACACGTATTGAGTTCTGTCGTGTCTTGTACGTTGCTCGGTCTTGAGACCGACGTGGGTACATTGGAGATGAATACAACAGGATGAACGTTGTACATACACCACTCATTGGTGGCCGTAGTGAATTGTGATACGTGCAGAGGAGGACACCAAATGACCCATATACGATAATGTCTTTCAGTATCTTGGAAGTTAGTCGGCGTCCACTGGGAACAGCGACCTATAGCTTACTTTGACGATCCCAAATACCTTTGCCCCGGAAATTGCGAACTGGCAGAATACTGAGCTGTATGTTGCTATCTGGCTTCTCAGTCTCTTTATTCCGAATTTCAGTCCAGTGCCACTGAACATCTCGTCGACTCAGAATGGTACCCGCCATAAAATCTAGATTGGCGTGCTGATGGCTAATGACTCTTCAGTTTCCATTCTGGCAAATGATGATGGGAATACGAACGCTCGCCGTTGAAATTACGCCTCTCCTTTTCGAGAGTTCATGTCTGAGGCCGAGCTCTGCGTGAGGCTAGGATACTCGTATACAAAGTACAAAGCCTGAAAGTGCAAGGCCTAGCTCCACAGGAACTCAGTCAAGGGAATGGAACCTAAACTGGGTTTGAAAAGTGTATTCGGCACAGGTCGAGTCAAATACGGCGCTTTGAAGTAACGCTTACATGTGACGTAAGTAGGCTCAAGCATCCATCGCAACGGCTTTGAAACTCCGCTGCTAGAAACGTCTTGCCTGAGGACCTGGGTTTGACGGGGTGAGTTGCGGCGAGCACGACAGTATCACAAGGGTACGCAACATACCAGTATGCCAGACACAGTCATGATTCTGAGACGGTATCTGGCATCCCGAGAGCGAGGCGAATTGGGAGAGCAGTACCCGCAGACAAGGCTGAACAATGGCCATATCGGGAGCGCGGACTGGTGATTCTATATTTAGGCACTTGACTGATCAATTAGATCGATTAGATTCAAGCCCGACAAGCAATCTTGCTTACCATTGGTGCATGCTTAGAAGGGCAGACGATTATTGTCACTGGAGCAGAAGCAGAAAAACCGCACGGAGTATATTGTTGTAGACATAGCCTGAGATAGGCATGGTGCCAATGTCGTCATCAATATTTAGGAATCACAAGCACCCACAACTCGCTTTTGATAACGCCCATTGCTCGTTGTCTCCATGTTACACCCCGCAAAACGGGGAGCTCTATCTCCATGCGCTCGAATCTATCGTATCGCAAAACCAACCGACTTCACCTAAATGGCAATCAGAGCCGTGCTTTCGTGAAGCGTGCGAAACGGAGACACAGCCCGACGACGTCAGGACTACTTGAAATTGAGCTCACAATATGCCCGATGGGGAGGAGAGATAAAGTACTTGGCTTCAATATTCACGATGGTAGCTGACATCGTCTTGAAGTTTCTGGTATTGTTGAGGGACGAGAGGACCTAGGCGAAGGGAAGCCCAGGTCATCTACATGAGGTTGAGGCGCCCTGTCATGTGAGTATAGGGCATTAGTACTGAACACTTGACTCCCAAGATCATACTCGGTATGAAAAATCGAATTGGCAGCTACCCGCCGGAGACGAATGAGAGATGGGACCACGGGCTCGATTATGATGGATCCAAAACGGGATCAAGCGCAGGTTTTTTTGTTTCTGAGTCCGTAAACACTACAAACATAACCGAGATAGTCACAACATACAGCATCAGATGGAAAGAGGAGGTGAATAAGTGTACGTGAATCGTAAACCCTTAGCTCCATCTTGGCAAAACCATCGTGATAATGAAGGAGGGAAAATTGGGAGAGAGAAGATTTCGATAAAGGTTTACATCGAGGAGAGAACCAAAAGACGATATTCCAAAGACGGCAAAACATTCATTTCCTAATACAGTGTGCAGAGCACCATTGCACGCGGTACCACTTCAGAAGTCGTGGAGGTAGTCGCCGAAGTAATTCTTGAGCTGGTCTATGGCGACGCTGCCGATAGGGTAGCCTAACATCCCAGCCACCTTTCCAACAACCTCGCCACCCTTAACGAAGAGTGACTCGACAAAGCGGTGCTATAGGTCGACGAGAATATGAGCAATTGGACTCGTGTACATCAAACAAGACAGTCACATACTTGATACATCTTGCGGCCTTTGTCGTGGAACGCGACCCAGCGGTTGTCACCGTTCTTGTTCTTTTGACCGTACTGGTATTTGTCGCTCATGGTGACTTCGTAATAGCCCTCCGCATTCTTCTGGCCGAGGTGCTCTGCGTTGAACCACTCGGTTTGGCAGAAGAAGGGGACTTCCACGTTGCCTACAACTCGAATCAGCACTCTGCTGGCTTGATTAGGGAGAGGGCACACCTTGACTCTTGTTCCTAGCGACAAGAGTATAGTAGTCGCCAGAGCGTTTGCTCAAGGACTGCTGCCACTCGATGTGAAGACGCTGCTTGGTATCGTCGGCAGCGGAGGGAACGAGGAGAACGTCGCCTTTGTTGACAATGGGCATGATGTTAGTTTCGAGAAGTTGAGAGGGTTAAGAAGACTGAAATCGACTGAAGAAGCTTGTGAGAACTGGAGAGAAGAAGGCGACGTGAACAAGCCTTTTATACGTTCTTGGAACACAGAAGCTCTGTCACGTACCGTTACTGTAGTTTCACAAGGTATGCTACTAGATTAATCATTTTTGAGATAAATGCGATGAACGCCTGAGTACAGGCCTCGCTTGAGTCTGAGCTCAAGCTGTTAGCGGACCTGTCAATCTGGCTCGAATTAATTCCGCGCGCCTTTGAAGGTGCCTGGGGAAACCTGAAGGTACTGGTGAGCCATCGGCAGTCGGAGAGATCGAAAGCCCGAAGAAAACACAGATAAACATCGATGTTCAGCGAGGCGTTCACGGCATCTACTTAGTCGTTTCTCTCGAAGGCCCCACGGCGGGGAGTTGCCCGAAATGAGTCCTGGAGGTCACAAAGACTTCCCTTAGAGGACTTACCAGTCGACTGAACACTGCGATATGGCAGACAGGAGCTACCGCCGCATCGATAGATTTTGGACCCCAGATCCTTCCGTATGCCAGTGACGCAAGCAACCGTTCCTCGGGCTGCAATCGAAACATATCTGAGAAACCATCCGTAGGTTCTGACATGTCTTGTACGTCCCTACTCCAGTTCGACGCGGGTACATGAGAAACGAATCCGACAGGAAGAACGTTGGGCAAATACTACTTACCGATGTAGTCGATACATGCAGACAATACGATTGAACTTTCGTCAACTTCAATCGAGGACATTGTATGTCTCACGCCTCTCGATCTTTCTGTGGTCAGTGTCCACCGAGGACATTCGATCCATCGTGAGCTTCACAACCTTTGTTACGACCTAGAGGCCACAGCGCTCACTATTAGTGCCCTCGCCCTGGAAGTCATGAACTCGCGGACTAACGAAGCTGTAGGTTACTATATGCCTTTTCGGGTTCTCCATTCCAGCCAAGCGAGCACCACTTGACATATCATGGACTCGGCAGAACACCCTCTCTGCAACGATTGACATGCATTCGCTGGAGGACAATATCGATTCAGTACTTAGTTTCCATTCGGAATGATGACGAACATACAACCACTCACCACCGAGAATACATCTTTCCACTTTCAAGGACTCGGATCATGAGTTCCTCGTGAGGCTTCGATGCTCGATCATATGGGAAGGTCTGAGCCTTGAGGCCATGCTCAACATGAGTTCAACCGAGGGAATTGAATCTGGACTGCATTTGCGTTAGATATCGCTCGAACGCAGCGCTTGATAGTGACACTCACATACATGAGTCAAGGAGTCCATCACAGCAGCTTTGAGACACCGTTGTCAGGAATGTCTTCTTTGAGGATTTGGGGTTGACGGGGGCCAGCACTAAGCACTAAGCGTTAGAAGCTGCGGTGAGCACGACAGGGTGCATGACATACCCGTACGCGAGCCAATATAATGATCGTTCGCGGTATCTACTATCCCGTGAGCGACTCGACCCTCTGAATCCATGGCACCTGTTATGGTCGAGCGGAGGGTTAGGGATCCAGGTCCACGTCGGGCTCGAGGTAAGAACTACTAGTAGGCGCCATGATACTAGCATTAAGCAATCCATCATCAGCGTCTACAGCATTCGTGCTACTCTTGATAATTCTATCTCGATAGTCTATTGCGTGGTGGCTCGGGGTTGACAGAATGGACTGGGCCTGCTTGGAAGTATCAGAATGGTGCATGATAAGTCGAGGTAGAGGAAGATTGAGTAGCTTTAGTCTTTGGTCCTTGAATCTGTGAAGAACAATAGTTAGATATAATCCCAAAAAACTATGCTGCCGCATCATTATCAGGGCTCAGATTCTCAACAAGTCGGGATTTCGGTAGGGAAGGCTCTGAATGATAATGCAATTTGAATGCCGTGTTGTGTACGGATAGTGGGGTGTTGACTTGGGGAATTCGGGCTGGATGGTACAGGTCGTTTTCGAACAGCGTGGGCTGAGTCGCTATCGTTAAGCTCGGTGCGCTGGCTTTGCTGTTGATGAGGGAGTCGAGAGTGGAGTTGTGAAGCCCACAATGATGTTGCAATCAACGAGTAGCGTCGATTTGTCAGCGTCGTCGACGTTGACCACGACTATCATCTGCGTATCCCGAGACCTCTTGAAAACCATTTTCCGGACCTCGAGGCCTCCACCTCGTCATCTACATTCTTCCACTCAACTGACCAAGAAGGCCGCCAAAACCCTGCTCGCCTGTGACTCAAGGCCTAGAATATTCCTCAGGCACGAGTCACTTAGCCAACGACCTGACCCCTCCTCATTCTGCCAGCAAATTGGAAGCTGTTTAGAAGCTTGGAAAAGTTGTATACCCATCCTCTGCACATATCTCATGCTAACTTTTGACCTCATCCGAATCAGAAGCTCAAGAAACTATCCAAAAAGTCCTCAACCCATCCTCGCCCGTTTACCCTCAAACATGTTCGCCAGGCCCTCATGAATCGTTCTCACATCTCATCCATCAATAGTTCATGCTCTGTCACATCATGCTATGGTGTCCGTGTCTCCCATTTTTGGCGAGCCTGTAGACTCTAAAGGAGGAATGTCCTGGCGGTCCACGTACTGAATGAGTGTGTGCTACCAATCCCCTCTCAATCTCTTTTTTGGCTTACGGGGATTCAGGAATGCATATCGATTTCTCGAAGACATTATCTAAAGCACGTTCGGTCTCAGCTCGCCTTCGCCCTCACAACAGTCAACACACGCCGACCTCCTCAAATTCGCGCTTTCTCCGTCACGGACATCTTCAATACATGTTCCTCAATACTGTTCTCCCTTTATCTACTGGTAAATCCCACTTCCCAAGCAAACAGCTCGCTCACTTTATTAGAAACAGCGCTTAGCACTTAAAGTCGCACAATGTTCAGTTGATGGTACCAAATGTCTCTTTCCGAGCCTCGAGCGACAGACGGGATCCTGGGACGTCATACCTGTTGAGGCCCGTGCGCTGTACAGAAAAAGGTAGAATATTCGGTCTTGAACATTCTCTGTGTATAATTGATGCTCTCGGGCCTGCTACCACTCCGTCAGAAGCGGTGTTGTGAAATCAATGGAAAGCCCAAGCCTGTGTGTTGTATAGGTCCATATACCTGTCCAGTGAATGGGAGTTTCTATGCGACGTTTACGCTTTTATGTGTTTCTTCATCAAGAACTTAACTTGTCCTTGTCGCCTGGTACGGAATTTGACGCACGTGGAATCTGGGCTGAGTTCAGCGAGACGTAGGGCCCCTGAATGACTGTATGCGAACAAGCTATCAACAAGCTTCTCGTCCTGCTATTTGTGAAGGATAACATGTATATATTGTCATATGACCGAGAATATCTATGCCTCGAGGGTCCTAACTCAACAAAGGCGGGGCAGAGGGCAGTCTATACCGTGTGTGGGATTTTGATTGACGACTACTTCGAAGTTTCACGGCTGCGACTCGCCTGATCGGAGTCGTTCTTTTACTGACTCCGACGTCCCTGATTGTTATAACATTGCATCTCTTCTACCTCCTTCCACCACCAGGCTGCCATCGTAGGCTTTCTTCGACTTCATCGTCTCTCGGTATACTCCGTTTCAAATTGTCGAAGATTTGACATCTTGTACTCAACTACACAATTCAACAGTTACCCCGAATTGAGATCAAACCATGCCAGGATCATCTTCAAGTCCGAAGTCGCCAACAGAGGCCAAGTCTTCTAGCTCGAGAGGGCAGAATATCGGTGGATTTGGAGAACAGGCCGTGCAGGTTGCAAATTCTGTGAGTGATTTTTGCTTTTTCCAAGGATCTTGGGGGAGGCAGTTTGATTACGTTGAATCAACATGAAGCGAGAACTCGTGTCGCTCATCTTGTAGACGCGTCCTATTCTTTCCGCGATGTGGTCTCATGGCCTGCATCGCAACCAACGACGTACTCCTTGTTATATTATATCATAGGACGCGTCTTTTGCTGTATGCATTTATGTCTTTTTGATTGCGACGAATCTGCCTATCTTCCACAGCTGAACGCGTTATTTCAGGCTCATACACTACCTGTCCTTTCACCACACAGGACGCTTTTGTCTAGTTGTGGCAGTGGTGAATTGACAAGCCGTGAAAAATCTGGTGGTCGACCACCAAGTGTGGCCTTCCCACTTCGTCCTGTCCAAGATTTCCGTCAGAATCCAACAACTCAGAATCCGGATTTGGATTTGAGGAAGCTTTCTCCCCTACCAGGTCCGCGACAGAGCCCGCATAGTTATGCACAGCCGAGGTCGACCTTAAGCTCGGGTCACTATGCTCATCAGTCTCTATCCTCCCGTCATGAGGCTACTGCTCCCGGTTGGTATTACTCGCCACAACATCTATCGTCGCTGTCGATACCGCCGCCACCAGGACCCCATGGCCTACCGTCTTCTCGTCTTCACTCGTGCCCTTCACAGCCGCCACCGGCAACACCACAGACAGCTGAGCTCCCGTGCCCACCGACTGGGATCGCTCCAGTATTGCAGTCGAGTACGGTGGAAAATGTCCTTGGGAATCCCCCTCTTGGTACAAGTAGTGGCCAATTCGTTCGGATGGCACCTGTGTCCGTTCCGAACTCATGGCCAACACCAATGACACCGGCACCCAAGGCAGCTGGTCGTAAGGTTGGTTCTAATTCAGTAGCGAGGCATGAATATGGAGTATTTCCTTCGCCTCACGCGCAAAATCCAAGCCAGAGTCAGCCGCAGGCTCAGGGTGGTGACACGGAACTCGCCTCGCAGTCACGTCCAAATCCACATTCGTATCATTCAAGTTTGTTGCCGGCACCAGCATCATCATCATCAAGCCATGACCGCAGTAATTTATATCCCAGTTTTTCGCATTATGCGCAACTGCGACGTTCACCACTCCTTCGAGCTCAACCTATCTCGCATGGCCCAGAGCCTTCTGTCAATCTCGGCTTGCCCGTCACTTCTCCGTCTGGTGTCCCTCATTCCGCGCAACGCGCAGATTCTCTCCATGATACCTTCTCATATTTATATCCGTCCTCTCTCCAAAGTCGGCTTGAACACATCCTCACTTCAACGTATGCTGATGTGTGTGTGGCCTTTGTAGAAGTTGCGGAGTATCAAAAGGGAGCGACAGAGAACGAGATCTCTATGTTACAGAGCGAGAATACGAACTTAAAGGCTGAGCTAAAGGGGATGCAGGAGACCATCGACCAGTTGCAAAGGCAGATGAGCAAGGTCAGCTATGTCCCTAACAGACCACCTCAGTCTCATTACAACTCATCGAACCATGATCAATGGTACCACTGTCAACGTGTACCCTCACACCTTTCGGCCTTCAACGGTTCGCTCGACAACGGTGCTTTGTCCGGATCCATTTCGGTATTGCCTGCCCAACTATCTACCTCTGCAACTCCCAGACCATCGTACACCCCTCTGAATGCGAGAAAGAGGTCTCGAGGGGATGAAAACCCCAAAGAGGAGACCTCTACGTGCGCACAAGTCTTCCAATGGCCCATAGCTCCTACGCCGAAGATGCCGGAACGCGTATTACGGAGGGGAGAGGCAGAAAATGGGGAGAGTGGTGAAAACCCTAAACCTTCCAAACTCCTCAAGAGAACTAGTGGCGACGATACCGCTTCGTTGCCGAGAACTGCTCCGACCGGTTCTTCCGCCGTGGATTTCCTTCCTTGTTCTGGCAGTGGGTCTGGTGCGAAGGATACCTATTCTGCTACACCACACCATACTGGGTCGGGCACCCCGTCCAAATCAGTGACGACCGCAGCTCCCGCTCACGTCAAGGATAGCGGCATCCGGCATACTCAGAATACTCCTCAGGTCGACATACCTTTGGCGACGCCGTCCTGGGGAGGTGATTCTAGCTCATTGAGCGTTAATGGGCTGAGAGATGCGAAGGAGAATGACGAAGAATTGAAGGTTTTGCTGCACCATTTCTCGTTTCTGTTCGATAACGGGATGATGATGTATACATGTAAGGAGTGCAAGTACGTTCTTTCCGTCTATCTACCTCTTGCTTGCCATTGATCATGTCCCCACCTGCTATAGGACAGCTTCACCACCGAAACACAGCACCTTCCCTATGGATACCGCCACCCTAGAGATGTTAAATCATCTGAGGAAGGAACACCCCGAGTGCCAGTTTCAGGACGTCACCGATACTCATGCATGAGGTTGCTGGCAGCGGTGGGTCAACTCTGGAGAATGTAAGGCTGGGATTGGTGTCGGGAACGCCTCCTGCCAAAAAAGTGTGATTCAATGGTTAACTTTCTTGATTGATCTGGCGGCTGAGCTCCTTTACTATGTTTCTGTAGAATGTCTCCCTTTGCTATCTTGTTGTCCAGTTGGCACGCTATGTTCTAACTCACGTTGTCTTCACATTTGTTCACTAGGCCTATTTTTCTTGTTTCTCCGGGGTTGGCGGCCGTGTTTCAAACTATACTTCGGTCATAATCAGGATACTTATGTAAGTATACGGACTCAGAACACTCGTCGTATCAACATCTTGTTCACTGCTTCCTGCGTGCGTTTGATGTTCGTTTGACTGTACTTACTTTTGTGCTGGCCGGGTCAGCACCACTCCAGAGGTGACGAAGTCGCTCGTTATAATCTTATTGCTCGTGGACTACTGCAAATTGTGATCCAGCTTGAGGCGGCGAGAGACTCTTCATAGGTGGTGTGTCGTTGTCGCGTTCGTGAGTGAACCTATGATGGGGTATTGGGAACGGTAGTGATGGCAAAAGTGCACATTCAACGTTGGGCGCTTGTTTACAAGTCATCCTCTACACCACCACCACCACCACCATTGCCTGTACGACGCGTTGAAAATCACACAACATGGAACCAGAAGACGAGACGGGCTATTTTTTCGGATTTCGCGAACCATATCTGCGTCTTTTTGAAGATCATGAAACCTGGCTATACGAAAGAAATTGGGATCGTTCAGGAGTATGCACCATACCCAAACGGCCTGAGATCAAGGTCACTTTGCGTTCGGACGATCTACAGACGATGTGGGATGATATGGACGCCTATCGGTACTATCACGTATTGCGGTTGTTTCAATCACTGGACGGGTTTTATACGGTATGTCTACGCGTGGACTTGTGTATTGAATTTTACTGAGCTGGGTTTTAGGGTAGTTTGGACTTGACCGGGCGTCATCTTCCGGTAAATGGCCTGTCAAGCGAGCTCAATCACGATTTACGATGGTCTTGCAGCGGTTCACCAGTTTGACAAGAACTTTCAAGTGTCTGGTGGAAGACATGAATGGCGTTCGCAGTACCGTAAGGAGAGACTTGACTGAAACGTGGGATGCGGATGGCGAACCGACTACTCTCTTGAAGTGCACGATGACGGATGAAGAGCTTTGGAAGCAGTTTAGGCGGAAGTGGAAAATTCCCCGCACGGTGGATTTCAGCTTGCTTGAATTTCTCCTAGGTGCGCACGGTCCGGTTGAAGTCGACCAACCTCTTGGCTTACCTTCACTTCCAGAGCAAACAGCTAGGATCATGCAAATTGCCCAAGGACAGCCAAAGTTTCAGAAGCTTCGCATCTTGGACTTGCCACCAGAGCTCATCTATCACATATTCGACTTGGCTAGTCTACGACAAGCAAGGCTATTAGCTTCCACATGTAAAGCCCTGCATAGCATCGGTGCATCACCCTCCCTTTACCGAGTGAGTTCATTCTACGCTCGTTTTATGTACCATCCATTGACGTTCCATAAAAACGCTAGAAACGCTCTCTTATACTTCCATTCCTTGACTATGAACAGCGAGTGCAGCTGGCGAAGGAAGAGCCGACAGAGGAAGCTTTGGGTCGAATCACCAGGGAAACTTCCGATGAGCTCATCTCCCTCACCCATTTCCTCGCCTCGAGACCTCAAATCACCCACCTCATCCAAAATCTCGAAGTGTCCGACCGCTGGGCTACCGGCTGGCATATTCGCCCTTTCCGTCGCTACGTGTCTCAAAACGCGTTATATGATCCCATCCACGCCTCTATCAGCTCTTTCTTGCCTTGTTGTCAAGGCCTAACGGACCTTACCATATACTGGTTCACCATCACAGCCGATTGGCTCATCGCCATATCACAACTTCCAAACCTCCGTACCATACACTTTAAACACACCTGCATCGAAGACTGGTCTGTCGAGGACCAAATCCTCAACAGCGCCATCCCGCGGTCGCCACAAGTTCTCAATCTTAACTGGTACAAGGAAGGTTCGCGTCCCAAGCGATATCGTGTACCACGGGAGCTGACCGGCCACGGTCTTTGGTACACTCTCCTCCTTTTTCCGAATCTTCAAACCTTCAACCAGGAGGCTGACGCACCCGAGAAGCCAAATGCCGGCGTCACCGTCGGGTTCCCTTTCTCGGATATTCAGGACAACAGTGATATGTTTTGCCAGGGCCTTCGTCGACTCTGCTTTGGCCTAATTCCGGGTAACATCCCGGAACTTACTGTATGGATCAACACGACCCGTCTCCGCACCTCTGCTCCATGCACGTTGACGCACCTCAAAGTTTGCACTTATCATCCCTTCCCGGAGGATGAAGCTATACCTCTCCTCAATTCTCTCGCCTCAGCCCCGCTAGAGGTGCTCGCACTCGATGGCGTCAAGCAGTGCTCACTATCGCTTGTCGAGCGAATCACGCAGCTCTTCCCCGACCTTCTGGGACTTACGCTCATCCAGCGGGATACCCAGCTTCCACGGTGGGATAGAACGAGGCACTCTGTCTGGCCTTATCAGAGTGGACAATATGCGACTCTATTCCAGCGATTTCGCAAGCTGAAGTATTTCGGCTGGAATTTCCGTGCACCGGAGTACAGATACAGCCCTTTGTGTTTGCTTGCTTTCGAAGCGGCGGCAGGGGGGGCAGGAGAGATGGATTGTGCAGTTGACTGCACTGATGTTTCCCAAGGCGTTGTTGGTGACGACGACGAGTTTAATGGGGAAGAACCAATCATTGCGCGTCCCTTTGCATGTCATTGTCTGACTTTGGAGGTGATGATGATGGAGAGGTCGGTGGTGGTATATGAAATACTCCGGGGTACGAACGGTAGTGTAGGGGCCAGACTTGGGGACAGGTTGAATCCAGATCTGGGTACATTGGTGGATTGGAATCCCGGTCGCCATGGCTGGGGCGGCTGGCCGCCTGTGGAGGAGTCTCGATCAGACACTTAAACTTGCTTCCGAGGTTGGTAGACCTGCATTATCAGATTCACTATGCTTTCTCCGCGTTGATAATGCATGCTTATCTTTACGCTTCTTTCACCTGAAGCCAACCTCGCTTTAATTTCGACATTTTTGTGGCCTACAGGTACGTGTATTATACTTATAGCATCGTACCAATCAATATCATGGTCACCGTTTCGGATCGCGATCATGGACCCACAAGAGCCCACGTGCACGTGCTTTCCACCGCTCTCACCGACAATTCGTCTGTCCGAAGTCATTGTGTTGCATGAAATTTCTGGATGCCCTCCTCTCATCAAATGAACGACGAATATTGTCAAAATCCACGTTAGACAGTTCATTCTTCCAAAATATTTGCGCTATGCGATCCATGGGTGCCAAAAGTCATACAGGCTGCGAGAACATGTACTTGAACAAGAAATTCACGTCCACATATGATCTAGATGTCCTACATAGTAACCTCCGATACGATCTTCTGTAACTTGTCGACATCGGACTGCAATACTCCGACACAGTTCGTGAGCCTGAGGGACTCTATCCCAGCTCCACGTTCCTGACGATGCGCAAGACTCGCCAACAATGAGGCCTTGGTTTCGGACCCTCGTCGATGAGGGCCAAAAAGTGTTTCAGTAAGGTTCAAAACCTTCAGCGCTGGAAAAACCATCTTCTCAGGATCTTGTGTGCCGTTCTTTCCCTTGAGCGTATCCCCAAGCACTGTCACGAAAGCCGCAGCCGTCGACTCTCCTGCAAGGTCGAGGAGACGGAGATTGGGAAGGGGGCACAAGAACTCTGTCACGATGTCCTTGGATAACACCAGTTCCTCAACCTGCAAAGCACGAAGGTTTGAAAGTGGTGTGGCTTCCAAGATCGTACGCGAGTATTCCTGGTCACTGGGAAAGTCCATGAACTCGGGGATGAACAAGTCCAGGTCGAAGACGGGCTTGGGTTGTTGGCCGCGAGGAGTATTGTCCCATGCTGTACAGCTTATATTCTGTACTTCCGATATGAGCTCAAGCTGGAGGCATGATATCTCTTTAACGGGTTTGCCGCCGGTGGGAGACCCGAGCGACGAGATCAAAATGCGGCTCATGGCCTCATGGAGTGCGTGTTTCGTGAACTGGGGCTCCAAAAGACATCCGAGATGAATACGGGCGGAGATGGGGAGACGGAGCGTCGTTATGACTTGAAGGCAGACAGACATGGTTGTAACGACCGTGAGCCTTCGCA
This sequence comes from Marasmius tenuissimus, assembly GCA_029532415.1. NCBI lineage: Eukaryota > Fungi > Basidiomycota > Agaricomycetes > Agaricales > Marasmiaceae > Marasmius > Marasmius tenuissimus. The sequence goes on along the minus strand of JAQOTA010000050.1, from coordinate 5,660,854 downwards.
AACGTGGAAGGTCGACTGGTACAATCTCTTTCTTCGACTTCTGACTCTTTGCCAACCAGCCCGATACTCCCAAAACCTCGAGATCCGGACAATTTCGGAGTATATCTACGAACCGCGAGAATGGAAGATCTCCAAGGAAATCGGAGTTGGCCGTCACGTCCAAAACGGTGAGGTTCCTCAGGAACGGAGAGTTGGGCGAGAAGCAACAGCCATCGAGGGATATCTCCCTCAACTGAGGCGCTTTACCTCCAAGGAATTTGCTTGGAATCGAAAGTGACTCTGTCTGGTAATCGACTCGGATGCGGAGGTTTAACCGGTGCAACAATGGAGCAGAACCGGTTGCTGCTCCCAAAAGACGTTCCAAGGCAGGTTCCGTTGGTGCGGTCAGCTCGAGGGAAACTGTGCGAGGTAGATGCTCTTTCAAAACCCTAACGCCCAACTTCTCGCTAACAGTGTTCGGCCGACTCTTGCAAATACCGGAAATACTGATTGCCAGATTCAGAGTCAGCGGGGCTGATTGTGCACGCTTCAACAACTCGATTGCGATGGTTGGGAACCGGAAATCGGGTGTGGACCAAAGAGTAGGGGTTCCCAAAGCCACATCTCGCCAATACCGGCAGACATGCGTAAACCAAAGCCACTCGCTGGGTTCTATTTCATGGTATGGAAGCGGTGGTTGATCTGGGGATTCGGGTGGTGGTGGAAGGAGGTTTTCGACATGAATGGTGAAAATTTTGATGAGCAGTTCGGATGGCAACTTGAGATATGCTGCCATATGTTCTGTTTCTGATTTCTTTGAGTCCATAAGCCTCAATGGGACTCCAGATCTCCAAGTCGACTGTCGCACACGGTCTTAACCACGACCTACTACGGAAAAGATTCTTCGACTTCAGGGCTATCTTCTTCGAAAATTTGAATAACTTACCGTGCACAAGGGATGCACAGAATATACGAGTAAAATTGATGAAAGATGACTGAGATGAGACTGTCAATGCGCGTCGGATGATGGTCAAAGCTTGGCAAGTGACGCGACCCCTGCACGTGCATGGAACCAAAATTCACAGCCCTCTCTCCGTGATCGAGAAGCACAAAACACCCTGAACCTTGTAACATGGAATCCTGGATTACATTCATCTTCTTATATACCAGTTGACTTCTCAATCCAAAACATACACATCGAGATCACCGTCTCCCTTTCCTTGCCAGGCTTCACAGAACGTATATAAAATCCTCGTTCTTCAAATCCGTCAAATCATCAAATGCCTGTTCGTTCTTCGCTTCTCCCTCCTTCCCTTTATCCACAGCCTTATATGACTCCAAAGATCGGTCGATGACCTTTCCTACTTTGCCTACTCGTAATCTGGTAGCCTCGTGCTTCTGGTTCAAGTATTTCAGGTAGACAGCGGTGACACCCGTCATAACTGCAAGAGCTGCCCAGCAGACAAGACTGTCGAAAGGTTTAGGAATGGGCCCGCAGAAGGAAAGAGGCAGCGAACGACTCACTTGGCGACAAGGCCTCGATGGTAGTATGGCTTGTCTTCCGTGCGGTAGAGCAGAGGGCCGACAATCTATAGTCGGAAGGCGAGGTCAATGAACGCATGATACTCAAAATCCAGGATAGACCCACATTTCCGGCACATTGCGCTACGAACACTATACCCGTCGTGCAAAGCTTCTTCGTGTGTCCAGCGGTGTTTTGGGCGGACCAAGAGTACAGCATCGGTTGTATTCCGGTGAAGAATGACAGCTAAACGAACCAGAGGCGTACATGAGCGACCGATACCAAAAACGTCCAGCAGAAAGAACAGCTTACGACGTAATAGCATGCCAATAAAGCACCCCTCTGCTCCGAGCCACGGCCTAGCTTCAGAAGTGCTGCTGCACCCGCGATGGGCGGTATGGTGAGTGCGAAGATGACAGGCCACTTGAGCTTCACTTTCGTGGATATCAGTGCGCTGAGAAGGGTAACAACGACCTGGATGAAGCCAAATGGGATATTGAAGAGAATGGTATGAAATTGGTCAAAACCAAAGCCCTCTAGAGAATACGTTCAGTATGGTGTAGCATGTGAGGGGAGAACAGAGAAAACCAACGAATGATCAGAGGTCCGAAAGCACTGATACCACCACTAGGTACACAGCACAAAAAGAGGAGCAAGAACCAGAGGTAGGTCTTTACATCGAGTAGGACTTCCAAGACATGATCCCATTTCCATATTTTACTTTCAGTACCCTAGGACTTTGGATGAGACGGAAGAACCGGTGATCACGACAAATGGAGATAGCTCACCTGGTTGTTCGCCCGCAGTCTTTCCAAAGCGACTATCTTCTCGTCCGCAGTAAGGAATCGCGCTTTTATTGGAGAGTCGGGCAGGACGAGACTGAAAACCCCGACGTAAGCAGTTGGAGTCGCTCAGAACACGAGATGATACATACACCACGATAGGCGAACAAAGCACCGTCAGCAAACCGATGAACATGAAAATTGTCTATGAGAATACCGATTAGGAACGTACGAAGGCGGTAATCATCAACCCTACGCACCTGATACGGATGTAAGGACCCTTTGATATGACCGAGCCCCCAAGAGAGGAGAGATCCGACCATTGCCGTTACACCGTTCATGGCCATCCACATCGCCAACCTCACGGTTTGTTCTCTCCGGCGCCACCACTGCGAGTTGGAAAAAAAATAAATATAGAATAAGTTGGAGCCCGCGAGCAGACCATTAGCATGGGAGCACTCACCATCTGAGTGATTGTGATGAAAGCGGGAGCGACAGATGCCTCAAACAGGCCTAAGAAAAACCGTGTAGCCATGAGGCCCTTGAACTCGTGGGCGGCCGCCGTGCAGGCAACAACCGCGCCCCACATGAAAACATTCACAAAAACTGCCATAATCAAGGTCAGATTGATATGCCGGCGGTGGAGAGGTTCTGATACGAACGATATTTTGAGATAGGTAGCCTCACGAGGAGGTATGAAGAGATGGGCTGCCAGACAAGCTGAGCCAGGTACACAATACTCGTCAGCCAGCTGTATTGAGTGCCTACGAGGCCTATATCGGGTTACGTTAGTATACATGGATATTTGGATTGGACGAAAACACACCTGTCTCTTCAACGATGCCAAAGACAGATGCATATGATAGCGACGACTTGTCGAGCTGTTGCAAAAAGTACACCAAGAGCACAACAGGCATCAACCACCAATCCACCTTCCTCAACACCCGCTTGTCCTCTTCCTCCGTGATCTCCCGTTGTTCAGTCCCCTCTCCAATGATGGCGAGAGCAGCATCACCCAGTTTTCCCTCCTTTGCAACGTCAGAAGCATAGGTTCGTTGTGGTCTGCTGACTTCAGAATAGGAATCGGAGTGTTTGAGGTTCGAGTCGGTAATAGACGGCTCGCGGGAGGGCATCTTGACGTGGTTGTGTGTGCACGATGGAGTAGTCGATTTATGCGCACAGCCAAGACTTGAGTTTGTGTCTCGCTTCTTTCTTTATATGCCAAAGGAACCCGCATCGTGATGGTGGAAGGATCACGAGTATGTTACGGCTAGTAAATCGTGGAAGCTGGAATGGTCATGGGGTACTTGGACTGGATTAGTTTTAGTTAACCTTGATGCGACGAGCCGGACTTACTTCGAGGAAACCGACATGCCGTCCAGCCCGTAGTGTCGTGCGATGTCCACTCAAGCGGGATGGTGATTCCACGGACCGAATTAACGAAATGTCGGAGGAGGAGATGGTGGCAATTTTCACGAATCACAAGCAACATTCTCGAGTGCTCGATGGAAGGGCAGCTATCCAAGGGTGCAAGCAGAGCTTGGAAAACTTTCCATAGCCATGTCGCGCCCATACTGACAGACACGCGAGCCAAAGTCATCCGGAAATTGCTTTTTTCATCGTAGGCGAGAGGCCGTTAATTTGCGAGCTCAGTTTGTGGTGGCAGCAAATCATGTTCGGCGTGCAAATAAAAAATTTCGATGAGCAGTACGCATGCATTATTGTGAGTTGGGAAGCGCTGAGTATACTGGGTTTAGCAACTTGGTCCAATTTCGTCTGTTCTGATTCCAATCTATCCGACCGCGGCCTGCTACGGAAATTTCGGGTTGAGCTTCGCATCGTCGAAAATATACGGACTTACTGCAAGTAGTGGTCGAGTGGATTGTGAAGAGAAAAGCACCGAGGACTGTGTGACTTTCCCGATGCACGTTATGCAAATGGTGGTTGGAGTTGAAGTGACGCGAACAGCGGGCGCCTTTTTCTTGACTCCAACATAAACAGCAACCCTATGGCTCGGACCGTTCTGCCGAGGCGCACTCACCAACAAACCTTCACTCACCACAGTGCAAGGGATGGAAGTTGCATTCGAGGTCATGTCAACCCCCCTCCAGATCTTCTTGCCATAGGTCTCATAGGCTAACGCCCGCAATTGGTTTGTGGTACATATAACCTGGGATCGTAATCATCACTGAGCCTCTCCAAGTTAGCTTTCACTCAGGATAGTGACCACGAGACACATAGTTCATCCAGCACCAATGTTCAGAGTTGCATGCCATTTCCCCGATGCTCGCGTTGCTACATACTGCGAAGAAGAGCGGCCATGGCCGTCGGAATAATCCCTAACCTCTGTATCGGTCTTTGTGGGTCGTCCGTGCGCGTCTTGACTCGGTTCGCCTGCTCTTCGTCCAACTGCACGAGATCAACAACAGATCCCTTCTTCAACGTCACTTTCCAGATCACATCGTCTATCTGGCCTCCCTCTCGGACCTTCGCCTCGAAAAACGAACGCAAGGATGATAAAATTCCATATCCTCGGTGGATATTGCTCTCGTACTCATCAGGCTCGATGTCGGCAGTACGAATGCTGCGGGTTTGCGTGATACGAAGGACGTTGTCGCGATAACCTACAAAGATTTCGGGTACAGCCAGTAAAGCAGATTGCATGTGCCACCTCGCTTTATCTACGGGTTTTCTATGATTCCCGTGAGTAGGGATTTCGTATTTTTCAACTATGGGCAGGCACATACTTGCTTTGGGTGCTCCGACACGTCAGTTCTACGCGCCGGTCGAACCAGTCGTCTGGATGTCCGTTCCCGATACCATCTGTAATTTTCGAAGGTGGTCAGCTCGTGGTAAGATCTGAATGATGGAAGGATGAGAACCTTTCACAGCATCGACCTCACCACAGAAGATGAGATTCAGGTCACCCAAAGTACGCATGACTATGTTGCCCCATTGGAGGTTTACCTTCCTCCCCCGAAGTTGGTCTGTCTGGGTGTTAGAGGGTACTGGGTGCGTGTAGACGTCTTCGAACGCCATGCTGAAGACAGAGGGTAAGCCACTTGGGGTGTTTCTTTTGGTTCAAAAAGCGGCAAGCCTACCCCACAGCATGATTCAAGTTATACTGGCGGGTTCTCCGCTGAATATGAGTCAAGCAACAATTCCCGATTCACTGACACAAGAAAGGAGTCTTACCTCTGGTTGTGAGTCTTCTTCTTCCATGTACATTCGACCATCGATGTACGAGACATGCAGAGTTATCGCTACTCCGAGGAAGATCCTTTAGAAACAACTTGGTCAGTCTCAGAATCGAAGCTTCGAGGAGTCTTCATACAACACACCTCGTCAAAACACCCCTCCATGTGAGAACTACGTTCCCCTTCTGCAAAAAATTTGCATTCTCGGACACTAAGCACCCTCCAACAATCGAGTCTAGATGTTTCGGGTGCTGGAAAAATCGAAGCGGGCGTAGTTTTTGGATCCTGCGTACCGCAGGCCCAAGATCCAAGAGACGATTCTCGTTTGAAGATGGAAAGATCCGTATGGGTGTGGTACTGTTCATCTCGTACGATCCGTCGTCCTGGGTCTGTATATGAGCGATAAACCTGCAGTCACCCAACTGCTGCATCTGAGATTCATCGGATTGAGTGACAGGTGGACTGGCAGAAGGATTCGAAGCCGATAGGCTTGAGCTGCTCATTTTATGTGCGATCGTAGGATGATGATCAAGAGCCCCGAGTGCTTGTTTCTGCCTTCGACTTGCTAGTATGAGATTGGTGCGTGTACCAGACTGTACTAGCTTTGGCAGAACTCACCTAATGTCCCTCCAGAGTCCAATATAAGGTTCAGTCACATGCGGTATAAACAATGACGATTCGGTGCACAGGCATCGTAGCGTTCTGGCTGTACTGAGCGCTGTCGGGAGACTCAAGACGGCGAATCCAGAACTGGTGGTGGTCCGAGTCGACGAGGAAGAGAGTCCTCGTGACTGCCTTGGAGGCCGAGGCACACTTAAGCTTGTTCGGACGCCCAACTCTCTCATGGAGAGAATCTAGTCAAGGCGCTGTGTCATGGATGCTGAATGTTTAATCCACACAATTTTTGACTCCGTTGGACTCTTTGGTGCTCGGGACAGTTCCTAAAGGCTCTGCGCGACCAGAAATTTCCTAGGAGACATAAGATACTGTATATACTAATACTACAACTACGTTCTTTACAAATTTTGACATACATATAACTATACGTGCCTAATCCGAATCATTCAACAGCCCGCTTTCGCTCTCGCCATCCCCTAGGGGTCCAGGTCCAGGTCGTAAAAATATGATCCCAAGCAATCCAGCAACAAAGTCAGCCTGCTTCCTCGCCTCGGCCTCACGATCTTCATCTGTAGAATCCCGATGCCTGAAGACAGATACCCCATCGGGCTCGTCATCCCTTTGATTCCTCATAACGTCAAATTGCCGTCTCGCCCGACGCTCGTGTAACACCCAGTCAGGGGGGTTTTCCGCCGCGTTGAGCTGTCGCTGTTGTTCCCCGATGTTAACAGTCAGCTTATCTAGCGTTCTGTTATAGCACGCTCCGCCTCCTCTCCCTCCTCGAGTAATAGATTCCCAAGCTGCTTCTGCGAAGGAGGCGTCAACATCTTCGTAGATATCGTCATCCGGACGACAATAAGGGCCGTATCGGCGGACTAAACCCAAGTCGTATTGAAGGGTGAGTTGGCGTAACCTCTTGAACATGGATAGGGCAGCGTAGACATCTGTTGGATCTCGGTTTCTGTTCATGTCCATAGTCAGAGCCTCGAGATTCGGGGCGTCAAACTGGATGTGAGTAATCTCCGCGGGAGCAAGTGAACGACGATTGTGCTCGGGGTCTTCGATTTCGTGGAGAGACAAGGAACGGAGAGATGATCCATGGTATTGGAAGAGAGTTGGCAAGTCAATATGTTCAATGTGGTTGGTAACGGAGAGGGATTGGAGATCTGACAGCGAGCAGATGAAATCCATGATGTTTAGTTGCCCGTCGTTGGGAACGGAAGATTCCCAAGAAGGGATCTCAAAGGATAGGTGTCGAAGTCGTTGGAATGTGTCGTGTTCGATGGCGTAGCGAATCCCGACACGATGGAATAATCCTGCGTCGAGCGCCTCGAGTGCCTCGAGATTAAAGTTTTTCTCTAGTTGCTTGATGGTAGCAGGCCGAATCTCATTCCAACCAAGCTTCTTCAACGTCTTTCGCCGCCAGCTTCCAGCTATTTCCAACCTCGTACGCTCCAATTCCTGCTCCTCGCGATCCTCATCCGTTAGACGCGCGCTGTAGGACCAATCCTGCGATATGTGAGATTTGAGCGACGCACACTCGATGTTGGGTGCCAAGGCAACAATTCGCCGGAAAGCTGCCTCGTTGGTGTTGATAGGCTTGTACTCGCTTTCCTCGAGGTCACCGTCGATACTGCGAAGACAAGCCGATCGGGCAAGGGCCTCTTCGTAGGGATCTCCTACTCTGACGTCTCGAGATTTTCGAGTCCAATTGCGAACATGAAGGTGAGATGACGGGTGGTGTTCTTCGAGGACAGTAAGAAGATCGAGAGGGACGCTTTCGGGGCAATCGAATGTAACGATTTCGAGTCTCTTCAAGCGACGAATGAACTCGATCAGTGGTGTCCAGTTGATGCCTCCAATGAGTTGTCCTCGTCGCTGGGGATCATCCGATTTTGTCGAGAAAATGGTGAGATTCCGGATGGCACGAAAAACGAGATCGTCTGGGTCTCTTTCGAGAAAGCGCAAGATTCTGAGCTGTGTGTCGCTGTTCGAGTGGCGTTTCCGCGCGCCGTGTGCGGTAAAACGAAGCGTGCAGCGTCGGTAAACCAAAGGCAAGAAGATATCGTAGAATCGTTTGTTGACTCTGACGAGCGAAAAAAGCGTTGACCTGGCAGATTGCTCGAGAAGCTATAACTGGGAGTTGGTGAAAGGCAGAGTGGAGCGGCAATGGAGCTTACTAGGATGCCTATAGCATACCACTGCTCATCGAATAGAGTCTTGAAGAACATCGTCGTTTGGACGTGAGGAGGGTGCCATGGTGTGCTGCAATTGGTCAATGAAAAAGGGAGACTGAACAATGAATTTACTATATATGGATTGATGCCGGCGACCATTTTAGTCCCCGAACGCCTCTTGAGCAAGTACTTAAGCGCCGTCGCCTACAAGGCTGAGTACATTACGACCACCATGGATTCGGGCGGAATGTCAGACGCCCCTCAGTCACACACATATACAGTACATGCCGATACCCACGAAACCGACCTTCATCGCCGAGAAAAGAAACACAATACAGTCGTTTCTAACCTGTATGAATTGAGGTTCTCGAAGAGCTCAATCACAGCTTGTGTGAAGCCTCAGCAGCAATCAATTCAGTTCGATATGTACATATAGACAGCAGCTCCGGGCGATGACTAAAAATTGAAGATTGGGGGCGATGCATCCCGCAGGAGCCCGTGTAATGGCCGGAGTCGTGCCGCTAATTTCCTTTGCATCTCTTTGGCTTTCAGATATTCGGCCTCAAAGTCCCGATGCTTGTACACAGATATCTTGTCAGGCTGGTCATCTCTCTCGCTCCTTGTCACGTCGAATTTCCGTCGTGCACAAATTTCGTCGCGTAGCCGCTTGAGACCGAGTGTCGCCGCGACGTGTCTTTCCTGCTCTCCGATGCACAAAGTCAGCTTATTCAGCTTTCCGGGTTTGCCGACTGTTATATTCCTCCAAACAGCCTCTACGAATCGGGAATCGACACTCGCATGGGGCGAATGGTGATAGTCGAAGTGGAGAACGAGATGCGACAATGTCGAAAATGAGGAAAGGGTGGCATAGATCTCAGTTCTGTCCATGGCCCTGTCGACATCGATGGAAAGAAAGTCGAGATTGGGAGTGTTGACGCGGATCTCATCGAGTTGGTCAGGAGAGAGGACAGGACGGCTAAAGATTGGTTTTTCGGTTTCGTGGAGTGATGGGCCGTGTCGTTCAAGAAGACCCGGAATGTCGATAAACTTGATGTAGTCGGTGATAGAAATGGATCGCAGGGCCGTCAATGAGCAGAGGAACTCCATAATGATGGACCTCTTCTCTCTTTCGTCAATCTGACCGCCAGGTTCGGCAACTGGTATCCTAAACGTCAAGTGTTGGAGTCCCTGAAAGGTCCCCTGCTCGATGGCGACGCGAAAGCCGACATAGTAGAACAGTCCGGCGTCCAGGCCTTTCAGGGATCCTAAGTCGAAATTTTTCTCTAGTTGGCTGATGCTAGTCGGCTGAAAGAAGGGCCAGCTGAGGTTCTCTAGAACCTTTTTGGGACCGACACATTCCACTTCCAACCTCGCACACTCCTGGTCTCCTCCTCGTCATCAATGTCCCTCTGCCTTAGATAGGGGCTCCTGTCGTCACTATTGCAGACTTTAAACGAGACGGATGTAATGTTCGGTGCCAGCGTAACGATTCTGTGGAACGCAGGATCATTTATGGGTAGACCACCGCTGATCCCACTGAAGATGCCTCCAATACTGCGAAGGCAGGGCGAGCGGGCAAGTGCTTCCTCTTCGGGATCTCCAACTCTGACATCTAGAGATTTTCGAACCCAATTACGGACGTGTAGGTGAGATGCAGGGTGGAATTCTTCCAGAACCGCAAGGAGAGCTATAGGTACGCTCTCTGCGCAATCAAAAATGAGTGTTTCGAGGCGCGTCAAATGTTTAATGAACTGGACCAATGGTGTCCAATTGGGACCTTCCATTGTCTGTGGTGGCCCACGACGACGGCGGCGTGCTGAGCAAATCGTGAGACTTCGAGTCGCACGAAAAATGAGATCGTTCGGGTCTCTTTCGAGAAAGCGAGGGATTCTACTACGTTGTGTGACATTGGCCTTCCCCGCGCCAAGATGTCTTCCCGCGTCAATATCATCGATTTCAAACGTGCAGTGTCGGTATACAAGTGGTAGGAAGATATCGTGGAACCTTTTGTTGACCCTGATGAGCGAAAAGAGCGTGTTCTTGCTGGCAGGTGAGGATTCCAGGAGCTAGGATTGGAAGTTGGTACGCTTCTATCAGTAAGCAGAGTAGAACTCACCAGACTACCAATAGCATACCACTCCTCGTCGAATAGTCTGCTAGAGATTGACATCGTTTGAGATGGATTTGAAAGCTGATGAGGTCAAGAAAGCAGAGTGTGCAGCGTGCTGCGCTGCCCGTGTTGATATTTTGATTGCCGCCGGCCCACAGTGCCCAAGCAAAGTCAAAGCAAGCGCCGCGTCTACAATACCCTACAACACAACCACCATGTCGATCCTCCCTCGCGATGTTATAGACTCGATTGCGGATACTTGCTCGGACGACATCTCAACGCTGAAAAGCATTTCTTTGGTCGGCTCGGCCTGGCTCACTTCCACCCGCACCCATCTTTTCAATACTGTCCATTTACAAGTTTGTCGCATCGACGAACTCTTAGAGATCGCCCACCAGCCCAATTCAACGCTTACTAAATTCGTAAAAAGGATGGAAATCGACGGAGACTCGGTTCAATATGAACCCTCTCATAGCGACCTGACCTCGATTCGGCAGCTCGGAACAGTTTTGTCCTGCGTATCATCGCTCAGGCTCAGCAATCTCGATCTCGAGAACATTGCGACCCAATTTACTGATGCCATTCATACGGCATTTCCGGGTGTCGTAGAATTGGAACTCGAGGGGATGACTTTTGCCTTCGTCACACATGCGCTTGCTTTGCTCTGCCGTTTTCGTAGTCTCGAACGAGTTACCATGCAGAATCTCGCCTGGACGGACCCAGCACACTCTGAGGCTGACCCAGATGTGGTACAGGCCTACCAATTTCCGTCCACGTTGGTGGAGATGAAGCTCGACGCTTGCTACAAACGAGACATCATGGCTTGCCTAATGTCGCAGAATCCCCTTCCGACCATCCAGACACTCGATTTGGGCCTCGTTTCGCCTGAAGATTGTCAGTCATACGGGGAATATCTCAGGCGTCTCGGACAAGGGCTTTCATCGCTGGCAATGGAGTTTAGTTCTCTCGATCCTGGTGGGGATGCAGGTAAGTCGTACGTCATGGCTTTTTACCATAGCACTATGCTCACAGGCGAGTCAGAGGACTTTTTCAATGCTTGCGACTTGAGCTACAATACTAAATTGAGGTCTATCTGCTTTCGGCGCGTCATATTCGATTGGGAGTACCGACTGACTAGTCCAATGTTGTGGATAGCCAAGACACTCTCTCAGATATCATCCTCCCAGTTCGAAACCCCCATATTTGGCATACATCTCTCCGATCTCAATGCGGATATGGACAGGGAGTCGCTTCATGACTGGCAATCTCTGGATGCTGAGATCGTCGAAATGTATCGTCGGCTTCCTGCCTTCCAATCAGCCGTTTTCGAAATGCACTTGCTATCTGATGACTCGGAAACTATTCCTCTCCACGCATCAAAAGTCTTCCTTGACACTCTCCTTCCCTTGTCAGGATCTCAGAACATTTTTCAGCCCCGTAACCCAACAGTCTGACAATGGCATCGCTGACAGACCGCCTACCCGGGGCCGGCATCCGGTCATGTGACACATTTGACGCGATGTGGGTCAATGCTCGCGCCATCGTTTCGCCATACAATTTGTGTCGCGTCGAATGACATGCATAACGGTTTTCATCCTTCCCTTTTACCCTCGACATGGCCATGAACGTTCCTCTTGAGCTCCTCTCACATATCTGCTCTTTGGCGTGCACCGACGACGGTACAACTGTCAAATCATTGCGATTGACGAGCAGATATATCGAGCAAGTATGCTCCCCCATGCAATATCAGTCTCTATCTATCACGAGGCACGAAGATCTGTCGCATCTCGTTATGAAGCTCCATCACGTTCCAGACTACCTCCGACGGATATACCATCTACATATCTCATTACCCTTTTCCGAACCGAGCAGCAGGCTTCAGCAGAACGTCAACGATGTGATCAGCCTCCTAATTCTCGCCTCTCCTACACTCGAGACCTTGTCATTCTCCACTCCTTCGGATACCATCAGTCCTGTCGTGATCGCTCGGGTATTCCGCATCCCCTTTCCTCGCCTCACGGAACTTGCAGTCCATGGGAACTACCCGTTTCCGAATCCAGAGTCAACCAAAATGCCCCTATTAGAGCGGCTTCACCTCAGTGGCAATCGAAACCCGTACGGCCTGTTGCCTACACTGAAGGATTCCTTCCCCAATATTACCCATCTCCGAATTTTCGGGCTCTCTATGGCGAGCTCGTTTGCTCGACAACTCGAGAGTTACATGAAAGCCCATCACGAAAGCGCAGTGCACTCCTCTCTGGACCTGGAAGAGGAGGATTGGCTCTCACTGCGCGCACCCGTGACACTACCACCAATTCATTCCCCCCTACCTCTCCGTCTCCAGCGTATCTTCATAACCGCCCGAATCGGGGCTGATAAACGGTTGAGCAGTGTGAAGAAGGATGCTGCTATGATTGATACCCTTCTCGCCTGTATCGACTCACACATGAAGTGGCGCGGGGATCTTGGGAGGAAGGACGGCCTACACCTCGCACTCGATATGCCTAACGAGGTGGAACCAGCATCATCGTCACCGTCATCATTGTATACGTCGTTGTATGAGGACTGGGCGGATCGATTAATGGGCGGGTTGGGATGTTGGGCGAACTGACGAACTGAGTAGTACCTGTGTATTTTTCTTGCCTTTGTTGTGTTTGAGAAGGTCAATGATCTGATCGCTCTATGCTTGTTCCACAGTGACATAGGCGTCTATTCTTACCGTACCCGCACATAATATTGATGTTGACGTGTGTTGTATCAGGTTGTATCCCCCCCCCCCCCCTTGCCGGGACCCTTACCCTCGGGTCTCATTGCTTGCGTCGTGTGTCCTGAGGAACCTGCGTATGGGAGGAGGGGCCCTTTGATGAGCCGTTGAATCTAGATGCACGCCACTTGAGCGTTAGGAGGGCAAGTACCCTCCTCCGATTGGTTGTTACGCTCCTTCGACTGCACCACCTAGTAATAGACCGTGCGTGGTTTGCATGTTTGTACGTCGAACATACTATATCACGTTTCATGTATGGTTGTTTGTCTTGTTTTTTCCCGTGCTTTCCCGCTCCCTTTACCTGGGCCAAGCCTATATACATGATAGTTCTCTGACACCGATCATGATCCGGCCTTGTTTCCCCAGGTCAAACTTGAACAGATGACGATCCCACGTACAACTAGTGGGTTGAACGAAGCTTCTTTGAACAGGGACGACGGGGGTTTGTTGGGCTTGGGGATTGTCCGTGGGCCCACGTACAAGCAGCTTAATTTCGGGATCTGAAGTTTACAGTCATGATTCTACAATTTAGATGTCCGTGGCCATGAGCTCCTAGTCCTGGTCCTGTAAAGTCTCAGAGAATCTTCTATGAAACGTCAATTTGTCAACGGTCGCTTTGACTGCTGAGTACTTAGCCGTATAACAGGTGGGAACATGAACTGTGTGAGGCAGTCTGGGGGAAGGATCTCACACTTCACTACAACGCCGTTGAACGACAGAAAATGACAATGCGGACGGACGTTATACCTATTACATGCATAACTCACGCTTCCGACGGATCTCAATAACACCAACCAAACATTGCTTGGGCGGTAAGGTAAACAACGGTGTTCAGAAGTTTCAATCGACGGCCACGAGACGTAGGCGGTTGACATCTTCATTAGATCGTATTTGACTAGGTAAGTAGGTGAGTGAGGGGTGCGACATTAGAATTACATGTTCCCTTTTGTTCGTGCACAGGGTAAACGTCCGTCCGACGCTAAACTCGGTTTGAAGTGACCACATAATGATATTCGAGGCCCCATGGCCTGTTTGGCACATGCACTTGGGACACGCATCAAGACCACCCATCCCCGCTTCGTCGGCGCAGCGGTAGGGGCAGTCGCCAAGCCTTCCTCGGTTTCTGACTGCTGCCGCCCGCATTCCTGGACAGTCCGATGTTACGAATTTGGGATAGTTTACGGAAGCAAGTGTAGGACGCCAGGAAGGCGAGGGCCCCGCAAAGGAATGTCATGCCGAAGAAAGCGAAGGGGTGGTCTTCCAAGTGGTTTTGTAACTGTTTAATTTGACATAAGTACAGATTTCTACTGTCAGGAGCGGAGATACTGACGTTCATACCGAAGACTCCCGCGAGGAGTGCGCCAGTACCAACTCCGAAGGTAGCAATGGATACCTGGAAGAGGATTAACATGTCAATAGCAACCAAGAAACGGAACGGCGTAGAGCGAACCTGAAGATCAAGCGCCAGCAGCGCATTACGATTAGAATCTATGATAAGCTCTACTATTTCTTGTGTTGATTGTACATTGCTCTACAAAGACCGATAAGTAAACAAGGGGTGGCTCCACAGCACGAAACCCTCACGCACCTCTAGATTTGCCACCTCGTTCACTATTTCCTCCACTTGCTTCGAGAATGTCTCTAACAGCACCTCTAAATCTTTGTGGTCATGAAGATCGCGGTGGATAGAGGCCTTCTTGTCGCTGAGGTACATCCCAATTAAGTCCTCATCTATAAGATCCATTAGAAGAGAAGAGAAGACAGCTTGCAAAGGTCCGAGACATGCCTTGTTCCAGGACTTCTTCCAAAGCTTCTCCGACCTAAAAACACCCAGCCATCAGGAAGGTGGGGCTTTTTCACAACGTTCAAACGTACCAGTCTGGCTCGGCTCTGGAAGCTCGCCAACCGCCTGGAGTAGTGGAGCAATCGTTTGAAGCGGTCATGGTCGATGTTATCTTCTAGTTCGGCAAGCAGTCCGCCGACAAGGTTGCGAATGAATACAAGTTCTGCCTCCAGGGCACTGAGGACGGAGAGTAGAATCGAGTCCAGTGCTCTGACGCGGTATAAGTCAGTAAAACCATACAGTACGACTAGGCTTGCGAGACGAAGCCTACCTGAATTCGTATGGAAGCCCGGATCCCTTCGTTTTCAGATTGTGCTGCAAAGTTTTGGTTGAGTAAGGGAGTTTCATCCAAGGAGAAATTTTCTTACTTCTAGATGGTACAGAAAGACTGAATGTAGTCGAGAGTCTGCCGATCCGTAGGTGTCGAATAGGATGATGGTGTCCGCTTTAACCAATGCACGGATGTGCAGAATATTGACCTAAAGGAGTATGAGTAAAGACGGTAGGGATTGAGGGCATCCAGAACATACCAAAAAAGCCTCTTTCCTTACGAGTATGGTCGGTACAAGGTTTGGAACCCTAGAATCGATTTTCCTGAGATCACGGGGCTGGCATAACTCCATGTCAGAAACGCCAATAAGAAAAGAAGGTGCCGCCACACTCACGTCGAGCTGGTGTGTGGTGCTCAAATCAGATCGGTCAAAATGTCCTGAGATCGTCTTGACGTTGCCTAAGGAAGGAAATCCATATAAATTTTGATCCCTGAATGAGTTGGAGAGATGGGCGACCTTCCGAGTCCAAGACCGTACCTGCAATTAGCGAAATTAGATCAAAGGCTGGTGCTGAGAAATAGCTCGTGACACTCACATCGCAGCATAAGATCCGTGGTATGTCTTCCCTTCATGACCTTTTCTAGAATAGCTTCCTTCCCCGCTTCCTCCTCCGCTACAGTTGGACCGGTGAGCTGTGAACGAGGGGCCTTCCTTAGCCACGACATATAACGTTTTTGGCATTCGAGGGTGTTCATTCCGTCCAAGCGCGTTCTTTTCTGAGAAATTGTGGGCGTCCATGTGGAGCCAAAGCCAAAGCCCCAAATTTTCAGATTGAGGGTTGCGGAAGAATTCGAGAACGACCGTCGCAGTACAGAGGGACTGCAGGCAGATGAGGACGGGAAGAAAATGCGTGAAAATGCATTAGAAAAACCTGCTACATTGCCTAAGAGAGGTTTCCAGGACCGCGTATGCATCCGCAGATGGGAGACTGAGGGAAAGGTGCGTCGCGCGTCCGTCACAGCATCGTGACTCACGGCCTGTCACGTTGTGACACGGGTCACTTTCCGTAGTCCCGGTGATTCTCGGATTTTCGGGCTTTGACCTCTTACCGCCATCGGACTCACATACTTGGCTGCTACCGGTTCCTTATTTACCTCTCCTTCTGTTTTGTGGTGCCTAACTCGGGGATATTTCTGCAATTCTCCTCTCAGTGGGGAAACTGAACGAATCAATGCCACCCTATGGTTCACGAGCCTGCAGCTGATGCGTGCGGCTGGTTAGGCTTCATGCAAATGATTCGCTCTGGCCACTTCAATGTAATCAGATCTCCATCAACCTTACTGTTAGCGTCGGGTAGGGAAGCGCTTGGCAACATTCACTTAGCTGGAATGTGAACGATTGAAACATACTAACTTGCCGCTAGGTACACCCCCCTCGAGATCATCCTCATACGGTAACAACGTGTAAACCTGAAGTTCGTGATCGGATAATCCCGCATATGGGAAAACTGGTGCGATGATAGTTTGCACTTATATGAACGTCCGACCGACCACGATCTGACTGGACATACAAATACTCGGGTCGCCTTCTTCTATATGACCATCAACTTTCCCCCCTTTTCCACGACATGAACCGCGCCAGAGACCTTTAGCTCAATGTCGGAGACTCGAAGGCTTTTGGAAGCGGCTGGAGCCCTCTCGAGGCTCTTGATAGCCACCAATGTTGCACATGCATTCCATGGAAGCGTGTTGACATCGGTACTCGCAAACCTCCCTCAAAGCGACGTGCGTTGTCTAGTTCTATGCTCGAAACCCCGAGCTGACGTTTACTAGGAGATTTTTTGTATCGTCGAAGGTGGTCAGGGTCAAGCTCATCCCTTTCGCAGAGTGCGTGACTCAGTCGCGGGTAGCGAAACCTTTACGGTCATACATTCCCCTTGGACGAATCGGTGATTATGCTCCCGTCTAGCGCTCGGGATATGACCTCAGGACTCACATGCAATCATCAGGCTTTACGTCTCCTATCGCTCACTGATACCATCTATTGAGGTACGTCTCATCTGCTGCTCTCCAATACATTCTTGCTCACGCGACCTGGAAACAGATTGAGGTACTTCCAGCAGGCGAAGCCGGCCCAAGACGTCTTGACGCCACCACTATCATGAGGGTTCAAGGGGTACCTTTTCTGACCATTTCGGAGTTTGTTCGAGCCAAACTAAAGTCCTGGATGATGTGGGCAGCTGCTTCGCATCCCTAGTCTCTCTTGATTTTAAATCTTATTCTAGAGCTGGCTCCGAGCGAGATGCTCGTGACATCATATACGCTTTGTCTCGACACTGGAATCGGGTCGACATCAACAGGGTCCCAGAAAATGACATGAACCTCTTTGTTACTCGGAATAAGTCGGCTCTGCAAGGGTGGTCAGCAATAAAACGGAAGTATGGTGTTTGACGGGATTGTTATTGTGTGAGCCCTTTCTTCTCTCTACCCCACCGTCCCTGTCTGACTTTTTCCGGAGATTTCCTAGGTTCAAACTTGTTCAAGATTCAATTGAACTGGGACGTCTCTATTCAAATTGGACTTGCTGGGGTTGCGTCACTGCTACTTTGGACCACTACTATGTATCCATAAGGTGTACTATCTTGACTTGCGCTAATCGACAACTCCACCGCTGCGTTGGAGATACCTTAAAATACTCTGGGGCAACAGCAATGGTATTATTTTTGAGCTGTAAACCTTCACGGGAGAACATGCACCTTGAAGTCTCTGCACGTCATCAGGATGAGAAGGTCTCCGGTTTTCTCTCGACCCGGAATTCTGGAACGCGTGCCGCAGTCGGGACCTTTCTGCACGAGTGGTCAAGGGATGACTATTATCTGATTTCGAGCAGGCCAGATACGAATCATCTGGGCATACAAATGACAAGAATAACCCATACTTCATGGAGTGGCTATTGTGTAATGTGCTCTCCTACCATCTGATACAGAGAGTGCACCCACCCTCGCCAGAGAGATGCTATACTTGTCGCTTCATTCTTCGGGCGGCAAGGGTTCCCAGGACTGGTCGAGGGGGGTGTGGTACCGTTCTCGGAAGTTCGACGCTCCCATGGAGGCGCTAAACGAGTCGTTTCAATGTCATGGGAGCAGGGTCTTCCTATACGATCTTCCCATTCCGGTTGAACGGATGTACTGCGAATCCGGAAGGGTGTCATAAATTTTCACCTGGATTCTGGGACTTTGGAGCCACTTAGTCGTAAAGCCATACATTTTGGAACATGTTTGCTTGGTAGAATCCCCAGGCTCGCGCCACTGGAACTCGCCATCCCGACGTGCTACCTCCTGTTTGCCCGTATGTTTTGATTTAGATTGGGAAATGATATATCGATTGATGCCTGTCATGCTTTTACGTCTTAGATACGCCTGCACTCGTACGTCTAGACTGGTCACTGATGATATGTATTGGGGTCGAGAAACCAAAAGAGGACAGACGTCTCACAGACTATGACAGTACTGGAGTCCCACTGGGCAAGTGACTTGGAAGTGTACTCAAGGGTCGATCTCCATGGGCACATTTCAATAGATTGGTCCTGGCCCGACGTAATGATCAATCTAAGCCTCGAAGGTTGAAAGGCTGATAACCTAAAGACAAGCATATCTGGCATGGCCAGGTGCGATTAACGCGCGAAGTACCCATCACAGAGGCTTCCAGGGAGGTTACCGAGCGGGAGTTACCGAGCAAAGGCCGGAGTTCTAGCGCCTCGGCAGGCAATGGAGATAATCTCGACTCAAACTCCAAGGCTTCATCTATGAACAAACCATAGCTGAGGCGTAGAAAAGGCCATTCAAAAGGGGGTCAAGCTATAAGCATGTTACACTAATTTACTTTCGTTTTTATCCAATCCGAGATCTCGTCCCTGAGCTGGTCGGGATGGGCCAACCAGGGCATGTGGTCGCCATCGGCATACCTCACCACTTTCAAGTCCTTCCACCCTTCGACTGCGCTCATGGTTCCTTCCCAATTTATAGCCTCATCTTTCTCGCCGATGATGACCAGAAGCGGAAGATTTGCCTCTTTCCCGGCTTTCAAAAGACCATTGGTATCATGTGTTCTTGACAACAGGGCGATGGTAACAGCTCTGGGCTGGGCGAGGAAGCCACCGAGACAAGCAAGATGGAGACGATAAGGCATTCTGGCGGCAATCAATGAAACAAATCTAATTGCGTTCTCCTGGAAGGCGTTCACGTTTTCGAACTGCATCAAGGATGGAAGAGTTGCTAGAACTTGTGCTGCGTGGAATATGAGTCAACAGCGAACGAGAAGATATTTTGAGGCAGATGCACAAGGCGCACCTGTTCCACAAGATGCCATTATTGCGCCCATGGCGGGCACAGCGTTGATATACACGATGCCAGATAGGTACGTAGGGGGTTTGGCGGCCAAAATGTCGGTGATGTAAGTTCCTAATATTTCGATTCGATTCGGTCGATTTGATATCAATAGAATCCACCCATCCACGTACCTCCCAAACTCCTATGAGCGGCATCGATAGATAGTCAGACACTGAATGCCGTGCTTATTATTGTCACGAAGTATCGCACCATCCGACAACAAAAGGCTTAGTGAGCTTGTAATGTTCGGCAACCGCAAAAAAATCTTCAGCGAGTCTTTCTGATGCCCACGATGCATCGTCCGTCGGCTTCCCGCTGTGTCCATGACCTCGGACATCGTACCGCACCTACGAAAAAGTTCCCATGCAAAGTTGTACCGATCGAAAGATCAGAAAAAGACGAATCACCACGAAGCAGAAGAAAAAAGACTCACCAGGTAGAACTGCTCCACCCACTTGGCGTCGTCGAAAATCGTATCCCAAACAATCAAGGACATCGAGAACCCATGAATGAATACTACGGCGGGTTTGGAAGCGTCCCCCCGAGCTTCTGCGAAGATCTCAGTCTGATCCTTGGATTTGAGTGTGACGAATCGGCCTTTAGATTGGTGGGAGACTGCAGAACCGTTCATGATGGAAGTAGAAATCGAAAATCTCTTGCTGGGCCCACAAGATAAAAGATACTCGTTTGATATACGCGGGTTCATCCGTGTGATTGGACCTTTAATCAAAAGGCCCCCATAGAATCCGAGAAACAATAGAACGTGCTTAGACTCGCCGACTCGGGACATTCAAGTAGCGGATAAAGGTGTCAACGGCTGGTACTCGGGGTGCCAGTCAAGAAGAGCGACTTGTGTGAGCGAACAAATTTTGCCGAGAACATGAGAGCAGAACCACGGCCATAGAGGGGAAGGAGAGAGAGAGAGAAAGAGAGAAAGAATCCTAAGTCGCGACGTCGGGGACGGAACTGTGGGGTCCCCCACCTGGTCCGTGCGTTCCCCCATATGGTCATATGGTCGATTTGGAACGGTCTCGTGCTTCGTATGAGAATCCGAACACCGAACGAGTTCCTGAGCAATCTGATGCAGGGTAGTGAAAGCTCACGCGTGTAAAAGTTTGCAGCCCTAAGTATCTTACCAAGCTACAGAACCAAGAGCAAAAATAACCACACCGTCGGTCAAAGCTGGCCCCGAGGGGGCACACAACTATCCAGTTACAAAAACACAGATCGAACTACACGACAATAAGTACTTATATAAAGATCTAGTACAGTTCCATGGAATAAGAGCGAATATACTCGTAACAAATATGTAACCTAATCCGTACCCGGCACTACAACAACCGCACTCTGAGCCTCTGCCTCATCGACAGCTTGAGCTTGATTACTCTGGCTCTGACCATTCACCCCGCCGCCAAGACTGTCCGGTGACCACTTTCGTCGTAACTCGTCCCTCACCTTGATGTGCGCAAGCGACTTCTGGGTAGTCTCGAGATCTTGGATAGTGAAGAGGTAGTCTTCCGTCCCTGGCACGAAGAACAACCGGTACGTCCGTACACAGATCTTGATCTCGAGGTTGTCTTGTGCGAGTACTGTGGGTAAGGGCGGAGATGGAGATGCTGGTGCCGACCCTGTACTTGCTTCGTCTTGAATTTCGGGAGTAGGAAGCGACGGAGGGAGGTTCCTGCAACAACAGGCGAGGGTTAGGCACGTCGACATTGAGGCAAGTAGCTCCTACCTTCGAAGGAATGGCGACTTGGGTTTCGTGGTTGGCACACCAGCAGAGGTATCCTCCGAAACGTATGAGTCGATGTAAGTCTGCCACCTCTCAGTCAAGACCTCGGAGTTCTCGAACCGCGAATCATCTTTCCCAATCAACTGGACAGTTATCTTCTTCGTCTCAGAAAGCTTCCAAAAAATATCTTTCAGCAACTGGACATCGAGAACCAAAAACTCTCAAGTACGCACCCAATCAATCCGGAATATATTCTCATCCGGGCCAAGTATCTTCTCCGCACTCCTCCGGCTATTAAGCTGGTCTTGCGTCGTGAAAGAAGGCAACGCCCTGTCACGTTTCAAAACCTCCAACAGCTCGGAACTCTTCGCATCCGTGAACACGAGTTGGACCTGCAAAAAAGGCCTTATCAGCATCATACTCCACACACACTAATCCCGCGAGGGCACAAACCTGCTTAATGATCACCCCAATCAACTTGTCAATCGTAAAGATCTTGTAAGCCTCCTTGATCCCAAACATATGTCGCATCTGGTCTTCGAACGAGGTTTGCTCGATTTCGTTGTCGAACAAACGTTCACAAGATTCGAGCATCAACTCGTATAGGTGGTTTCCGTTGCCGTTGGAAGGCTTATCTAGGCCGTTGACCATACCGTTCGGAGTTGAAGGGAGCAGGTTCAGGGTTTCTGCTATGGGGTTCGGGTGCTCGGTGACAGATTCTTGAGATAGTTTCTGGGATATCGTCTTGAACAGTGTAAGGCGGGAGTACAAGACCTGAATCACAGGAGCGTGAGTACAATACCAACCAGACCAACGAGGTAAACACATTACCTCGAGTAACCTTAAAAGCACATAAAACACGGTATTCGTGTGGAAAGTATTCTTCTTCGGACCTCGTCTACTCGGACCAGGCGTCACCGGATCGACCTTGGCCTCCTCATCCTGCTGCGACGGCGCCGGTGAAGCCACCCTCGATATCGACGGCGACGCAGCCTCTTGCGCTCTCGTCCTCCTGTTCGTCGTCGACTTTGCCAACAACTTCTTCCGGAGGTCGTTCCCAGCATTCCCGCCCTTCTTCCCCTTCGACCCACTCCTCCCCGAAACCCCACTAACCACACTCCCCATCTCCACATCACTCGTCCCATCATCACTCACATCCGACGCATCCACACCCCCACCACCAACCCCAGGCCCAGACCCAGACGACGCATCCAGCACACTAACCACCGTAAACGCAGCATTAAACACCCCACCATCCAAACAAAAAAACAACGGCACAAAACTCCTCAAAAACCCCTCAATCCTCTTCCTCTCCGAAAACTGTATCTGCCCCTGCGTCCGATCCAAAAACGAAACGACCAACTTGACCCCGTCCTGTAACGTCCCCGTATCCCCAACCATAAACTCCAACTGATGTCTCGGCCTCGTCCTCGCAAACAACGGATCGATCAGAGAAGCCCGTTTCGCCATCTGTTCTTCTCGAGCCACCTCGATCTGGTTCACGAACGCTTTGGTCGTGAGCGCTTTTTTGTCTGCGATCTTGAACGAGATGCATTGTTGGTCCAACGATTTAGCATAGTTGCGGGAATCGACCTCTCGCCAGACTTTATGCCATTCACGTTGTCCCCGTTTCCATTCTTCTTCTTTCTGTTTCAGTCGGGAGAGGACGACAGGGATGGCGAAGGCTGGGGTATCTTGCATGGCTTGGATAACGTCCATGCCTGCTTCTCGCCCGTAGATCTTTTTGATGACTCGGTGGTGTATCGCTTTGGCTGACCCGCCCAGGTTGGGTCTGCTGATTTTGAACCCGTTTTTCTCTTCCGTGTTGAGCACGGCGATTTTGTTGGCGAGAGGTTCGAGGATGGCGATCGTACGGGCAATGGCCTCGATATGGAAATCGTATTCGTGTCGTTCTTCTTCGCTGCGGTGAAGAGCCTCTTCGTACACGTTCTTCTTGTTGACGATGAACCCCGTCTCTTCAGACGCCCAGCTTGGATGCGAGACCCATTCGTCGTTGAGAACAGAACGGCACATCTCGTCTCTGCCTGAACAAGAAACGTTGATTTCCTTTTGAAAAAAAAATGCCAGTCAGCAAACTGCACGCTCCCAAGACGATGACAACACTCACATCCGCAGGCAACCTCCGATAACTCCCATACTGCACATTCAAATCCACTTTCCCCGGTCTCACAACGCCCCCACCGTTAACGACGGCAATAGTCGGCCTCGACCACCCGCCTTGCATCCCTCTCTCCGTCAACTGCTGCTCAAACAACCAACTCTCCCTCTCCTTCCTCTCGTCCCACCCGAGGATCTCCTTAAACTGCTTCATCAACTCCCCATCCCCAACCAAAAAGTTTTGACTCTCCTTAACGAGCGTCGCCGTGTCGATATAGCCTTGCGTAAACAGATTGATGACTTTGAGGAACTCGTTGTACGTCTCACGGCTGTCGATAGCACGTTTGACTCGGTCGAAGAAATGTATAGGGTCGTTCGGTGGGGGTACAGGTCGGGGAGGGATAATCTGCGCTGGTCCCTGTGCTGGCGTCATCATCCCTGCGCCAGACGAACCACCAGCACCACCTCGTCGGTCAGAAGCAGAACCGCCCGCAGCTGCGTAACGTGAAGACGAGTCGGTCTTGGATTTCTTTGACAGAAAAGAACGTTAGCGTTGGCATACACTGGGGGGAGGGGAGGGGGAAAGGCAGCATACCCTAGAGCTCTGCCTCAAAGACATCTGATCCATCTCCTTCGCTCTGCCTCTTTCCCTCTCCCTCCCTCGTTCCCCAGCTCTTCGTTTCTTCTTCTGCGGTTGACTCGAACCAGACGCAACGGCATCCAGTTTGCGTTTGCCTTTCACGTCAGGTGTGCCGATCCTGAAATGAGGGTCGTCCATCAAGCCGGTGGTGTCGTCGAGGTAACCCTGGTTCTGGTCCGGCATGAAGATTCTAAAGTCTGCTCGGAGGTCTGGGGCGTTCTTGAACAGGCGGGCGATTTGGCGGGAGACTTCTTCCTAGAAACGGAGAAAAGAGTGTCAACGCACTGTAACCGAAGAGAAAGGTAGAGAACAAGAAAGGAAGAAGAAAGACTGGGGGATGGGGAGAGAAATATCAAAGCACGCCTCATGTTCTTCGTCTTCAATCGATACACAAATTTCCGAGGCCGAGAAGGTGATGGCCCGTACAAAGAAGCACGGACAAGAAAGAAAAAAAAGAAGAAAAAAAAGTAACGGAATAGAATAGCCCACCTCATCGATCGTCTCTGGAGCATGGTGATATCTCGATAAGATGTCCAAAAACTGCTTGTAGACCTCGGGGTCGCAACGTTGCTTGATTTTCTGGACGTAGGCTACTGCTGGTTCCATCGCTTGTTGTTGAGCCATGCCCGCGAGCGGACCTCCACCGACAATGACACGAGGTTGTTGGCTGGCGTTGGAGGTGGAAGTCGCCGCGGTCGTAGTTGCGGGTGCGGGTGCAGGTGCAGGTGCAGGTGGTGGAGGGGCTGGTGCTGGTTCCGGAGTTGCCGGGTGTTGTGGGGGGATCGTGATTTCCGTCGGTTTGGCTACTGCTGAATGGAACAAGTCAATACAAGGGAGGGGAGGGGAAGGAGAGAGGACCGGCTAAACTGACATTCACCAGGCTCAGTCATCGACCACGAGAACGCCGTCTTGCCCCGACCACCGCCAGTCGTCTGCATCGTCGTTCCCCTGGGTGTCGTCACAGTAATCTGCTTAGCGTCCATAGAGCATTCTATCCGGTATCCAGCAGGCAGAAACGTATTGAATCCTTGGATAAGAATCGGGTGTCCTTGGAACAGATGCGAGACACGTTTGATGACTCCAGGGGTGTCAATTCTAATTAATGTGAAAGAGTGCGTAGTAGCAAAATGAGTGAGAGCTCAGCACCCAGATGTAGACAAAAGCCGACTCACTGTTGACTCTTGAACTCCTTCATGATATCCAGGAAATGGTTATACACGTCCGGCTGGTCATGGAACTGGACCTTGACATGGTCCAAGTAACTGAGAGCATCCGTAACGTTCAACGGGCGTTCAGCAGACGACTGCGTTGGTGACGACGACGACGAAGCCGAAGGCTGCATAAGCAACGCTTGAGATTGAGCAAGTGAATTGGGGGAAGGAGGAGAGATGATGGCGTTGTTGTGGTTGTCGAGGGATAGAATTGTTTGCGTCACCAGAGCGTTCACCTCGGATTCAGGTTGATCGTCAGCTGGTAAAGTCGGAGGCGATGGCTGTGGAGGCGATTGCTGCTTTCCTGCCGCTTCTTCTGCCTTTTCTTCCGGCGCTTTAACTTCCTCCGAAATCACCTCTCCTTCTTCAATCACTTTGCTTCCTCCTTCCCCAACAGCACCCTCTTTGGCGCCCTCGGTAGCTTTCCCGGGTCCTTCTGCTGCTGCTGCTGTCTTAATCTGCGTGGTGCCGTTCATGGGATCATCTTCGACCATTTTTCGAGGTTCAAGAAGGAGAAAGAGAGAAAAGCCGAGAAAAGTTGAAGACGAAAGTAATCGGGGACTGGGAAAACGAAACGAAAAAGGTTTACACAGTAGACTGCCGTCGTGGGTGGCCCGTGCGCGTTCAGATACCCACGTGAACGATCAATATTAAGTAAGCAATACAATTGTCGTTATGTCCGGCGGCATTCTCTTGACGTTCCTGATGGCATGATCTTGTGCAAATTGGGACTCCCGGACTGCGGTGATAATGGAGGACCATATAACATAGTTAGTAGTCTATCAAGATACATGGACAATACATATACAGAACGATACTAAAAGTAAAGGGGAAAAAGGAATCCAAGAACATGATAAGGTCGGGAGACGGACTGCCAACAACGCATCAGAAAACGCCCACGACAGATGACACATTGCTCTCACAGGTTTAGGCTCCGAAACCGTAAAGGGTACGACCAGATCGCTTCAATGCATACACAACGTCGAGGGCAGTGACGGTTTTGCTAAACGAAGAAAAAGCGCGTCCATGTCAGTTAACAACAACACCAACAAGCGACAACTCAACGTACCGCTTAGCGTGCTCAGTGTAAGTGACGGAGTCCCGAATAACGTTCTCCAGGAAAATCTTCAGGACACCACGGGTTTCTTCGTAGATAAGACCAGAAATACGCTTCACACCACCACGACGAGCGAGACGACGAATGGCGGGCTTGGTAATACCTAAACACGACAATGACAAAGGCGAGTCAGTTCTGAAAACGTTCGAACTAGCAAGCGACGTACCCTGGATGTTGTCACGAAGAATCTTCCTGTGACGCTTAGCACCACCCTTTCCGAGTCCCTACAATTCCAAAATCCAAGTCAGCCAAAGGTTTTCCCAACACCAGCAAAGAAAATCCCAAACGCGCCTTTCCTCCTTTTCCACGGCCAGACATGTTGTAGTTGTTGAGTGAGGGGAAGAGTGTTGTGCGGTGGTGGTGGTTGGGGTGTAAGGACGTGTTTGTTGATGGCCTCGCCTTATAAAGGCGCGTGTGGCACGTGTATTCACACGCACAGACCACGGTCGCGCATCGCTTTTCAACCAAAACGCGTTCTGACTCCTAACGCCCATTTAGCGCCGCGGCATTTGCCGAGATGACTGTATTAGTCGTTGTGAGGGCCTGTCACTGTCAGCGTCCACAGCTTTCAAACTTGACTCGCTACCACCACCACCACAGCTCGTTTGACTGGGGAAATCTCTCTGAAAGTGTTGTTCTGAGCTCTGAAGTGCTTCAAGATATCTGCTTACCTCTCGAGGGCTGTAAATAACCCGTCTGCAAGTGACATCCTGAGCATGCCCAAAATTGCTGTGGACCATCGCAAATCAAGTGATCAGAGGCTCGTCTTATTCTGCGACGAACGTGCAACCAAACGAGTCATCGTAAGAAGGCCAGCAAACTACCTTGTGGGCAAACAACCTCTTCTTCTTTTGAGAGCCGAGCAACGAACAGCTAACTTTGACGGGGGTTCGTAGGACGCAAGGAAATGCGCTCTCCGCCACTTCCCCTCAATCTCATCCGATCATCTAGTTCTCCAAACCGACGAACTCGATATTTCCCTAGGTGAACGAGCAGACATCACACCCGACGTTTGGGAAATTATTAGCGAGACAGTCTCACGTTTCTTCGCTATCGAACGAGGTACATACTCTGTTTCTTTGGCACAATGACATTGATGACCAGCTCTGGCGAGCCACAGTCAAAACTTATGGGACTGAGTTTGCCAAGACCAATGCCATTGCAGGTATCAGGTGAGACAGGAATTGACATTGTCACTTGGGGAGGGATGAATATGAGCTTCTGAATGTATAATCAGAAGGCGCAACAAGTTCTGGGAACTGTTGGCTTGGAAAAGAAATCTGATGAAAAACAACAACGCACAATGAGCACTGTCTGGGTCTTGTATTGAGGCTCTACGAGGCAAAAAGACTTTGCGCTTGTTAACAATTGTAATTGCATGCGCACTATTCAAGTCTGAGCAGCTCTCGAGGATCAAACTTCATGCAGCCTACACTGCGATTCCTGCCGTGTCCTGGAAGTAAACAGAGGGAGAGGCAAGTAGAGCAACAACCTCATATTAAATTCAGGGAATGTTGAGATGCAAGCAGAGCCTTTCCAATGATGACCGGAGTATCAAGAAGCTGGTTGATTCAGGGTGAGTATTGTAAGAATATGGGGTAGGTTATACCTCACCAACACGATTCCCATTCTCAGCGAGCCTGTCAACTAGGCAAACGCCAGATTGTCTTCCAATCCCTCTTTTTCAAGAGGTTGCGGGTGCGCTGTTCAACATTCGACAGGGTTGTGAGACTCGGGGAGGGCATGAATGAAACACATCTTGCTGATTTTCTTGTTGAGCGTTTTATTTTTGTTTATATCGGCTTTGGCGTAGATGAGAGGAGTGGAATCAGAGCTTCAAAAATGTCAGGCCAAGTGATGGTGGTGGGTGTTGCACACAGCATGAAACATGGATTTGTCAGCGACCACAGCGTTGACCAAGACCACCACTTGCATATAAAAGCCTCAGACCTCTTTAATCGTCATTCTTCAACTCAACTAGTCCAGAAATCCTCAAAGATTTTCCTAATCATCAACTGAAAGCACGGAGATAAAAAGACATGGTGGGAAGGTCCAAGGTGTTGGTGAGTATGATTTTTATCAATCAAATATGTCTCAGGCTCACCCTTGGACAAACCACAAACACCCCTCAATCTCAAGTAACCAGAAATACTCAAAATGGCTCAAATAGCTCTTCCAGCGCAATCCTCTCCCAGTTTTCCACTAGGCTACCAGCACCTGCCCAGAAACCACGCTTATACTCCACCCTCCCTGGTTGATAACTCCTGCCTCGACCGACGCCAACCTAACGATTATCTGCTGTAAACCCCAAGGAAACCAAGCAGAATGAATCCCTCTTCAACCATGGTCAACCTCCCTATGGTTTGATCCCAACGAGCCCAACGTTCCTCCGGTGCACAACCATTTCTGACCCTCATCCATCCGACTTTCTCTCTAATGCATACTTACAATTTTCGTCATTCTTTCACCCATCAGCATGGAAAGACTACAGAAATTCTACTCATCAATGGCTCGAAGTACAGGCCATCATCTTCAAGGCCTTGGCTGATTTTGGTCGGTGATTCTGAGGATAGAGGATCTCTTGGGTGGGTGCCACATCTCTGAACATAACTCGGACTCATTTACGCCTTCGGTAGGGTTAGAAGTATTTATCAAGACAATTCTACCGGTATTCAATCAATCCTATCGGCCACCCGAATCCAGTGAAACTGCCTCGCAATTTCCCCCTCGCTCATGATGCTTTTACTACATAGTAAAACCATGAGCTCTGAGGCCTGAGGAAAAGGAGATTTTGATGGCAAAACGTGTGTGGCAGCCGGTCTCAATTAATTGCAATCTTTTAACTCACCTTGTTTCAGTTCAGAACGTTCGCTCATTGTAGATTTTTCCTCAAACTCTTCGAGTTTCAGATCTCCTCTACTTGTACAATTACCCATGCTCGCAACCTCCGAATTTCGTCGTCTGGATTATCTTTCACTGTGGCTTCCTAAGGCTGAGCTTCACTCAACGACCGGACCTCAGTCGTCCATATTACTCAGTGAGCTCGTCGCTTCACCCATTCTGCCAGATCATTTTCACTCAAGCCACCTATGGAGAGCCCATCGAGTTTACGCTTCCCGGTCAATGGCACCTCCCACACCTTTTTTCTAGCGTCAACCTGTTGAATCCGTGGACTATAATTAGATCCCGGTATATCCAAAGTCCCGGTTCATACTTCCCGCCATTGTATTATGTGGGACAATGCATTCGCTATTGTTCCATTCTTCATTGTTCATTATGCTCATATGTACAAATTCTATTGTCGTCCTTATATGGTAACTCTATTGTATCTACATGTATATAAGCTCGTAGTTCTCTACATGAATCTACAGTGTGCTTGAGCTTCTACGTCTCGCCTCTATCTCTCTAAAACTCCTCTCTGGTAAGTAGTAGTATAGCTATGTTGTAGTCCTCTGCGCTAGGCGTCATGCTGGCTCATCACAACCAATGTCGTTGAACCTTGTGCGACAGAACAAAAACGGACATCTCAGTCAAACACCAGCAATGTTTTATGTTTGGTTCGGTACTTATCAACTTGAATTTACCACCTTTCTTGTTACAAGAGCAATAGACAGCATGTGCGTATTGAAATGAACCAACGAGAGTTAGATGTGTCCTGAGATAATCGTTCTCTGGCACTGATTAGACCTGTGAGCAGCATGAACAACTTAACATCTTTGAGTACGCCGGTAAAGCAGTGGAAGTTAAATAATAGTGACCCATCAGGACAATGGTTACAGTACTTACAGGAATAGAAATAGGAAGTCGTACAGAATATGTAGATAAGTGGCAATGTCGTTATCAATATCTATTACCCACAAGCACCCACAACTGCTTCCAGCACTGAGCGACGCCGATTCCTTGCTATCTCGATACAAGATTCCACAATACAGAGACACATATCTCTGTTCCCCCATGTATGCCGCCCCAAATACTCGACTGCATCCATCAATAACATCTCTGAGCGGTACTTCAAGTGAGCTTCAAGCGACCGAAGAGGACACACAACCGGTTGACATCAGAGCTATCTGAGCTCAAGGATGTATGATAGGGAGGATCGACAGCCTCATCCAGACCCCATGAGGACAATCTGCGAGGCTCGTCCTTCCTTGCAATCTGTGTCACCCCCGTCCACCCTGTAGTCGGAGGAAAGTGAGCATTAGATGCGGTGATGTTGGTGTCAGTAGGAGCTCTCGATTTGTTGCGATTCCCAATGGTAGCCATCCCCGTACTGGAATACAAGTCAAACTTTGATGTGGATGGGTATTTCGCAATCTTGTCGGTGGTTGGCACCTCCACACCACTGGACATGTTAGATGAGGTAGGTCCTGATGAGAGTGTCCCAGGTGGATATAACCTCGGTTGAGGGTGGCTTCCCTGGTGGGCATAAGAGAAGCCATCACCAACGGGACAGGTTCGTGAGCAGTCCTCGCTCGACGGGCACAAGTCTTGGTCTGGTGAGTGACAGCTTTCAGAGAGGATAGAAGTCGGCCCTATTATGGGTGTACCTGTCTCCTTAAATTGGTTTCCGTGCCTTTGAGTCGATTTCTTCTTTGTTTGAGACTCGCTGGTGGATTCGCCGGCCCAGTGAAGGGGCTATCAGTAGGTCCGTAAGACGACAGGGACAGGAATGATGAACTATCAGCGTACTTGAAGCGCGTGGCCCGTGCTCGTGCCTTCATATACCATATCAGTACACTGTCGCTGGTTGGCAACGTCTCGGCCTGAGCTGGTAGCAGAAGTTACACGCCGGGTTTCAACAGTGCCTTGAGAAAACGAGATCTCGGTGGATCTTTCGCCTTGCGTGTTTGATAAGCCTTCTGCAGTGATGGATTTGTCAAAGTTGATAGTGAGGGAGGATTGTGGATGTACAGAGCCTCGACCTGCATCAAGAGAAGAACATGAATGTTGTGATTGAGAATCAGGCGACTCACCTCCAAGGATTTCCTCGAACCGATCCAGATCATTGGTAGGTTGGGAAGTGTAATGATTCAATCCGAGATGTCGAACAAAATTCGTAGTAGTTGGGTCGAACGCTCGGAGGTGTTGATATCGATGACCTAACTTGTAGTGCTCGGTGGACCACGACCATAACCTGAAACCAGCATCTCTAAAATCCAGCTCAATGGGAAGGCCGAAGTCAACACATGCTGTGTGTGAGATTGGGGATTGACCGTCGTCATTGAAAGACCAGAAGTGAAGGGAAGATGTGTTGCCACTGAGGAAGTCAGGAGGGGGCAGGCAGACAAAGAGGTAGAGTGACTGCTTGTGTTGTCGTTGGAACTCGGAGGGCGATACACTAAGGGGGCCTTCCAACAATGCCTCGCGCCAGACGAACCCTACCCAATATCAGCTAGTGTAAAAAATAGTACACAGATGATGACAAACTGAAATCCCCGGAATCCTCCAATGAAGTCCCTTGAGAATGAAAGATGCTCGGTGCTTGCGCGGTCCAGGCTTCTCCTGCGTTCCAATTCATCCCTAGTAGAAGCCAGTTCCCATCATCTTCGTCGAACAGTCGGAATCTACTCAAAAGATTTAAGACAGAGTGGCGTACTATGATTTCTGAGAATCTCACCTTGTATACCCATTATCCAACACTTTCTTTTCTGTAAGGTTGGTCTCATAGATGTCCCAGTCATTGTTTGCAAAGGCAATGGGGGCGCCAGTTTGAATGGAAAAGACAGTTGGTCGATGGAATGACTGAGGGACAATTTCGCTATCCCAAGCCCAACTAATGAAGCCCACAAATGCACGATCGACTTTCTTTGACTTGCAACTTGCGAGAAAGCGCAAAAAGACATCTTCTTCAAGGAAATCAATGGTTGAAGGCAAGTTTTTGATCTCCAAATTGTCACCGGCCCAGTCAATATCCGGATCCGGCCCCTGTGGACCCTGACAGATCATTCCGCGTGTAGGATCCATCCACACCAAGTCCTCATAGCCGCAATCCCATTGGTTCTACAGCTGCATGAATGAGTAGTCGGGTTCAATCTTGTAGCTACTCACAAGTAAGTTGAAGAGATATCTCTGGCCCAACAACCCAACATTTCCCGCAAAGTGTGCTATCGGTATAAGTCCTGAAGTACAAGAGTTGTCAACCAATATCTCCATTGAAAGGAGTCAAATTCACTTGCCGCCCGTAAAAATCAGTAGTGGAACTTTGGATCGGTTGAGCGCACAGAGATGAGCGTTATTCACACGTTGAAAACTTCAATGTTTCAACTACACTTCCTCCCTGCCAGGAAGATGGAAAACCTACAAGCCTCGTCCAGTAGAATAATAACGCACAAAGCTTTGTTTCCAGATCTACCTTGACTATCAGGAGCTCAGAACTTGCTCAGGAACAGACATCCGTACCTCTGGGGCATTCCTGCCTTCAAAGGCCTCCACAGTAACAATTGTCCCCTTCCCTTCGCCCGACACAATTTGGCCAAGCACGATGCTTCGTTCACAGTCAGCCGTAACCCATTGTTTCGTTGTTGAGTCATATCTCCCCCGCAGTCTTTCATGATGTATTGGCTTGAAGAACTGGATATCACCGTGCTTGTATTCACCGTACTGTAAGATGGCGTGAGAGCGAGCGCAGCACATCTACACGGAGTCCCTACCACTTACCTCCTCGTACTTTTCCTCTTCCTCCTTCGTACCCTGAATATACCACTTCAACCGGCGCGTCACCGTTTGCTGAATTACGCTGCTATTGACTGTGAAGCTACCAAGACCGTAGTTGGAGTTCCGATCCCTCTCAGGCCCCATAGCTACGTTCTTTTGCTCGTCCGAATCCAAAGCGTTCTGAGACAGGAACATAGGAAGCGGGATGAGATTGGTTGTAGTGGGGG
This sequence comes from Marasmius tenuissimus, assembly GCA_029532415.1. Taxonomy (NCBI): domain Eukaryota; kingdom Fungi; phylum Basidiomycota; class Agaricomycetes; order Agaricales; family Marasmiaceae; genus Marasmius; species Marasmius tenuissimus. Next base: position 5,627,504 of record JAQOTA010000050.1, on the reverse strand, counting down.
TATGAGTCTGAGTTCATCAGATAGAAGCCGCCGGCCTAGATCATATACTCAGGCTGTGCGTATCCCGCTCAACCGCAGCAATCACCATACCACCTTACATCAAACCAAAGAGCAACATACTGTTGTTCATGAGTGATACTGTGAGGCACTCTGATCAGGATCGGGAACCCGAAAGAGCGTGAAAGCAGATCACCGGAACTAATCGGATGACCCGATGCTACCCTCGATTTCGTGACGGGCTGTAACTATTACTTATCGCAGACGCCCAGGCTACTCTCCGAGTTAACTATCAACAGAAGCAAATTCTCAACATCGAGAGCGTGTTTAACAATACTGGCAGGTTGAGCGCCATGATACGTTTCACTATTATCTCCCTGCATCTCTCACGATGGCGTTGGCAATCCTCGGTGTCTTCGAGGCGTCTGAGCGTACCAGTGTTAGAGTAGCTTGCATAAATGAATGATGATGGAGATCTCCATCATTTCAAAATTTGTATAGAGCGCCTGAAGTAAAGATGGGAGATAGTCCATCTTGAACTCAGGCGGGAGTGAGATTCGTCGGTCTCTGGCTGTGTAGGACAACCATAGTCCGTCTGACTGGAGCAAGCAATGTTGGGGAGGCATGCTTTGAGGTCTGCATACACTCTTTCAGAAGTCGGAATTTAGAGATGAAAAGAAGCTGAACTCTTACTTGATATCTGGACCGGGGATGAAAAGCTCGAATGATCAAATCATGTCCGGGGCGGTTCCTACGGTTAAAAGAATTTCGGGCGGATTGGGGTTAAGAGTTGCTTGAGTAGTAGCAGATTCATGTCACAGGAATACTTGCGACGACTCCGACCATCTGGGAGAAGATGACTGTAATGTGAGGGTACTCAGATTGAGCTACGGCGTACCTTTGGACGGTTTCCACTGAAGGCATCGAATAACTTGAGCACCGGACTCATGTCTAGGGTGGGCAATGAACTCGCCTCAACCGAAGGCCAAGAGTCTGAATGGTAGAACTAGGTTGGTTCGAACGCTCCCCGGGTTCTGTACGGAGTCATACTTGTCCAACGCGTTGCTTTTTTTTTGACTGCATCTTAGATGGTTGAGAAAGACCATTTATGTCGTTTGACAGGTTCAAGGTTGTGCGTGCCATCTAATGGCGGAGAATTGTGATGGCTCATATGCACAAAGCAAGTCTCCTAGATGGAACAAGGCAGGAATTCGTGAGCTTCAGGTGGGTTGAAGTTTTGACCGCACGTCCCGATCCTGGCTATACGAGCTTTCACACTGAATGTAGAGCTCTAACTGGACATCAACCGAGAGAACAAATTCACAGCAAAGTCTCGTACATACCTTTTGGCTCGAACCCCTCTATCTCGCGTTTCACGATATCCGAATAAGTGATGTTTCGTGTCTCGAAACCCTCTGAGCCAATCTCCGTAAATTCCAGAGCCTTGGGCATGCTGCACGAGTTCTTCATGGTCTTAGTTTTTTGTTTAGCTCGTTAACAGTCGACTCAAACTTCACTGGCCAAAGTATGAGCGGCACAGACTGTTTGTTTGAGTTGTCAAAAATGAGAACGAATATGTGGAATCTATTATCTAGAAGGTGTTAGCTACAAGAAACCTTGTGTATGATGAGCAGATTAGAATGAGAAGAAACCAAGTTGTATGCTCACCAAAGCCGCACATTCTTCACTATGCATACATAAAGGACCCAGAGAGACGCAATGACAGTGGTAAATTTGAGTTGGGAGGTTGAACCTGCCCTTCAGTCAGCCCGTTGCCGCACGGCAAGCACTCAGGCACTCGGGCGCTCATGAGGTGACAAGGGTCCATCCACTCTCGACCGTCACCACTTCGTGCTATGACTCCAGCCTTCTGTCTTTGTTCCGCTACAACTTTCGGTCCTTTAGGATTGAATTTGCCGCAAAGCCTTTCATCAGTTCAGGGTCAAATTTGAGCAAGACAATCACGAATATCGACACCTCCGTCAAGATCCTTCAGTTAACGCTCTTCCCCTTGTAACTGCAATCCAGCGGACAGGTCAAGACACAAGGGGAAAGAGTGTACGCAAAAGGGAGACAAATGCCGAGCCGAGGCTCATGGCAATGTCAGCTCGCAGGCATGAGGTACTATGAAGGTGGCGACGAGAGGTCCACGTTATGAGCTTGAGCTCATTGGAATGATTACAGGTTTCTTGAGTGAGTCCTGCAGTTCTCATACCTTGTTCTCGTCATTCTCCCAAATATACCTCCCTTCTACGCTTTTCTCGAACCTCGGTCGCTCTCACATATGTCCCTTCTCCAGCATGGCGCTCAGTACTCCAAAACCCAAGCTGTTCTACGAAAATGTATCCGAAAGACTTAGCATCACATTGAATTCCGCTCCCCTCCTTCCGTCATGACTCGTGCCCCTGAGATAGCATTCCTTTTATTCAGTTTGCGCTCTACTCGAGAACTCAAAGGCGGCGTCGTCAAGGAGGCACGAGGAGCAATGAAACTTGAACAAGACTGCTACTGCTCCTTCAAATGCCGTAGGAGTCGACCACTTCGACCGAAATCAGCGCTATATGGGCTTCAAATACATTGGACGAGTGAATGTGAAGAAGCTCGGACATGGCAGCTGAGGCTGAGGACGTGAACGAGTCTGTTACCAGGGTCAATCAGGGCACCTCCACAGCACGTATCACAGTCCATGCGGGAGTCATCGATACGGTTATTCGTGATCTGGCCTACCATTGAATTCACTGGGCTACAACAGCGGATGTTACTATTGGTGACGCAAGCAGCGGCTATCTTCTTCCGTTCAACACTTGTCCGGTTCACGGTCAAGACTACCTTCGACTCCGGTGTTGTATTGCACTTAGCTACGACCACGTCTCAGATGAACGTGGGTCAATATGTCGAGAGTGGGCGAAGGCACGTTTAACGTGGCGAGTCTTGTATCTCGTTCACTCGAAGGTGGTGATGCTTGCTGACAGCTCTCGAATAGGATGTACTATCAGCTTCCACCGATCCACGCCCTACTGGTATCTCAGATTTTGACGAGTGTTGCGTTGTGTTTTGCCCTTGGGTTGAACGAGATCTGGGGTAGGAGGCGAGGTGGCAATCAGACTTTTTTATGGTTTCAAGTGATCCCGATGGTCGGCAGAAACAGAATCCTGGGGGACTAACTCTAAAGCTTGGAATCTCATCGGATTCGACTGTGAGTGGGAGCCTAGCATGTCGACTCAGACTGTGAGTTCATGAGATTTTTAGTCATTCGTATACTGACTGTACATCAGACTTCCGCTATAGTTGAACAGAATCGTCTCCGAGCCGTCTTCGAGGGGAAGGCTTCAAATAGCTCACGATATAGCCTGTTTGGTTACGATGCCGAGGAGTCGAGTAGTCGTAGCAAACACATTGACCCTGTATCTTTTACTTCGCTTTGATAACGATTCACTCGGACCTCACTATCCAGTGCTAAAAAGGTCGAAAGGCTCACGCTGTTCAGCTTCTGCTGGGCACAGACATATCTAGTTATACATTTGCATATAGCACACAAAGCTTCACGGTAACATCCGGGTTTGAAATTTCCCCGAACGAACGTATTCCGATATTTGGTGCACACTAGGACCCACAAGCCTTGCCTGCATCTTTGACCGTTTCAACTTCGTACTAACCAAACGGGCAATTGGTTTGTAGTTCCCGGGATCTAGTTCCATTCGTGAACCTGAGGACAATCATACCTTCAGCTGGCCTGGAGTTGCTAATTTCTTGCGTACATCGATAAATCACCGCCGGGTCGACTTGTGACCCGTATTACATGGAGTTTCGGTCTCTCGTCATTGTCCTCTGAGAATTGAGGGGCATTCTGTGCTGTACTTATAGCCTGCAGACTGACTTCACCGTCGCAGGCTGGCAAGCGATATCACCAGCCAAGAAATAACTCAACTGAGCGACACGGAAATGTCGCCGGCGTCCCCTCAAGATCAGTATGTCAAAGGAGGCTACAAACGATAGGGAGCTTATGATACAACAAGAGTAAGAAACACGAAACCAAGTGAACGGTAGGTGTACTATACGTCAATCTGCGAGTCGAAACATAAATACCAGGCAAACGGAGAAATATCCCTAAAATTCGAGACGACCGAGACAACAATCTCTCAAAGTCCTCAACCCGAAACAATTTTCGAACCTCACCCGGTCCATTACCACCCCGAAGCTCCATTCCTCTCCCCAGATTCACCACTCGTCTCGTTCCAAGAAAGCAGCTGTGTCGACTGCATCAGAGGATCGAACGTATATTGCTGAGGGTAATCGGCTGGCGCGTTCCAAGATTGGTTAGAAACGAGAGGGTCAACGCCGTTGGAAATGAACATCGAAGGATAACCCTGAGGCGTATCCGCGGAAAACGGAATGTGAGTCTGGGCGTGACTAGTCGAATTGGGCGGGTAGTAGGTAGCTCCGGGCGGGGAGAAGGGCGAGTTGGATGATGCCAGATCGTGGTGAGCTACGGCAGGGCTCCAATGCTCTTGAGGAGCAAATGAGCCGGGGAAGACCGAGGGATAACTCAGGCCATGCATATGGGACGTAGGCACAACATTGTGTTGGGGATACATGAAGTCGATAGGAACTGCTGAATTGGGTGGATAAGTAAGCGTAGGCGTGGAGTAGGAAGCTGAAGGGTGTGCTGGGCCGTCGCAGAATGTGTTTACAGCACCCGATGTTTCGACCTCGGACGTCCCCAACCACCCGGTACTCTGATTAGCACCAATATTGTATCTAGGTGCATCGGCGACGGCATTGACACCTGCGTAAGCACTCGAATGGGTATGGTTCAAGTCCATCATGCTTGTGGTGAGGTCGCTGGCCGAGTTGGCGATCTCAGCACTGCTGTACGCGTTGGAGGGCAGCAGTGCGTCGAAATAGGTTGCCGCCGCTGTACTTTGCGACAGCTCGGGCCATCCTCGCGGCTGGAGATGGGAAAATGATAGATTGGACGTGGTAGGAAATGACATGTTCATACCACGCGAAGCGGACGGCACATCTCCCGACAAGGGGCCTGCAGGGTGGGAGGTATAGTGATACGACGGTTGATTTCTATGGTAGCAGGGTGGAGCGACCTGCGATTGGTACCCTGAGCGTGGATGAGAATGATGCTGGGGATAGAGGTTGACTGGGTCTGCAGAGGGAAAAAACCTGGAGGGAAGCGGTTGCACAGGTCGAGAAGCCTGTCCATCTATCGCTAGGTCCCGGTCATCGGCAGTATCGTTCTTATGACGAAGCTCCTGAGGATATGTTAGTGATGCGCACATCGAGAAAAAAGAATCAACAGCGCACCGGCTCTGGATTATTCCTCTCGGCACCCCCAAATCCCATATCCATTTTTCGACGCTTGTTGGTAGCGCAAATCGAGCTGATAGCGGACTCTCTCCCGGCTTGGTTACTGGCCATACAAACTGGGTCCTCAGCCAGTTTTTGGTCTATTGTATGTGATGGACACTTGGAGTCGTTGCCAATGACAGATCCATCGAGGTTATTGGAGTGCTCTGCACTGAGGTAAGAGCTAGAACGGACAAATGAAGATGGGCACACCTTGATCGACCTCTGTAAACCGGTCTGAATGGTGGATCGGTTGAAAGTCGTAGTCACCATATCCAAGGTGTCGAGCGAAATCGGGAGTCGTTGGGTCAAAGCTTCTGAGAGTGTGGTATCGACGAATCAACTGGTAGCTGCTGGTGGACCAGGACAATGAGCAGATCACCCGATCATAAAAGGGGAGTTCAAGGGGAAGGCCGAAGTTGCGACATGACTCGGGTGAAAGTCGATGTTGACCATCTTCGTGGAAAGACCAGAAGTGGAGTCGCAAGGTTTTATCGTCGAAGGGGTCGCGGAGAGGTGGACGGGTAAAGAGGTAGATCGGCTGCTGGCGTCGTCGTTGGGATGCGGAAGGGGTTTTGTCAAGATTGCCAAACAACAACACCCTGGGACAGACGAGCTCTGGTCGATGTTAGCCAGTGGAAAAGAGAACACAAATGACGACGCACTGTAAACACTCAGATCGTCTTCCAACAATATTCCATGAGAGTGAAAGATGTTTGATGATTGACAAAGCCAGGCCCTTTCCACGTCCTCGTTCAGCGCCAACCAAAACCGACTGTCAGCATCTTCATCGAGTCGAAATCTACTCGTGATTTTAGACAGAGTGGCCTGTGATTTCCGAGTGACTCACCTCATCCATCCATTTTCCAGCACCTTCCTCTCTACAAAACCCTCTCTACTCGTCCAGACGTTGTTTGCAAAGGCGATGGGGGTTGCGGTCAAAGTGGAAAAGATGGTCGGCCGATGGCAAGATTCAGGCACATTTACGTCACGTTCAGAGTGATAACAAATCGCCCACAGAAACGCCCGATCAGCTTCCTTTGACTTTTGGCTTGCCAGGAAGCGCATGAAAACATCTTCTTGGAGAAGTTCGCTGGTCAAAGGTAGATTCTCCATCTGGAAATCCCACGAGTCCCACTTGATGTCTGGCTCTGGCCCCTGTGGACCTAGACATATCACTCCTCGGGTAGAATCCACCCACAGCTTCTCAGCGTCTGCATAATCAGGTTTCCGCTGTGTCAATTGCATGATTAAAATTGTTCCATTTCAATACTTCCGCTACTTACAATCAGATTACGGAAATACAACGAACCAAGCTGCCCCAAACTCCTATTAAAGTGCGAGATCGGTACAAGGCCTACAGAGAAGATTGACTTAACCACAGGGATTGGCAGGCACATGCACTTACCATGCCAAAGAAGCAGTGACGGTACTGTTCCGATGTCAACAGCAAATGCCTGCACATTATTGGACGAGCTGAAGATTTTTAAGCACGCAGGCGAGTTTGGAACTCCACTAGACGTACCGCGCTCGCGAACACACCCGCAAATCCCATTTGAGTGCCTATAATCAACTATTTGCCTCTGTCCGTTCTGCCCCAAGAGAATACAAAACTCACCCTGCGTGCATCCGGCCCACTATAAGTCATCGATGTGAACCTGCCCTCCGTCCCAATTACCTTCACAGCACAGATAGTTTTCTCATATTGCCATCCTTCGACAACACAGACATCCTCAACCCTGTAAAAATCGCCACTCTTGACATTCCGATACTGGATGAACGGTGCGTATAATAAGCCTTCGAGCTCCACGCTCCCCAGATATGTAACTCACGTCGTCAAATTCCGTATGCTCCCTCTCTTCTCGCTGAACAATCTGGTTGATCTGGTTTCCGTGAACAACCGTTGTCGTAGTCGTCGCGGACGAGCTTGCTTCCTGGTTTGCTATACCCCCGCCAGCGGAGGAGGATGTTATTGTTTCAGTTGTCGTACGGCCATTGTAATAGTTATGTTGATCGCGTTGAACATAGCTGAATGTCCCGCCAGATATCGAAAATTCCTGTGCATTGGCGAAGAACGTTGACATGTAGGCGGGGGACTGAGCGAGTGAGCAAAAGGAGGGTACAGAATGACAGGAAAGGGCAGGTAGAACATGCTAATATTTGTAGCAAACATGCTGTTTACATGCCATTGAACCAAATTATGATTAGCTTGTAACGCCACAGACACGCCTAATCCATGCCTCTCAACAGCCCACCCAACTGAGCTGCACTTCCCGATGTTCGTACCCTTCTCCCTCTTCCTGTCCTGTTTCGCTGTTACCTCAGACCTTTCGGAATTCTAGGCCGTCGAGCTATACGGTATCCATCGTTCCACAGTCGGGAAGCTGATTTCTTTTGAGCCCAGGAACATCCCCAGCGCTATCTGTCCTTCCCGCTCGCGTTATCGATATGAAAAGGTGAGCGTTGGCATGCTGTTTCGCCGGCGCTTCAGCTTCATTTCACACACAATCAAGATTCTATGGAACACCCACCACAGTGATACACGTTGAGGGCACGCCCCTCTTCTTCGTCAGATTCGTGCCTGTCGGAACAGCCTACAGTGTCTTCTTAGACTCCCATATGAGGGTCTTTCTCTAGTCCAGTCTTCGAGATCTGGCTCGACGACGTCAAAGGAGTCATATCGGTACACCGTACTGGCTCTGAGAAAAAGGTTTTATTTAGTAACACGGTTTGAGCGAGGCGCTCGAGACTTGTACGATCACTTACTGCACGAGTTGGGTGATCCATCACGGCGGCTATCGAGCAGAAGACCTCAATTTATGGAGTGCCGTCTGATGATCTGGTGCTGAGCGTGAGGAGACGGAAGGTGCGGGCTATCATTTGGTATCACCGACCTGAAAGCGACTTGAGTGGTGAGATACGACAATCTCATTTACTATTCAGGCTCCATCAATCTTGAGCACTGGTCGCTTCTCCTTTTGCGTTGAGCGGGCCGGGTGATGTCGATAACATCGAGTTCCGACTTCGAGTTAATATGAGGCTGAATCGAACACGTTTTCGAGAACCAGAAAGAGAGCCAGCAGAAATGACGAGACCATTGGTATGATCCAAGTGACCGTGGCTCAATAGATGACATCTGATGATAGTGTATTGGTATGTTCAACTTGACGGTGCGCTGAGTCGATACGAGACCAAAGGGACCTGACAAACCAATAGATACCTGCAGCTGGATATGATCCTTCAAAAAGCTCCGGATTCTGTAGCTCTTGTCGGCGAGCTCAAAGCCGAGCCACTGTAGTTTTATATCATTCAGGAGTCCCGCCGGGAGTACGAGGAACTGAATCCTGATTCGTGGTTCAAACGTTTGAGCCTCGGGGTTCATTGAGTAACTTGAGAGTAGCGATCCTATCCAAATTTTGACACTTCAGCCCTTGAATGTACTCCCCAGAGTTCGAAAAATATCGGAAATGAAGCATAAAGAGGACGCTAGAACCACTTGGAAATGGTGGTATGTGTTTTTTGACAGAATGTGGATGTCCTGAGCTTTGAGAATTCGGGCTTGTGAGGACAGGTCATTGTGGATAGTGGCCACAACCGTGCCATCTATGGCTGCGTCCTGAAGGCAGAGTCTGGCCTGAACTTTTATGTTCTCAGAATCTTGAAGAAACAGCGTTGCCGGAGAATTGTTGGATATTGTTGGATAGATTGGTAGTCATCAGGGACAATGAGCGAAAAGGCTTTGTCAGCGGCCGCGGCGTTGTCCATGACCACCACCACCATACTGTCTCTCCTCACCCACAGCCCGTATGTGTTTGACGACGACTTCTCATTGCTCAGGATCTCGTTGTTCAACCTTTCAGTGTCTTCAATTATCGCCTCCAAAAGCTTCTCCCTAAGTCGGCCTCCCGCAATGCATCAACGATTCGACTCGGCCCAAATCTACAATACTTTCCGAGTAATGTCCTTCATTCGTTCATATACTTACTCAGAGAAAGGGAAGCGTTTTGTGACTTCCGTTTAAGGCGTCGAACAATGGCGGACTACTCTAGCGCCTACGTTCAAAGGTTGGAGAACTTGGATAACGTTCGGCCTCGATACACGGCAAGCGGACCCATTGTAATATGTGTCAGGAAAGGTCGACTGTTGCACCGGACGACAAGGTATTTTAGGTTATAGGTGAGTACCTCTCGATTCTTATTGCTTGATTGAGGCTGAAGCCACTTATAGTTCGCCAAACGGGGACATTGGGAACGAAGAGTTTCCATGATAGCGCTGCCTCGAACGATTTTTTGTCGCAACCTCCTTCTATTAATCCCAGCCTCCGATGGCCGATTGGCCCTGCTTTCGATTTGCAATGCAACGGACGTATATACCGTCCAACCTTTTGAGTATTGTCTGGTGCCATCTTGTCGGAGATGCCGCTATGAAGTTGGAGGCTGGCTTCCAACGCGTCGAAACCTAGAAGCACGAGCAGCGAATAAACTAGGGTGAACATCTGGAAGTGAGTGACAGCAGGGGTATTCAAGCTGGTAGATTTTGAGCGTCTCTTTCGACGATTACACTGAATATCCGGGAACTTTGCGGACTTGCTGGTGCAACAATTTGATTCACCTTTTCTCTCTCCCCCGTGAGTTTTGGTACGTTTTCTACCGGATTCGAGCTCATCGATGTACTAGAGTGCTATAAATTCATCTGCTATCAAACACTCAAAGACCCAGCCGGAACCCTCCTGGTCCCAAAACTTATTTAATCACGACAGCCACGGACGACCGAGGCTGGCAAACCTCTAAGCTCTAAGCTCTCAGATTCGCCTTCCTTGAGGTTGGAAAGGGGTCCCTTTGGCTTCATTCTCGTAATTTGAACAAGAGGTACTGTCACCTAGTGCGAGATTCAAGCGGTAAAGGCTAAAACGAGCATGCTGTCACTGCTTGTCTCCAATATCTGGCACACACAAGCACCCACAACTCGATCAACGTCCCGTACAAGTGGCCTTATGACACCTCGGGTCCCTAATTGGCGTATTACGACCATGTGATTTGTGAGACATAAGTACAGAATCGCCGAGCAGTTGATCCAACGGGATGGATGCCTACTTTGTTACATTGGAATATGTGCTATCCGTAATGTCGAAGATCCCAGGGCCACTATTCATGCGATAGACTCTGAGTCTTCAATAACACGCAGACCTTCTTGTATCTCACCTAGTCCGAACGCATTGAAATTGGCCCGACTCCGGGAAGGAGGCAAAGTCAAATCACGGTTCGTGAGGTGAACTGCTTAGTTTCCGAGTTCGAACATTCTCTTAACACCGCCTCCATACAGTGCGTAGAATATAGCTGGGGCAGGGAATTCCGGTACATGAAGGCTGGCGACGAGCTCAATCAGCTGGGAGGAATGAATCCATCTTGGAGGGTGTTCATCAAACTAAAGTGTACCTCCGAACAGTTCTTCCATTGAAGTTGTTGAATGATCTGGACTTGTATGTCGTTGGTAGACCTCCAAGTCATTACGGACCAATGGCCAGGTCTGAATATTCAAGACAGATTCGCTGTGAGTGAATAGATCTGGACATGCCCACTGGCACTCTCGATGTGTCTGGAGAGGCGTCTAGCTCTGGTATCGCGACTCAGTTTCGCCGAGGTACAGGCAAATTGGCTTAGATTACAATTCTTAGGGCCTTTACCAGCAACGAAACTCGCTCTCGATCATTTCAGACTCGTTTTCTTGAACTTGTCACTGTCAAAGGCTATCTCGGGAGAACTGACGGCTATCCTCCGCTGCTTTCTTACTCAAGGATGTCAGAACGAATGTATAGTTTTGATGCCATATGCACATTGAGACGTCCCCAGCGTTTTACAGCCGCTTTAGACTCGTACAACGCCAATGCCATGCAAAATTACGATTACGATTGTGGACCTACAAGGACATACAAGAGGGGATCCTAGTTGTGTACGCCGTGGTCTTTCCCTTCAGTCTCAGCGTATTGCTCTGACTCAGTCGCTGGTAACATAACGTCCTTGCCTCGGTCTAGCCAAACCCATCCCTAGAGTCGGAACACGAGAAGTTCGAATCAACTCGGGTCGTCGATGGACTGGTTGATGTGATCATGTATTGGGTAGAGCCTGTCGTAAAATTGACACCTTGTGAGTCGGTAGTCTTCGGTAGACTGCGCTCCAATAATAAGCATATGTGCTAATCTCGCTGAAAGCCAAGGTAGCGAGTCAGCTTGTGACGCGCTGGCATACAATATCAGACTACCAACAAATAATCTGGCTGACACAAACGGCATATAGAAAGCTCCCGAGTCTACAAGGCCTTTTGGACTCGCAATTCTGATTTAAAAAAACGCATTCTTACTTTGCATCTACTTCGGGACACGGAAGACTTCACTTGCCAAATCACGTCCAAGGTGGCTCATGTCGTGAGGCGAACGGCATTTTAGGTTTCTTTGCTTTCGAAGCACCAGGTCCCTACCATTCATATAGTATGAACAACAGGAGCGAGGATAAAGGTTCCCGAGCAACGGATTTGCACTCGAGAACGATGGTGATGAGCACGTCCGACTGAAGACAGAGATATAATTCTATCGCGGAGGACTTGAACGGAAAGAAGGCGTACCTCCGGACAGTTCCCATCAAAAGCATTGCATGATTCAAGCCCCGGATGTTCATGGTAGACTTTGAAGCCGCCTCCACTGGAGGCCGGGAATCTGGGTGTAATTGATTCGAATGCTTCCTGAGCCCCATGGCAGAGAGTTCCAGCATCCTGAAATTTTTGAAAACCAGTTGAATGACTAGTCCAAGATGGTGAGGATCCAGCAACGGAAAATCGTGGCGGCTCGCAGGCTGAGCTTATGGCGAGGCGGTCTGAGATGGAAAATTGTGAGCTATGAGTAGGCGAGTCACAGCTCCCGTAAATATATCTTCAACCATTCGAGTGTCGAGACTGGATATGCAAAATCAATAGTTGGTCAGTGGCCAGGAATTTACAGGTAGATGAGGGAATCGCACATATCTCAATAACACCCGAACATCTACCCCGCTTTTAACCTATCCGCATCAAGTACCATAGTCCTAAGCCCCTGGAATACTCCCAAGAGAGTCTTCAGCCTCATGAGCGCGTATCAACGGCCTTGATTTCTGGTTTAGGCCGCCCATGATCAACGAAGTTGAATTGTCAAGATTCCTGGGGTGCCTGTCATTACTCGCCGTTCACTATCCAGAAGGAGATTTTTCTGTGAGTATGATAGACAAGAATGAGTGAAATATGCTCACCAGAGATCTGCGAGTTATGTTATGCGTCCATGAGAACGAGGGAGAGCAGTAGCAAATTCAAATTGTGAGTTTGGACCTGCCCTCAAGTCGGCCCGTCATGATCCGGGTCGGAGCTTCAACAAGGGCTACTCTTGACCGCCACTTTGCCCCAACGGCTCTATCCCTCTATATTTCTTACGCTTTGACTTTGAGTCTCTTCAAGATCAAATTCACTCCGAAGGCTCCCTAGCAGTCAAGGATGGCTCCAAGAAATACAACTGAGGGCATCAGGATCTCTGTCAACTTATCGAGTCCTCTTGGAGTCCTCAACCTCTCGCTTTTCCCTTTGTAACCTAACCGCACGAGTTAAGACACAAAGCAGACGGATACACGCAAGATATAAAACGAATGTTGGGGTAGGGATCATGACGACGTCAGCATCTGCAGGTATTGGAATTCGCGATGGAGATTAGAGGTGAGCTAGGGACCGGAATGAGGGAATGGTTGATCATTTCTTGAGTTGAGTCGTGTTTTTTGGATCCCCAATATCGTCCTCCACAACTCTCGCATTGCTCTTATAATCCCTTCGTGCCTCGACCGTTTCAACGTCGCCACATTAGCCAGGATTACGCTCGTAACCCTACCTCGGAGTGCAAGTTCGAGTCTGTGAATAGCCTTCGAAACAATTGGCTTCTATCGGGATATCCGCCGCCTCCAAGAGAGCATTCAGGTCATTCTCTTACGGTTTGATCAAACAATTGAGTACTGTGTCGTCAAGTAAGCGTGAGAAGCAACGTATTCTGGGTGTCGACTCCTATAACCAAGACCAATGTTTCATGGGTCATCGAGGATGTCTGGTGGGTCACTATGGGGAGTGTGCAAACGTATGGACTCAGCAGTCGAAACCGAAGTTTTAAGCTGCCCCGATACAGGGGGTATGAACAGACATGACGCCCTCACAACAGTCCGAAGTAACGATCACGGTTCATCAACCATGATTGTACGCAGTACCGGCGGTTCCATATCATGACCATAACTGCTTCTATCACTCGTGCAAGCGGTGGTCGAATCTCCTGTCGGAAACTTGGCCGAATATTAGTTGGCGATGGCACGACCCTCGTACTTGACCGTTGTATTGCACCTCACAAGTGCGTCGAAGAGGAATGCGGGTCAAGCTTTAACACGTTAAAGGTGGATGGGGGTGCATTCAGCGTGAGTCTCGAGTCTTTTCATCTCTATTATTCTATCACGTTGCATTCTGAGAGCTGTCGCGGATTGAATCATCCATTCGTGCCAACAGGCGATCTATGGTATTCCAAAGTTTCAAGAGGGTTCCGCTTATTTTGCTTCTCGGGCAGTCATGGGGATTGAGAGCGAGGTAGAGGCCCATCTCTCTGATTCCGAGAGAGCTGACTGGAGTAAATAAGAATTGGAGGTGACGAAATAGTCCCCGTGAGGCCAGAGACTTGTCGACTTCCAAATCTTACGAGCTGATAACTCATCGCCCAGACGGTGAGTTCGTAATCTAGTATTGGGAATCACGGTTCAATTCGTGTACTTACTAGATCAAAGATAGCCGCCTCGTCGTCTTCTGTACGGATAATACAGCTTAGAAGTGGCTTTTGAAGTTGGAGTACCAACGGAAGTCGGGTAGTCGGTGCGAATATGAGGTGCTCCTGCCGAGTTTGACTTCGCTTTGGTAACGATCGACTCTGACCTCAATAATCAGTGCCATGGAGCTTTTTCCGAGCATAGCAGGGATGAATGTAGTCTAAGAAAGCCAGGGTTGGGCTTGCATGGGACACACAAAGTTTTCAGGCACAGTCCCAGAACTATTTCGGTATGCAGCGCACACTGGGACCTACAAACCTTGTCCAAGTCTACTCAACCCTGCGGCTATTCCAACTTCGTACCCACCGAGCCGGCAGTTGGTTTCGAGGCTCTGGGATCGAATTCCATTCGTAGAGTTGAGGAAGTTGCCCTCTGCCGGTTGGCAGGTATATGCCATTCCACTTGCCGAATCAGTCACCGCCGGGCAGACTGGTGTTCCTCATCACAGGGACAGCCTACCGTCGCCATGCTTCTTTGAGTATCGAGTATCATTCTGTAGTATTTGCAGCATGCGGGCTAACTTCAACGAGGGCTGGCAAACAATATCACCCACCCAGAATCAACTCAACATGTACCGAACGACGAGGAGGTCTTGACGGCGTTCCTTCGAAATATGTATGTCAATGAAGTTGGAATATAACAACAACAATTCGAAATATGGTACAGCAATGAGAGCAAACGAACAATAAATAGATCATACGTGAATCTTTCTGAGATACGCAAGATAAAATATGAATATCATACAAACGATAGAAACGTCCGTGAAATACGAGGCGACCGAGGTGTCAATTCCCTCGAAGTCGTTAGTCCGAAACGATTCTCGAGGCCTCAAACGGTCCGTTGCCACCCCAAAGCACCGTCCCCCTCCCCAGATTCACCACTCGTCTCATTCCAAGTAGTCCGCTGTGTCGATTTCATTGCAGGATCATATGTATACTGCTGAGGATAATCAGCTGGCGTGTTCCAGGGTTGGTGAAGAACATGAGAGCCACCCCCGTTCGAAGGGAGCATCGGAAGGTATTCCTGAGCTGCGTACGCGGGAAGCGGAAAGTGGGCTTGGGCATGAACGGTCGAATTGGGCGGGTAGTGAGTAACACCCGGTGGGGAAAAGGAGGGCGCAGTATACGATGGGTCGTGGTGAACGACCGGAGGGTTCCAGTGTTGTTGAGGAACGAGAGAGCCTCCGCCGTAGGAGGAGAACGGTGATGGATAACCTGGGTCATGCACGTGAGGTGTAGGCACAACACTATATGAGGGATACGTGAGATCGACTGGGTGTGCTGAATCAGACGGATAAGTGAGCGCAGGCGTAGAGTAGGAAGTTGAAGGGTGTGCTGGGCCGTCGTAGAATGTGTTTACAGTACCCGATGTTTGGACCAGGGACGGCCCCAGCCACCCGGTACTCTGATCAGCACCAATATTGTATCTAGGTGCATCGGCGACGGCATTGACACCTGCGTAAACACTCGGAGGGGTATAGTTCAAGTCCATCATGCTTGTGGTAAGGTCGCTGGCCGAGTTGGCGATCTCAGCACTGCTGTACGCGTTGGAGGGCGGCAGTGCGTCGAAATAGGTTGCCGCCGCTGTGTTTTGCGACAGGTTGGGCCATCCTCGAGGCTGGAGATGGGAAAATGATAGATTGGACGTGGTAGGAAATGGCATGTTCATACCACACGAAGCGGGCAGTACATCTCCCGACAAGGGGCCTGCGGGGTGGGAGGGATAGTGATACGGCGGTTGATTGTTATGGTAGCAGGGTGGAGCGACCTGCGATTGGTACCCTGAGTGTGGATGAGAATGATCCTGGGGATAGGGGTTGACTGGGTCTGCAAAGGGAGAAAACCTGGAGGGAAGCGGTTGCACAGGTCGAGAAGCCTGTCCATCTATCGCTAGGTCTCGGTCATCGGCAGTATCGTTCTTATGACGAAGTTTCTGAGGATATGTTAGTGATGTGCACATCGAGAAAAAAGAATCAGCAGCGCACCGGTTCTGGATTGTTCCTCTCGGCACCCCCAAATCCCATATCCATTTTTCGACGCTTGTTGGTAGCGCAAATCGAGTTGATAGCGGACTCTCTCCCGGCTTGGTTACTGGCCATACAAACTGGGTCCTCAGCCAGTTTTTGGTCTATCGTGTGCAATAGACACTCGGAGTCGTTGCCAATGACAGATCCATCGAGGCTGTCAGAGTGCTCTGCACCGAGGTAAGAGTTAGAACGGACGAATGAAGATGGGCACACCTTGATCAACCTCCATGAATCGGTCTGCGTGGTGGATGGGTTGAAAGTCATAGTCACCATATCCAAGGTGTCGAGCAAAACCGGGAGTTGTTGGGTCAAAGCCTCTGAGAGTGTGATATTGACGAATCGACTGGTAGCTGCTGGCGGCCCAGGACATTGAGAAGATCTCCCGAACCCTAAAACGGAGTTGAAGGGGAAGGCCGAAGTTGCGACATGACTTGGGTGAAAGTCGATGTTGACCATCTTCGTGGAAAGACCAGAAGTGAAGACGCGAGGTTTTGATACCGAGGGGGTTGCGGGGAAGTGGATGGATGAAAAGGTAGATCGGCTGCTGGCGTCGTCGTTGGGATGTGGAAGGGGTTTCGTCAAGGTGGCCTGACAACAACACCCTGGGATAGACGAGCTCTGGTCGATGTTAGCCAGTGAAAGAGGGAACACGAATGACGACGCACGATAAGCACTCAGATCTTCCTCCAACACTATTCCACGAGAGTGAAAGATGTTTGATGATTGACAAAGCCAGGCCAGTTCTGCGTACTCGTTCAGCTCCAACCGAAACCGACCGAAATAATCTTCCGAGCCATCGAGTCGGAATCTACTCGTGATTTTAGATAGAGTGGCCTGTGATTTCGAGCAGCTCACCTAGTCAATCCATTTTCCAGCACCTTCCTCTCCACAAAACTCTCGTTGCTCGTCCAGACGTTGTTTGCAAAGGCGATGGGGGTTGCGGTCAAAGTGGAAAAGATGGTCGGCCGATGGCAAGATTCAGGCACATTTACGTCATGTTCAGAGCGTCCGCAAATCGCCCACACAAACACCTGATCAGCTTCCTTCGACTCTTGGCTCGCGAGAAAGCGCATGAAAACATCTTCTTGGAGAAGTTCGCTGGTCAAAGGTAGATTCTCCATCTCGAAATCCCACCCGTCCCACTCAATGCCTGACTCTGGCCCCTCTGGACCCAGACAGATCTCTCCTCGGGTAGAATCCACCCACAGCTCCTCCAGTCCTTTGCAATGGATTTTGCACTACATCAGTTGCATGATTAAAATGGCTCCATTACAATACTTCCGTTACTTACAGTGAGATTCCAGAGATACAACGGACCAAACGCCCCCAAACCCCTCTCAAAGTGCGAGAACGGTACAAGGCCTACAGAAAAAATTGACTTGACCATAGGAATTGCCAGGTGGCACGCACACACTTACCATGCCAAAGGAGCAGTGACGGTATTTTTCCGATGTCAACAGCAAACGCCTGCGTATGATTGGCCGAACTGAAGATATTTAAGCACGCAGGTGAATTTGGAACTCCACTAGACGTACCGCGCTCGTGAACACTTCCGAAAATCCTCCTCGAGGGCCTATAATCATATATTTGCCTTCGTTCGCTCTGTTCAAATAGGACACATAACTCACACTACGTGCATCCGGTCCGCTGTAAGTCACCGATGTAAACCTGCCCTCCGTTCCAATCACTTTCACAGCACAGATAGTTTTATCGACATTTTGCCATCCGCGACGAATTTTGACAACACAGACATCCTCTAGCCTATAGAAATCACCACTTTTGACTTTCCGATACTGAATGTTTATAAATAGTACGTGTAAGCCTCTGAGCTTTCTGCTTTCCAGTCGAATAACTCACGTCGTCAAATTCGGTATGTTCCATCTCTTCTCGCTGGATAAACTGGTTGACCTGGTCTCCGTTAACGTGAACAACCATCGGCGTAGCTGTTGAAGACGAGCTGGCTTCCTGATTTGCCGCTATACGCCTGTTAGCGGAGGAAGAAGCTACTGTTTCAATCGTCGTACGGCCGTTGTAATAGTTGTGTTGGTCACGTCGAACACAGCTGAAGGTCCCGCCAGATATCGAAAACTTCTGTGCATTTGTGAAGAACGTTGACATGTAGGCAGTGGAACGAGGGAGGGAGCAAAAGGAGGGTGTACAGTGACGGTAAAGGGCAGGTAGAACATGCTGATATTTGTAGCAAACATGCTACACACACACCATTTAAATCACCAAATTATGATTAGCTTCTAACGCCCAAGACACGCCCAATCCATGCCTCTCAACAACCCGCCCAGCCGAGCTACATTTTCCACTCGTATCCTTCTCCCTCTCCCTGTTCCATTTCACTTTTACCTCAGGCATTTCGGAATTCTAGGCCGTCGAGCTATACGGTATTCATCGTTCCACAGTCGGGAACCTGATATCTCTTGAGCCCAGGAATATCCCCAGCGCTATCTGTCCTTCCCGCTCGCGTTATCGATATGAAAAGGTGAGCGTTGGCATGCTGTTTCGCCGGCGCTTCAGTTTCATTTCGCACACGATCGTAGTTCTATGAATCACTCACCGCAGTGATACACATTGAGGGCACGCCCCTCTTCTCCCTTGAGAAGTTCATGCCAGTCGGAACAGCCTACCGTGTCCTTACTACTCCGATACGAGGTCGTTTTTCGGCTCCTTCAAGATCGGGCTAGACGACGCCAAAAGAGCGATATGGACACTGATTCCAAGAGAAAGGTCTCGTTCGGTGCCACACCTTGAGCGAGGCGCTCGAGAATGTCACTCACGCGGGTTGGGGTATCCATTACCGCAGCTTCGACACATGAAGACATCCATCTGTGGAATATCTTCTGATGATCTGAGGCTGAGCATGAGGAGGCTGCAGGCGCGGACCATTATTCGGTATAACTGACCTGAAAGCAGCGTGGGTTGAGAGGTACAACGATTCGATAAATTCTTGAGGCTTCGTTGACCTTTGTGAGTACGTATACGGGCAGACTTTTCCTTTTGGGGTGGGCGGGTCATCGAGGTGGAATACCTTAATCTCCACCGTAGTTCGATTCTCTTCTCAGGTGTGCCGCGGGGAGTACGAGGGGCTAGATCTTCATTCGGAGTTCAACGTGCAGTTGAATAACGTGAGAAGAGCGATCCAATCCACACATTTTAAGGCTTTAGCCTCTTGAATACGTTTTCCATAGTTCAAAATGTCAGAACTGAAGCAGAAGCACGCTGGCGTCAGGACAGTGGTCCCTGTTTTTGGATAGGGGGCGGGTGCCCTGAGATTCGAGAATTTAGGCTCGTGAGTGCAGTTTATCACGGACAGAGGTGACCACTATGTGTGCTTGATCTGTGGTTGTGTTCTGAAAGCATCTGTTGTCGAACCTTTCAGTGTTTTCACTTATCGACCTGCAAAATTTTCTCCTCAAGTTGGTCTCCCGCAACGCAACAATTCGACCCGAATCCACGATATACTTTCCGAGTAATGTCCTTCGTTCGTTCGTATGCTCAGATAAAGCGAAGCGTCATGTCGTTTTCATACAAGGGGTTGGAAATGAGGGATTGCCTCGTTCAGAAGGTGGATAACTTGGATAACTTTCGGCCTTGATACGTGGCAAGCAGACCCCTTGGTATAGGGAAAAATCAACTGCTGCACCGGACAATGAGGTATTCTAGGCTACAGGTGAGTACCTTCCAGTCACTATTGCATGTTAGGAACTAAATCTTACCTCCAGTGTGCCAATCGGTTAATGAGAACGAAGAGACACCATGACAGCGCCTCCGAATCGCCTCGAACGAGTTTCCCCCCCCCCAAAGTCTCACCTCTCAATCCCAGTATCCGGGCTTTAGTTGGCCCTGCTTTCAGTTCCCAATACACAGTCAACCTTCCGAATCGTGTCTAGGGGTCTTGTCGAAGATGCCACTATGACCGATAGATTTTGACTTCTGAACCGTCGCGAAGCATGAATAACGTATAGATTGGGGTCGGCAACTTGACCGTAGGAGAAAATGCCTATCGATGTTTGGAGGTGTATGATAGTAGGGATACTAACGTTCACAGGTGCCCCTCTCGACCCTCTTGATGATTTTCACGGTTTATTCCGGCGATAGCACAGACTGGTCATAATGTTTTTATGCATCGTGCCACCTCGCTGATACTACACCGTTCCCTTCTCTATCTCTGTTGCGAGTTTCGGCTCGTTTTTTTTCAGACTTCGTGCTCATTAGTGTACTAGAATGCTGTCAACCTTCAAAACTCAGCCGGAACCCTTTGGTCGCTGTAGACTGTTAAATCGTGGTAATTGTGAACGCCCGGGGCTTACAAGTCTTCTAAGACGTGTCCTTCCCGAGCCCTTAAAGGGGTTCTTCTAGGCTCATCGTTGTGACTCAACGCCATACAAAAAAGTCACGTTCTTCAAGCTCGATGGCCAAAGGCCCTTCCTTCACCGCGTCCAGGTTCAGTTGAAACTTTACTCTTCTCCCGGGCTCTTAAACCAGTCATGCGCGTGATCTTACCTACTCCTCTAGATGTTATACAAGATTCTAATCACAAATTTACAATTGTGGACCTACAACGGCCTACAAGAGATTTGAGTAGCACATACGTGTCTGATATTCAGCTTACTATGATCGAGAGCTGAAGCGCCGAGCACTGAAAATCGAAGGTCCGGCAAACATCAGCGATTTAGCAACCAAAGTCAAGCTCGAGGCTCCTTTCCTTGTCATCCCGATCCCTGGAGCACCGCTTGTGTTCGAATTCTCTTCTCATTCGAAGGCCAACGCTCACATTGCAACAAGGGCATACCAGCGTTCAGACTCGGTCTGTGGATTTTGACTGACCAGTTTCACGACTTGAGCCCGTATCTTCGCGGCCCAGTCTTCCAGTCGTTGCTCAAACGCCAATGATTCCAGTCAAACTCTTGCACATAAAGTCTTATCTCGCGCTCCCTGACATGACCTGGAGGCGGTTAACGTGTGTGATTGTCCTATCATTGTATAGCAACACTGTGCTTTCTCTTCGTTCGAGCTTCAACTGGGTGCCCAGTTGTACAAAGACCTCATTATACTATCATGTCGAGATCAGGGAGCTCGTACCGGTATTCGTCGCCGGTCTTCATTTCACATCTACGGACCAGATGATGGCCTACCAAAGTGGCGTTCTGCAGGGAGCTACAGCGCAACGATCGAGACTCTTTATCACTCTTATTGCACTACTTGCTCTGAGCGATGACACCCTCTCCCAGCATCCAGAATTTGGTGGTTCGAGCTCTGTACAGAATATAGAGGAAGCTATAGAGCCGACCGTGGGTAGTGGGCTTGTTGCGGAGAAATAATAGGTTATCCGCTCCCGCAAGTCAAGCGCAAACAGAGTATATATATTCAGATCGCAAAAGTGGGTCTATATGACATCTGTTATGCACATCCACACGATGTTTAAGCTTGTAAATGCTCCCTATAATCGATGCTTCCGAGGCAATAAACGCGCGGGGGTCCGGGAACCTTTGAACATATCATTTTACGTCAGTCGGCGTCACCGATATCACGATCGTGGACCCACAAGAGCGTACGGGTCCTCTGTAGTGTATGTACTAAGCCATACTCACCTCAGATTCTCCGAGCAGAGAGGGAGAGATGCGAACTCGGAGCCTGGAGTATCAGAGAACCTTCAGGCTCGTGGCTTAAGCTCCGTTCCAGAAACATATGGGACACCTAAATTGTCACTGTTAACCATCAATTGACCTCCCATGAGGCTTTCAACTAGCTCACCTGCGGTACGGGGATTACCCCTTATTTGGCAGGCTTTCGAGCTGTTGCAAAAGAGGAGCATTCGACGAGGGTGATACTCCCAAACTTATCCTGGAATCCTCGTTTATGAAGTGCAAGAACACGACCTTCAAGTCGTACCAGTACCTGCCATTCTACCTCTCTGGAGTCCAGTGGGTCTCCAGAGCGTGGGATAGAGCCGAGAAAACAAGTTTCGCTGACGCATCAGTACAGAGTCAAAGATTCACCTTCGAAATACATAACGCAGGCGATGACAAGCTACGAGAGCCACCGGAAACGGGGTTTCGACCAGCATACCGCTTCAGGATTGGTGTAACGGCGGGACTCAATGCGTGAGGGGGATATAAGATGCATCAATCAAACGCACCTCCTAGCATCTCTCTGAAACAATACGCATAGCGTCGGCAATGAGAATCATTCAGAGACTATCTGAGGTATCGAAGGTAGCTCACTTGTTTGGAGTGGACTCAGTAGGGCTGAGATCAATGGTCATTGGTACTATAAGAGGAAGCCGGGCTGAGGCTCGCATATTACCATTTAAGGTCGTCGAGATGTTCAAGTCCGCAGTAGTCCTCAGTCTGGAGGAGCAACCGTCTTTCCAGGAGAATCGACGGTTGTCGAGGTAGAAGACGAAAGCAGGAAAGGAAGTGGACCGGCCGCCAAAGCTGCAATTGATCTTGGGATTGCGATAGGACAAAGTGGACCTCAGACACTTTGGAATCTACGTAACACCGGAGAATATTAGCCTCCAGGAGATCATAGAAAAGGCAAAAGAAACGGACAAACTCACTAAAGTCGCTGAGTTTATCCCTCGACGTAAATTTGAAGCGCGTGTGAGTCCTATCCAAGTCCAAGAAGGTTCTTGAGGGTTGAATTGGACGATGTTGCCGCTGTTATTCGGAGGGAAGCGCTGCGGTGAGTACTGGAGTACTCAGGCAAGAAAGAGTCGTCGAGAGGATCCAGAGGTTGTGAAGGTCATCGCAGCCTTGCTAGCGAGGACCACATCAAGCTAAACAGGGCGATTCAGTTCGAGGTGACCAGAGATAAGGACGCAAGATATAACTCACCAACGTATCCATTCCAACGTTAAAAGATCTCCAAGCTATATAACTCGACCAAGAATATCCTCGTCGCGATAAAAGGTGTACCTCTAACGCCAGGGCAATGTGGATGCCATGCTAGAAGTTCCGCTCACCAATGCTGCCGCTCGATTCCCCTCGAGTATTTCCTGTCCATATCGTCGATTTTCATTTGGGTTGGCTTCGGCACTGAGGAGAATGGTGGGATTAGACACTCAAGTATTGTCCAGATGTTGCTGGTGAACTTGTGATAGGCGTTACACACAACGAGGAACGTGGAATTGTCAGCGACCGCGGCGTTGACCAAGACCACCACTTGCAATGTGCTTATCTCGTACTTCTAGTCGCCCGCATCGTCCTTCCACTCATTTGGCCGAGAAACCCTCAAAAATTTTTCCTCGTGAATAATGGGAGTGTGAAGAAAAACAATGGTAAGGGCTCTAGTGCGGGTGAGTACCACTCTTGTGAATCAGGATATGGACTCGGCTCATTTTCGCCTTCAGATAAACTGGAAACACCTTTAAACCTCGACTATTCAAAACACTCAGAGCACCTTGACTCCCATCGCTCCACCTGGTTCTCGGAGCTGTTTTTCCTCTCAATTACCGAACGCTTTCTCACAGTTCGCGCCTATGACTCCATCCTCCACGAGCAACAGCACCTAACGCCTCTTTCCAGCCTCCCCCGACGCTATGTCAACGATTATGCATTGTAACCGCCACAGGCAACGAGCAGCATGAACATCTCTTTGACAACGGTCGGCCCTGCTATTGTTTGGTCTCAATTCATCTACTACCTACCTACAAGCCTCGTCATTCTTCCACCCAACTGCGTGGAGGGCCCACAAAAGCTCTTCGCATCGATAGCTTGAAGTACAGGCCGTCATGATCTTCGAGGCTTCGACTGATTTTAGTAGCCGGTGATTAGGAGGGAGATCTCGTGGGTGTGTACATGCCATTCCTATGAACATAACTAAGACTTACTTACGCCTTCAGATGAACTGGAAACGTATCTCTCAATGACCTTCAACTTATCAACATGAACACCCTCGAGCCAATCCCACCGGTTTCCCATCAATCACAGTCGTTTACCTGAATCTCGTGGAATTTTTCTGTCCACAATCAACTTTTACTCAATCATGACGCATGCGCCACACATTGGAACCACAATCCCGGAGGAAAGAAGGAGATTGGTGGCGAATTGTGCGTGGTAGCCGGTCTTAGTTGATTGGCCTTTTGGCCCATCTCGGTTTAGGGTGGTTTCTTTGCTCTTTGTAGACGTTCGCTCGAGCTCTTCGAGTCTCGGATCCCCTCTGCTTTTACGGCTATTCATCTTCGCAACCTCCTCCGAATTTTGTGTCGCCTGAATTGTGTTCCACTTTGGTTTTCCAAGCCCGAGTTTCGCTCGACGACCGAACCTCCTTCATTTACCGAGTGTACTCACCGCTTCACCTACTCCGCCAGATCGACCGGCTTATCATCCGTCTCAACTACACTCAACTACACTCAACTCACCTACGGAGAGCTTTTCGGATCACACTTCTCGGTCAACGACTCCCACTACACCTTTCGTCCTGGCCTCAATCGCTGATCGAGATGTCATACTTGTTGAATCTTGTGCGCTGGAACGAAGACAGACGGTTGGTTCAAACCCCAACTACAATGTTCGGTACTGCCAACTTGGATTTACCGAGTGCAATGAACATCATGTACGTCGCAATATGAGCCAACGAGAGTCTCGATATCTATACCTTCATTCATCGTTTGAGCTGAGAACGGCGTCTGCGCCTGTTACCTGGTCGGTGAGCGAGCTACCGTATTGGATGGAGAGTCATCCGAATATTCGTATGACTTTCTTTTAAATAGCATACACCTATACGTGGTGGACCTATAATGATATAAAAACAGGCTGTGCCCTGAGATGACCGTTCCCCGACCCTGATTAGACTTAAGCAGCGCGAACGACGCAACATCTCTGGGTAAACTGGTAAAGCGGTTCATTATAGATACTGACAACCCATCAGAACAATGACTACAGAATTTACTGCAATAGAAATAGAAAAATCATACGAAACGCACAGATAAGTAAAGCATAGTGGCGATGTCCTCACCAATATTTGTAACCCACAAGCACCCACAACTGCTTCCAGCTCGTTTCCGACGAGTACAACTCCACAACACAAAAACACCCATCTCTGTTCCTCCCGGTCTGCTGCATCAATACTCGACTACATCCATCAATAGTAT
Source organism: Marasmius tenuissimus (assembly GCA_029532415.1). Taxonomy (NCBI): domain Eukaryota; kingdom Fungi; phylum Basidiomycota; class Agaricomycetes; order Agaricales; family Marasmiaceae; genus Marasmius; species Marasmius tenuissimus. Next base: position 5,602,153 of record JAQOTA010000050.1, on the reverse strand, counting down.
CTGTGAGCGGTACTTCAGGTGATTGTCAAGCGCTCGAAAAGGAGACAAAGCCCATCAATACTGGGAGTAAGCATGACCGTTGAAACTGCGCCACCTGCGACCCTGTCACCAGCGACAATGGTATCCTGAGAGCTGAGGGAGCCCTGCCATTACGTTGGTAAAGTAGCAGAAGATACGAATGTAATGACACACCTGGTCTGGTTGGGTGCCGCTCTCTATCTCTACCGCTTGTGTATCGCCCCTCTGCCGTTTGCTAGCAATATCGTCCCCGGTGATCGTGAATCCACTTGCCCCATCGCACGGCACAGTCGGGACCTGAACACTGCCCCAGGAACTCGCGTCCTGGACCGGTTCGTCGTCTTGCGGATTCAATTGGCCTTCTGAGTCGGCGCCGTTGGTAGATCGTCCGGGATGAAAATCTACCGAAGAGGTCAGTGCAAAAAGGAATGAGAGAATATCGGGCACACCCTCATGAACGATGCCTTCGAAGCGATCTGGGTCATCAACAGATTGAAAAATACAGTGGTTGTATTGGAGATGTTGGGCGAAATCGGTAGTAGTCGGGTCGAACCCTTGGAGAAGTTGATATCGATGAACCAATCTGTACTCCTCGGTAGGCCAGGATAACGAGCGAAAGCCACAATCCAAGAACTTCAGCTCAACGGGAAGGCCGAAGTCGCGATATAATCCCGGTGGGATCCGAGATTGACCGTCTTCATAGTAGGACCAGTAATGGAGGGAGGAGGTATCACCATTGAGGAAGCCGAGAGGAGGCAATCGAACAAACAAATATATCGGAGACTGCTCATGACGTTCGGAGGGCGTGCGTAGGTTCAATGAACCGTACAGTTGAGCTTGATGCCAGCGAAGCTCTGGTTGACATTAGCCTGTGGACAAGACTTAAGCAACAAAAGAAATGCACCGAAATCCTCGAGTCCTTCCTTCAACGAGATTGCTCGACCACAGAAGACCCCACACGCTTGCGAGAGCCAGGCCTCCTCCGCGTTCCAATTCAACAATAGCAAAAGCCTCGATCCCAGCTACTCCATGGGTAGACTTCCTTTTGATACGGGCTAAGTAGCTTAGGTAGTCTCAGACTTATCTCAACTTAGATTTTTTTTACTTGAGTCAGCCTTAGTCGCGCGTGGGTCTCAAGTCCAAGTAAGTCGAATTCAAGTCCACTCAAGTCGAGCTCAAGTCGAGCTCAAGTCCAACTCAAGTCCAACTCAAGTCGGCCGTAAGTCAAACTCAAGTTAACCCGAGTCGACCGTGATTCGCGGTCAGCAACCCGTAAGACGCCCATGAGTCGGGCTCATCTTCGTTGAGTCGAGCACGTCGACACTAAGCCGTGGTTCGAACGACGAATGGGATGCGAGGGAGAACAATGTATATATTTCTTCGACGTAGAAGTACCACACATAACAATAGTAACGAACTGCAACGGAGGTAGCATAAGCCAACGGAACTCGAGGTCGTGCTAGACTTACGTCGTTGAAGTTTGCGGGTTGCGAGTCCGGTGCATTCGTAGGAGGTAAAGCGTTCGCTGAGGCCTGCAGAAAGACGATAGTGAGTACGTTGCACGGCTCTAGAGGATATGACACGTACCGCGAGTCCTGATGAGTGTTGTAGGAGTTGGCGGCGCGTGCGTGACCTGTATAGTAGTTTTTTTTATATGCTACGATTCGTTGAGAATGGAGACAAGGGGGAAGAAAATTTTTGGTTTATACATTACGGAGTCTCAAGATGGTAGTTTCAGCGAGCTCGATAGCCTCGTCCACGGACATCCCTTCAAATTCGAACCATTCCTTATGACGCCTATCCTTCTTGCCTGCCAAAAAAGTGAGAACGAAAAGAGAATCGAAAACTAAGAACGTACAGCAACAAACGATTTTCGTTCTCGAAAATCCGCGAGACAATAACCAGAGGTGAACGCAGGCCTCTGGAAAACGATAAGATCGGGCTTGGAGAGAGAAAATATGCGACTCACCGGCTTTGTGACTGTGTACGGCGTTCCAGTGCCCGATTTCCTTCCAAACGACCCGATTACAGCGCTTCTGGTGCTGTTCAAACCGTCGTTCATAGTCCCCCGATCTCCCTATCTTGAGAAACCTTTGTGTCGTTATTGTCGTTATTGTCGTTCTCGTCATGAGGCACGTCGGAATCTTCATCGTAGCAGCCCGACACCTCCCGGTAAACCCATCCATTTAGTACGTTGCGCCGGCGCAATAAGGCCATAAGCCTGGCATTGCCGGTGAGAACCTGTTTAGGGATTTCGGGTTGAAGCAGCGGGTAAACGGTTTGCCCGTCCTGCAACTATCATTTTGCGAGTCAGCGACCGAGAGTTGAGGCAAGGAGACAAGGAACTTACATAGTACTTCAGACCTAGGTCACCGAACCTCGGATGATCAGGTCCTGTCACCCCAGCTGTCGCCCCAATGTAAATGGACGATGTCTGCCTCTGGTTGCGGAGCTGCGGAGGAGGGAGAGGTTCCGAAATATTCGAAACGAGACGGATGTTTCCGAGAACGTCGCGAATCCTCTCGTTCAAGGAAGTGAGCTGCTGCTGCTTGGTGGGCTTCCTCTTCTTGGTGGCCTGCTTCGCCGTCTTCTGCTTCTTCGACGTCTGCTGTTTCTTCGAGGCCGGTTTCTTCGCCCTGCGAGCAGGTTGTGTCCTCGTTCTGGGCGCTTTGGGCATGTGTGCATGCGTGTACAGGAAGGATACGGGAATGGGAATGAGGCCAAGGGTGATGAATTTGACTGCTTTTATAAGTATCATATGAGACCGTCAAGTACCGCTGAATGGAATCAGCGGTAACGCACGAATGGATTCATGCGTGTGGTTCATGCGTGTGGTCCATACGAAACCCAAGCATGGTGGAGCTCAGGCGAGGCTGGTAATCAAGGAGATTATTAAAACTCAACTGAATGGAAAATAATGGAGAAAAAATAACTTACTGGGTCCAAATGGCGATTTGAGCATCGTTGGACGTGGTGGAGGTGAAAGAAGAGAGTAGCGAGATGAGTGAAGCGAAGCGAGTGTGATAAATATTACTCAGCCGATCCCTAGTAACTGACAAGCCACCTGCCCAGCCACTGGCAGCTTGGAATGCCGTTCGGCACTTTTCAATTCAACCATCCCGGACCTTGCCTCACTCCACAACCTTGACGCTCCACAACACTGTCGCTTATTCCTCACCGTCGCTGTACGCCATCTGTTGCTCGAGCTCTCGTCATTCATCTCCGATACCGATTAACCCTCGACTGGCGTCCGAATCAATTCATGAACATTGTTTCACCTCCCTGCTTCCCTTCGACTAAGACTCCAGTCTTGTCGTAAATTCTCATTCCATTGAGAATTTTCTCTTCCCTTCGCCTCTCGTACAGCTTAGGGGGACACTCGTGTGGAGGGCGACGAAAGCGGATATATGGAGGAGGTTAGAGAGGAGGCTGAAGCTGGCCGTGTGGAGGAGGTCGAAGAGGGAGTCGAAGCTGGTCGCATGGAGGAAGTTGGAGAGGAACCTGAAGCTGGCCGTATGAGAGGGGAGGCCAACGTTTGTGTGGCTGGTGGTGACCATGGCCGCAGCGATGGCAACCCTGAGAGAGCTCCATCAAAGGTATGTTCAACCCCTTATCACTCTTGAAGACCTTGTGCTTATGCTCGTTTTCTCAAGCCGCTACCAAGTCTGATACCAAGTCCGACGAAGAACAAGGCTACTCAACGTATAAAACGTACTCACGAGGCAAGTTCAATCGTTTGTATACTACTTCAATCATTAACTTAGCTTGTTATAGGCCATGACCGAAGCCGATCCAAACCCAAAAGACCCACCAAGGAAGAGAAGGGTGGTGACCCCGTCGCCATCCCTTTCCGTGACGAAACGAAGCCGGACGGCTCCGAGTGTGACTGCCCCCAGTGCGAGACCTCGTTCCACTCGCCAGTCAGCTGTGGCTTCTACGATGTTCATCAGCGGAATGTACAGTGCCAGTGGCCGACCAGTCAGTCAAACCCGCCGTGACGGTCAAGCCCCGACGGGCAATGCGAAGCCGGCAAACTCTCAGAGTAAGAAGGGAAAGAAGAGGATTTGAGCCGAGTGTGCTACACTGCTATCTTTTTTTTTCTTGATTTAGCTCGTACACGCTGTATGTTCGAGGAATTATGACAATCGCAATGCTTTTCTCCCACAACCCGCTGTTCTCGACTCAACTTACACTCGACCGGAGGTTAACTAACGCGTGGCTTACCCTTGACTTACAATCGACTTAGGTTCCGGCTCACGTTGACTTAGGCTCAATACGAGCTTGACTTACGGCCGACTTGAGTTTGACTTGAGTTTGACTTGAGTTTGACTTGAGTTCGACTTAGTTCGACTTACTTGAGGTTGAGGCTCACGCGCGACTCAAGGTCGACACAAGTAAAAAAAATCTAAGTTGAGACAAGGCTAAGACTACGTGAGTAACTTAGCCCATAACCTAAGGAAGTCTGCAGTAGATTATCTTGTCAGTCCGTTTTCCAACACCTTCCTATCCACGAGAGAGCCGCATTCACTCGCCCAGAAATTGTTCGCAACGGCAATAGAGGTTTCGGCCAGAATGGAAACAATAGTTGGCGAGTGTTCCATGAACGGCTGAATCCCTGGTCGAAATGGTGGGAGAAACTGCTCCTCCATGGCTCGGACATCACTCGTGGCATCATTATCGTGACATGATTCCTGCGGATATGTTAGTGATGTGCACATCAAGAAAAAAGAATCAGCAGCGCACCAGTTCTGGATTATTCCTCTCGGCACCCCCAAATCCCATATCCATTTTCTGACGCCTGTTGGGAGCGCAAATCGAGCTGATAGTGGACTCGCTCCCGGCTTGGTTACTGGCCATAAAAATCGGGTGCTCAGCCAGTTCTTGGTTCATTGTATGCGATAGACATTCGGAGTCGTTGCCAATGACGGATCCATCAAGGTTATCGGAGTGCTCTGCACCGAGGTAAGAGTTAGAACGGACAAATGAAGAAGGTCACACCTTGATCAACCTCCATGAATCGGTCTGCGTGGTGGATGGGTCGAAAATCGTAGTCACCATATCCAAGGTGTCGAGCAAAATCGGGAGTTGTTGGGTCAAAGCTTCTAAGAGTGTGGTATCGACGAATCAACTGGTAGCTGCTGGTGGACCAGGAAATTGAGTAGGATTGCCAGCCCGGATATGCGGTTTGGAGTTCAAGGGGAAGGCCGAAGTCGCGACATGACTCGGGTGAAAGTCGATGTTGACCATCTTCGTGGAAAGACCAGAAGGGGGGACGGAATGTTTTGTTGTCGAGGGGGTTGTAGAGAGGTAGACGGACGAAAAGGTAGATCGGCTGCTGGCGTCGTCGTTGGGATGCGGAAGGGGTTTTGTCAAGATTGCCAAACAACAACACCCGGGGATAGACGAGCTCTGGTTGATGTTAGCCAGTGAAAAGGGGAATACGAGTGACGACGCACTGTAAACACTCAGATCGTCTTCCAACAATATTCCACGAGAATGAAAGATGTTTGATGAGTGGGAAAGCCAGGCCTCTTCCACGTCAAGATTAAACCCCAACCAAATCCAACTATCAGCATTTTCCTCGAGTCGGAATCTACTGTGATTTTAGATAGAGTGGCCTGTGATTTCCGAGTATCTCACCTTGTCAGTCCATTTTCCAGCACCTTCCTCTCTACAAAACCCTGTCTACTCGTCCAGACGTTGTTTGCAAAGGCGATGGGGGTTGCGGTCAAAGTGGAAAAGATGGTCGGCCGATGGAAAGATTCAGGCACATTTACGTCACGTTCAGAGTGATTCCAAATCGCCCACAGAAACGCCCGATCAGCTTCCTTTGACTTTTGGCTTGCCAGGAAGCGCATGTAAACATCTTCTTGGAGAAGTTCGCTGGTCAAAGGTAGATTCTCCATCTCGAAATTCCACCCGTCCCACTCGATATCTGACATTGGCCCCTTTGGACCTAGACAGATCTCTCCTCGGGTAGAATCCACCCACAGCCTCGACCCGTCGAAGCAATGCATTTTGTACTACATCAATTGCATGATTAAAATTGTTCCATTTCAGTACTTCCGCTACTTACACCCAGATTCCAGAGATAAAAAGGACCAAGCAGCCCCAAACCCCTCTCAAAGTGCGAGATCGGTACAAGGCCTACAGAGAAGATTGACTTAACCACAGGGATTGCCAGGCACATGCACTTACCATGCCAAAGAAGCAGTGACGGTATTGTTCCGATGTCAACAGCAAACGCCTGCGCATGATTGGACGAACTGAAGATTCTTAAGCACGTAGGTGAATTTGAAACTCCACTAGACGTACCGCGCTCGCGAACATTTCCGAAAATCCTCCTCGAAGGCCTATAATCAAACTCTTCCTTCATTTGCTCCACCCCTTAAAGAGTACGGAGCTCACCCTGCGTGCATCGGGCCCACTATAAGTCATCGATGTGAACTTGCCCTCTGTCCCTATCACTTTCACAGCACAGATAGTTTTATCAAAGTCCAGGTCGTCATACCACCATCTGTGACGACTTTTGACCACACAGACATCCTCAAGCCTGTAGAAATCACCACTCTTGACACTCCGATACTGGATGAATAGTGCGTATAATGAGCTTTCGGGCTCCACGCTCCCCAGATATATAACTCACGTCGTCAAATTCCGTATGTTCCCTCTCTCGCTGAACAATCTGGTTGATCTGGTTGCCGTGAACAACCGTTGTTGCAGTCATCGAGAACGAGCTGGCTTCCTGGTTTGCTATACCCCCGCCAGCGGAGGAGGATGTTATTGTTTCAGTTGCCGTACGGCCGTTGTGATAGTTATGTTGATCGCGTTGGACATAGCTGAACGTCCCGCCAGATATCGAAAATTCCTGTGCATTGGCGAAGAACGTTGACATGTAGGCGGGGGACTGAGCGGGTGAGCGAAAGGAGGGTATAGAGTGACAGGAAAGGGCAGGTGGAACATGCTAATATTTGTAGCAAACATGCTGTTTACATGCCATTGAACCAAATTATGATTAGCTTGTAACGCCACAGACACGCCTAATCCATGCCTCTCAACAGCCCACCCAACTGAGCTGCACTTCCCGATGTTCGTACCCTTCTCCCTCTTCCTGTCCTGTTTCGCTGTTACCTCAGACATTTCGGAATTCTAGGCCGTCGAGCTATACGGTATCCATCGTTCCACAGCTGTGAAGCTAGTGTATTCAACCCGGCATTATCGCCAGCGCTATTCGGCCTTCCCATGAGCCTTATCGACATGAAAAGGTAAGCGTTGGCATGCTGTTCCCCGGCGCGTCAGCTTCATTCTGCACACGATGATGGTTCTAAGAAAAACTCGCCGCAGTGATACACGCTGAGGGCATGTATCTGTTCTCCTTTGTCAAGTTCGTTCTCGTCGGAACAGCCTACGATGTCCCAGTATATTCGCATACGAGGTCTTCCCTAGTTTAGTCTTCGGAATCTGGCTCGACGATGTTGAGGAAGTGACATGGAGACCGTTGGGTTAGAGAAAAAGGCTTCATTCAAAACCGCACCTTGAATGAGACGCTCGAGTGCCACTTACTACACGAGGTCTATATTCGAGGGAAACGCCCACATGCCAATCGAACGAGAATAGGATGAGGGTAATAAGCCACGCGTGCCCCCCTGGTCACCCATTCGAACTGTCCTGCCCGTTGCCACGTCCATGTACGCTTGATTCTTGAACACATCACCTTCCATACCACTACCTTTGACCTACAGAATACTTTCGTTCGACTATCTTGAGACAGGTTGCGATTCACGATAACGCTACGCTGTGCGTCATATGCATGCGGCATTTGTTGATATCAAAACCAAATAGAAGAACGAAATGCTGTAGGCTGGCGCTTCAGTTTTTGTATTCGATACAATCATGAGACCAGTCATAATAACACACGGGAAACACGTTCCTTCTCACTCAAGTCCGAGTTCGTCTGAAGATTCCTCGGAGACCCCCAGAAGAACACGAACGGTTCACGTGCGAAGCGGCCAGCGCTTCACTCCAACCCTCAACCCTCGAGATATTTCAGTAGTTCTAAGTTCTAGCGAACCAATACCTAGGAGCCCCAATCAGCCTGTGATCGAATAAAGCATCGTGTACGGCCCGATAGACGACGCCTGACAATAGTTCTTTCATTTCAAGCTGAACGGCATCTTGGGCGTCACGGTAAGTTGACATTGAGGACTGCTGGGGAAACCCGACTATCTGGGAGCTGATCTGTGATTGATAGGGTGAGTAGCTTCCGGGTCCGGGTGCTGGCGGCTGATGTCGATGAGCTTCGAAGCACAACCGAGAAATCCCAGTCAGTAGGTTGAACTTTCCTCGAGCGCTAATTTCTCGAGGTACTTTGTCTAACGTGATGTGGGGTCGATAGATCTTCACTTTGAGTTCGACAGACCTGGGGGTTTCATGGGGTGAGAACATCATGCGTTCTTTCGGGTCCAAGGTCCAATGAGTCCCGAAGAGCGTCAGGTATCCGACTTGTAGGAGGGGGAGGGGTTTGCAACGGACAACAACCAGCGTTTTAACTGTCAGGGGTTCGAGAATTTCAAGAGGTCGTTTGAAGAAGACGATTGTCGTTCATGGTGAGCGCGGTCAGACGACAGAGCTTTTCTTTTTTCTCTCTCGAGTACTTGAAGTGATTTCGTAGTCGCAAAAGACAATCGAAAGCCGTATCTAGGGTGTACGGTCTGAATTGCCCCAGCGAACGCATATCGTTTGGCAACGAAGTTTGTCCCTCGGATTTCCCGTCTCTAATACTAATTGGTAATGTAGCCATTCCGGATTTTGGGGCCTGCAGAGCGTAGAGGTTGAGACGTTGTAGAAAGAAGTGCCGCCAGAGAGTCGTTGAGCAAAGAGCGCTTGAGCCGTGATGGACGTCGCAGACAACGAGCAATTGTGCTTTGTCAGCGTTCGTGGCGTTGGCTGGCACCACCACATCTCCCATTTTTTAACGGCTCCCACCGAGCTCCCACCTCCATTCTTATACCGGCGCCAATCTCTCAGTCTCTCGACCAGTCTTTTTTTTTGATGGTCTGGATTTTCGACGCCTTCACGTCAATCCACCAACAACCCTGAAAATTCCACCACCTCGAACTCAAGTGAACGACTTCACACTCTCCGAGGGAGAATTTACATACCCTGGAGCATCAATTTGCTCGACGGAACTGCTGGAGGACGTAGGACAATGAGTCGGTGGCTCTGAAAGGACGGGTGAGCACCTCTCAACGCCCACTCCAGTCCCCGGTTGTGTCCGAAGCTCAGGCTCGTTCAATAGCACGCGAATTTGAACCCTTCAAAAATCGAAGAGTCCAATTCTGCTGTGTTGTACTTCACCGGACACCGCGGCATATGCCTTCGAGGCTTCAAAAAACCAGACTCCACTTAACTTCTACCTCAGGAACTGAGGACTCCAGCTCGGCGAACGATGATGTGCTATAGAGTGCGGTTCCAGATCAATTCAGACGAGTATGGATTAGGGAAGGTATGTCTGTTCTATCCTATCTTCAAGTTCATAGTCATACTGACCACACGATTCGGTCACTGAGCGATTCGTCAGCCTGAAGCTTTCCCAACCGCCCTTCATGGCCGATAGTGTTGTTGATAAATACGGCAGAGAAAAAGGATTCCGCTGAACAAAAAGGAGAATTCATAAAGAGCGAGGCGAACGGGGGCCGGGTGGGATGCATAAGGTTGGTGGTGTTGGAATTATTACCGTGAGGTCAGAAACTCGCCGTTGACTTTGGATTCCTATGAGCCTCATTATGATTGGCGACTCATCACTCGGACGGCGGGCTCGCAAACCATCGAAAAATTAGGGTTCGTGTACCAAGTTCTGAAGCTCAGGTGTTCGCTCCGTTGTCTTCTGTTTGGATAGTACGGTCTGGAAGTCTGTTCACGAGGTTAAAGTACCAGCCGGAGGTGAGTCGTCGGTACGAGTACTATGAGGTGTTCTTGCTATTTTGACCTCGGTTTTGTTACGATCGGCTCGGACCTCGATATCTTGTCTCAAACGAGGTCGAAACACGGACATTGGTGAGCTTCTCAAGAGCGTAGAGGTTGTTGTGGCTTACAAACCCATCGTTGGGGCTTGGATGTGCGTACAAAACATAAGGTCTTCACGGCGACATGCACGAACGGTTCCCTCTCAATATTCAGCATAAGCAGGGACTCACAAGTCTTCAAAGCACCAATGGGAAGTCTCCCGTTGCATACTACAAGGGTTTCTGCCGCTATCGAGCTCCTTTGAGTTCCAAGCCACCATTCCGTATCATAGCGCGCAGCCTGAGGTTGGCTTCAGAGGTCCGGGAAGTGACATCAGATATCATCAACCCAGGGGTGTACCGAGCGACGAGGAAATCAATGATGTCCCTTCAAGGTAAGTATTTCAACGGAAGGTTAAAGATTGGATTACATACGACACGAGGGTAAGCAGCATGAAAACAAATGAACGATAGGTACGTACCATAGTACGAGTACCGTATCTACATCCGAAGCGTTCCTTACTTACACTTACAACGAGAAAGTTGTTCATATCACATCACAGGATCAAGTCGTCGACATCCTCAGACTCCCCAACCCAGGCGGAACTCCAAACCTTGGTAGTCATATCGCTACCCTGAAGCTCCGTTGTCAGTGGTGTTGATCGCATCGCGGGATAGTGGCTGTTGTTCCTGAGGATCAATGGTTGGCGTGTTCTACAGTAGGTGAGTATCGGGAGGGTCTCCACTGTTGGGGGGGGGGGGGTTGTCGAAAGATGTCCCTGAGGCGTATGCGCGAAAGATGGAAGGTTGGCGTGAGTGCAAATGATCGAATCAGGCGGGTGAATCACGCCCGGCGGTGATAAGAAAAACGAATTGTACGATGGATGATACCGACTGACCGGAGCGTTCCAATAAAAGAGCCTCCGCCGTAGGAGGGGAAAGGCGAGGGATAGCCTGTGCCATGCACATGAGATGTAGACACAGAACGATGTTGAGGATATGTGAAATGAACGTGGACCGCCGAATTGGATGGATAAGTACCCAGATTGTTCCGATGTCGATGGCTGACACCTGTTCAGTCTTGGACGGGCCAAAGAATCTTCAACATAAGGGCAAATCGGGAGCTCGACCAAACCCGCAGCGGACGCGAAAAAGTTTCCAAAAACTTTGTCCTTGGTTGCTTGTCGGAGAATATGCAATGTACCCTGCGTTCGTCCCGTCTACTATAACGACGCGAATATGCCCTCCTCCCCAATCACTTTCGCGAGACCGATTGTTTTATTGGTGTCCAGGTTGTCGTACCGTCTTTTCCGGTATCTGGCGACATAAATATCCTCGAGCCGGCAGATATTGTCACTCTTGACAATCCAAAACTGGACACAAGATGGATCCCTGATTTCGCAGTGGCGTAAGAGAGCAATAAATCACGTTGTCGTACTCGGCATGTCCCTTTTTGCGATATGATTGATTTGATTCCACTAACGTACACTGTCGTTGAAGCTGAACCTATCCCCTGAGCTGTCAACTCAAGCAATATCAGCAACAGAAGACGGCGAACCCGGCGCTCAGAGCGTCGTGTGATTGTGCTGTGCTCTTGGATATGGCTAAGATTTTAGTCTTAGCGGCGATCGAACCATCCCATGGTACTGGGGGAAAACGTAGACATCGGATGAAAAAGGTTAGCCTGGGGCGGTCGAAGAGAAAGAGAGCGGGGAACAAAAGAGACTAAAGGCACGGGCCTGCTTACTTGTAGGCAAAAGTACTGTTTACACGCCATGCCGAATCAATCAAAGCCCCATAAATCGACTGGCCAGATGAGTCGTCTTCGTCTTTGGATTGTTGACCTCCAGATTCAGCTTCCAGAAATACGACTGCACCGTGCATCGGGATAGTACCAAATAGTATCAGTGGGGACAAACCAAATGACGTGCTGTGGAGCGCTAGGATTCGATGAGACCAAGGAGTACTTACCGCGGCTGTGATCAGTACATCCCAAACTTGGGAACTATGAACGGTAACTCAATCACCTCGGGACGTTGAGTAGAGACGAGGGAGCTCGCCACAACATGAGCCATCAGAGCTTAAATCGGAGACGAATCAGGTGCTGATTTTGGGTTGACACAGTGATCTAGGGGGCCGCCGGAAGCACTTCGTCCTAAACCTCGGTAGTTATCGGGATCGGGATCGAAGTAAACATGAAAGCTGTTTGCGATGATCCAAAAGTATCGGTATGCACATTCGTGAAGAATGCAATCTTTTGATGATTTGACGTCCGAGATCCAAGCCCTGAAAGAAGTACTGGCAGCGTTTACTACTCGATCATTTCGCTAGGAGAAGAGCTCATGCTGGGCACAAGCACCCCAAGTAGTATTTGCAAATAAAAATAATCTTGGATCTCAGAGAACAAAAACCGACTCGAATCCTTCCTGAGTTAAGTTTGTCACTGATCATCCCCCATGTTCGACGTCCAATTTTATGAGTGATTAGCCCACTGCATCCCGCCCGTATACTCAAGATTGCTTCCAGCAACAAGAAGCTCTCGCAACCAGACTGGCAGCAATGATGACCCAGAGACAGAGCGAATCATTTCGTCCAACCAAAATCTCTCGACTGACCATAATTACCGAGACCATCACCTCTATCGTCCTCGCCTCCACCTACATCTACCAGCCATCACTATCGGGCGTGGTAGCATCTGAAGAGTCGCCCGTCCTGTACGACGTATCCTCTCTTTTCGACGAGTCCTCTTCCTTGTTGATGGCTTGTTGATCGTCTTCGCGGCCGTCATTCTGCGATAGGGGATTTCGCCCACCTTCAAAGACACTCCCAGACTGCGGTACCCCATGCTGGATTTCTACATGAATTGATATGATACACGGTATACATACCTGCTTGGTCCCAATACAGGGCGAAAACTTCAAATCACCAAAAGATCAGAAACTTCAAACCCCGCAAAACCTGATCAATTAAACAATCTCAATCCAATACTCTTGGCATCGGGGTCTTGGCATCGATCCAGTCCAACATACGTGATGTTGTATTGGTTAGGTTCCAATGAGAACAAACCTTATTCATTGATCCAATAGCGCCCTTGAGGAACGTAATTACTCGTAAGTTACTCCATTGGGCATTGGGCATTGGAGTAGATTTCATCGGTCCAGCAAGCTCGTATGAAGCCTAGGCTACGGAACATACAGCAATGGGTATATCTGAGGGAAAACAGGAAGTTGAACAAGTACCTGGAAAGGGAACAAAAGAAAAGAACAATGTCACGCCGACCGCCGGTTTTGTAGTTGGGAAGCTCACGTACGTTATAAACACGGTTGTTGTGACTTCGGCGGCAAGACGAAGGGCCCCCAGCGCCGTCTCTAAGTTCTCCCAATGATCCATGGGCAAAGGTTAGCCCTCCGTGTCGTAGTCCCTGCCTAGGACTACGCTCATACAATTAACTCGCGCTCTCTTGTATAATGTAGTACATTCTGTCGAACGTCGGAGTTCGCCAGGACACCGACGAGTCCGGCTCCTCTCATTTTCCCTCAGGACCGTGTTTAAAGTACTGCGGGGTGGAGCTGAAGTATTTTTGTTAGGTACTGCAGAGGGAAGTAGCTATTTAGATCTCATGATATTCATCATACCCAGTACTTACCGTCAATTGGATGGACAGAAGGCACACCACTCAATCTGCGCTCAGTGTGGACCACGGATGTCCTGTCGCCTTGTCCCCTCCGCAGCGATGTGGCTATCGTCAGTACATCGGCATAAACAGGGTCGGATCCTCCCTGAAGAGCACGATAACTAGACACATAACTTATATCTGTGTCCTGAGAGTTATTTTAGTGGCATTGAAGCTAGAAATGTCAGGGTGGGGGAATCAAGACGAGAAGGTTTCTCATTACTTGCGTTCCCTGCTCAGTCGGTGGTACACCATATGAGTCTATCCTAACCCATCAATCAGTTCATAACATACCCCATTCGCGGCCGGAAGAGCAATGCCACCACACCGTCCCGATGTTTCGTCTCAATTCAACGCTCCCGGATGATTTGGTGCAAACAAAAGCAATCTTGAGCCTCAGAAAACACAAACCAACTCGAATTCTTCCTGATCTTCTATCACTAGTCACCCCCCATGTTCAGCGTCCATTCTTGTGAGTGATTCGCCTGCCAAACCCCACTCAGACACTCATATTTATCTCCAGCATCCAGACGCTCTCGTGACCCAAATGAAAGCGACGTCGGCACAGAGACGGAGTGGTTCATCTCATCCGAACACAACGACCCCTCAAGTGACGACCCCTACCGAGACCCACACCTTCATCGTCCTCGTCGCCGCCTGAATTTACCAGCTATCACTACCAGTTGTGCCAGTGTCTGCGGAGTCCACCGGCCTGTGCGACGTATCCTCTCCTTTCGACGGGTCCTCCTCCTCGTTGTGAGCGTAGCAACCATCTTCGTGGTTTTTTTGCTGCGGGAGGGAGTTCCACCCACCTTCGAGGACGTGAGACAGTATGAGAGGGCACTACCACAGCACAATCGCACAGACGCCTGGTACGACGCAACTCTGGACCCTCCCGGCAAAAGAAAATATTTGCGTGTCGAAGGGACTGCTTCTGGAGTTGGACTAAACAACGTGCTACAACAACTGTAAGTCCCTGAATTTTCTTTGAACCTACGAGACTGGGTGCTCATCCTCGGCAACGGGTCCCTACAGGCTGCATCTGTCCTACCTTGCACACCAATCCGGTCGAGCGTTCGTATTTGAGGATTACACGTGGTCACATCTACCCTTTCCCTACACCATCTACGACTTCAAACTGCGACCGACAAAGTTGCCCATGAACACCATCGTGTCCGGTGCTTCTTCCGGTGGCATACTTTCTGCGAACGGATTGAACTCCCAGCGTTCCGTGTCGTTGGAATTCTTTGATGCGGTCTGTCCTCCCGAGAGCCGAGTTATTCTTAGCGCGGCTGATGCTCCCAGTGAAGCCGCCGCGGTGAGTGGCGTCGAGATCGTCGACTGGTGGCTAAGGCGGCTACGGGACGCTGAAAATGAGCAATGCGTGGTTATCCGAGCAACGAACAACAACCAACTGTTTGACTGGGTGTACGTGTATTTTCTTGAGCAACACTTTATTGCTTGGCACTGATGAAGCTTCGTTATACGCAGATATTTCGGCACCGAATTGCCATTGTCCGTCCTGCCCTCTCTGGTACTGTCCCCAACAATCACTCACTTCTCGTGGTCCCCTCTTGTGATGTCTGCCGTTGCGAGGAACTTTGCTCTCCTACGACCGTCCGACCCCAGAACCTTGCTGGACACCGGAGTCGGGACGTCGTCGACTCTCGAGGGGCTCGTAGCCGTCCATCTTCGCCGTGGAGATTTCGCCGGTCACTGTCGCTTCCTCCATAGTCATCGTGCGACCTTCAGTGCGTACAACAAGCACGAGAAGCTTCCAGACCGGTTCTACCCCTCGCCTCTACCCGACTCGGATGCATCAAGAGCTAATTATCAGGAACATTGTTTTCCCGATATTGATCAAATTGTGGCCAAGCTTGATCGAGTCAGGCAGGACAACCCACCACTAAGGCGTGTTTTCCTCCTCTCTAATGGGTCTAGATGGTGGTTGTCCCGGTTGGCGAGGAAGCTACAGGATCACGGTTGGGCGGATATCATTAACACCAACGACCTCTACTTGGATTCTGCACAGAAGCAGGTCTCCGGAGCTGTAGACATGGCCATTGCGGAGAAAGCGGAAGTGTTTGTCGGTAATGGAGTAAGTCGTCGCTTTCGCTCTTCGTCTCATACTCCGTTTAGCTAACGGATCACTCAAACACAGTTTTCGACTTTGTCTGGCAACATTATTCTGCTGCGCCTCGCCAAAGGGATGAAACCGGAGAGTAACAGACACTTGTAGTTTTCTATTCCGCCCGTGCACATGAGTAAGTTGTTATACAGCGTACTAGATACCACGCATTATCAATCACCGAAAAGAATATAAAAAAAACCCCATTACCAAGTAATTCAAACGATCTCCATACCGCCCCGTTCTAAAACTCTCAACCTCGGGATCTCAATCTCCCCGATACCTGACACTGTATTGGTGAAATTTCGATGAGAATAAACTCCAACAACATCACTCTAAATCCCGACATCTTCACGCGCCCAATCTATCCCTTCGGCCCACGTAGAGTTGAGATTGACGCCCCTGAAAAGCATAAACACTCTCGTAACCTTATCGGGCGTCGAGGTGATATCCATCGGCGCAGCAAGTTCGTATGAAGCCTGGGGTACGAATCGGTGAGCAATATGGGTATATTTGAGCCAGTAGCTTCAAAAAGAGAGAATAGACGCAGTCAGCGTTTAAATACTTTTGATCGGGGTTTCCAGATGGGAGAATGTTGAGTACGTACGCCATGAAGGAGGTTCGGCTAAACAGACTTTGTGGCTTCCATCATCCTCTCAGTACTTATGGTGCACACGGCCTAGTCACCACTACTTTTGTACAAAATTTTTAGCACATGCAATTTCAATCATATAAACTAAATGTCTTACAGAGAAACACATTCATATATGAAGATTAAAACCCTAAGAGCGATAGTCCATCGGAGCAAAACTGGCCAAGTTCATCTTTCAAAGTCCGGCCAATTTGGCGCGGCTGTCTAAGCGCCCTGTCAAACGCCCGTTAAGCGCCGGTTGGCACCGGCCCAATGATAATTCTCATGAGGCTTCGGGATTGCTCATGGGCGTGGGTTTCAGAGCCAGAAAAGCCTGGGATGGCGAGGGATGATGATGACGGGGCCGGTTCTGGCGGGTTCTGAGAGCCTGCAGGCAAGCGCTCAGCTAAGCGCCCGGGACCATCGTTGCTGGACCTATTTAGCGCGTGTCCAAAGTAGCGGTGACTAGGCCGTGTGCACCATAGTGTCCAGCAGACTACCTTATATAGACAGAGTCATATACTGCAGGCAGTAGACATTCAAACAACCCGTCCCCTTTGCAGTCAGTGTGTGTGTTATCAATCTAATGGCCTGAACTTTCCCTGGAGGACGTATTCTTTTTGGTGATTGATAATTCTTGGGAACACGTATCTAGTACGCTGTAGAACAAGTTATAACTCACTTATCTGCACAACCGGAATAGGAATCTACAAATGTCTATTACTCTCGGGTTTCATTCCCTTTGCAATGCGTAGCAGGATAACGTTACTAGATAACGATGAGAACTGCACAGTGTTCAAAATTTGTTAGCCAAAGTGAGAACAGGACGGAGAAAAATGGCGACTGTAACTTACCCCATTACCAACAAACACCTCTGCTTTCTCTGCGATGACCATATCCACAGCTACGGAGACTTGCTTCTGCGCAGAATCCAAGTAAAGGTCATTGGTGTTCATGATGTCCGCCCAACCATCATCGCGTAGTTTATTCGATAACCGGTACAGCCACCACCTTGACCCATTAGAGAGAAGGAAAACACGCCTTAGTGATGGGTTATCTTGCCTGACCTGGTTAAGCTTAGCCACAATTTGCTCGATATCAGGAAAGCAATGTTCCTGATAATACTTTATTGACGCATCCGAATCGGGTAGGGGCGGGAGGTCGAACCGGTCGGGAAGCTTCTCGTGCTTGTTGAACGCGCTGAAAGTCTCACGTTGAGTACGGAGATAATCACAGTGAACGGGGAAATCTCCACGGCGAAGATGGACGGCTACGAGACCCTCGAGAGTTGACAAAGTCCCAATCCCGGCGTCTAGCAAGGATCCAGCGTCGGATGGTTGTAGGAGAGCAAAATTCCTCGCGACAGCAGACATCACGAGGGGGGACCATAAGAAGTGGGTTATCGTCGGAGATGATATCAGAGAGGGCAGGATAGACAATGGCAGTGAACTGCCAAAATAACTAAAGATTTGTCACTGGAATCAGCACACAGCTATGAGTTGTTAAACACGTTACACGTACATCCAGGTGAACACCTGGCGTTTTGCTGATTGTATAACCACGCATTGCTCTTCCTCAACGTCATGTAGACGCTTTAGCCACCAGTCGATGATTTCGACACCACTCGAGACGGCGGCCTCACGAGGGGCATCGGCTGTACTAATAACAACTCGGTCACCAGGAGGACAGATCCCATGAAAGAACTCCAAGGACACGGAACGCTGGGACGCAGATCTACTGGTGGAAAGTACGCCACCGGAGGAAGCGCCGGACACGATGGCATTTATGGGTAACCTTGCCGGTCGCAGTTTGAACTCGTCGATGGTGTAAGGGTAGGGTAAATGAGACCATGTGTAGTCCTCGAATACGAACGCTCGGCCAGATTTGTGTGCAAGAAAGGATAGATGGAGTCTGCAAGGTTTGGGTTGCCATCACATCAGCACTGGGTGGGTGCCCAGCCTTCGACTTCCAAAAAAAAGTGATAGGGACTCACAGTTGCTGTAACACGTTGTTCAGTCCAACTCCAGAAACACTGCCTTCGACTCGTAGATATCTTCTTTTCCCGGGAGGATTCAGGCTTGTGTCGTACAACGCTTCTGTGAGATTGTGCTGTGGTAGGTCCCTCTCATACTGTCGTATGTCGTCGAAGGTGGGTGGAATCCCCTCCCGCAGAATGATGGCCACGAAGATGATCAACAAGCCAGCAACAAGGAGGAGGACACGTCGAAAAGAGAAGATACGTCGCACAGGACGGGGGACTCTCCAGAGACTACCATACCCGATAATGGTGGCCGGCAAACACAGTAGGCGGCGGCGAGGACGATAGAGGTGAGGGTCTCGGTAGAAGTTTTCAGTTGAGGGATTTTGGTCGGACGTAATGAACCGCTCTGTCTCTGGGTCATCATTTCTTCCGATCTGGTCGCGTGAGCTTCTGGATGCTGTAAATAGTTTTTGAGTATACGGGCGGAATGCAGTAGGTGAATCACTCACAGAACATGGGGGTGGATGAGTGACAAACCTACTCGTTTGCGACGGTTTGTGTTTTCTGAGGTTCAGGGTTGTTTTTGTTTGCATCAATCAATCCGACGGGGGGCTTAATTGGAAACGATGCCGGGCAGCTGATATACCTTTACCATTCCGTGATCATATTCAAGTCGTCAACGCTACCATGCTATGATTTGCTTGGCTGACATCCGACATTTTCATGATCTAAACCCCACTAAGTAGGTCACACCGTAAATGAACCTTACTTTTTTAGGTGCAGAACTTGGCCTTCTTGATTCCCCATGACAGAACAGTCAGCGCTGGAGGGCGGCTATAGATTATGTGGTCAAAAAACACAGAAAAATTCCAATACCGAGTAGGTCAAACGATCTCCATTCCGCCCCATTCCAAAACTCTCAACCTCGGGGTAGGCTCAATCTCCTCGATACCCAACGCTGTACTGGTAAGATGAGCCTGAATTCCGACTCCAAGCCCAACGACATCTCTCCACATCCCAACATCTTCACGCGCCCTATCCATCGCCTCGTCCCACGCAGAGTCGACTCGATCGACGCCCTTGAAAAGCATAAACACTCTCGTAACCTTATCGGGCGTCGGGGTGATATCCATCGGCGCAGCAAGTTCGTATGAAGCCTGGGGTACGAATCGTAAAGCGACGTGAGTGTATTTGAGGAATGACGGGAGCCAGTAGCTTCAGAAAAAGGGACAGAGAATAAGCGTTTGATTACTTTTTTGATCGGGGGTTGATGTTGAGTACGTACGTTATGAAGGATGTTCTTGCTTCAGTGTGGAGGCCGAGAGCGGCCAGCGCTGTTTTGAGATATGGGGTTAGTGTTGCCGCAAGGCAAGTCCAGGGCAAGGCCGAGGCACCCAATTTGGACGCCTTGATCTGACTTGCCTCGACTCGCCTCGGGCCCATCATTTGCCTTGCACCTTTTTTGGTAAGCCATACCGTTCTCACCGACAATGGTTGCTGGAATATAGGCCCTTGTTTTCTATGCTTGCTCTGACCCTCCTTGGCCATGAGCAATATTACAGTCTCACAACCACTCGAGAAGACACATAAAAGGC
Source organism: Marasmius tenuissimus (assembly GCA_029532415.1). Lineage (NCBI taxonomy): Eukaryota > Fungi > Basidiomycota > Agaricomycetes > Agaricales > Marasmiaceae > Marasmius > Marasmius tenuissimus. The sequence continues at coordinate 5,582,123 of JAQOTA010000050.1, read as the reverse complement.
GGAACTCGACGAATATTGCCATGTCTTTAGAGGTTGTCGGTTATGTAATTTAAAAATCTGACCAGTACCCTTCCCGTTTCGGAATTGTCTGATTCTACCTAATATAGTATGTGCCCGAGGCAAGGCAAGGCAAGGCGTCAAGGCGCCTCTGCCTCGCGGCAACACTATATGGGGTTATCGTTTCTACGCTCAGGATTACTGAGTTTCCCGGGTCGACGGTACATGAGAGAGGGTCGAAGCAGTCCGTGTCGTCGGACGTGCAGTGCGGGCGCTCAGGTTCATCGTGGTCGGGTTCCGAGGTCGGAGATGGGGGGACATCCCAAGTCTTATCTCGATTGACGCTGTTATAGAACGGTTAATTAGCGAACGGGGTACTAAGAAGACACCGAAATACTCTACTCACTTGGCTTCCCAGAACAGATAAGCAACGTCCAATCCTGAATTCTTCTCACGCAACATTCCGTCGTTCTTCGTCTCTACGTCCCACTGGACTCTTTCATGTAGCCGAGACCTTCCAATCGAGGATTTGGTGTTCTCGATCGGAACTCGAGGATATAACACGGAAAAGCTCCATTGTGGGATTAGGGAAACTGACACGGATACGTCCATTTCTTCGCGTGCGAATAGGTAGATGACAGGTTTCCCAAAAGTCCCAGCACCAGGTCCGGGTCCTGGCCGCGCGAGACCTACAGGATTGAAGGCAGAGGTCGTCGAAGGTGGGGAGGGCGCCGGAACCCCAAACGCAGACGTCGTCGTCGATGTGCCGAAGGGGCTCCTACCTGGACCTGCAGTAGCAAACACCGAGGGAGCAGCTGTGGAAAAAGGCCCGCCGGTTGGTTTAACTCGGATACTACACTCGATCAACGCCCCGCCGAGCATTTTGAGGTCCTGAGGCGTATCTGAGAGCTTTGAAATAGTGTGTCCGTTGTAATGGTAGATCAAGGAATCCGACCCGTCGTAGACTGGTGGGTCAAGAGACCGGAGATGCTTTTCGAAACCGTCGAATAGTTCTCGGAGAGTTATGGTGGGGCTGACGGTACATTGGATGGCGAGTGGGTTGGCTTCGCAGTCTTTTTTGTATCGGAAGGTGAGGGTTATTTAGGTACCTTTGAGAAGGTGAGGGAGTGAGATTTGGGGATTACCACTGCTAGGGAAGGAAGGGTGATTTGCTGATCTTTTCGAATCTTGTGAGACCCTCATTGCCTATAAACACGATCACGACAACAGCAGACATGCTCAGTCTGCGCAAGCCAATGACTCGGTATGTCACAGATCACTTTCTTGATCCACCGGCATCCATCTCATACTGACCATGAAACGACCAGCTCAGATGCCGTTTTGTCCCTGTTTATACCAACACAAGCCTCTCGTCACTGACAATAATCCTCAAAATAGCAGTCTCCCAGCTTTTGTTGTCTGTGTAACATCCTCAACGACTCCTTCCATAACATTCTCGCCTTTTAACATTTCCGCGGATCCTCTCAAGTTGACGCACTGGTCAAGACTGGCAGTAATCAATTTGAGGTGAGGCACAGATAGCCTGGAAAGGCGTATCTCAAGGACCACGATCATATCTGCTGTCCACTCAATGCTTTTGGCTGACAGATCTATCTTTGAGGATTCCATTCTCTTAGTAGGCAATACATGTTCAATATTTTTTCCAATGTACTCCCTCAGAGTTGAAAGATATTATGCATAAAAACGACTTTCCGTTCAGTGTGCTACCAGCCTCTGGAGAATTGCAGGACCTGCTATCAACGAAGCACGCTGGGGAGGCACTTGATGCTCCAACTTCATCCGAGGTGTCCCATATCAATTGTACATAACTACCAAGCCCATCACTCATCCAAAATTACTGCTCAGGAGGACAACCAAATCGTGAGGTAATATTATAGGTCCACGAAACAGAATTATGAACTCATGTGGGTCCATGAATCGCGGCTTATCAGAGCTTGTTCTTTCCTCGAATAGTAAGACAGAGATTCATCGTTATTTCTGGCTCGGAGATGTTCTATGAAGAAACCATGGTGATTATCATTCGAGCACCTGTCCTAATGTGATGTTGACATTGCCTTTTCGTCCAACAGGTTGTTTGTGTCAAGAGTCTCGCTGTGCATCATTTTTGATAGTCAGCAAGGTACTGACTCGACACTCAGCGTTCAGGAAACTCGAACGTTGAATGTTCAAACGACGACTGAAGGTTCCAATGAGCTGTTGTACCAACGACAGCAGAAAAATAGGCTTGAGTCAAGAATCTAGTCAGTCAAACAGACAGTAATATGACCACCGGCACGCACTCGTGAACGCCGACCTCTTTGAACGAGAAGAGATTATGCCAAACAGCGCTCTCGCGATGGTGAAGAAAGCTGGAAAATGTGAAGTCTGGCCCTGCTCGTTAAAATTCGACTCTTGATACACCCTTGATACTTTGAAGAGGTTCTGATACACCTGATAGAGCAGTGAGGGTTAGCGGTTGACACAACCAGATACCAAGAAACACTCACCTGTGTTGCCGTTGTCTATCATTCCTTATTCCCCACATCAACAGGTCCATTTTGCTATGGATGGCGCCCGAGGTCTAAACAAGCTCTCTATTGGAACAGTTGAAACCATTGTCCGAGCTCTCGACCGAGTGAGTGTGGTTTGTTATGAATTTGGGTGTGAACGAAATTTATGTGAGCCATTGATGTATCAAGAATACTTGCGAGAGAACACCGACCTCTGCATACAAATAGCCAGAGATCGAATTTGTGGCACAATGATACGGTTGAGAGACATTCGGAGTCACTGACAGTGAGAGCAGAGTCATGGTGGTGGCGATGGTCAACGTTGCAGCCACTGACAAAGCTTGTTTGCCTGTTGTCCCAAAAATTAGGTCTGCACCAAGTATTTATAAGCAAGAAATCAGCTCATCATGGCGGGGAGCCGTTGGAAAGCCTTTTCCTCCGAAATTATTTGGCTTGGTTGTCGCGTTGTCACATCGACCATGACCGCCTTTCTTCCCTCTTCCCCACTATCATCACCAATCATGGCCATTTGTTTGCTTAGGTTGCACGATTTTGCGTTGGAGTCACAGAGTATGCTTTTCTCCTTCACGGTGCTTTGGTAGGTGTGATCAATCTTGACGATTCTGTGAGGACTTTGAGCCGCATGATGGTAGTCAAAGAGCTCCGAGCCCAAGACTGTGGAAACTAGGAGACGAATGAAAAGAGTTGATTTGACTGAGTATACAGAGAGAATCTAGTAGACTTATATACTCAGTAGGATATGAAATGATACATAGCAGGTGACTAGAATACGAGTCATAAACGAGTCATAAACAAGGATAGAGAAGAGAGAGGAATGCGGAAGAAGGCGGATACTTGGATAAAGGGGAGGAATGAATATCTGTGAAGTCATGAGTACGTGGAATCCTGACAGATTTATGAACTTGTTAGGTGATATTAGCAGGCAAAATTTGTGAAGTTTTCATGTTTTGGGAGGTGGCGTTAGCGGCCTACAATGCATAAGCCTCCTACTATATGTCCAGGGAATATCCAGCGCGTTCTGATACATGTTTTTTGTGTTTTCTGTGTCTTTGTCAGCATCATTGTGGGATCCTGGCTGTTCAACAATGGAGGGTGGAGAAATGGACCAGAGCACGTTGCAGTGGGAGTGATTCTGAGGTCAGTCATTACAGTCCTTGTATACATACATAACCTGACACCTACATATCTTGACTCCAGGCTTCCGATGGACCATTATGGCAACGAGTAACCGTGACCTCTTCATACAGGAAGACCCAATGTAGGGCCTGGTGACGGCCTGATTCAAGCTTTGTGTGAATAGTATCCTGGCTATGAGTGTGTGTACATGTTATCATTATCCGAAGGGCTGACTTTCTCCTAGTGCAACATCGAGTCTGAAGTCGGTTCACCTTCTAAATCACTTGAGTTTCTGTTTTCTGTGTGTTTGAATCCAGTTCCAGAGTTTCCCTATTACAGGTCGCCGGTGAGTGAACTTACATCTCTCCTAGAGGGGACGGTGCGAGTAAATTTGATTATGCTTCATTTATTGTGGCTGTCATTCACTGAGAGCCACTACCCTATGAAGTGGGCTGTCTGTTATACAACAGTTTGTATCGGTACACCTATGTAGAGCCCGTGTTTTGGCTTTAATTGACTTTAGCCTTCCATTTACTGGATTACTTGGCCTTTTATGGAACCTGTACAACGAGGCAGACATGTGAACATTGTAATCAATGCTTTACACGATTCCATTGACTTCCGGTGCAACTAAGTTGGTCCTCAACCCTCGTAAGCTTGCCAGAATTGGGTTGAATACGAGCTCTGACACAAGTCTTTCTCGGAGCTCAAGCTCCAGCCAGTAAGTGGCGTGATAGTGAGGACTAAACACAAAAACGATTAGTTTTGAGTTCAAAAGGTGAAAACAAAAGTGCTGTAGATGGGTGGGTGAATGATCTGCGTGGCATGTGAGTATGGCAACGGAAATGATTGCACAGAATTCTGAGAGTCAGGTCTTCAGAGCTTCAGAGGCCGACACAGTGAGCCTGTTAATATGTAAGTCGAGAGGCTAAAGGTACAAAGGTGAGTTTTAGACCGAAGAGGGTAACGTGAATAAAACACTCGCTGCTGTGGTCTAACTTGGGTCTAACAATGCAGTGTATGGGCCATGACAAATTTGAGAGTTCCCTGCTAAGGTTGAGAGCGACCATCGGACATGGGCTGCTTATCATAAAACAAGAACTTGGGGACTGAGCCCACTCATTGGTGATAGTGATAGATCCTGCCAGACAGCACCAAGTTGCATTACAGTGAAGTCATACCATCCATGCATACATCGTCAATGAAAAATTTCATCCTTTTCTCACAATGGTGCAGGCATCAATATATCTGGCGGGACTATTGATAGTGAGGGGCTAGAGCATGTAACTATATATCAACAAAAAAGCCTCTAAACGGCATGTGAAGGATTAGAAGCCTCGGGTATTACCAACTATCCTACATCTCCGTCGCCGAGGCATCTGGGAAACAAAAGATAGTAGTTGGGCCCATTGGGCTGTAAGTCCACCTACCATATACTTCGTCAGCTGTGCATGCAGTCCTTGTTGAAGGTTTGTGTGATGGCTGCTGTTGGCAGTACAAGACTCGGGGATGGCTCCGGCCTCAATGGAAGCAATGATGATTACAACAACAATGCAGATAGATATGCATTAAAGACAAGGGCTAACTCCAGAGGCACACGTGGGACTCGGGGGGCGCAGAATCCTTTGCATTTGAGGGAGGTACCATGTGTCATGACTGAAAGAAATCAATACTAAAGCTCACCTCTGTCCGATATTAAACTCGGGTATCTGATCCTGAACGATTGAACCACTTCAAAGGACGCGGGCTGTGGCAGGGAGTTGTGCATACAGGCTACGGCACATGTGTGAGCCAACAAAGCAGAACATAAATAATGTGCAGTTATATGAACTTGCCGTATTGGATTCACGTTGTGATGCATTGGTTATGGGCAGTCAAGAAAGTGTGGAGTTGAGTCGTAACAAATTGGTACTGGCATAATGGGATAGCAAATTAAGGAGTGAACCTACCTTGTGAAATACGAATTAAGACTTGACCGGGGTACGATATTTGGGTAGACTACTTGGGGCACTCTGGTGAATGACGGCTGCCAACTCAAGGACTACTAAAGGTCCTACGACTCCGTGTCAATCCTGAAAACCTGAGGCTCAATACTCGCTCCCTTGCGAGGACAATTATACATGTAGCTTCAGAAAAATTACGTCGAAGACTCCAAAAAGAGGACGAATAGGACGAGCTATGTGAAAAGCCTCAAAATACCATGACTCTGATTAGCCAATTGGGTATTGTAGTTAATCAGGTTAGCTGAGGGACTAACAAAAGAGAATGGTAAATTTAGCACCGTACTTGGCAGTGGGATAGTATGCAGAGGCTAGCAGTCACATCAAAGTAACATGGCAAACAGTTTCCGGAGAAGAGCCCGGAAGTACACCGGGAGAACGTGATCTATACCCCACGTGTGCTTATGAATAGTTGGTGCGCACCTAGTGTCACAAAGTGCTGAGCGTCTAGCAGAGACGGCAGAGGCAGAGAGCGGTAGTAGCGGGCTTGGAGAGGAGCAGCGGGCTCGACTCAGACAGAGATAAGGCCGAAACTGGTCCCAACGACAAGAGGTCAAGATGAGGGACCAGGTGAAGACTAGCTAGCTTTTATACCTATCCTATGGTCAGAGTTGGAGTCGGAGTGGCTACCTATGAGTCGTGTATGAGTAAGTATGAGTCAAGGATGAATAAGGAATGAGTCGATATGAGATAATGGAATGGCTGCGCAATGTGGATTAAAGCTGCGCGATGGTGGGTTAAGGAAGTAAATCATGAGAAAGAAAGATGTATAGTAAGTGACCGTGAGAAAAGGACATGTGATAATCATGTGAGCAAATGGTGGAGGGAAAAGTGGCGTCTTCATGACATTACCCCCCTTCTACGCTTCATCATCCTCAATGACTACACTTTAGTTGTCTCGGGGTGCTGGTCCTGCTGCCGCCAGGTGTTTTCTGTGGAACTCTTTTACCTTTCGTGGTGCGTTCTTTAGATTCGGTGCTGATTCCCATGTGCTTCAGTGGTCTCCTTTCCACTTGACTCTATACTCCAACCGGTGCCACCTGTACTGGCTGTCAAGAATTTCGTCCACCTCATACTCTGGTTCGTCCTCACACTCGATCTCGATTGGCCCTGGGGGTTCCGGTAGTAGACTGTTAATCAGATTGCCCTTGTAGGGATAGAGTTTGTCGACGTGGAAGATGGCGTGGTGTCGTCTCAGCTCTTCTGGCAAATCCAACCGGTAGTCTAAACCTCCCACTTCCTGTACTATCTCAAAGGGGCCCAGGCTCTGATCGCCCAATTTCTCGCTTGACAGTTTCAGGTTGAAGTCCGATCCATCCAGCCAAACAAAGTCCCCAACCTTGAACTGGTGTGCCTTCTTCTTTCCTCACTTGTATCCCTCCTTCTGGTGTCACTTCGTCAAGTGTAGAGCTGCTCCCACGTCCCGGCGTACTTCCCGCAGAATGTTGATACGGTTTTCGACTTCTGGAATTCCCGATCGTCGTCCCACTGGGATGTTGAAAAGGGGTAAGTACCCATATAGGAGTTCAAAGGGGGCTAAATGGTGGGCTGAGTGCGTGCGGGAGTTGAGTACAAATTCTGCGAGTGGAAGATGTTCAGACCAATCGTCTTGCTGGTGGTTCGTATACAACCTCAGGTACTTCTCCACCTCTTGGTTCGCTCTTTCTGTCTGTCCATTGGCCTGGGGGTGATATCCTGAGGTGAAGCTACCCTTGATCCCTAGTCGTTTTAGCAGTGCTCTGGTGAGCTTGGCATTGAACTGGGGGCCTCGATCTGATACAAAATGCAGGGGTAAGCTGTGAAGTCGGAATATTTCTCAGTAGTAGAGGTCCGCTATCCCTTCGGCTGTGATGTTAGTGGTGCAGGGAATGATGTGGACCTGTTTCGTGAAGAGATCGGTGCAGACTAGGATTGCGTTGTAGCCATGAGAATCTGGCAGTTGAGTGATCAGGTCGACTCCTACTTCCCCCCATGGGCCATTCGGTACTTCGAGGGGTTGCGTAACAGCACGGGGGTGTTGGTGCAGCTTTTTGCGTGCACAGGAATCACATCCTTCCACGTATTTCTCCACAAACGAATGCATGGTTGGCCACCAAAAGTGGGTGTCCACCAGATCCAGCGTGCCATGGAGCCCAGGATGTCCTGCGGTCGGGTCGTCATGACACTGTCGCACTACCTCCCTTCGCAGCTCCTCGTCTGGGGGTACATATACTCGCCCTCTGTGGTATACCAGTCCATTGTCCTCCTCCCACTCAGCTAGTCCGTTTACCAATCACGATGGCCCATTCTTCTTCAACTGCTGGAGTCCTTCCAATACTTCCGCTTCTCTAACAGAGGCTTTCCTGATCCAATTTTCGAGTGGGTTGACCAATGCTGTGGCTGCAATTTGTACAAAGAGTTCTGGTCTGAGAACCACTTGTTGGCGATTGTCCTCGTTATCTGAGACCTGATGTGCTGTCATACAAGAGAGGGGGTCGGCTAGTGTGTTGGTTTTGCCAGGGCGATGCCCGAGTTGGAAGTGGAAACGGGACAGATAGAGTGCCCAGCGAGCCTGTCGGCGACTTAGGTTTTGAGCATTCTTCCAGAACTCCAAATTTGAGTGGTCAGTCAGGATCTCAAATGGCTGAGGCTGTCCTTCCAGGAAGTATCGCCAGTCTTTCAGGGCGTCAATGATGGCCAGCATTTCCTGGTCCCATATCTCATAATTTCTCTCCGCTGGCTGCATGGATGCTGATCGGAATGCAACTGGGTGCCATAAGCCATCTTCTAATTTCTGGGATAGCACTCCTCCTGTAGCAAATCCAGAGGCATCAACTTCAATGCGTGTTGGCCGGTCTGGGTCCCAAAGAGTTAGGATTGGAGCGGTGGTGAAGGCTGTTCGAAGTTCGTCAAAGGCTGCTTGTTGCTGGGTTCCCCAGTCGAAGGAGACATGCTTCCATGTGAGGTCGTTCAGTGGTCGTGCTGTTTTCGCAAAATCCTTGGTGAAACGTCAGTAGAAGTTGGCAAATTCCAAAAAGCCCCGGACATCGTGCAGGTTTCGAAGAGTTGCCCATTCTCGTACAGCTTTGACTTTAGCTGGGTCCATGCGTACTTGGCCTTCACTGATCAGGAGTCCCAGGTACTTGATTTCCTGTTGTTCAAATTGGCATTTCTCTGGTCGTAGGTAGAGGTCGTGTTTCTGGAGTCGTGACAAGACCTCCTTGACTAGGATCTGATGCTCCTCTCGCGTGCTGGTGAAGATGAGAATATCGTCCAGGTACACAGCAACCTTTCCTAGGGCGATGAGATTGGCAAATATCGAATTCATGAGGGATTGGAACGTAGCAGGTGAGTTAGTGAGTCCGAAGAACATCACTCTTGGTTCGAAAAGTCCCCTATTGGTTGCGAAGGCGGCCTTCCATTCATCTCCTTCCTTAATCCGTACGTTGTTGTATCCCCATTGTACATTGAATTTTGTGAAGTACTTTGCACCTTGGAGTCGATTGACAATATCTGTGACCAGGGGAAGTGGGTAACAGTTTTTGATAGTGTAGTCGTTAAGTTTTTGATAGTCCTGCACGAATCTGAGTTTTCCATCCTTCTTCTTCACAAAGAAAACAGGTGACGCAAGAGGCGATTTCGAGGGTTGGATGTAGCCTTTCCATTGGTTCTCCTCCAGGAACTTGTCCAGTTCTTGTTGTTCGTTGAGTGACATAGGGTAGACCTTCGTTTTCATGGTCTGTGGTGATCCTGGTGTGAGTTCGATAGCATGATCCCATGGCTTGTGAGCTGGAAGTCGTTCGGATTCCTGCTCAGAAAAGACTTTAGCGTATTCCCGATATGATTCTGGTACCATCTCCTCAAATGACTGTTTTGGCTTTTCCTTGTTGGTTTCTGCGGCAATCTGTTGAGAATACGTGTACCCTGCTGCAACCCATACCTCGTCGTGACAGTCCTCCAAGATTCCTTTTTTGACTAAAGATCTGCGTGCAGTGCGGTTGGCCATGATATGATAAAGTGGTGTTGTATCTTCAGGCTCCACCGGGGGCGTTTCGATAATGGATGCATGGATGGTTTCGAAGGGATCGTCGATAGATTCAAGAATAGCGTCGCTGAGTGGTGAATTACCTGTTCCTGCCCATTTCTCTTCGTCCTCCACTTCTTCTATCTCCACTCCTTGTTTTGGGACTGAAAGCTGTCCCCCTTTCCAGTTGATCTGCGGATTGGTCTTCCAAAGCCAGGGTAGTCCTAATATAACATGTTCTCCTCCTAGCTCTGTGACCAAGAAGTCCGTCCACGTCTTGGTGTCCTCCACTACCAGACCTAGACGAGCATAGTGTGTGATGCTTCCAGCCTGATTTAGCGTTCCATCGATGTTGTGAACTCAAATTGGGTGTTGGAGAGGGAAGGTGGTGATGTGATTGGTTGTGACAAAGGATTTTCCAAGAAATAATGCGGTGGCCCCGCTATTGATCATGGCCATTGTTTCAGTCTGGCGATGCTTTCCTTTCAGTGTGACTCGTATGCAGAAGTGAGGTGAGAGTGTGTCTATTTCGCGAACAGAGGATATTGTACATGAGTGAATCGAGTCATACAAGGAGGAAGCATAGACTGAAGCTGGTGAGGGTGTCTTCGTCACGGCGAAGGCGGACACCCTCCTTAAAAATCCTTTTGCATGAGTTGTTGGAGAATAGTGTTCTGCTGGGCTAGAGCTTGCTGGAGGGCAGCGATTTGGGCAACGGCATCCATGTTGGGGGTGGAAGAGGAAGTGGCAGAGATTTGGGCAGTAGGGGTCATTGGCAGCGGTGAGTACGAAGGTGTAGGTGTCGGTTCATCCGGGAAGAGAGTGAAAGGGGTGGCTGAAATCTGTTGGCGTCGAATTCCTCCTCCGGGTGCTCTCCCCAGGTACTTATCCTGGCATACATTGGACCTGTGTCCAGGACGTGCGCAGTAGTTGCATTTATCCTGTCCATGGTTCCCATTAGCCTTGGTATGATCACTCACCCCGCATCCGTAACACTTCCCCCGCATTGCTTTCACAAAGTCCTCCCTAGTGCGTCCATTTCCTGTGGGGATGTTGGAATGGTTTGCGCTAATAGTAGGGACAGTCGTTTCTACCTGTCTCTTGGCCACTAATCCTTCCTCCTGCAAGGACCTCTCTGCTTTGCAAGCTCGTGTTTCTAGTTCAGTTAGGTTGGCGGGTTCTCCTTGGGACAGTTCCATCATCACCAATAATCGTTTAAGGTCCGCGTTCAGACCCTTGCGGTATCGGATTCGAAGATCTGCGTCTGATAGTCCTGTTTTCATCGCGGCCTCCTTGAATTCCTGACTGTAGAGGGTTGCAGTCTTGTTCCCCTGTTTGAGGTTGGTAAGGATTTCGATGGCATCTGCCTTTTCATTGGCTGCCCCGAACCGGACTTTGAAGGATTCCTCGAACTGAGCCCATCTTCCTCCGAAAGGGAACTGATCGGCAGGGAGCTCTCCCAGGGCTACCTTGTTGGCTTGTATCAGGTAGTAGGCTGCCCAAGCTCCTGCCTTCCCTTTGCAGAAGGACAGAGCAGACTGAATTGTCTTCCACTCGTCCAATTGATCTTTCTCTGTTGGGTGCTGGAGAACCTTCTCTTGTATAGCCCAGTTCTTGAACATGGGTAGGAATCGAGCCACATCCCAGGTTTCCCCTTTGAAGTTACTGGGTTTGGCAATGATCCTTCCTGCTTCTTTGTTGGATTGGAAGGCTTCCTTGATGGCGTCTAGCTGTGCTTGGGTTTCTTTCTGGGATTTTACCATTGCCTTCAGGACTTTGTCCAGCGTGGCTTGGCTCGCAGTAGTGGATGTAGACATGTTGGTGGTATCAGATTCTGAAGTATGGGTAGATGTGGTGGATGTGGTGGATGAAGGAGCTCTGTGTGCAGCAGCGGAAGATGGTCTGGTGTTGGTTGGGGTCTGGACTACAGCAAAGGTGGCTTCTGAGGCAACAAATACTGGGATCTCGGTACGGGCGATCGGTGTATCAAGAGGACTAGAAGTGACGGGATTGTCAACGGTAGGTGGACTGTCGGGTTCTTCTGATGGGCCTGCTACTGTGAGGCGTGCAAGTGAAGTTGCAAGTTCTGAAGTGGAGAGCGGTGGCGACGGAGGTGTTGGTTCTTGTTCAGGGGTTGGTACATGAGGAGCAGGGATAGGATTGAGTACTTTGTCGTTTTCGAAGGAAAAGGTCTCGGGGATTGAATTCTCTGGGGTAGCGTTCAGGCAAGGTTGGGGTCTTTACACTTGTACCAGCTGGTTTGTTTGGGATTTCTCTGGTTCCAAAATAAGGAAGTGCTGGGGTCTACTCCGTGTGGTTGTTGATAACAGTCTCGTGCAGGAGCCGTTGTAAACTTGCAAGGACAACCTTCCTTTCGGCGAGGCTGTCAGTGCAATAAAGGATCTTGACCTAATGTCACGAAGTGCTGAGCATCTAGCAGAGATGGCAGAGGCAGAGAGCGGTAGTAGCGGGCTTGGAGAGGAGCAGCGGGCTCGACTCAGACAGAGATAAGGCAGAAACTGGTCCCAACGACAAGAGGTCAAGATGAGGGACCAGGTGAAGACTAGCTAGCTTATATACCTATCCTATGGTCAGAGTTGGAGTTGGAGTGGCTACCTATGAGTCGTGTATGAGTAAGTATGAGTCAAGGATGAATAAGGAATGAGTCGATATGAGATAATGGAATGGCTGCGCGATGTGGATTAGAGCTGCGCGATGGTGGGTTAAGGAAGTAAATCGTGAGAAAGAAAGATGTATAGTAAGTGACCGTGAGAAAAGGACATGTGATAATCATGTGAGCAAATGGTGGAGGGAAAAGTGGCGTCTTCATGACACCCAGGTTCCGGTTGTCCCTAACGTTCATCAACAATTTTCTGGCAGCCCTTCTTCTCAACATCGCACTCAAATACTTCCAAAGACTGTCAAGGTCTAGGCCCGACTTTACTCTCGAAACATATCGACGAGATAAATTCATATCCCTCTTGCCGGTGTGTAGGAATTGAACTTACGCCCACAATCCCAAGTTCTCATTGAAGTTGGCATCCGCCTGTCCATGGCAAGATCCTCGCACCACCATTTTCGAGTGCTGTGAGGACATTTCTCGTGCTTCAACTTCGACTATTTGGACTTTGGGCAACACATTTGAGAGCTCAAGCAACGAAATATACATATTGGGTTGTGTTTCCCGAATCTCTTGCCCCGGGATCAATGAAAGAGGATTTTATCACACCTGCTGCTTGCAGAGAATTTAGGCTGTGGTGGCTTGAACTCGAGCTATACATGATGCTCACTCTTTGACTTTGCTCAGTGGTGGTCTTCGTTGGGGTCAACAGGTTCCTCCCGGTCCTGCCTAGCAATTGACCCCGGAAAAGTTGCCAGACGAGCCTCAAGGATGATTTCGGGACTATAATCTAACTGTTTACGCTGACATTTCATCTTGTGTTAGTGGTACCAACTCAAGGTCTGCACCATCTCATCTATACCCATGCTGATACCCTCCTGCTCACCCCAAATGCTTGCATGATACTATCTATAAACGCACATATCCCCAATTCGTGTAAGTGACACTCGAGCGCCCCGCTCAAGCCATGGTACTGAATTTATTCCTTTCCTAAGCCCAGTCCGGATGTAGCTCTCTCGGTCTTAACGAATTACAAGCCAGATCTTTGGGGACCGAAGCATGGAAGGAGCTTGCGTGCGAGCTTGATTGAAGCTGGTAGGATATGGGCTCCTCTGATCGGCGTGAATCCATTCTCGGCATGTATCGTTGTGGTGAGTGTTCATATACCCTATGATTGTTTGAGATTGACACTCAGCACCAGTACTCTATAGCATATCAATCTAGGTTTCATATCAAGAGTGTCATGATTCATGAAGGCATCGAATAGCGCTTCTGGTATCGAAAAGTCCAACGCCGGCGAGTAGAAAATATCAATCGACTCAATGGTTTGCAAGTCTGTTATGCTTCAGAATGAAGGTTCATGGGGAGAGGGAGAGTGAGAGGGGGGAACAAACGGGAAGTATGGTATGGCCAGGGTTGGGTGCTGTTGAGGGACATCACTACCTATCTGATGCGAGGCTCAGATGGGCGTAGTTCTGACACTTTAGCTAATTTGGTGCAAATGCGTGTAAGCAGTGTGTTGGCTCGGAATATATAGGTTGGTTTCTCTTGTCACATTGCCAGTCATTCCCCACATATTCCAGCAAACCCCAAAGCTCCCTACTGTTTTGTCTTTCCTTGTTCCTTGGCACACATGTCAACGTTCTTCCCGAATGCACAGAACACCTCAATTTTTGGTGGGGTCTTCAGCTATGTTCAAGGCAATCAACACAACCACTATACTGGCAACGCTACAGCTGAAATGATTAGTTCTCCCTCCACTGACAGACGCATAGCAGCAGCCCAGGGAGCCAGTTCAACAACTATGATGATGGTTGTTCACGTCAATGGAAACCAGGTCAACCAAATTATCCAGCGAGAAGAGAAGGAACATACCGAATTTGACGACGTGAGTTATCTGACCAGAATATAGAAACTTTTCAAGTGCTTACATACCCTTTATTGATGTCCAGTATTGAAACATCAAGAGTGGCGATTTCTGTTGACTAGAGAATATCTGTGTTACTCATTATCCATGGCAGTACAATGCCCATAAAACTATATGCGCTGTGGAAGTGATTGGGACAGGGGGCAAGTTTACGTCGGTGACCTATAGTGGGCCAGATGCGTGCAGGGTAAGTTCTGTATCCTTTCTTGGGCTCAAGAATGAAGGCTGAGATTTGGTTGTAGGCATTCAAGGAGGATTTCCATATGTTTTTGCAAGCGCGGTAAGTCAAGCCGGGCTCCAGATTTACTTGGGTGCTGAAGACTCTTTAGTTCATCCAAGACTGCCCAGATATTTGCTATTGATATTGGGACGGTTCCATTGCTACTTCTCTGGCATGGTAAGTTCATGTATGTGCGTGGTGACCCCATGGTTAAGTTGATGTTTCTCTGTGGGCCTTGTACTGATCTCGCAGCTCGGAAGGAGTTGGGGGAGATTTGATGGGGTGTACACTTACAGTCTGTGTGTAAGTAACGCAAGCAGTGATATGGAGCAGTTTGATCATGCAATTGTAGGAGAAATTGGATTGCTCAGCAGAGGAGCTGTGGGTGGATGCTGCATGAGGAGTGATCTGTCATGGTCCATGGGGGCCAGAGTCAGATATCCTGAATATCATTTGGGAGGTGACAGAGAACCTACCTTTGACAACTGAGCTGTTCCAAGAAGATGTTTTCATGTGTTTCCTGGCGAGTCAAAAGTCGAAGCAAGCTGATGGTGTGTTTGTGCGGGAGATTCAGTGGGGTTATCTGGGCAATGACATAGTGGTACCTGAATCGTTCGATCAGCTGACCATCTTCTCCACTGTGACCAAAACCCCCATCGCCTTTGCAAAGAACGCCTGGACAGGCAACTGGGGTTTTGTAGAGAGGAAGGTGCTTGAAAATGGATTGACTAGGTGAGCTACTTGGAAATCACACACCACTCTGTCTAAAATCACACTAGATTCCGACTCGATGAAGATGCTGAAAGATGTCTTAGGTTGGTGTTGAACGAGGATGCACCAGAAGCCTGGCTTTCCCAATCATCAAACATCTTTCAATCTCATGGAATCTCATTGGAGGATGATCTAAGTGTATACAATGTGTTGTCATTTATGTTCCCTTTTCCACTGGCTAACATCAACCAGAGCTTGTCTACCACTATGTGTTGTTGTATGGCCCTCTTGATAAAACCCCTTCCAAATCCCAAGAACGACGCCAGCAGCCAATATACTGTTTTGTCTGTCCACCTCTCCACAACCCCCTCGACAACAAAACCTCGCATCTCCACTTCTGGTCTTTCCACGAAGATGGTCAACATCCACTCTCACCTGAGTCATGTTGTGACTTCGGCCTTCCCCTTAAACTCTATCTTGGCAGCCAAACCATCTGCTCAAAGTCCTGGTCCAACAGCAGCTACCAGTTGGTTTGTCAATATCAACGACTCAGAAGCTTTGACCCAACAACTTCTGATTTTGCTCGACACCTTGGATATGGTTGTAACTTTCGACCCATCCACCACTCAGACCGGTGCATGGAGGACTATCAAGGTGTGATTATTCATCATTTGTTTGTTCTAGCTCTTACCTCGGTGCAGATCACTCTGATAACCTTGATGGAACCATCATTGGTAACAATTCCGAGTGTCTATTGTATACGATAGACCAAGGACCGGTTGACAATCCGGTTTTTGCAGCCACTAGCCAAGCAAGTAGTGAGCCCACCATTGCCTCAAGTTGCGTTACCAACAAGCGTCAGAGGATGAATATGGGATTTGGGGATACCAAGAGAAACAATCCAGAACTGGTGCACTGCTGATTCTTTTGTCTTGGTGTCCATGGAGGAACTTTGTCACATGAATGATGCTGCCAATGATTGAGATCTAACGACGGACGTACAAACTTCTTGAGCCATGCAACTGCTTCCCTCGAGGTTTTTGCCCTTTGCAGACACAGTTGACCTGTATCCCAATCACTCTTATCCACGCCCAGGGTACCAATCGCTTGCTCCACTCTGTTACCATACCAATCAACCGTCGTTTCACTCTCCCTCCCGCTCCACAAACCCCTCATTGAGAGATGTCTCGTTTCCTTTGCATGGTGTGAACATGACATTTCCTACCCCGTCCAATCCATCATCTTTTCATCTCCAGTTGCGAGGGTGGCCTGAACTGTCGCAAAGTACAGCGGCGGCTGTTGAATCTGTGGACTATAATTAGATCCCGGTATATCCGAAGTCCCGGTTCATACTTCCCGCCATTGTATTATGCGGGACAATGCATTTGCTATTGTTCTATTCTTCATTGTTCATTATGCTCATATGTACAATTTCTATTGTTGTCCTTATATGGTAACTCTATTGTACCTTCATATATATAAGCTCGGAGTTCTCTACCTGAATCTACCGTGTGCTTGAGCTTCTACGTCTCGCCTCTATCTCTCTCAACTCCTCTCTGGTAAGTAGTAGTGTAGCCATGTTGTAGTCCTCTGGGCTAGGCGTCATGCCGGCTCATCAGGTTTTGGGCCCCGGTTAGCCCGACTACAATAATGAGCGCCCCTAGGCTGCTGTTAGCGACAAGCGCCCCTAGGCCGCTGCCATCGGCTAGCTAGGCTAGACCTGCATGTTGCCATCGACCTCTTAATTGAGTGCTCAATCTATGGCATTGATGTACGTCCTTCAACGACATCAGATCTCAAGGATCCAATGCTCCTCGTTGAGACTAGCGCCCTTTATGGCTGCTCCCTGTGTTGATTAGATGCATGCTAATGCTTTCTTTTCTAGATCCAACACCAAACCTCTCAACCTCTTACCACCATGTTTGACGTTAAGAAATACTTCTCTGGTCGCTTTGACGGCACCAACTTCAAACAGACCTACTACAGCGAGATGGAAGCTGTGTGCAAGACCCAAGGTCTTTACGGTCATCTCACTGGCCAAGAACCACGTCCCTCCATGCCCCTTGGCACTGTGACTAGTGCCGCAGGGGTTATTCCTGTTACCCGCGCCACCGTCCCACCTGAGGAGCACGCTGCCTGGGACAAGGAAAGTCTTGCTTGGGACAAGGAAGATCTCCAGCTCATGGGAATCATCCAGATCACCACCACCAAGGAGGTCTTCGATCCTATCAAGGACATGAACGCCAAAAAAGCTTGGGAACAGCTGAACCTCACCTACAGCGAGCCTACTTTGTCTGCCATCTATGGCGACTTCGTTAAACTCGTCTCTTTCAGACTTACCACCTCTCATCCCCAAGCCGGCATCGCCAAGTTCAAGTCTTACATCAAACGACTCTCCAAGGTAGGAGTGGTTCTCCCCAAGTTGATCAAATCCCTCTTGCTCATTGCCGCTATTCCTCCCGAATGGGGATGCTGCCTCATCCAAATCCCTTCATGACTACGTCAAGGATCCCGAGGATGGAAACTGCATTACCGTTTCAAAGGTCCATGATGCAATCATGGTCGAGTACGAACGCCAGAACCCGCAGCTTGCCAACTGCCTCTCTGCGGTGAGGCGTGCTGGTAATTGTGAACCATTGTTCGGTCAGCAGCAACGCCCGCAGCAGTAACATCAGCAGCATGGGTATCAGCAGCAGACAAACACTCGCCCACCACAGCAGCAGCAGCAACACTCCTCTTCGAACCAGAACAAAGGTAAGAAGAAGAAGCAGCAGCAGCGTGGTACTTGCGGTAGTATCAACCAGCACCAGGGTCCCGTCAACGCCAGCGGTAACAGCAGTAACAATCGGTCTCATGGTCACTCCCATCTTGCATCTTACGCATCCGTCGTCGCTTCCCCTCCTCCTGTCCGTCCTTACTCCTCAATCACTGACTGCAGGGAACGTATTGCATTGAACGCAGTCAACAACTCCTTGCGTGCCGAGATCACCAGTGCCCCTCCTAGCCGAGCTAAAGTATCTCCGCCCCCAGTGCACTTCACTGGTCACTGAGACAAGTCTTATAACAGCACCGTTGCTCCCGCTGTCAAGAAGAATCCGGCTGCCATGCAGTCCTCCACCGGCTTCAAGCCATCCGAGTCAGTATTTGATGATGTACGTGAAGCACGTTCACTTGCTGACAGACTTGGTGTCCCTAGAACGGCGTGGCATCTCAAACCGTTTAAACAGATCGTCACGTTCGCCGCCAACTGTTCGCTTCAGGACTGAATCACGCAGCCTCGTGTGTCCTCGTCCAAGCGAGTTCTGGAGGACAATTCGGAAGATGAAGGAGCCGGATATCCTTCTTCTACTTCTTCTAAATGTGCTCGCAGCACTGATCCTGATGAAGATGTAGAAATGGACTGGGGATCTGACGATGGTATGGACGATATGACTTCTCTATTTGGTAATGATGTTGACAACGACATTGCCGAAGCTGCAGGAGTAGAGGACGTCCCGGATGACGTCTCTCTTGGATTGTTTCACGACGACAGGCAAGTTCCATATCTTGACCTGCTTTCCCTAACTGATGCAAACCTACAGCGCTGCTCTCAATTAGTTGGTATCAGTAGTTTGCGCAGTAGTAGTAGTGATCTGGAATCACTTGTAACATATTGTCATGCAATCAGTTCCCACTTCGTGGGGTGTACTCAATGTAAGGGAAAGAAAAGTGTGAACAACGCACAGGGTTGGCTCCTTGATTCTGGTGCCTCCTCTCATTTCACGAATGACTTGAATGATTTTGCTGAATATGAATCGCTTGATGGTCCTATCGTAAATACTGCAAATAAGGGCAACCCTATACAGATCAAGGGTAAAGGCACAGTCTTCATTAAGCATAACGTTGAAGGACATGATGGGAAACTTACTGAGCGTGTTTCGCGTCTCTATCCTGTCTATTACATACCGCAATTGGATATACGCTTGCTATCCATGGGAGAGTTCCTTCAAGATGGTCTATCAATTTGTGGAAACGCGAAGAAGTTAGCCTTCTACTCATCACAGCAACAACAGTTGCTTGTTTCCTACTCTCATATGCCTGGTCAAACCATTTATTGGGTACACTCACGGAAAGCATCTGCTGAGGTTTTATTGGCCAAGTCGGTCGTTTACAACATTGACTACGATATTGAGCACAGACGCTTTGGGCATCCATCAGATAAAGCCCTGAATAAAGCTCGGAAACATACGCAAGGTTTCCCACTTGACCTAAAGATGCCTACTAAGAAGACACCTCTGTGTCATGGTTGTGCTGAAGGCAAGATGCATGAGAAATCGTTCCCCAACTCTACTACTAGAGCTTCTAAACTGTTTGAACGCATACATTCGGATTTGAAGTCGTACCCGGCTGAATCATATCACTGGTACAAGTACTACATCTCTTTTCTTGATGACTGCACGTCCTACGTTAGGACCTCCAAGCTCAAGACAAAAGACAAAGCAGTACCTGCTTTGAGGGACTTCCTTACTATGGTCAAGACGCAATTCAATGCTGTAGTCAAGACCTGGATGTCCGATGAAGGGGGAGAATACAAAGGAGATAAGTTCGATGCAGTACTGAAAGAGTATGGGATCCAAAGGGATCAAAGCATACCGTATACACCACAACAAAATGGTCATGCTGAACGATTTAACAGGACTATTCATGAGAAGTCTGAAGCTCTTCGCTTTGAAGCTTGCATGCCTCAGTCCTGGTGGGAATTCTGCCATGTGCACGCCGTCCACCTCTACAATCACACTCCTGTGCACTGTTTGAGCTGGCAAACTCTGTTCGAAATGCTTTACGGCGAAGCATGTCATGAAATTCCCTCATTCCCTCCTATCTTATCTTTTCTCCTTATCTTATCATTTTCCATCTTATCTATACCTTATCCCTCACATGACTCGTATCTTATCATATAGACACATGGTAGATACATGAAGGGACCCACACGCTGTAGACACATGTTGGTCCTGTTTCAGATACTGTTTCACAATGTCATACCTTGATGTCATACCTCACCGTAGACACACGCCGTAGTCCTCTCAGTAGTATATAAGAAGTAGATACTCTGCATGTATTCCCCAGTGTTGAGCTGGTTTATTCCTCACCAGTATAGAGTTCTCTCATCTTTGCCTCGTTCCCTCTTGTCTGAAAGCTTAGTGCGACGCGTCACCAGGTCAGATCTGGTGATTGCTGACAAAGCACCTGATGTTTCACATCTTCAAGTTATGGGTTGTGCAGCCTACATCTTCATTCCTGAAGATCGTAGGAAAAATAAGCTCACCCCTGGCAGTGAGTTGATGACCTTTATCGGCTACCAAGACGGGATGAAAGGCTTCCTGTTCATGTGAAGCAATAATTCTGTATTCAAAGGTAGCACTGCACTGTTCGATGAAACGCTGTATAATAAGTGTCCTGATGCCAAAACTCGTGGCTTCACACCTGTCGGTAGTGAACCATTTACTTTGGGTGAAAATCCCAACATTCCTTCGGAAGATGAAGACTCTGATGATGACAGTTTTGATGCTCCATTACCAGATCTCAGACGTCGCTCTGAACCTTCTAAGAGATCAGAACCTCAGGTTGACAAACCTGCAGGTGGCCCTGCGCCAGGGGATGTGCCACTCCCTCAATCTGGTCCTCCGACACCTCCAGGCGAGCCCACCGTTTCTCTGCCTGCACCAGCAGCGGATGGTCCACACCAGTCTTCAAGGCAGCGGAAGGGTACAACGCAACCTGGTAATATATTTGGGGAAAAGCGGAACTCAAATAAACCCTCAGACATTATTCGCGACTTAGAGAATAAGAATACTTGGAGAAACGTCACTGGAGACAAAGAACCTTCGCATCCAGTTGATTGTCCTAGCTCTTTGCAATCTAGGAAAGGCAAAGGTGGTAAAAAGGGGATTCCTGGTCCACTTCCGCCTCCGCCTTCTCCAGAACCCAGTGGAAGCACTGAGTTGCATGAGGAAGAAAGCGTAGTCAAAAGACTGACCCAAGAAGGGGGAGTAGGATTCGTGATTTACCTGCTGAACAATGCCGTTCCAGTTCATGATTCGCTTCCAATGTCCGATACTCCTGATTTCTCTAACATCAGAGAGTGGACACTCCGTGATATTCTAAAGTTGCCTGTTGAGCAACAGAAGGAATGGAAGAATGCTTGCTACGAAGAACTTGAGGCACTTCGTAAGCGCAAGGTCTTCGAACTCTGTGACTTGCCTAAAGGTCGCAAAGCCATCAGAAATAGATGGGTCTTCGACGTTAAGTCGAATGGTCGCAAGAAAGTGAGACTTGTTGCCAAGGGTTTCTCTCAGGTCGAAGGTGTCGACTTTGATGAGATTTTCTCACCAGTTCTTTGTTATGAGACAGTTTGTATGATGCTTGCTCTCGCAGCTCTCAAAAACTGGTACATCACTTCTGTTGATGTAAAGAACGCCTTCCTTTATGGCGATCTTGTTGAGGAGATTTACATGGAACAACCTGAAGGCTTCAAAGTCAAGGGCCAAGAACGCAAGGTACTACGCCTGTGTCAAGCATTATATGGACTAAAGCAAGCTGCCCTTGAGTGGTGGCGAACCCTCAGCTCGTCCATGGAAGTACTGGGCTTCAAACGCCTGACTTCTGATGCTGGACTCTTCATCTGCAAAGATCCGAAGAGCGGTGAAGTTGTGTATGCAATCATATACATTGACGATGCACTCTTCATGGGTCCTAGCAAAGCTTTTGTTGATAAGAAGAAAGCCGAGTTCATGGCTCGATGGGAATGCCGCGATATGGGCGATGGTAGCGAGTTTCTCTGCATGAGCATTCGTCGCGAAGGCAATAAGATCATGATTGACCAGAAGGATTATCTGAAGAAAGTCCTTGAACATTTCGGGATGCAGAATGCAAAAGGTGCTCCTACGCCCTTACCTGCTGGCTATGTGCCAACTCCCAACAATGGTCCAGTCAATCCTGCCATTCGCTCCAGATTCCAGTCTGTGATTAGGTCGCTTCTGTACATTATGCTGGGCACACGTCCTGATATTGCCTATGCAGTTACGAGGCTTTGCCAGTTCTCTTCTAATCCAACAAAGGAACACCTCAATAAAGCTCTGTATATCTGCCGCTATCTAGCTGGCACATCCGATTATTCACTTGTCTACGATGGTGACTCTGATGGAGGTCTTCTTGCATTCACAAACTCGGATTGGACTGCCGATCCTATCAAACGCTGTTCAATTACTGGCTACTTCTTCAAGTTAGCAGGCAGCATCTTCTTGTGGCAATCACACACCCAGAAGACTGTAGCACTTTCTTCCACTGAAGCTGAGTATATGGCACTGTCGGATTGCAGTTGTCAAGCTTCCTGGATAAGATCGTTACTCTCTGAACTTGGAATTGACTTAGGTCCTATTCCAATCTGCGGTGACAATCAAGGCTCGATCTTCATTGCATCTAATCCGGTTCAAGAACGCCGAACCAAGCACATTGATATTCGATATCACTATATTCGATTGTGTGTTGAAGATGGTAAAGTCGAGTTGTTCTTTATCGAAGGAGTCTATAATCCTGCAGACATGTTTACAAAGAATCTCCGACATGAGAAGTTCTTACGGTTCAGAGATCACCTTGGACTTGAATTCTATTCATCCACTTGATTCGCTCAGATGCGCTCTTCAGCTGCACTTAGCGAGGGGGTGTGTTGAATCCATGGACTATAATTAGATCCTGGTATATCCAAAGTCCCGGTTCATACTTCCCGCCATTGTATTATGCAGGACAATGCATTCGCTATTGTTCTATACTTCATTGTTCACTATGCTCATATGTACAATTTCTATTGTCATCCTTATATGGTAACTCTATTGTATTTACATGTATATAAGCTCGTAGTTCTCTACTTGAATCTACAGTGTGCTTGAGCTTCTATGTCTCGCCTCTACCTCTCTAAACTCCTCTCTGGTAAGTAGTAGTGTAGCCATGTTGTAGTCCTCTGGGCTAGGCGTCATGCTGGCTCATCACTTAATCCCTGTCGTGATGGGCAGACCATTAACACCGGTTCTGAACCTGTGAAGTTGACATCTTCATTGATGTTTGACAATGGTGGACTGTGTCCTCAACAACAATCGATGGCTATCGCCGTTGACCATGCAGTGATCTCTTTTATCATTGCCTATGATGATGAACATATGCTGATTGTTGTTTTATTACTCCAGATTGCTATGGCTCCTGTTATGTCTACCCTGATCCCCACCGTTGAGGTCTTCAGTGGTGTCAACTGGCGCAGGTGGTCCAAGGGTCTTGGTACCTATGCCATGATCAACGAGTTCTACGACCACTACACCAACGACGATCCTGAACCTGATGCACCCAAGAAACTGAAAGAACCTACTAAACCTAAAGCAACTACTCGCACTGTCACTATTGCTGCTACAACTACTACTGAAGTGACTACACGTATGGAGACAGTCTCTCCTACTGACGTGCAGATGCAGCAGTACGCTACTGATCTTGAGCAGTATGCTAAGGATTTGGAAAGGTATGAGAAGGATCTTCTCAGGCACGAGAAGGACCATTGACATTGGAAGAAGTATGAATTCAAGGCCATGGGTGCACTACGTGCCACCACCACCATTGCTGTGCAGAGTGTTATCAAGGATGATGATATGGCTTGGAACGCTTGGGAGAAGATTAAGGCTCGTTATGGCCAGCAGACTTCCGTCTCTGTTTGGGCAGACTTCAAGTCCATTATGGAATTCCATCTGTCTGGTGGAAACCCCATTCCAGAAATAGCTCGACTCGAACTCCTCTTTGGACAGCTCCACAAAGCCGATTTCGGTCTTCCTGATCTTATCAAAGCCATGCTCCTCCTCTCCGTTCCACCACAGGGCTGGTCGAATGCTCACGAATTTGCTACCAATGGTAACTCGCCAGCTGATCTTACTTTCGAAGTGGCTTGTGATGCCGTCATTAACCACTACGAAGCTTGGAAACCTGCTCCTCTCACGTCGCGCATTTCTTCTGTCAAGAAGAAGGACAAGAACCCAAAGTTTAACCAACAGTCCAATCCTCCTTCGTCGTTGTCTAACAATAACAACCAGTCTACTAACAACAACAACCAGAAGAAGAAGAACAACCGACGTGGCAGGAAGAAGAAGGGTGATTCTCAGGACAACAAGGGTGACTCCTCTCACAAGGGTCATTCTCATATCGCGTCCCTCACTCATTTGTCCATCTCCTCAACCCCCATTGTTCCTGATACTCCATCTGTTGTACATCCCACGGACCGATCCCGGGATCCACTCCACATGCAGCGTTTCTCCAGTGCTACCTCTGGTGGTACTGTTTTTGAGAATGCTCAGGCTGCTCGCAGTCTTGCCGATTGTCTTGGTGTTCCCAAGTATGCCCACGTCCTTGAACCTATGGAACAGGGATATGCTGCTGCTTCCTCTTCCTCCCTTAAGCATCGTATTGATGATCCCTTCTCCCCTGCTCCACCTGCAAAGCGTGCTAAGAGCGTTGAGAAGGTTTATGACCTCTATGATTCTTTCTATGAGGACTCCAACTATGATGTGCTGAGTGTGAGGTTTGTGTTGTTGTAGGCTCCAAATTTGGGAAAGTCTGACTTTCGTAGCTCTTCAATACTCAAAGTCCCAAGTGTATTGATAGACTTTTTGATATCACTTACTGAAGTCGATAATCCAAAGTGACTAAGCAACTGTGTTGTTTGCTGCGAAACACCCGTAGACCAGGTTCCAAGCCCAATTCCGATCTGAAGATAGTTCGAGAGATTGGAACGACAGTGCATAAGCTGGAGGAGAACCTTGGCACGTTGCTGATGCAAGGTATATCAGTACACGTATACATGGCAAACTCTAAATCAAGATTGCCTACCACTTCGTTATCCTTCATTTTATTAGTCTTTGTTGAACATCCAGTGGTCATGGTAGCAATGAGAGACTTGGTGAGCGGTAAATTGAGCTGCTTAACAAGAGCTGAGGGACTCCAAGTCCGCAGGAAGTTGATATTGACAGATTTTGATGCCTCTTGCACTATGGGCTGAGCATCCTGAAGCTCTGCATCTACTCTTTCCTTGACAATTCGCAACACATTTCAGGACAGAAAGCTCTCCATAGCAACCGAGCCCTTGCCATGCGAATGAACTCCCTCGAGAAACTGAAGTACAAAATCTTCAACATTGCAGAAGCGACCCCAGTATCGCACGAGTGTATCATCTTCCGAGGAAAAGACGCGAGTAAGAAGCCGGGGTAGCGTAAGGTGGGGAAACTTCCTCTTCATGTAATGTAGAACATCGAGAGCCTGATCATCAAGACTTGTCTTTCCCTGTCTGCGATGCTCGGGAACCCCCTCAAATGACTCGGCAAATTCATCATGAAAGTTTCGCAGCGGGGAGATGTTCTCCTTTGTGTCAATCAAAGGTGAGAGAGCACGTGTATTCAGGGGACTGTCAATGAGAGTTGAGGTGCTATCCATGGTATATGAACGTTGATGGTGCAAGAAATCAGGTGTATTAAAGGATGGACTATATGACATTGGAACGTCAAGGGAAATTGGGTAGAACATGGGTTGGAATGGAAATGGAAGACTTGTCTCTTGAGTTGTCACCACGGCAGATCCTGATTCTTGCGCATTAGAGTCCATGTATTGCGAGTATACCCAGTCTAAGGACATGAGTTTCAATAAATATCATACAAGAAAATTATAACATACCTTGGATAGACCCATTTGCACGTTCTCTGCTATCTGCCTCTGGGTTCCCGTAGTTGATAAACCCCAAAGACGACCCAATTTCCTGGCTCTGACTCATATCGACACTCATATCATTAACAGAGAAACCGACTGCAGCTGATTCCGACCGCGAATGGACATGCTGACTGCCACTATTCGCACTGAACACACCCATTCCACTTTACTGACTTCCCTCTTCCTCGTTTCTTGACTGTATTGGTAGGCTGAGTGAGATGAGGCACGGACATTGAAGAGATGAAAGGGGATGAAGAATTGACTGGAGAGTTTACAGGGTGACCGTCGTCGTCGAGGAGAGAAAGAGATATGACGGAAGTAAAAAATTCGCAGCCCAATCACCTTCCTTATACAGCTATTCTGAATTTTCCCATGTCACCAAAAGAGGGAAACTCGATCATAAGGCAGTCACTGCCAAATTCAAACACAGATACGCAGGATCAACAGTCATTGACATTGTCAAACTGGCAGTGACTTTGCCATTTTGGGTGTTGACACCATGACACCGGCAGTGACTTGACGCTGTTGACGGTTCCCACCATCACGCAACACGTCTGCAGCAACCACCGCAGCAGCGATTTGGATTTTGAGCTCGACACTTGCAAGTTCCCGATACTGATAAGTATTGGGTTTTACCAAAAGTGCAAAAAAAATCGTTTCTGCGGGCATCCAATCTGATCTCGTGACTTTTTACCCACAATCACATGTATTGAGCAGTGACCCCTAATCAATGTCATTGTCAAGGGTCTTGTTCATCCTCCTCCAGTTTTGAAGGTCTCGTAAGAACCTTTATCTTGCAAATGTCTCAACTATTCATTGGAAAGGGCTCGCTTTAATCGGCCTCTGTGCTTCACATGCACAGCTCACCACTTACATTCTTATGGATGTGATTGTGAGTCGCCCGGCTTGGTTCAGCTTCCGTATGGTATCAATACCAGATCCCCATGACATTGCTAAGGGATCCATTCCGCTATATGTTGGATGGGTACAAGGTCGAAGGGACTCCCCCTCCCCCCTCCTGGAAGGAGCTGGCCGAAGGCCGAGTGACGACCAGGAGGGAGGCCACTAAGTAAAAATTGATTATCTCTTGTGGTCACCACTGGCTATCCGTACCGCACTCATGTAAATAGTCTGAGTACAAGCAGGTCAGACCTCGGTTGAGCAACATAATCCGAGATCCTTGTTTTGGCCTACAAGTAGGGTGTTAGGGAACCCATAACACTGAGCAGTGAGAATGTAGATTGCAATCAAGAGTTCTGGTGAGAAACAGGCAGTATCGGGCCCTGCCGCTTGCCGGCGTCGGTGAAATAGATTGGATAGCGTTCATAGGCATTAAATACAACATATTAAAAATATATCTGAGCCAATTCTCATTGAGCACGTCAGTTTGCAAGCAAGATTTCTTCATTTTTTTCGTCAAGCTCTAGTAAACCTTCCTCATCTCCTTCGTTCTCACCCTCCAATGGCTTGTATAACACCATCTTGGCCTGCAGAGAGTCCTCGTTGCGAGCAGCATACAAGTTGCTCCAATATGCAATGCTGAAATCAAAGAGTTCTTGAATGGATATGCCAGCGCGGGACCAAGACTGAGCTGTAACGAGCGAAAAAAACAAACATTGTTTAGAGGCTTTCTCGCGCTGTGAACTCTTCTTGCTGGGATTGGGATTGTAGAGATACCATCCACTGGGGTCACCGGTGGCTACACCTGGATGATCATAGCATAGGTTCTTACCAGATATTACTGGGATTGTTAAATAGTAAGCACAGGAATTACGAGCTATTTTGTACACGAAACAGAGTAATATACTCTATTGGAGCGGTATGATTCGACAGCTGAGCTATCATCAATACTGACAGAGGGCTGAAGCAATCTCAGGACCGTGGATTTGTTGTGGAATGAGGACCCACAGTCGTGAAACTTGATGCAAATGCTTGCGGTCCGCTGGGAGCTACCTTGCCGACGGCCCGCTCAGTGTAGCGTCATTCCGTCAACGTCAAGTTTCTAGCGTTCCGTCAATAGTGTTAACAGTCACGTCAATACTTTTGACGTTGACGGAACCCCAATGTCATTGACAGGACAACACTGGAGTCCAAGGTATTGTCTTGAGACAAGTTACCAACAGAGATAGATCCTCTCAGATTCCAAGAGTGCCACCTCTAGACACAACTCTATCCCATACAAAGCATATGTCTCCAAGCTGAGAAAGAGGGTAAGGAAGCTGAATGTTTGTGGCGCGGGGGTTGAAGATTATGGGTGCTTGTAGGCGGTAAATATGAAAATTGGGACGTCCCTGGAGCAATTCATCCGTCGATCTCGTTTGTTTTAGATATTTCAATGGCTATCATCGCTTCATTTAGCTTCCTCACTGGTGAGTAGATATTATGTGGTGTAATAGTAGGCAATAAAAGTTATTGACAACGCCCCATACTCGTACAGGTTTTTACTTGACGCCCGCTGGTCGTTCAACCGTAGTCGTTCTTTTGGTACATACACACGGCACTGAGAAGCTTCGTGGACCGACAGTATATTCAGTGGTATTATAGATCAACCACAGCAATCGAAATCCACCGGGCTTTCCGCCTGCAAATCTCCATCCCGAGGAGCTGTTCTCTCGTCACCGTAGAGATGCGATACATAACCAACCTTCTTGGAACCATGAAGCGCCTTCAACGAGCGGTGAGTGAGAGAATGAATACCCCGAGCGCCGGGAATACCAGTAATTTCTACGATCGGCGGGAGGCTAGTATAACGAAGCTTGTTGAAAGGCTGTCAGTACACGATGCAATGTGGATAAGGTGACAACTCAGGTTGGTTGTGCCTCAGGTTTCAATTCACCCGCTATTATACGTACTTGAGCCTCTGATACAACCGGAGACTGGTAGGTATCGAGAGGTACAGACTGGCTGACACTCATACTCGAATATCCTACATTCTCCGCCGTTTATATCAAGGAATTCAACGCCCGAGGGTATCTATTTCGACTCTTATGAGCTTGCACTCCCGAACGGAGTTCAGGACTTGGCGAATTGTATGGAGGGTGCTGGAAGATTCACGTCACAAAAGTGATTCTACCATTGGCTAAGGCGACGACTCACGTTGAATGTGCCTTCACCCACGTCCTACGTGTCTTCGGTGAAGTTGTAGAATGAGGTACGCCAATGCAGTAGAAGGCAGTCTTGACGGATCGGCCAAGCCGGCTGTTGCTCGGACTAACAGCACGGATGTCTCTCTTCGTGGCGTCGCAAATACGAGCATCGACACTATTACAAACAGTCGTTAGCGAACGAAGGAGCATCCCGTATGAACCTTGACACTTACCTTTCCCTTGTTCCATGGGTTCGTCGTCCGTGATACCAGGCTCATTTTCCACCTCAAGCTCGGTGCTGGGCTCGTATGGCCCTATGACCTATACTCCCCAGAATAGCCCACCAGACGGATTCGGTGACCTACAAAGTGTCGAGTGTGATTTGAGGGCTCGAGATCCACAGCTTGCTAATAACAACATCAAGAATATTTTGCTCCTCGTGCCTACTTCATGATGAAGCACAAGATTCCTCGGGCAAAGCGCATATGGATCAGAACGAATGCTATCTTAAGAGTGAGATCCTTGATCCGAGGAAGAAAGGGAGGGAGTTCAGTGCGACGCGTAACGTGAAACAGATACGTGGGATGCTCGGGATTCGAAGCTGAAAATCGAGCCTAGCCATACTTACTGGATAGAGTACGTGTATCAGAACGACCGGCGCACGAAGAGGGTGCAAAAGCCATACCAGAGTCGTAGAGAGATAAGAACGTGGCGATGAAAGCAGCATATCTCAGTTACAACATGAGGAGCCATTCTTTCGTTCTGTTATCCAGTTCATGCTATGGGTTTTCGAAGCAGCCATCTCTAATCCCGATGCCCGTAAAAACCTGCAGCGTTGAACTCAAATTTCCAGGTAAAAATTGGACAGCTTTCTCGTTGTAAGTGTAAGTAGGGAACGCTTCAGATGTGGGTACGGTACTCGTGCTATGGTACGTACCTATTGTTCATATGTTTTCGTGCTGCTTACCCTCGTGTCATATGCAATTCAACCTTATCCCGTCGACATACTTGCCTTGAAGGGATGTCATCAACTTTCTCACCGTCACTCGATACACTTCCGTGTTGGTAACATCACTTCCCAAGCCTCCAAAGTCAACTTCAGGCTGCGCGCTATGACCAAAGGAGCTCGTCGATGTGCTGAAAACCCTTGGGATACGCAACGGAAGCATTCCCATTGGGGCTTTCGAAATTTGTGCGTCCCTGTGTGCGCTGAATGTCGAGATAGAACCTTTCGTGAATGACACCGTGAAAACCCCACGTTTTGTACGCACATCCAAGTTCCAACGATGGGTTTGTAGACTATAGCGACCTCTACGCTCATGAGAATGCTACCGATGTCCGTCTTTTGATACAAGATATTGAGGATCGAGCCGATATCTACAAAACTGAAGTCAAATCAGTAAGAACACCTCATAGTACTCGTACCAGCGGCTCACCTCCGGCTGGTACTTTAAGCTTGTGAATAGACTTCCAGGCCGTACTATCCAAATAGAAGACAACGAAGCGAACACCTGAGCTTCAGATCTTGGTACACGAACCCTGATTTTTCGATGGTTTACGAGCCCGCCGTCTGAGTGATGAGTCGCCAATCATAATGAGGCTCATAGGATTCCAAAGTCGACGGCGAGTTTCTGACCTCACGGTAATAATTCCAACACCACCAACCTTATGCATCCCACCCGGCCCCCGTTCGCCTCGCTCTTCATGAATTCTCCTTTTTGTTCAGCGGAATCCTTTTTCTCTGCCGTATTTATCAGCAACGCTATCGGCCATGAAGGGCGGTTGGGAAAGCTTCAGGCTGACGAATCGCTCAGTGACCGAATCGTGTGGTCAGTATGACTATGAACCTGAAGATAGAATAGAACAGACATACCTTCCCTAATCCATACTCGTCTGAATTGATCTGGAACCGCACTCTATAGCACATCATCGTTCGCCGAGCTGGAGTCCTCAGTTCCTGAGGTAGAAGTCAAGTGGAGTCTGGTTTTTTGAAGATTCGAAGGCATATGACGCGGTGTCCGGTGAAGTACAACACAACAGAATTGGACTCTTCGATTTTTGAAGGGTTCAAATTCGCGTGCTATTGAACGAGCCTGAGCTTCGGACACAACCGGGGACTGGAGTGGGCGTTGAGAGGTGCTCACCCGTCCTTTCAGAGCCACCGACTCATTGTCCTACGTCCTCCAGCAGTTCCGTCGAGCAAATTGATGCTCCAGGGTATGTAAATTCTCCCTCGGAGAGTGTGAAGTCGTTCACTTGAGTTCGAGGTGGTGGAATTTTCAGGGTTGTTGGTGGATTGACGTGAAGGCGTCGAAAATCCAGACCATCAAAAAAAAAGACTGGTCGAGAGACTGAGAGATTGGCGCCGAATGGAGGTGGGAGCTCGGTGGGAGCCGTTAAAAAATGGGAGATGTGGTGGTGCCAGCCAACGCCGCGAACGCTGACAAAGCACAATTGCTCGTTGTCTGCGACGTCCATCACGGCTCAAGCGCTCTTTGCTCAACGACTCTCTGGCGGCACTTCTTTCTACAACGTCTCAACCTCTACGCTCTGCAGGCCCCAAAATCCGGAATGGCTACATTACCAATTAGTATTAGAGACGGGAAATCCGAGGGACAAACTTCGTTGCCAAACGATATGCGTTCGCTGGGGCAATTCAGACCGTACATCCTAGATACGGCTTTCGATTGTCTTTTGCAACTACGAAATCACTTCAAGTACTCGAGAGAGAAAAAAGAAAAGCTCTGTCGTCTGACCGCGCTCACCATGAACGACAATCGTCTTCTTCAAACGACCTCTTGAAATTCTCGAACCCCTGACAGTTAAAACGCTGGTTGTTGTCCGTTGCAAACCCCTCCCCCTTCTACAAGTCGGATACCTGACGCTCTTCGGGACTCATTGGACCCTGGACCCGATAGAACGCATGATGTTCTCACCCCATGAAACCCCCAGGTCTGTCGAACTCAAAGTGAGGATCTATCGACCCCACATCACGTTAGACAAAGTACCTCGAGAAATTAGCGCTCGAGGAAAGTTCAACCTACTGACTGGGATTTCTCGGTTGTGCTTCGAAGCTCATCGCCATCAGCCGCCAGCACCCGGACCCGGAAGCTACTCACCCTATCAATCACAGATCAGCTCTCAGATAGTCGGGTTTCCCTAGCAGTCCTCAATGTCAACTTGCCGTGACGCCCAAGATGCCGTTCAGCTTGAGAGAACTATTTTGTCAGGTGTCGTATATCGGGCCATATCCGATACTTTATTCGATTCTAGGCTGGTTGGAGCCCCTAGGTCCTGGTTCGTTAGAACGACTGAAATATCTCGAGGGTTGAGGGTTGGAGTGAAGCGCCGGCCGCTTCACACGTTAACCTTCAATCGCGTTCTTGAAGAGGTCTCCGAGGATTATTCAGACGAACTCGGACTTGAGTGAGAAAGAACGTGTTTCCCGTGCGTTATTGTGACTGTTCTCATGATCGTATCGAATACAAAGACTGAAGCGCTGGCCTACAGCATTTCGTTCTTCTATATGGTTTTGATACTGACATACACCACATGCACATACATAGGACGCACAGCATAGCGTTTTCGTGAATCCGCAACCTCTCTCAAGACAGTCGAACGAAAGTGTTCTGTAGGTCAACGGTGATGGTATGGAAAGTGATGTATTTGAGGATCAAGTGTGCATGAACGGAAGAGAGGAAAGGGCAACGGGCAGGACAGTTCGAAGGGGCGACATGTTGACAAAAATGAGGCACGTGTGGTTTAGTGCCTTCATCCTATTTTCGTTTGAAAGGCGTGTGGGTGATCGCCTGAAATATAGAGCTCGTGTAGTAATTGGCGCTCGAATGCCTGGTTCAAGGTGCGTTTTTAAAATGAAGCCTTTCTCTCTAACTTAGTCTCCATGTCACTTCCTCAACGTCGTCGAGCCAGATTTTGAAGGCTAAACTAGGGGAAAATCTCGTATGCGAATTAGTTGGACACCGTAGGCTGTTCCGACGAGAACGAACTTGACAAAGGAGAACAGGTACATGCCTTCAACGTGCATCATTGGGGTGAGTTTTTCTTAGAACCATCATCGTGTGCAGAATGAAGCTGACGCGCCGGAGAACAGCATGCCAACGCTCACCTTTTCATTTCGATAAGGCTCATGGGAAGGCCGAATAGCGCTGGCGATAATGCTGGGTTGAATGCACTAGCTTTCCAGCTGTGGAACAATGAATACCGTGTAGTTCGACGGCCCAGGATTCCGAAGTGTCTGACGTGAAAGTAGAACGGAACAGCGAGAGGGGGTTATCGACCGTCAGTCGGGCGGTTTTTTTAGAGGCATGGATCAGGCGTGTCTTTGGCGCTACAACCTAATTTTACTTGTTTCGATGGCGTGTCAGCGGCATGTTCGCTACAAATATCAGCATGTTCTACCTGCCCTTTGTTGTCACTCTACACCTTCCTTTCGCTCCCTTCCTCGTTCTATTGTCTATATGTCAACGTTCTTTGCAAATGCGCAGAAATTTTCGATACCTAACGGGACCTTCAGCTGTGTTCAACGCGACCAGCACAACTATTACAATGGCCGTACGACAACTGAAACAATAACTTCCTCCTCCGCTAACAGAAGTATAGCAAACCAGGAAGCAAGCTCGTCCTCGACGACTACGACAACAGTTGTTCACGGAAACCAGATCAACCAGATTGTTCAGCGAGAAGAGAGGGAACATACGGAATTTGACGACGTGAGTTATATATCTGGGGAGCGTGGAGCTCGAAGGCTTATTATACGCACTGTTCATCCAGTATCGGAATGTCAAGAGTGGTGATTTTTATAGGCTTGAGGATGTCTGTGTTGTCAAAGGACATCGCAGACAGCGGTCATGGTTATGGTATGATGACCTGGATGTCGAGAAAACTATCTGTGCTGTGAAGGTGATTGGGACGGAGGGCAGGTTCACATCGATGACTTATAGTGGGCCCGATGCACGCAGGGTGAGCTTCGTACTCTTTAAGGGGTGGAGCAATTAAAGAAAGAGTTTGATTATAGGCCTTCGAGGAGGATTTTCGAAATTGTTCGCGAGCGCGGTACGTCTAGTGGAGTTTTAAATTCACCTACGTGCTTAAGAACCTTCAGTTCGTCCAATAATGCGCAGGCATTTGCTGTTGACATCGGAACGGTACCGTCACTACTCCTTTGGCACGGTAAGTGTGTGTGTGCCTGGCGATTCCTGTGGTCAAGTCAATTTTTCTGTAGGCCTTGTACCGTTCTCGCACTTTAGGAGGAGTTTGGGGCAGCTTGGTTCGTTGTATCTCTGGAATCTGATTGTAAGTAGCGGAAGTATTGAAATGGAACAATTTTAATCATGCAATTGACACAGCAGAAATTTGATTACGCAGACGCTAAGGAGCTGTGGGTGGATTCTACCCGAGGAGAGATCGTTCTAGGTCCAGAGGGGCCAAAGTCGGATATCAAGTGGAACCGGTGGGATTTCAAGATGGAGAATCTACCTTTGACCAGCGAACTTCTCCAAGAAGATGTTTTCATGCGCTTCATGGCAAGCCAAGAAGCTGATCTCGCGTTTGTATTCGCGATAAGTGTCCACGTTGATTGCGACGTAAACGTGCCTGAATCTTTCCATCGGCCGACCATCTTTTCCACTTTGACCGCAACCCCCATCGCCTTTGCAAACAACGTCTGGACGGGCAGAAAGGGTGCTGTAGAGAGGAAGGTGCTGGAAAAAGGATTGACAAGGTGAGCTGCTCGGAAATCACAGGCCACTCTGTCTAAAATCACGAGTAGATTCCGACTCGATGAAGATACTTTAGGTTGGTTTTCGGTGGGGCTGAACGAGGACGTGAGAGAGGCCTGGCTTTCCCAATCATTAAACATCTTTCATTCTCGTGGAATGTTGTTGGAAGATGATGTCGGTGCTTACAGTGCGTCGTCATTCGTATTTCCTTTTTCACTAGCTAACATCGACCAGAGCTCGTCTATCCCTGGGTGTTCTTGTCAGGCGATCTTGACGAAACCCCTTCCAAAACCCAACGACGACGCCAGCAGCCAATATACCTTTTCGTCCATCCACCTCCCCGCAACCCCCTTGACGATAAAACCGAGCGTCTCCACTTCTGGTCTTTCCACGAAGATGGTCAACATCGACTTTTACCCGAGTCGTGTCGCGACTTCGGCCTTCCCCTTGAACTCAAACCCGGATTTTCGGGCTGGCAATCCTACTCAATATCCTGGCCCACCAGCAGCTACCAGCTGATTCGTCAATATCACACTCTCAGAGGCTTTGACCCAACAACTCCCGATTTTGCTCGACACCTTGGATATGGTGACTACGATTTTCAACTCATCCACCACGCAGACCGATTCATGGAGGTTGATCAAGGTGTGACCTTCTTCATTTGTCCGTTCTAACTCTTATCTCGGTGCAGAGCACTCCGATAACCTTGATGGATCCGTCATTGGCAACGACTCCGAATGTCTATCGCATACAATGGACCAAGAACTGGCTGAGCACCCGATTTTTATGGCCAGTAACCAAGCCGGGAGCGAGTCCATTATCAGCTCGATTTGCGCTCCCAACAAGCGTCAGAAAATGCATATGGGATTTGGGGGTGCCGAGAGGAATAATCCAGAACTGGTGCGCTGTTGATCCTTTTTCTTGATGTGTGCATCACTAACATATATAAAGGAACTTCGTCATAAAAACAATACTACCAATGACCGAGACCTAGCGATGGATGAAGCTTCTCGACCTGTACAACCGCTTCCCTCCAGGTTTTCTCCCTTTGCAGACCCAGTCAACCTCTATCCCCAGCATCATTCTCATCCACCCTCAGGGTACCAATCGCAGGTCGCTCCACCCTGCTACCATAGCAATCAGCCGCCGTATCACTATCCCTCCCACCCCGCAGGCCCCTTGTCGGGAGATGTGTTGTCCGCTTTGCCTGATATGAACATGTCACTCCATACCACGTCCCATGTATCATCTTCCCATCTCCAGTCGCAAGGATGGCCCGAACTGTCGTCAAACACAGCGGCGGCAACCTATTTCGACGCACTGCCGCCCTTCAACGCGTACAGCAGTGCTGAGATCGCCAACTCGGCCAGCGACCTCACCACAAGCATGATGGACTTGAACCATACCCATCCGAGTGCTTACCCAGGTGTCAATGCCATCGCCGATGCACCTAGATACAATATTGGTGCTGATCAGAGTACCGGGTGGCTGGGGACGTCCCTGGTCCAAACATTGGGTACTGTAAACACATTCTGCGACGGCCCAGCACACCCTTCAGCTTCCTACTCCACACCTGCACTCACTTCTCCGTCCGTGTCAGCAGTTCCCATCATGTATTCCCAACACGATGTTGTGCCTACGTCTCATATGCATGACCCGAGTTATCCCTCGCTCTTCCCCGGCTCATTTGCTCCTCAAGAGCATTGGAACCCTGCTGTAGTTCACCACGATCCATCGCCCTTCTCCCCGCCCGGAGCTACCTGCCCAATTCGACTACTCACGCCCAGACTCACATTCCGTTTTCCGCGGATACGCCTCAGGGTTATCCTTCGATGCAAATTTCCAACGGCGTTAACCCTCTCGTTTCTCGCCAATCTTGGAACCCGCCAGCCGATTATCCTCAGCAGTATACATTTGATTCTTCGATTCAGTCGACACAGCTGCTTTCTCGGAACGAGACGAGTGGTGAATCTGGGGAGGGGAACGGAGCTTTGGGGTGGTAATGGACTAATTAAGGTTCGAAGGTCGTTTCGGGTCGACGACGTGGAGAGGATTGAGGTCTCGGTCGTCCCGTATTTCACGGATGTTTCTCTCGTTTGCCTGGTATCTATGTTTTGACTCGCGTATCTCAGAAAGATAGATTTATAGTGTATCTACCATTGACCTGTTGTCGTGTTGCTTATTCTCGTTTTATTTTAGTCTCTATTGTTATTATTCAGCCTCCCTTGACATACTGATCTCGAGGGGATGCCGGCGACATTTCCGTGTCGCTTGGTTGAGTTGTTTCTGTGCTAATGATATCGCTTGTTGACTCAGGAAGGTCTGCGAGTTGTGTATACAGTACAGTACGTCCCTCAATACCCAGAGAGAGATGACGGTAGACTGAGATTTCCTGTAGTACGGGTCACAAGCCGACCTGGCGGTGATTGATTGATGTACGCATGAAATTAGCAATGTCTGGGTCTGCCGGCTCAATGTATCGTTCTCGAATGTACGAATGGAACTCGATCCAAGGACCTCGAGACTAGTTGCCGGTTTGATGAGTATGAGATCGGGATAGCCAGAGGCACGGGCGAGAAGGCCGAACGGGCGCGGACAAGACTTGTGGGTCCCAGTATGTGCTAGATATCGGGATAGGATTGTTCGAGAAATTTCAGACCTGGATGTTATTGTGGAAGCTTGATATGCTCTATGCAGATGCAAACCTAACCTTGGCCTCTGTAGACTACGTACTTCTTCACTCAAGAGGGACTCAACAACGTCAACCTTTTGATCTTTTGGGCACTAGATAGCGAGGCCTGAGGTCCGAGTAAACCGTTACAAAAGAAAAGTAAAAGGTAGTAGGAATGTCATGTTTGCTCTGACCACCCGACCTCCCACCAGCGAGAACAGACGAGTTATAGAATAAGCTATCTGAAGTCGTCCCTTCGAAACTAAGACAGCTCGGAGCCGACTCTTATCAACTATAGCTAGAGGCAGAAGTACGGTAAGTACAAGCACGACCGATAGACTTCGTGAGCTCACAGTCTGGGCCGACACGATAAGTTCCCATTCACAGTCGAATTCGATGAGATTCTAAGCTCTAGAGCTAGTCCCTCAGGATTCTGTTCCTGCCGACTGTCGGGATGACTCAAAATCATAGAAAATTCTGATCGCCACCTCGTCTCCTGCCCCAGATCTCGTTCAACCCCAAGGGCGGAACACAACGCAACACTCCTCGAAATCTTAGATACCAGCAGGCGCAAATTGGTGGAAATTGATAGTACAGCCTGTTCGAGAGCTATCAGCAAGCATCATAACCTTAGAGTGAACGAGATGCAAGACTCACGTTAGACGTGCCTTCGCCTACTCTCGACGTAGTGACCCGCGCTTATCTGAGACGTGGACTGTAGCTAATTGCAATATATCGGTGGAGTCGAAAGTAGTCTTGACGAATCGGACGAGTGTTGAGCGGAAGAACATGGCCGCTGCTTGCACCACCAGTAGCAACGTCTACTGTTGTAGCCCGGCGAATCCAATGATAGGCAAATGTTGATTGTGTTCGAAGTGATCGACTCCTACGGCATTTGAAGTAGTAGAAGCAGCCCTGTTCAAGGTTCATTGCTCCTCGTCCTTCCTTGACAATGCTGCATTTGAGTTCTCGAGTAGAGCGCAAACTAGACAAACAGAATGTTATCTTAGGGGTGCGGATCATGACAGAATAAGAGGATGCAAATCCAATGCAATACTAATTCTTTCGAATACATTTTGTAGGACAACCTGTGTTTCGAGATACTGAGCGCCGTGCTGGAGAAGGGACATATGTCAGAGCGACCGAGATGCGGGAAAAGCGTAGAATAGAGGTGTATTCGGGAGAATGACGAGAACAAGGTATGAGAACTGCAGGACTCACTCAAGAAACTTGTGATCATTCCAACGAGCTCAAGCTCATAACGTGGACCTCTCGTCGCCACCTTCATAGTACCTCATGCTTGCGAGCTGATATTGTCATCGTGTCTTCGGTGAAGTTGTAGAATGAGGTACGCCAATGCAGTAGAAGGCAGTCTTGACGGATCGGCCAAGCCGGCTGTTGCTCGGACTAACAGCACGGATGTCTCTCTTCGTGGCGTCGCAAATACGAGCATCGACACTATTACAAACAGTCGTTAGCGAACGAAGGAGCATCCCGTATGAACCTTGACACTTACCTTTCCCTTGTTCCATGGGTTCGTCGTCCGTGATACCAGGCTCATTTTCCACCTCAAGCTCGGTGCCGGGCTCGTATGGCCCTATGGCCTATACTCCCCAGAATAGCCCACCAGACGGATTCGGTGACCTACAAAGTGTCGAGTGTGATTTGAGGGCTCGAGATCCACAGCTTGCTAATAACAACATCAAGAATATTTTGCTCCTCGTGCCTACTTCATGATGAAGCACAAGATTCCTCGGGCAAAGCGCATATGGATCAGAACGAATGCTATCTTAAGAGTGAGATCCTTGATCCAAGGAAGAAAAGGAGGGAGTTCAGTGCGACGCGTAACGTGAAACAGATACGTGGGATGCTCGGGATTCGAAGCTGAAAATCGAGCCTAGCCATACTTACTGGATAGAGTACGTGTATCAGAACGACCGGCGCACGAAGAGGGTGCAAAAGCCATACCAGAGTCGTAGAGAGATAAGAACGTGGCGATGAAAGCAGCATATCTCCGTTACAAACATCTCTAATCCCGATGCCCGTAAAAACCTGCAGCGTTGAACTCAGATTTCCAAGTAAAAATTGGACAGCTTTCTCGTTGTAAGTGTAAGTAGGGAACGCTTCGGATGTGGGTACGGTACTCGTGCTATGGTACCACCTCAGGCATACCCCTTTACCCCCCTCATAGGCCTATCTCCCCGGTGAGATAATTAGGCCTATGAGGGGTCTTTTCTAGCAGTTGTGCCCCAAGGCGGGGATACCCGTGGTGTGTAGGGCAGGTATACCCCGCCTCTGCCAGACCTCGCTGATGGGTATCCCCGCTCAGAGGTCAGATCTGCCCCAGCAGCGGGTATTTCCCTCGTCCTCCGTGATGTGACGGGGTGGCAGGGGTCTCTTCCCTCGCGATTTTTCGCGGGTTGGGGGCTGGGCACTGCTGCTGGTGGGGCTCATCGCGGCTCACTTCTCTTCAGCACACGTACACCTGTACCACAGGTGTGTGATTGTGCGCTCTCCCGCGTCTTGTCGCGGATCCGGGGCTGCTCCTTGGATCCTCACGGTTCGCGTGGGTCGTGGTTTCTGTATATAGTCTTACCTGTACGTAGGTTTGAAATTGATGAAGTTGTACGAGAGCTGTGGACGGATACCGGACGTGAGTGGCACCGAATCAAGAAAATGAGAAGCCACGGAGAAGCGTCCCGTCTTCGCGGGTATACCCCAACTATGAAACCACACCGGGTATTTCCCGAATCGCCAACCCGACCGGGTATACCCTGTTGAACATGATGAATATCATGTGATACATTGTTGACGTGTTGTTTACGCGTCACACTATTTATAGAGCTACGCCTCTAGAACACTTGCGTCCTCATGCAAGCACTACGTCTCTGTCCACCTAACCGTCCTACCCCTGTACTACAAACCAGTGGGCAGAACCGGGCCGCCGGAACCATTTGGTTTGTGGTGGACTGATGTGGTCTGCCGCATCTCTCAATAACTTCCTTAGATACCCTCGTTATCCTCAAGATCTTTCCCTCATATCCTCTCAAGTCCTCTCAGTCATGCAAGCTCCCGCCCCCGCGCCCTCCCTCCCGACGCTCCCTTCCTTTTTTGACCAACGCTTACTCATCACCTCACACCTTCACCCGCAACAGCTCTCACCTACTCCGGCATTATTCAATACGCTCATTTTTTCTATCCGCCCCACCACATACTATTCGACTTTTTTCCGTCCTATACGGCTCCTATACCCTTGCTTCACCAACATTCGCTCTAACTGTTATCCTCTATGCATCGCGCAAAACGCCGTCGAAAAGGGTTCACTGACTCCCTAGCCGATACCGTAAATATCATAACTATCGACGATGACGATGAGATAGTTGAAATGGAGTCCTCTGGCGAGGGCCATGATTACTGGAATCTGGCCAAGGCCCAAGTCCGCAATATGTGGGAACGTATGTATCTTTTTTTCTGTTCTTCTCTCAATCCATCTCATCTCTGTGTTAGTTCTTAGCTACCAACGAAGAGATCTATTTGACTCCACTGGCCATGGAATGTCTTTCTCCGATGTCCCCATGTACAACTCAAATGCACCTGACGACGACGACTGGAACGACGAAGATTTTCAATTACCTGTCGGCGAGGAAGGAAACATGAACAGTAACGCCGGAGGAGATTTCCACACGTTTTTCAACTCGTTTCTAGAGGATGCGCCGAGGTGTGTCCCTACTATTCCTATATCATGAGACTGATACTGATTATCTTGCCTTAGGCGTATTGATATGCGGGACCGACACTACAGAACGGAGGATCAAAATGACAGTTGGAAGCGACAGATACCTCAGCTAGTGGATGGTTATCTTTACTACCGGGCTAATGGCGCCTTGGACCCTGCGGATGATGAAAAGTCGGAGGGCGAGACGTGGAGGATCAACTGTATGGATTTTGATGGTGCGTCACCAACTCATGTTAAACTCGCGTCGTTACTGACTCTTGTTCATTCTAGACTACTGGT
The DNA here is from genome assembly GCA_029532415.1 of Marasmius tenuissimus. Classification (NCBI taxonomy): domain Eukaryota; kingdom Fungi; phylum Basidiomycota; class Agaricomycetes; order Agaricales; family Marasmiaceae; genus Marasmius; species Marasmius tenuissimus. The sequence goes on along the minus strand of JAQOTA010000050.1, from coordinate 5,540,721 downwards.
ATCTCGACGATATGCGGCATGTTCGTGGTGCCCTGACCACCAACGAAACCTTGGCCTATCATGGGCTCATCGGTGGTAGTCCTGATGATCCAACAATCGCCTTTCCATTCAAATTCCTCGAGACTTTTCGGCAGATACACCGGGTTTGTCCAAGGTTCAGCATTTCTGGTCTTTCCCGGACACTCACCAACACTCACGGCGTAAGGTCACTTCTCTCGCCATTCTTCAGCATACTGACACTTTTCACTAGCGATTCCCGATGCCCCATCTTGAACAACAACTTCGCATTGCTTATGATGCATACCTCGTGATTCAGTGTGAAGTTCAACAGCGAGTTGATCACACCCTTGGTCGCGATTCTCAGAAACACTTTATTCACCACGTCTGCCCTCCATGTACGTACAACGTGGAAAATGAAATCCCTTTGAATCCTACTATTTTGATGGCCATGGACGGTAATAACTCATTAAAACTCGTCGACACGAGCAAACGGTCTGGACGCCAGAGACTGGATACACGAGATATTGAGCACCCTCGTTGGCTCACGGATGAGTTCGTTGATCGTTACCAAGATGAAGTTGCGAATGCGCAACGAAAGGCGAAGGTATGAGTCTCTTGTGTGCCAACTGATGGCGTGCCTTGTGCTGACGACCGATTATAGCGTGGTCCTGCAAAGCCTTCGGATCCCAGTATCTCATGTGATAGACCAGAGTTAGAGGACGACGAGGGAGTGACTTGGCTCAACGATGACGAGCTGGATGACCTGGCTGGCACCATCAATCCTTGCGTAGAGCGATGGAAGGCTGCTGGCCCGGACGCTCATAAGAAGATGTTCTCCTTCTTTTCTGTGTCCGGGATTTTCTTATCTGTCTGCCGACACGGGCATGTCCTCGTTGTTTGTGACATGCGTCGGAGTGGCGAGCTGTGAGCATTTCTGTTCGTAACTTAACTCTCAGCTAAACACCAACGCAGTATGAAATATCCTCTGGCCGTTGTGAAGGCCCTTCTGGACCGGTATGGTCGCGACCTCGGTCTCGGCTATGATATCATGTGTGCGTTCTATAGAACGTTACTCCGGAGCGAGAAGTTGCGAGGTCAAGTGGTAGCCTTTCGCCTCAAGGGCGTAGTACCAGCTCTTCACGGACACGCACATAATCGGAAGTGCCAGGTCAGTTGGCACCCAATGTATATGGAAGGAGTGGGGCTTGAGGATTTTGAGGAGTGTGAACGGACGTTCTCCGAATCCAATCACCTCGCCCCGACGACTCGCCTTGCCAACAGCTTTCATCGTCATCAAGCCCTGATGGAACACTTTAATTTCCATGATCAGGATAAACATATGGCGTCTGGTGTGTTAATGAGTTTTTAGTTCTCCACATATCCTCATTATTGGTTGGTCTCAGGGAACTTCATATACCAGAATTATCGTCAGGCACTGCAGAGAATAGCTACAGAGGGCTCGTTGTTCCGAGAACTATGCGAGGAGTGGGGTGTGTCGGAGGATGACTGTGAACGATTCCTTCAGGACGAGATCGACCACTTTTCCAAGGAACACCAAGAATCACCCGAGGTTACGGTCCGGCTGGATTATGTCGAGTTGTTGCAAAAATTGACTAGGCAAAAGTGAGTGTTGATCGACTCATGATTAGGAACTATGTGTCATTTATTCGTTTCCTAGGATAGCCTCCGATGATGCTCACGGTAAATACGAGGGTGCTCAAAGGAGCAGGAAGGCTACCGCGAAGCAACTGCAATCCTTGCTCACGCACTCACGCACTGCTCTAGAACGATACCAGTCTACCCTTGAAGAGGTTCTGGTATTTGAAACCGAGCACAGCTACTACAAACGTTGGAAACCGACCGACAAGGAGTATCAGGAGACCCTTGATTCCATGCGGGCTCGGAGCTATCGCCGAGCGTTGGAGAGATTGGAGCGTCTGGTGGTGCAACGATTATTGGAGCTGACGAAACTGAACATGAGCGGGGTTGGTGAGTGCCTGTTCAGATGGTTCTTAGTTCATCGCTAACTACAACTCCAGGGTATAAACAGCGGGAGAAAATAACTCAAGCCTTGCGAGCCCGGGCCAAAGCCATCCAAAAGGCTCTCGACGAATACAATACTGCTGCTCTGGTTATGGATCCGCCGCGACCGAAGCTCGAGTGGAAAGATATTTTGGACATGGCCAGTCTCGCAGACTTTGACTTACTCAAGGACACTCATCTTGATCTCACCAACGTGCCATGGGCCCAGCCTAATCATCGTGAATGCATGCGGCTCTACTTCGGACTCAAACGGGCGCGTGAAGAGATTGTCCGCTTGAATGTGGAGATCCGCCGTTTGATCACTTACATGATTGACGAATATGCTGATCTCTTTCATGCTGCAGAGCGCTTATCTGAGGAGGGTAACGATAACCTTGCATTCGAAGTTCGCGAACGCATGCAGGCTATGGTCGAAATAGACGGCCACATCGCAATTCGACTCGTCCAAACAAGCGAGCTACAAGGCTTTACAGGTATGTTCAATGGTCATACAACTCCGAGAGCTCTGACAAACGTTTTGTTACGTAGGAACTCTGGTGCCTGGCCGGAAGTTGAATCGGGATCCCGCCATTACTGATTCCGCCAGGCTCCCTGACTGGGCCCCAATTGTTCTTGGTCTAACGCGTACCTATGAACACTACGAATCTGCTCGACCCACTCGCAACCTATCTGATATTCTTCCTCCCTACGACAGCGAAACCAACAATAATGAGAGTTTATTGGATTACTTCGAAGGGATTTCGACGGGATCTAGACCTGGCAACGACGGGTTGCTTGTATGATATATTTTAGATATTTCCAATGGATCCACATGCTACGTGAACCATGAACATAAGAAGGACTCTCAATCATCGGTATTCATTACCCGATATTGATTTGGTTCTCCTTGGTACGCACTTTTGACTCTCTTGTGGACTTCAATCTTGATTCTTTTCAGTCATGAACATCAACATAGTGAATCCATGGCATGAATGTTTGAGGCTTCAGGGGAAGGCAGAGAAACAGTGGCTCAGCCTCCGAGGGTATTCGGAAGAGGAGATCCCTCAATTGGTCCAAGCTTGAACGGATTTTCGGGCAGAAACAGTGGACCGCTATCGTGCGTTGTGAGTATCATCTCATGGGCTCTATCGCGATATTCAGGGTTCATATTTGACTTGATAGGATGCAAGATAAGATAAATGACCGGAACGAAATGGAGTGAGCACCTCACAAATATTTCCGATTAATGATTTTCATATGGAACTGTCCAGGCGGCGTATCCGGAAGTATTCTCATCGTTTGGTGCGTCCATATCCCCAACGGGGGGTGAAACCACACGATCTTGAGCAGTGGGCTCAGATGAAAGCTACTTGCAAAGGTCGGTTCGATAATCGGGAGGCAGAGATTTTACAGCTGGACAACATGATACGCCGGCTCGCACCTCCGAGGATTATTCTCAGGCGTCGGAGAAAGGTTCATGCTTCACCTGAAGTCGAAGTTGTCGTCTCGCAAATGCTCACTGTTGTAGCTGACAGCGGAATCACACCTCAGAGTTAGAGTAGTCAATGGAATTGTTGATATTGAAGTAAGAAGATGCATTGTTACAGCCCAGCAATGTTGTACTTTAACAACAATGATGGATGAAACATTTTGAGAAACCGTCCATCGTGTCGGTCCTGCAAGGTTGAGTATTGTGTAACCGTCTCCTCGTCCAGCGTGCCCATCATGTCCTCCTCGAGCATAGCCATGTGGAACTCCTGCACACAAAGGCTGAGGGAGAACACAAACGAGTTCAACGCGCGGTACTTCTCCACGAGAGGAACATTCCCGACGGTGAGCTCAATCCCGTGTGCAATCTTCGCGGATGTAATTTCGAGTGAGGCAAGAATGGCAAGCGGGTGATCAAGAGGCGAGCCAGCGGGACGATTGGCTTTCTTCCAGAGCATAAGTTCTTGGTAGAGGTGCTCAAGGTATTGGGAAGGGTCATTGTTGACCTCCCTCTGCAACGTCATCTTCATGGTCCGCAAATGCTGTTGATAGTATCTGAATGAAGGTCAGTCTCTTGATGCATTCTATAGGATAGCCCGTCGACGCACTCTGAATCCAGTTTGAACCGCTCATTATCTTGCCTGTCACGATCATCCTCCTCAGCCCGGCGGGTGGAGATCTCTCGTCGCCGCTTAATTCTTCCTTGCCTGAAAGAAAGAACCAAGTCAATCTCGGCCACAATGCAATGAAATCTTGACTTACTGTGCTCGAACAAGGTCGCACTTGCGATTTTTGGCCTGTCGAATCAACTGTTTGCCCCATGACAAGTGCCTGATTTTTCGATCAGTTGCAGAGGTGAGGATGTAATGGAAAGTATTACCGATATACTTTTTTGCTTCTGGCCGTGTCGGGCATTGTTTTCAGTGAGAGGTGGTAGTGATGGTTCAAAGTCAACGAGGTCAAGAAATTGATTGATCATTGAAGTATAGGCGCTGGTGGACGGTCAGAGAAAACACTACGGTAAATTGGAGACAGATCGACGAGCTCTACCCCATTCCCAATCTCTTCAACCTTTTTCTGTAGCTCTCCCAAGAGGTGTCCGCGATTGGAATCGCGTACATGTACGGCATGGGGTGGTCCCCTCTGACAGCTGTCCGCCACAGACTGAATAGAATACTTGAACTCGATGAACCACTGAAAATTTCGCTGAGATAGCCATCTGAGTGAAATCCCCGTGCTCCAAAACCTACAAAACGACACCAAAATCGTCCTGTATTTTACAGTACTACGGGGGAAACAACCAAAAGGCAGCACCATGACGTATAGGCTGGGCTCAATAGAATTTTCCGCCACATCCGCGTTCCCAGAGCCAGAGTGATTTTTTTTTACCTTCTCGAGGTTTCGGTACAACCATAACCGCGCCTGCGACGCGTTTTTTGCCCTTAGAATGGATGAATTACTCTGATTCAGCCTTCCCGATACATACACTCTTGAACAGTGCCAGTTCTATTCTTTGATTCTCTCTCGATCACACTGCAACCATCATGGGACAATAATTTTCTTGGAGCACTCGGAGGTGCAGCAGACCATTTTCTTGAATCCCCAGGCCCTGTTCAGGCTCCTGTTGAGGAGCAGAGATATCTTGAACTCGGTACAGCTCAGTACTACCCAAATGAACCGCCATCCTTGCCAAACTACACCCATTACTCAGAATTGCCGCAATATCCGAACTTGTCGACCCCGCCTGCCGACTTTCAGCCACCTTCCAACCTATTGATAGATCCTTCTTCCTACCCCCACCACACTCTAAATCACTACCACCGCTCTTTCTCAGTACATCAGGCTACACAGTATCAATGCCATACCAGCCCTCGCCCTAATTCACATACAATTCACCCGCAGCCCCCCCGAAACCATGATCAGATCTATGGGTCATACACTCACGTTGTTCCGCCGTCACATTTGTCGCGTATCCCCTCAGGTTCACTGCAAAAACCCCCATTCGAGATTGTTCCTCCCAAACAGCAACGGGGACAAGGAAGTTCTCGAGAAGTCCTTTGTCCTCTATGTCGCAATTGGGTTGGCATGGGCGCTCATCCGGGGCTCTATCCATTGGGGGTACACCAGCAAAATAAGAAATGTCGGAACAATCTTGTAGAGCCTTTGGAGAATGACATACCAGCCTTTGATCCCCTTCCGACAGCAGAACCTACCCTATGTCCCGGGTTTATCATGATTTGGGACATTGGAGATTATTACACCACCTATCCGTTTTCTATCCACAGTGCAGCATCGCCGTTCCAACCGGGATACAGCCTGGGTACTGTTGTCAGTTATCTGCCCGAGATAGCAGAAGTCCAGGTGCTCTCAGACCAGTGTACCAAGCTTGCTCTCGATACTCGTTATATGTGCCCACCATGTAGCCATCTGGACCGCAAAGTCGAAAAAGTCAAGGAACGCGCAGGATACATGTCTGGCGGCAATCTCAAGAACCCAGAATGCAGTCATGCACAGCTTGTCTCCCGTATCGAGACCCGCAACGATAAAATCACCAAGCAAACAACGTCGGTGAGTGAGGAGCTCTGTGTAGACTCGAATCTTCAGCCTGACTTACTGGTTGCTAGATCCTGAACGTTAAACGGACACTAAAGCGTGCACGGGCGAGAGTCAATGATTTGGAAGACCTAAAGTCGTTTATTGCCAACAATAGTGTACCTGGTGTAACGCGCCTACTTGCTCAGTGTGCGTCTGAGGGGGTCGGTGTTCGGGCCGCCATCGAGAGGATGTCAATGGCGACACGTGGCGAATATCATTCGCACAAATACACTGAGGATGAGATTGACCTTGCCACGCTTGGATACCTAACAGGTGGTGGCTCTCTCCTCTATGCACTTCACCATTCCAATAGCTCCCTACCATCCCTCACCACTGTCAATGCGCATCGAATTGACTTTGACCTCATCACCTCCGTTGGTCTAGAAGACTTGGCCGACGACATCCTTCACAACATAGCAAAGCTTTTTGACCCAGACAGCATGAATAACGCACTGAAAGCCTCCCAAAGCGGCCATACACTCTCTTTAGACGAGATTGCCATTGATGAACACCCGTTCTATCAAAAACAACACGATAAAATTGGGGGTCTATGTCGAGAACATACAGACCACCTCAACCTCACCATCGGATTCACTCTCGACAATGTTTTCGCAGCGGCAGAGGCTGTATTTTGCGAGACTCCAACCGCACACCTAGCAAAAGAGGCAACCGTAGCTGCGATTTCTGCCTTATCCCGTACGAGGTACTACGCAAAGCCAATCCTCATTTCCCCGACTTGCAAGGTTGTCCGAGTGGAGGATTCTGTACACATGATCAAGGTTACTCTCCAGGCGTGGAAGGACTCGCCCCACGGAGAAGTCATACACGGGCCCATCTGGATCATTGCTGTCGACGGGGACAGTAAACGTCGCGGCGCATTGTACAACATTTGCATGACTCACCGATTGAGCGATGGCGATCCCCTTCACAAGATCCTGCGACCACTTACTGGGCTGAACAAGTTCACCAGCCAAGACGGTATAGTTATGGACTTTGATTTTAAACACCTGTTCAAACGTGAGTCGAGACTCAAGTGGCGTGAACATAGACATCAGCTGACGGTTACCAAAGGGATTTGTAGACTCCTGTGCTCGAAGGAGGGCATGTTGATCAATTCTACTGTAGTCAACAAGATGTTGATATCGTCTTGGCTCTCTCGTCTACCAGACCTCGCCAGATCCACTATCCAAGCACTTCTGAATCCTTCAGATTCACAGGATGTCCCTCGTGCTATTGATCTTATGAAACTGGTTGATGAGCTACGCAACGTCAGCCGTTACAACCCGTCAGAGGATGCGACTGGGATTGCCATTTCCCTGCTTGGCGATATTATTCACGAACTCATCCAATCTTTCATCGACCCCGCGCTGTCACTCACCGAACAGGTACAACATCTCTTGACCTCGGCCCATATTCTCTTTGCGGTTTTCGAAGAGCACGGCACTGCATTCATGCCCAATCAGCTCTATGGTGATATCCAGGCCATGGTTAAAGCGGCGGTCTTCATGGTCGCTCGACAACAAGACCTAGACCCAAGTCAGGAGGTGTTTTTCACATTACTTGGGGACGACGTACTGGAAACCCTTTTCGGACTTGTACAGATGCTAGGTGGCCACAGCCCCAATTGCGATGGAAAAGAACTGGCCAACCGCATGAGCCGGGCCATGAATATCAAGAATATATATGAACGGCATCCAGACTGGGAGAAACAACCAAAGCGGCTGGCCATGAACCGGAGTCGTGACGCTGACCATCTGCGACCTCGAAACTGGAAGGGCGATGTGCAAGCATCAAGCTGCAACCTCGGGGACTGCTATTGTCAAGCTCAGAAGCGTGCGGAAAACATGCTGTCGAGCTATGGGATCACCATGAAGTTTGGAGAGCTATTCCAGCGGGAGGACGTGGACCTGATGAGACCACCAAGAGCTCAAGGACGATACCCTGGACTGTCGAAAGAGTTCGACCGCTCTATGGATGATTTACCCACTGCCGACTCGGCAGCTGAGGGCTCCAGTAACAACCTTGGCGGGAATCCGTTCGAGTCAGAGGGTGCCAGTACCATTCCTGCACCGGAGTTACCTCCGAATCCTTCCGAGTCCATTGCACCTAATCCACCCTCTGCCACGGGAACATGTGCTGTAGACGGACCACTGTATCAGTCGCCTGCTGACAAAGAAAACATCGAATCACCCACCACCACGAACTCAACTAGTCGGTCATCTACTCCTCCTCTGATATACCACGAGATCAGAGCCTGTGACCTCGCGAGTCTTGAAGTTGTACACAATATGCTTGAAGAGGAGGAAGCATCACAGCTCGAGACCGACGGCTATTCTGTGTGGATGGTGATCGACGGAAAGCCGTGCCATAAATGGTCCATCATCAGGATTGTTTTCGCTATGAAAGGAGCTTTCGACAGGATGAAGAGTAAGGATCGAATCCTTCGAGTTCGGTGCTATTCAATTGGCGGAGAGAAGTGGGAGATGAGCATGGAGGAGCCCTCGATACCAGAAAAGGACCGATTCAATCTCGGCGACCTCTTTGTGACACTCCTCCATCTCCCCGATGTCGGTGTCTGCCTTGCAGTCGTGCAGTCAACCTCCATGCGCAATCGCGAGGTGTCGGTACCCTGTCTGAACTCGAAAGAGCTCATATTACCAGACGCAAACTGCACACTATGTGGTCAAGTTCTGTCTTTGATTCCGGTCAAAGGGATAGACTTACGCGGAGATACGGCGCCAGAAACAATGTGGCTCTGGGATGGAGAGTATGTCGCCTTCAACTCCACAGCGAAAAACACTGCAAATCAAAACCTCAACCAGAAAGCACTCGTAGTATCAGCTCCGGGCTTCCTCGCCATCCCTGTAGGAAGCAACGCGGGGAAACCAATAAGCGACCACTTGCCTGAAGCATCCACTCGACGAAAGCAGAACCTTGATGATACTTGGTCAGTAGGTCATACATTCTTAGAAGATTCAATGAATCGGCTATGGGGTGACGTCCTGCGACTCAAACACTGGTCAAAAATCCCGACTGTTGGCGGCGTAAGAAAAGGATTGTTTCCCTGCCAGATGGATGGTGAGTAAGGTTTTCTTGGTACGGTATCGGACTCAACTTACGAGTTACTCACAGACCAGCTACACTTCTTTCAATCTACAAAAGATATCAACATGAAAGACGACGGTACCCGGTGTAGCATCTGCGAGACATTCATTGAGCCCAAGAACAGACAGAAACATGCAGCGAAACACGTACTTTTCTCCAAACGGGGTGTTGAAGACCCGACGGCTAAGCACAAGGTATGAATACACTGTTGTTCGAGCTTCATAATGGTTAATGGCAAAATGTGTAGGTTTCAGTCAATCCCTGCGGATTCTGTGCCGGTCCCAGCTCAACTGAGAAGTGTCGTGTTGAGCTTCGGAAGAAGAAAACAGTGTCATCGTGCCCGCAAGCCTATAATTTTCAATACCATGCAGCATCAACATTCAAGCCGAGCTCACCTTGCACGAACGTCCCTATTGCATGCCCACTGTGCAAGAGCTCAGCCCAGAATCATTGGAAATACAATATATTGGACCATCTGGAGCAATGCCATCCTTCTTGGCGAGTTCAGACCACTGACGAATTCAGAGAAGGAATCAGAATCACGAGGGAAGAAGAATTAGCGATGAACATACCTGCAGACCTCATCCCCGAAGACTATCTCGCGCCTTCAGTCTGCGTTTCGGCCACCTCTGTCATCCAACAGCCCGCCCTAAAAAGGCCCCCAACGTCTCTTCCTGGATCCCCGACAACAGTCAGAACTCGGAAAAGGGGGAAGAAACAGTGTCCAGATTCATTGGAGGAAAGCAGTGACCAAGGGGGTATCAATGATGGTTTGATGTTAACGAATCGGCTTCACTCGTAGAGGTCTGTAGGTCAATATATATATATATGTTTATTCTGCAACATACAAGGACATTGCGACGACATGAGGAGGGGACAGAGAGAGAGCTGTAGATAGTGACGTGGCGTGTGCGCCGCTGCCAACAGAAGCCCCGGATATCAAATTCTCACGCCGCCCACGCGACTGGACCCATGTACGCGATTCCAATCGGCGACACCTCTTGAGCTCTCCGGTCAATGCAATCATCTGGACCAAGAGATCTCGGTAAGCAGTGAAATCTCCTCGCTTCTCGTCCCAACTTTGTCCCACTTGTTCTCTGATTGCATAGAAATATTCGTCCTCAACAGCCTGATAGTCCATGAGCTTTCGCTCCAAGTATTTCCTCCAGTCGAGTAGAGGACTTTGGCCTGTGGCTTGTTTCGTTGAGCACCGTCGAGCCCATTGCTTCCAGCGAATGGTTGTTTTGCAGGCTGCTTCCAGGCACTTTTTGTCATCTGGCCCTGCAACAACTCGGTAGTCCTTCTTCATTTGTACCAGTTGGCCCTCCAACGTCCTGTAGTCAAGTAAGTACCACCCAAAGCAGTAGAGAGATACAATGACATACTTGATACATCCGCTGAGTCTCTCAGTTTTCGTCGATACTTCTTCGTTCACCTCGGTAGACTCTCTCCGCTGTAGAAGCTCCCTCTGTTTCTCTTTCTCTCTCACTTCCCGCCTTTTCTTGCGAAGTCGAATCCTGTAGAACTGGTTATATTGTAGCTTTAGAATAAAGATTGAGACCCACCCCTCCTTCTCAATGGCCTTGTTTTGTTCCTCGCGCTTGAGCAACTTGTTACTGAGAATATCTGAACGATGCCTAAGAGGCGACATTAAATAGCGATCTTCGGGGTAGTTGTGACATTTACTTGTTGTAGAACCTCTTGTTTTTGACCCGATTTGCTTCCTTGCGTTCGGCCTTGGTGTGATACAACTTGGGTCGAGGCATGAGTATGGGAGTAGCCAGGGAACCAGAGCAATCTCGCTCGCGCATACAGATCGCTTTCCTATTTCCTGACTTTTTCGTCACCCTACCAATCACTTCAAACCCTTTGTAAAATGAAATTTATATGCCTTTGGACTTTGAATCCAATTTATCTAAGGTGTAAGTCAACCTCACAAGGATAGACAAGTGATTCTTTGCTGGCTCGAGCCCTTGTTTTGTACAGTAATGTCAGTCACGTCAGCAGAGTTCCGGCGACTTGACAGAAGCTGTCAAGTCGGCAATCGTTTTCTCGCTCATATTCTCAATGTACCTGATCTGCTTTACTCAATTGTACTTCTACATTGGACTCTGCCATTGAACTCGGCTCTTACTCATACAAAATCAAGGAAGACGAAGACGAGAATACAATTATTGGGTCAAGACTTGGACTACATAACAGCCGAGCGCGAAGTACTAGACAACATGACAAGAAGTTATATACCTACGAAAACGCCATTGCCAGCGACTCGAGATCCTGCAAGTCGTCCTGAACCTCTGACAGCTCCTTCATCTTCTGCTCCACGTTTTCGTTGGCCTGCAAGAGAGCTGTTCTCTCGTTGTCGAGACGGCGAAGACGGGCACGAAGGGGTTCCTGTTCCTCTTTGATGGCCTCGAGGCGAGCGGAATTATTGTCGATCGAGGTGCGTGCAGCCGCTAGCTCATTATCAACCTGAGCTAAGCGTTGACAAACCTCTGTGAGCGTGAACTGAGGTGGTGGTATATGAGCATGCTGAGCTTCTGGAAGCGCTCGGATGACTAGTATAGATAGTGTTAGCAAAAAGTCATTGACAAAAAAAGAGCTGTGAAAAAGTATGCAGTACTCACTGAGGGTCCGAGCCCACTTATCTGTCGCAGTCAGAGTCAATGCCGAAATTTTTCGCTGTCCCAGGGGCTGGAAAGCAGAGTGGAGATCCTTCCGCACGTATAGGGCAATGTGCCTGTGGGAGGGTTTTCCGGACATGGAGGCTTGAGGACGCCAACGGAAGACAGCGGAGTCAGCTGGCTCAGTCCAGCTTGGACGCCCCGGCGTGAGTGACACTATCCTGGGGCTTTGTGGACCCGCATTGCGCCAGCTGTTCTCGGTGACTTCAAAGTCCTCGCTTGCCCAACCGTTGTTTCCGTTCCCCCAGGTATTGTTCGTCACCGTGTGCTGCGCAACCGAGTGTTGAGCATGCGGGGGGTTGTCCGAATTGCCAGGATTTCCGTTGAGAACCGAGGTAAGAGGGGCGTCCGATGGCATGAGTGGTGGAAGCTGGTCATCTTCTGAGACCTCGCCGGCACTGGAGGTTTCGTCAACAGCAATGGGATCGAGGACGTTGGTGACATCGGCATCAGGTTGTGTGGTAGTGTTGGAGGAGACAACAACAACATCGGTGTCGGAAGACTGGGATGAAAAATGAGCATTGGTGGAAGGAGAAGATGGAGTGTTCATGGCAGCGAGAAAGTGGGGTGAAAAGAACTAGAGGAACACAGACGGTGGTGGAAGCGTGAAGGATAATTTTTCGCGCCTTCCTTTGGGACTCAGGTTAAATACCAAACACCTCCTGCCAATTTGGGACACGCAACGGACCCCAATCACCACTCACACGCGCTTGTTTTCCAAGAAGAACGTGCAATACAAATACTTATCAGATTGATTGTGATAAAAGACGATACGAGGTGGTGAATAATCTAGAGAGACATTCTAGCAACGACATCCTCAAGACCATTGTCCGCGAGCTGTGTAGCTAGAGGTGCGGTATTCTGGTAAACATTGAGAACCTCAATACTTCCGTCGAAGTACTGCTCAAAGTAGACTGTCCACGCTTGATGGTGTCGTGGATAACTCCTGTGGCGGGCCCTACTGACTCCAAGTACAAGACGAGCAACGTGGTTCCTGTGTGTCGGATCTCTGTCAGATTCATCAATGAAATGAAAAAGATAACCTGACTTTGGACTCACCAATCTGTGAAGATACCGACCTCGATCCCTGCTGTGACTACATAGTAGACACTAGCCAGTTGAGGAACAATGAAATTACGGGGATGCGGAACCTTTCCAGGGTATCGATCTTCGTAATGTGCGATGAGAGCTTCATCTTGACTTATGTCTCTTGATCCTGATGGTCGAGAACGTGAGCTTGAGCTAAATGATGATGTCGGGGATGTCGTTGGAACGGAAGGGGAGTATGGGGATGGTTCACTTGAAGGTAACGGTCCAGAAGGTGTTGGCCCGGTGGTGGGTGGGGATGCCGGCGGTGCCTCCGACTCGCTGTCTGTTTGCGAGTAAGATGGTGGCATTATCGTTCAATTCAACAAACTCACCGAGAGATGGGGCTGATTGAGTTTGTGAGGAGAGGCGACTTGGACAAGAGGGACTCTCGATGACTGTGACCGTGGTCGTCCTGGTAGTTGTACGTGCTAAAACTGAATTTTGAAGAAGATAAATGAGTATGGAAACAAAGCTTTGTGACAAAATCACCTCACCTTTATCAGAGCCCAGCTCAGTGGACGTCTCTGTGCGAGTCCGAGTACGACTTCGAGCTTTTGACGGTGTGGCTACAATGATTTGAGTATGTAAAAAGCAGGTGAGAGTTCTGATATGAGGCTTACCTGTCGACATAAGGCTTTGCTGCGACTGTGGGTGATATCGGACGGTGGAAAAATTTTGTATGTGTGCAGGTGAAGTGAAGGGGGGAGGGAAGAATGGAATTCGCCACTTGCCAGATAGAGACACGAACGCGGATTCACACGGACCGGTTCAAACAGCCGGACTTGCAGACGGAACTTGCCGAACGTGCTGTGCAAGAAATGTGTACGTCATGGCCCTGATCTCCACTGAACCTCGACTTCAGACGCACTGTGGATCAACAAGTAGCTACAACCTGAAGAATGGCTGGCACCCCAAAGATAACAATTACTCGCAATCAAACCCAAACCCTTCGAGATTACATCTTCTGTTACCGAAACCATGTCAATTGGTCAACCAACTAGGCAAAACCTGAAGCAGAGTCACCCATGTGCGACTATCTGGCCCACCTTCAAGCAAATTGCAAATGGTACAAGATGTACGGATGCTGAAAAAGCTCATGGGGATCGCGATTGTGACTTCTGTGAGTGCGGTAAAACTTTTTAGGGTGCTAGCAGCCCGTCCGAGTGTTTTTTTTGAATCTAGGTTCATTTGCCACAAATTCTCCGTCGATATACCTGCTCTCTTCCTCTCTCTTCACATCCTCTCACTACTATTTATGCCTAAAAGGGTTGGCGTTCGCACTCAGTCGCGTGCAGATATGCTCGCGGCTAGGTATCACGCTGTTCCCCCTGGTGCTCTGATGGAGAAACGGACACATCACGCCACGACAAAACGTGCACCCATGCCTCGAGCAGAACGCGAGCGACGCCGACTTCAACACAAGACACGAGACATTGCTATCAAGAAGAAGATTGCGCAGCTTCGAAAGTATATTCTCCAGGAATGCCATAAGCTGGCGACGGAGTACAAGATGAAGGACCGGTACTTTCTGGACATGTTTTATCAAGGTGGACTCCGCATTAGGAAGCCTGCAAAACTCCCCAACGAATTCAATGCCTTCAAGTGGATGAAGGCACGTCAGAATCGCGAGGGTCAGCTTCTATAGCTCTCGTTTATCTATTTTTTTTATCACTGACTACCCTCAACCACAGCTGGCCGCCCACCTATGACAATACAGGAGATCCAGACCGAGTTCAAGGCCGAGTATCACAAGCAGACGCCCCAGGAACGACAGAAGATGATGGACGACTTCAAGAACAATCGGGACGAGGAGAAGAGGGAGCGGCTGAAGAGACCCAGCATTGCAGAGAAAGTCGCTGACACGTCGTCTTGCCTCGCACAGATCATTGCGATTGTAAGTTGTGACCTTCCTTATCTACCTTCACTTTCTGGTTCTCACTCCTTCTCAGTTGACCGGTCTCAAACATCGTGTCGGGATCGAGGCCATGGTTCTTCTTGTGAAGAACAGGCTGGAGAAGATCATGAAACCACAATGGATATTCACAGACAACCGCATTGAACAGTATCTCTCGACTCTCCTACGCGGCTGGAATACCTCGACCGTTGGCAAAAAGATTGAGGCTCTTGCAGTCTGTGGCTGCGATCCCACAAGTAAGTTTATGATCCTGGACATTACGTGAAAGTTAACATCTGTGTTTTTAGAACTCATTCAAAGTCTAAAGGACCAAGCTTCGGCCCTGAAGCGGGAAATCACCTCTCTTATCCAAAACACACTTGGTACGTATTCAGCAGCTTCATATCACATTCAAACTCTGACTGAACTACGCTACAGATGAGGTGTGCTCTACGACAAATGTCACCATGCAGTACGAGCAATTCGAGGCGCGCATCACCCTTCGCTATGGCGTGGTTTGCGAGGGATGGCCAAAGGGAGTGCCGTTTGTGAAGACAAGCAGTTTAGGGGGGTCCAACGATACACTGTTCCTCGTGCGCGATGCCTGGCGTGATGGTGTTGCCAAGTTCCGGAAGCTGGATGCTGACGAGTTTGAGGCTTGGAAGGCGGCACGTGCACAGGGTATACAGAACGGGACCGTCAAGCTGAAGCCGAGAAAGAAGCGCCGTGATGCCGGAGTGAAGAGAGGCCCGCAGGGAAAACCAAAAACCACTAAGGCAAGGGATGATTCTGATGAAGGGGATTCAGAATCGTCCGATGAAGAGTCTGACGAAGGGTCTGTTGAAGACAACACTCTGTCTACAGAGGTGAGAGAACTTTTTCTTCTTTCGCAACGGTAGTTAACCCTCGCTTCAAAGGTGCCGCCAGCAAAAAAACCCAGGCAACAGAAACCCACGAAACCGAAGGGCGGCCCGAAACCCACCAAGTCCAAATCAAGCGGCTCTGAAGCCAGTCCTGCCATCGCTCCCGTTCCCGCTCCCGCTCCCGCTCCCGCTCCACCCTCCCCTTCCATCCCTGATCCAACTCCTCTTCCTCCCCGTCCATTACCAAAGCGCTTGCCTTCTGCAATCGAGAGAGAACAGCAGAACAATAGTCAGACTCCAGTTTCCAACGATCCACCACCCTCCCCTGTTGTCGTAATAACGAACCCGAAGACAGACCTTGGCAACACAGATTCGGCCATGCCACTGGATGACGCAGCCATCGACCCTCTCTTACTCCACGATGTCCACAACCCTCCTGCGATCCAACTCACGGCCGGCCCGATGACCGGTATCGGCCAAACAACCACTGGTGCGTCCAGTGAGAGTGGAGACCCACTCCCTCCAATGACCGCACCTGATAGCACGACACGCAAAGCAGGACAGAAGCGGAAGACAATGGAGGAGCCGACGGAGGAGCCTCAGAATGGTGGAGAGAACACACACTCTCGGCCCAAGCGGGCCCGGGTAGCACCCAAGAAAAAACACTTGGGTGCGAGCACTCATCCTGCCACGCGTACGCGAGGGGAGGGATCTGATAACGACGAGTAAGACCTTCCAACCATTTTGTTATTTGCGTTAATCTTCAGATAAATCGTGTATCATTGTGTATCATCGTGTATAATTGTACTACCTTGTTGCCCGTAATCGACACTTGTATGTTATTGGAAAGGAAACCGTCGACGTAGGATTCCGGCGGGTGCCAAGATAAGACTTGAGGTCAGGTCAAAAACAGCAGTAGGTAGAGATAGGTAGTCGCGTTCGTGGAGAGAGAGACGGGGAGAAACATGGACATCATTAATGAATATCGAGAGGAGAAGACCCCTTCCCCCCCTTACGTTCTGTTACAGCCAGGCCATAGTTGTCCGAGCTTTCAACCTCAACTCTCTCATCACGCCTGCAACTTGACTGGCTCGTTTATGAGGGGAGAGCTTGGAAGAGTGCGTGTTAGACAGGGAAAAATTTATGAACAGTCTTGAAAAGGATGACTAGGTGAACAAGAAGAGGTAGTTGCAGGTGGATGAGTGACGAGAGAAAAACCAGAATGTTGAGTATCATGTAGTGGGCGGATAGGGAAAAAAGTGTCGGATAGGCCAGAGTAGGCACGGGAGAAGGGAGCTGTCGTGGGTGAAGGTGTGAGGTGATGAGTAAGCGTTGGTCAAAAAAGGAAGGGAGCGTCGGGAGGGAGGGCGCGGGGGCGGGAGCTTGCATGACTGAGAGGACTTGAGAGGATATGAGGGAAAGATCTTGAGGATAACGAGGGTATCTAAGGAAGTTATTGAGAGATGCGGCAGACCACATCAGTCCACCACAAACCAAATGGTTCCGGCGGCCCGGTTCTGCCCACTGGTTTGTAGTACAGGGGTGGGACGGTTAGGTGCTCTGTCTACGTATTTCACTACGTACCTAATAGTTTCATCATAAATGACACTATAGACAGTCGCTATCCAATAGCATAAGTAGAGCCTCCAATACATGAGGCAAACACGACTATGCTCACCAAGCATACTACCATTCATGGTAGAAGTACTTACACAGTACTAATGTCTTTTACGCCTTTACATCAGGAAAAAGGGTCCTGGCGCTGGGATAACCTCGGCACTCTAGGTTGCCCCAGAGACGCAAAGTAGCCAAGTCAGTCCGGTTATCCCAGGATATAGGTTCCGGTGTCCCTGAGCCCAGGTTGTCCCGGGACCAACCTGAGCCAACCTCGCGCGTCTTTTTGAAGGCCACAAGTCAGACATAAGTCCGCCCAAGATCCCAGAATTCCGATGAAAACAGCTGTGAACAAGCTGGTGAGTCGCGACATTCATAACCTGGGACAACCTGGACTCACCTCTAGCAGCTTGGGCACAACCTTCGACTGACTTGCCGTTCACTCAGGCCAACTCAAGTCTCTCGTGAGCTGTATTTTTTCAGTTATAGGTCGTCCCGCGTATCACTCGGGACCACCCTATGCTTTCGCATTCCTCACACATTCACGCATTGTTTTCGAAAGAAGAAAGATGTTCGATTGGGCACGGAAACTATTTTAATTGATATACGTTGATTTTTGAATGAAAGAAATCTATTCAGACTGGATCCACGTCAGTAGAGTCAGATAAAGAAACGGATGAGACGAACACTTATTTGGGTGGCTTTCGAATGAAACAACTATTTTGAGACTGGAAACGAGTCAGCAGAATCGCAGATAATAACGCACTGGGACATACTTCTTTGGGCCATTCAGGCGGCGGCGGCGGCAGCAGCAGGAGCAGCAGGAGCAGCAGCAGCAGCAGCGTCTGCGGCAGCTGGAACTGGGTTAGCAGGTGCACCTGGTGCAGGGGTTGGAAGAGCTGTCTGGTCTGTCCCTTGCATCGAAGGAGTACCCGTAGCCTTCTCCCCCGGACCCGCAGGCCCCTCCGTCTGAGGAGAAATGTTAGCTCCTGAAGCGGAGGCAGTCCCTGCAGAGGCAGACTGTGCATTTGGAGTCGCGCGGCCAGGAAACTCCTCCTCCCACTTGGCCATGGCCTCCAAGCCCTCGAAGTCGATTCCAGACATTTCGTCCATCGCTTCTTCCAAGAGGAACGCCTTGTTTGTCTGCTCTCTAGAATGAACAAATTGTCAGCCTCTATGTCAGATAAAGCAGACAGATCTTACGCGGAGGTACGGAAGACACGCTTGCTCAGGTTCCGAGCGTACGTGGGGGCTTTTGCTTCCAGTGCATTCCAAGCCTCGAGATGAACTTGGTATCTAAAAAAGACGTGAGGAAAACAACCTGGTGTGTGGTCGCAGATCATACCGTGCTTTTGATCCGTCTCCAAATTCCGTCTTCGTCTCCACACCACTCTTCCACTGTAAAAGGGCATGTTCGATCTGGGAGATATTGAGAATTTGCCGAACAGAGGCTGAAATGACTGACCGCCGTAGACAGTAGGGCGAAGATAGGCCCAGGAATACTTTGGGTGCGTGTCAGTGCTTTGAACACTGCAGCGTCCGCCTTTCCTCTGGAAAAGAATATCTGTCGGATTAACGCTCTGTAGATGTCGTTTTGATACGGTTCGTCTCGAGCACATGTCTCCTTCTGCTCAACGCAAACATCAGACCAGCGACAATCAAAAGGTGCCTGACATACCTCGATGTTCAACGACCCGAACTTGAAAGTACCCTGATTCGTCAACCAGGCCACTCTCTTGGCGATGGTCTTCGCATCGTTGGAACCGGGGATGCCGTAGTGTCCGCCAATGGCATTGCGAGCCTTGGTGGTGAGATTGTTCATGAAGCCGCTCCTCCCGTACACGGCCTAAATCAAAAGTAAGGTATTAGCATGATTCATCCTCTGGCCAAGCTCTTACATATGCGGTGAACAACTCCTTCAGTTCGCCGTCCATGAAGTTCCTCTCCTCGTCACCTCCGTTTTGCGACACGGCCAACTCTGCCAAGGTTCGGATCCAGGTGTACTTTTCGAGCGAGTCGAGGGGTGGATAAGCGTTCTCGAGAGAAATGTCCTTGCGCACTTCAGAGCGTGTCAGGTTGACAACTCTCTGCGTCCTGGGAGTGAAGTGCGTGAGGTTGATCTTGTGGGAAGGTTTTCCGTTGCGGTCCAGCTAATGAAACAAAGGTAAGCTACACGACCAGGTCCCCGGGAAGGGAGGGCGACAGGCACCGAGCTCTGAACTGGCGTCTGGTTGACACGCTTGTTGCCTTTAGAGGTGGCGCGCGAGGGTGTGGAAGGTACGACAGGCCCCGAGGAGGATGACTGCCCTTTCTCTGGCTCAACCCCCTCAATCTGTGCAAGGGTCAATCGAATGCTAGGTATGATTGAATGACGCAGAACTACTTACGCCGTTTGTGGCGCGAACATCATCCTTCAACCCTTCCCAAGCCTCGAAGTATTGTGCGTCAATCCATTTGACTTTACAGACAGCAGAGGCGACTTACATTGGTCAATTGCTTGAAGGAGAGATTGGCTATCGCCGCCTTGTCCATGGCGTTCAGAGGTTCGACATCTTCCTCCTCTTCGCCTTCTTCGCCGGAAGAAACTAGTGTAAAGTATATCGTGAAAACCAGCCGAATCGCAGTGGAGGACAGACCAGCTCACCTTTGGCTCCATTCTCATCATCCTCGTCTTCTTCTTCGTCGCCGTTCACGTCATCGTCAGAGTCGGAGTCGGAGTCGCGAATCTCGACCCGGGCACCCAGAATATCATCCAGAACATCTTCGTCGTCTGAAGAAACGACAGCCTGTTTGGCTTTCTTCTTCACCGCAGGCCCTTGCTGAGTGTTCTTGCGTTTTTTACCGGGAGTGGCTGCCGTGTTGGCCTGAGACTGAGATCCAGCCGCAGCCGGATCTAACGCGTGTCCTGCAGAGGAGATAAACCACCTTGAGTGGATGGTAACTCGAAAAGCCACTTCAAACATACCCGCTTTCACCTGAGCCATGATGAACTCCAATTGTTCCCTGCTGATAGGAACGAATGGCTTGTTCTGCCCGGCTTTAGCACCTTTTGCTGCACCTTTCTTCTTACCAGATCGCGCGTTCGCAACGTTGTTGGGGTCGGCAACCTTGGCAGAAGGCTTTTTGGTGCGTTTTTCAACAGTGGCAGGAGGAGCAGACATGATGAGAGAGAGATTCGATACGAGATGCGTCGCAAGCGAGAGGCGGAGGACTGATAGCAGTATGCCCAATCGACCAAATCCTGTCGCCCTTTTATCCTCCTCTTATCTGCTTGAAATTTCGCCCTTTTTCAAAATTGGAGCAGGTGGGAACACGATTTTCCATGATCGACTGTTACCTTCATGAGGGAATCCAGAGTCTTGTCCCTATCATGATGTCGGTTTGCGCTGCAACGTGAAAAAAAAAAATGACAAGGGCCACCGTTGCCTGGATGAGGGCCACAGTCTTGCGTTTATCATAATGCGGATCTCCACTGCCAGACAAAATCGTCATTTCTAAATCAAATCGGACAGGCGTTGCATGCAAACGCACTGGCGAAATGGATACTGGTCATTGCACAATCGGATGAAGCAATATTGTGTGGCCCACGACAATGTCTATCGTGCTCAGTGTCAACAGTCTGGTACCTTTGCCCTCAGTCAGGAGGAAGGCACAGATAGACGACAGATATGCAATATCCGCCCCAACGCAAACCGTTGAGACGGAGGAGATCAAGGTTGATGTGAAGGAGTGAAATGTCACAAGTCACGGAGTTGGTGACGGTTGTGATTGGTTTGCGATCCAATTTTTCCCACCTTCATTTCTTCCTCTCAACACCCATGTCCCCTCTGGAAGGCTGCTTCTGGAGGGTCCATTGTGGGGAGAACACACCCTCATATACTATTCTTAGGCGCATCTTCTCTTCTGGTCTGCGGAAGAGAGTCTGTGTACCGTTTGCTGCCGGACTGTCACGGATAAACATTGTCATATCACCGGTTTTTCGTTCTACCAATTATCCATGAGCCCGACTTCCCTCAAAATGATTCTTGTTCGCCCATTTTCATCGACCTCGTAACTCCGAATGGCACCCAGGCTGCCCTCTACAATCCGACGTTATAGCAGGCAGCAATCCGAGGTGTGTTAAGTCTCAATATGTCCGTTTGAAGTTTACTATTGCTGACCGACTCCATTTCAGCCCAGTCGCTTTGGCCTGTACTACCCGCCTAATGGCGAACCACACTCGGTCAGAGTGCCTGCAGGAAATCCTACGCCTGCCGTAGAACGGTTCATGCACAGCCGGGTCCGCAAAGACTATCTCATCGCCCGAACCATGGATCAATGGACATATGGCCGCTCATACACGATCTGGTACTTCCACCAAAAGAATGGCGACAACAGCTTCCCTCGTAATCGATATCTTGAAGATCATGTGGGAATGTCGAGCGGGCAACGAGCAATGTCGTGGTTTGGCCCTTTGTTGGTGATACCGGATGATGAGTGGGATCCAGCATTGCTGAAACACAGGGTTAAATTGTAAGTCTTGCTACCATCCTCCCTCCTCTTCAATGCTCTAACAAATCGCATTAGTGACTTGGCCATATTCCATTGCCACAACGGCCCTCTATGATTGACATTGTGTATCCCTTCGCCGTTCTCCCAGTCCCCCAATATCTTCACTTTGGTATCTCACACCTTACCCATACCTGTACCGAGACTCGAGGTTTGGCATCTACCATGTAAATATCTTGCTTATACCGTTGAATATTCATCTTTCGTCTTTCTCTGGTGCGCGATATCGCGAAGGTCATTGTTATTTGGACTCCGTGGGAGTAGCGCTAGGTGTTGAGAATAGGCGCTTGTGGCAAGGCGCCAGGCCTCTCGAGCGTGTACAAACAACGACAAACGCGGTTCTTCCTCTTGCACCTGAACTTCCACTTCACCCTTGCCCAACATCGACATCCTCCTTCTTCCATCGATCACTCCGATACTGCAGGTCTGCTGTAGTGTCTAACGGTCGCATCGCTACGATACTGCAGGTCTACTGTACTATCTTGACGCGTGCAAACCATGGAACCATTGGATCTCTACCAGGTAAGTCTATGTCTTCTATCCTGGTATCGGCTGGCCCTGACCTTCAATACGATCAATTTAGCAATCCACGCAACGAAACGTCTCCTTCAATCGCGTTTCAGCTCGCGTTGATAAACATTTCGTGGCCGGCAACCGACTCATGACCGCCGTCGACCGAAAACGACGAATACCTATAACGATTCCCCATCCTCAATCTCTGTATTACGCCGAGCATAAAGAGACCTCTCACTTTCGAGATTTCAACTGGATTCACCCCGCACATCCCTTCATGCCGCTGGTTCCGCGAGTGAATATTTTCAGAGGAGATCTGTTTGGGGTCCTGGACTACGAGATGGGTCGGTTCCCAATCTTCCGAAATGATAGGCATCGTTGGCAGATGGCTATGATACCGATGCAGAAGTGGGACGCGTTGGAGGTAGATTTAAGGAGTGTGGTTCGCGGATTGATTGAGGCTGCCGACCCGGGGAACGTTGTACTGTCAGATGACTTTTCGTTTTGGACCTACCCGGCCGCTTATGGATACTCGAGCTCTTATGAGACCGCAGAACTCCTTGAAAAGGCACTCGTCAAAGCCCGAGACGCGTTTCTTCCCCTCATCGCTGCCGGTACCCTTGCGCTATCCTGTTTGGAAAGACGGAAACATATAGACCCCCAGTACCAATGGCGGGAAAAGTTGCTCAAAAAAACCGGCCTTCACCCCGAATGGATTTCCTCTTTCGAACGATTGGATGCTGCAAGCAAGCAGGTCTTACGAGTCGGCGGTATTTTGGATGCACACCGCCTCGAGAATAGGCAGCGAATTCGCGCCCTCGTGGCTCTGTACCGTACCCTGAACGTCCCGGTTTGTATTTACTGGGGAGAACTTGGCTCGGTACCCACCACCTTCCTGCGTACTATCCTCTCCCACGAGAACAAGCTGTGGACAAAAGGGGTTGATCCCTCGTTGGCCATTCAACACGCCGAGGACGTAGATTTCGCAAAGCTGGTTCCGTCTAATCAGGAGCTCGACTTGCTCATGAGCGACGATTCTCAGATCCCAGACACCGACGAAGAAGCCTCCGATGGTGCATCAGGTCCTGTGGCGAGTGACGAAGACCTCGGTGTTGTGGAGGAAGGGTCAGGCCAGCTTGAACGAGAGACTTGGCAGCAGTTTTTCCAGAGAAGGGATCTACGACGCGCTGAACGACATGAAACGCAGGCACAGCGGCAATCGCGTTTGGATCGTGAAAAAGCGGCTGTTTCGAAGAAGTGTCCAGGCAAGAAGGGACCGGCAGTCTGGTATTGGAAGAAATCTGGTTGCCTGCGCGTCCGTTCTCTCCTCACTCGCAGCGAGCATGAAGACTACTGGCTACTATACGGCCCTGACCAGATGCAATTTGATGGCTGGGCCAACTGCTGGGACATATGTACGGAGTTTGGGGATGACGGGCCGCCGCCAGTGTTGGACTTTGACGACTTTGACGACTTCAACGACGAGATGCCAGTACCTGAACCTGTTGCAACACAATCGGATCAACCGGACGGCCATGCGTCGGGGATTGATGACAATATGGTTGTGGCGCCGGCGCCAGAGGGCTCGACAGGCAGAGTCGGGAGAGCTAGAAGAGGGAGAGGTCGGGCAGAGTTCAGTGTTGACGGCACCGATGGACAAGCGAGACGTCGCTGTGGACAAGCGGCAACGATCGGCCAATGCTCTGGGCGTGTTGCGTTCTGAAAAGGCTTTCGAACTGGAGTACGGCCTGGAGGATCTCTCGCTTGCTCTGGACACCGTAGCCTACGAACGTTACGGTTTCACTGGGGATCCTGTAGAAATGGGTCCAGAACATGAACGAGTGGATTGGGAGACGACACGCAAGCTTCTCGGGGACGGAAAATGGCGTGATAATCCCGTCCACTCGCGGATTAAAGCAATTGAGCTTGACAAGGCCCTCCGTGTACCAATCATGCGACATTTGTATCTCGTTGGGAGTCGTCCCATCGCCAGTTTCCGCACTGTTCCCTCGCTCGACCTCGCTGACCCCTCGAACTTTATACATCTGTATAAATCGTGGCCCTTCTCCGTTCGCAAGCTTCCGGTGGATGGGGTCACTTGGTACATGTTGACAGAGAAGACCAATCAGCTCGGAGATGCCCTACATCTCCTGATTCGTGATCCAGTCACAGTCGTACAGGTCATACGTTGCAATTGGGGTTCCACCGTGCCAGAAGTTGCCGACCAACTGGTCAACTATGGCATTCGCTTCCATACGCTTCGCAAAGGACGACGACTGGGACAAGTACAAAATTCCGTCCTTTCGTCGCAACATTCATCGCCGAGATCCATACTCGGTTACCGAGAGTCGGACTACCGGCCTGACGTTCACGATCTGCGTGCGTATGAGGCCGAACGCGACCGGTTTTTGCGCACGAGTCGGGGCCGTGCTGCGGTTATGTATGGTGGCATTGTGGGAAGGATAGCCCGAGAAGTGGTCATGGATGTCGATGTGATCAATGGACTGGATCCAGATTGCATGTATCGTCGTGGTCGTTGTTTTCTTGACACGCCGGAGGGTGGGTATTGGGATGATGAACTGTCCAAGTTGGAGATTGACCTAATTTGTGGCGTTTATATCGTTGAAAAAGGTATGTTTCGTTCTACTCACTGTGTCTACTGTGCTAAAGGGCGAGTATAGAGAACGGCACGGCTTCGTCTACTATCTCGGAAGCTTCCCACAGATCGTGGTGGCCCCGTCCATCGCATTTTGACAGTGGCGGACTCAACATGGATTTCTGGACTCGGGATTGTGAACGTTGGTTCCAAAGCCACGTGCTCGAGTGTGCATCTAAACCTTCCCTCATGGCTGCGGGACGCTGGCAGAAGGCCATGGCAATGCAGCACACATTGAGGCACACACCAGAGAAGAATCAGGGAATGACGGCCACTTTTTTGGACTCGTTCATTGCAAATCAGCCATAAAATGCCACGCTTGTTTTGTATGTAGCTATGTAGTTTGCCTCAAAATAATTGTCTGTTGCAATAGGAACGCCCGTTCGCTCTAAATACGATATCTGTTTTGGTGACTTATTTTTGCGTGATCTTGAGGCATGAGAGTTTGACATGAGACGCGTTGAGTGTGACGTGACTTGATTTCAGCTTGTTGACTACGACCACCATCCTCTTGAGAATCCTTCGCCGGTTGCGGCGAACGGTTCGTTTACACCCTCAGACTTCAAGAGCAGGCTGCTGCTTCTGGCTCAGGCTTCCTATCTTGTAACTCTGCGCTTAATCAACGCGCTTTCTCTGGCTGTCAATACACCGTGCACACACACACTTAATTGTGAGTAGGCCGTTCAATACCCTGCCGATATCTCTCGATCTATTCTGACAGTAGTGATGAGATGAGTTCTGCCAATGACACGAATTCCTCTGTGGTAGGACGACTGGGCATGACACCGCGAGATCTGGAGATCGAAAAAAGAATTGCACAATGTGCGTTACAATTCTGCTCTTTCATTATTCACACTGACAACATTTATGCAGGGAAAGATCCTAAGCATCCTCATCATAGGTGCTGGAAGAGTATGAAATTTGTTCAAGATTGCTGGGACGAAGAGAAACTTCGCAGAATTTGCTACGCACAAGAAGTTACAGATTTGCGCAACGAACGCTACGACCTACGGGAGGAGCTAACGAGCACCAAGGAACGCCTGGAACGGGCTGAGGAGGAACTCACTCACCTGAGGCAGTTGGTCACAAGGACTGCCGGAGCAATGTTGGATGGTGCCCGCGTCGGAAAGAGAAAGAATCCAGCTGTCGTAAAAAGAGTTCGACGACTCAATCTGGTCCCTCAAACCCCCAAAAAACCCGTCAAATACTGACGACCATACGATGATTGGGTCTATAGTGAACATAGTAGTCCTACAGCCGGTCCGGTGGAGGAATCCCCCTTGGAAACTCCATTCTATGAGTACCTAGACGATAGTATACCATGTTTATAGTCTTATTGTATCTGTCAGATTTAAATTTATTGTCATTCTACGTATCGAATACACATTCCAGCGCACGCTCAAACCGCTCAGAATAATACACTTTCGGACATTGGGTCATGAAGCGTGACGATTTGACACAAGACGCGTTCACTGTGACGTGACATCACTGTTGACTCTTGGCTTCTCTCCACCACCACCATCTCTAGAGCCCTTCGCAGGTTGCTGCGGACGGTTCAACTCCCACATCAGCCAAACGCATGCTGCTGTATTTGGCTGGGACTATATATTGCACTACACACTCTTTTCGAAAACTCACTTGCTGGCTGTTATTATCATACCATATCTCAATAATACAATACAATGAGCACCTCGATACAACGAGCTTGGATCCAGCAGAACGTCGATGAACGTGTCTGTCCGTCATGCCACAGGATGTTCGCCACTTCCAAAGGTCGCAACTTGCACCTCCGTCAAGCCGCCAGCTGCAAGGGCTGGATGTCTTTCTCGAAAAGCAGGTCCGTCGAAGAGCCTATCGATGAAGAATCAACGCTTGACGATTCCGCTCCTCTCCACAATGGTTATGCAGCGGATGAGTTCGAAGTCAAAAACAATCTCTTCCATTGGATCGAGAACACTATGGATATTGACATTGGGGAAGCAGGCCCAGGACCGAGCACGACAGAAAGGAACTCCGGATTGAAACGAATGGCAGCCGGAATACCGTTTTCTCTAATGATCAAGGAGACGGAGGTCTTTTTGGAGCCGCACAAGAATGGAGGAAAGGTAATTCGAATGGCCGAGCCGTTGTATGAGAAGTGGAGGGCGAGATTTGAGGACAAGGATGAGAGCGAAGATGAGGACGAGGACGATGAAGATGCAGTGTACACTCCTTTCGCGTCAAAGCAGGATTGGCAAATAGCACAGTGGGCCGTACAAGAGAACGTTGGACAAGGGGCTTTTGACCGGCTGTTGAAGATTCCAGGGGTACATCTGTCGTTCTGAATGTCTGATCAATATATCTAACACCTTTTTGAATTGGTTGACAGGTGATAGAGAGACTCGAGCTCTCCTTCAAAACTTCTAGGCACCTCAACAAGATTGTCGACTCCATCCCCGCCAGAGGCAGTCAGTGGAAAACCAAAGACTTCCGGTTCAACAACACCCCACCCGATGAAATCTTCTCTGTGCGCTACAGGGACCCTCTCGAAGCTATCAAAGCTCTGTGGGGCGATCCGTCTCTGGCCGAACATCTCGTCTTCATTCCATCAAAAATGTTTTCAGACTCGGGCAAAACGAGAAGGAATTACTCAGAGATGTGGACAGGGAAGTGGTGGTGGGTCATGCAGAGTCGTTTACCGGACAAAGACGCTACGATCGCTCCTGTCATTGTAGCCACTGACAAGACACAGTTGACGCAGTTCAGTGGCAGCAGATCTGCATATCCTGTCTACCTTACCCTTGGCAATATTCCCCGCCAAATCCGGCGACGACCTTCGCAGCAAGCATGCATATTGATAGCATACCTCCCTGTAGACAAGATTGCCAAGCACGACTTGACTAAAAGGGAGCATAGTGCTCGCTATTCTCGTCTCTTCCATGAATCAATGCGCTTTGTGCTCAGTCCCCTTGCAGAGGTCTCCGCATCTGGGGTGGAAATGGTCGGTGGGGACGGCGCGGTTTGGAAGGTCCATCCAATAGTCTCCTGCTATGTTGCGGACTACCCCGAACAATGCCTTGTTGGTTGCTCAAAGTACGAGACCTGCCCGAAGTGCCAGTGTAGCAAGGAGCAGCTTTCAGAGATGGCCGTGAAGCCAAAACGCACTCAGACGTGGACAACGAGCGTCATAGACACTGCCAAAATCATGACTCCGAATGTGCCCCAGTACGTCAAAAGCTGCATGTCACAGGGGGTTTCTGGATACGTCTACAAGCCTTTCTGGACAGACTTCTGGGGCACCGATGTGTACATGTCCTTGACCCCAGACGTCCTTCATCAACTCTACCAGGGCGTGTTCAAGCATCTGGTCAAGTGGTGCCAGGAAATCCTGTCTGAGGAAGAACTGGATCGGCGAGTCTGATGCCTCCCTCTGGCCATGGGGACCAGGCACTTCAAGAAGGGCTGGTCGGCTCTTTCTCAGATCAGCGGGACGGAGAGGAAGCATATGGCAAAAATCTTGCTTGCCTGCCTCATCGGATCAGATATGCCCACCGATGCGATAAAGGCCTGCCACGCCATTTTGTATTTCATTTACCTCGCCCAATTCACCTCGCACGATGAGGGCAGCCTTGCTCGAATGCAATGTTCGCTCAATCAATGGGCAGAACATCGACACGCCTTCGTCGAGACTGGCACACGTGAAGACTTCAACATACCCAAATTCCACTCCCTAGTCCACTATATCGAGATGATTCGCTTGTTCGGCACCACCGATAACTACAGCACCGAAATGTTCGAGAGGCTACACATCGATTTCGCAAAGAAAGGCTGGAGGGCGAGCAACAAGAGGGACGAGTTCCCTCAGATGACAACATGGCTATCACGTCAAGAAAACGTTGCCGCGTTCGATCGTTACATCGCTCATCGGCAACACGAGTGACTCGAGGCACAGGAGAGGAATAGGAAGGAGACAGAGAGGAAGGAGAGAGCAGAACGGGGAGAGACGTCGACGGAGAAAGAAGGAACAAACACGGTGCCTCAAGAGAGCCCTTCAGGACAGGACAGAGACAGCGAGCGTCAGGACCCCGTGAAGAACACCGCGTCTTTAGCTCGGGAACTCCAAGAAAAGCGGGGCATGCGCCTCACAAAGTCGTGTTCTGCGACACGAATGCTTCTGAGCATCGAAACCCTCCACAACGTCCCAAATTTCCGGAAGCACCTTACTGCCTTTCTATCCCTCCACCAGCGGACTCAACTTCGAGAGATACCGTTCGATACCCTGGACCTGTTCCATACTCTCAAGTTCACATGGAAAAATCACGCGGGGGACGACATTCAAGAGACAGTTCATTGCTCACCAAAACGGAGGGACACCGTGGTTGTGCTCACGCAGGACAGTGACGCCGTGAGTAGCCTGGCGGGTGAGTTGTTTTCATTATGTCCTCTCAGATAGGATGTACTAACTTTCGTTTTAGGGACGCACATAGGGCGAGTACAAGTCATATTCAAACTACCGGAACTGGTGCGCCTCCCCGGTCTAGGCTCGTTCCTGGCACACAAGGCTTGGCCTATGTATCCGTTGGCCTACATCGAATGGTACACTAAGCCAACGATGACAACCCACAAACGGGAACTTCACGGTTTTAGGTCAATCTCCAAGGCCTACGCTCCCGACAAAGTGACGCCACTATGGTCCATCATCCCTCTGTGCAATATACGCCAAACCTGTATGTTAGCCCCCAACTTCAAGAAGTCCCCCATACAGTGCGACTGGACGTCGGTGAACGTGTTGGACAAAGCCGAACACTTCTTCATGAACCATCTCCAGTCCGTCCAACGCTACAAGACGATCTAGCGTGTCGTACTGCTCGAGTGATGGGCAGAACGACGGGGACGACGAGGGCTTCGGTGACATCCTGCCGCTGTCTGTACTCTCTACGTATATGATACTACCCAGCTGGAACAACACTGCACATTCAGTGTTGACCGTGTCCAAGAAACGGTACAAGATACTCTACGTCTCATAACAACCGGACTGCTTCACCAAATCATCAATTTTTCTAACTAAGGATCTTAGATATTTGTCAACGGTACATCCTTCTATGATATCCGGCAGGAGAAATATCTCCTGATGCTTCCGCAGGCAATCATCGCACAGGTCGCGCGGCCTCGCCAGACATATCCTGATGAGAACAAGATGAACAAGTCGTTCTGAAAGTAGGTAAGTGATGAACCGTACAATGGGGTAAAATCGTCGACTGACCAGTTTGGTGACAGTGATCCACATACACCGGATCGAACCAAGACTGGTGTTGCGATGGACATTGTCTTCGCCATTGCTGCTGTTGTTGGCTGTAGTGGATAGTACGGCCGACCTTGTAGTACGCCACACCGGGGATTGGGGACGCCTTCTCAATCCGGTACCAGTACAAACACCCCTTTTCCTCCAAGTTGGGTACCGAGACGTTGAATAGCGAGATCCCGAGACTGCGTTCGACAAGGAGCTTGTTGGTGTAATGCCAGGGGCGTGCAGTCGTCTCTCTCGAGTTATCGGATCCGGTCGCGACAACGGGGAAACAAAGGGCGAGTTCAAGAAGAGCACGGTCGAGGGGGATATTCGTGAATAGCGGCCGGCATTCTGGCACAGAACACGACGGAACGTCTGCGTTGATGGGTACGCCAACGGGTAACGTCGTCGTTGTCATGTTTGGGTCGGGGTTCACAAAAAACGAGTCGATAGCGTCTGGCACCGTTGAAGCGGACGTGTTGGGGGGGGAA
The DNA here is from genome assembly GCA_029532415.1 of Marasmius tenuissimus. Taxonomy (NCBI): domain Eukaryota; kingdom Fungi; phylum Basidiomycota; class Agaricomycetes; order Agaricales; family Marasmiaceae; genus Marasmius; species Marasmius tenuissimus. The sequence continues at coordinate 5,509,893 of JAQOTA010000050.1, read as the reverse complement.
TACTCGAGAGGAAGTGGTGGAGGTCCGTACGGAGTCGAGGTGTAGGCGTAGTGGATGCCCGAGGGCGGAAACAAGGTGACGTCGGCGACGGGGAGGTTGATATTCGGTTTGGCGTGACGTCCAGAGTAGTCGATCGACGACCGCCAGTTCTGCATAGCGGACGGCGGGGTCGTGGGCATGTTATAGGCCATGGTGGTCGATTCTGGGTCGATTTTGGAGGAGGGAGGCTGGCTGGGAGTCAAAAGATGGCATTGGGAGCCCAACAGCAGCTCATCAGTGACAAAAACTGGTCCAGATCGATTAATCACGCACCTGTATCCCTTTCCTACACTTTTCCTATCTTGAATTGAGTCCTGGGACGGTCTGGAGGAGATGGTAGGAGGGGAGGGAAGGATTTGTGGGAGGAATGATGGGGGTTGAAGTCAGAAGTGGATGGAGGCTGCGCAAAGAAGCGCCGGTGACCAACGACGTCGGCGATGATGTCGTCTATCGCCGCCACGACGCCGGGAAGGTCTTGTACGTCGTTTGGGGTACTTAGGATCACAGTCCGGTCATTTTTATCTCTATTCTCTATGTTTTTACTCTAAAACAAAATCAATTCGATTGTTTCTACATGTTCTACTGGGTGGGTCCTAAGTTGCACTGAGGCTGGCCCAGGTTGACTTGGGCTACCGTTCAAGTGGCCTAGTTTTCAGGTTGCCCCAGGTTTGCTGGGGCGAACCTGGCATCTGGCGCTGACCGGAAGCATCCTGGGGCAACCTGGCGTCCCCAGAGCCGCCGGGGAATTCGGTCCGGTGTTCATCTGCCCAGGTTGCCCCAGCGCCAGACCCCCTTTTGCTGATGTAGGGCCGAATACCTACTTCTAGTAGTAGTTTCAGTTAGTGTAATACCCATTACATGTACCAGAAACTTATGTATAAAAGACTGGACGAAAGGCCTTAAGCCTAGGGACAATCTACTCGATTATCACCTCTTCACAAGCATCTCAAGACTACAAGAACACTCTGTGTATTACCCATGTGAGGTTTACTTCGTTATACCCACTGTGCACTTTAACTATGCTGGCTCATTAGGTTATGGGCCCCGCAAGCGGTGGTCAGGTCGATGTTATGATCGGAGTAGCCTAGCTCCCGTGTGTCGCCACCATCCTAGCGGACGACCTGTAACCTACATGGGTTATGGAAGTCTCTAGCGATGTCGGGCTTGTCATCGTCTGGTGTCAAGGTCAAGGGTTGTTCGTTCCCTTTACACCTATCCACTATGTCCCTGTACTGTTGCATGTTGCACGAACGCATGTACATACTGTCTTGGCTTCATCTTCTTCGGCATAGACCTATCCACGTATGCGGCTCTGTCTCCCTGCTGATAACCCGGATTGGGCTTTGATCTTATATTATCACTGCCTAATGCCGATGAAAACCAATGGTTGGCGATGATCCTCACCATGAGGCATCGTTTAGGGGTCTATGGGGTTGTGCTTATAAACCAACTCACCATGATTCCTGACGGTCGAAAGACTGGGCATGACATGCATGCTGGGAGATTTGATCTCCTTACAACTAGGTTTTGATACTATACAGTTTTACGGTATCACATGGCCATTTTAGTATGTACAGGGACTCCCCTTCCGATGACCCCTCTCTTCTACGCTATTGTTAAACTCTAACTCACCTATGATTGCTTTCTGGACACCGACATGCCTAAGGCAGAGGGTGCATGAACTCAATTCATATGGATGACTAGGTTTAATAATAACTTTCTATGGGTCATTCGGACAGTATGAGCTGATCACTCATACTTTTGCTAGTCTGGGGTTGAGACCAGATAGCACAATGGGACACCAGACACCGATACACACTGGGAACGTTGTAAGACCCTAGCAATTGGGCAGGGCTTCGTAACCAGATTAACTCCCCTGCACTACCTGCACGCGGTACACCCCATGATCTGCTTGACGCATACAGCCTGTTAAAAGTCCTAGACCTTTGGAGCATTTCTCGGTGTGCATCGAACCCTATTTATTTATGGGTGCTTCTTAGAAGCCTTCGTCGATTGACACTCTCTTGGCTCCACCCTTCTATATTTGAAGAGTATGCTCACGGGACTTTTGGCAGACCTCAATATGTCTCAATCAGGATCAAGGTCTGCTTCTCATTCCCCGAGTGGTAATCCTCCAACGACGTTTGTTCGCAATACACCGGGATACACTTTAGGAACGGAAGTAGAAAATTCTGTAGAAGTTTTTAACTACAATACGGAACCATTGTACTCTCAGGTTGTGGACAGCAACTTTCCTGCTGGGTCAGGAGGAATCAGTATCATTCCAGTTTTGCTAGATGATGGTTCGAACTTCGAAGATTGGTTTCGATTACTTGAAGGTTACCTCTTTACCCAAGGCATACCTCAAGCCTTGGATGAAGAAATGCCTGAAACGTCTTCTCCTGCTACTTCAGGAGAAGCTACCGCTCTAGCTGAGTGGACTTCTAGGCGTAACAAAGTAATTGGTATTATCAAAATGCGGACGCGTCGTGCTCACGACGCGCATGTTGATAAAACTTCGGTAGTCTCAACCTTATCTAAACTCAAATCTACGTTTGGGGTTCAATCTTCTTCAAAGATGATGAATCTGTATACGGACTTGCATAACGTCCAACTCCCTGAACACCTTAATCCAGTTCCTGGAATCAGTTACATGTTGACTGTTCGGGACCAACTTAAGGATCATGGAGTAGATATTTCGGACGACTTGCTGTGCCTTATGATCACAGCTAAGCTTAATGAAAAGCGCTGGCAGCTTTTCAAGCAGCAAGTATCCCGTATGAAGAAAGAAGAACTTAAACCTACCGATTTGATTGCTGCAATTACGAATGAATGGAATAGAAGGAATGGGATTCATTCTGGTCCTGCTGCCTATACCACCCATAACGCCAAAATTTCTGGTGTTAATAGATTTAACTCCCCTCCCAAATGGTCTGATCAATCTCGTTCTGGTACTTCTGCGAATCAAAAGAAGAATAATAAAAACAACAACCAGAACCAGAACCATCAGAACCAAGGTGGATCTTCTTCCAAGAAAGGGAAGAAGAAAGGAGGAAAGGGCAAAGGTAAAGGCAAAGGAAAGAAGAAGGATACTCAAAAAGGGGGACAACAATCGCACACTGCGGTATTTGAACCTTCTGAGAAACCTTCTGAATACCAGAAACAAATTAATGCAGTAAACGAGCAAATCAGCTCAGTTTTTGAACGCGAAATGGCTGGGCCAGTAAACGTTCATATGTCCTACCACTACCCCACTGGTAGCACATCTGCACCAAACCCATTCCAAAACACGTATGATCTTCAACGAGCACGCCTAGAGGAGAGAATCACTGCTAACAGAGAAGGTTGTCCTGAACGACATATTTCTGTTCAAGAATGGAATAATAGAAGAACTGTTCAACTAGATGAACAGGTTCAACAAGTAGAAGAAGCTATCACTTCGGCTACTATTTCCAATTCAAACATAGACAGCGATGGAGATGAGATACCATCTTTGGTATACATCTCTGATACTCCAACGGAACCTGATAGTGACTCTTCATCTGATCATTCATCAAATGATAGTCATACATGTTCTGCATACTCTTATGGCACGCATAGTAATGAAGAAATAATCTTCACAATGCCACGACGAGAGGCGACACCTAATC